>OY882859.1:96963783-99363783 GCA_963693515.1 Pipistrellus nathusii
TCACCGAAGTCACAACTTCACCCATGTCACAGTTTAGGTTTCACAAAGTTTCCATGCTGATTTCTCTCCATTCTATTTTCAATGTAGTCATTAATTTCCATGCACAAATTGTCTTTGAATTGCTTGTTTATTGCAATATCAAGAGTCTGGAGATAGGCCGTCATTCCTGTGGGAATCATTATCTGATCTATTTTTCTTTCGTGAAGAAATGTCTTCATGTCTTTAGCGTGGTGAGTGTTGGCTGCATCCCAGACTAGCAGACCTCTTTGGCTCCCTCGCATAACAAGTGGCAGCATTAAATCGACACACTTCCTTATAACTGCTTGTGTGGCCCAGGCTTTTTCAGTTTCAAGAATAAAAACACCCAAAACACGTTCAATCTTTTCCTTCTTGCCCTTAGAAGTGATTAAAGGTGGGATTTTAGTGCCATCCAGACGAATTGTCAAAATGCAAGAAAGGGAATGTACTTTCGTAAGCAGTGGAGGAAATGTATACTAAGGAGGCACCCCGCTGTTCAATTGTTGTTTGAGATGATTGGCCCATAAACACTGCAGTTTCATCTATAGCAATCATGTTGGAAAGATTGTATTTAGAGAAGTCAGCATCATCAATAAAGAACTTGAATGCAAGTGCTTGCTTAATAATTTGAGTATCTTCCAACCTAAATAATGTTGTAGATCTTCTTAAAGACAGTTCACTTCGCTGAAGGAAGTTATCCAGCCAGTGTTGTGATGCTTTGAAGTCTTCGGGGGCTATGTCAAACTGTGGTGCCATTGCAAGGGCAAATTCTTGAATCTGATCCCTATTCACAACCAAAGCCTTTGCTCTCCTGTCAACAACCCATTCACAGATCAGGTCTTCCAGCTTGGAAAATAATGGTTGCTGACCTGATCCATACTTGCGCTTTTTAGCATTTCCCTTGTCCACTTGTTCAATTAGGTTACCATACTCTGCTTGCCATTCTAGGACCAATCAGATACTCAACATCCTCTCTTTGCAGGAAGCAGTAAGATTTTGGCCCCAAGAGTCTTCCACGATTCCTTTCTTGTACTCCACAGAGTAGCTTTTTCTTTTTGTGCTCATTTCTAGGGGTAAAAAAAAGGAATTGGGGTATCAAGGTGGGGTGAGGGGGATCACTTAAAATGACACAGGGGGATCTGAGGGGGGAATCAAAATGGCACAGGAGAATCAGAGGGAGGACTACCATTTTAGTAACCCCTTTTGATCCTCCTGTGTCATTTTAAGTGACCCCCCTCTCCCCACCCCTGTGCCACTGAACACCTTCACCAGACATTCTCCCTACCCCTTTATCAGACATTTACCCCCTGGGGACTGTCACTGGGCTTGCTGGGGCCTGGATCTGGGCTGGGGCAGGGTCTGCCACTGATTGAGAACCTTCAGTCATCATGAGGGTGGCCGCGAGCATCAGGTAGTGTCACCAGAGACATACCAGCACTCACTACCTTCGCCTTGTCCCGTCTGCTCTAATCCTCCTGTTCTTCTACATGCATCTGTGAAAGTCTCCTCCTCTCTCCTGCCCCGTGCTCACCGCTCACTTCGACCTCCGCTCTGCCCCCACACAGCAGTGACGTCAGGACTCCGAGTAAAGTCACTGATTGCTAGATGCCAGTCGGTTGCTAGATGTCAATTTATGGTAAATTAATTTTCATTCTGAGACAGCCTGGGGGGCCTTATTTTCAGGGGATGCCTTATATTTCACTCAGAAGGAAACCTGTTAAGTAGGTCTTATTTTCGGAGGATGTTTTATTTTCGGGGAAACATGGTATATGTTCTTGTCTACTACACACCCAGGCGGTATGGGATCGCCTATTGATCTCAGAAAACAAGCCTGTATTATAAGGAATAGGCCTGTACTATGAACATGTTACATACAAAACAGCATGAGATTACATGGAACATAAGAGAAAAATATGCAACCAAGAGCCACGGTGAGCATGACATTGACAGGTTGGCCAATGTAGTACAGCGCACCTTTCACAGCAAACTTCCTTCACAACTAGAAAGAGTACACCCTAAAATAACCATAAAGAGTACAATATAGTAGCTCCAAGCCAGTAATGTAGTCTTTTACTATCATCAATATTATGTAGGGTAGCACACTACATAGTGGATATTTTTTCCACTAATATTTTGAGAGAGTGGAAGGGAGGGAGGGAGAGGGAGAGAGAGACAGAGAGATACTTTGATGTGAGAGATACACCTGGATTGGTTGCCTCCCCACGCACCCCACACCTCAATCAGGGCCTGGAATCAAACCTTAACCCAGTCATGTGCCCTTGACCCAGAATCAAATCATGACCATTCTGTGCTAGAACTGATGCTCTAACCTCTTAACATGCCAGGGTGCTATACTTTTTTTTTTTTTTTTGCTTTGGACATTTATTTTTTTCTATTACATTTTTTTTTTTTGTCTAAAGTTTTACATATGTCTCCTTTCCTCTTAATTGATCCCCCCAGACATACCCACCCTGAGCCAGCCCCCACCGCTCCAGTGTCCGTGTCCATAGGTTATGCTAATATGCATGCATACAAGTCCTTTGGTTGCTCTCTAACTACTCTTTCCCTACTATTTGTCTCTGGATCTATTGTTCATAAAATTATGTTGATCATTATATCCCATGTATGAGTGAGATCATGTGATATTTATTTTTCTCTAATTGGCTTATTTCAGTTAGCATAATGCTCTCCAGTTCCATCCATACTGTTGCAAATGGTAAAAGTTCCTTCTTTTTTATAGCAGCATAGTATTCCATTGTGCACATGTACCACAGTTTTTTAATACACTCATCTGCTGATGAGCACTTAGGCTGTTTCTAAATTTAGCTATTATAAATTGTACTGCTGTGAACATAGGGATGCATATATCTTTTCTGATTGGTGTTTCTGATTTCGTGGGATATAATCCTAGAAGTGGGATCACTGGGTCAAGTGGGAGTTCCATTTTTAACTTTTTGAAGAAGCTCCATACTGTTTTCCACAGTGGCTACACCAGTCTGCATTTCCACCAGCAGTGCAAGGGAGTTCCTTTTTCTGCACATCCTCACCAGCATTTGTTGTTTGTTGATTTGTTGATGATATTCATTCTGATAGGTGTGACATGGTATCTCATTGTTGTTTTGATTTGCATCTCATGGATGATTATTAACTTTGAACATGTTTTCATATGTCTCTGGGCCTTCTGTATGTCCTCTTTCAAAAAAAATATGTCTATTTAGATCCTTTGCTCATTTTTTGGATTGAATCATTTATCTTCCTTTTGTTAAGTTGCATGAATTCTCTGTAAATTTTGATGATTAAACCCTTATCAGAAATATCATTGGCAAATTTGTTCTCCCATGCAGTGGGCTTTCTTATTTTGTTCATGGCTTCTTTTGCTGTGTAGAAGCTTTTTATTTTGATGTAGTCCCATTTGTTTATTTTCTCCATTGCCCTAGGAGCTGTGTCGGTAAAGATATTGCTACAATATATAATATGTCTTCTATTTTGCTGCCTATGGAGTTTTATATGATTTTTATGGTTTTCCATCATACATTTAAGTCTGTCAGCCATTTTGAGTTTGTTTTTGTGTATGGTGTAAGTTGGTGATCTAGTTTCTTTCTTTCTTTCTTCCTTTCTTTCTTCCTTTCTTTCTTCCTTTCTTTCTTTCTTTCTTTCTTTCTTTCTTTCTTTCTTTCTTTCTTTCTTTCTTTCTTTCTTTCTTTCTTTCTTTCTTTCTTTCTTTCTTTCTTTCTCCTTCCTTCCTTCCTTCCTTCCTTCCTTCCTTCCTTCCTTCCTTCCTTCCTTCCTTCCTTCCTTCCTTCCTTCCTTCCTTCCTTCCTTCCTTTCTTTCTTTCTTTCTTTCTTTCTTTCTTTCTTTCTTTCTTTCTTTCTTTCTTTCTTTCTTTCTTTTGTCCTTTCTTCCTTTCTTCCTTCCTTTCTTTCTTTCTTTCTCTCTCTCTCTCTCTCTCTCTCTCTCTCTCTCTCTCTCTCTCTCTCTCTCTTTCTTTCTTTCTTTCTTTCTTTCTTTCTTGTTTTTTTATGTATCTGACCAAATTTCCCAACACTACTTATTGAAGAGACTGTCTTGATTCCATTGTATGCCTTGCCTCCTTTGTAAAATATTAATTGAGCATAATGGCTTGGGTTGATTTTTGGGTTCTCTGTTTTGTTCCACTGGTCTATATGTCTGTTCTTGTGCCAGTACCAGGCAGTTTTGAGAACTTGGTATCTGGTATTGTGATCCCTCCAAATTTGTTCTTCTTTCTCAGGATTTCTGTGGCTATTCAGGTTCTTTTTTTTATTCCAGATGAATTTTTGGAGTTTGTTCTAGATGTTTGAAATGTGCCTTTGGAATTTTAATGGGGATTGCATTGAATCTGTAGATTGCTTTGGGTAGTATGGACATTTTAGTGATGTTGTTTCTATCAACCCCAAAACATGGTATGTTCTTTCATTTGTTTATGTCTTCCTGTATCTCTTTTTTTCAATGTCCTGTAATTTTCTGAGTACAGGTCTTTTACCTCCTTAGTTAAATTTATTCCTAGGTATCTTAATTTTTTTGGTGCAATGGTAAATGGGTGTTTTTTTGTTTTGTTTTGTTTTGTTTTCATTTCTCTTTCTGTAAATTCATTATTGGTGTATAAAAAGACCATCGATTTCTGGATCTTAATTTTGTATCCACCTACATTGCCGAATTCTTTTATTATGTCTAGTAGTTTTTTTTATGGAGTCTTTGTGGTTTTCTATGTACAGTATCATGTCATATGTAAATGACTGTTTTAATTCTTATTTTCCAATTTGGATACCTTTATTATTATTATTATTCTTTTTTAATTTTTAAAAATATATTTTATTGGTTTTTTACAGAGAGGAAAGGAGAGAGATAGAGAGCTAGAAATATCGATAAGAGAGAAACATCGACCGGCTGCCTCTTGCACACCCCCTACTGGGGATGTGCCCGCAACTGATGTACATGCCCTTGACTGGAATCGAACCTGAGACCTTTCAGTCCGCAGACCGACGCTCTATCACTGAGCCAAACCGGCTTCGGCTATTATTATTATTTTTGATTATCACTATGTCTAGCAATTCCAGTAGTATATTGAACAGGAGTGGAGTAAGTGGGCATCCCTATCTTGTTCCTGTTATAAGGGGAAATGAATTTAGTTTTTGCCCATTGAGTGTGATGTTGTTTTTGGTTTGTCATATATAGCCTTTACCATATTGAGATCTGCTCTTTCTATTCCAGCTTCCCTGAGAGTTTTTATCAAGTAAGGGTGTTGGATTTTATCAAAGGCTTTTTCTGCATCAATTAATATGATTATGTGAATTTTTTTCTTAGCTTGTTTATGTGATGTATCACATTTATTGATTTGTGGATATAGTACCATTGTTGCATTTCCGGAATAAATCCCACTTGGTCATGGTGTATTATTTTTCTAAGGAAATACTGAATCTGATTTGCTAGAATTTTGTTGAGGATTTTAGCATCTATGTTCATCAAGGATTTTGGCCTATAGTTCTCTTTTTTTGTGGTGTCTTTATCTGGTTTTGGGAATAGGGTAGTGCTGGCTTCATGGAAACAGTTTGGAAGTGTGCCTTAATCTTTTTTTTCTGGAAAACTCTGAAGAGGATAGGTTTTAGTTCTTCTTTGAATGATTTGTAGAACTTTCCTGTAAAGTCATCTAGTGCCGGGCTTTTGTTTGCTGGAAGTTTTTGATGGCTGCTTCAATTTCCTCCATAGTTATCAGCTTATTGAGATTTTTAGCTTCTTCCTGATTGAATTTTGGAAGGTTGTATTTTTCTAGGAATATTTCTATTTCCTTCAGATTGTCCATTTTGTTGTAAAAGAGTTGTTCATAGTATTTTTTTTATTCATAATTGTTTGTATTTCTGTGGGATCAGTTGTTATTTCACTTTTTCATTTCTGATTTTGTTTATTGGGTCCTCTGTCTTTGCTTCGTGGTGAGACTGGAGAGAGGTTTATCAATCGTGTTTATCCTTTCAAAGAACTAGCTTCTGTTTTTTGTTTTATTTGTTTGTTTTCTCTCGTTCTGTTATTTATCTCTGCTCTGATATTTATTATTTCCTTCCCTCTGCTTACACTGGACTTTTCTTGGTGCTCTCTTTCCAATTCTTTAAGTTGTAAGGTTAGATAGTTTATTACCATTTTTTCTTGTTTTTTGAGGTAGGCCTGTAGAACTATGAACTTCCTTCTCATGACTGCTTTCACTGTGTCCTGTAGACTTTTTGATTGTTGTGTTTCATTATCATTTGTTGCTATGATGCTTTTTGTTTCTTCTTTGATATTTTTGGTAACCTAAGAATGGTTTAATAGCATGCTATTTAGCTTCCAGGTGTTTGATTTATTTTTTTATTTTAGTTCATTTCGAGTTTTATACCAGTGTGATCTGAATAGATGCTTGACATGATTTTTATCTTGAATTTGAAGAGAGTTTGCCTATTTCCAAATATGTGGGCTAGCTTTTAAAATGACCCATGTGCACTTGAGAAGAATGTATATTCTGTGACTTTGGGGTGCAATATTCTGAAGATGTCAATTAATTCTATCTGATCTACTGGGTTATTTAGGATTGATGTTTCTTTGCTGATTTTTTGTTTAGAGGATTTGTCCAGTGGTGTTAGCATGGTATTAACATCCCTTACTATGACTGTATTGCTGTCAGTCTCTCCCTTAATATCCTCCAGAAGTTGTGTGTGTGTGTGTGTGTGTGTGTGTGTGTGTGTGTGTGTGTATGTGTGTGTGTTTAATGTATTTGGGTGCTCCTGTATTGGGTGCATATATGTTTACCAGAGTTATATCTTCTTGTTGGACTGTGCCCTTTAGTATTATGAAGTGGCCTTCCTTATCTCTCGTCACTTTAAGGTCTAATTTGTCAGATATAGTGTAATTATTGCTACCCCAGTTTTTTATTTTATTTTATTTCTATTCTCTTGAAAAACCTTCTTCCATCCTTTCACCATAACTCTATGTGAGTCCTTTGTTCTGAAGTGGGTTTCCTGTAGACAGCAGATACTAGGTGTAACACTTATTAAGTAGATTTTTTCAATAGATGGAGTTGCACATATTTCGATATACATGCAATTTGATATGTATGCTATTTTATTGTATTGATAACAAATTTAAAAACTTCATATGTCAAATTTGCTGAAGGTTTTATCATCATAGATATTTTTATGTTTTAAGTGTCAAATTTCTTGCCCCAAAATGAGCATTTGCGGGAACTTTTAATTCCTTACTTTATTTGGAAAAAAAGTGTTGCTGAAAGTTATTGTTTACTTCGGGAAGCTTATGGTGAATATAATCCATTTCAAGATACTTGTGAATGCTCGTTTAAATGCTTTAAAAGTGATTATTTTTATGTGAATTACAAAGAACTTCCAGGTCAACTGAAAAAATCTGAAGACAAACCATTACAAGCATTTATTGGTTGAAGATGTGTGTTAAACTCAATAACAACAACTTACAGAATGATTAAACGTTGCTCAGCAAACAATTTCTGGTCATTTACAAGCAATGGGAAAGATTTAAAGGAAGGAAAATGGGTGCCACATCAACTGAATAAAAGACAAATGGAAAACCGAATGTCATCAGTAAACTGTTGCTTCTTCAGCATGAAAAAAAAGTCTTTTTGCATCTTTTTGTGACTCACAATGAAAAGTGCATTTATTTTGAGAATTCCAAATGCTCAAAATTATATCTTGATCTTGGTCAACCATCAATATCTACTGCAAGGCCAAATCACGTCAGAAAGAAAACAATGCTCTGCATTTGGTGGGATCAGGAAAGTTTGGTGTATTATGAGTTTCTAAAACCAGGTGAAATGGTTAATACTGATCATTATCAACACAAATAATCAATGTGAACCACTCTTTAATTGTGAAACAGCCACAGTGTGCTAGAAGACACGGCAAAGTAATTTTGCTTCATAAAGATGCACCCTCACACACTCCAAAATCACATTAAAGATCTTGCCTGGGAAGCATTAACCCACTTGCTGTATTCACCAGACTTTTCTCTTTTGAATTACCATTTGTTACAATCAATGGCACATGCACTTCCTGATCAGCACTTCAAAACATATGAAGAAGTGAAAAATTGGGTCTCTGAATGTTCTGCCTCAAAACAAGAAACGCTCTGCCCCGGCCAGCGGGATAGCAACGTGGGAGCGAGGAGACACCTGGAAGGGAATGAGGGAGGACAGGAGACGTGGAGAAATGGAGGCAAGACAGGGTTCTGATCAAGCCTCAAATTTTATTTGTTGCAGCCGCAATATATGTACACAGGTTGTAGGGGGAAGTTGCTGCAGAGACATTCCAGGGTGGAGAGGGTTGTATATCAGCAGGATGTGTCTGCAGGGGATGATACAGCAGAGATTCTCCGGGGCGGGGCAAGTTATCACAACAGGTGTGCCTTGCTCAATGGCAAGATATGCTGCTAGACATTTAGATTGTTTCTAGTTAACTGCCACACCGCAGCTTGTCACATGAGTTCTGGTAAGTCAGAAACTCAGTGTCTAAGATGGAGGTGTCTTTTAAGATGTAGTCACTAATTCTTTTTCGGCTCTCGACAACGCTCTATTGAGATGGCATCCAAAACCTACTTGAAAGATTGGAAAATGTGTAGCTAGCGATGGACTATCACCTTGAATAAAGTACTTTTGATGTTTCTCTTGAAATTATTGTGTTTTCTTTTATTACAAAATCCACCATATTAACCAGTACACTTATTATATGGGTCATGTTTTCTTACCCATTCAGCTACCATAAGTCTTTTAATTGCAGCATTTAATTCATTTATATTTAAAGTTATTGTTGATATGTAATATTGATAGGTAAAGTTATTATTGATAGGTGACTTGTTTGGTGCCATTTTTATTCTTTATGCCTATGCTGCTTCTTCCTTTCGTATTTCTTCTTTGTACAGCAGATCCATTAGCATTTCTTGCATTGCTGGTTTGGTGGTAATAAACTCGCTTATTCTTTTTTGTCTGTTAAGCTCCTGCTTTCACGCTCAATTTTGAATGATAGGTACAGTATGCTTGGATTCAGACTCATTTTTGCATGACTTTGTATATTTAATTCCATTCCCTCTGGCCTGATGTGATTCTGTTGAAAATTCAGTCACTAGTCTGATGGGGGATCCTTTGAAGGTAACTTTCTTTCTTTTTATTTTTTTAAAAATATATTTTTATTGATTTTTTACAGAGAGGAAGGGAGAGAGATAGAGAGCTAGAAACATCGATGAGAGAAACACCGACCAGCTGCCTCTTGCACACCCCCTACCGGGGATGTGCCCACAACCAACGTACATGCCCCTGACCGGAATCGAACCTGGGACCTTTCAGTCCGCAGACCGACGCTCTACCACTGAGCCAAACCGGTTTCGGCGTGTAGGTAACTTTTTGTGCCTTTAAGTTTCTTATTTTGTTGTTGGTGTCTGCCAATTTAATTATAATGCATCTTAGCGTCTTTTTATGTTTCTTTCATCTTGCTTGGGACTCTGGGAGCTTCTTGGACATGTGTGAATTTTTTCTTCCTGATATCAGGTAAGTTTTCTGTCAATATTTCAAACAGGTTTTCTATTCCTTGCTGTTTCCTCTTCTTCTGGTACCCCTATAATGTGGATGTTGTTTCATTTCATTTGTCTCAAAGTTCCCTTAGGCTCTCCTTCTGTTCTTTAAGTTTATTTATTTACTAGACGCTCGTTGCACAAAATTCATGCATGGGGACATGGGAAGTTGTCCCTCAGCCCAGCCTGCACCATCTGCAATCTGGGACCCCTCCAGGCATGTCCGACTGCCCGTTTAGGCCTGATCCCAGATTGCTGGCTCTCAAATTCTCACCTGCCTGCCTTCCTGATTGCCCCTAACCACTTCTGCCTGTGTCTGATCACCCTCTAACCACTCCCATTCCAGCCTGATTGATGTATAACTGCTCCCCTGCCAGCCTGTTTGCCCCTAACTTCCCTCCTCTGCCAGCCTGGTCACCCCTAACTGCTCTCTCCTGTAGGGTTGATCGCCTTTAACTGCCCTCCCTTGCAGGCCTAGTCCCTCTCAACTGCCCTTCCTTGCAGGCCTGGTGCCTCCCAACTGCCCTTCCCTACTTGCCTGATCACTCACAACTGTCCTCCTTTGCAAGCCTGGTCCATCCAAACTGCCCCTCTCCCCCTCCCACTGGCCATCTTGTGTCCATATAGGGTCAGGATCTTTGACCACATGGTAGCATCTATATTGTGTGTTGGAATGATGGTCAATCTGCATATTACTCTTATTAGATAGGATACAAACCTGGTGCATGGGTGGGGGCCAGCTGGTTTGCCCTAAAGGATATCCCAGATCAGGGTGGGGGTTCCCTTGGGGCATGAGGCGGCCTGAGCGAGGGGCCTGTGGTGGTTTTCAGGCCGGCCATACCCCCCAGTGACCCAAGCAGAGGCCCTGATATCTGGGATATATTTACTTTCTACAATTCAAACTTTGTAACGTGGAGCAAAGGCAAGCTTCCTGCTCACTCAGTGGCAGCAAGCCGTTTCTGTTTGGATTTGTTTACCTTCTATAATTGAAACTTTGTAGCCTTGAGTGGAGGCTTAGGCTGGCAAGGGCAGGCAGAAAGCTTGGCTTCCTCCATGCCTCCCTCCTGCTCTCTGTAGCTGTAGCCATTTGGTTGGGTTTTTTTGCATACTCGCTCTGATTGGCTGGTGGGCATGGTTGGTGGGCATGTTTTGTGGAGTGGAATGATGCTTAATTTGTATATTACTCTTTCATTAGGTAGTATTTTTTCTGAGATGCTGCTTTGCTTGGATATTTTTTTCTACCTTGTCTTCTAGCTCAATTATTTGGTTCTCTGCTTCTTCTAATCTACTGTTGATACTTTCTTTCTTTTCTTTTCTTTCTTTCTTTCTTTCTTTCTTTCTTCCTTTCTTTCTTTCTTCCTTTCTTTCTTTTTAAATATATTTTATTGATTTTTTCACAGAGAGGAAGAGACAGGGATAGAGAGCTAGAAACATCGATGAGAGAGAAACGTCGATCAGCTGCTTCCTGCACACCCCTTACTGGAGATGTGCCCACAACCCATGTACATGCCCTTGACCGGAATCAAACCTGGGACCCTTCAGTCCACAAGCCGATGCTCTATCCACTGAGCCAAACCGGTTTTAGCTACTTTTGATGCTTTCTATTGAGTTCTTTATTGCATTGATGTCATTTTTCATTTCTTCTGGATTCTTCTTCATTTCATCTTGGTTCTTACACATATTGTTGAGTTTGTCTTTGAACCTTTTCAGCATTCTTATGACCTTTGCTCTAAATTTTTTCTCTGACATATTGCTTGCCTTTATTTGATTTACTTCCTTTTCTGGTGTTGCTCCTTTTCTTTTGTATGCAGGCTGTTTCTTTGTCTCCCCATTATCACTCCTGTCAGGGTGTATGGTTATGTAGGTCTCTCTCTCCTGTATTGACTTAAAGGCACAAAATACAACACAGGAAGACACAACACACAGTGCACCAAACACAAATATATTCAATATACTAATAACCCCAAATAAAGGTGACCACTAGAAAAAAGAGAATCAGGATAGGAAAGTGTGCAAAACTTATATTGAGAAAAGGAAAAAATGTAATAGAGAAATGAAAGAGAATGGAAAAATGGGATATATATATATATATATATTTCTCATATATACATATACGTATACACACACATACACATACACACACACACACACACACACACACACACACACACACACATATGAGAAAATTCCAATAAAACAACAACTAATCCAAAAAATGCAAAGAACAAACACCCAAACAAGAAACACCCAGATGAATCTGAGGAGGCAGATCTTATTTCCAAAAGATAAGGCCTAGGGATTGAATGAATGGGAAAATAGCCATAATTCAGTATAGATGAGGTAGAAAGAGACTATAAGAAGAAAAGTAAAACACAATATACAAAAAAGAAAAAATACATATTAAAAAATATATAGAAAAGAGATAAAATATATGTACATAAATTTCCCCTTTCTTTAATCTATGTGTTTGTTTACTATTGGAAAAAGGGAATAGAGAGTCAATAGGCCTGAGTTTGTGATTAAAGTTAATTAATCTATTAATAGAAGAAGAGAACAAGCAAGAGGAGGAAAAGCATAAGCAAAAAAAAATAAGACAAAACAGACTTACCAACAATCAAACAAACAACAAAAATAAGACAGAAATAAAGAAAAGGGCAGAGAGGGGGGAAAGGAAAAAAAATTTGAACAGTGAAGAAAAATAAGAGAGAAGTGTGCATTGACTTGGAGCAGGGGAGAGAAAATTAGATATATGAGTAAGGTAAATTTTAACAGGGAGTATAAAGAAAGGATAGAGGAAAACTAAAGCAGGAACAGGGTAAGAGAAATAGGATAATAAAGAGGACAGTGAGGAAGAGTGTGTTGGCATAAAGGAAAAATTGAGATAGAGTAAAATAATGCTAAAATAAAAATAAAATGTAGAACACTAATCCTAAAATAAAATAAAATAAAATGAACTAAAATAAAAAAAATAAAACTTTTAAAAATGTAAAATAATAGTAGTAGTAATAATAAATAATAAAAATAGAATACTAATTAATAAAAATAATAAAATCAAGTGAGCAAAAATTTGGTTTCTTAGATAAAGGATAAAAAATGAAATAGTGAAGTTCATTCACTTCCTCTAATGTTCTGCTTGGCACCTCTGTTTCCTGTCAGGTAGTCAGCACAGTATTGAAGTTCCTTTTGATCCTTCGCTTCTCTGTGTCATCAGCCACAATACTGTTTACAAGCAGGTGGAATCTCTCTGCTCCCTTTGTTTCTCAGTCTTCCTTTAGTTGTATTTACATAAGAGTCAAATTCTCAAACAAACCCTTGGTGACAGTGTTTCTGTATTGACATCTTTGGCTAAAAGGCCTCTCTATCCAGTGTTTAGATTTTTCTTTCCCTGCTGCACTTAATACTGGGTTAGAGGAACAGACTGCCCCAGATCTGGTTTTCTGTGCATCTCTACCCACTCTGATCCCCAGTTTCCACAAAAACAAAACAAAACAAACAAACAAAAAAACTTTCCCCTGAAGCCTCAGTGAGTGTTTTTAATTGGAAGATCCTGTGTATTGGACTTCGCAAGCAAAAGGAAGGAGTTAAACAGGAAAAAAGCCAAATGAAGTGTGTCAATTCACCTCTTTTTTCTCCTGGCACTGCACAGCTGGTATATAAATTCAGGCTGCCTTTCTTTCTCAGCCCAGCTGTGGGATAATATCTAAAGTCCCTTTCTTCCAGCAGTCCTGTGGACCCCCTTCCACATTCGAGGACTACACTGTCCCCAACAGCCACGGATTTTGTTCGGTGCAGTCTTCCTCTGAAACTCTAGTCCCTTCTGTGCATGTTTCTCCCTCCAGTCTGGATCCCAGATCTCACCTTGCTCTAGGTGATACCTAACCTTTCTATCCACATATTGCCTCACCAACTGTTTGGAAGCTACCTATTGTCTTCACTAGCAGAGAGGTCTGGACAAGGCTGGTCAATCTTGAAGGCTTTGGCAAGAGTCAGAGCCAAGCACTCACTGTCTAGTTGAGACAAAGGGAGCTGAAGCAACTTCCACCATTTAGTCTTGTGATGAGCTATCATTGGAATTGCCTACCTAATAGATACTTATAGATAGTAACTTCTATAGCTGATATCCCAAAACCTGAATAAAAGGGATATCAAGGGCAGAACAGAGCAGAGTTCTTCCTCTTGAGCTGGGCTCCCGCCTGACCCCCAATTCCCAAATTAATATTCTCTTGTCTAGTCTCTTTCATTTTTGTGCAGCCTCTTTTAGAGCCCAAACCCTGAACCTGAACCCTGTGGGATGTGAAAGGGGTTCACTACAAACTGGAGCCCAAACATGCGACACTACAAACTGGCACCTTCAACATGGGACCTCTGGAGGAGATGATATTTTGCCTAGAACGAAGAAAGGAATATTACACCAAAAAGGTGGGGAAGAATTCACCATATAGGTTAAGGAAATTCACCGACAGCAAAGCCCATTATCAGCTATAGAAGTTACTATCTATAAGTAGGATGGGAACGTCTTTTTCAGCCAGGCTAATGGAACAGAATTAGGTTATAAAGTAAACTTAATTATAGACTTTTGGTTTGCATAATTAAGGAATGTGGTTTCTTATTCAAATTAAAATCTTAATTTGTATTTGGAATCTAAAATATGTAATAAGAAATGAAACCCGGCTGCCAAAACCACCTTGGTGAAGAGAAATTCGAAGATGGCAGGAGAGGGCAGGGCTATCCGCTCTCCCGCAATGAGATTAAAGTATGGTAGCAATCATCTCAAGTAGAAATTACAATTTTAACTTTAACTTTAACCCTGCTGTTTGGCTTCTGTACTTATTTGCTTGCTAAAACAATAGAAAAATTATTTTGATTTTCTGAACTTATGTCTGCTATCCCAATCAATTGAATACTCCATGGTTAGTGGTATGAATATCCCATTGATTGTGATCTTACTGGTTATCAAACCACATTCTTTTGGGAACCAGGATAGCACAATCACCCTAAATTGCCACAGTAGCTTTAGATAATGTGTTCCAGTTGACTCAGTAATCCCAAGACCAGGACAGCACAATTATTCTAAATTGCCTCAGTGGCTCCAGATAAAGTGTTTCTGTTGATTCAGTGATCCATAGACCCAAAACTATACTTAATATTTATAGATAACTAACTTGCTCAATTTTACTTCTGTAACTGCTTTGTGAAAACCAGGTCTCTCATTCCAAACTCAAAGATGGAATCAATACCTTTGTGATATTCTGCCTAGATAAGCCAGATTTGGTAAGCATTTCGTGGCTGCAAGATTTGGAGTGCTGTTGCCCCTCATAGACACTGCACTTTGAATAAATGATATCATAATTTGGCTTCTTGATTGAGGCATCCTTTGTGAGATTTGGGGTTTACTACAACAAGATTACTTAAAGGTTTTTTTTTTGTTGTTGTTTTGTTTTTTTAATTATAGAAGAACTTGCTGGGAAATGCAAAATTATGGCAAAGATAAGCTTAGGTGCTAGTAATTTCTTCAGAAAGTGAAAAAGGAAATAATTTGAGATCTGTCTTTATCTATTAAGCATGAAAAGATACGTGGCCAGATCTGTTACTGATGCTTCCCCAGAAGTAAGCAGTATGTGAGGGAAGGGAGACATGTGGCAATCCAATATGGAAAGCCACTCTCCCAGTATGCTGATTTAAAGAATCCTTTTCACCATGAAAACTTTTTAAAAATTTAGAAATTTGTCTGGGATTTCTGTGCTCTTGGGGAGAGAAACTAGTTTGAAACAAATGCACACAACTATCCAATTTTTGGAAATATTACATAGGTTTTTCAGCTGGAATCTTGTTGTGGGGTTGAACCCTGGAGTCAAAATAAGACCACTGGAGGCTGCTAATTGATTTTAAAAAAATCAGGCAAGGATTTATTGAACTGGCCAGGATGGTTGCAAGAGGACCACACATGGGTGGAATCCACAGTCACGACCATGCTGTTTCAGGTATAGGCAGTCCTTTTAAAGGTCTATACCACAAAAATGTTCCTTTATTCTAAAATATAAATTCTAAAGGCTGGGAAAAGCCTGCAGGGTTGTTCCCAGCCATATCCTGCTGGATGTTAGAATGTGGACCTATCTTGTAATAGCAGATGGTACAGAAAAAGAGCTGAGCAAAGTTAATCTCTAAAGGTTATCTGCAGTTTCAACTCCTGGAGCTACTGAGTCAATGGGAATCAATCTCCTGTGGTCCTGGTCCACAGGCACAGGAAAATTGCCTTAGCTTCCAGGTATTAATCTGGAAGCTGAGATAACTACCCTATTGTTTAAGCAAGTAAATGAGTGCAGCAGCCAGAATACAAGGTTAAAATTCAAACAGCAGTTTTTACTGAGAAAAATGGCAGATTTGACCAAAAGGAAAGAAATTCAAACTAGTTCTAGCAGTGAGATTAACATTTCCATAATAAAGAGTAGTTTTTAAAATGCTAAAGAAATTCCATCAAAATTAACTTTAAGGCCTTCAAGAAAATCAGTATATTGTCTGTTACAAAAATTTGCCCAAATAAATGCCTTAAAATAATTACAATTGAATTTGAATCTCAAAGAAATTGTTGAAATATAAATAATGTATTAATTATAAAGATCAAGTAGCCCAGGTAGAAACTGGCTACACCCTTTGTTAATGGAGGAAGAAGACTAGTCACCCTTCCATCAGCAGACAGGTAAGCCATTTTCTGGCCAGTAATTTTCTTGCAGCAGCAAACTCTTAAAGAAAAAAAAAAAAAAAAATGTGGCTCCTTTGAAATCAGCTTCCTGCTGAAACTTCTCAGGACAAAGAATGCGGTAATTTACATTTGAATAGACCAAATCTGTTTTGCCATCTTTAAGAAAAGTAGGTTTGGCTGCTTAAAAATTTTAGAAGTTTGCTTAATTATATAAATAATAAAATTTATTAAATATCTGCATATTTTGAAATGAAAAAATGCTAAAACATTAATATAAATTTGCCTCATGAAAAAATCTAGAGGAGAAAATTGAACCTATTAATTGATTATGTCTTGCTTTTTTGAAATTTATTCTTAAAAATATAAAGTACTATTAATCTAGAAATGCTAAATATTTGATTTGCCAGTTCTAAAAGTTCAAGATTCAAATTGAATTCAGAGTAAATGTAGTTGTGGTAATTGAAAGATGAAACAGAGACCTGGATGCCAGGACACAGGCTTTATTGGAGGAGAGTACCACTGCCAGCTGCCTTCCTGAGGGTATATAGGAAGATGACCGGGATGCAGAAACCTTTTAAAGGGAGGAAAGAAAAGGGACAGGGCTTAGGGCACTCAGCACATGCTGATTGGTGGTTTCATGTAAGGCATATGATTAGGTACCTAGGGACTAAGGAATGGGGGCTTAAGGTATTTGGCAGGTGCTGATTGGTGATTCATTGTACCGTCCATATAAGCTGCCTTGTTAGGTGCTCAGGAATGTCCGACTGCAGGTGGAGTTTATGTCATTCTATGTCCACTGCAGGTGGAGGAATGGAGGATCTATCAGTAATTAAATGCCTAAAGTATAAAAATTTTAGTTTTGAGAAAATAAATGTGTTTTTTCAGATAATTAGGAATTCAAAATATGTTGTTTATTTGTCTAATTAAATAAGAAGGATTAATCCTGTGATCCCAACCAAATTTTGAATATAATAACCAGTTTAAATTTAATTGATATCTTAAAATAATTATAAAAAGTACATAATCTTTAAATCATATATATAGATAGATAGATAGATAGATAGATAGATAGATATAGATAGATATAGATATAGATATTTGATCGTTTATCCATGTTAAATTTCAATGCTTTAACCAATAAATTATTTTTGGAAAACTCCAAGGGCCCGGAATAATTCAAGAAATTTGTACTCTCTTCTTAAAGAACATATTTTAAATTTAACCTATCTAATATATTTGAAATTACATGGAAAGCTTTATCAAATAAAAATTAATAATTATATTTTACTTATAAATGTTATGAAAATTTTGGCCTCTAAGGAGGACAAAACAAAATTTCTAAATAAAGCCAAATTTTTGGCAGCAGAATTGTAAAACATTTAAAAATAATAACAAGACCATAGCCGTCTGCATTCTTAATTAGGCTAGAGGTGAGTCAACATTTGCACTTTGTGAATCAAATATAAACATTTACTAAATTTACTTGCTTTGCTTTTTCATTAAATATACCTACTTAAATCACTTAAAATACTAGTTAACCTTATTGTAAAGTTACTTGTAATATAGCTAGCTATTCAGCTGTACTACCCAGTGTTTAAGCAGCCGCCCTGTAGGTTGCTTGGTGTAAAGAAAGACAAAAATTTTAAAAATCAAACTCTCTGTAGTCTGAAAATTGTTCTGGAAGGAAATAGAGGTTTTCTTCAAACAATTGAAGAACTTTAATTAAAAGTCAATATATTTGGCTTCTTAAACTGAAGCAAATAATTTGTGTTTTTGCCTCCTTCACAAAGTTTATGGAAAGTTACTTAAAAACTAATTTGCAAAATTTTAATTAATGTCATTTACTATCCATAACCTAGGACAAGTCAAGTTAAAAAATAAGCTTTATTTCAGATTAATTTAAATTGGATAATTGAAATAAATGAATATTCAAGATAACTTAATTGTACTGGACAAAAAAAATTGTTCCTGAAGTATTAACTAAAAAATTTATTGGTGGTTCATCTCATAGTAAAATTTCTTCAAATGCACTGAATACAAAGCAGTTATATTTCTGTGCATAAAATTAAAATTAAAAGTTATCAAGACTATACATTGTAAACTTTTCAAAAGTCTTCTAATATTTAAATAAAAAGGGGGAGATAGTAGAATAATATCCTGTAAGAATAATTCCTTATAAGTGAGAGGTCAGGGTAAGGATGAACTCTGGATTCCACTGTGGGGCAGGGCAGAGTTATCCTTCATTTTGTGTATCTGGACCCTAGCCCTCACACAACCAATCAGGGTCAGCCAAAGCAGTGACATCACCACCAGGATAAAACCCCAGGGCTTGGCAAAATTCGGCTTCTCTTCTGCCAAGTGGTCGGCATGAGTGGGAAAGAGCCCATGCTAGCATGGAAGAGGATCTTTTGTTTATTGCATTGGACTTGGCTCCCTGGTGGTCCTTGGGGATCACAAAGTCTGGGCATAACATAAGGGGGCTCGTCCAGGATCCCCAAGACCACGAGGGACCCCAATCCAGAGAGCCTGACTGGCCACAGTAAGTGTGTGTGTGTGTCTGTGTCCTTGTGTAAGCGCTCTGGAGGGACGTGGAAACCCCTCGTGTCGGTGGTGTCCAAACGCGTCTGGCCAACGTGCCATTAAGACTACGGGCTGGAGGATTCGGAAGATGTTCTGACCTCCCAGGAGAGGCCCTCACAGGCAGGAGAGACGTGGAATCCTCTCCTAGAGGGCTTCTCACATGCGGGAGAGGGATGGAAACCTCTCCTAGGATGAGATGAGCTGTGTGAACCAATACCTCACATGCGGGAAAGTGACGGGTCTGATTTTGGTGTTGGGCAGCGTGGCGCCCTAGGATGGAGCCGTTGAAGTGGTGCCAGTGTGGCGGCATGGGGCCCCCTGGTAGCGTTGGGTTGGAGCGGGGTCTTCCGCAGGGCTCAGTCTGCGCGTTGGAGCGTGGCTGGGGAGGCAGCAGCAGCCTTGCTTGGGGGCTTGGGCTGGCATGGCATCATCGGGTCTGGGAGAAGAGGCCTCATGGGCAAATTTCTGTGCCCTTGTAAAGGCGGGAGAGAAGTGGACCTGGTTTTAGGTTGAAATGTTGATGTTGGGCGCCCTCTTGTTGATTGTTGTGATTTTCTGTGTTGTGGAGGTTTGGAATGGCCAATGGCAGACTTGTTCTAGTGGGTGGCCAGTTTTCAATGTCGGAGGGCCACCGGTCAGCATGAGGCCGTCATTTGGTTTTGCTTCCACGGAGTTGGAAAACTGTTCTCAGGAACCCTCTGTTTCTGTGTTCTTTGTATGTTTGTATAAGTAAAGGTTTCATTTTGCTCTTGTTTGTAAATTTGCTACTCTCTCCCCCCAGAGCAGGCAGGAGGTGGGGGAGGGGAGATATATGGCAATTCAGTGTGGAAGCTACTCCTCAAGAAAGTTTTTATGCATCTCCAATTTCTGTGCTCATGTAAAGCAAAAAGGCCAATTCAAAATGAGTGCACATAGTTTTGGGCTGTGCTTAATCTCTTTTCTGTGTACAGAATGAGCTTTAAAAATGGTGGAGATTAACTGGGAGATAAATTAAGGCTGGTTTCCCAAGGCATTGTAAGCAGCTTTTGAAATTTCCTTCCCTGAGGCAGGAACTAGATGGTAATGGTAACAAGTTTACATATGAATGGCTGGGAGTCTTTAGCTAAAGAATGTGTTCATTTGCATTTGAATGACTACACCCATCTTTCCCTTTGTCCAATTCCTCCCCCAGTGATCTACAGGGAATGGCCAGATCTGTTGTTGAAACTTCTCCCTAAGTAAGCAGGAAGAGACCTGTTGCCTATCTGTCTAAGAGACTAGACCTCTGGGCAGTGGCCACCACAACATTGCTGGTGAAGGAGGCAGATAAGCAGACTCTGGGCCAGGAGCTAACCCTGATGGGCCAAGCTCCTGGACCAGCCCTGTGTCCAGATTCATAAAACTCTGGCCATCAACCCTGCCAGCCTGCTTCCAGATGATGATGGAGGAACGCATTTATGACTGCACAGAAGTAACAGATGACAAGGTACTGTTCACGTTTGGGAGCAGTTATGTTTAGGATGGGACCTGATATGCAGGGTGGTAGTCACCCTGGACCACACCACTTGGGCACAGTTCCTGAACTTTTGGCCTTAATCCAGGCCCTTTTGATGTAGACACTGTGCTATCCACAGAGAAAAGAGGTTTACCAACTACAGCCGGAAAGAATTGGCTGAACAGAAGCAAGCCCCCGAAGGACCAGATGATTGGTGGACCCTCAAGATGACAAGACTGTTGGTCCCAGAGGCTCTAGGTCAGAGTTGCCCGGTGACACCAGGTTAAGTGTCACCAAGACTTCTGAACTTCTGTGAAGCAGAGCTGCTAGAAGTACTGTCTATGCACAGGTAAATGCTAAGAAAGGTAAGGGGGTCCCCCTGGGAATTTGGGTCCCAGGGAACTTTCCCAGAAGAGCATTGGTAGGTGGCTTTCAGAGATTAAACCACCAGCATTAAGGTCTAGTTTTTGTAGACACTTCAGATTAAGTTGAAGTATACCCCAGTAGGACAAAAACTGTCTCTATAGTAGTCAAGAGATTACTCCAGGAGATTATACCTAGATTCAGGTTACCAGTATCAGATAACAGCCCAACTTTTGTAGTCTTGACTGCAAAGTATAGTTGAAAGTATAGTTGTAGCCTTAGGACAGGCTAAAAGTCTGGGCGTTGCAATAAACAAAACAAAAGAGCCTCTTCCATGATAGCATGGGCTCTCTCTTCTGCCATGCAGTCGGCGTGAGTGGGAGAGAGCCCATGCTAGCATGGAAGAGGCTCTTTGGTTTATTGCATCGGACTCAGCTCCCTTGTGGTCCTTGAGGATCACGAAGTCTGGGCATAACAGTAAGTAAATTGCATCAAGAAATTTTTTACTTTGAAAAGTAATTTTCATTTGTAATGCTGATAGAAGAAACTCATGAAAACATACATGTTGTCAAAATAAGCCAAATAAAAATAATTTGGGCAAAAATAAAAAGGATCACAAGTCTAATTTATAGAAAAGATTCCTTTATTAACATTTGGTCGAGAATATGTTTGTATATTTCTAGAAAAGCCCATGTGGATTCCTGCTACAACAGATCCCAGAGAGGAACTGACAGGACTGCTCCACACACAAAGACAAGAGGAGAAACAGTCCATGTATGGAATATGGTGAAGATGCCTTGCCATGCTAGCAGTCAGCAGCTGTGTGTTGCTGCAGGTTGCCCAGAAATAAACCAGAGAGCCAAATGCATTACCACCATTTGTCCACCATCCAGATTTCATTGCTGACATGTACACATAAGGAACTGTTTGACATTGAAACTGGGACTCAAAAAACTATCGGCCCAGAAAGAAACTTACTACAGACTGATTCATTTGCCTCAGCGTAACCTCATTTTTTGTTCTTATATATTTATTTCTAGTCTGCAGATGCAACATTTTTTAAAGAAAAGAAATGGGGGAGATGCTGGAAATTGATCATTGTCTCATTAATTAGAAAGGTGTGGACAAGGAACCCTGAAGGCTAGTAAACCTTGAAACTCTGATAGGTCAGAGCCAACCACTCCCTATCTAATTGAGACAATGGTAGCTGAATCAACTTCCCCACCAAATAATCATGTCAATCCTTACTGATAAGTTAATCTACCTGTTCGTGGAATTGCCAGCCTAAGGGCAATGGGTGTGTCCCAAACCCAAATAAAAGGGATGCCAAGGCTAAAGAAAAGGTAATCCTCCCACTAGAGTTGGGATTCTGCCTGGCCCCATTTCCCAAATTAATATTTTTCTAGTCTCCAGAACCTGAACAATGAATCTGAACCCTGAACCACACGAGATGTGAGGTTCTCACACATTTTAATAAAAATTAATATTTTTTCTTGAACATAAACTTATCAGACATTGAATAACTGCAGAAATTAATAAGTTTAACACAAGTAAACCTATTTTTCTTGTTCTCTGAAAGTGAAATAATTTTCTGTTGTGCACACCAAACAAATCAGGACAAGAATAATGATGTGGCAATCGGCTGCTAAGTTATTAACTGCTAGTATTAGAGGAGAAAAATGGTGTGCTTCTGGATAAGGTGGGTAAGAGAAATGAATGGAAAATGATTATAGTAATCAGTCATTATCAAATAATATCATTCATTATTAATAACTAGAGGCCCAGTGAACAAAATTTGTGCATGGGGGGTTTGTCCCTCAGGCCAGCCTGCACCCTCTGCAATCTGGGACTCCTTGGGGAATGTGCAACTGCCAGTGGGATCAGACCTAAACATGCAGTCAGACATCCTTCTCTCAATCCAGACTGTTGGCTCCTAACCACTCACCTTACCTGCCTGATTGCCCCTAACAGCTTCTGTCTTCAATCCTGATTGCCCCCAACTACCTTCCCCTGCTGTTCTGATCTTCCCCTACTGCCCTGCCCTGCAGATCTGGTCAACTCCAACTGCCCTCCTCTGCAGGTGTGATCTCACACCCAACTGCCCTCCTCTGCTGGCCTAGTGGTGGCCATCTATGGTGACCATATTGTGATAACATCATGGCTGCCATCTTTTGATGATGTCACGTGATGCCATCTAGGCTTTTATTATAAGGATTATGTATAACAGGATATTATAAAAATTAAGTTACAATATTTTTATTAAAACATTTATTATATATCACTATATTGGCTAGGCCACAAAAATATTTGTTGTGGGCCACATGCAGCCCACAGAGCACAAGTTTGGTATGCTTGTATTATAGTAATAGGTACTTGTAATACACATGTCAAAATTTATAGAATGTACAGTATTAAGAGTAATTCAGGTATAATACATACAACACTCTTGTTGGGATATTAATAGCAAGAGGCTGTGCACATGTATGGGAGAAAGAGTTTGGGAACACTGTACTTTTCATTAGTTTCTACTCAGTTTTGCTGTATATCTAGAATTTTCCCCCTCCCCCCCTCAAAAGTGCTTATTAATTAACAAAAATTGGTGGGCATTTGGAATTGAGAAATCATTTGAAACACATTAGAATTACCATGGTCCTTGAATCAGAGAAACATCATTTGAATCTTAACTCTACCGTGCATTAGTCTGATAACTGAAATTTAACTTCTCTGGTCTGGACACCAGTTTTCACAGGAACAAATTAAGTGAGTAATGTATACCTTGCAGGATGGAAATAAGGAGTAATTAAGAAAGCCTCAATTCCAGCAAGCAGGCCCCCTGAGCCCATCAATCCACAGGGTGCACTTAGGTGCTGCTGTGAGCTCCCGCTGGGTGTGAATTTGTACAAACAGGGATGCACTACCCTGGCAGTAGAAATTCTGAAATCACTCATCCTGGACACTTGCCCTTAGACACCTCAATTGCATGGCTTCAGTGTCAGCGACCTTCAGAGTGCTTCAGTGCAGTGTGCTGGCAAACACACTGCAGGTGACCCTGTGAGTTGCCACTGGGAGCATGTATACGCAACCACAGGATAACAACAAAAACTGAGCCTGCTACCCTACAGCTGCAGAACTCTTGACCCTATAGTCACATGCTTTTCCAGTACTCAGGCCTCCCAAGCCCACACTCCATAGGCAGCCCTTGGATGCTACTGTAAGCCCCTGCTGGGTGTGCACTTATACAAACAGGGATGCACTGGTGGGCTGTAGAAACTCTGAATTCCCTCTTCTGGGATACCTGCCCATAGACACCATGATTGTGTGGCTTCAGTGCCAGAGCACTTCAGAGTGTGTTAGTATACCCTGCAGGCAAATGCACTGTAGGTGCCCTGGGAGCCACCAGTGGAGGCGGGTATATCCAACCATAGGGGTTGCCCTCCCCACAACAACAGAACTCTGGACACCACAGTTATGTCTTTCCAGATCACAGGACTCTTGAGCCCCACGACCCCAACAGACAGATCCTGGGTGCCACTGTGAGTCCCCACTGGACACATGCAATTCCAACCAAGGGTGCATGACAGCAAAAATTGGGACTGGTTTTTGCTCCATGGCTGCTGACTTTTAGACACTGCAGTTGTGCTTTTTTAGCTCAGAGTCCTACATCAAGAGAACCTAAATAGCTCAAGTAGGGAGCTATGATAGACTACCAAGCCCAGGAGACCTGAGAAATCACACCAGTAGCAACATCCCCAAAAGAACATGGATAGCAAAGCAATAGGATCTACCATTAAATGTTACAGCAAAACATTGGAAGACAAAAAAGCAATCCTTAAAGGAAAGAGAAAAGTAATCACCAGAAAGGGAGTTAAATTAAATTGAGACTAGCAGCATATCAGAGAAAGAATTCAGAGTAATGGTTTTAAGGATGTGCAAACAGCTGGATGACAAATACACATAACTCAATGACAAATACAACTCAAAGAGAATTATAAGGAGTTGAATGAAAATGTTACCAACATGAAAAGGAACCAAGAGGAGATGAAGAGTGACACAGCTGCAATAAGACACAATGGAAAGCTTAAACAATAGGCTAGAAGAGGCTGAGGATCACATCGGTGACTTAGAAGATAAAGTAGAAAAAGACACACAAACACAGCAGCAACTGGAAAGAAAATTTAAAAAGCAAGAGGAAAGCCTAAGGAAGTCTTGGGACAACACAAAATTATACAATATTTGCATAAAAGGGGTTCCAGAAGGAAAGGAATAGAAAACCCATTTGAAGAAATAATGACATAAAACTTCCCTGATATTGGCAAGATAAAAACTACGCAAGTCCAAGAAGCACATAGAGTCTAAAACAAGTTGAACTCCAAAAGACCATCACCAAGACACATCATAATTAAATTGGCAAACACCAACGACAAAGTATAAATCTTAAACGCTGCCAGAGAAAGACAGAAAGTTAGTTACAAGGAAACCTCTATTAGAATATTAACTGATTTCTCCACAGAAACACAACAGGCTAGAAGGAAATGGAATGAAATACACAAAGTGATGCAAAGCAAGGGACAGGATCCAAGAATACTATACCCAGCAAGGCTATTATTCAAAATCGAACGTGGAATTAGGAGCCACATAGACAAAAAAGGGCTAAGAGAGTTTATTATCACCAAGCCAATAATGCAAGAAATGCTAAAGGGACTTCTGTAAAAAGATGAAACAGAAAGGCAAGAAGAAACACAAACGTAAAGGAAAAAAATGATGAAAAAAGTACTTATTAATAATAACATTAAACATAAATGGATTAAATGTTCCAATCAATAGACATAGGGTAGCTGGATGGATAGAGAACATGGCCTATATATTTTCTGTCTGCAAGAGACCCACCTCAGAACAAAGTTATTCACACAGACTGGGATTGAAGGGATGGAAACATTTTTTTTCAAGCAAATGGAAATGAGAAAAAAACTGGAGTTGCGATACTCATATCTGACAAAATAGACCTCAAAATAAAGGCTGTAACAAGAGATAAGGAAGGCCACTACATAATATTAAAGAGAGCAATTCAATAAAAAGATGTAATGCTGGTAAACATATATGCACCCAATATAGGAGCACCCAAATTCATAAAACAACTTCTGCAAGATATCAAGGTAGAGATCTATAGCAATAAAGTAATTGTAGGGAGTTCTAATACATCACTGACATCAGTGGATAAAGCCTCTAAAAAACTCATCAAGGAAACAGTAATCCTAAATGAGTCACTACATTAGGTTGACTTAATTCACATCTTCAGAATATTTCACCCCAAAGCCACAGAATATACATTATCCTCCACTGCACATGGGATATTTTCAAAGATAGCCCACATATTAAGACTCTGGCAACGTCTCTTCAAATTCAAGAGGATAGAAATTATAACAAGCATCCTCTTAGATCACAATGGCATAAAACTAAAAATGGACTACAATAAAAACAATGAAAAAAATCAAACACTTGGAGGCTAAAAAGCATGCTATTAAACAATGATTGGGTTATGAAAGAGATAAAAATAGAAATAAAAACATCCTGGAAACAAATGAAAATGAAAACAATCCAAAATCTATGGGACACAATGAAAGCAGTCCTGAGAGGGAGCTCAAAGCTCTACAGGCCTAACTCAAACAAACAAAAAAACAAAACAAAACAAAAACCCAAGAAGGTAATAAACCATCTAAATTTGTAACTTGAAGAATTAGAAAGAGAGTAATAAGAAAATTTCAGAGTGAGCAGAAGGAAGGAAATAATAGAGATCAGAGCAGAAAAAAGAGACATAGAAATAGAAACAAAAACATGCTTTACTATCTATGCATCTATCTTTGTATTCAACAGTTTATAATGTTCTTTATTATCCATAAATGAGTAAGATCATGTGGAATTTTTATTTCATTGACTGGCTTATTTCACTTAGCATAATGTTCTCCAATTCCATCCAGGTTGCTATAAATGGTAAGAGTTTGTTCTTTTTAATGGCAGCATAGTATTCCATTATGTAGATATACCATAGTTTTCTGATCTAGTCATTTGCTGACAGGCACATAGGCTGTTTCCAAAACTTAGCTATTATAAATTATGCTGATATGAAGATAGGGGTGCATATATCCTTTTTGATTGGTGTTTCCAGTTTCTTAGGATATATTCCTAGGAGTGGGGTTACTGGGTCAAATGGGAATTCCATTGTTAGTTTTTTGAAGAAACTTCATACTTTTCTCCACAGTGGCTGGACCAGTCTGCATTCCCACCAGCAGTGCACGAGGGTTCCTTTTTCTCCGCATCCTTGCCAGCACTTGTCGTTTGTTGATTTTTTTCCTTTCTTTTATTTTTAAAATTTTGTTTATTGATTACAGTGTTAAATATGTGTCCTTATTCACCCAATCCCCCCTTCATATCCTCACCCCCCTGTTGCCTGTATCTATTTGTTAGGCTTATATGCATAGATACAAGTCCTTTGGTTGATCTATTCTCCTTACTCCCACCCACCCTTACCTACTGATGATAGCCATTCTAACAGGTGAGCTTTTAATGTGCCTGTTCTTGTGCCAATACTTGGCTATTTTGAGAACAGTGGCTTTGTAATATAGCTTGAAATCTGGAATTGATTTGAAAGAACACCTACTTTGTTCTTCTTTCTCAGAATTGCTATGGCTATTCAGGGTCATTTCCCCACACATTTCCCCTCATTTATTTATTAAGGTATTATATGTGTACATATCTTACCATTGGCCCCCCACCTCACTCCCATACATGCCCTCACCATGCAGTGTTTTGCATCCATTGGTTATGCTTATATGCATGCATACAAGTCCTTTAGTTAATTTCTTATCTCCTGCAACTCTCCCAAACTTTCTCACTGTAATTTGACAGTATGTTTAATGTTTAACTGTCTCTGTCTCTATCTATGTGTTCATCAGTTTATAATGTTCTTTATTATCCACAAATGAGTGAAATCATGTGGTGTTTTTCTTCCATTGACTGGCTTATTTTACTTAGCATAATGTTCTCTAGTTCCATCCAGGTTGCTGCAAATGGTAAGAATTCCTTCCTTTTTATGGCACTATAGTATTCCATTATGTAGATGTACCATAGTTTTCTGATCCACTCATATGCTGACAAGCACATAGGCTGTTTCCAAATGTTAGCTATTGTAAATTATGCTGCTATGAAGATAGCAGTGCATATATGCTTTTTGATTGGTGTTTCTAGTTTCTTGGGATATATTCCTATGAGTGGGATTACTGGGTCAAATGGGAGTTCCATTTTCAGTTTTTGTGTGGAAATTCCATACTGTTCCTCACAGTGGTTGCACCAGTCTGCATTCCCACCAGCAGTGCACAAGGATTCCTTTATCTCCTCATTCTCCCCAACACTTGTTGTTTGTTGATTTATTGATGATCTGACAGATGTGAGATGGTACCACATGGTCCTTTTGATTTGCATCTCTTGGATTATTAGTGATTTTGAGCATGTTTCCACGTGCCTCTTGGCCTTCATTCTCTCTTCTTTTGAAAATAGTCTATTTATATCTGTTGCCCATTTTTTTATTGGATCATTTATCTTACTTTTATTAAGTTGTACAAGTTGTCTGTAGATATTGGAGATTAAACCTTTATCAGTGATAACATTTGCAATCATGTTCAATACAATGGTCTTTCTTGTTATTTTATTGATAGTTTTTTTGTTGTAAAACTTTTTATTTTGATGTATTCCCATTTGTTTATTTTCTCTTTAGCTTCCATTGTCCTAGAAGCAGTATCATTGAAGAAGTTCTTTCAGCATATATCTGAGATTTTGCTGCCTATAGATGCCTCTAGTATTTTTATGGTTTCCAGTCTTATGTTTAAGTCCTGTATCCATTTTGAGTTTATTTTTGTGTATGGTGTAAATTGGTGATCTATTGATAGTTTCATTTTTTTTTTTTTGCAAGTGACTGTCCAATTTTCCCAACACCATTTATTGAAGAGACTGTCTTGTCTCCTTTGTAGTGGTTTTGGTTGATATCTGGATTCTCTATTCTTTACCATTGATCTTTATATGTCTATTTTATTTTTCAGTACCATGCTGTATTGAGAACAGTTGCTTTATAATATAGCTTGAAATATGGTATTGAGATCCCTCCTACTTTATCCTTCTTTCTCAGGATTGCTGTGGCTACTCAGGGTCTTTTTTTGTTTGTTTTCAGATGAATTTTTGGAGAGTTCTTTTGACGTCTCAGAAATATGCCATTGGTATTTTAATGGGGAGTACATTGAATCTAAAAATTGCTTTGGGTAGTATAGACATTTTAATGATGTTGATTCTACTAATCCATGACTATGGTATGTTCTTCCGTCTGTTTACATCTTCCTCTACTTCTTTTTTCAATGTCCTGTAGTTTTCTGCCTATAGGTCTTTTACCTCCTTAGTTAAATTTATTCCTAGGTATCTTAATTTTTTTGGTGCAAGGATAAATGTAATTGATTTTTTAGAGTCTGTTTCTGTAAGTTCACTATTGGTGTATAGAAAGGCCATAGATTTCTTGGTGTTAATTTTGTATACTGCTACATTGCTGAATTCATTTATTCAGTCTATTAGTTTTTTGATGGAGTCTTTTGGTTTTTTATGTACAATATCATGTCATCTGCAAAAGACAGCTTTACTCTTTTTTCCCAATTTGGATGCCTTTTATTTCTTCTTGTCTAATTGCAATGGCTAACACTTCCAGTACTTTGTCAAACAGGAGTGGTGAGAGTGGGCATCCTTTTCTTGTTCCTGTTCGTAGGGGAAATGATTTTGCCCATTGAGTATGATGTTTGCTGTGCATTTGTCATATATAGCTTTTATTATGTTGAGATATGATCCTTCTATATCCACCTTGTTGAGAGTTTTTACCAGAAATGGGTGTTGGATTTTGTGAAATGATTTTTCTGCATCAATTGATATGACTATGTGATTTTTATCTCTCAATTTATTTATGTGGTGTATCACATTTATTGATTTGTGGATATTGTACCATTCTTGCATTTCTGGGATAAATCCTACTTGGTCATGGTGTATGATCTTGCTAATGTACTGCTGGAGCCTATTTGCTAGTGTTTTGTTGATGGTTTTGGCATCTGTGTTCGTGAGGAATATTGGCCTGTAATTCTCTTTCATTGTGTTGTGTTTATCTGGTTTTGGTATTAGGGTTATTCTGGCTCATAGAAGGAGGTTAGAAGTGTTCCTTCCTCTTAAATTTTTTGGAATAGTCTGAGTAGTTAGGTTTTATTTCTTCCTTGAATGTTTGGTAAAACTATTCTGTGAAGCTGTCTGGCCCTGGGAATTTTGTTTGTCAGAAGCTTTTTGATGACTGCTTCAATTTATTCCATAGTTATTGGCCTATTGAGCTGTTTAGATTCTTCCTGACTTAGTTTTGGAAGATTGTATTTTCTTTAGAAATATTTCCATTTCTTTCAGGTTGTTGTGTTTGTTTGGAATAAAGTTGTTCATAGTATTTTTTAATAATCCTTTGTATTTCATTGGGGTCTGTTGTTATTTCACCTCTTTCATTTCTGATTTTGTTTATCTGGGTCCTCTGTCTTTGCTTCTTGGTGAGCCTGGATAGATGTTCATCAATCTTATTAATCCTTTCAAAGAACCAGCTCTTCGTTTTGTTGATTTTTTGTATTGTTTCTTTGGTCTCTATGTCATTTATCTCCTCTCTGATCTTTATTAATTTCTTCCTTTTGCTTTCACTGGGCTTTTCTTATTGCTCTCTTTCTAACTCTTTGAATTGTAGTGTTAGAAAATTAATTACTATTGTTTTTTTGTTTTTTTTTTTTTTTTTTTTTGCCATAGGTTTGTAGAGCTATACACTTCCCACTGAAGACCTCTTTCTCTGTGTCCTGTAGATTTTGGATTATTGTGTTTTCATTGTCATTTGTTGCCATGATGTTTTCTATTATTTCTTCAATCTCTCTGGTAACCCAGTCATTGTTTAATAGCATGCTGTTTACTCTCCATGTATTTGATTTTTTTGAATTGTTTTTATTGTAGTTGATTTCCGGTTTTATACCATTGTCATTGGAGAAGATGCTTGATATGATCTCTATCTTCTTGAATATGAAGAGACTGGGCCTATGTCCCAACATATGGTATATCTTTGAAAATGACCCAAGTGCATTTGAGAAGAATGTATATCCTGTGGGGTTGGGGTGAAATGTTCTGAGGATGTCAATTAACTCCATCTTGTCTAGTGAGTCATTTAGGATTGATGTTTATTCTACCACCATTTTCTCCTCTCCCAGTGTAAATAATTATTTAAATGAATGCCTATAAACATAATAAACTGTGTGCTTTTATGTGATATTATTGGAATATAATTTGTCCAATTAATGGAATATAATACTAGATTAATCAATATTTTAGCTACATTACAGAATGGAATCTAGGATATGGCCATTGACTCCCTCTTAAATTTTACTGACATTATCCTTGAAAATGATGTGTGTAAAACACTGGGAGTGAGTTGATTGATTACTTATTAAGAGTTTAATTTAGTAGACTGAAAACTCAGGATGCTTTCTTCTTGGATTGTTTTGCATTACAGAAAATATACTCTTTTAAATATGTATTATAAAAAAACTACAAATGTTAGAAAGTTAGACAAAGAAATAAAATTAGAAACATTTATTTTTCACCCTTATAAGTAATCTGCTTTCCTTGTAAGGACTGCCTTTCACTGAAAAGGATTATATAGTGTGTTTTCTCCAAACTGTCCTGTAAAATTTTATTTCTCTAGGAGTTCTTAAGCTAGAAGTCAAAACAATGTGTTTTTTTTTGGGGGGGGGGGGTGGAGGTGGGGGCAAGTGCTTTGCTTGACCTTGCAAAGTCAGTTTCATAGTCTGCTAGATTCTATTGGAGATGGCTGGCAATGAGATAATATTTACCTACCTAGAAAATAAATTGACAACAGAGTACTGTTGGGGAACACACGAGACATGGTTGGAAAATTGTAAGGAGGACATTGTGATAAAAGGGAAGTGTGTGGAAGACCACCTGCCCTGTTTATCAGAATTCCAACTTAGGGGAGACTTAGGGGAGTGTCATTGAAGGCAGTGACACTGCCTGTACATATGCAGACCCATGTGTGTTTATTGGAATTCTTATGCTTAATCTCTGAATGCCCTTGTCTAGAGAATAATGTAAACATGTGTCTTCCCAAGATTACTCACCCTACTGATTGTATCTAAAGATAAAAATTCAAATAAAGGCCTAAGGAGGCAGGCAATTGATGCTTCTCTGGCTATTAAAGCCAGGGGCCTTAGCCCTCTCTTTCACAGTCAAACTGTATCTGAGTAATCTGCTCCTCAATCATTCAGGGGCTTTTGGTCAGCCCCAGTGAGAGAGTTAACTTGAAAAACAGTCAGATAGGGCAGGGGTCCAGTGGAAAACAAAGGCAGGTGAAACATAGGCAGGTCCAGACATGGTAGTTAGACCTAGCCTAATGACAGAACCAAGCAAGCAGAAATAATAAAATATTTCTGTCCTCAAAACAGGAGGTATGGGAAACTAAAGAAGGAGCAGTAAACAAGATATATGAAGGCATAGAAACAAAAAAAGTTCACCATAGGAATGAAGAAACATCATATAGAATGGAAAGTTCAAGTCCATTGCTGGGAAAAAAACAACTGAGGGAATCAATCAGATGATGACACAAGTAGACATAGAGCCCGCTTGTAGCAAATATATACCCCTGGACTACAAGGCTTTAACGGGAAGCCCATTCTTGGGTCCCCTTCCCCTTGTGGGGAGTCTGAATCTGCTTGTAATAAATTTTCCACACTTTTGCTTAATCTTCTGGTCCACATAGCTCATTCCTTGGCATTGCAAGCCATGACCTCAGGAAAACATCTTGGCTGGTGGTGCCATTGTGTGAGGATCAAGGAACACAATGAGATGCAGTAGAAACCTCGAAAAGGAAGAGGAAGGAAACGAAAGTAACTGTGCAAGTAAGTCACTAGAGCCTGCTTGGGATTTCCAAGTTCAAGGGAGTTGTTTTCTAGCTAAGGTTTCACATTGGGACTTGGAGAATTAGACATGTAAAGGTGCCCTCCAACAGGCTGCAGAATAGCAGTGTGGGGACCACTCCCATGTTTGTAAAAAAAAATTAGTACTTTAACATTAAAGCCACTGAAGGTCAGTGATATATCTGTTACAAAATTTGCCAACAAAAACCCTTTGGTAATAATAATTGGCTTTAAAATTTCAAAGTTATCTTGTCAAAATAAATAAAACTAAAATGAAGGGTATATGATAAAGCTCTTTCATTATATATGCCTAAACATAGTTTTCCAAAGTCTCTGATAACTTAAAACTTTGGGGTTTATGGGGTGAAAAGATGGTGGATGCCAAGACAGAGGTGAGGGAGTGGAAATGTATGAGTGAGGGTATGAAAGGAAAGTGTGTAATGTCTGTGTGAGTGAGTAAGGAGCAGTTAAATCTCTCAGGAGCAGCAGGGGCTCTTGGACAAGGAGAGACTACTACTGCTGTGGGCACCCCCTGGACTACAGGACATGGGCACAGAACCTACGCCATCTTGTAGGGGACATCAGCACCATGACTCAGTCAGGACTTTGACACTGCCCGTGACCCAACAGCCACTCCAGACAAAATCCTGCTACTCCACCATAGACCCGCAAACCCTGGGACCTCCACTTCAAAATGTTCACTGTTCCCATAGCAGTAAGTGCAGCTTTCCCCACCCCAGTGACAGAACTCCAGACACCACATTTGCATGTCTCCAGCAGAGCAGACATTCAGGGCAAACTACTCCATAGGCAGTGCCTGGAAGCCACTGGGAGCCTCTGCTGATGTGATTCTGTACAGACAAGGGTGTGCTACCTCGAAGTAAAAATTCTGAATTTCCACTGCCTGAATAAATGCCCATAGACACCCTAACTGTGTAACTTCAGTGCCAGGGACCCTCAAAATGCTTCAAAGCTCTGTGCCAGCAAACACACCACCACAGACATGCACATTTCCAAAGGGCAGGCACCCTGAGCCTATATATCCATATGGTCCTCTGGGGAGCTCCTTTGAGCCCCTGCTGGGTATGATTCTTTACAGACAAGGACAGGCTGCCCCACAATAGAAATTCTAAATTCTCTCTTCCCGAATAAATGCCCATACATCCCAGCTGCTTAATTTCATCACCAGGGATCCTCAAAGTGTGTCAGAGTTCTGCACAGGCAAAATGCACTGCCAGCCACAATCCGTGTGCACATTTCCAAATGGGCAGATACCCTGAGCAAATCTATCCACAGGGTGCTTGTGGGAGCTGCTGTGAGTCCTTGCTGGGTGTGATCTTGAACAAACAGGGATGCACTCCCCCTGGCAGTAGAAATTCTGAATTCACTCATCCTGGATACCTGCCCACAGATGCCTCAATTAGGCTGTTTCAAGCCAGGCTCTTCAGAGAGCATCAGTGACCCTCACTGGAAAGTGCACTGTGGGTGCCCCCGTGAGCCTACATGGGATGTATGTACATATTGACCAAAGGTGCAGTAGCAAAAGCTGAGTCTGCCCATGCCACAACTTCAGAACTCTGAACACCACAAACACACCACAGAGCGCAGTACTCTGAGGCCCATCGCCCCAACAGATGGTTTCTGGGTGCCACTGTGAGTCCACACTGGGCATGCAAGATTCAATCAAGGTGCAAGACAGAAAAAATTGGTATACCCCTCTCCATGGCTGCTGACTGTTAGACTCTTCAAATGTACCTTTCCAGCTCACAGGCCTACATCAAGAGAATCCAAATAGCTCAAGTAGGGAGCTAAACTAGATTACCAAGCCTAGAAGACCTGAGGAATCACACCAGTAGCCCACCAGTAGCACCAGTAACAAAACACGGGAAGACAAAAAAAAGCAATCCCTAAAGGAAAGAAAAATAGGAATCACCAGAAAGGAGTTACATTAAATTGAGGCTAGTAGCATATCAAAGAATTGAGAGTAATGGTTATAAGTATGTTTAAATAGATGGATGACAAATACACACAATTAAATGACAAATACACACATAAGAGAATTATAAGGAGCTGAATGAGAATGTCACCAACATGAAAAGAAACCAAGAGGAGATGAAGAATGACATAGCTGCAATAAAGAACACAATGGAAGGTTTAAACAGTAGATTACAAGAGGCTTAGGACTGCATCAGCGAATTAGAAGACAAGGTAAGGAGCAAAACAAAACAAAACACAGCAGCAACTGTAAAGAAGCAAGAGGAGACCCTAAGGGAGCTTTGGGACAACATAAATGAAACAACATTCACATAAAAGGGGTACCAGAAGGAGAGAAGCAGTGAATAGAAAATTTGTTTGAAGAAATAATGACATAAAACTTCCCTGATAATGGCAAGAAAAAAAAAAAACTATGCAAGTCCAAGAAGTACATAGAATCCCAAACAAGTTGAACCCCAAAAGACCAACATCAAGATACATCATAATTAAATTGGCAAACACTAAGGACAAAGTAAGAATCTTAAAGGATGCTGAGAGAGACAGAAAGTTAGTTACAAGGGAACTTCTATAAGACTATTAACTGATTTCTCAAAAGAAACACACCAGGCCAGAAGGGAATGGAATGAAACATACAAAGTGATGCAGAGCAAGGAAATGAATCCAAGAATACTATACACAGCAAGGCTATCATTTAAAATTTGAGGTGAAATCAGGAGCTTCATAGACAAAAAAGGACTAAGCGAGTTTATTACCACCAAAGTAGCAATGAAAGAAATTCTAAAGGGTCTGCTATAAAAAATAAAAAAAAGAAATAAAAAAAGGAAAGAAAGAAAGAAAGAAAGAGGAAGCAAAGAAGGAATTCAGGGGTATAGAATAAAAATGGCAACAAACAAGTACCTAGCAATAACATCTTTAAATGTAAATGTATTAAATGTCCCAATAAAAAGACATAGGGTAACAGATTGGATAAGAAAACATGATCCATATATTTGCTATCTACAGGAAACCTTTCTCAGAAAAAAGATGCACACAGACTGATGGTGCAGGGATGGAAAAATGTTTTGAGGCTTTGCAGACCCCACCATCCCGAAGCCGCCTGTGACCAGCCATGGTGAACCCGACCGTGTTCTTTGACATCGCTGTCAATGGCGAGCCCTTGGGCCACATCTCCTTTGAGCTGTTTGCAGACAAAGTTCCAAAGACAGCAGAGAACATCCATGCACTGACTACTGGGGAGAAAGGATTTGGTTATAAAGGTTCTTGCTTTCACAGAATTATTCCGGGATTTATGTGGGGAGAAGTCCATCTATGGGGAGAAGTTTGTGGACAAGAACTTCATCCTGAAACACACAGGCCCTGGCATCCTATCCATGGCGAATGCTGGGCCCAACACAAACAGCTCCCAGTTTTTCATCTGCACTGCCAAGACCGAATGGTTGGATGGCAAGCATGTGGTCTTCGGCCAGGTGAAAGAAGGTATGGATATTGTGATGGCCATGGAGCGCTTTGGGTCCAGGAATGGCAAGACCAGCAAGAAGATCACCATTGCTGACTGTGGGCAACTCTAATAAATCTGACGTGTTTTATCTTCACCACCAGACCATTCCTTCTGTAGCTCAGGAGAGCGCCCCTTCACCCCAATTTGCTTGGAATGTTCCATAATCTATGTGCTCTTGCCAGTTTATTGGGTTCCATCATTTCCTTACCCCTTCCCAGTCTAGCTTGATTGCAGAGTTAAGTTTATGATTATGAAATAAAAAACTATAAACAAAAAAAAAGAAAAAAAAAGAAAAATGTTTTGAAGGCAAATTAAATTGGAAAAAAAATGAAGGACATAACAAGAGATAAGTAAGGCCACTACATAATACTAAAGGAAGCAATACAACAAGAAGAAATAACTCTGGTAAACATATATACACCCAAATACATAAAAAAAACAACTCCTGTGGGATATCAAAGGAGAGATAGAAAGCAATTCAATAATAAAGCAGAGTTTAATACCCTACTATCGCCATTAAACCAATCCTTTAAACCACAACAACAACAAAAAAAAATCAGCAAAGAAACATCAATCCTAAATAACTCACTAGACCAGATGGAATTAATTGACATCTCCAGAACATTTCACCCCAAAGCCACAGAATATACATTCTTCTCAAGTACACATGGGTCATTTTTCAAAGATAGATCATATATTGGGTTACAGGCAAAGTCGCTTCAAAGTTAAGAAGACAGAAATCATATCAAGCATCTTCTCAGATCACAATGGCATAAAACTGGAAATCAACTACAATAAAAACAATCCCTAAAAATGAAACACAGGAGACTAAATAACATGCTATTAAACAATGACTGGGTTACCAGAGAGATAAAAAAAAAAGAAGAAGAAAAAAAGAAATAAAGACACGATGGCAACAAATGATAATGAAAATACAACAATCCAAATCTGTGGGACACAGTGAAAGCAGTCTTGAGAGGGAAGTTCATAGCTTTACAAGCCTACTGCAAAAAGAAGAAACAATGGTAATAAATTACCTAACTATACAACTCAAATAGTTAGAAAGAGAACAACGAGGAAAGCCCAGAGTAAGCATAAGGAAGGAAATAATAAAGATCAGAATGGAGATAAACAACTTAGAAACAAACAAAACAACACAAAACACAAACAAACAAAAAACACACCAAAGATCAACAAAACCAAGAGCTGGTTCTTTGAAAGGATAAACAAAAATGATGAATCTCTAGCCAGGCTCACGAAGAAACAAAGAGAGGGGAACCAAATAAACAAAATAAGAAATGAAAGAGGTGAAATAACAATAGACCTCACCAAAATACAAAGGATTGTTACAAAATACTATTAACAACTCTATTTCAAGAAACTGGACAACTTGGAGGAAATGGAAATATTCCTAGAACAATATAACCTTCCAAAACTCAATTGGAAAGAATCTAAACAGCTCCATAGGCCCATAACTATGAAAGAAATTGAAGCAGTCATCAAAAAGCTTCCTGAAACAAAAGCCCAAGGCCCAAACATTCAAAGAAAAACTAAAACATATCCTCCTCAGACTATTCCATAAAATTCAAGAGGAAGGAATTCTTCCAAGCTCCTTATATGAAGCCAGCATCATCCTAATACCAAAACCAGATAAACACAACACAATGAAAAAGAATTACAGGCCAACACCCCTCATGAACATAGATACCAAAATCATCAACAAAATTCTAGCAAATCAGCTACAGCAATACATCAGAAAGATCAAACACCATGATCAAATAGGATTTATCCTAGGAATGCAAGGATGGTACAATATCCACAAATCAATAAATGTGATACATCACATAAACAAATTGAGAGATAAAAATCATATAATCATATCATTTGATGCAGAAAAATCATTTCACAAAATCCAACACACTTTCTTTTTTTTTAAATATATTTTATTAATTTTGTACAGAGAAGAAGGGAGAGAGATAATTAGAAACATCGATGAGAGAGAGTCATCGATCAGCTGCCTCTTGCACACCCCCTACTGGGGATATGCCCACAACCAAGGCACATGCCCTTGACCGGAATCGAACCCAGGACCTTTCAGTCCCCAAGCCGATGCTCTATCCCTTGAGCCAAACCGGTTTTGGCCCAACACACTTTCTTGATAAAAACTCTCAACAAGGTGGGAAAAGAAGGATCATACCTCAACAAAATAAAAGCCATATATGACAAACCCACAGCCCACATCATAATCAGTGGGCAAAAATGAAAATAATTCCCTCTAAGAACATGAACAAGACAGGGATGCCCACTCTCACTACTCCTGTTTGACATAGTACTGGAAGTATTATCCATTGTAATTAGACAAGAAGAAATAAAAGGCATCCAAATTGGAAAAAAAGAAGTAAAGCTGTCCTTATTTGCAGATGACATGATATTGTACATAAAAAAACAAAAGACTCCATCAAAAAACTAATAGACTTAATAAATGAATTTAGCAATGTAGCAGTATACAAAATTAACACCAAGAAATCTATGGCCTTTCTATACATCAACAGTGAACTTACAGAAACAGACTCTAAAAAATCAATTACATTTATCCTTGCACCAAAAAAATTAAGATACCTAGGAATAAACTTAACTAAGGAGGTAAAAGACCTATAGGCAGAAAACTACAGGACATTGAAAAAATAGGTAGAGGAATATGTAAACAGATGTAAGAACATACCATGTTCATAGATTGGTAGGATTAACATCATTAAAATGTCCGTACTTCTCAAAGCAATTTATAGGTTCAATGAACTCCCCATTAAAATACCAATGGCATATTTCTGAGACCTAGAAAGAACTCTTCAAAAATTCATCTGGAAAAAACAAAACAAACAAAAAAAAAAACATGAGTAGTCACAGCAATCCTGAGAAAGAATGAAGTAGGAAGGATCTCAATACCAGATTTCAAGCTGCATTACAAAGCCATTGTTCTCAAAACAGCCTGGTATTGGCATAAGAACAGACATATAGATCATTGGTATAGAATAGAGAATCCGGATATCAACCCAAACCTCTATATTCAGTTAATATTTGACAAAGGAGGCATGAACATACAATGGAGTCAAGACAGTCTCTTCAATAAATGGTGTTGGGCAAATTAGACAGATACATGAAAAAAAAAATGGAACTAGATCATCAACTTATACCATACACAAAAATAAACTCAAAATGGACACAAAACTTAAACAGAAGACTAGAAACCATAAAAATACTAGAGGCATCCACAGGCAGCAAAATCTCAGACATATGCAAAAAGATCACTGATACTGCTTCTAGCACAATGAAAGCGAAAGAGTTAATTAACAAATTGGACTACATCAAAATAAAAAGCTTTTTTACAGCAAAAGAAACCATCAACAAAACAACAAGAAAGCCCACTGTATGGCAGAACATATTTTCAAATGTTATCACTGATACAGGTTTAATCTCCAACATCTACAGGCAGCTTATACAACGAAATAAAAGGAAGATAAACCATCTAATTAAAAAATGGGCAATGGGCCGAAACCGGTTTGGCTCAGTGGTAGAGCATCGGTCTGCGAACTGAAAGGTTCCAGGTTCGATTCTGGTCAAGGGCATGTACATTGGTTGCGGGCACATCCCCGGTAGGGGGTGTGCAAGAGGCAGCTTGTCGATGTTTCTCTGTCATCGACATTTCTAACTCTCTATCTCTCTCCCTTCCTTCTCTCTGTAAAATATCAATAAAATATATTTGAAAAAAATAAAATAAAAAATGGGCAATGGACCTAAATAGAATCTTTTCAAAAGAAGAGAGAATGAAGGCCAAGAGACACGTGAAAACATGCTCAAAATCACTAATTATCCAAGAGATGCAAATCAAAAGGACAATGCGGTACCATCTCACACCTGTCAGAATGGCTATCATCAACAAATCAACAAAGGATAAGTGTAAACAAGGATGTGGAGAAAAAGGAACCCTCATGCACTGCTTGTGGGAATGCAGACTGTTGCAACCACTGTGGAGAACAGTATGGAATTTCCTCAAAATACTGAAAATGGAACTCCCATTTGACCCAATAATCCCACTCCTAGGAATATATCCTAAGAAACTAGAAATACTAATCAAAAAGCATTTATGCACACCTATGTTCATAGCCCCACAATTTACAATATCTAAGATTTGGAAACATCTAGTTGCCCATCAGCAGATGATTAGATAAAAAAAACTATGGTATATCTACACAATGTAATTCTATACTGCCATAAAAAAGAACAAATTCTTACCATTTATAATAACCTGGATGGAATTGGAGAACATCATGCTGAGTGAAATAACTCCATCAATAAAAGAAAAACACCACATGATCTCACTCATTTATGGATAATAAAGAACATTATAAACTGATGAACAAAAAGATAGATACAGAGACAGTAAAGCAACAAACATACTGTTATTATAAATTATAGCTGGGAGGGTAGGGAAATATGGGTGAGATAAGAAATCAACTGAAGGTCTTATATGCATGCAAAACTCTGGGGAGTTAGGGCATGTATGGGAGTGTGGGGGCAATTGTATTATATGTACACACATAATACCTAATAAAAAATGAAAAAAAACCCCACATATAAATATCATTCTGAACTCTGTGTCATCCATTAGTTTACACTCCTCCATCTCTCCAAATGGTGACACACTTCTGTGTCTCTGCATTCTGGTTGCCTCCCTGTGTTAATGGAGTGGCTCTGTGTGGTAGTTGACCTATAGGTGCCAGTAGCTTAGTTTCCCCAATCACCCGAGGTGGTTCCTCTTGGTACACCCCTTTGTGGGCCGAGTGCACAGTCTTTGTGTAGTTAAACCTTGATTGCTGTTTGTACACTGGGAGAAATTGTCCTCCAGGACAATTGGCTGTGAGGACCCGATGTGTTAATAATGGAAGAATTGCTGCACTGAAGACAAGCTTATGGTTCAGGCCTGTTTCAGTGAGGCTTTGGTACTCACTGAGTCCACCTCCGAATGTGTCACTTATGGATGTGAGGAGTTGAAGTCTCATGTCTCACACTGACCATTAGAACACTGGCTTTTGGATCTCTAATGGGGTGCAGATCAGCTACTGTCTGAGGCCATGCTATAGGAGCTACAGTGAGAACCACAGTCCTCTCCTCCCTACTTGTAGCTTGGAGGCTTTGGAGTTGTCTGCACCAGGTTGTAAGTTTGCTAGGTTAAACTGCAATAGAGAAGGCCATTCATATGCAAAAGCAGCTGCTTGGTGCTTGGGTGTGTTTGTAGATAGTGCAGGGCAGAGTATCAAGGCATCTCTAGACTAAGGCATGGCAAACAGTAATGGCTTCCAGTCATCCTTCTCTGCCTCTCTGACCACATCCCCACTTCTCATGTCCCAGCACAGCAAACAATTATTCTTTTTTTTTTTTTTTAAAGGCCAATACACAGCTTTTTGCACTTTATTTTTTATTTATTTATTTTTAAATATATTTTTATTGATTTTTTTACAGAGAGGAAGGGAGAGAGATAGAGAGCTAGAAACGTTGATGAGAGAGAAACATTGACCAGCTGCCTCTTGCACACCCCCTACGGGGGATGTGCCTGCAACCAAGGTACATGCCCTTGATCGGAATCGAATCTGGGACCTTTCAGTCCACAGACCAATGCTCTACCACTGAGCCAAACCAGTTTCAGCCAAACAATTATTCTTGTGTGCACCTTTGCAAGCAAGCCACTCTCACTTTTTGATCAGATGGAAGATAGTCCAGCTTTTTTCCAGAAACTGGATTTCAGAGAGATTGGGAGCTTATCTCTCTTCAGGTTTAAGAAATCAATGTGCTCCACCAGCCTGCATCCACTGCCAGCCCATATTGCGCTCATGCCCCTGTACCTCAGTTTTTCAGTGCTTGTGACTTGAATGCTCCTTTCTCTTTCAGTCTATTTGTAGAGGTTCCACTCAGCCAGCTTTCCCATGGTTCTGGATGATAGATGTTTTGTCTTTTAGTTGTAGTTTTGAAATTGTTGTACATGGCAGCAGTTTAGGTGTGTTTACCTATGCTGCCATCTTGGGTCTCCACCTATATGTTGTTTATATCCTCTCTGATCTTTATTATCTCCTCCCTTCTGCTTATACTAGTCTTTTCTTGTTTCTCTCTTTCTAACTCTTTTAGTTGTAAGGTTAGGTAATTGATTGCCATTGTTTCTTACAGTAGGCTTGTAGAGCTATAAACTTCCCCCTAAAGACTACTTTCGCTGTGTCCCATAGATTTGGGATTGTTGTGTTTTCATTGTCATTTGTTGCCATAATATTTTCTATTTCTTCTTGATCTCTCTGGTAACCTAGTCATTGATTGATAGCATGCTATTTAGTCTCCATGTGTTTGATTTTTTTGGATTGTTTTTATTGTAGTTGATTTCCTGTTTTATGCCACTGTGATTTGAGAAGATACTTGGTATGATTTCTATCTTCCTGAATTTGAAGATACTTTGCCTATGTCCCAATATATTGTATATCTTTGAAAATGACCCATGTGCACTTGAGAAGAATGTATATTCTGTGGGTTGGGGTGAAATGTTCTGAAGATGTCAATTAATTCCATCTAGTGTGGTGAGTCATTTAAGATTGATGTTTCTTTGCTGATTTTTTGTTTAGAGGATTTGTCCAATGGTGATAGTGGAGTGTTAAAGTCTTGATTGTATTGCTGTCCCTCTCTCCCTTGATATCTTCCAGGAGTTTTTTTGTATGTATTTGGGTGTTCCTGTATTGAGTGTGTATATGTTTACTAGAGTTATTCCTTCTTGTTGGATTGCTCCTGTTAGTATTATGACATGACCTTCCTTACCTCTTGTTATGTCCTTCACTTTGAGATCTAATTTGTCAGATATAAGTATTGTTACCCCAGCTTTTGTTTCATTTCTATTTGTCCAGAATACCTTTTCCTAACCTTTCACCCTCATTCTCTACATCTTTTTTTCTGAGGTGGTTTTCTTGTAGACAGGAGATATATGGGTCTTTTTTTTTCTTATCCAATCTGTTACACTATTTCTTTTAATTGGGGCATTTAATCCATTTAAATTTAAAGGAATTATTGATAGGTACTTATTTGTCACCATTTTTATTCTTTACTCCTGTATTCCTTCTTCACTTCTATTTCTTTTTTTCACAGCAGACTCTTTAGCATTTCTTGCATTGCTGTTTTTGTGGTAATAAATCCCCTTAGTCCTATTTTGTCTGTGAAGCTCCTGATTTCATCTTCAGTTTTGATTGATAGCCTTGCCAGGTAGAGCATTCTTGGATTCAGACCCAACCTTTGCATGAATTTATATATTTGTGGACTGATGAGTTTCTGTTGAGAAATCAGTTGCTAGTCTGATGGGGAATCCTTATTAGGTAAATTTCTGTCTCTCTCTGGCAGCTTTTATGATTCTTACTTTATTGTTGGTGTTTTTCAATTTAATTATAATGTGCCTTGGCATGTCTTTTGGGGTTCATTTTGGTTGGGACTCTGTGAGCTTCTTAGATTTGTGTGGGTTTTTTCTTCACTATATTAAGAAAGTTTTCTGTCATCATTTCTTCAAACAGGTTTTCTATTATTTCCTCAGTTTCTTTACCTTCTGGAACTCCTATTATGCAGATACTGTTTTGTTTTTTGTTGTTTCAAAGTTCCCTTAGGTTCTCCTCCTGCTTTTTAATATTTTTTTCTAGAAGCTGCTCTACTTGGGTATTTTTTCCATCTTGTGTTTTAGCTAACTGATGTGGTCCTCTGGTTCTTCTTGTCTACTCTTGATGTTTTCTATTGAGTTCTTTACAGAAGCAATGTCATTTTTATTTCTTCTTGGTTCTTAATTTCCTCTTGATTCTTACTCAAATTGTCAAATTTGTGTTCCATTGTTTTCAGCCACCTTATTTCCATTTCTCTGAATTCTGTCTCTGACAGGTTGTTTGTCTCTATTTCATTTACTTTCTTTCCTGATGATGCCTGTTTTTCTTTCATATATGGCCAGTTTCTTTGTCTCCCCATGGTCTCTCTTCTTTGGATGCCTGGTTATGTAGTTCTCTCTCTTCTGCATTGATTTAAAGGCACAAAATACAACACAACCAGGTACAACACACAAGGTACTAAACTGAAATGTATTCACGATATTAATAATGCCCAATAAAGGTGACCACAAGAGAAAGGCAAATTAGGGGATAGGAGAGAAATAAGAAGAGGAAAAAGGAAAAATAAAGGGATGTCAAATGAAATTGGGGAGAAAAAGTAAGAGATAAAAGAGACTTAAAAAGAAAAGGTGAATAAACTATATATATATGCAGAGAAAACTCCAATAGTACAGCCTCTATACCCAGGAAATGCTGGCAACAAATACCAGAGATTAATATAAACTATAAGCACCAACTAATATGAAGTGAGATGAGGGAAAACAGAAGGAAAAAAACAAACAAACAAACAAAAACAAAGCAAACAAACAAAAAAAAACGAAAAAGAATAAGCAAAACAATCTCACAAAAAGGCATTAAAATTGATATAATCAACATTCAAACAAACAACAACAAAAGGACAGAGAGGAAAAGCAATTTTTTGGATATTTAAGACAGAGAAGAGTGAGGTGTGTATGGACTTGGAGCTGGGAATTGGAAATTAGATATATAAGTAGTGTGAAATTTTAATAGAGGGTAAACAGAAAGATTAGGGAAAATTTAAAGCAGGAAAAGGGTAAGAGTAACAGGACACCAAAAGGGAAAAAGTTAGGAAGAGAGTGATGGCATGAAGGTAGAGTTGAAAAAGAGTAAAACGATGCTAAAGGAAAGATGAAAATAAAATGTAGAACACTTATCCAAAAGTAAAATAATGAGAAAATAAAATGACACTTAAAAAATGTAAAATAGTAACAGCACAAATTCTGATTGAAAAAAAATGTAATACTTAAAAGGGTAAAAATCAAGTGAGGAAAAAAGAAAAAAATAGTTTTCCAAGTAAAAGATGAGAAAAATGAAAAAAAAAAAAAAAACACAATAAAAAATAGAAAAATAAAATGTGCAGTAGTGAAAGTTATTCACTTCCTCTATTGTTCTGTTTGGCACACCTGTTTCCCAGTTTGGACAGTATTGCAGTTCCCTGTGTTTCACTGCTCCTCAGTGTTGTAATCCAATCCTTATTTTTTAAGCAGGTGGTATCTTATTTTCTTCTATTCCTTTATTTTTGATTACACGAGTCAATTTATGTTTCAGCCCTTGGGTGGCAGTGTTTCTCGATTGACTTCTGGATCTATACGGCCTCTCTATACTGTTCTTAGATCCTGCTTTCCCATGAGCACTAAATACTGGTTTGTGGGAGTGGGCTGCCCTAGAGCTGGCTCTCCGATGGTCACTGCCTGCTCCATTCCCCAGGTTCCAGAAAAACAACTTCCCCATGCAATCTCCCAGGGTGTCCCCAACTGGGTGATCATATGTGTTTGGCTTAGTAATCACAAGCAATGATTTGAAGAGGAAAAAGCCCAATTTTTTGTGAAAAACAGGGCTGCATGTAAGTCTGTGCAGTCCCTTTACCCCCATTGAGTCTTACAGCCATCACACTTTTAAAATTTTTTAGGCTATCCCTTTGCATCACATCAAAAATGGGTTGCTTTCTAATATCCCTTCTGTTAGCAGGTCTGTGGACCCCTCTGCATTCACGGATCATGCCAGCTCCAACAGCCACAGATTTTTTAAAGCACAGATTTACGAACCTAAAGGTCCTTCAGCTCATGCAGTGCACATGTTTCTCTCTCCCGCCAGGACCAAATACTTCACTTTATCCCAGGCAAAATATGATCTTTCTGTGCTGGAGTGTAGAGCTTCTTTGAATGTGTGTGTTTGAGCCAATTGGGGACCGGTGTTCTGAGATTTGCAGCTGTTTGGTGGTTGATGCAGTTGTAGATTTTCAGGCCTCCAATAATCTACACTTTCCCCTACAAGATGGGGTGGTCTAGCATCAGAGTCTGCAGCTCTGGGAGGGAACCTACCTAAAGAACCTAGCTGTAAATCTGTGCTTTAAAAAATCTGTTCAGGAACCCTATCCAGCAATCCCCACCTTCTCCTGGAGTATAGTTGTCCCTTATCTCGCCAATAAATATTTTCCGTGAGATTCTCAGCTGTTCTTTCTTTCTGCTCCAGGACAAGACTCAGAACCTATCTGTCTATTCTGTCACAATTTTTCTTCCTAGCTCATGATAACCTTTTAAGTCCCTAGTTGCCTCTTACTGGAACATATTGCTTGTCTTAGCCCAACAGAGAAAGACAGTCTTCTCTGGAAAGTGTGCTCCTGGGGTCATTTTTTTATTCCAGGTGTGAATTTTTGGAGAGTTCTTTCTAAGTCTGGAAATATGTCATTGGTATTTTAATGGGGCGTGTATTGAATCCCTGTCTTGTTCATGTTCTTAGGGGAAACGGTTTTAGTTTTTGCCTGTTGAGTATTATGTTGGCTGTGGTTTTGTCATATATGACTTTTATTATGGTGAGGTATGATTCTTCAATTCCCACCTTTCTGAGAGTTTTTATCAAAAATGGGTGTTGAATTTTGTCAAATGCTTTTTCTACATCAATTGATATGACTATGTGGTTTAATCCTATCAATTTGTTTATGTAATGTATCACATTTATTGATTTGCAGATATTGTACCATCCTTGCATTCCTGGGATAATTCCTACTTGGTCATGGAGTATGATCTTTCTGATGTCCTGCTGGAGCTGATTTGCTAGAATTTTGTTGAGGATTTTGGCATCTATGTTCATGAGGGGTGTTGGCCTGTAGTTCTCTTTCATTGTGTTGTCTTTATCTGATTTTGGTATTAGAGTGATGCTGGCTTCGTAAAAGGAGCTTGGAAGTGTTCCTTACTCTTGAATTTTAAGGAATAGTCTGAGGAGGATAGGTTTTAATTTTTCCTTGAATATTTGGTAAAACTCCTCTGTGAAGCCATCTGGCCCTGGGCTTTTGTTTGCAGGAAGCTTTTTGATGACTGCTTTAATTTCTTTCAAGGATATTGTCCTATTGAGGTGTTTATATTCTTTCTGATTGAGTTTTGGAAGGTTGTATTATTTTTAGGAATATTTCCATTTCTTCAGGTTGTCGTGTTTGTTGGAATAGTATTTAAAAAAATCCTTTGTATTTCTGTGGGGTTTGTTATTTCACCTCTTTCATTTCTGATTTTGTTTATTTGTGTCCTTTCTCATTTGGAGAAAACACTACAGAAGAAATAGATAAACAAACAAAAAATACAAACACCAAACACCCAGCAGAGAGGGTGGGGGCAGAATCTGAATATTCTGTATAAGGGCAAGCTTATACACACAAAATAAGGTTAAGAATTCGATGAACAAGGAGAGAAACCAAGATGGCGGCATAGGTAAATGCCTAACTGCAGCCTCAGACAACAATTTAAAAAAACACAACTAAAATACAAATTGGACATTATCCAGAACTATAGGAAAGTTGACTGACTGGAAATTCTACAACTAGAAGGAAAGTAAAAATCAGAAGGAAAATCAGAGGAGCTGTGAAAGCCTAAGGTACAGAGGCACGGTTTGCATGGGGAGAGGATGGAGCCAGAGAGGAGGGGCAGGCTGAGTGCCTGGGCTGGCATTCCCTAGTGGGAAGGAGATAAAAGCTCCGGACTGTGCTGAACCCCAGCTCTTACAGCACTGAACCCCAGTTCTGGATGAGACACTGGGGACCCAGGCTCATATGGAGGGAGTCTGGGCTGTAAGGTAGAAACTCAGGGGAGTGGTGAAAGGCAGTCCCCGAGGTGCGCACATTTCACGTAGAGGACAAACTGTTGACTCTGCTGCTAGATTGCCCTAGTGGGAAGGAGACAAAAGCTCCAGACTGCTCTAAGCCCCACTTCCAACTGCACTGAACCCCAGTTCTGGGCTTATTGACTGTTTGGTAGTGGGCAAAACTTGAGGGCGCCTTTCTCTCAGAGGTGGTTGCAGCGAGTACTGAAGGACCCTGAGGAACACTGAGACTCAGGAACCTCATAGGGTGGGGCTGACTAGAAGCCAAGGCTGTAGGCTCCACCCTGAAACTCTGCCCCATCCAAGCTCAGCACAGAGGCTTTTACAATTTTCCAAGTCTAGTCAAATAAGGTTGTCTCCTGGCATAGACACAGCTGATCCTCACAGCCAATTGGCCTGGATGTCAGTTCCTCCCAGTGATACCAACAATAATCAAGACTTAACTACAACAAGGCTGTACACACAGTCCACAAAAGGGGGCACCAAGAGTGTCCACCTCAGGTAACTGGGAGACTGACCCACTGAACCATATAGGACATCTTAGCACACAAAGCCACCCTACCAACTCAGGGAAGCAATGAGAATGCCGAGATAAGGAAACAGATCACAAACTAAAGAAATGGAGGACAATAAGCAACTGGATATAGAGTTCAAAACCACACTTATAAGGTTCTTCAATAATTTCCTAGAAAGGGCTGATAAAATAAAGAATATGATAAGTGATCAACTAGAAATAAAAAGGAATCAACTAGAAATAAAAAGGAATCAACTAGAAATAAAAAGGGGACAACTAGAAATAAAGAATAGATTGTCTTAAATAAAAAATATTATGCAGAGTCCTAAAAACAGAATGGAAGATCGCAAGAATCAAGTCAAAGATTTGGAACATAAAGAGCCAGAAGCAAGAAGACAAGAGAATCCAGAAAGTTGAAGATAATGTAAGAAACCTCTGCGACAACTTCAAACGAACCAACATCAGAATTATGGGATTCCCAGAAGAAGAGAGAGAATAAAATACCAAAAACACACTGGAAGAAATAGTGACAGAAAACTTCCCCCAGCTGCTGAAAGAATTAAACTTATAAGTCCAGGAAGCGCACAGAACCCCAAACAAAAGGAATCCAAAAGGGACCACACTAAAACAAATCATAATTAAAATTCCAAGAGCAAAAGACAAAGAGAGAATATTAAAAGCAGCAAGGAAAAAGCAGGTAGTTACCTATAAAGGAGCATCCATAAGATTGTCACCTGATTTCTCAACAGAAACCATGGAGGCCAGACGGGAATGGCAAGAAATATTCAAGGTGATGAATAGCAAGAACCTACAGCCAAAAATAATCTACCCAGCAAAGCTATCACTCAGAATCGAAGACCAGATAAAGAGCTTCACTAATTAAAAAAAGCTAAAGTTCATCACTGTCAAACCAGAATTATATGAAATGCTAAAGGGATTTTTTTAGGAAGAGGAAGAAAATAAAAATAAAAATTATGAAGAACAAATACATAACTATCAAAAAGTGAATCTAAAATCCAAGGGAATTAAAAAATCTGATGAACAATAATAACTGGTGAATATAATAGAATCAGAGGTATGGAAGGGGAGTGAACTGACAATTCTCAGGGAAAAGGGAAGTGGGAGGGTGCGGAAAGAGACTGAACATAACTGTGCACCTATGGATGAGGACAATGGGGATTGGGAAAGGGCAGAGGGTGGGGTGGGAACCTTATGGAGGGGAGCAATGGAGAGGGGAAAAATGAGGGACATTTGTAATAATATGAACAATAAAGATTTATTTAAAAAAAGAATTGGATGAACATGGGGAATTATTAATTCAGTATATACAAAGTAGAAAGGTAATGAGTGGATAAGAAGAAAGAGAACAAGAAGAAAATAATAATAAATTTACAAAAAATTAATTTTAAAATGGTATACAAATAACAAATTAAAATAAAATATAGTGATGGAAAAATAATTCAAAAGAAATAGAAAATAAAGCAACAAACAAAAATAGAAAAAAAGAGAGAGAGATAACAAAATAATAATAAAAAAGAAAAAAGAAAAAGTGAAGTGTGATTCCTTTGGCTGGCTTAAGATCCCAATCTTCTGTACTGTATTGTTTTTCAGTTTCTGAAGGTCCCTCTTTAGGCCAGTCACTGTGGACTCTCAGGGAATATTCAGATTTTTTAAAATCATTTGTACCATTCAGGGTGTAATCTTGATGTGACTGTATTGGTTACCTGGAGACTGGAGCTTGCGGCTATCTCTTTAGAACAAAATGGCTGCCCAGGTTCCGGGTTCAGGTATGATCCAGAGCCAGACTCATTGCCACTTCTGGACTCTTTCCTCTCTCCAGCCTCTCCCCAAACTCCACAAGTCCGCACCTTCTCCTGCACCTCAGCCATGGGTGAGTGTCCATATCTGAAAGGTCCTGTGAACTAGGTTCAGTGAAGAAAAGCACAGGCCACAGAGAGGGGAAAGACTGCGCCTCTTGTGCTCCTCTCCTGCCAACACTCCGTGTTCTGTTCAGCCCTTCAAGCAGCCATCTCTGGGCTTAATCTTTCATTTCTGTGGATCCATATCTAGAATCCCCTCCCATCAGCAGTCCTGCAGACTTCCTTTCCACAGTCAGATATTGTGCCCCAGGGCCACAGCTCGGTATAATGCAGGTTCCCTCTGACCCTCTGGGCTCCGAGGTCTGGCAGTTTTCTCCTGCCCAGATTCTTGATTTTATCTTTCTTCAGGGGTCCTCTGCCCTTCCCAGCTGCAAATTGTCTCACCAGCTGAGTTTCCTCCACCAATTCAGGGTGGGTGTTATTTGTTTCAGCTGCTCATTTTATCTGCTCCATGACAAGGCTTGGGACAAGTCTACTATGCCATCATTTTGTCTTTGTATTTTAATGGGGATTGCATTAAATCTATAAATTGCTTCGGGTAGTATGGTCATTTTAATGATGTTGATTCTGCCAATACATGAACTCAGTATGTACTTCCATTTGTTTTTGTCTTCCTCTGTCTCTTTTTTCAATGTCCTGTAGTTTTATGAGTATGGATTTTTTACCTCCTTAGCTAAGTTTATTCCTAGGTATTATAATTTTTTGGTGCAAATATAAGGGTATTTTTTTTTCTTTTACCGTGTTTCCCAGAAAATAAGACATCCTCCGAAAATAAGACCTACTTACAGGTTTCCTTCTGAGTGAAATATAAGGCATCCCCCCCGAAAATAAGCCCTTGCGCCCCCCCCCCCCCCAGGCTAAACATGAGAGATTTGGTCCACTGATTCTGAAAGAAATGGAGTCACAAGAAATTCACCAGGAAATTCAGGAATTGGATTGTTATGATGATGTTCCAGAAGATGATGACATGATTGTCATTGAATAAATGAGTAAATTCTTGATACTATAGGATTCAGTTTGTCTGATTTGTGTCGACAACTATCATACTACCGTACTGTATACAGATAATAAATTTTCTTTATTTTCATTTAACAATAAATGTGTACCATATTCTTCTTCATGGAAAAATAAGACATCCCCTGAAAATAAGACCTAACGCATCTTTGGGAGCAAAAATTAATATAAGACACTGTCTTATTTTTTGGGAAACAGGGTAGTTTCTGTTTCTGTGAGTTCATTATTGGCATATAAAAAATCATAGATTTCTGGGGGTTAATGTTGTATTCTGCTATGTTACAAGATTCATTTATTAAGTCTAGTAGGATATATATATATATATATATTTAATGATTTTACAGAGACAGGAATTGAGAGAGAGAGAGTTAGAAACATGGAGAGAGAAACAATGATCAGTTGCGTCCTGCACACCCCCTACTGGGGATATGGCCACAACCAAGATACATGACCTTGACCGGATCAGAATCGAACCCTGGACGTTTCAGTCTGAAGGCCGACGCTCTATTCACTGAGCCAAAGAGGTTTCGGCAATATCCCTCTTTTTTTCACAACCATCTGTTGTCCCAGCATTTGAAAATTAAAGTAAAACTCCTCATCGCGTTGTTGCCTTAGTTTACACCCACAATGGGCCTGGGTTCCCTAATCCTCCCTGATCAGTCCCACCATCGCCTCCTTACAAGGTGGCTCTGCCGCCTTCCACCCTCTTCCCCATCATCCACGTGTCACCAGGAGGGACTCACCATCCTGAGCGCGGGAACCTGGGTGGAAGGACCTGAGATGCCCGCTCCCCAGGCTGGAGGGTTCAGGGGTTAGGCTGCGGGGACACTGTGAGCAGAGAGGAGCCGGGAGGCATGGAGACGCCAATCTCGGGCTGTTGGGGCTCCAGGCACTTCAGACAAGAGCTTTGGGTCCTAAGCCTTCTCCGCCTCCTTCCTCTCAGGGCCAGTGTGCTGAAGCTGTGAGTCCCTGAAGAACCTGGAGTTCAAAATGTCCGTCAGGAGGACGAAGGCGGAAGTCCTCAAGTCTAGTAGGTTTTGATGGAGTCTTTAGGGTTTTCTACATACAATATCATGTCGTCTATGAATAAGAATAGTTTTACTTATCTTTTCCAATTTGGATGCCTTTTATTTCTTCTTCTTGTCTGATCTATGGCCAGCACTTCCAGTACTATGTTGAACAGGAGTGGTGAAAGTGGGCATTCCTGTCTTGTTTCTGTTCTTAGGGGAAATGCTTTTAGTTTTTGCCCCTTGAGTATGATTTGACTGTAAGTTTTTCATATGAGGCTTTTATTAGGTTGAGGAATAATTCTTCTACATCCACTTTTCTGTGAGTTTTTATCAAGAAAGGGTGTTAGATTTAGTCAAATGCTTTTTCTGCATCATTTGATATGATTATGTAATTTTTGTCTCACAAATGGTTTATGTGACGGATCACATTTATTGCTTTATGGATATTGTACCATCCTTTCATCCCCAGAATAAATTGCACTTGGTTATGGTGTATGATTTTTCCAATATAACACTGGATCTGATTTGCTAGAATTTTGTTGAGGATTTTAGCATCTATGTTCATCAAGGATATTGGCTTGTAATTCTCTTTCATTGTGTTTTCTTTATCAGGTTTTAGGAAAAGGGTAATGCTGGCTTCATAAAAAGAGCTTGGAAGTGTGCCTTCCTCTTGAATTTTTTTGAATAGTCTGAGGATGATAGGTTTTAGGTCTTATTTGAATATTTGGTAGTACTTCCCTATAAACCCATCTGGACCCAGTTTTTTGTTTGCTGAAAGTTTTTTTTTATTACTGCTTCAATTTCTTCGGCACTTATTGGCCTATTCATTTTTTTTTTTTAATTCTTCCTGATTGAGTTACGGAAGCTTGTATTTTTCTAAGAATATGACCATTTTGTCTTGGTTGTCAAGTTTATTGTAATAGAGTTATGCATAGTATTTTTTAAAAATCTTTTGTATTTTTGTGGGGGCTGTTTAACTTCACCGCTTTCATTTCTGATTTTGCCAATTTGGGTCCTATCTCTGCTTCTTGGTGATCCTGGCTAGTGGTTCATCAATCTTGTTTATCCTTTTAAAGAACTAGCTCTTGGTGTATTGATCTTATGTATAGTTTTTTTATTTTTATTTTGTTTTTTTGTCTTTATGTCATTTATTTCTGCTCTGATCTTTATTATTTCCTTTCTTCTGCTTACTCTGGGCTATTCTTGTTGTTCTCTGTCTAATTTTTTACGTTGTCAGGTTAGATAATTTATTACCATTTTTTGGAGATAGGCCTGTAGAACTATGAACTTCCTTCTCAAGACTGCTTTCTCTGTGTCCCTCAGACTTTGGATTGTTGTGTTTTCATTGCTGTTTGTTACCAGGATGCTTTTTATTTCTTCTTTAGTCTCTTTGGTAACACAATAATTGTTTAATATCATGCTATTTAGTCTCCAAGTTTTTTTCTTTCATTGTTTGTATTGTAGTTAATTTATCATTATATCCCTGTGTGACTGAGAAGATGCTTGATACAATTTCTATCCTCTTGAATTTGAAGATACTTTGTCTGTGTTCAAATATGTAGTCTATCTTTGAAAATGTCTGTTAGCATATAAGAAGAATGTATATTCTGAAGCTTTAGGATGAAATGTTCTGAAGTTGTCAATTAATTTCATCTGATCTAATGAGTCATTTAGAATTGATTTTTCTGCTGATTTTTTGTTTACAGGATGTATCTAGTTGTGTTAGTGGGGGTATTAAAGTCCCCTACTATGACTGTATTGCTGTTTATCTCTCCCTTGGTATTTTCCTGAAGTCTTTTTCATGTGTTTGCATGTTCCTGTATTGGGTGTATATATGATTATCAGATTTATACCTTCTTGTTGAATTGCCCCCTTTAGTTTTATAAAGTGGCCTTCCTTATGTCTTGTTGTGGCTCCTACTTTGAGGTCTAATTTGTTTGATATAAGTATTGCTACTCCACTTTTTTCCCCCCATTTTAATTTGCCTAAAATTTTTTTCTATCCCTTCACTATCAGTCTGTGCGATTCCTTTTGTTCTGAGGTGGATGTCTTTCAGACAGCAAATATATGGTTCATGTTCTCTTATCCACTCAGCTACCCTATGCCTTTTTACTGGAGAATTTAATTAATTTACCTTCAGGGTTATTATTGATAAATACTTGTTCATAATTATTTTTATTCTTTATGCCTGTTTTCTCTTTTCCCTTCCCATTTCCTCTTTTTACAGTAGTTGCTTTAGCATTTTTTGCATTGCTGGCTTGGTGGTAACAATTTACCTTAGCCCTGTTTTGTCTGTGAGATTCCTGATTTCACCTTTATTTTTGAATGATAGCCTTGCTGGGTATAGTATTTTTGGATTCAGTCATTTCCTTTGCACCTCTTTGTCTATTTCATTCCATTCCTTTCTGTTGTATTGTGTTTCTGTTGAAAAATCAGTTAATTGTCTAATGGGAAACCCCTTATAGGTAACTTTCTGTCTCTCTTTGGCTGCCTTTAAGATTCTATTTTCTCCTGGTGTTTGCCAATTTATTTATTCATTCATTTTAAAAATAAATCTTTATTGCTCAGATTATTACAATTGTTTCTCCCCCCCAACTATATCTTCCTTCCACCCGGTTCCCACCCCCCCTCTGCCTTTACCTCCCCGCCTCCATTGTCCTCATCCATAGGTGTATGATTTTAGTCCAGTATCTTCTTGCATCTCCCACACCCTTTCCCCCCTGATAATTATCCATCCAATCCCTTTCTTTGCCCTGATTCTATTATATTCACCAGTTTATTCTGTTCTTCAGATTTTTAATTCACTTTATTTTTAGATTCACTTGTTGATATATATGTATTTGTTGATAAAAATTTTTATCTTTACCTTTTTCTTCTTCTTCCTCTTCTTAAAGAATACCTTTCAGCATTTCATATAATACTGGTTTGGTGGTGATGAACTCCTTTAGCTTTTTCTTCTCTGTGAAGCTCTTTATCTGCCATTCAATTCTGAATAACTTTGCTAGGTAGAGTAATCTTGGTTGTAGGTTCTTGCTAGTCATCACTTTGAATATTTCTTGCCATTCCCATCTGGCCTGTATAGTTTCTGTTGAAAAATCAGCTGGTATAGTTTTTGTTGAAAAATCTCATATGGGTGCTATCTGTTTTATAGATAACTAACTGTTTTTCTCTTGCTACTTGTAAGATTCTCTTTGTCTTTTGCTCTTGGCATTATAAGTATAATGTGTCTTGATGTGGTCCTCTTTGGATTTCTTTTGTTTGGGGTTCTGTGTGCTTCCTGGACTTGTAAGTTTATTTCTTTCACCAGGTGGGGGAAGTTTTCTGACATTATTTCTTCAGTTAGATTTTCAGTATCTTGCTCTCTTCTTCTGACATCCCCATAATTCTGATGTTGGTATGTTTGAAGTTGTCCCAGAGGCTTCTTACACTATCTTCAACATTCTGGATTCTCTTCTCTTCTTGCTTCTCCAGAGAAGTGTCCTTTACCTCTTTGTATTTCAAATCTTTGACTTGATTCTTGTGTTCCTCTACTCTGCTATTGGGTCTCTATATAATATTTTTTATTTCAGTCAGTGTATGTTTAATTTCTAGTTGATCCTTTTTCATATTCTTGGGAGTCTAATTAAATTTATCAGCCTTTTCTAGGAAATTTTTGAAAAACCTTATAATCATGGTTTTGAACTCTATACCCAGTCTTTTTTCCTCCATTTCTTTTGTTTGAGATCTCTTTCCTTGTCTCAGCATTTTCTCTGCTTCCCTGAGATTGTAGTGTGGCTTTGTGTGCTTGGTGTCCTATATGGTCTGGTGGATCAGCCTCCCCAGTTACCTGAGGTATACACTCTTGGTGCTCCCCTTTGTGTACTCATATATAGCCTTGTTGTAGTTACGTCTTGATTGTTGTTGGTATCACTGGGAGGAATTGACCTCCAGGCCTACTGGATGTGAGTATCAGCTATGTTTACACCAGGATACCTTCTGTATTGGAGACAGTCTTATAGGATCAGACTTGCAAATGTGCAAAAGCCTCTGAGCTCAGCTTGGATGGGGCGAGTCTCAGGGCTGAACCACCTGTCTTGGCTTCCTGTTAATCCTGCCCTTGTGCTCACACCTCAGACCTCTGCCTTCCACGGATCCTGAGTTTCTGCCTCACAGTCCAGATTCCCCTTGTAAGAGCATGGGTGTTCCAGGGGGTCACCCTGAGCTAGGTTTCAGTGCTCAGTGCAGTCAGAACTGGGGATTCAGTGCAATTAGGAACTTTGGACTCCTGCTATGGAAAGGCCTCAGCAACCTTCATGTTCAGACCTCTCTGTGTATACTCACTCGCATGCTGCAATTCCTGGCTCTCTCGCATCTCCCAGTCTGGTCAGACCTCTCTGCGTGCACTCATATGCTGCGGCTCAGTGCTTCCCTGGTCCCCCAGTCTGGTCAGACCTCTGCATGCACTCACTCGCTCGCTGTAGCTCCAGCTCTCCTGGTCTCCTAGTCTGATTAAATCTCTCTGCATGCACTCACTCGCGCACTATGGCTCTAGGCTCCCCCCCCGTCTCCCAGTCTTTGAGTCTCCAGGTGCCTTTCTCTAAAGTCCAGATTCTACCTGTATGAGCCTGGGTCCACGGGGTCTCGGCTGGGACTGGTGTTCAGTGCAGTTGGAATTGGGGTTCAGTGCAGTCCGGGCTTCTTTTCCCCTCCCGCCAGCCCAGCACTTGGCTGCCCTTCCTCTCTGTGAGAGCGTCTCCTTACCTCAGTGCTTTGCGGTTTCCAATCCGATCCCTGAGCCTCTCTCCTTTCTAGCTGTAGATTTCCTGCTCAGCCAGCTTTCTTGTGGTTTTGAATGATGTCTGTTCTGTCTTTTAGTTGTTATTTTAAAACTATTATGTAAGATGGCAGTTTAGGTGCATACCTAGGCTGCCATCTTGGTTCTTAGTGTTTGCCAATTTAATAATGATGTGTCTTGGTGTCACTCTTTTTGGGTTCATCTTGTTTGGGACTCTGTGAGATTCTTGGACTTGTGTGAGTTTTTCTTCTCAATATTAGGGAAGTTTTCTGTCATTATTTCTCCAAACAGGTTCCCTATTCTTTGCTCAATTCCCTCTTCTTCTGGCATCCCTATTATGCAGATGTTGTTTCATTTTAAGAATTTTTTCTAGTTGATACTCTGCTTGGGTGTTTTCTCCTACTTTGCCTTCTAGCTCACTGAGGTAGTCCTAAGGCTGTTCTTGTCTACAGTTGTTGTTCTTGTCTACTATTGTGTTTTTTATTGAAGCTATGCCATTCTTCATTTCTGCTTGGTTCTTCTTCATTTTCACTTGTTTCTTACAATTGTTTAATTTGTCTTCCATCCTTTCCAACTTCCTTATGACCATTGCTCTGAATTTTTTTCTGACAAATTGATTGCCTCCATTTCATTTACTTCCTTTTCTGGTGGTTCCTCCTTTTCTTTCCAATTGGGGCTGTTTCTTTGTCTCTACATTTTTGCTCCTCTTAGGGGGTTTGGTTATGTGGTTCACTCTCTACCATATTCACCAAAAGGCAAAAATAAACTTGACATAGACAACATAGAGAGAACAAGAATGTATCATAACACCAATAACCCCAAATAAAGGTGGCTATCATAGAAAAGAGAATTACGGTTTAGAAAAGAGTGCAAAAATGATATTGAGAAAAGTAAACAAGGTAAGAGAGAAAAGAAAAAGAATAAAAAGAAGGGGAAAATATTTATATGGGGATAAAACTCCAGAAAACCAACAACTAATTCAAAACATGTAAGTAACAAAGAGAGAAAAAAAAAGAGGGAGCTGAATCTGAATACGCAAACCTTATTTCCAGAAGATAAAATAAAGGAATTGAATTAATAAGAGAATGGCCAAAATTCAGTATAGAAGAGGTAGAAAGAGAATGAGTGTATAAGAAGAAAAGTAAAAAACAAAATCCTATCTAATAGAAGGGTAATATGCGAATTAACCTTCACTTTCTCACAAAGATGATGGTGCCTATAGCCACAAGATACCAGCATCCAGTCCTCTCAGCCCTGCTGGATTTCCCCAGTCCCAGGTGGGGGGCAGCTGTTGAGAACTGGTAGCATGAGCTGCCTGGCCGAATGCTTGCTTCGTCTCCATGGTGACAAGGTAAGTATTCCACCCTGGCTGCAAAGAGCCTTTCAGTGGTGGGCCCAGAGTGGCCCAGGGGTGGGGGAATGCTTGCGTCATCACCCTGGCAACAAGGCAAGTGTTCCATGCTTGGTTGTGGATGGGCCTCTGGACTGTGGAAAGTCTCAGGGCAATGGGCACAGAGTGGTCAGGACCCTCAGAGAGCTACTAGCACACGTATTTGTGTGCAGGACTACTACTACTACTACTACTACTACTAATAATAATAATAATATAATTATAATTAAAATTTGTATCTTAAAAATATATAAATATATATATTTAGTATATATATATTTATATATATGTCTTTAAATTTCCCATGTCTTTAATTTATCTATTTATCTATATATTAATCTATTTTTGAAAAAGGACAATAGAGTAGAAAGCAGATAAACCTGGATTTAGTAAGTGAAACTAATATATTAGTAGAAAAAGAGAACAAGCAAGGAGAGGAAAAACAAAAGTTTGTTTTAAAAAAACAAAACAAACAAACAAAGAACAACAACGAGAAAGAAAAATAAATTGACTAGCGAAGAAAGAGAAAAGAGAAGGGTACATGGACTTCAGGGGATAGGAAATTACATATATGAGTAAGCTAACAGATACTACTATAATAGTAATGCTTTAATAAAACAGATAAAGATCAATTTTTAACAAGGAGTAAAAAGAAAGAAGAGAGAAAAGCTAAAGCAGGAATATGAGAAGAGAAACAGGATGAAAAAAGAAGACATAAAAAGGAAAGGGTTAGTATTAAAAAATGAGATAGAGTAAAATAATGATAAAAAATAAAAATAGAATGTAGAACACTAATAAAAAAAATAAAAAATGAAAGATTAAAAATGATAATAAAAATAATAAACCAAAAAATAAAATAATGAAAAGAAATTTTTAGTTTTGTAACACATTGAGTACAGATTCCAAGAATGCTGTTCTAAAGCTTGTGGCCAATCACAAGAATTCTTTCTTTCATTGTCATTTAGAGAGAAACAGTGTAATGGAAAACACATTTGCTGTAGTTAAAAATTACAAAAATAAGTGATTAGTCTGTAATTAGTAGTAAAAATCACTATTTTTTATATCAATTTGATACTTTTAACTTGCTCAGTAACCATGGATAGTGACAAAAAACATGATAAAATTCTGGATATATTTTTGATAATTTATTAGATATTCCAAGTGAAAGTGATAAAAGCTTTGACAGTGGCAGTGATATAATTATTCCTCCAAAAAGGCAAAAAAAAAGTAATTTCAAGTGACTTAAAACCTGAAAATTTGTACAATTTCACACATGATTTAGAGTGTAAATTGTTTCTTAGTTGTTGAGATAATGATTGGTCAAAAGTAGACTTTCAACCTAATTTAGAAAAATTCAAAGGTAATTCTGGGGTTACAGTTATACTGTCTGATTTTAAGAACATAATTGAAGTCACCAACTTGATTTTTTACAACAATCTGCTTAAACTATTTTGTCATTAATTGAATGTATATTACAACCAAAATTTGGGAAAGCACAAAACTTTGAAAGCAATAAAGTGGTCTCTAACAGATATGAAAAAAAGTTAGGATTTACAGAGCTAATAGGATATACTAGAAAGAATACTTGAAAAGAATAATCTATAAATTTCGTTCTAGCTGTTACAATATTTCCTCAGACAATGAGTTGAAATTATTTTGAACAAATCTGTAGTTATTAGAATTTTAATGACAATGCAAACATGACTAAATCTTTACCCAGGCTATTTAAAATTCAATCTGTACTTGACCACTTTACTATTAAATTTCAAACAATATATGAACCTATGCAAGAATTATCATTAGATGAAGCATGATTCCCTGGAGGGGACATCTTCTACTTCGAATTTACAGCCTATCTAAAATTATTAAATATGGTTTACTTGTAAGAATGGCATGTGAGAGCAAGGCTGGGTATATTTACAATATGGAAATTTACACAGGTGAAGAAAAAAAAATTGAATGACTCTATTCTGTCATTACTTTGGCTGTATCTAATTGGGGCATCACATATACCAAGACAACTATTACAGTAGTGTTTCAATTGCAGAAACTTTTTATAAAAAGAAATATCCTACTAAAGTTTGCAAAGAATACAAACATGAGAGAAGGGAAACACGTTACATTTGCCAGCTTTGTTTAATTTCACTTCATATAACACAGTGTTTTGCAAAATATCATATTTTTAAAAGATAATTATCCCAAAGAAATTTACAAACTAATTCTTTGAATGTTTGGCAGCAATTTTAAAAAGGGCATGAAAGTATTTAATCCCTTTCAGAAGTAATTAAGGCACTGGGAAGGCACTTGAGCATTCTATATTGGCCCCTCTTGCCTTTTTTGCCAAGGGGAATTCTTTTCTCACAATACAACTGCCCTCAGCTGTTGCCTGAGCTTTCTGTTCATGCTGAGGTTGAAGCCTCATGATGGCTGGTATTATGGATCTGTCTCTCACCCAGTGGGGAGAGCTGGGCCCTCCCTGGAGAAGAAACCTAAGTTCTTTGAGATATGTGATCAGTGCTGGGGCCCTGCCAGCAGGTGAGAGGATCCCAAGGCAGGTGCTGGGTGTGGAAGCCACGGAGGCATAAGCTACCAAGGAGACAGAACTCGCTGCTTGGCCCTGGAGGATGACTAGCTAGCCAGAAATGGGTAAGATTTCTCAGGGAAGGAACAACATAAGACAAGCAAAGTCGCAGAGGGGCCATCAGGAGAGAACTTGGGGGTCAACAGAGAGGGGACACAGACCCTCACCTCCCCAACCTTGCAGGGGCCAAAACCCCACCCCTCTCAGAGGGAGGTCTCCTACCCCCATGGCTGCTTTGCTCCCCATCCCCAGCTCATATAAGGACACAGGTGACAGAGACTTGGCCTACCTCAGATCCGGACCCAGGTAACAGAGACTTGGCCAACAGCAGCGGCCCTATATCTAAATCCAGCCTAGCACCAGGAATGCTCAGGGCCTACTCAAGAAAGCAAATAATCCTTTCCACTAATATTTACAGGGTAAACTAAGATTGTTTTTTTTTAAAAAAAATATATTTTATTGATTTTACACAGAGAGGAATTGAGAGGGACAGAGTTAGAAACGTCGATGAGAGAGAAACATCGACCAGCTGCCTCCTGCACACCCGCCACTGGGGATGTGCCTGCAACCAAGGTACATGCCCTTGACCGGAATCAAACTCCAGACCTTTCAGTCTGCAGGCCGATGCTCTATCCACTGAGGCAAACTGGTCCCGCCTAAACGAAGATTGTTGATAGAGTATTAAATTTACAGTAAAATAGTAATCAAGTTTTCAGATTAATTTAAATAGGCTAATTGAAATAAGTGAATATTCAAGAAAATTTAATTGTACTGGGGACAAAAAGCTGTTACTAAAGTAGTAACTAAAATTTCTAATAGCAGTTCATCTCATGGTAAAATTCCTGAACATGCAATAAACCTAAAGCAATCATATTTTTGTGCAAAAAATTAAAATTCAAAGTAATCAAGACTGCATTATAAAATTTACAAAAGCCTCCATTAATCAAAAAAGGGAGATAGTAGGGTAATATCATGTAAGGAAAAATATCCTATAAGTAAATTATATCTAAAAAATTTTTACTTTACAAAATTAATTTTTATTTGTAATGCTAACAGCAAGACACCCATGAAAAACACACATGGTGTCAATGTTTTCATAATAAATGTGCAATTCTTGAGTAAGAATGGACCACAATCCAAGGTTGACTCCCAGGTCCCTGGGGGTGTATGACTCCCAGCCAGGTTAATACACCCCACCTGTCCCCTTCACCGGCCTGATTTCTCTCAATTGCTCCCCCTCCCCCGCCAGCTTGCTCACTCCCAACTGCCCCCGTTGGCAGCCTGCTTGATTCCAACTGTCCCCCCCCCCCCGGGTGGCCTGATGGCCCCCAACTTCCCCCTACTGGCCTGTTCACCCCCAACTGTTCCCCCTGCCAGCCTGCTTGCCCCCAACTGCCCCCCCCCTTGCTGGCCTGCTCTCCCCTAACTGCCTCTGCCTCAGCCCCACTACCATGGTTTCCCCCCACCCACCAGAAGGCCGACTGGAAGGTCTTCTGATCTAATTAGCTTAGTACCCATTTATTAGTATAGATAGATGACACCTGCCATTCTCTGGAGCATTATCTCAATTCATTGAGATTCTGCTTCCCGGCATATGTTGACAGTTTGGTTTAAATGAACTTACAACAATTCTTTACAAGTTTCAGTGGTTTTTACATTAACATTACTTGGTATAGTCGTGGCAGGATTCCAAAGAAGCTCACCCATCCCTTGGACTTGGACTCGGTGGTAGGAACCAGCAAAGGACCCATTGAGTCCACTAGTTCTCTGCCCATTGGATGAATTTGATGAGTTGTCTCTTGATCCAGGACTTTCCATTTATTTGGTAAAGGGTCTGACTTTATTTGAGCTGTGTTTTAAAATCCTCAAGTTGGATTCAGAGTTGATAGAACCCAGGCTAATGTGAAACTTGAGGGGGGGAAATGGGTGGTTGGTTTTGATTTTGGCTTTTCAATTGGAATTGCTGAGAGCCTGAGCAAAAAACCTTCACTGTATAAATGAGTTGAACTCATTCAGCTCCAAAGATAAAGGGGTGCATCCTCCATCCAGTCAGATTCTGGGCTATTCTTAGGTGACTAAGAATCTTTGTGGAGGTGTCAGAGGTGCAGGAGCCCCATACGGAGTCCCAACTCAACAGTAATTAACTAACCATAAGACTTGGTATATAACATGTCTAGAAAATTTGCTCAGACTACAGATACAAAAAAAAAATTACATGGGAAATTATGCCTCCAGAAGCTTCCAAACCCCAGCCCTCATTTAATACCCCTGATAGAAAGCCTTTTCTTGCAAGTACTTCACAGAAATGGAAAGATTTAACTAGAAAATATTAACTGAGAAATAGCCAAAATGCAGTTGTTTTTCAGTACCCACATTAATATTTTGCATGCAGAAATTAGAAAAATGCCAGCTCTGAAATGAAACTAAATGACTGTATGGGAAGCATATCTTGATTTGGAAATTTGAAGCTTCTAAGGAAAAGCATAGAAACAAATTCTTCAAAAAATGGAAATTAATAAAAAATTTAAAGGCTGTCTCAAAACTATTCTGAAGTTAATAAATGCCTACACCCTATTTTCCTCCCTGTAGGAAGCATGCCTCTGATTTATCTCCATAGAAAAGTAACAGTAGATGGTCAGGCCATTACTGAATTTCCCCAGAGCAAAGACGATATGGGGGTGAGGAAAGAATGTATGAATGGTACACATTGCTGATGGCACATGTGCTAGGAAAGTTCCCCTAGACAAAGAGAGGTAGAGTCAACTAGAAAAGTACCCAGCCCATTTTTAAAAAATAGTGCATTAGGAGAATGCTGGGGTTCTAGAGAGGGGCAGTTCCCTAACCAGGTACAAACTACATTGCTTTGGTGGTTTTTAATACTCGACATTCTGTGGTGTAAAATTTAGTGTGTTGTGCATGCCTATATAAGAGTGCTAATGTTTTGGGTCTCTTTGTTTAAAGTGGAGGCGAGTCCCGCCTTGGGGAAGCCTAGATATGTGTGATGAGGTTGAAAGTGTGAGAGAGATTGCAGGAATGTCCCAGCAGCTGCCAAGAATTCTTCACCTTGGGGGCTCTTCTTGCTCTTCCTCTCAGGATTTCAGCCACCAGATACAGCTAGTGGGATTTCTGTCTTTATATCTGCGATGCAATTTTGGCTTTCTACTTTTTAGCAATTTTGGTTTACTCTTCCCTTGTTTATGAATATAGGGACAAAGATTACATGGGGAAGTAGGGATTAAAGGCATGGGAAGAAAGCTATGCAGGTTGGGTTGGGCAACAAGGTTAATGTTTTCATAATAAATGTGCAATTCTTGAGTAAGAAAGGACCGAAATCCAAGGTTGACTCCCAGGTCCCTGGGGACATATGACTCCCAGCCAGGTTAATACACTCTTTTTGAACAGAAAGGCCAATCATGGTTAACACATTAATATTTCCCAAAACAACAACTAGTCCCCAATGTTCTATTTCCCCCCATAACAATGGGAGAAACAAATCTACAGAAGTACCCTCTCATAGTGAAGGAGGGGGGCACTCCTGTTTTATAAAGGAAAATAAAATAATACTTTTACATTAAAGCCAATGAAATAAGTTACCCCTGTTATAAAATTGGTGATTTTGTTTATTTGGGTCCTCTCTCTTTGCTTCTTGGTGAGCCTGGCTAGAGGTTCATCAATCTTGTTTGTCCTTTCAAAGAACCATCTCTTATTTTCATTGATCTTTTGTATTCCTTTTTTGGTTGATCTCTTTCTAATTATTTTTTAAGGCTTTCATATATTTATTTTTTTCTCATTTCTTTATTAAGGTATTATATGTGTATATATTTTTACCATTACTCCCCCACCCCATACCCTCATCCCCCATCTTTTTGCTTCCATTGGGTATGCTTATATGCATGCATACAAGTCCTTCAGTTGATCTCTTATCTCCCCCACCTCTCCCTCACCTTCCTGCTGTAATTTGACAGTCTGTTTGATGCTTTATTGTCCCTGTATCTATCTTTGTGTTCATCAGTTTATAATGTTCTTTATTATCCACAAATGAGTGAGACCATGTGGTATTTTTCTTTCATTGACTGGCTTATTTCACTTAGCATAATGTTCTCCAGTTCTACCCAGGTTGCTGCAAATGGTAAGAATTCCTTCTTTTTTATGGCAGCATAGTATTCCATTGTGTAGATGTACCATAGTTTTCTGATCCAGTCATCTGCTGATGGGCACCTGCATTGTTTCCAAATAGTAAATTGTGCTATGAACATAGGGGTGCATATATTATTTCTGATTGGTGTTTCTAGTTTCTTGGGATATATTCCTAGGAGTGGGATTACTGGGTCAAATGGGAGTTCCATTTTCAGTTTTTTGAGGAAGCTCCATAATGTTCTCCACAGTGGTTGCACCAGTCTGCATTCCCACCAGCAGTGCACGAGGGTTCCTTTTTCTCCGCAACCTCGCCAAAACTTGTCCTTTGTTGACTTGTTGATGTTGGCCATTCTGACAGGTGTGAGATGGTACCGCATTGTTGTTTTGATTTGCATCTCTTGGATAATTAGTGACTTTCAGCCTGTTTTCACGTGTCTATTGAGCTGTTTATATTCTTCCTGATTGAATTTTGGAAGGTTGTATTATTTTTAGGAATATGTCCATTTCATTCAGATTGTTGTGTTTCTTGGAATGGAGTTGGTCATAGTATTTTTTAACAATTCTTTGCATTTCAGTGGGGTCTATTGTTATTTCATTTCTTTCATTTCTGATTTTGTCTGGGTCCTCTGTTTTTGCTTATTGGTCAGCTTGGATAGAGGTTCATCAATCTTGTTTATCCTTTAAAAAACCCAGTTCTTCGTTTTGTTGATCTTTTGTATTGTTTCTTTGGTCTCTATGTCATTTATCTCCTCTCTGATCTTTATTATTTCCTTCATTCTGCTTACACTGGGCTTTTCTTATTGCTCTATTCATTACTCTTTGAGTTGTCGTGTTAGGTGATTTATTACCATTGTTTCTTGTTTTTTTTGCAGTAGGCTTATAGAGGTATGAACTTCCCTCTCAAGACTGCTTTCGCTGTGTCCTATAGATTTTGGATTGTTGTGTTTTCACTATCATTTGTTGCCATGATGTTTTTTTATTCCTTAATCTCTCTGGTAACCCAGTCATTGCATGCTGTTTAGTCTCCATGTGTTTGATTTTTTTTTGCATTGTTTCTATTATAGTTGATTTTTAGTTTTATGCTACTGTGATTTGAGAAAATGTTTGATATGATTTCTATCTTCTTGAATTTGAAGAGACTTTGCCTATGTCCCAACAAATGGTCTATCTTTGAAAATGACCCTTGTGCACTTGAGAAGAATGTATATTCTGTGGATTTTGGGTGAAATGTTCTGAAGATGTCAGTTAATTCTATTTGTTCTAATGAGTCACTTAGGATTAATGCTTCTTTGCTGATTTTTTGTTTAGATATTGGAGTATCAAAGTCTCCTATTATGAATGTATTGCTGTCAATCTCTCCCTTGATATCCTCCAGAAGGATTTATTTATTTATTTATTTGTTTGTTTGTTTATTTATTTATTTAGTGTTTGGATGCTTCTGTATTGGGTGCATATATGTTTACCAGAGTTATTTCTTCTTGTGGGATTGCTCCTTTTAGTATTATGACATGGCCTTCCTTATCTCTTGGTATGTCCTTCACTTTGAGATCTAATTTGTCAGAAATAAGTATTGCTTCTCCAGCTTTTTATCATTTCCATTGGCCTGGAAAGCCTTTTTCTATCCATTCACCCTCATTCTGTTTGCATCTTTTTTTCTGAGGTGTATTTCTTGTAGACAGCAGAAATATGGGTCTTGTTTTTTTATCCAATCCGTTACTCTGCCTTTTGATTTGGGCATTTAACCATTTGCATTTAAAGTTATTATTGATAGGTACTTATTTGTTGCCTTTTTTTTTTTATCCCTGTGCTCTTTCTTCACTTCCTATTTCCTTTTTTCTTTTTCTTTTTCTTTTCTTTCTTTCTTTCTTTCTTTCTTTCTTTCTTTCTTTCGTTCTTTCCATTTTTTTTTTTTTTACAAAAATCCTTTAGCATTTCTTGCATTGCTGGTTTGGTGGTAACAAATTCCCTTAGACCTTTTTTTGTCTGTGAAGTTCCCAATTTCACCTTCAATTTTAATTGATAGCCTTACTGGATATAATACTCTTGGATTCAGACCATTCCTTTGCATGACTTTGTATATTTCATTCCATTCACTTATGGCCTGATGAGTTTCTGTTGAGAAATCAGTTGTAGTCTGACAGTGTTCCTTTGTATGTAACTTTCTGTTTCTCTCTGGCCACTTTTAAAATTGTAACTTTGGTGGTGGTGTTTGCCAATTTAATTATAATGTGCCTTGGTGTTGGTCTTTTGGGGTTCATTTTGCTTGGGATTCTGTGAGCTTCTTGATATTGTGTGGGTTTTTTCTTTCCTATATTAGAGAAGTTTTCTGTGATTATTTCTTCAAATAGGTTTTCTACTTTTTTTTGCCCAGTTTCCTCTCCCTCTGTAAACCCTATTATGTGGATGTTGTCCCAAAGTTCCCTTCAGTTCTCCTCCTGCATTTTAATTTTTTTTCTTGAAGCTGCTCTACGTGGGTATTTTTTTCCTACCTTTTATTCTAGCTAAGTAATGTTATCCTCTGGTTCTTCTAGACTACTTTTGATGGTTTCTATTGAGTTCTTTACAGCAGTGATATCATTTTTCATTTCTTCTTGGTTCTTCATTTCTTCTTGGTTCTTACTCATGTTGTCCAATTTTTCTTCCATTCTTTTCAGCCACCTTCTGACCATTTCTCTGAATTCTTTCTTTGACAGCTTGATTGCCTCCATTTTTTTATTTTTTTAATTTTATTTTCTGATTATGCTTGCTCCCTCCCTCCCCCCCATATGCAGGCAGTTTCTTTGTCTCCCCATGGTGTCTCTTCTTCAGGTGTCTGGTTATGTAGTTCTCTCTCTCTGATAACATAAAGAGATTTTATAATTTATTTTCTGTCAAGAACTACAGCTGACTTGGTGCACTCATTACACTGAGTTTCATTAACTTGACTATTTCTGCCATAGTCAATGAGTTGGCACTAAAAGATGCTGGACATGGAGCTCTGAGACTAGTCTTGTGGCATGAGGGGAGAGAGGCCAGGAGCACCCAGTTATTCTGGCCCAGATGGAGTAAGTCTTGCTTGGAATCAAAGCCTGGGCTGGGCGTGCATGGATGTCACTCTGGGGCAGGCTGAGCCAGTGTAACCCAACACCAATATGTTAAGTTTTTCACATATGCATTAGGAAAGCCTACTTTACTATATAATGGACTTTCAGCTTTATTGGACATCCTTTGCCCGAATTGATTGGTTACATGGATGTTTTACTGTATTTTACTCTAAACATAGAACTTTAATGGCTATGTTTTTATTATTATTACTTTTTAAATATATTTTGTTGATTTTTCACAGAGAGGAAGAGAGAGGGACAGATAGTTATCAATGAGAGAGAAACATCAATCAGCTGCCTCCTGCACACCCTTACTGGGGATGTGCCTGCAACCCATGCACATGCCCCAGACCGGAATCAAGTCCGGGACCCCCCAGTCTGCAAGCTGAAGCTCTATTCACTGAGCCAAATCAGTCTTGGCTGTGTTTATTATTTTGATGTGAGTCTAAAACCTATAACTACTGGTAAATATATTTCAGCCATTTGTATGTAGGACTAGCAGACTCACACTGAGGAATAGGATCAGTTTACAATGGAAGCTGTCTTTTCCTTCACAAGCTAGCAAAGTGAAAGTGCTATCTATTTAGTGCACGTCCCTTTCCTCCTGCCTCTCAGACTTTAACTCTAGGCACTTGCATTATATTGAACAGCTGCTCCTTTCTCTGGCACTTAGTCTGTATTTGTCCAAACAAAGGGACTTGCTGCTATGAGAGGTCAAGTCTAGAGTTTCATAGTCTTCATAATTAGGGCACAAGTAAGACAAACCTGTTACCCCTATAGCTCTTGGGATGAGATTTCTCTCTTCTAAATGTACTTTCAACAGTGCTAACAATTTAGATTAAATTAGTTCAGAACACAGGAAGGCAATTTTCATTTGTAAGGGGATTAAGCTTTTTTATTCTTAGACTAGACCATCAATTTAAAAATAAAGATAAATTGAAATGGGATTTCACTTTTAAATAACTTTAACTAATACAAATAATGATATGAAATGAAAGCATATTGAGTGATGCTGAATAGCATCTGATAATAACATTTTAATAACTATAGGTAATAAGGTGTGTGTTTTTTTAGTTTTTCACATAAGGTAATACTATAATATTTTTGTTTTATTTTTATTTGTTATTGTTTAAAGAATTACATATGTCTCCTTTCCCCCCCCCCCCGATTGACCTTCTCTGCCACTCCCACCTCCCAGAGCAAGCCCCCACCACCCCAGGGGCCGTGTCCATTGGCCATGTCCATTGGTTATGCTAATATGAATGCATACAAGTCCTTTGGTTGATCTCCTATACCGCCCCCCCTCCCACCTTCTCTCAGAGTTTGGACGATCTGTTCAGTGTTTCTTTGTCTCTGGATCTATTTTTGTTCATTAGTTTATGTTGTTCATTATATCCCACATATGAGTGAGATCATGTGATATTTATCTTTCTCTGGCTGGCTTATTTCACTTAGCATAATGTTCTCCAAGTCCACCCATGCTGTTGCAAATGGTAAAAGTTCCTTCTTTTATATAGCAGCATAATATTCCATTGTGTAGATGTACCACAGTTTTTTAATCCACTCATCTGCTGATGGACACTTAGGCTGTTACCAAATCTTAGCTATTATAAATTGTGCTGCTATGAAAAAAAAGATAGAGGAAGACATAAACAAATGGAAGAACATACCATGTTCTTAGACTGGTAGAATCAAAATAATTAAAATGTCCATACTACCCAAAGCAACTTATAAATTTAATGCAATCCCCATTAAAATACCAACAGCATATTTCACAGACCTAGAACACACTCTCCAAAAATTCACCTGGAATAAAAATAGACCCAAATAGCCACAGCAGTCCTGAGAAAGAAGAACAAAGATGGAGGGATCACAATACCAGATATCAAGCAATGCTACAAAGCCATAGTTCTCAAAACTGTCTTATACTGGCACGAGAACAGACAGACATATAGATCAATGGAATGGAACAAAGAACCCAGAGATTGGCACAAATCATTATGCTCAATTAATATTTGACAAAGGAGGTAGATGTACACAATGGAGTCAAGAGAGTCTCTTTAATAAATGATGATGGGAGAATTTGCACAGATACATGCAAAAAAAAAGAAACTAGATCACCAACTTACACCATATACAAAAATAAACTGAAAATTGTTAAAGGTCTTAAATGTCAGGTGGGAAACCATAACAATCTTAGAAGACTTCATAGGTAGCAAAATATCAGACATATGTCATAGCAATATCTTTACTGATACAGCTCCTAGGACAATGGAAACTAAGGAGAAAATAAACAAGTGGAACTATATCAAAATATAAAGCTTCTGCACAGCAAAAGAAACCATCAACAAAACAAGAAATCCCACTGCATGGGAGATCATATTTGCCAATTTATTTCAGATAAGGGTTTTAAATCTCCAAAATTTACAGGTAGGCAACCTGGCAGGCACCGCCTCCTTTCCCCACTGTTGCTGCCACTGCCAGCCTGAGATTCAGCCCTTCGCAGTTGCCCAGAGCTGCCTGAGCCTAGGCCTTTGTAGCAGCTGCAGCAGCCTACAGGTCGTGACCCATAGGTTGAGAATCGCTGCTGTAGAGCCTAAGACCATTGGAAAACACAGATATTTACATTACGATTCATAATAGTAGCAAAATTATAGTTATGGAGTAGCAACAAAAATAATTTTATGGTTGGAGGTCTCTACAACATAAGGAACTGTATTAAAGGGTTGCGCATTAGAAAGATTGAGTACCACTGGGCTAGATGGTCCTACTTTTTGATAGACAGTGGACACACTCCCATCTTCTAGACTGGCAGTTAGACACTGGTGGCTTTTGAGTTGCTCACAGAGAGAGCATGGCCCTAGGTCCAGAACAGACTTGGGCATTCTTGGTTAGGAGGTCTCCCTGGACTAGGGGCTGTCAGTGGTTTGAAGGCTGACCATGCCCCCGATCATAGTGGTGATCCCCTGTGGGGTGCTGGCCAGCCTAAGCTATGGGATGAGAATGGTTTGAAGGCCAGCCACACCTCCAATCCAGACGGGGTTCCTTCATGGTGACAGTTCATCCCACTCCCTCAGCTCTCTAGCCTGTTGTTCAGTTATCCATCTGGCCATTTTGGTCATTATGGCCCCTGGCTTTTTATATAGCAGGATAAGCACTACATTAAGCACGAGCTCTCTGACTTCCCCGAGCTGTCCTGGATTGTGATAGGGCACAGTCCAGGCCAAGGGATCCCACTGGTGCACAATCAGGGCTGGAGAGGGACTGCAGAAGAGCTCCAGGGCATGTCTGGCCCATCTCAGTCCTGATTGGCTGGACTCCAGCAGCAAGCTAACCAGGAGTTTCTGCCCCCTGGTGATCAATGCACATCATAGTGAGCAGTTGAGAATCCTTAGCATATCATTAGCATATTATGCTTTGATTGATTGAATGGTTGACCTGTCAACTGGGCACTTAGTATATTAGGCTTTCTTTACATAGTATAAGCACTATATTGATTCCAACATGCTGAGACAGTTCATACTTTTCTGGACCTTGGTGGTTTTAAAGGAACTCATGAGGTCTATGGTAGACACCTGCTTCTTTGGCCCTGCATCCTGACAAGCATGGAGGCATGCTAAGGCCATCTGTCCTTGCACATAAGGTGTGTGTTTTGGCTTCTCAAGAAGAATTCTGACTAACTGCATGGCTCCTCTCAGTTGATTTCATCCTACTGAGCTGCATAATACACTTTTGATACCAGGAAAAGGAATTTGGTACTGGTCTATGCCAACTGTTTGGTAGTGGTTAAAGCTTTATGCCATCTCTATAATTTTAATTATAGTTATAAGCTCTCTTCTCTTTTTTATCTAGTAATAGGATGTCAAATAAGACCTTTGGATATGTCTCTGTACAAAACTGAGAAAAAGATAGCAAGAACCTTTATATTTTAAAATTAATTTGATTTTCTTTTCTCCATTCCAAACCTTCACTTCCTGTTCCTTTCAACAGACAGCCTCTACCACACTCACCACAATGGTCATCAGAGCTGTGACCACTGCTATTCACCAAGACTTTTTTATGCTCTGGCCTATCAATGCCGAGGATTCAGGAGCTGAATCTGTGGATGATGGAGAAGGATGGGATTATAGAGCAGAATGTCCCACAGGTCTTATGTCCGCACTTAAAGGTCCTTATGAGTCAGTGACCCAACCCTTTCCTAACCGTTCTCCTTTAAGGTATGGAGAGGCACCAATATTATCATCATAGGTGGTCCAAAGAAGCCCACCCAACAGCTAGAAAGAGATGGGTGCAGTAGCAATGACATCAGCCCAAGGACTAAAAGGACTAACTCTTGATCTAAATATAACTAGATGGGTCACCTAGAGAAAACCAATTGATTTCATACTGTTTTAGTTTTTCATTTTTAATTATGCTATAAAATTTTACAATGATGTTTCTGGGTCTACTGTTTAGACCTCATACTTTGCTTCCTTTTTCATCCCACCTGGAATGAGACTGATTACCTGGCAGTAAAAGCTGCTACCTAGTGACCATGAGGATGAAGATGAAGGTTTGCACTTTAAAATACATGGGGGTGGGCCTCATGACATTGCTTAGGTGCTATTCCTGCCCAGGACAGCCTTTTCTCAAAGTCTTGTTATGTGGAATAAGACACTTTATATAGTAAAGCCAGTCTTAGTGGGTTTCCTGTTCCAAGGAACTGAATGTATTAGGAAACCATTTGGCTTATCTAATAAAGATAAAAATCTTAATTATGAGTATGCACACACCTCCAATAAAAGAAACCAGTGCACAGAGGCTAGGGGGTGGAGCTTGAAGATGGCGACCAAACTTGTTCTGACTCTGGTCCCAGAACGGATAAAGGTGGCTTCTGAGTCGCTCATGGAGTGTTGATTGGCAGCTAAGGGACAGCGGAGTTCTCAAGGAGGGTAAGGAAGGGTCCGCTGGACAGGATTTCCTGACCAGGTGGCCAGCACAGCTGCGGTGGCGGCGGCGGCGGCGAGCTGCGGGCGGCGGGCGTGGAGGGAGGGCTGCATCGTCTTGCCAGGAAGGGAGGAGCTTCTCTGAGGCCTGGAAAACCCACAGCGGGGAGGTCCATCGAGTAGCTAAGACTCCCGGAGCAGCGCAGACACATGGATTCGGGGGAGTTCTTCAGTCACCCACGTAAAGGAGAAGGACCACCACGTAACCAGACATCCTGATAAGAGAGACGATGGGGAGACAAAGAAATAGCCCGCACATGAAAGAAAAGCAGGTATCACCAGAAAAGGAAGTAAAGGACACAGAGGCAAGCAGCCTATCAGAGCAAGAATTCAGAATAATGATCATAGGATGGCTAAAAAGAATGGAAGAGAAATTTGACAATAACCAAGAAGAAAAGAGGAAGAACCATGAGGACTTGAAGAAGAACCAAGAAGAAATGAAAAATGACATCGCTACCATGAAGAACTCAATAGAAAGAATCAAGAGTAGACTAGATGAAGCAGAGGACCGCATCAGTGAGCTAGAAGATGGAAAAAAATACCCAAGTAGAGCAACTTCTAGAAAAAAAGATTAAAAAGCAGGAGGAGAGCATACGGGAGCTTTGGGATGATACAAAAGAAAATAATATTCGAATAATAGGGGTTCCAGAAGGAAAGGAAACTGAGGTAGACATGGAAAAAGTATTTCAATAAATAATGACAGAAAACTTTCCAGAAATAGAGAAGAAAAAACCCATACAAATCCAAGATGCTCGCAGAGTCTCAAGCAAAATGAATCCCAGAGGACAGACTCTAAGGCACATTATAATTAAATTGGCAAACAACAACGACAAAGTAAGAATCTGAAAAGCAGCCAGAGAGAGACAGAAAGTTACATACAAAGGAACCCCCATCAGACAAGCAACTGATTTCTCAATGGAAACTTATCAGGCCAGAAGGGAATGGGATGAAATATACAAAGTCATGAAAAGGAAGGGTCTGAATCCAAGAATATTGTACCCAGCAAGGCTATCAATCAAAATTGAAGGGGAAATCTGGAGCTTCACAGACAAAAAAAGACTGAAGAAATTTATCTCCACCAAACCAGCAATGCAAGAAATGCTAAGGGGTCTACTGTAAAAATAAAGAAATATTAAGTGAAGAAGGAACACGGGTATAGATTAAAAATGGCGTCAAATGAGAACCTATCATTAATAACTTTAAATGTAAATGGTTTAAATGCTCCAATCAAAAGACATAGGGTAACAGATTGGATAAGAAAACAAGACCCATACATCTGTTGTCTACAAGAAACCCACCTCAGAAAAAAAGATACATACAGACTGAGGGTGAAGGGATGGAAAAAAGTTTAGCAGGCAAATGGAAATGAAAAAAAAAGCTGGGGTAGCAATACTTATATCTGACAAATTATATCTCAGAGTGAAGGACATAATAAGAGATAATGAAGGCCACTTCATAATACTAAAGGGAACAATCCAACAAGAAGAAATAACCCTGGTAAATATACATGCACCCAATACAGGAGCAACCAAATACAAAAAAAAAAAAAAAAAAAACTGATGGAGGACATTAAGGGAGAGATTAATAGCAATACAATCATAGTAGGAGATTTTAATACCCCACTGTCACCCTTTGACAAATCATCTAAACAAAAAATCAGCAAAGAAATATCAATCTTAATGACTCACTAGACCAGATGGAATTAATTGACATCTTCAGAACATTCCACCCCAAAGCCACAGAATATACATTCTTCTCAATTGCACATGGGACATTCTCAAAGATAGACCACATGTTGGGACATAGGCAAAGTCTCTTCAAATTTAAGAAGATAGAAATCGTATCAAGTATCTTCTCAGACCATAATGGCATAAAACTGGAAATTAACTACAATAAAAATAATCCAAAGAAATCAAACACATGGAGATTAAACAGCATGCTATTAAACAAGGACTGGGTTACCAGAGAAAACAAGGAAGAATTTAAAAACATCCTGGAAACAAATGACAATGAAAACACAACAATCCAAAATCTATGGGACAAAGCAAAAGCAGTTTTGAGAGGGAAGTTCATATTCTTACAAGCCTATTGCAAAAAACTAGAAAAAAGGGTAACAGATAATCTAACTCTACAACTCAAAGAGTTAGAAAAGAAGCAACAAGAGAAGCCCAGTGTAAGCAGAAGGAGGGAAATAACAAAAATCAGAGCACAGATAAACGACATAGAGACCAAAAAAAACAATACATAAGATTAACAAAACCAAGAGCTGGTTCTTTGAAAGGATAAACAAAATAGATGAACCTCTAGCCAGGCTAAACAAGAAATGAAGAGAGAGGACCCAAATAAACAAAATCAGAAATGAAAGAGGTGAAATAACAACAGACACCACCAAAATACAACAGATTGTTACAAAATACTACGAACAACTCTATTCCAACAAACTGAACAACCTGGAGGAAATGGACATATTCCTAGAAAAATACAAACTTCCAAAACTCGATCAGGAAGAATCTAAAAATCTCAGTAGACCAGTGACTTGGGAAGAAATTGAAACAGTCATCAAAAAGCTTCCAGCAAACAAAAGCCCAGGGCCAGTTGGCTTCACAGGAGAGTTTTACCAAACATTCAAGGAAGAACTAAAACCTATCCTCCTCAGACTATTCCAAAAAATCCAAGAGGAAGGAACACTTCCAAACTCCTTCTATGAAGCCAACATCACCCTAATACCAAAACCAAATCAAGACAACTCAATGAAAGAGAATTATAGGCCAATATCCCTCATGAACATAGATGCCAAAATCCTCAACAAAATTCTAGCAAATCGACTCCAGAAGAACATCACAAAGATCATACACCATGTCCAAGTAAGATTTATTCCAGGAATGCAAGGATGGTACAATATCCGCAAATCAATAAACGTGATACATCACATAAACAAACTGAAAGATAAAAGAAATATAGTCATATCAATTGATGCAGAAAAAGCATTTGATGAAATCCAACACCCTTTCCGTATAAAAACTCTTAACAAGGTGGGAGTACAAGGATCATACCTCAACATAATAAAAGCTATATATGATAAACCCACAGCCAAGATTATACTCAATGGGCAAAAACTAAAACCATTCCCTCTAAGAACAGGAACAAGACAGGGATGCCCACTCTCGCCACTCCTGTTTGACATAGTACTGGAAGTACTAGCCATTGCAATTAGACAAGAGGAGGAAATAAAAGGTATCCAAATTGGAAAAGAAGTAGTAAAGTTATCCTTATTTGCAGATGACATGATATTGTACATAAAAAACCCAAAAGACTCCATTAAAAAACTAATTGACTTAATAAATGAATTTGGCAATGTAGCAGGATACAAAATTAATGCCAAGAAATCCATGGCATTTCTATACACCAACAGTGAAACTATAGAAACAGAGACTAAAAAAGCAATTCCATTTACCATCGCACCAAAAAAATTAAGATACCTAGGAATAAATTTAACTAAGGAAGTAAAGGACCTGTATGCAGAAAACTACACGACACTGAAAAAAGAGATAGAGGAAAATGTAAGGAGATGGAAGAACATACCATGTTCATGGATTGGTAGAATCAACATCATCAAAATGTCCATACTTCCTAAAGCAATCTATAGGTTCAATGCACTCCCCATTAAAATACCAATGGCATATTTCACCGACCTAGAAAGAACTCTCCAAAAGTTCATTTGGAACAATAAAAGACCCTGAATAGCCACAGCAATCTTGAGAAAGAAGGGTAAAGTAGGAGGGATTTCAATACCAGACTTCAAACTGTATTACAAAGTCACTGTTCTCAAAACAGCCTGGTACTGGCATAAGAATAGACATATAGATCAATGGAATAGAATCGAGAACCCAGATATCAACCGAAATCACTATGCTCAATTAATATTTGACAAAGGAGGCACGAATATACAATGGAGTCAAGACAGTTTCTTCAATAAATGGTGTTTGGAAAATTGGGCAGACACATGCAAAAGAATGAAACTAGATCTCCAACTTACACCATAAACAGAAATAAACTCAAAATGGATACAGGACTTAAACATCAGGCGGGAAACCATAAAAATACTAGAAGCTTTCACAGGCAGCAAAATTTCGGACGTATGCCAAAAGAACTTCTTCACTGATACTGCCCCTAGGGCAATGGAAGCTAAAGAGAAAATAAGCACATGGGACTACATCAAAATAAAAAGCTTTTTTACAGCAAAAGAAACCATCAACAAAACAACAAGAAAGCCCACGGTGTGGGAGAACATATTTGCAAATGTTACCACTGATAAAGGTTTAATCTCCAACATCTACAGACAGCTGATACAACTAAATAAAAGGAAGTAGAATGATCCAATTAAAAAATGGGCAATGGGAAAAGGGGGAGGATCCAAGATGGCTGCTCGGGTAGACATCTAGCTGCTGCAGCACACAACAATTTCAATGGAATACAACTAAAATGTAGAGTGGACATTGCCCAGAGCTACAGGTAGTCGACTGACTGAAATTTCTACAACAAGAAGGAAAGAGAAAACCAGAAAGAAAATCAGAGGAGCTGAAAAAAAGCCTAAGGTACGGAGACATGCTGCGCGCGCCTGCCCGCCCGCACGCGCGCACGGAGAGGTCTCAGCCAGGAAGGAGGAGAGGGCGGGGAGCCGCCTTTCCTTCCATAGCAGGAAGGAAATAAAACCTCCACCCTGGACTAAACCCCCGAACTGGCAGCGCTGAGCCCCCCCGAACCGGAAGTGCTGAGCCCCAGTTATGGGCCAGACCCTGGGGACCCAGGCTCCGGCGGGAGGAGACAGGGCCGTGAGGCGGAAAAACTGCGAAAGGCAGGGCCCCGGGAGTCGCGCGCAATGCGCGCAGAGGACTGAATGTTGACTCTGATGCTGGGTTACCCTAGCAGGAAGAAACAAGGCCTCCAGCGGCGCTGAGCCTCAGTCCGGACTGCTCCGAACCCCAGTTCTGGGCCAATCCCTGGGGACCCAGGCTCAGGCAGATGGAGACGGGGCTGTGAGGTGGAGTCCGGGGAGAGCGGCGAAAGGCCGGGCCCCCGGGACTCGCGCAAACTGCGCACAGAGGACAGTCTGTGGGACTCGCGCAAACTGCGCGCAGAGGACAGTCTGTTGACTCTGATGCTGGACTTCCCTAGCGGGAAGGGGAGAAAAAAAGCTCTAGGCTGGGGAAACGCGGAGGGGAGCGGAAGCCCCTGCAGGACTCCAGCCAACCGGGCACCAGCAAGGAGGCGGGCCAAGGGGCCCCTGGGGGCGTGAGTGCCCCTGAGCCTTTGACCACTGAGCTCCGGCAATGGAGCCAAGGCCGGGGGCTGCTTCCTGGGCGGCGCCGTCCCGGCAACAGGCTGAAGCAGCACAGGAGCCCGCGGAGAACAAAGGGGTGCCACAGGCCAACCTGCTGAGCTCCCAGGACAAGGAGGAAGAAACCAAAGAAGTTCTCAATGTGAAGAAATCAAGTGAGAGCAAACAATAGTAAAATTACTTAAGAAAGAATACAAAGAAGATCTTGAAAAATCAAAGACTAAGTCAGAACTCAACTCACCAGCCAACATTGCAACATAAATGCGTTTTAAAAAGAAAAAAAAAAAGGACAGAATGTTGGAACAGCGACGGCCAGGCCTAGAGTGGCCAGGCACAAGGCAGTGGCAGCCAGACCCGGAGCAGCAACGGCCAGGCCCCAGAACAACAGCAGCCAGAACCAGAGCATCAACAGCCAGCACTGGAGTAGCCAGACCTGGGGCACTGGCAGCCAGGCATGAGGCGGAGGCGGCCAAGCCCAGGGTGGCCAGTCCAGGAACACCCAGACCCAGAGTGGCCGGGCCCGGAGAAGCCAGGCCCAGAGCAGCCGGGGTGGGAGCAGCCAGACCCAGAACAGCAGTAGCCAAGCCCAGAGCATCCAGGTCGGGATTGGCCAGGCTCGGAGCGGCCGGGCCCGGGGCAGCCAGGCCCAGAGCAGCCGGGCCAGGTGCGGCCAGGCCCGGAGCAGCAGCTGCCAGGCTGGGAGCGGCCAGGCCCGGGGGAGCAGTCGGGTCGGGTGCGGCCAGGCCCGGAGCAGCGGCTGCCAGGCTGGGAGCGGCCAGGCCCGGGGGAGCAGCTGGGTCGGGTGCGGCCAGGACCGGAGCAGCGGCCGCCAGGCTGGGAGCGGCCAGGCCCGGGGGAGCAGGCGGGTCGGGTGTAGCCAGGTCCGGAGCAGCGGCCGCCAGGCTGGGAGCGGCCAGGCCCGGGGGAGCAGGCGGGTCGGGTGCGGCCAGGCCCGGAGCAGCGGCTGCCAGGCTGGGAGCGGCCAGGCCCGGGGGAGCAGGCGGGGCTGGTGCGGCCAGCCCCGGAGCAGCGGCTGCCAGGCTGGGAGCGGCCAGGCCCGGGGGAGCAGGCGGGGCTGGTGCGGCCAGGCCCGGAGCAGCGGCTGCCAGGCTGGGAGCGGCCAGGCCCGGGGGAGAGGCGGGTCGGGTGCGGCCAGGCCCGGAGCAGCGGCTGCCAGGCTGGGAGCGGCCAGGCCCGGGGGAGCAGGCGGGGCTGGTGCGGCCAGGCCCGGAGCAGCGGCTGCCAGGCTGGGAGCGGCCAGGCCCGGGGGAGCAGGCGGGGCTGGTGCGGCCAGGCCCGGAGCAGCGGCTGCCAGGCTGGGAGCGGCCAGGCCCGGGGGCGCAGGCGGGTCGGGTGCGGCCAGGCCCGGAGCAGCGGCTGCCAGGCTGGGAGCGGCCAGGCCCGGGGGAGCAGCAGCCAAGTCCAGAGCAACTAGGTCGGGAGCGGCAGTGACCAGACCCGGAGCAGCTGGTTGTGGAATGAACCAGAGCAACAGAGGCCAGGCCCTGAGCAGCCAGGCCCAGAACAGCTCGCTCCTTGCCTGCCCCTGCCCCACAGCTGCTTCTCAGACATGGCTGGAAACTTTCGTGGGAACTTGAGGGTCTGCTGAATCAAGTGATGAAGGCTTAGATCTGGAGGTGTTGAGTTAGTTTAGGACTGGGGTGTTGATCTGTGAGTGCCTTGGGTGGGGCCTGGATGAGGCTGGTTGACCTAGAGGGAAATGTCTTTTGTGTGAAGTGTATCATTGGGCATGTGGAGGTATTATTGATATGAGAAAATGCTAAGTAACTGATTTACTATCTGAAAAGGGATTTACTATTGGAGAAATTGAGGGAAGAAGAGACTGAACATAAACTGCACCTATGGATGAGGACAATGGGGGGTGTGCGGGGGGACGGAGGGTGGGGTGGGAACCTGGTGGAGTGGGGAAGAAATGAGGAACCTTTGTAATAATATGAACAATAAAGATTGAGAAAAAAAAATAAAAAATAAAAAATAAAGTTTGAAAAAAAAAAATAAAAAATGGGCAATGGACCTAAATAGAATATTTCCAAAAGAATACAGAAGGAAGGCCAAAAGGCACATGAAAACATCCTCAAAGTCACTAATTATCTGAGAGATGCAAATCAAATCAACAGTGTGGTACCATCTCACAGCTGTCAGAATGGCCAACATCAACAAATCAACAAACGACAAATGTTGGCGAGGTTGTGGAGAAAAAGGAACCCTCGTGCACTGCTGGTGGGAATGCAGACTGGTGCAACCACTGTGGAGAACATTATGGAGCTTCCTCAAAAAACTGAAAATGGAACTCCCATTTGACCCAGTAATCCCACTCCTAGGAATATATCCCAAGAAACTAGAAACACCAATCAGAAAGGATATATGCACCCCTATTTTCATAGCAGCACAATCTACAATAGCCAGAATCTGGAAACAGCCTAGGTGCCCATCAGCTGATGATTGGATCCAAAAACTATGGTACATCTACACAATGGAATACTATGCTGCCATAAAAAGAAGGAATTCTCATCATTTGCAGCAACCTGGATGGAATTGGAGAACATCATGCTGACTGAAATAAGCCAATCAAATGAAAGAGAAACATCACATGACCTCACTCATTTGTGGACAATAAAGAACATTATAAACTGATGAACCAAAAGATAGATATAGAGACAGTAAAGCAACAAGCAGATTGTCAAATTACAGGTGGGAGGAAGGGGGATCTGGGGGAGAAAATAGATCAACCGAAGGACTTGTATACATGCATATAAGTACAACCAATGGACATAAAACTCTGGGGAGGGAGGGGATATGTGGGAGGGAGAGAGTGGGGCAAAAAAATCAATAAAATATGTAAAAATAAATAAATAAATAAATAAATAAATAAATAAATAAATAAATAAAACTGAAAAAAAAGAAACCAGTGCACGTTTCATCTAAAACCACCTTTAGAAATATTATAGAAATATTGATTTAGCCACTTCTAATATTAATTTTTGGCTATTAGATGGTGTAGCTGTGGCTACTTAGAGCACTGATTTATTTATAAAATATTTTTCTTTTTATTGATTTCAAAGAGAAAGGGAGAGGGAAAGAGAGATAGAAACATAAATGACAAGAAAGAATCATTGATTAGCTGCCTCCTGCATGCCCCCTACTGGAGATTAAGCTCACCACCCAGGCATGTGCCCTTGATCAGAATCAAACCCAGTTCAATCCTCAGGTTAATGCTCTATGAACTGAGCCAAACCTGCAAGGGTGAGAACAGTGTTTTAGAAATGTACTCCTAAAACCACCACCAAAGACAAATTAAAATCAGAATTTCCAGATGAAGCACAGAATCTGTGCTAACAATCTCCTCAGCTGATTCACACTCACATTGGAGTTTAAGAATCAATAGCACATATATTCAACTTTCAGGGAAAGAGGTTTTCTCTCATTAGATGTTCTTACATTTTTGTTGATCTAACTCATTGTGATTCCAGTGGTGTTTCTTTATTCCCCCCTCCAGTTTTATTATGATATGATTTATATATAACATTGTGTAAGTTAAAAGTTTACAACATGATTTGATACAAGTATATAGAGAAATTATTTCCATAATATGATTAGTTAACAACCCAATATATTCAATTAACACAAAATGATTTGTTAATAGTTAACACATAATTTGTGTGTGTGTGTGTGTGTGTGTGTGTGTGTGTGTGTTTGGTGAGAACATTTATCTACTCTCTTAACTTTCAAGTATATAATACAGTATTATTAACATTGTCTCTTAATAAGCAGTTGTGGTAGGTAGGTATTCATCTCTATCCATAAACTCTGGTGCTTAAGAAAGCAACTCAAAAGAGTTGCTTTCCTCCCTTGTTCTTATCCTTCTTCTCTTCCTTCCTTCCCATATCTTTGTTTCCTTTGGTTGAAGTTTTGTTTCTCTCAGTGGGAATGAGGAGAGAGAGAAAGTGTATATTTCATTTTAAGTGAATGACACAAATATTGCACAGACCACTTTTGCTCCTATTCTGTTGGTGAGAACTCAGCCACATGGTGACTCCTGGGTACAGGGGAGTATGGGCCATGTATTCATGGCTGGGCAGCCTTATGCTCAGCAGAACCTTCTTAATTTCGAAAGGAGGGAATGGATTTTGGAGGAATAACTATCAAGCTTCTACACTTTCTTTATATATATATTTTTAAATATATTTTTTATTAAACTATTTTTGTACATATACCAATGGCCCCCCTCCCGTACATACCCTCCCTTCCCGGAGTTTTGTGTCCATTAGTTGTACTTATATGCATGTGTACAAGTCTTTCGGTTGATCTCTTATTTCTCCCAGATCTCCCCAGCCTCCCTGCTGTAATTTGACAGTCTGCTTATTGCTTTTCTGTCTCTATATCTTTTGGTTCATCAGTTTATAATGTTCTTTATCATCCATAAATGAGTGAGGTCATGTGGTGTCTCTCTTTCATTTACTGGCTTGTTTCACTCAGCATGATGTTCTTCAATTCCATCCAGGTTGCTACAAACGATGATAATTTTTTTTCTTTTTTTAGCAGCATAATATTCAATTGTGTAAATGTACCATGGTTTTTTGGATCCAATCATCTGCTGATGGGCACCTAGGCTGTTTCCAAATCCTAGCTATTGTAAATTGTGCTGCTATGAATATAGGGGTGCATATATCCTTTCTGAAACAACAGTTTCTAGCTTCTTGGGATATATTCCTAGAAGTGGGATTACTGGGTCAAATGGGAGTTCCATTTTCAGTTTTTTGAGGAAGCTCCATACTGTTCTCCACAGTGGTTGCACCCGTCTACATTCCCACCAGCAGTGCACGAGGGTTCATTTTTCTCCACAACCTCGCCAACACTTGTCGTTTGTTGATTTGTTGATGTTGGCCATTCTGACAGGTGTGAGATGGTACCACATTGTTGTTTTGATTTGCATCTCTCAGATAATTAGTGACTTTGAGCATGTTTTTATGTGCCTTTTGGCCTTCCTTCTGTCTTCTTTTGAGAATATTCTATTTAGATCCATTGCCCATTTTTTAATTGGGTCATTTATCTTCCTTTTATTAAATTGTGTAAGCTGTCTGTAGATGATGGAGATTAAACCTTTATCAGTGATAACATTTGCAAATATGTTCTCCGATACAGAGGGATTTCTTGTTGTTTTGTTGAAGGTTTCCTTTGCTGTAAAAAAGCTTTTTATTTTGTTGTAGTCCCATTTGTTTATTTTCTCTTTAGCTTCCATTGCTAGGGAAGTATCAGTGAAGAAGTTGTTTTGGCATATGTCTGCGATTTTACTGCCTGTGGATGCCTCTAGTATTTTTATGATTTCCCATCTTATGTTTAAATCCTGTATCAATTTTGAGTTTATTTTTGTGTATGGTGTAAGTTGGTGATCCAGTTTCATTCTTTTGCATGTATCTGTCCAATTTTCCCAACACCATTTATTGAAGAGACTGTCTTGACTCCATTGTATATTCGTGCCTCCTTTGTCAAATATTAACTGAGTATAGTGATTTGGGTTGACATCTGAGTTCTCAATTCTATTCCATTGATCTATATGTCTGTTCTTGTGCCAGTACCAGGCTGTTTTGAGAACAGTGGCTTTGTAATAAAGTTTGAAATCTGGTATTGAGATCCCTCCTAATTTACTCTTCTTTCTCAGGAATGCTGTGGCTATTCAGGGTCTTTTGTTGTTCTAAATAAACTTTTCAAGAGTTTTTTCTAGGTCAGTGAAATATGCCATTGGTATTTTAATTGGGAGTGCATTGAACCTATAGATTGCTTTGTGAAGTATGGACATTTTGATGACGTTGATTCTACCAATCCAAGAACATGGTATGTTCTTCCATCTTTTTACATCTTCCTCTATCTCTTTTTTCAGTGTTGTGTAGTTTTCCATGTATAGGTCTTTTACCTCCTTAGTTGTTTATTCCAAGGCATCTTAATTTTTTTGGTGTGATGGTAAATGGGATTGCTTTTTTAGTCTCTGTTTTTGCAAGTTCACTATTGGTGTATAGAAATGCCATAGATTTCTTGGCGTTAATTTTGTATCCTGCTACATTGCTAAATTCATTTATTAAGTCAATTAGTTTTTTAATGGAGTCTTTTTGGTTTTTTTATGTACAATATCATGTCATCTGCAAATAAGGATAACTTTACTTCTTTTCCAATTTGGATGACTTTATATCCTCTTCTTGTCTAATTGCAATGGCTAGTACTTCCAGTACTATGTCAAACAGGAGTGGTGAAAGTGGGCATCCCTGTCTTGTTCCTGTTCTTAGAGGGAATGGTTTTAGTTTTTGCTCATTGAGTATGATGTTGGATGTGGGTTGATCATATATAGCTTTTATTATGTTGAGGTATGATCCTTGTACTCCCACCTTGTTAAGAGTTTTTATACGGAAAGGGTGTTGGATTTTATCAAATGCTTTTTCTGCATCAATTGATATGACTCTATGACTTTTATCTTTCAACTTGTTTATGTGATGTATCACGTTTATTGATTTGCAGATATTGTACCATCCTTGCATTCCTGGAATAAATCCTACTTGGTCATGGTGTATGATCTTTGTGATGCTCTGCTGGAGCCGATTTGCTAGAATTTTGTTGAGTTTTTTGGCATCTATGTTCATAAGGGATATTTGCCTATAATTCTCTTTCATTGAGTTGTCTTTATCTAGTTTTGGTATTAGGGTGATGCTGGCTTCATAGAAGGAGCTTGAAAGTGTTCCTTCCTCTTGGAATTTTTGGAATAGTCTGAGGAGGATAGGTTTTAGTTCTTCCTTGAATGTTTGGTAAAACTCTCCTGTGAAGCCATCTGGCCCTGGGCTTTTGTTTGCTGGAAGCTTTTTCATGATTGTTTCAATTTCTTCCCAAGTTACTGTTCTATTGAGATTTAATGATTCATCCTGATTGAGTTTTGGAAGGTTGTATTTCTCTAGGAATATGTCCCTTTCCTCCAGGTTGTTCAGTTTGTAGGAATAGAGTTGTTCATAGTATTTTGTAACAATCTTTTGTATTTCTGTAGGGTCTGTTGTTATTTCAGCTCTTTCGTTTCTGATTTTGTTTATTTGGGTCCTCTTTCGTTTTTTTTTGTTTGTTTGTTTGTTTGTTTTTTTCTTGGTTAGCCTGGCTAGAGATTCATCTATCTTGTTTATCCTCTCAAAGAACCAGCTCTTGGTTTTGTTGATCTTATATATTGTTTCTTTGGTCTCTATGTCATTTATCTCTGCTCTAATTTTTGTTATTTCCTTCCTTCTGCTTACACTGGGCTTTTCTTGTTGCTCTTTTTCTAGCTCTTTGAGTTGTAGAGTTAGATTATCTGTGATCATTTTTTCTAGTTTTTTGCAATAGGCTTGTAAGAATATGAACTTCCCTCTCAAAACTGCTTTTGCTGTGTCCCATAGATTTTGGATTGTTGTGTTTTCATTGTCATTTGTTTCCAGGATGTTTTTAATTTCTTCCTTGTTTTCTCTGGTAACCCAGTCCTTGTTTAATAGCATGCTGTTTAATCTCCATGTGTTTGATTTTTTGGATTATTTTTATTGTAGTTAATTCCCAGTTTTATGCCATTATGATCTGAGAAGATGCTTCATATGATTTCTATCTTCTTGAATTTGAAGAGACTTTGCCTATGTCCCAAAATGTGGTCTATCTTTGAGAATGTCCCATGCGCACTTGAGAAGAATGTATATTCTGTGGCTTTGGGGTGGAGTGTTCTGAAGATGTCAATTAATTCCATCTGGTCTAGTGAGTCATTTAGGATTGATATTTCTTTGCTGATTTTTTGTTTAGATGACTTGTCAAAGGGTGACAGTGGGGTATTAAAATCTCCTACTATGATTGTATTGCTATTAATCTCTCCCTTAATGTCCTCCATCAGTTTTTTTTATGTATTTGGTTGCTCCTGTATTGGGTGCATATATATTTACCAGGGTTATTTCTTCTTGTTGGATTGTTCCCTTTAGTATTATGAAGTGGCCTTCATTATCTCTTATTATCTCCTTCACTCTGAGATCTAATTTGTCAGATATAAGTATTGCTACCCCAACTTTTTTTTCATTTCCCTTTGCCTGGAAAACCTTTTTCCATCCCTTTACCCTCATTCTGTGTGCATCTTTTATTCTGAGGTGGGTTTCTTGTAGACAACAGACATATGGGTCTTGTTTTCTTATCCAATCTGTTACCCTATGTCTTTTGATTGGAGCATTTAAACCATTTACATTTAAAGTTATTAATGATAGGTACTCATTTGACGCCATTTTTATTATATACCCCTGTGTTCCTTCTTCACTTCCTATTTATTTATTTTTATAGCATACCCTTTATCATTTCTTGCATTGCTGGTTTGAATGAGATAAATTCCTTCAATCTTTTTTTGTCTGTGAAGCTCCTGATTTCCCCTTCAATTTAGATTGATAGCCTTCCTGGGTACAGTATTCTTGGATTCAGACCCTTCCTTTACATGACTTTGTATATTTCATCCCATTCCCTTCTGGCCTGATAAGTTTCTGTTGAGAAATCAGTTGTTAGTTTGATGGGGGTTCCTTTGTATGTAACTTTCTGTCTCTCTCTGGCTGCTTTTAAGATTCTTACTTTGTCATTGGTGTTTACCAATTTAATTATAATATTTCTTGGTGTCAGTCTTCTGGGATACATTTTGCTTGGGACTCTGTGAGCATCTTGGATTTGTGTGGGTTTTTTCTTCTCTGTCTCGGGAAAGTTTTCTGTCATTATTTCTTAAAATGTGTTTTCCATGTCTGCCTCAGTTTTCTTTCCTTCCGGAACCCCTATTATTCGAATATTGTTTTGTTTTGCATTGTCTCAAAGGTCCCGTATGCTCTCCTAATGCTTTTTAATTTTTTTTTTTTTTTAGAAGCTGCTCTTATTGGGTATTTTTTTTCCATCTTGTCTTCTAGCTCACTGATGCGGTCCTCTGCTTCTTCTAGTCTGCTCTTGATGCTTTCTATTGAGTTCTTCATAGTAGTGATGTCAGTTTTCATTTCTTCTTGAGTCATCTTCATTTCCTCTTGGTTTTTCTTCATTTACTCTTAGGTCTTACTCATATTGTCAAATTTGTTTTCCATTCTTTTTAGCCATCTTATGATGGTTACTCTGAATTCTTGCTCTGGTAGGTTGCTTGTCTCTAACTCGTTTCCTTCCTTTTCTAGAGATGCCTGCTTTTCTTTAATTTGTGGGCTGTTTCTTTGTCTCCTCATGGTCTTTATTTTCAGGATATCTCTCTCCTGGGTTGATTTCTCTCTCCTGCATTGATTTAAAGGTACAAAATAGAACACAACCAGGTACAACAAACAAGGCACTGAACAGAAATGTATTTACCTCCAATAAAGGTAACCACTAGGGAAAGGCAAATTAGGGAATAGGATAGAAAGAGGAAGAGTAAAGAGTGAAGAGGAAGGGAGCAAAATAAAAAGATAGGGAAAAGAGTGTCAAAATGAATTTGGGAATCAGCTAGAAGAAAAAAAAAGAGAGAGAGAGAGAGAGAGAGAGAGAGAGAGAGAGAGACAGAGAGGGGGGAAGAGATAAAAGGGGAATAAACTATATATATGGGGAGAGAATTTCAATTGAAAAACCACTAATCCCAACAAATGCTGTCAGCAGTACCTGGAGAATAATACAATGTACCACACCCCCTAATTTCCAGCACAGGAAGGGAAAACAGAAGTAATAAAATAACAACGAACAAAAACCAATCAAATAAGAAAATACTGAGCAATAGCAACAACAAAAGAATAAGCAAAATACTCTCACTAAAAAGCATAAAAATACAATATAATCATCATTCCTCCAAACAGCACCAAAAGAAGAGGAAAACAATTCTTTTTTTTGCTAGTTAATACAGCTCAGAGAAGGGTGTGTATGCACTTGGCACAGGGGATTGGAAATTAGATATATAAGTAGGGTAGAAATTTTAGCAGGGGGGATACAGATAGAGTAAGGAAATCTTAAGCAGGAAAGGTTAAGATAAACAGGATAGCAAAAGAAGGAAGGGTAGAAAGAGAATGATGGTGTAAAGATCCTGTTGAGATAAGGTTAAACAATGTTAAAGGAGAAATGAAAATAAAATGAAGAACACTAATTTCAATGTAAAATAAAGAGAAAATAAAATGGCACTTAAAAAATTAAAATAGCAGGGGGAGATCCAAGATGGATGCTCGGGTAGACATCTAGCCGCAGCAGCACACAACAATTTCAATGGAATACAACTAAGATGTAGAGTGGACATTGCCCAGAGCTACAGGTAGTCGACTGACTGAAAATTGTACAACAAGAAGGAAAGAGAAAACCAGAAGGAAAATCAGAGGAGCTGAAAAAAAAAGCCTAAGGTATGGAGACATACTGCGCGCCCGCCCGCATGCGCACACGGAGAAGTCGCAGCCAGAGAGAAGGAGAGGGTGGGGTGCTGCCTTTCCTTCCCTAGCCGGAAGGAAACAAAACCCCCATCCTGGGCTGAACCCCTGAACCGGCAGCGCTGAGCCCCAGTTATGGGTCAGACCCTGGGGACTCAGGCTCCGGCAGGAGGAGACGGGGCTGTGAGGCAGAAAAGCAGCGAAAAGCAGGGCCCCCGGAGTCATTCGCAGTGCGTGCGCAGAGGACTGAATGTTGACTCTGATGCTGGGTTACCCTAGCCGGAAGAAACAAGGCCTCCGGGCCTCAGTCCGGACTGCTCCGAACCCCAGTTCTGGGCCAATCCCTGGGGACCCAGACTCAGGCAGAGGAAGACGGGGCTGTGAGGTGGAGTCCGGGGAGAGCGGCGAAAGTCTGGGCCCCCGGACTTGCGCACACTGCGTGCAGAGGACAGTCTGTTGACTCTGATGCTGGACTCCCCTAGCGGGAAGGATAAAAAAAGCTCTGGGCTGGGGGAACACGGCGGGGAGCAGGAGCCCCTGCTGGATGCCGGCCAACCGGGAACCAGCAAGGAGCCGAGCGACGGGGCCCCGGGGGAGGGGGTGCCCCTGAGCCTTCCACCGCTGAGCACGGGCAATGGAGCCAAGGCCGGGGGGGCTGCTTCCTGGGCGGCGCCATCCCCGGCAACAGGCTAAAGCAGCGCAGGAGCCCACAGAGAACAAAGGGGTGCCACAGGCCAACCTGCTGAGCTCCCAGGACCAGGAGGAAGAAACCAAAGAAGTTCTCAAAGTGAAGAAATCAAGTGAGAGCAAAAGATAGTAAAATTACTTAAGAAAGAATACAAAGAAGTTCTTGAAAAATCAAAGACTAAGTCAGAACTCAATTCAACAGCCAACATTGCAATATAAATGCGTTTTTTTAAAAAAAAAGAAAAAAAAAGGACAGAATGTTGGAACAGCCTTGGCCAGGCCTAGAGTGGCCAGGCACAAGGCAGTGGAAGCCAGGCCCGGAGCAGCAACGGCCAGGCCCCAGAGCAGAAGCAGCCAGAACCAGAGCATCAACAGCCAGCACTGGAGCAGCCAGACCTGGGGCAGTGGCAGCCAAGCCTGAGGCGGAGGCGGCCAAGCCCAGGGTGGCCAGTCCAGGAACAACCAGACCTGGAGTGGCTGGGCCTGGAGAAGCCAGGCCCAGAGCAGCCGGGGTGGGAGCAGCCAGACCCAGAACAGCAGTAGCCAAGGCCAGAGCATCCAGGCTGGGAGTGCCCAGGCTGGGAGCGGCCAGGCTCGGAGCAGCTGGGTCAGGTGCGCCCAGGCCCGGAGCAGCAGCAGCCAGGCTGGGAGCGGCCAGGCCCGGGGGAGCAGCCGGGTCGGGTGCGGCCAGGTCCGGAGCAGCGGCTGCCAGGCTGGGAGTGGCCAGGCCCGGAGCAGCAGCAGCCCAGTCCAGAGCAACTAGGTCGGGAGCGGCAGTGTCCAGACCCAGAGCAGCTGGTTGTGGAACGAACCAGAGCAACAGAGGCCAGGCCCTGAGCAGCCAGGCCCGGAACAGCTCGCTCCTCGCCTGCCCCTGCCCCATGGCTGCCTCTCAGACAAGGCTGGAAACTTTCGTGGGAACTTGAGGGTCTGCTGAATCAAGTGATGAAGGCTTAGATCTGGATGTGTCAAGTTAGTTTAGGACTGGGGTGTTGATCTGTGAGTGCCTTGGGTGGGGCCTGGATGAGGCTGGTTGACCTAGAGGGAAATGTCTTTTGTGTGAAGTGTATCATTGGGCATGTGGAGGTATTATTGATATGAGAAAATGCTAAGTAACTGATTTACTATCTGAAAAGGGATTTACTATTGGGGAAAGGGAGGGAAGAAGAGACTGAACATAAACTGTGCACCTATGGATGAGGACAATGGGGGATGGGGAGGGGGCAGAGGGTGGGGTGGGAACCTGGTGGAGGGGGGAAGAAATGAGGAACCTTTGTAATAATATGAACAATAAAGATTGATTTAAAAAAAATTAAAATAGCAGTAGTATAAATGCTTATTGAACCTAAAAATGTAATAATTAAAAAGTTAAAATCTAGTGAGGAAAAAAGGAAAAAAATGTTTTTTAAGTAAAAGATGCAAAATAAAAAATGCAAAATTAAAATTAAAAAAAATAAAATAAAAAATAAATTTAGCAAAAATGTGTGCAGTTGTGAAGGCCATTCACTTCTGTTATTCTACTTGACACACACGTTTCTCAGTGCAGACCTTATTGCAGTTCCATGCGTTCTGCTGCACCTCAGTGGAGATTCCTTAGATCCTTGGTTTTTGATCAAATAAAACTAATAATAAACACAGTCATTTGTACTCCATACCCTAGGTGGCAGTGTATGTGGATTGATGTCTTTTGGCTGCTCTAGCCTTCTTTTTCTGTGGCACTCAATACCGGGGATTTTTTTGTTGTTTATTTTTTTTTTTTGCCTCGGAGCTGAATCCTGGATGATTTCTCCCTGCTCTGCTTCTCAGTTTCCAGAAAAGCAGTTTCCCCCTGCTGTCTCTTAGGGTCAGCCAATCTGGGTGATCTCTCCTTTGTAATCAGAAGCAAAGTGTTGCAGGGGAACCAGCCTAGGTGCGCGATGGGCGAGTCTGCGCGCACTTACAAACAGACTGCTTTCCAACTCATATGTTCTTCCATCCTGTCGGATCAGAATGGGTTGCTCCCTAGAGAACCCCACTAGTAGCAACTTGGGGACACTGGTCCACTCTCTCGAATCACACCAGACCCAACAGTCGGGGGCTCTGTGGACACAGATTTCCGGGGTCCCAGCCCGTGCTTTTGTCTCTGCCGCCCCAGCGGCTGCTGCTTCTGTGGCAGCCGCAGCTGCTGCTTTCGCTTTTGCTGTTGGGACACAGACACCCCACGTTATCCCTGGCGAAATCCAACCTTTCTGTGGAATCCACGTGTCCGCGCCGGTCGGGGCCCCACAGTTGTGGTCCTTTCAGGTCTCAGGTAAGATCCCCTGTTGCAGCACTGATATGGTTGTGGGAGGCAGCCCGTACAAGTGTTTACCTGGCCGCTATTTTCCAGGAAGTCGAAAACTATCTTTTTCCTCTACCTTTTTAAATTCTTGACTGGGACCCCCTCTTGTCTGTCCTCAGCTCTCTAAAAACTTCTCTTTCTTCCATCTGTCGCCTCCACTAGGCCTGGTTTTTGAGAGGGGGTGGCAAGTGGGAAGAGCAGAGGGAAAGGGCGGTGTGGGTTGAAGAGGGGGTCCCACACGCAGCCTAGGCAGTGCAGCCTCATCCTCTTTATATTTTTCTTTCCTCCTACTTTTGGCCAACTACTTCTCTGCAGGTTTAGCTGAGATTTGGCTTATATCAAGTGGATTTTCTTAAAGCTTGAGCTTTACCATATGAAGCCTATTTTTTTTTTTTCTGTTTTACAGCAAACTTATTTTATGTAACTGGAAAGCATACACTCTAACATAAGAATAAAAAGTATAGTCAAGCCCTAATGGGTTTTGAAGCCTATTTTTTTGAGGGTTGAAGAGATGCCTGGAAAATTATTTAACTCGTGTCACTACCGAATTTAAGGACCTCCATGTAGGGGAATGGATGAATGCCCCAACAGAGGTCTGTGCACAAAGGGAGATCTCATCCTAAAGCTACAAGCCTGCCAGAACAAGGCAGGCCTGGCAAAGAGGCTTTTGGCATTGATTGAAAGGAAGTAGCATAGGGAGTGCAAGATGGTGATTGTTATCTAATCACTGAGAGCGCCTTTAGGTCCTTGGGAGGGAGAGCAATGTGTAACTAACACCCAAAAGTACTATTTTACCAAAATAACATTTTTGGACCTAAAATATTGCTTTTTGTAACATTCCAATAGTGTCTAAATTTAACGGGAAAGCAGAACTGCCTCCCTCCCATCTTGCAGTAATGAGCACAGAGTTTGACCTCTTGCAGACCCGTACACCCCAGATGCACCTGAGCAGGATGTGAAGCCTGGGGAACTCTGGTGAATAGCACCAGGTAGGAGCAGATAGCCCAGGTGTTTGAAGCTGTCATTCATATCAAAATAGGTATCACAACCCATGTTATGGTAAAAATGTCTCATTGTCCAGAATATTTTTATATAAAACTTTAATATTTCTATTAATAAACAGAATTGATTTTTAAAAAAAGGAAAACTTAAGAGAAATCACTTACCTCTACAAAGCTATTGTTATTAAATGTTGATACTTTAATTTAACATTGGCATCTGTGATCAGACACCTAAAAACAAGAATTAAAGTAGTTTACTAGGAAGTTTCAGCCAAGAGTATTTTCCACATATATAAAATAAAATTTCAATGCTATGATTATAAAACTGCCCTAAATTGGAAATACTAAAATGCTTTTTTGCCCTAAGGACAGAGCACTGTATTGTCCTCCATTAAGATATCACAACCATGAGCAGGACACTAAATAGTCCTAAAAAGATTAAAATTTAAACTGCTCTCATTCAACAAATAGACCTTGAATACTTCCCATAGCCAGGCACATTGCTAGGTTCTGAGGATACCTCAGCATTTATAAATCTTAATTGCTCCTTTCCTACCAAAGGAAATGCATGTGCATGGATAGGCTTATCACTGTAATGTCCCTAAAACTGCTGACCTGAATTGGTTTTCCAATATAAAACTTGAAAAGCAAAGGAAGAGATGTGACAAAACTGGTCAACAAGTTTAGCTTGATATACACAAAGGACAGTAGTGCTGAGAAAATGTTACCAGAACTTGACCTTTAATGGGGATGTCACATTGTAAATAGAAAAAGCCTCAATTATCTTTTAGTTGTTTTAATGTAGAAAAAATTTATCATGCAAATCATAATCTAGAATGCTTCACCTGTTTATATTTGTATAAGATTATAAACACTTAAGGAAATCCAACAAAAAATAAAATTTAGAAAATGGCAGTTATCTTCCTCCATTATCTTGGTAGTTAAATATTTGCTCCAGCATACAAAACTTATGTCCATGTTCTAAGCTAGTGAAATATTGCAACAAAGTAATACATAGACTTTTGAAAGATATTATCAGAAAAGTATGATAGTGACTTAATAAGTCTCTATTGGAACACATTTCTCATACTGGCTAAAATGTCCATTTTGACAAGATTATATTGGACCCTAAAATGAACTTCTAGTGGTGAATCTAGACATACAAATACATTGAACACAAAACCTAAATGAATGATAAGTGTTTATACAATAATTATAATTTTTAAGAAAGACAGATAAGTTTGTCTTAAATATAAGAACACATCATTTACCAACAATTATATAAAAGATGCTCAATATCTTTAGCCACAGGGAAATATAAATCAAAACCACAATGAGATACCACTTCCTATCTACTATGACAGCTATTATAAAACAACAATACAGATAACAAGTGTTGACAAGCATATACAGAAATTAGAACCCTCATACACTGCAGTAGGAGTGTAAAATAGTGTAGGACCTTTGGAAAACACTCAAGCCATTTCTCAAATTAAACAGAGTTGCCATATGATCCAGAAATTCCAGTATACATCCATAAGAAATGAAAACATGTCCACACAAAAACTTCTATCATGTCATCTGCAAATAAGGACAGTTTAATTTCTTCTTTTCCAATTTGGATACCTTTTATTTCTTCTTCTTTAGGTTGATCTCAATGGTTAGTACTTCCAGTACTATGTCAAACAGGAGTGGTGAGAGTGGGCATCCTTGTCTTGTTCCTATTCTTAGTGGAAATGGTTTTAGTTTTTGCCCATTGAGTATGATGTTGGCTGTGGGTTTGTCATATATGGCTTTTATTATGTTGAGGTATGATCCTTCTATTCCACCTTATTGAGGGCTTTTATCAACAAAGGGTGTTGAATTTTGTCAAATGCTTTTTCTGCATCAATTGATATAATCATATAGTTTTATCTCTCAGTTTGTTTATATGGTATATCACAATATTGATTTGCAGATATTGTACCATCCTTGCATCATCGGGATAAATCCCACTTGGTCATAGTGTATGATCTTTTTAATGTATTGCTGGAATCAATTTGCTAAAATTTTGTTGAGGATTTTTGATGTCTATGTTCATGAGAGATATTGGCCTGTAATTATCTTTCTTTGTATAGTCTTTATCTGGTTTTGGGATTAGGGTAATGTTGGCTTTATAGGAAGAGCTTGGAAGTGCTCTTTCCTCTTGAATATTTTGGAATAGTCTGAGGAAGATAAGTTTTATTTCTTATTTAAATGTTTTATAAAACTCCCCTTTGAAGCATTTAGTCCAGAGCTTTTGTCTATTGGAAGATTTTTGATTACTGCTTCAATTTCCTCCATAGCTATTGGCCTATTCAGATTTTTTTTTTTAATTTCTCCTGACTGAGTTTTGGAAGGTCCTATGTGTTTAGGAATATGTCCATTTCTTCTAAATTGATAATTTTGTTGGAGTAGAGTTGCTCATAGTATTATTTATTTATTGATTGATTCATTGATTTTATGATTCTTCATATTTCTGAGGGGTCTGTTGTTATTTCACCTCTTTTGTTTATGATTTTGTTTATTTGGGTCCTCTCTCTTTGCCTCTTGGTGAGTCTGCTTAGGGGTTCATCAATCTTGTTTATCCTTTCAAAGAATCAGTTCTTGGTTTCATTGATCTTTTGCTTTTTTTTTTTTTTTTTTTTCCTTGTCTATTGTCATTTATTTCCACTCTGATCTTTATTATTTCTTATGATCACACGGGGCTTTTCTTGTTGCTCTCTTTCTAATTCTTCAAGTTGCAGAGTTAGATAGTTCATTACCAGTTTTTCTTGTGGTTTTTGTTTGTTTTTGTTTTTTTGAGTAGGCATGTAACACTATGAACTTCCCTCTCAGGACTACTTTCTCTGTGTCCCAAAGATTTTGATTTTTTTTTCATTTTCATTGTCATTTGTTTTCCAGATGTGTTTTATTTCTTCTTTGATCTCTTTGGTAACCCACCCATTGTTTGGATTTTTGTGATTGTTTTCACTGTAATTGATTTCTAATTTTATGCATTGTGATCTGAGAAGGTGCTTGATATTATTTCAGTCCTACTGAATTTGGAGAGACTTTGCCGGTATCCAAATATATGGTCTCTCTTTGAAAATGTCCCATTTGTGTTTGAGAAGAATATATACTCTGTAGTTTTGGGATGGGATGTTCTAAAGATGTCAATTAAATCCATGTAGTTAGTCATTTCAGATTGATGTTTCTTTGCCAATATTTTGACTAGAGGATTTATCCAGTGTTGTTAATGGAGTATTAAAGTCCCCAACTATGATTGTGTCCCTGACATCTTCCAGAAGTTATTTTTTTTTATGTATTTGGGTATTCCTGCATCAGGTGCATAAATGTTTACCTGAGTTATATCTTCTTATTGTAGCAATTTCTTTAGAATTATGATGTGGCCTTTCTTGTTTCTATGGTCTTTGAGGTCTATTTGGTCAGATATAAGTATTCCTAAGCCAGCTTTTTTTTTTTTTTTCATTTCCTTTTGGCTGATAGATAATTTTCCATCCCTTCACTGTCAGTCTGTGTGAGTCCCTTGTTCTCAGGTAGGTATCCTGCAAACAGCATATATATGGGTCATGTTTTCTTACCCATTCACTCACTAGATATCTATTGATTGGAGCATTTAATCCATTTATGTTTAATGTTATTATTGATAAGTACTTGTTTGTAGCCATTTCCTGTGTTTTATTCCTGTGTTCCTTCTCTCCTTTATATTTCTTCTTTTCACAGCATTTCCTTTAGCATTTATTCTATTGTTGGCTTGGTAGTGATAAACTCCCTTAGTCTTTTTTTTTTTTTTTTTTTTTTTTTTTTTTTGTATGCAAAGCTTCTGATTTCTCTTTCAATTTTGATTGATAGTTTCCTGGATAGAGTATTCTTGGATTCAGTCCTTTGCTTTGCATTACTTTGTCTACCTCCTTCCACTCCCTTGTAGTTTGATGTGTTTCTGTTGAGAAATCATTTGATAATCTGATTGGGGATCCTTTGTAGGTAACTCTCAGCCTTTAAGATTCTCTCTTTGTCTTTAACATTTGCCATTGTAATTATGATATGTCTTAGTGTGGATCTTCTGGGATTCATCTTGCTTGGGATTCTCTGTACTTGTGTAACTTTTTCTACCCCATATCTGGGAAGATTTCTTCAAATACATTTTCTAATCCTTGCAGCTCTTCTTGTCCTTTTGGTAGCCCTATTATACATATGTTACTTTGTTTCACGTTGCCCCAAACCTCCCTTAGGCTCTCCTCCTGCTTTTTAATTTTTTTCTCCAGTTGTTGTTCAGATTGAGCTTGTTTCTCTATCTTACTTTCTAATTCACTAATTCAGACCTCTGCTTCTTCTAGTCTACTGTTAAAATCTTCCATGATGTTTTTGATTGTAGCTATATCACTTTCTTCCTGTTTTTTTTAATTTTTATATATTTTATTGATTTTTTTTTTATAGAGAGGAAGGGAAGAAGATAGAGAGATAGAAACATTGATGAGAGAGAAACATCGATCAACTTCCTCCTGCACACCCCCCACTGGGGGTGTGCCTTCGACCAAGGTACATGCTCTTGACCAGAATTGAACCCAGGACCTTTCAGTCCGCAGACCAACACTCTATCCACTGAGCCAAATCTTCCTGTTTTTTGCATAGATTGTTGATTTTATCATCTATCTGGTGTATGAACTATACAACCATTACTCTGAATTCTTTTTTCTGTCATGTTGCATGCTTCTGTTTTACTAATTTCCTTTCTTGGTGACACCTTGTTTTCTTTCCTCTGGGGATTGTGTCGTTGCCTCCCCATTCTAACTATCATCAGAAGGTTCAAACATAGAGTTGTGTGGGCCTGTGCTTTGTGCAGTGGGAGCTTGCTATCATCTGAGTGTTACTGAATAGCTCTGTCACCAGCACGTGTGGCTGCCATGGGTTGGTGGGAGCCATGCTCGCCCAGGATCAGAGTCATAGCACTCAGTGTGGCCTCGTGTATGCGCCAAGAATCAGGGACCCTGCCTGCACCGTGCTGAAATAGAGATCCCACTGGTGTGTGTGAATATCATACTCCCCTAGCATGTGCCAGGAGTCAGAGTTCCCCCGTTCCCCACACCAAGAGTCTAGTATCAGTCTCTGTTGCTTGGTACGGCTTTGCACCAAGAATCAGGGTCTCTGTTTGTGCATGAACCAAGAATTGGGGTAACTGGCTCTTAGTGTGAATGCAGTGGGAATCAGGGATCCCAGGTGCACGTGATAAGAAACAGAGTCAAATCACTGGTGCTCAATGCTGTCTCTTACTTGGAGTATCAGGGACCCAGTCTACTTGGGGGACTGGGTTGCTCAGTAGCACTGTGTCTGCATGAGGTCCATTTCTGAGCTGCAGAAAATAGACTTTCGTGTTCGCTTGCCCAGAATCAAAGTCAGGTGGCACTGACACCATGCTTGGGCGTGAGTTTTGGTTGCCTGATTGCATTGTGGGAAACAGATTCCCAGTGTCTGCATGCTCCCAGGCTCAAATTCCTGTAGCATCACTGAGGCTTTCTGTAAGAGGTGGGTCTGGCAGTTCCTATGGCACTGCCTTGAACCTGCAGGAGGGGGATGGACTCTGTGATTCACAGAAATCTGCAGCTGGGATGTCTGGATTCTTGGTTCTGTGGGTCTGCAGCTATGGCTGCAGGTCTCTGTCCCCAATGGCTGCAGGATCCCGGTTTGTGCCTGAGACCAGACTGGGTGGTGCTGAGGTGAGGATTCTAGTCTCAAGCAGTTCTTTTTTTCAAGGTGGCATGATCTCTGTGCCCATGCTGGCTGCCCCCAGAATGTCTGGGTGGCAGCGGGGCTCTACCATGTAAGACAGCCTAGTTTGGAAGCCCCTTGGAAGACCTGTAGGACTTAACTGTCCCTAGCTCACATACAAACACACACACACACACACACACACACACACACACACACACATTCACACCACATACTTCTCTGTTGCTCCCTTACTTTCTCACAGTGTCTCCCTCCCTCCATTCCTGCCAATTGCCATTTTCAGAATCATAAATTATTTTTAAATGAATAAGTAATATAGGCTCATAATTAAAAACAATTATTTAAAGTGTGAGTTTATATTGAAAAATAAGTCTCCTTTATCTCCATCTTTGTCCTCTCCTCTATTTATAGAAATAATCATATTTCCAATATCTTACATCATCTTCCAGAGATATTCTTATGCATACAGGCAAGAGTACCACACACTCTGTTTTTTAGTTTTAAAAAATTGCCATTATATAATAAATTTAATGGATATTCAGAATATTTTTTGCCTATTATGCTACTGTATTAACTGTATGTGCATGTTTGTGACTATCTAATTGTATATTAGGAAAGTTGTTATAAATAAAATATAATAAGTATATGTTTAAAATTTAATACATTCTTCTCAAACTTTGTTCAAAGAGGTTGCAAAAATTGATAATGTTCAAGACAGCTTGGCTCTTATATCCATGTCTACATAGTATATATCTAACTCCTTAATCTCTGCCAATGGAGCAGGTTAAAATGAATCAACTTCATTAGTTCTGATTTTAATTTCTTTAATTATGAGTGAAGTTTAAAAATTTGAAAAGAGATTTTAAGATTACTTTTTTTTCTGTGCACACTCTTTACCTATTTTGCCCATTTTAAAAATGGTTTTTCTTTATTGGTTAATCATCAGTCGAGGAAGGGATAGAGAAAGAAATAGAGAAACATTGATGTGAGAGAAACACATTGATTGGTTGCCTCCCACATGTGCCCTGCTGACAGGACTAGGGATAGAACCTGCAACTCATGTATATGCCCTTGACCACTGGGAATCAAAAACCACAACTCTTCAGTGTGCAGGTCAACACTCTAACCACTGACCTACAACAAAAGTAATGGTCCTCAAAAAAAAAAAAAAAAAAAAAAAAAAAAAAAGAACTGAAAGAACAATACTCACTCTTAAAGGTTTCACTTATCTCTACCATTTTACAAACAGTACTAAGAACATTTAAAATTATCTTTCTCCATCAGAAGTTGTCCATATAATCTTTCAATTTTAAGCTATATTATGTATAAAAACTGAGAAAATAATCAGAATATCATTTCCCTTTTCTGTAAATTTCAATAAGTTGAAAGGAAGGTAGGGCTGGACTTAGGTTGCATGTGTTCAATGTACTTTGGAGAAGAAAGATGCAGAGGTGCTCAGTTGGGGATGCAGAGTAGACTACCCTAACCATCTTCACCTTTTCCTTTACCTAGTTAACAAATTTTATTCTTAAAAAAATGAATTATTTATTTTATAAAAATCAGATAATGTAGCCCAACCTATTAGTAAAGCTGGATATTGATTTGATTTAAAATATCATCATTATAAAGTTGCCACAGAGCAGGGGAGATCTATTAACTAAAAAAAGTGTCAGATAACTACTCCCCAGGATAGTTAACTCCAAAGTGTTATATAAACCAGAGTATTAGAGCATTTAGTAACAAAACCTGTCTTAATGTGGCACTGTGTAAAGCTAAAGTAGCTTTCTAGAAAGATAAAGGTATTGTAGATATACATTAACAAAGCATAGGTATCAATGTTTGAAGAGAGAAGTCGAAATAGAAACATAGGAATACAAATAAAGAAATCACCCATCTATATATATAAAAGTCTAAGCAACCAAATGACCAAAAGACTGAATGATTGGCTGCTGTGATGCACTAACCACTAGGGGACTTCTGTTCAATGCACCACTGGCATGATCCTGACAGCACCGCCAGCCTCAAACACCATGGCTGCTTCTCCTTCCTAGATGTTCCACAGCCGCTAGGTGGCTCCCAACAACTGATGAGAATGTCAGTGGGATGGATCTGGATCCTGGGCCAGCAATGGTGTCCCCCCACTTGTCCAGAGAGCCAATCGTATCCTGACTCCCCACCCTCCTCAGGATGGGCACCAGACACAGGGATCATGACTGATGAGTGCCATCCTGGTGGCACAAGCCTCTCCTGATCAGGACTGACTGGGCACAAGCTTGTGGCAGGAGCAGCAGGGCCTGGATGTTCAGGAGTGGCAGGCAGGAGCTGTAGGCAGCACTACCTAGTTTCGGCCCAATACCCACAGGCCAAGCAGAGAGACCACACCCATTCATAAATTTATGCACAGGGCTTATAGTCTAATTAATAAAGGTCCCATGAAGAATCACAGGTGACATTTTGTTCCAAAACTGAAGAGGTTAAAATTATCCTTCTTCAGTAGTCTAAAAATTATGAGAAAATAAGTCCTAGTTTTCATCATTATTATATTTTTCAAAATGCTTGATAGTTTCCATAACTCTAACTTTCTTTCAATTCATGTTTTTCTGTATGCTTTCTTGTCCTGCTACTTAGCCAAACTTTCTTTGAAAGAATTACTTGTTTATATTTACTGCCTCCACTAATATTCCCACCTTCAAGTAAATGCACTGTGTTTTACATCTTACCACACTATTATCACACTACTAAAAATAACATCCCAAATCATCAGTAAACTTGGTGTGAATTACAATTTTCAATTATTTTCACTAAAGCTTTGAGTACTGTTTGCTATTCTCTTGGGAGTATAGTGTCTTCCTTTGACTTCTGTATTGTGACATTTTCCAAACCACCAACAGCATTGGTGATGTAGTGGTGAGTGTAGCCCTTTTTCTAAAATACCACCCCTATAGAGCTTAGTTCAAATGTCAGTTTCTGTGTGAAGTCTTCCCCAATCCAAAAAGAGGATAGGTGTCTCTCCAATCTGTCTCTACAGTATCATTCCCTATTAAAGTTCTTATCATTCATTTAAAAATATATGTTTTTATTGATTTTAGAGAAGGGGAAGAGATGAAGGAGAGAGAGTAACATCAATCACTTGCCTCCTGAAGAACCTCTAGTGGGGATTGAGCCTACAACCTGGACATGAGCCATAATGGAGAATGGAACCTGTGACCTCTAAGGTGCATAGGTCAACACTCAAGCAACTGAGCCATACTGGCAAAGGCTTACCATTCTTTCTAAAATGGCATTTTACTTATCTGCTCAGCTTACCATTCTTTCTAAAATGGCATTTTACTTATCTGCTCAGCTAACCTGTATATTTTCTGACACAGGCATTTATACCTTTATTCTCCAACTAGAAGCTCGGGAGACAAATTTATGCCCAGGGGGTGGGGTGGGGATACAGTGTGTCCCACAGCCCAGCCTGCACTCTCTTATAATCTGGGACCCCTCGGGGGATGTCTGACTCCAGTTTAGGCCCAATCCCGCATTGGGCCTAAACTGTCATTCGGACACTCCTCTTGTAATCTAGAACTGCTGGTTCCTAACCGCTCACTTGCCTGCCTGATTACCCCTAATTCCTCTGCCTGCCTAATCACCCCTAACCACTCACCTACCTGCCTGATCGCCCTTGACCACTCTCCTGCCTGCCTGATCACTCCTACACTGCTCACATTCCTGCTTGATGATTCTGCCTTGGCCCTCACACCTGAGACCTAGGTTTCCCTCCTCTGGCCAGCTGCAGGCAACCTGAACCCAGGCTTCCCTCCCTTTGGCTGGCTGCAGGCACCCAGGACCCAGGCAGCACTGCCTGGGCTGGCCTGAGCTCTGGCTTTGTGAGGAAGGATATCTGGAAGATGTTTGTTCTATCTGGTCTAATTAACATATTACCCTTTTATTAGTATAGATGTGTTCCTAACACTTAGAATAGTGCCTTTCGTGTTGAATGAATGAAGGAATAAATAGTAGGTTGCTATCAGTAGTCACAAGTGCAAGCACATTTTACACTGCAAATATCCAGTCATGATTTTCAGCTCTAATTCGTTGAGACTGTTAGATAATATTGAAGGCACTGAGAAAATTATAAGGGAATAGTTCTACACAGGTAGCTTCAGTACTCAAATTAGTAAGTATGTATAATTTATTTAAGCAACCTTACACTGAGGAACATTCAACTGTTCCATATATAAATAATCCTATATTAACATCTTGGTCCATCTGTTTGAAGAAAATATATCTAAACTTGCATTTTTTTTTTATTAATAAGGCTGAACAAGGTTTTCTGTGAAGGTCTTCCTATCATTTTATGAGTTCAGTATGTAAATAGGAGGAGTAAGCCTCTGTCTCATGGATTGCTTTCATACCTCAGTTTCTAACTTACCTTCCAAACTTGTTTAATGATGTTTAATTGACACTTCTAATCTTCATGTAGGCAAATTATCTTGCAATCCATTGTGATTTCTGGATTTCATAATCAAACTTTAAAAGTTCTTTATACCCCAAGATTATAAAAATTCATCATTTAGGCTTTTCCTTTAAACTATTTCTATCAACATTGTTGATTCACATGAAAGTTATTTTTGTATAATAAGATGTGAAGCAGGAATTCCATTTCATTTTCATCCAAATGGCTATCCATTTTACTCAAAGGTGTTTCTTCTACTTATAGGTCTCAACTTAAACATCACTTTCTCAAATAAGTCTTCTTCAACAGTTCCTCCAATCCCCTTTCTCCCCCCACCGCCCAGGCAATTGGGTAAGGTTCTCTAGTGTTACATCATCTTGGTACTCTATACTCCTGCCAACACCACATTACTAACTCTATAATCATTTTTCATTTTATGTTTTCTATGCTAGAATGCAAACCCATGAGAACTATTTTATTATTTCTGTAGCACTGGTGTCTAAAAGGATCCTCTATAATAAAAGGCTAATACGCAAATTGACCAAACAATGGAACAACTAATCACTATATTGCATGCTGACTACCAGGGAGCAGATGCTCAATGCAGGAGCTGTCCCCTGGTGGTCAGTGTGCTTCCACAAGGGGAGTGCCACTCAGCCAGAAGCCTCGAGCCAGGCTCATGGCTGGCGAACACAGTGATAAGGAGCAGGCCTAACCTGTCAGTCGGACATCCCCTGAGGGCTCCTGGATTGTGAAAGGGTGCAGGCCATACTGATGAACTCCCCTCCCCCAAGTGCACAGATTTTGTACACGGGGCCTCTAGTTTTATTATAAGCATTCAATTTATTTCTAAAAAGTTAAGGTAGTAATCTCTTAAAGATAAATGATAGTGATAACTCTGAATTCCTTTGCTTTAGGCATATTTCTTATAGCATATATTGGAGTTTATAGCTTTTTGACCCATTCTAGAAGCTACCAAAGAACTTTCAAATACTGTCCAGGTAAACAGAATGGGGAGTTTAAAAATCCACTCAGCCAAGCCGATGTGTTTCAGTGGTAGAGTGTGGACCCTTGAACCAGAAGGTCATGGTTTGATTCCTGGTCAGGACATATTCCTGGTTGTGGGCTCCATCCCCAGTAGGGGGCATGCAGGAAGCAGATAATACATGATTCTCTCTCACCATTGATATTTCTATTCTTCTCACCCTCTCCCTTCCTCTCTTTGAAATCAATTTAAAAACCATATTTAAAAATCCACTCATGTTGTTTGGTAGAGTAGGCCTAGAAATATTTTTTCTTTATTAGATTAAGTTCCATTTTACAAAAAATGTAACATTTAAACATTTATTTTATTTTTCTTTTATTTTTATTTATTACATTATCTGTCCAGCAATGATTCTGCTATGGTTATATGGAAGATATTTAAATCTAATTTACTTTTTAATAACATAACAAAATCAATATTTAAGTCTATTTCTTAATTTGTCAACTTTAAATAATACATTGATTGTCCTTATATTAACTGACTCTATATATAACCCTCAACTTTTGGATGAAAAATCCTGGACCTTTTCCCAGTTGATCATAATTTTATATAATTCTTTTTACTAATTAGAGCTTTTTTTTTTCAATATTAATAACACTTTTTTGTTTCCTAAACTTTATTATCCTGATTACTTAGACATAAAACAATGTTTACATGTATCCAAATGCTCCCTGTGGCCAGCTCCCCCTTCCCATGTCCTCTCATCAATGTTTTCTGTATTGACAACATCCATTTTCTTCTTGTACCTATTGTTAATGATATCTGTGGTTAAAATGATTTTATTTTATAATTCAAATTCTTTTTCAACAGGCACATATAGAGATTTTTTTCTTAATTCTTAAAGGTTTTACTACTTCTATAAGGTTTATCATAGCATTTAACTTTGCTTTTTGAAATGCATTCAGGTCTTAATTACTTCAAGATTTTTCAGTTATTTAAGACTGTCCTGCTTGATTTGTACCCAACCCAGTCTTTGTGAACTTGTCCTTTGTGTCTACCACATACTAATTCTTTCTTTGTCCTTTTCCTCTTACATGTCTCTGTTTTTCGTAATATCTGCTCTATTTTTTGCTCTTGCCAATGTGATTTTAGGTTCCTTGAGATTATTACTTCTCCCTTCATTTTTAAATTTTTATTTATTTTTAGCTCTATGATATTTCCTTTTTATCATATTCTGTTATTCTATCAGTTAGTATTTCACCCCTCATTTCTTAGAAGCTCAGTTTAATTTCCTTAAAAGAATGAAGAACCATCCTCACTCCAATTATGACTGTTTTACTAAGGACTGCTATACTCAAGAACATAAGTGAACTCTTTGCTTTCCATATATGTTGACTATTTGAAAGTTCCTTCAGTTTGCTGGCTTCTGTGTGCACATTTGCTGTAAAAAACAGGCCAAATGAAGAGACCAATTCAATATGAAGCCCCAAAGTTCAGGTGCCCTGTGCAAGGAGTGGGCACACATTCTTTGACTGGTAATTTGTGGCCACAGCTACCCTGGAACATTGCTTTCCTCATTTCCTCAAACCTTGCCCATCCTTTTGAAAAAACCATATTGATGAAAATAAATACAGAATGGCATTGTATATTTTCCTTCCATCCAGCCCTTCTTCAGTGGCAGAGGACATGACATTTCCTCATCCATCTCTCAGATAGCCTAGATTCGTCCACAGAGATTATAAATCCTATTCTCTCTGTAGGGTTCATTGTTCAGTTAGCATGTTTACAGAAATATAGTTAAGCAAACTACACTTAAGCAAACTACACTTAACCAGACAACTTTCCAAAATATCTAGAGGTTAATTTTTCTTTTTTGATTGCTAGACAGATATATATCAAATAATATAAATTAAATTTCAAGGCAAGGGACAGTTACAGCCTAAACACTATGTCTGGTTGTGGGGAGGGAGATTGGTGGACTGGGTACATCACAAGCTGGTATTCCTTTTTGAATTCTGAATAGCTGTAGAATCATTGTTTGCATGAAAATCAATATTTAATTTTGTCATAGGAATTTATCTTAAAAGCCACTAGGGTGTCATACTTCCTAAAAAGACCACTGTGGAAATACTTATTTTTATAACTGAATGGCTAGTGACTGCTAAAGGACACAAGGTTTCCTTTTTCGGTATTTAAGTGTTCTGGAATTAGACAGTGGTAATAGTTGCATAACCTTGTGAATATTCCAAAAAACCACTTACTTGCACCTTCAACTAGTGAATTTTATTGCATTGGAATTATAATATATCTTAATAATAAAAGCTCAACAATAAGATAACAAACAACCGAATTTAAAAGCCAATGTAATATTTAAACAAAAACATTTTACTAATATATATAAACGGCAAGGAAGATAATATGAAAATATGCTCAACATTATAGTCATTAGGGAAATGAAAATTAAAACCACAATGAGCTGCCATTATATATCTTTTAGAATGTCTCAAATTAAAAAGATTGCACACACACACACACACACACACACACGTGTGCATGCGCGCATGCACATGCACACATGCACACACACACAACTGAATCAAATGTTGGTTAGAATGTGAAACCACTGAAACTCTCATACACTATTAGTGGAAATTTAAAATAATATAATCACTTTGGAAGAGTTTGTCAATTTCATAAAAAGTTAAATTTATTTACTATATGACTCTGTGAATCCACAACTAGATATTTACCCAAGAGAAATGAAAGTATATATACATTCATACACATATATAAATGAACGTTGCTAGCAGCTTTACTAATAGCCAAAACTGCAGACAACCCAAATGTTCATCAATGGGATGGACAAACAGAGCAAAGCAAAAAAAAAAAAAAAAAAAAAAAAAAGAAAGAGGGAATTAAGTATGTACATGCAACAGCATGGATAAATTGTAAAATAATCATGCTGAGTGAAAGATGCCAGAAAAATAATATATACTGTAAAATCACATTTATATAAAATTTAAAAATGCAAAATAAACTATAGTAACAGAAAGCAAGTTGCCTTGATTGCAAGCAGGGAGTGAGGGATTACCCAAGGACACCACGAAGAAATTGGGAGCTTTGACTGCATTGCTCATGATCTTGATTGTGGTGATGGTTTCACATGTGAAAACATTATGCAGTTTATTGTATACATCAAGTATATCTTAAGAAAGCCTAGAATAGAAATTACAATCTTAAAAAAAAGCACAGCATGTTAAATTTGGGTGATGCAGCTAAAGCAGTGAGTGCTTCAAGAGAAACTTTGAAATTTTGTTACCTTAGAAAAGGGGTAAAATCAATGACCTTTGATTCCAGAAGCTAGAAAGTAAAGAGCAAACACAAAGTTAGTATACTGAAGGAAATTATAAAGAACAGAATGAAACAGAAAACAGAAAAAGTATATTTCACACAAGCCAGTTCTCCATGGAACTACCCAAGTATAAACTGCAAAATGCTACACTATGTGCCTCCATAGAGGTCAGCGGCTATGGTTCTAATCATCCTTTAGACCTCTTGATCTTGGGAAGTCTGTCAGTTATCAAATCATTATTGTCTAAATTGTTCTTTGTGGTCCAAAATAACAACCCCTAGAAAAACTAAAAAGTTGTCTTATTTAGTAGTGAGGATTCACCCCATCATATTCTCTTCTGTTTAATGAACAATCAGTACCTGTGAGCATGAACGAATAAGGCATGGATTCCGAACATCAGCTGTTATATTGGAATTCAGCAAGTCTAGAAGATGCCACAGCTGGAGGGTTGAATTTGGAGTCTTTATCTCAAAAGCTGTCTGCTGCGAAGGGTTTATGCCTCTCCAAAGCTCATAGCCCCGAATTGAGATTAAGGATAAGTTTATAAAGGCAAAAAGAGAGAAAAAAAAACACTGGGATGGGTGCAGTGATACCATATCTCAAGGCCTGCCCTGGCTCCAGTCCTGACAACTCTGTCTTGGGGTTATATTGTTCATGGTTTACAGCCTTTCCAAAATGGGAGTAGTGCTTAAGTAAATAGGTCTTGCAAGACTGGACAATTAAAAGGGAGCAGTAACTAGACTATAGGTCAATAAGAATGTACATTTGATTATCAGCATAAACTCAGATTGCCAGCAACCTCCCGCCCCCTTCCGAAAATGTCTTATTTTCCCATTATTTAAGCAAGCATGCTTGCAGAAGCTAGAAATAGCATGGTTACTTAGTTGGTTTAGTACATTCTGGAATTAACATAACAAAGGACCATCTGTACTCATAGGAAAACTTTAAAAGGCACTTCTTACAAAATTTATGGGAACAAGATGGAGTGCCTATGGTTCAGACGGAGGACAGGGGACAGGATGGAGTCGGTCCTTTCAAGGCCCATTTTTCATAGCCATCCACACTTTCCCTAACAATGGGCCTTCACTAAGGCTTCTAATAATGTCTTCAGAACCAGCCTCCATAAAGCAGGGAGGTTCTCTCTGTACTGACCCACAACCCCCTGAATTCCAAGTTTCCCAAGTCTTCCTACAACAGAGCCCTTTGGAAATAGTGTGACAGTTATCAGTCAGGCTTCTCTGAGACCCACTATAGCAGTTTTTTGACCCATAGCTGCAGGCTGCAACTTTCTGGTTATTGAAAGCCACAGCTGTGGGGGTGCATGGAGAAGGGAGGGGCTTTCAGACAAAATGTGCTTGTTCTCAATGCCCTCAAACTCACCCAGGACCATATCTAAGGCAGAAGCTATCTCTGGGGTTTGCACTTTGTAAATCTACACCATTCAGGGATGCAACCCTTCCCTCCCAGTCCATCGGCAGGATGTGGGCAGCCTTCACCTGGCCTGGCAGTTCCATGCATGTTCATACTGGTAGAAAGTTTCGATAAGATTTGTGTTTCTAACCTGAGAGAGAAAGAGAAGGGGGGAGGCGGGGGGAGAAACAGGGAGGGAGAGAGGAAATGGTATAGGCTGAAAGCTCTAGAAAATTGGGACAAATAGTTATTCTTATAGTCAGAAGCCCCAAAAGTGGGAGAGATCAGTTTATATTTGGGTTAAATAGGATAGGATATAGCACTACACAGCCTTGAAGTGAAAATTAACCAGTCTGAGCAAAAATAATTTCTGACCTAGGAGTAGATATTCCTATATTCTCAGTCTTTATTCAGGAACCTTCAGATAAAATAAAATTCCTCCACTATATATATTTTAAACTAAAAAATATTTTCTAAGGTCAGTCTCATTGTGCAATTACAAAATCCAAATGAATATAGAAAAATACAAATTTTGTTGGAGGACATGTCTGCATGCCATGGGATCCAGGTCCGAGATGTCACCTTTTCCAGAATAATCACAGTGGCTTCAGAGACCAGAGGGCTGGCCACCAAGCAGATGGCAGTGCAGGACATGAATCACTGTCACTGTGCACTATTAGCTTACTGTCAGTATCTGCGGGAAATAAGAGGCATGAAAGTTTTGACACCCCACATTCTTTAAAAAAAATTGCAATGCTAAGAAGAGGAGGCAAGTGAATGGGTCTGTAATAAGTCCAGCAAAAACAAAATAGCTCCACTAATGGGCTGGGATTTACCACCCAGATGCTGACCCAGAGTCACAGAGATACCCAGACAATCTAGAGAGTTCTGTGTGGGTGCCTAAAGCCAAGACTGCCAGCAGGCTCCTGCCTGAGCAAGGATAGGACACACACACACACTCTCACACACACTCACACACACACACACACACACACACACACACACACACACACACACTCACACTTCCTACCTTTGGTCCAGCCAGGCCTATTGTGCCCTTGAAGATATGACACCTGAGAAAAGACATTAGCAGAAGCTACACCTGTGTCTTTACATCACAGCAGCCTTGGGGTCAGCAGTGCTGTTACCTTGTGCTACAGATTTAACCCCCCCCCCCAAAAAAAAAAAAAAAAAAAAACTGAGGCTCCATGTGTAGCAATTTTCCAGAGGTGCCAGCACCCAGCTGGACATGTTGTGCTCCTTATCCAGGAATCAGAGGGCCTCAGAGGGGAAGTCCCAGCTCTATCAACATGACTGAAACAAGGAACCCCATGTCTCAGAGCCCAGCCCTGCCATAGCACTAGTCTCTCTCATGGAAATAGCACCTTCTCTTGGCTGCCCCGCTTCACCTGCACCTCTGTTGTGGACTTGTCCTCCACCCAAACATTATTCTTCTCTACCTCCTCATAGGACCTCATTATCTATAAATTAGGGACCATCTGGGCTTATGCAGTGTGGATGGATGACAAATTCATTCCTTCATGCCACCCTTTCAGAAAAAAACCATGAAGGGCCTAGGACTAGGGCTGGCATTGTCCCATGGCACAGGACAGCAAGGCTCCAACTGCATACAGTGTCAATTCCAGGGGATGGCAGGAGGGAGAGGGGATAATTGTGTGTCCTAGTGTCAAAGGATGTGGACAAGAAGAATGAGGTTTCCTCCTGCCTATACCACTATCATCTCAGTACTCCAGCTGAGCCAAATTATGTAAATTTATTGAAACCTTTCATCTGTAAAATGGACCAATGCCCACCCAACACATTGCTATTGCTGTCTCTTCTCAATAAAGAAGTTGTGCATATGTGAAAGAGATTGTACAGGTCAAAGAGGATGTTTGTGCAAGTCAGAGAAGGAGATTGTGCAGATCAAAGAGGTAGGTGGTTGTACAAGTTAGAGAGGAAGTTTGTGCAGGTCAGAGAGGGAATTTATATGGGTCAGAGAGGAACTTTGTACAGGTCAGAGAGGGAGGTTGTTCAGTTCATACAGGGAGGTTTTACAGGTCAGAGAGGGAGTTTGTACAGGACAGAGGGAGGTTGTGCAGATCAGAGAGGTAGGTGGTTGTGCAGGTCCCAGAGGAGGTTGTTCAGGTCAGAGAAGGAGGTTGTAAAGGTCATAGGGATAGGTTGTGCAGACCATACACAGGGCTTTTATAATCACAACCTGGTTTACAGGTATGATGGGACAAGAATAGACAGAGAAGAAATGAAAAGCTTGTATAGGTGTTGAGGAGACAAGAAACAAAATGCTTGAGTCATGCCGGAGATGGGGGTGAGTGAGAATTACAATATTATTTTCCTAGAAATATAACTCTTAATTTTGTTGCAGTACCAGCTTTGGACAGGAAATAGGTGGCTATTGCTATCAATCTCTAGGAGGAAATCAGGGCCCAATTCCTTGCTTCTGTTGATGAAGTGATTTATTTGAAACAAAAGTTGACTTGTGGATGATGACAGCCTCTTCTCAGATCCGAGCTCTACATGGCAGTCACCAGGAGCTGCTCAGGGACACAGGAATAGTTGAGGGCACCGGACCTTGCTCAGCCATGTCCAGCTACACAAAAGAAACAAAAACCCCAAGCCATGAAGGCAGGGCATCCTCTTCATTTTTCCTAGGCCAACAGCCCTCAGGCCTGGACCACATAGTCCTATTCAAATGCGTTTCAGGGAGCAACTCCTGCAAACACCATAAAGGCTGGCAGCTACTCTTTGTGGGGCTTTGGAGCATTCGCTGAAATGTCAGCCATCAAAACACACACTTTGGGGCCTGATATCTGCCACTGTACCTGACATTCCCACTTCCTGTCCACACTCACACAGTGCAAGACTCACAGAACAAACACATTCTGCAAAAACAGTTTTATTTGATTTTTCTCAACTGAGCCACACTCAGTTTGTTTCTTAGTTCTCATAATTTCACTTTCAGAAGGAAAATTTCATTTCTGAGCCAAAAATTATTAAGGGGATCACTTTGTAAGTTGTATACCTAAAACTAATATTGAATGTTGACTCAAAAAAAAATTAAAAGGTATTAAGAATAACATAAATAAAATCAGATCATGTCATTCTTATGCCTTAAAGATTTAATGGTTTTGAAAGCATTTTTAACCCATCTGAGGGCCCTTTATCCACTTGTTTGCCCTCCCCTGCACTTCAGCCATCCTTGCACACTCTGCTCTGGGAGCAAAAGGATGGGAGGGTGCTGCCCATGCAACTAATGAACATTCATTTGTTCAAACATCTGAAAAGAACTGCAATTCTATTAGGAAGAAAATGGAGGGAGGCATCTGCTAGGATTATTCACTCATAATCAAACAATTTTTTTTTCATGACATGATGATAGAATCGCTATGCTTTTGTTCCCATGCCACAACTCAAGGGACCCATTAATCACTTACAGCAGGAAACAGCTCCCTAGCCTCTGAGAATCCCTGGAGCACTGAAGCTAATCTCAGAGTACATATCCTGGACACCTTAGTCCTAGAGTGTGGCCTTTTTAGATTTTTTAATTCAATGCTTATAATGAAAGCCGGTTTTGGGTTGTTTTTTTTTTTTTTTTTTTTTTTTGTACACTGCTTAAAGATGTGTAAGCATATAGTAGATGGAGTTAGACTTAGTATTTTTTAAGACATTTGCTGAGTGGCCTCATACCCAACACTGACACCGAGTTTGAACCTGTATCAATCTATTGAACATATATTCCACTTGAGTACAACCAGAAGCTCTTTCAGTGACTCAGAAGGTGGAGGTGGATCCCAGAGTATCTTGGGACCTTTGATAATCTGCCCTTGGGCCAAGTACTGGTAAAAGTCAGCATTGGTATTGTGCTTGGATCTTCATGACCAGTCACAGGAAGCATCTGACATTGGCCAGTACCGGAGTCCTTCCTAAGAGGCCCCAGAATTAAGCACCCAATGATCAGCTTCAGGCAATATCAGAGCAGGAATCAATTAGCTTCACAAGTGGCATATCCAAAGGGAGATCTCAATTGTACTCTGTGTGGTCAGCATAAACAAAGTGCCTCATACACCATGGTCAGGGTTGATTCTCTCAGTCATGCAGTTCAAGAGTCAACCACACTTACAAGCAGATCAATATAAATTAAGAGTGAATTACAATAGGAGGGACTATATAACCCATACAAGGGGCATTCCTGAAGCACCCCACACAGGCAATTAAGGAAAAGAGGCCAGTGGGTCCTATAGGACACTTGCTACATAAGGCCATCCTACCAAGACTAGGAGACATAGCAAATCTACATAATACATAGAAACAAGCATAAAAAATGTAGCCAAAATGGGGCACACCAAAACATGGCCTAAATAAAAGAACAGGAGATAACTTCAGAAAAAAAGCTAAGTTAAGTGGAAGCAAGCAATCTACCAGATTGAAAATTGTATTTATAAGGATGTTTAAAGAACTTAAAGGAAGAAGGGAAAAAATAAATGATAACTTTAAAAAAGAGATAATAACCATGAAAAAATGACATAGAAAACATGTCATTTTTAAATGACATAAAAAAGAACCAGTCAGAAATGAAGAATATAATATCTGAAATGAAGAATGCTATAGAAGGAACTAAAAAGTCAGTTGGATGAAACAGAAGATCAAATCAATGATTTGGAATACAAGATAGCAGAAAAGACCCAATCATATCAGCAAAAAGAAAAAAGAATTTTAAAAAATGAGAATAGTTTAAGGGACCTTTAGGACAGCATAAAGTATAACAACATCCATATCCTAGGGGTACCAGAAGGAGCAAGGGATTGACAACCTATTTGAAGAAATAATGACTGAAAACTTGCCTAACATGGTAAAGGAGATAGACACTCAAATGCATAAAGTGCAGACAGACCCAAACAAGATTAACCAAAGAGTCCCAAACAAAGAAGCATCATAATTAAAATGGCAAAGATTAAAGACAAAGAGATAATCTGAAAAGCAGCAAGAGAAAGACAGTTAGTTACCTACTAAGGCACTCCCCTACTTATTTCAGCTGGTTTCTCAAAAGAAATATTTCAGGCCACCTCAGAATGAAAGATACACAGACTAAAAGTAAAAAAAAAAACAACAAAAAACAACAACAACAACAAAAAACAAACAAACCTGGGATAGCAATACTTAAATCTGAAAAAATAAACTTTAAAACAAAGGTTATAGTAAGAGACAGTGATGCTACATAATGATAAAAGAAAAAATCCAACAAGAAGATATAACCCTTGTAAACATTTATGCACACAACATAAAGCTCTACAGATTCTTCTTCTTTTTTTTTTCTTCCTTTCCTTTCTAGCTGTCATGTGAAATGCATCTTTTATGAAAGAAAAGAAAAAAGTTAGAATTCCAATCCTGCCCCTCGCAACCAGGAGGGAATGGATGCAGCCTGGCCCCCTCCTCAGGAACAAATCCATGAGAGTCAGTGCTTCCCCAGCAGACTACCTCCATTTTTCTTTCATGTGCATTTCCTCAGACAAATCAGTGCTGTGAGATTCAGATGCAGGACCATGTTTATGACACAGCATACCCATGTGCAGTATCAACATTGCAAACACAGACTGACTCAAAGGGACAGTACAAGAAAGACTGAATAGTTACTGACTTTTATTATGTGCCTATTTAGTAGTAAAAGATCAAGAGTTATACAGGGGAAAAAAACTATAAACATAATTTATAATCAAAACTCAAGATCTGTGGAGAGGCATCTACTTATTGGTTTGTCACATTCCTTTGAGAATAAAGATGTTTAGGTATGCTTTATAAATAAAGTCCATACCTTGAAGACCTGCTCCCAGCTGACAGGAAAACTGCTATTTCCAGATAGGGATTGCAGAAGCTCATGAAGCAGCATAGGTGGTGGAGAGTAGGCTGGAGGTTGAGCACTTGTGAGACCCCTTCTTAGGTCACCTGGACAGGGAGGGTGCAGTAGGTCAGAGTGTGTAAGTTGATAGGAACCAAATAAAGGCAAGTTAGATTCTCTCAGATAGAGACCTGTATGACTTAGGCTAGGTGTAAAACAGTCCTTTCTATTGCTAAAAAATGACTTCTACTTGATAAACTCCATTTTATAGCTCATTTATTAAAATTAAAAAATATCTAATAATTTAAATTATACTGATTTATACTAAGCAATACTTTCTAGACCCTAATATGCATGCCTTAAATACTTTGAATGGATAGAGGAAAGACAATATTTTAAGATGAGACAGTATGCATAATAATTATAACTAATTATAATTAATTATAACTAAAGGCTAACAAATGATCTTTCCTCCTTTGGGCCACCACAACCCATTTCATTTTTCCTTTAGGGCAATGCATCTTTTATTTTAAATTATGTGTTTATAGATGGTTAAAGGTGGATGACAGCTGCTAGATTCATTAATTACAGACAAGGGCATATGAAGCCAAGCTCAAGTGACAGCTGTGCTGACACTACATCCTTCTGCCAGAGGAACATGTCCTGAGGGTGGGCGTGGCTCACCAACCCGCCACTCTGCATGCACAGGACCTTGTTCATGGATGGTACTGTGTGAGGCAGCTGAAATGAGCTCAATTGAATCTTATTTAAGTGAGGTGAACTCTAAATTGGAAAATAGAAACAGGACTAAAATCTTGTGAAAACACATCCATTAATTTAAAGGCCATTTTTTATGTAAGAAACAAAATTTGGATGGATCCTTTATTAGGTGAAATTTAAACAAAAAATGTATATAAAAAACATTTATTTAATTCTTACAATGTACCATGCCTTGTTCCAAATTTACACATTTTAACTTCTTTTTTCTTTATATTAGTCTTAAGAGTTAGGTCCTATTATCCTCAATTCACAGATCCAGATGGTAAATAATGGGAGGTATGTGATTGTGGGCAAACTCAGTCTGCCTGACTCTAGGCTGCCCTCTTCGGGGGGTGCACTACACAAGAAGTTTTGGGCAATTTCTCTCCCTCCCTTTAAAAGTATTACTGATTCCTAATAATCTGAACAATAAAGATGTAAAAAAAGAAAAAATATATAACTGAAGTACATGGTTTCACTTGGTGTTTTCTGCAGCTTGGTCACAAGCACAGTAAAAGGCTCCAAGAAAGACATGTCCTCATGTATATCAGTACAGGGGCCACTGGAGCCAAATGTGACAAACATGACAACCGATATGGGTCTGGGACCTGGCCTGTGAGAATCCTGAGGCAGAGTCAACATGGGGAAACTCATGTGGTTTTCCTAACATAGCTGCCAGCATCCAGAGGCTACTGTGGTAGCCAGGATGTCAGCGAGGAAGTTAAGACATCAGAGATGGTGACTTTCTTTTTGCATCTTGTAGAGCTTGTAATTCATTGTGAGGAAAATGATGGAACTTCAAGAGTTAGATCCATGTCCTTGAATAACTTTTCTCATCCAAGCTTTGAACAAAGTACAAAAGTGGTTAAGCGGTTGTTTGGACTTGCCAGAGAACAGAGAAGTGACTGAAATAAGTTCCATAAAAGGAAAAGTATCATTTCCAAAGCCTCTACTAAAATGATTGCTTACTCAAATTTCAGATTTTCCCTAAAAGATACAAAACTAGCCAGAGGCTCTTAGTTCAGAATGAGCTTGTTTTATCTTAATGACATATGTGGATTCAACAGTAGACAATTGGGGGAGAATTTATACCTCACATGTAACCCAAATATAGTATTTAGTGGGAAAGTGGGAAATAGACTAAGAATAAGGTATAGATGACTTAAAAAAAAACTTCAAAATGTTTATGATTATCATGAAATATCTACTTTCAATATTCTTATTTTAGCTCTTTTGAATTCCTACAGTGTTGTGATTTGGTCAGTGTAGAAAAAGGGGTTGTTCATTAATGTATAGTTAATCCTCAGTCAAAGTTCTATCTTGGGACAGACTGCTAGTCAGCTGCCTAGTGCTTTCGCAGAGATTCATTAAAGAGAACATTTTTCCCATTATTAAAAGGCAATTCCATTTTTAAAAAGCTGGATAACTATATACAGTTTAAATCAACCATAAAATAATATTGGAACCAAATGAGATTCTAAGGTTAAAGCAGATATTGGGACATATTCAACAGTTTGATAACAAAAGCTCAAATGCTGAGATTTATAGCCTAAGAGGCTTTTGTTTAAATCAGAAATAAATTAAATGGAAAGACATTAGCAGAAATGTGTAGTTTACAACAGTATGTGGGGCCTATATATATATATATATATATATATATATATATATATATATATATATTTAATTTAAATTTTTATTTAAAGTATTACACGAGTCTCATTTCCCCCCATTGACCTCTCCCCAGCCACTCCCACTCTCCAGCACATAATTTCACTCCCCCTACTATCTGTGTTTCTTGGTTGTGCTCATATGCATGCATACAAGTCCTTTGGTTGATCTCTTACCCCCTCACCCGCTGCCTTCCCTCATAGGTTGGACAGTCTATTAGATGCTTCTATGTCTCTGATTCTATTTTTGTTCATCAGTTTATGTTGTTCATTATATTCCACAAATGAGTGAGATCATGTGATATTTATCTTTCTCTGACTGGCTTATTTAACTTAGCATAATGCTCTCCAGTTCCATTTATGCTATTGCAAATGGTAAGAATTCATTCTTCTTTATACAAGCATAGTATTCCATCATGTAGATGTACAGGAGTTTTCTAATCCACTCATCTGCTAATGGGCAGTTAGGCTGTTTCCAAGTCTTAGCTATTGTAAATTGGGATTCTATAAATGTAGGGGTGAATATATTCTTTCTGATTGGTGTTTCTGTTTTCTTGGGATATATTCCTAGAAGTGGGATTACTGGGTCAAATGGAAGATCCATTTTTAATTTTTTGAGGAAACTCCATACTGTTCTCCACATTGGCTGCACCAGCAGTGCAATAGGGTTCCTTTTTCTCTGCTTCCTCACCAGCATTTGTTGTTTATTGATTTGTTGATAACCATTCTGACAGGTGTGAGATGGTACCTCATTAATAGCAGCAGCAATTTTGGGAAAGAAGAACAAAGTTCCCCCAAATACCAGATACCAAGCTATATTGAAAAGCCACTATTCTCAAAACTGCCTGGTACTGGCATAAGAACAGACATATAGACCAATGGAACAGAACAGAAAACCCAGAAATCGACCCAAACCATTATGCTTAATTAATATTGGACAAAGGAGGCAAGAGTATACAATGGAGTCAAGACAGTCTCTTCAGTAAACGGTGTTGGAAAAATTGAACAGATATATGCAAAATAAAAATGAAACTAGACCACCTATTACACCATACACAAAAATAAACTCAAGATGGATACAGGACTTAAACATAAAACAGAAAACCATAAAAAATCTTAGAAGAATCAATAGGCAGCAAAATAGCAGACATACGTCCGTAGCAATATCTTTACTGATACTGCTCCCAGGGCAGTGGAAACAAAAGAGAAAATAAACAAATGGGACCACATCAAAACAAAAAGCTTCTGTATAGCAAAGGAAAACATCAACAAAACAACAAGAAAGATCACTGAATGGGAGAACTTATTTACCAATGTTATCTCTGATAAGGGTTTAATCTCCAAAATTTATAGGGAACCATACAATGTAACAAAAATAAACAATTCAATCTAAAAATGGGCAAATGACTTAAATACATACTTTTTGAAAGAGGACATACAGAAGGCCAAGAGACATATGAAAAATTGCTTGCTCAAAGTCACTAATCATCAGAGAGATGCAAGTCAAAATGACATTGGGACCCAGATAGCTACCATACATTTTCAAGATCAAAATTGAATTTCAAATGGGTGTCAGGTATGGTAGTATACAGTATAAGTAATAAATAGTTCTGGCCCTGGCCTGTGTGGCTCAGTTGGTTGGGCATCATCCCATTGTCCCAACTTAAAGGTTGCTGATTTGATTCCAGGTCAGGGCACATGCCAAGGTTGTGGGTCAATCCCTGATAGTGGGCATGTAGGAAGCAGCCAATTGATGTTTCCCTTTTATGTCCATGTTTCTCCCTTTCCCTTCCTCTCTCTCTAAAAGTCAATAAAATATTTAAATAAAGAGATAATTCTGAATGCGAGACATTTGCAAGTTAGATTAATTTAAGGAAATATTATCAGTCTTTTGGAATTGTGAACTCTGGATTGGTTAGAATTAGATTCAGCAGAAAACCCCCAAAAGGTGATAGTTTATTTCTCCTTTCTACCAACCTAGTCAGTAACTAGAATTTTGCCTTCATGATGCTCAAGGATATAGGCTTCTAATTTATTTTCCTTTCTTCAGCAATTGACTTCTACTTCATATAGTCCAAGCTGGCAGTCTGAGCAACAAGCTGTGATGCTGATTGAAGAAGGGTGGAGATTAGCTCTTCCTATTTAGTAATGTGGCTACCTGTTGAGGCCTTTCTGAAATGAAAGTTAGATAATGAGTCTTTATTCTGACATTTCTGTTCTCTGCCTAAAAGTCAAGGAAAGAATGGATATTGAGAGTTGATAATGACCATCCTATGTGACAGATACCTTTAAGAGTCTTTAAAATATTTTTGTATTGATCTTAGAAAGGATGGCAGAGGGAGAGAGAAATAGAAACATTAATGATGAGAGAAAATCATTGATCATCTGCCTCCTGCATGCTCTACATGGATTGAGCCCACAACCCTGGTATGTGCCCTGACTAGGAATTGAACTGTGACCATCTGGTTCAGAGGTTGAACTCAACCACTGAGCTACACAGGCTGGGCTAAGAATCTATTTAAAACCTAAGAACCCTTTAGGAAAATTCACATATGCACACATGAATTTTTTATACAATTTTAGGGGTTTTTTGTTGTTGTTGTTTTGTTTTTTCACTTTCCCTCCTTTAGAGTCTGACCAAATTCCCCAGGAATATGAAAATATGTAAATGACACTTTTTAGCAGTACTGCCAAATAGGATACTCTGAAGCAAATCTCAGATGCAGGTAGAAGTGTTGCAGGGTTTTTTGTTTTTGTTTTGTTTTGTTTTTTTGGGGGGAAGTAACACTTGCATAAATAAAAGGGAAGGAAATAGGTTTGGGCAGGTGGAAGACATACGATAATTATGTAGAGTTGAGGAATTTGAGATTTTTAAGAAAAGATTGACTGTTAGAGGAGTCTCCAACTGCAGTTTTCTCCTGGCTACAGTGAGGCTTGATGATAATGCTTAAGGGGATCCCAAAGCAGACACAAGCTGGAGGCTATCTACTAATCACAGTCTTGGCAGCTGGGCAGTGAGTCATTTCTTGAAGGGAACTCAATGCTGCACCTTGATGTCTGCCACCAAGACTGTCACAACCAATTGCCATTCAGAGGCTTAAATTACTGTAGCATTATCAAAGCCTGCTGTGAATGTTCATGTTACTGTTGTAAAACTATATCTCTGTGCTTACACTGAAATTCTTGAACATCTTCCCTATTTGTTTATCTTGCATGTTAAGTTGATTATAATGCCATTTAACAATGTCTCCTGACTCAATCATTTTGGCCATTTGTAAGGAAAGGTTCAAGAAAGGAACAGGGCAGCATTGCCAGGATAAATAAATAAATGAGGAGCTCCAATGCCTGAGCCATCAGTGGCTGACGTGTCAGTCCCACCATCACCTATTAACCTGAGAGGAGAGAATACTGGTTAACAATTTGAACTGCGCACTCTTCCCATTACCTGAAAGCAAGTTGAAGAGTCATAAGCTTTAGGTACAATTTAAGGAGAAATAATGCAGATTCTTCAAGGATAATGGTAACAAAATAATTTTATTATTTACAGTGATAAAAATAAAAAGGGAGCTCAGTTAGTGTTATAGAAGTTCAGGGAACAAGTTCTTGATTATTTATATAACTTACGAGAGGCATGGAAGTGGGGTGTCCCTCAGTCAAGCCTGCACGATATTCAGTCTGGGATGCCTCTCACAATCTAGGACTGCTTGTCCCCAACTGCTTGCCTGGATGATTGCCCTAAATCACTTCTGTTTGACAGCCTGGTCACTCCTAACCACTCCCCTGCCGGCCTGATCAATGCCTAACTGCTCTGTGGCCACCCCAATTGTCCTCCCTGTGGACCTAGTCACCCCAACTGCCCTACCCTGTTGTACTAGTCATCCCCAACTGCCCTCCCCTGCTGGCCCAGTCACCTCTAATTGCCCTACCTTGCCAGCCTGGTCACCCTTAACTGCCCTCCCATGCTGGCCTGGTCAACCCCAACTGCCCTCCCCTGCGGGCCTGGTCACCTCCAACTGCCTTCCCCTACAGGATTTGTCCCTCCCAACTTCCCACTCCTTTAAATTTTGTCCCCCTCAGCTGTGCTTCCTTGAAGACCTGGTCCCCTTCAACTGCTTTACCCTTCAGGCCTTATTCCCCCTAACTGCCCTCCACTGCAGGCCTGGTCTCCTCGAACTGTCCTCCCCTTCAGGCCTTGTCCACCCCAACTGCCCTCCCTTGCTGGCCTGGTTGTGCCAAACTGCCCTCCCTTGCCAGGCTGGTCACCCCTAAATGCTCTCCCCTGCAAGGCTGGCTTCCCACATCTGCCCTCCCCTGCAAGCCTGCTCCCCACAACTGCCCTTCCTTGCTGACCCAGTCACCCCTAACTGCCCTCCATTGCCAGCCTGATCACCCCTGACTGCCCTCCCCACCTGGCATGATTTCCCTCAATTGCCCTCCCCTGCTAGTCCAATCACCATTATCTGCCCTCCCCTATTTGCCTGGTAGCGCCGAACTGCCCTTTCTTGCCAGACTAGTCACCCGTAACTGCCCTCCCCTGCAAGGCTGATTCCCCACAACTGTCCTCCCCTGCAAGCCTACTCCCCGCAACTGCCCTTCCCTGCTGGCCTGGTAACTCCTGGCTTCCCTTGCTGGCCTGGTCTCCCCCAACTACCCTCCCATGCAGGGCTGGTTTCCCCTATCTGTCCTCTCCTTCTTGCCTTGCCCCCCCTAACTGCCCTCCCCTGTTGGCTTGGTCTCCCCAAACTGTCTCCCCTGCAGGCCCTGTCCCTCCCAACTATCCTCCCCTGCAGGTCTGGTCACCCCCAACTGCTCTCCCCTGCTGGCCCAGTCACCCTTAAATGCCCTACCTTGCCAGCCTATTCACCCATAACTTACCCTCCCCTGCAGGCCTGGTCGCCCTAACTGCCCACCCCTACAGGATTTGTCCCTCCCAACTTCCCTCCTCTTCAAACTTTGTATCCCCAACTGCCCTCCCTTGCAGGCCTGGTCCCCCCAACTGCCTTCTCCTTCAGGCCTTATTCCCCCCAACTGCCCTCCACTGCAAGCCTGGTCTCCCCAAACAGTCGTTACCTTCAGGCCTCGTCCCTCCCAACTGCCCACCCCTGCAGGCTTGGTCACCCCCAATTGCTCTCCCCTGATAGCCCAGTCACCATTAACTGCCCTCCCTTGCAAGCCTGGTCACTCCTAAGTGCCCTCCCTGCGGGCCTTGTCCTTCCCAACTGCCCTTCCCATCAGGCCTGGTCCCCCACAACTGCCCTCCTTTGCATGTCTGGTACCCCCAAACTGCCCTCCCCTTCAGGTCTTATCCCTCCCAACTGCCCTCACCTTCAGGCCTTGTCCCTCCTAACTGCCCTCTCCTGTAGACTTGGTCACCCACAACTGCTCTATTTTGCTGGCCCAATCACCCCTAACTGCCCTTCCTTGCCAGCTGGTCACCTCTAACAGCCATACTCTCTGGCCCAATCACCCTAAGCTGCCCTCTCCCTTGCCAGCCTGGTCACCTCTAACTGGTTGCCCCCAACTACCATCCCCTGCAAGCCTTGTCGGCCCCATCTGCCATTCCCTGCAGGCCTGATCACCACTAAATGCCCTCCCCTGCAAGGCTGGTTCCCCACAACTACCCTCCCATAAAAGGTTGCTCTTCCCCAAGTGCCCATCCCCACTGGCCTGGTCAACCCTAACTGCCCTCCCCTGCTGGTCCAGTCAAGCCTAACTCCCGCCCTTGCCAATCTGGTCACTCCTAACTGCCCTCTCCAACTGGCCTGGTTCCCCCCAACTGCCTTCCCCTGCAGCCTAATCCCTACCAACTGCCCTTCCCTGCTGGCCTGGTCACCCCCAACTGACCTCCCTGCTGGCCTGATTGCCCCCAACTACCCTCTCCTGCAGGCTTTGTCGGCCTCAACTTCCCTTCCCTGCAGGCCTGGTCACCTCTAACTGCCCTCCCTTGCCAGCCTGGTCACTCTAACTGCCCTCTGCTTCAGTTCTTGTCCCTTTCAATGACCCTTCCCTGCCGGCATGGTCACTTCCAATACCCTCCCCTGCAAGGCTGGTTCCCCACAACTGCCCTTCCCTGCAAGCCTGCTCTTCACAAATCCCTGCTGGCCTGGTCACCTCTAACTGTCCTCCCCTACTAACTCTTACGTTTCCTATAACTGCACTTCCCTGCTGGCCTGGTCACTGCAACTGCCCTCTCCTGCTTGCCTCAACAACCGTAACTGCCCTATCTTGCTAGCCTGGTCACCTCTAACTACCCTCCCCTGCTGGCCTGGTTGCCCTCAACTACCCTTCCCTAAAGGCCTTGTCGGCCCCTTCTGCTGTTCAATATAGGCCTGGTCACCTTAACTGCCATTCCTTGCTGGCCTGATGGCACCCAACTACCCTCCCATTCAGGCCTGGTCCCCCACAACTGTCCTCCCCTTCAGGTCTTGTCCCTCCAAACTGCCCTCCCCTGCAGGCCTGGCCCCCTTTAACTGCCCTTCCCTTCAGGCCTGATTCCTTCCCCTACAGGTTTTGTCCCTCCCAATGGTCCTCCCTTTCGGGCTTTGTCACCCCCAACTTCTCTCTCCTGCATCCTGGTCCCCCGCAACTGCCCTCCCCTGCAGGCATTGTCCCTCCCAACCGCCCTCACCTGCAGGCTTGGTCAACCCCAACTGCCTTCCCCTGCTTTCCTAGTCACCCCTAACTCCCCTCCCTTGCCAATCTAGTCATCCCAAACTGCCCTGCCTGGCTGGCCTGGTCACCTAAACTACCCTGACATGCAGGCCTGGGCCCCCCAACTATCCTCCCCTTCAGGTTTTGTCCCTCCCAACTATCCTCCCCTGCTGGCCTCATCCCTCCCAATTGCACTTCTCTGCAGGCTTGGTCAACCCCAACTGCCCTCACCTGCTGGTTCAGTTCGCCCTAACACCCCTCCCTTGCCAGTCTGGTCACCCTCAACTACCCTCCCATGCAGGGCTGGTTTCCCCCAACTGCCTTCCACTTCAGGCCTTGTCCGTCCCAACTGCCTTCCCCTTCAGGTCTTGCTTCCCGCCCCCCCCCCCCATTAACTCCCCTCCTCTGCAGGCTTGTTCCCCCCTAACTGCCCTCCCCTTCAGGTCTTATCCTTCCCATTTATCCTCCCCTGCTGGCCTGGTCACTCAAAATTGTCCTCCCTTGCCAGACTGGTCACCCCTAATTGTCCTCCCCTTTAGGCCTTGTCCCTCCCAATTTCCCTCCCCTTCAGTCTTTGTTCCCTCCAGCTGCCCTCCCCTGCAGGCCTTGTCTCTCCCAAATGCCTTCCCCTGCAGGCCTTGTCCCTCTCAACTGGCCTCCCTTAAAGTCTAGATCACCTCCAACTGCCCTCCCCTGCTAGGCCAGTCACCCCTAACTGCCCTTTCTTGCCAGCCTGGTAACCCCCAACTACCCTCCTATGCAGCGCTGGTGTCCTCCAACTGCCCTTTTCTGCAGGCCTGGTCACCCCCCAACTGCCCTCCACTACAGGCCTGGTCACTCCCAACTTCCCTCCCCTGCTGGCTTAATCACCCCTAACTGCCCTCCCTTGGCAGCCTGGTCAACCCTAAGTCCCTTCCTTTGCTGGTCACCCCTAGCTACTCTCCCATGCAGGGCTGGTTCTCCCAACTGCCATCCACTTCAGGCCTAGTCCCTATCAACTGCCTTCCCCTGTAGGCCTGGTCACCTCCAACTGCCCTCCCCTGCAGGCTTGGTCACCCCTAACTGCACTTCCCTGCTGGCCCAGTCACCCCTAACTGCCCTCCTTGTCAGCCTGATCACTCCTAACTGCCTTTCCCTGCAGGCCTTATCTGTCCCAACTGCCCTCCCTTTCAGGCCTTGTTCCCCCCAACTGCCCTCCCCTGCAGGCTTCGTCTTCCACAACTATTCTACCCTTCAGTCTTATCCCTAAAAATTCCCTCTCCAACTGCCCTCCACTTCAGGCCATGTCCCTCCCCAACTGCTATCCCCTGCAGGCTTGGTCACCCCCAACTGCCCTCCCCTGCTGGCCAAGCCAGCCTGGTCACTCCTAACTTCCATCCCCTGCTGGCCTGGTCTCTCTCCACTACCCTCCCCTGCAGGCCTTGTCCCTCCCTACTGCCCTCCCCTGAAGGTCTTGACCCTCCCAACTGCTCTCCTCTACAAGCCTGCTCCCCCCAACTTCCCTCCTCTCTTGGCCTAGTCACCCCAACTTCCTAATTATGATAGGCTATTCTAAATAAAGAGGTAATATGCAAATTACCTCTTGTCCTGGTATCCCCGACTGCCCTTCCCTGAAGGCTTTGTCCTTCCCTACTGCCCTCCCCTGCAGACCTAGTTGTTCCTAACTTCCCTTCTCTGCATGCCTTGTTCCCCTCAACTGCCCTCCCCTGCTGGCCTGATCACCCATAACTGCCCTCCCCTGGTGTCCAACTTGTGGTGACCATCTTTTGTTCACATGGGAGTGGCCATCTTAGACCACATAAAAGTGGCCATCTTGTCTGTTGGAGTGATGGTAAATTTGCATATTACCACTTTATTTAGAATAGCCTATCATAATTAGGAAGTTGCCAGCAACTTATGTTACAAAATCTATTCACAAATTTTGAGATTGTTCAGTGCCAGGAAAGTGTTCACCATAACAATTTGTCAAACACCTAGTGAAAATGAAAATGTAAATATCCAATGATCTTTCTCCCTCCACCCCCATTGAACAGTTAGTGCTGAGAGTTCATTTAGATATATTCTTCATTTCATAATATACTAATTTTAATATATAAGGTTTTGTCCTTAATTTATTACCCCCATATAATTATAAATTTCAGTGCAGGTATTCACTCAAATATGTTTGATATATGTCCTGCAATAGGTCTGTATCCTTGTGAAATCTGTAGGGTTATTTTTTGAGTATCTACCTTAAATTTCTTTCTTTCTTAAATATATTTTATTGATTTTTATTGAGAGGAAGAGAGGGATAGAGAATTAGAAACATCAGTAGCTGCCTCCAGCACACTCCCCACTGGGGATGTGTCCACAACCAAGGTACATGCCCTTGACTGGAATCAAACCTGGGACCTTTCAGTCCGCAGACCAACACTCTGAGCCAAACTGGTTTTGGTGAACCTTAAATTTCTATAAACATTATTCTATAGCTTTCCCTTAGCTTTTTAAAACAACACTATTTTTTAAAAATCTTTATTTATTTATTTATTTTTGTCTAAAGACTTACATTTATCTCCTTTTTCCCTGACTCCCCGACCCTCCCAAAGCAATTTCCATCCTGGGCAAGCCCTCACCACCCCAATGTCTGTATCCATTGTTTATGATAATATTCATGCATACAAGACCTTTAAGTCCTTTGGTTGCTCTCTAACACCCCAGCCCCACCTCCCATGCTATTTGTCCCAAATTTGAACAAAAACTTAACATTATTTAATGTTACACTGATGTTACTGTACATCCATCTAGCTCTTTTTTATTACATTATATTTTCCACTAGGGGCTGATCAGGGCCAATGAGGGCTGGCAGGTCAGGGAGGGAGCGTGGTTGGACTCCAGGGCATGTCTGGACCATCTTGCCCAGTCCTGATCAGCTGGATCCCAGCAGCAAGCTAACCTACCAGCTGGGGCATGTGCCCCCTAGTGGTCAGTGTGTGTCATAGCAACTGGTGGAATAGTCTAAGGGTTGAATGGCAGTCAAATGAATGGTTGGACACTTAGCATATTATGCTTTTATTGTATAGCATTACCACTTATTCCCTTTATGCCCTTTTCCACATCCATCCTCTTCCTTCCCCCCTACCCCATTATCACAATGTCCATATCCATGAGTTCTCTCTCTTTTTAAAAATTTTTATTTTATTTTTATTTTTTATTCTTTTGCTCAATCTATACCCCACCAGGGCTGGCTGTCTTCTCTTTATCTATGAGTCTGTCTATATTTTCCTTGATAGTCCAGCTTGTTCATTAAATTCCACATATGAATTAAATCATATAGTACTTGCTTTTTTCTGAATGGCTTAGCATAATGTCCTACAGGTCCATCCATACTGCTGCAAAGAGTAAAAATGTTTTCCTTTTGTAAGCTAAGTAGTATTCTATTGTGAAAATGTACCACTGCATGTTTATCTACTGTTGGGAACTTGGGCTGCTTCCAAAACCTGGATATTTTATTTATTTATTTATGTATTCATATTCCAACATGATCATTTTTATTATTTTATTTTTTTTATCCCCCCTTTATCCTCCATATCCACCCACTCATGCCCTCAACCCCCTGTTTTCTGTGTCCATTGATTAGGCTTATATGTATGCATACATGTCATTTGGTTGATCTCTCCCCTTACTCCAACCCTTCCCTACCTTCCCTCTGAGGTTTGACTGTCTGATCAATGCTTTTCTGTCTCTAGTTCTGTTCTTGCTCATCAGTTTATGTTGTTCATTATATTCCATAAATGAGTGAGATCATGTGATGTTTATCTTTCTCTGACTGGCTTATTTCACTTAGCATAATGCTCTCCAGTTCTATTCATGCTGCTCCAAATGGTAAGAAATTCCTTTTACCACAGTGTAGTATTCCATTGTGTAGATATACACATTTTTTAATCCATTTATCTGTTGATGGGAAATTAGGCTATTTCCAAATCTTAGCTATGTTGAATTGTGCTTCGATGAACATAGGGGTGCATATATCCTTAGTTGTTGGGAGCCAAGTCCCCTACCAACCTGAGAATTGGGGGATGGAGCAAGGGTAGGTAGCCCTGCCTGCTCTCCCCCAGAAGTTGGGTCACTTGGGGACGTGGCAAGCAACAGTGTCCTTCATTCTGCTGTGCGTGCAAGATTGGAATCTGCAAACATGTCCTTGAATTAACATAGCAGAGCACAGCTGGATGAACCTTTCCAGCTATCATAGATATCTTCCTGCGGAGGTCTTAAGGAACTGGCACGTAGCATCATGTCCTTGGAGAAAGCCATTTGGAGGAATGCCCAGCTTTAGTGTATAAAAGAGATTGCGCCCTTAATAAACTTGCTGCAGTGCCATTGAGCATTCCAGCCCTCCTGAAGCCCCGCTGTTTCTGTCTTTTCTTTTTCTCAGCCTCCTAGCCATACCTTCAGGACCTGTAATACTGGCTGGTTCCGGTAGGTGGCGCCCGAAACAGGGACCTGAAGATACTTGGGAAATCCTAGGAAGGCCGCTGCTGGGGTGCTGTCGACAGAAACTGTGAGTAGACGCGGTGGATTAGAGATTCGGGAGTAAAAATGGGGCAAGCTTCTAGCAAGGATCTTTTTGTACAAGTGTTGTATAGCATGCTAATTTCCCGCGGTGCCCATGTAGATAAGACTCAGCTCACGTGTTTTGTGCAATTTGTTCAGAGGAATTACTATAGTGTTCATGGGCCGGGGAAGGTACCTGTAGATGTTTTTGCTTTATGGTCTCTTATAAAGGATTGTCTTGGTACAGATACTGAGCTTACTAAGTGGCAGAAAGCAACTAGGGAAAGCTTTAGGGCTCGGTCTCGCTCTCTTTCGTCCTTAGACTCCCCTCCTGCTGACCCGCCACTGCCTCCACTGGTTGCTCCATCTGCTCCTCCTAACATTCCCTTACTTCCTCCGCCCTTAGTGGCTTTTGGGGGTTAGGCTTCACCTCCGAGGTATGAGCATTCCGAGGTAACGATAAAGACAGAAGGGGGGACGCAGACCTATGAGACCTTGAGAAACGTACAAGCCGCTGCCACACAGACTTATGATCAATTTACAAAGGCCTTAGAGAAGGTTCCAAGGATTTATCCTACAGCTCCCTTGGGCCAGAGGCCAAGGGACGAGTTAGATCCAGGGAACTGGGAGGATTTGGCAGAGCAAGCTGCCCGGTACAATCCGGAGGATGAATTTAAGTTGGCCGCCAGGGTCACGGTTACTAAGTTGTTAAGTGGCCCCGCATCCATGGAACTCTGCCGGATACAGCAAGAGCTCACGGCCGTGACAGATTTATTAAAGCAATTACTTCAGCAGCGGCCTGAAAGCTGCTCGACTCCCCAAGAGAAGGCTTCACAGGAGGCACTTTTGTCCGAACCACCCCCACTAACCGCGCCCAACGTTCCAGCGCCTTCTACGCCTATTATAGCTACTGTCAAGGTTGACCCTCATAAGCGGAGTTTGCCGATGGGTGGCTAGAAGTCAACTCTGGATGATTATTTGTCCCCCTTACAGTTGTCACTCCGACAGGCAAAGCTGAGGAAATTAACAATATAGAAGCCCGGCTAGCTCAGTCACTAAAGCATGGGACAAAGTGAAAGTGCTCTTTAGAGTGAATGTTGAAGTCTATGTGATCACAAAATGTTGTTTATTGTTGAAATTAGAATCTTAGTATATGTATGGAATTTAAAATCTATAATAAGTGGAACTCCACTGCTGAAATTACCTCTGATACGGATAAATTCAAAGGCAGCTGGAGAGGGCAGGGCTATCTGCTTTCCCACATTAAGATAACTTGCAATAAGACTACTTAAAACCTTGTTTAAAAATTATAAGAGAACTCACAGGGAAATGCAAATCTTGGCCAAATTAGGTACTAGTTATTATTTCAGAAAGCCAAAAAGAAAAAAAAAATGAGATCTGTCTATCTTTTAAGCATGAAAAGAAATTCAGCCAGATCTGTTACTGATGCTTCTCCTGAAGTAAGCAGGATGTGGGGGAAGGGAGAGACATGAGGTGATCCAATATAGAAGCCAGCTCTCCTAGTATATTAAATTAAAAGTTTCCTTTCTCACCATAAAATAGTTTTAAAAATTTAGGAATATGTGTGGGATATCTGTACACGTGTAAAGAGAAAGCTAGTATAAGACAAAATGCGTGCATGTCCGATTTCGGATATTAGATAGGTCTTGAACTAGACTTAACTCTTTACAAGGGCTACAGAAATGAAAAACCCAGAGCTGGTTATCTTTCCTGAGAAAAACAGCGAAAAAGTCTTCTTGAAAGAAATTCAAGCTAATTCCAGCAACAAGATTTGCATTTCCATAATAAAGAGTAGTTTTCAAAATACTACTGAACCTTATTAAAAAGTTAACTTTTAAGGCCTTCAAGATAATAAATAAATTTGTCTCTATCATAGAATTTATCCAAAGTAAATACTTTAAAATAATTATAATTGATTCTAAAATCTCAAAGAGATTATTGAAATATAAATAAATAATATATTAATTATAAAGATCTAAGTAGTCCAGGTAACTGACTACATCCTTTGTTGAGGGAGGAAAGGGTAAAGGCTCTTCCCCCAGGAGACAATTAATATAGTGTCCTGCCAGTAGCAGTAAAGAATGTAATAATTTACAGTCAAATAAACAAAACCTAGTTTCCCAGAGCCACTGGCAAATAAAAATTAAAGTTTAAATTTGCCTCATAAAAAACCTAGAGGACAGAATTGAATCTATAAATTGATTATGTCATGTATTTTTCTTAGAAATATAAAATGTTATTAATCTAAGAACTACTAAATATATTTAAATTGCCAGCTCTAAAAATTCAAAGTACAAATTAAATTAGAAGAAATTATAGAGTTGTAGTGATTAAATACTTAAAGCATAAAAACTTATTTTTGAAAAAATGAAATGTTATATTTCCTCTAATAATTAGAAATTCAAAATAAATTGCTAATTTAAAAGAGGATTAATTCTATGATCTCAACCAAAAATTTTCTATGCAAAAACTAGTCTAAATCTAATTGATATCTTAAGATAATAATAGATAATAATAACAGGTATTAAAATATTTAAATCATATATAGATATTTATTTGATGGTTTTTTCCATGTTAAAATTTCAAGGCCTTAACAGAGATGATTCTTGGAAAGCTCCAAGGGCCCGGAGTAATACAAGAAATTTATTCTCTCTTCTTATAGGAAAACTTTTTAAAACAGATCTAATATACTTGAAATTACATGGAAAGACTTATCAAATAAAAATTAATAGGTATATGTTAAATATTATAAAAGTTTTCACCTATAAGAAAGGAAAAAACAATATATTTCTTAAATATAGCCAAATTTTTCAACAGCAGTAGAATTTCAAGAAAGACAAAAGCTATGCTTTTGGATCAGACCAATAAAGTATCAAATCTATAAGTTTTACTGAATAAGTTTCTTTACCATTATTTTTTTAAATTAAAAATACCTACTTAAGTTACTTTATAAATTAGCTTTTACAATATAATCAATATCATATAAATTAAGTTACATAAGAACCCAATATTTTATAAATAATTGAATCCTAACTGTATATGGCCGCCTACATTTTAATTAAGATAAAGGCAAGGCAACATTTATAGCTTATAAATTCAAAAGTAAATTTGCTTTATTTTTAAAGTAAAGATACCTTACCATGATAGCAGTCAGCACCTGTACATTACTACAGGTTGCCCAAGACCAAGGACAAGGAAGGTCGGTGTACACACCCTTCTACATAGAAGTCAAAATACTTAATATTTTATATTCTACCGGGAACCCTGGCTTAGGGGCTTGATTTATTTCTAACACAGGGAATAGTATTAACAACCACATTAAAAGAAATTTTTTATCTCAAGTATTAACCATTTTTACAGATAGATCCAGTTCTAGAAAGGCTAGATATACTACAACAAAGGAGCAAAGATTCTTCAAACCTCTTATATTTCAGTAGAAATACAAGCTCTTATTTATGCCTTAACAAATTTTACTACAGAACCCAATAATTTATAATAATAGTACTTATATGGTAAGTATAGCAAAAATTATTAAAACAGCTACTATAAGGCACATTAATTCAGCTTGTATTGACACCATTCAACAGCTGTTTCAAGATATACAAGGGATCCTACATTCCCAGTCTAGCCCCTGCTTTATTATACATGTACGGGCCCACTCTAACCCTTCAAAGCCCCTAGCTGCTGGTAATCAAGCAGCTGACTTTCATACCCAGGTTTGTGTTCTTCAGGCTCTAGATAATGTCAGACAAGCTAAATGATCCCACTATATCCATCATCAATCAGCTAGAGCCCTCTGGTGGCAATTTAAGATTCCCTGAGAAACTGCACGACAAATAGTAAAGATGTGCACACGATGCCCCCAAATACTTCCCGTACCGCATTACGGGGTTAATCCTCAAGGACTAAAACCCAATCAACTATGGCAAATAGATGTCACTCCCATTCCTGAATTTAGTTGTTCTCGCTATGTTCATGTAACTATTGACACCTTTTCTCATTTCATTCTGGCTACTGCCAGGGCTGGTGAAGGAGCTAAACATTGCATCGCCCATCTCCTTTACTGTTTTTCTATTTTAGGGGTCCCCAACAACTGAAGATGGACAATGCCCCCGCCTATTGTAGCAAAGCCTTTTCTCATTTCTGTCATCAATACTGTATAACTCAAGCACGGCATCGACTATAATCCCCAAGGACAGGGAATTGTCGAGCATACCCATCAGACTCTTAAGAATCAAATTTTTAAAGTTAAGAAGGGGGAGTATTACCCCCTAACTCCTCAAAATATACTTAATCATACTATATTCATTTAAAATTTTCTGCAAGTGGATAATGAGGCAGCCCAAGGATTCTGGAACCCACAGGCAAGGGCATTTTCTGAGGTGTATTGGAGAGACCCGTTGACTAATGAAATGCATGGTCCCGACCCCGTACTAATGTGGGGGAGAGGCTATGTTTGTGTTTTCCCAACAGGAGACGAGAATCCTCGGTGGCTTCCCGAGCGGTGTGTGCGCGCCATGCCTCGAAGTCAGGTGGCAAAGCTGAGGGATCGACTGGACCGCCTGCGGTTGGGGCCATCTAGAAATGAAATGGGACTAATGTGGAGGACCTGCCACAGTAATGTGACAGTGTGCCAGGGAAAGCTGTGCGACTGGGCCGACACTGATAATGACTTTCGCCCCCAGAACCTGGTGGCTGGACTGTGGACTATGGACAACATCACATTTGAAAAAGAATTATGGAAGTTGGTTGCCACCATGTACTATGTCACTGTTGAAAAAGAAAATGTCTCCATTTCCCCGCGGGGAGTGATTAGTGGGAGCGGGAATAGTTATAACGTCAGTGTATCATCTTGTGTACCTGATCCTTATGTCCTTTTGGTAGGGGCTAATCTCAGTGTGAGGTATGACAATGTCACTAGCATATACAACATAAGCTGCCCTTCTTGCAGTTTGACTAACTGTATTAATGGTTCCACTATGGCCTTGATGATACTGCAGCAGCTTACCTTTGTTATGCTCCCTGTAAACACTACTCGTGCATGATACGATGACTCAGGTCTAGAAGTCCTACGAGAAGTAGAGAAGGCCTTAAGCCGCCCAAAACGGTTTGTAGGATTGCTTATAGCAGGTATCACTGCGTTAGTAACCTTAATAGCCTCAGCTACTGCATCTGCCATCTCTTTAACACAAACTATCCAGACAGCTGAGTGTGTTAATGTGCTATCCTTTAATATAACAAAAGCCTTACAAGAATAAGAAGATTGGGACCAGAAAGTAGAAAAAGGTTAAACGCCCTTTATGACACTGTCCAGATTCTGGGAGATGAGGTAGTCGCCCTTGAAATTAAAGGAATCTGCACTGTCATGCAGCATATAATTGGGTTTGTATTACTCCAAAAGAGTACAATGACACCCAGTTTCCCTGGGAGAATGTTAAACGACATTTAACCGGCATTTGGCACGATGCAAATACGTCTCTAGATCTACGACTTCTACATGGGGAGATTCAGGAATTGGCGCACGTGCCCAAATTAGACATTGATATTGCCAAGGCAGCCTCAGATTTCATCACTCAGCTTCGAAATAATTTTCTATCCGTAACCTCCACAATGTATGGCCTTATTGGGTTGGTTATAACCGCTGGGCTACTGGTTTTGTTGTGTGCGCTTCTGCTGGTCCTCCTTAAGATTATATGCAGGCAGACCTACAAATTGGCAACCGATATAAAACTGATACAATTGTATCAAGATAAGGATAATGCACGCATGCATATATATAGTTAAAAGGGGGGAGCTGTTGGAACCAAGTCCCCTACCAACCTGAGAATCGGGGGATGGAGCAAGGGTAGGTAGCCCTGCCTGCTCTCCCCAGAAGTCGGGTCACTTGGGGACGTGGCAAGCAACAGTGTCCTTCGTTCTGCTGTGCGTGCAAGATTGGAATCTGCAAACATATCCTTGAATTAACATAGCAGAGCACAGCTGGATGAACCTTTCCAGCTATCATAGATATCTTCCTGCGGAGGTCTTAAGGAACTGGCACGTAGCATCATGTCCTTGGAGAAAGCCATTTGGAGGAACGCCCAGCTTCAGTGTATAAAAGAGATTGCGCCCTTAATAAACTTGCTGCAGTGCCATCGAGCATTCCAGCCCTCCTGAAGCCCCGTTGTTCATGTCTTTTCTTTTTCTCAGCCTCCTAGCCATACCTTCAGGACCTGTAATACCGGCTGGTTCTGGTACTTAGTGATTGGTGTTTTTAGTTTCTTGGGATATATTCCTAGAAGTGGGAACACTGGGTCAAATGGGAGTTCCATTTTTAGTTTTCAAAGGAAACTCCATACTGTCTTCCACAGTGGCTGCACCAGTCTGCATTCCCACCAGCAGTGAAAAGGTTTCCTTTTTCTCCTAATCCTTGCCAACACTTATCATTTGTTGATTTGTTGATGATAGCCATTTTGAGAGGTATGAGATGATACTGCACTATCATTTTGATTTGCATCTCTCAAATGATTAGTGACTTTGAGCATGTTTTCATATGTCTCTTGGCCTTCTTCCTGTCTTCTTTAGAAAAGTATCTATTTAGGTCCATTACCCATTTATTGATTGGGTTGTTTATCTTCTTTTTGCTAAGTTGTATGAGTTCCCTTTAAGATTAAACCCTTATTTGTCATAACATTGGTGAACATGTTCTCCCATACAGTGGGCTTTTTTGTTATTTTGCTGATAGTTTCTTTTGATGTAAAAAAGCTTTTTATTTTGATGTAGTCCCATTTGTTGTTTTCTCTTTAGTTTCCATTGCTCAAGGTAAAGAAATTAGTAAAGAAATTAGTAAAGAAATTGCTTTGGCATATGTCTGAGATTTTGCTGCCTGTGGATTCCTCTAGTATTTTTGGTTTCCAGTCTTATGATTAAGTCTTTTATCTATTTTGAATTTATTTTTGTGTATCGTGTAAGTTGGTAGTCTATTTTCATTATTTTTTGCATGTACCTATCCAATTTTCCCAACACCATTTATTAAAGAGACTGTTCATGCCTCCTTTGTCAAGTAATAATTGAGCAGAGTGGTTTGAGTCAATTTCTGGGTTCTCTATTCTATTCCATTGACCTATATGTCATTCTTGTGCCAGTACCAGCCTGTTTTGAGAACAGTGGTTTGTAATATAGCTTGATGTCTGATATTGAGATCCAACCTACTTTGTTCTTCTTTCTTAGGATTGCTTCAGCTATTTGGGGTCTTTCTTAATTTCAGATAAATTTTTGGAAATTTTGTTCAAGGTCTGTGAAATATTCCATTGATATTTTAATAATGAGTGCATTGAATATATAGATTATTATGGACATTTTTATGTTGTTGATTTACCAATCCATGAACACGGTATATTCTTCCATCTGTTTATGTCTTCCTCTATCTCTTTCTTTACAGTCCTGTATTTTTCCACATATAAGTCTTTTACCCCCTCTGTTGATTTTATTCCCATGTCTCTTAATTTTTTCATTGTGATGGTAAATGGGATTGGTTTTTTTAGTCTCTCTTTCTGTAAATTAATTATTGGTATAGAGAAATGCCATAGATTTCTTGGCATTAATTTTGTATCCTGCTACATTGCCAAATTCATTTATTAACTTTAATACTTTTTGATGGAATTTTTAAGGTTTTCTATGTAAAGTATCATGTCATTTGCAAAGAAGGACAGTTTTACTTCATCTTTTCCAATTTGGAAGCTTTTTATTTCTTCTTCTTGTCTTATTCCAATGGCTAGTACTTCCAGTTCTCTGTTAAACAGGAGTGGTGAGAGTGGGCATCCCTGTCTTGTTTGTGTTCTTAGGGGAAATGGTTTTAGTTTTTGCCCATTGAGTATAATGTTGGCTGTGGGTTTGTCATATATGACTTTTATTATTTTGAGGTATGATCCCACTATTCACACTTTGCTGAGATTTTTTTTTTTTTTTATCAAGAAAAGGTGTTGGATTTTGTCAAATGCTTTTTCTGCATCAGTGGATATGATTATATAGCTTTTATCTCTCAGTTTATTTATATGGTGTATTACAATGTATTGACTTGCAGATATTGTATTATCCTTGCATCCCTGAGATAAATCCTACTTGGTCATGGAGTATGATCTTTCTAATGTATTGCTGTATTTAATTTGCTAGAATTTTGTTGAGGACTTTGGCATCTATGTTCATGAGGCATTTTGGCCTGTAATTCTCTTTCATTATGTTGTCTTTATCTGGTTTTAGTATTAGGATTTTGGTGGCTTCTTAGAAGAAGCTTGGAAATATTCCTTATTCTTGAATTTTTTGGAATAGTCTAAGGGGATACATTTAGTTCTTCCTTGAATGTTTTGTAAAACTCCCCTGTGAAGGACTTTGGTTTGCCGGATTTTTTATTATTGCTTTAATTTCTTCCATAGTTATTGGCCTATTGAGTTTTTTTTAGTATCTTCCTGGTTGAGTTTTGGAAGGTTGTATTTTTCTAAGAATATGTCCATTTTCTCTACGTTGTTTAGCTTGTTAGAATAGAGTTGTACATAGTATTTTTTTAAACAATCCTTTGTATTTCTGTGGGGTCTGCTTTTATTTTGCCTCTTTTGTTTCTGATTTTGTTTATTTTCGTCCTCTCTCTTTGCTTCTTGGTGAGCCTGGCTAGAGGTTCGTCATTGTTGTTTATCCTTTCAAGGAACCAGTTCTTAGTTTCATTGATCTTTTCTATTTTTTTTTTTTTTTTGTATCAATGTCATTCATTTCTGCTCTGATCTTTATTATCTCCTTGCTTCTGCTCACTCTGGACTTTTTTGTTGCTCTTATTCTAATTCTTTGTTTTGTAGTGTTAGATGATTTATTACCGTTTCTTGTTGTTATTGTTGTTATTTTTAGACAAGCCTGTAGAGCTATAAACTTCATGTCAGGACTGCCTTCTTTGTGTTCCATAGTTTTAGGATTGTTGTGGTTTTATTTATTTATTTATTTATTTATTTATTTATTTATATGTTTATTTATTTTTAAATAAAACTTTATTGCTCAGATTATTATAATTGTTTCTCCCTTTTCCCCCCATAGCTCCCTTCTACCCAGTTCCCACCCCACCCTCTGCCCTTACCTCTCCCCCACATTGTCCTCAACCATAGGTGTACGATTTTAATCCAGTCTCTTCCTGCAGCTTCATACCACTGATAATTATCAATCCACTCCCTTTCTTTGCCCCTGATTTAAAAATCTGAGGAACAGTTTATTCTGTTCCTCAGATTTTTAAATCACTTGATTTTTAGATTCACTTGTTGATATATATGTATTTGTTGATCATAATTTTTTAAATATTTTATTTTTTATTAAATTATTATCTGTGTACATATACCATTGCCCCCCCCACACACACACACACACATACATGCCTTCCTTTCCCAGAGTTTTGTGTCCATTGGTTGTACTTATATTCATGCATACAAGTCCTTTGGTTGATCTTTTATCTTCCCCAGATCTCCCTACCACCCCTGCTGTAATTTGACAGTCTGCTTGTTGCTTCACTGTCTCTATATCTATCTTTTGGTTCATCAGTTTATAATGTTCTTTAATATCTATAAATGAGTGAAATATTATAGATATCTATAATATCTATAAATGAGGTCATGTGGATTTCTCTTTCATTGACTGGCTTATTTCACTTAGCATAATGTTCTCCCATTCCATCCAGGTTGCTGCAAATGATGATAATTCCTTCATTTTTATGGCAGCATAATATTCTATTGTGTAGATATACCATAGTTTTTTTGATCCAATCATCTGCTGATGGGCACCTAGGCTGTTTCCAAATCCTAGCTATTGTAAATTGTGCTGCTATGAACATAGGAGTGCATATATCCTTTCTGATCCCTGTTTCTAGTTTCTTGGAATATATTTTTAGGAGTGGGATTACTGGGTCAAATGGGAGTTCCATTTTCAGTTTTTTGAGGAAGCTCCATACTGTTCTCCACAGTGGTTGCACCAGTCTGCATTCCCACCAGCAGTGCACGAGGGTTCCTTTTTCTCCACATCCTCACCAACACTTGTCGTTTGTTGATTTGTTGATGTTGGCCATTCTGATAGGTGTGAGGTGGTATCGCATTGTTGTTTTGATTTGCATCTCTCCGATAATTAGTGACTTTGAGCATGTTTTCATGTGCCTTTTGGCCTTCCTTCTGTCTTCTTTTGAAAATATTCTATTTAGGTCCATCGCCCATTTTTTAATCGGTTCATTTTCCTTTCTTTCTTTCTTTCTTTCTTTCTTTCTTTCTTTCTTTCTTTCTTTCTTTCTTTCTTTCTTTCTTTCTTTCTTTCTTTTTTTAAAAATAAATTTTATTGATTTTGTACAGAGAGGAAGGGAGAGAGATAGAGAGTTAGAAACATCGATGAGAGTCACCGATCAGCTGCCTCTTGCACACCCCCCACTGGGGATATGCCCGCAACCAAGGTACATGCCCTTGACCGGAATTGAACCCGGGACCCTTCAGTCCCCAAGCCGACGCTCTATCCATTGAGCCAAACTGGTCCCAGCTCTTTCTTTTTTTTTTTTTTTTTTAAATAACTCTTTATTGTTCATATTATTTCAAATGTTCCTCATTTTTTTTCCCCTCTGTTGCTCCCCTCCACCAGGTTCCCACCCCATCCTCTTCCCTTTCCCCAACCCCCATTGTCCTCATCCATAGGTGCACAGTTTGTGTTCAGTCTCTTCCCCCATCCCCCACTCCCCTTTTCCCCGAGAATCATCAGTTCACTCTCCTTCCATACTTCTGATTCTATTATATTCACCAGTTAATATTGTTCATCAGATTTTTTTTAATTCCCTTGGTTTTTAGATTCATTTGTTGATAGTTAGGTATTTGTTGCTCATAATTTTTATCTTTATTTTCTTTGTCTTCTGAAAGAACCTCCTTTAGCAATTCATTTAATTCTAGTTTGGCGGTGATGAACTTCTTTAGCTTTTTTTTTTTTTTTTTTTTTTTTTTTTTTTTTTTTTTTTTTTTTTTTTTTTTTTTTTTTTTTTTTTTTTTAGTGAAGTTCTTTATCTGGCCTTTGATTCTGAGTGATAGCTTTGCTGGGTAGATTATTTTTGGCTGTAGATTCTTGCTATTCATCACCTTGAATATTTCTTGCCATTCCCATCTGGCATGCATGGAATATCTTCTGGCTCTTTATGTTCCTTTTGTTTGGGGTTCTGTTCACTTCCTGGACTTGTAGGTCTAATTCTTTCACCAGGTGGGGGAAGTTTTCTGTCACTATTTCTTTCAGTATGTTTTCGGTATCTTGCTCTCTCTCTTCTTCTGGGACCCCCATAATTCTGATGTTGGTTCTCTTGAAGTTGTCCAGGAGGTTTCTTACATTATTTTCAACTTTCTGGATTCTCTTGTCTTCTTGCTTATGCGAAGGAGTATCTTCTGGCTCTTTATGTTCCAAATCTTTGACTTGAATTTTGTGATCTTCCATTCTGATTTTAGGACTCTGTATAATATTTTTTATTTCAGACAATGTAATCTTTATTTCTTGTTGATCCCTTATTGTTTCTTGTTGATCCCTATTATTTCTTGTTGATCCCTTATTATTTCTAGTTGATCCCTTTTCATATCCTCAGAGGTTTTGTTTATTTTATCAGCCTTTTCTAGGAAATTCTTGAAAAAACTTATAAGCATGGTTTTGAACTCTATATCCAGTCACTTTTTGTCCTCCATTTTTTTTGTTTGTGATCTGTTTCCTTGTCTTGGCATTTTTGCAGCTTCCCTGAGTTGGTAGCCTTAAAAGTCTCTGTGTTCAGCTTGGATGGGGCGGATTTTCAGGGTGGAGCCTACAGCCTTGGCTTCCATCAGCCACGCATTGGGTCAGCCTCCTCAGTTACCTGAGGTAGAGACTCTTGGTGCTCCCCTTCATGGACTGCTTGTACAGCCTTATTATTGTTAAGTTTTGATTGTTAGTATCACTGGGAAGAATCAACCTCCAGGCCAATTGAATGTATCAGCTGTGTCTACTCCAGGATACCTTCTGTATTGAAGACAGTCTTATAGGATCAAACTTACAAAATTGCAGAAGCCTCTGTGCTCAGCTTGAATGGGGTGGAGTCTCAAGGCTGAGCTGACAGTCTTGGCTTCCTGTCAACCCTGCCCCTGTGGGCATGCCTTAGACCTCTGCCTTCCACTGATCCCCTGAGTGAGTTTCCACCTGACAGCGTGGGTGCCCCAAGGGCTCGCCTATGATTGGGTTGGGTCTCTGTAGTGTGGAGCTTCTGACTCCTTCCACTAGGGAGAGGCTGCGGCAACCTCCACGGTCAGACCTCTCTGTGCTCACTCACCTGTGTGCAACTGTAGACCCTGCCACCTGCAGCTCCCGGATCCCCTGAGTCTTCTACTCTGAATCTCTGGATGTCTTTCTCTATAGTCCAGACTCTGATTCATGAGACTCTCTCCTCCTTTTTAGTTGTAGATTTCCCACCCTGCCAGATTTCCTGTAGTTTTGAATGATGTCTGATCTGTCTTTTAGTTGTTTTGAAATTGTTGTGCAAGGCGGCAGCTTAGGTGCTTATTTAGGTCACCATCTTGGTTTCTCCTGATTGTTGTGGTTTTATTCTCATTAGTTTCCAGGATGTTTTTAATTTCTTCTTTGAAATCTTTGGTAATCCAATCAATGTTTAATAGCATGCTATTCCACTTCCAAGTGTTTGAATTTTTTGAATTGTTTTTATTGTAGTTAATTTATAATACTTTACCATTGTGGTCTGAGAAGATGCTTGATATGATTTCAATCTTATTGAATTTTGGGGATACTTTGCTTGTGTCCCAATATATGGTCTATTTTTTAAAATGTCCCATGTGCATTTGAGAAAAACATATATTTCCTGGGTGAAATGTTCTGAAGATGTCAATTATGTCCCCCTGATCTAAAGATTCATTAAAGATTTCTGTTTCTTTGCTGATTTTTTTTCTAGAGGATTTATTCAGAGATGTCAGTGGTGTATTAAAGTATCCTGCTATGATTGTATTGTTGTCAATCTCTTTCTTGATATCTTCCAGGAGTTATTATTTTAAAAAATGTATTTAGGTGTTCTTTCATTGGATGCATATATGTTTATCAGAGTTATACCCTCTTGTTGTATCAATCCTTGTAGTATTAAGAAGTACCCTTCATTATCTCTTGTTATGGCCTTCATTTTGAGGTGTATTTTGTCAGATATAAGTATTGCTATCCCAGCTTTTTTTTCCATTTCCATTTACCTGAAAGATATTTTTCCATCCCTTCACTTTTAGTCAGTGGGAATCCCTTGTTCTGAGGTGGGTCTCTAGTAGACAGCATATACACCACAATTATTATGATCTCTGAACTCATAGTAACCTGGCTACTCAGTGTATGTCCTGTATAATAAAAGGCTAATATGCAAATTGTCAACCAATAGGCAGGCCGGCCATCCACCCATGTTCCCTCCCCCTGGCCAGGATTGCCTGACCCCACCAGTGAACTAATTCATGCAAGGGGCCTCTAACACACACACACACACACACACACACACACACACACACACACACACTGAGTTCCAGATTATTATGTATTCAGAGATCATTATAATCTGGCCATTCAGTGTATATGGGTCATTTTTTTTTAATCTATTCAGCTACTCAATGTCTTTTAATGGGAACATTTAGTCCGTTTTTGCTTAAAGTTATTATTGAAAGGGACTTGTTTGAAGCCATTTTTATTTTTTGTGCCTGTGTTCTGCCTTACCTTTTCATTTCTTCTTTTTACACCAGTCCCTTTAGCATTTCTTGTATTGCTGGGTTGGTGGTGATAAACTCCCTTAGCCATTTTTGTTTGTTTGTGAAGATTCTTTTTCCCATTCAATTTTGAATTATAGCCTTGCTGAATAAAATAATCTTGTATTTAGTCCCTTGCTTTGCATCACTTTGTAAATTTCCTTCCATTATTTTCTGGCCTGATGTCTTTCTGTTGGGAAATCATTTGATAATCTAATGAGAGATCCCTTTTATATAGCTTTCTGTCTCTCTTTTACAGCCTTTAAGCTTTTCTCTTTGTCCTGAACATTTGTCATTGTAATTATGATGTGTCTTGGTATGAGTCTTTTCAAGTTCATCTTGTTTTGGGTTCTTTGTGCTTGTGTGACTTTGTGCTTGCGTGACTTTCCTCAGGGATTTTTTTCTGACATTATTTCTTCAAATAGGTTTTCTAAACCTTGTTCCTCTTCCTGTTGTTCTGGAACCCCTGTTATTCATATGTTGCTTTGTTTCACATTGTCCCAAAGCTCCCTTAGGCTGTCCTCCTGTCTTTTAATTTTTCTCTCCAATTGCAGTTCAGTTGGGTGTGTTTTGCTTCCCTGCCTGGTAATTCATTAATTCAGTCCTCTGCTTCTCCTAGTGTATTGTTGAAATTTTCCATGGTGTTTTTTATGGCAGCTATAAACTCTTCATTTTTTCTTGATTCTTGTATGTTATTGATTTTTTCACCCATCTCTTCTTGATTCTTACATAAATTGTTGATTTTTTCCTCCATCTGGTTTATGAACTATATGACCCTTACTCTGAATTCTTTTTCTGATATAGTGCATGCCTCTGTTTCATTTAGCTGCTTTTCTGGCAATTACTCCTTTTCTTTCATTTGGATGCTTCTTTGTCTACCCATTTTTGTTTCACCTACTGATCTGGATGTTGAGTGGTGCAGGGACTGCTCCTTGCTTGGCAGTGGCTCCTTGGGCTGTGGTTGCTCCTTGGGCAGTCACAGAAGTGGCTTCTCCTCATTTGGCAGTGACTTTTCTGATGGGTGCTGTTTGCATCAGTGATGGCTCTTCTGGCTGGAGGGGGAGGTTGCTCACACAGCTGCTGTTCCTTGGATGGGGATGGCTGCACATGGCTGATGCTTCTCAGATGGGGGCAGACTGCTCATGTGGCTGCTGCTTCTTGGATCAGGGGCTGGCTGCACACTGTTGCTGTTCCTCAGATGGGGTGGGCTGCTCAAGAGGCTGCCACTTCTTGGACAAGGGAAGGTTGCTGCGGGGCTCTGCTCTTTGTATGGGTATGGGCTGCTTGTGTAGCTGCTGCTCCTCAGATGGGAGATGGGCTGCTTGCACAGTTACTGCTCTTTGGGTGGGAATGAGCTGCACATGTGGCTGATGCTCCTCAGACAGCTACAAGCCACTCACCCAGCTGCTGCTCATCAGACAGGTGTAGGCTGCATGTGGCTGCTGCTTTGCAGACCCATGTGGGCTGCATAGTGCTGCCACTTCTCAGACTTGGATGTTCTGATCATGTGTCTGCTGCTCCTCAAACCGAGGCAAGCTGATTGGGTGGCTGCTGCTCTTCACGCAGGAGTGAGCTACATGTGTAGTTGCTGCTACTTGAACAGGGGCAGGCCACTCACCCTGCTGCTGCTCCTTGGATCGGGGCAGGCCATGTGAGGCTGCTGCTCGTAGGCCTGGGGAATGTTGCTTTTGGAGATGCTCATGTGTCTGCTGCTTGCAGTTCCCTGGGCATTGGGCCAGTCAAAGGGGAGCATGCTTCAGAACTTACAGGAACCTGCACCAGGGGTAGCTGGTGACTCGTTGACTGTGGACCACAGCTGTGGTAGTAAATCCCTGGCATGGGTGGCTGTAGAGTCCCAGGTGTTATCTGAGGGCACCTTGGGTGGAGGTGAGGCTTCTTCAAAAAGTCAAGGGCTCTGAGGACAAGCTGGCCTTCTGGTACTGTTTACAATAGTAGCAGAGGCTGCCTAATTAGGTGATCCCAGTTAACCTGCCCCCAAAGGTCCTGCAGGATCTAATTGTTATATACACACACTCATACACACACACACACACACACCACATGACCACACACTCTTCTTTTGCTCTCTCACTCACTCATGCTCTCTTCCTCACTGCCACCTTCTTCCTGCCTCTGTCATTGAGTCTGAGGTGTTATTGACCCGTTCGCGGATGGAATTTCCTCTCCAGGTGTCTGATTATGCTGCTCGCTCTCTAGCACCTGGTCAGACAGGATAAAACTCACCTTGACAAGACACAACACAAAGGGGAAAAAACACAAATGTACTCACAACACCAATAATCCCACTATGTGACCACCTGAAAAAAGAGAATTAGGGGAGAGAAAGAGAGCTCAAATTATATTGAAGAGAGACAAAGATAAGAGAGAAAAGAAAAAGGAAGAAAAAGGAAAAAAAATATATTTTCTGTGATATATATATATATATATATATATATATATATATATATATATCACAGAATCAATAGATAAACCAAAATAAATAAATAAATAAATAAATAAATAAATATAAACACCCAGCAAAGAGGGTGGGGAAGAATCTGTATAAATATAGGGAGGACAACAGTTTAGTATGGAGGAAGTAGAAAGGGGATGGATAAGAAGAAAGAGAATGAGAAGAAAATAATAATAAATTTACAAAAAATGATTTCAAAAATGGTATAAAATAAAAAATAGCAAATAAAATAAAATAGAGTGATGGAAAAGTAATGTAAAAATAAATAGAAAATAAAGCAACAAACAAAAATAGGAAAACAAGGGGAAAAAAGGTAACAAAATAATTTTTTAAAAATGAAAAGTGAAATGTCATTCTTTTGGCTAGATTAAGGTCCCAGTTTTCGGTTTCTCAGTTTCTATTGCTGGGACTGAAGGTCTCTCTTTAGTCCAGTCCATTTGGACTCTCAGAGACTATTTAGATTCTTTAAAATCCTTTGCATCATTCAGGGTAGAATCTGGATGTGGCTGTATTGATTGCCTAGAGACTATAGGGAGAGGCTATCTCTTCAGGACAAAATGGCTGCCCAGGTCCCAGGCTCAGGTACAATTCAGTGCCAGACTAGCTGTCACTTCTCCTGAATCCCTCCTCTCCCAAGATTCCACAATTCTGCACATTCTCCTGCACGTTAGCCATGGATAAGTGTCTGTGTCCGAAAGGTCCTATGAACTAGGTTCAGTGAAAAAAGGCACAAGCCACAGAGCGGAGAAAGACTGCCTCTGAGCGCTCCTCTCCTGCTGGCACTGCATGGTCTGGTCAGCCCATTAGGCTGCCCCCTCTAGACTCAGCCTTTCGTGACTGTGGACCCAGTTCTCAAATCTTCTCCCTTCAGAAGTCCTATGGACCTTCTTTCCACAGCCTGACACTGTGCCTGTCTCCATGGATGTGGCTTGGTGCTGTGTGGATTCCCTCTGACCCTCTGGGCTCAGAGGTCTGGCAGACTCTCCTGCCCAGAACCTTGATTTTACCTTTTTCCAGGGGTCCTCTGTTCTTCCCGGTTGCAAACTGTCTCACCAGGTGAGTCTCCTTCACCAATTCAGGTCGGATGTTATTTGTTTCAGCTGCTCATTCTATCTGCTCTGGGACAAGACTTAGGGCACGTCTGTCTATTCTGCTGCCATTTTGTCTCCTCCTGGCTATTTAAAAAAATGCTGCAATGAACATAGGGGTATATATATTATTTCAAATTAGTGTTTCTGGTTTCTTTGGATAAATTCCTAGAAGTGCAAACACTAGGTCAAAAGGCAGTTCCATTTTAAATTTTTTGAAGAAACTCCATACAGCTTTCCACAGTAGCTCTACCAATCTGCACACAAGAGTTCCCTTTTTGCCACATCCTTGCCAACACTTATTGTTTGTTGATTTATTATAGTAGCCATTCTGACATGTGTGAGATAACTCATTGTGGTATTAATTTTCATCTCTCTGATGATCAGAAATGTTGAGCATCTTTCATATATCCACTAGAGACCCAGTACATGAAATTCATGCAATGGTAGGGTTCCTGTGACTTCTGGCTGCTGCCTGGGTACTTCGTCGCTTCCTCTGGCCTCTTGCTGCCACCACCATGGCCACCAGTGAGGCCTCCCTTCCTTCATCTGGCCGGCTCCATGCCCTGGTCAAACTCCCCAACAAACTCCTGATCAGGGAGGAAATTTGCATACTCCCCTTTTATTATATATTATAGGATTGGCCATCTGCATTTTCTCTTTGGAGAGGTGTCTATTCAGGTCTTTTGCCCATTTTTAAATTGGATTGTTTGGGGGTTTTCTTAGTGTTGAGATTTATAAGTTCTTTATTAATCTGGGATATTAATCTCTTATCAAATGTATCGCTGGCAGATATGTTTTTCCAATCAGTAGGATCTCTTTTTGTTTTGTTGATGGTTTCCTTTGTTGTGAAAAGAAATATTTTGGTGTGGTTCTACTTTGTTTATTTTTCTTTCATTTCTGCTGTCTGAGGATATATATATAAAATATTGCTCATAGAAATATCTGAAATTTTACTGCCTATGTTTCCTAGGATTTTTATAGTTTCTTATTTAACATTTAAATTTTAGCCATTTTTAGTTTATTCTTGCATATGGTGTAAGAAGGTGGTCTTTTTTCATTTTCTACACATATCTGTTCCATTTTCCCAGCACCAGTTACTACAGGAAAATCAACTGACTGGAAATTCTACAATGAGAAGGAAAGAAAAAAACAGAAGGAAAAGCAGAGGAGCTGTAAAAGCCTAAGGTACAGAGACAAGTTGCACACGTGGGGAGAGGATGGAACCAGAGAGGAGGGGAAGGCTGAGTGCCGGGCTGGCATTCCCTAGTGGGAAGGAGATAAAAGCTCCAGACTGTGCTGAACCCCAGATCCGAAAGCACAGAACCCCAGTTCTAGGCCAGACCCTGGGGACCCAGGCTCATACAGAGGGAGCCTGGGCTGTAAGTTGGAATCTCAGGGGAGCGGTGAAAGACACATTGCACGCAGAGGACAGACAGTTGACTGTGCTTGCTGGATTGCCTTAGTGGGAAGGTGACAAAAGCTCCAGACTGCTCTGAACCCCACTTCCAACCCCACTTCCAACTGAACTGAACCCCAGTTCCAGACTCATTGGGGGAGAGCCTAGACTTTTTGGTAGTGGGCGAAACTTGAGGGCACCTTTCTCTCAGACGTGCCTCCACCCTGAAACTCTTCCCCATCCAAGCTCAACACAGAGACTTTTAAGGCTACCAACTCAGGGAAGCTGCAAAAATGCCGAGACAAGGAAACAGATCATAAACGAAAGAAACAGAGGAGAAAAAGCAACTGGATATAGAGTTCAAAACCACGCTTATAAGGTTTTTCAAGAATTTCCTAGAAAAGGCCGATAAAATAAATAAGACCTATGAGGATATGAAAAGGGATCAACTAGAAATAATAAAGGATCAACAAGAAATAATAAGGGATCAACAAGAATAAAGAATAAATTGTCTGAAATAAAAAATATTACACAGAGTCCTAAAAACAGAATGGAAGATCGCAAGAATCAAGCAAAGATTTGGAACATAAAGAACCAAAAGACACTCCTCCATAGAAGCAAGAAGAGAATCCAGAAAGTTGAAGATAATGTAAGAAACCTCTGGGACAACTTCAAGCAAATCAATATCAGAATTATGGGGGTCTCAGAAGAAGAGAGAGCAAGATACTGAAAACATACTGGAAGAAATAGTGACAGAAAACTTCCCCCAGCTGGGGAAAAAATTAGACCTACAAGTCCAGGAAGTACACAGAACCCCAAACAAAAGGAATCCAAAGAGGGCCACACCAAGACACATCATAATTAAAATTCCAAGCGCAAAAGACAAAAAGAGAATATTAAAAGCAGCAAGAGAAAAGCAGTTGGTTACCTATAAAGGAGCACCCATTCTATTGTCAGTTGATTTCTCAACAGAAACCATGCAGGCCAGACGAGAATGGCAAGAAATATTCAAGGTGATGAATAGCAAGAACCTACAGCCAAAAATACTCTACCCAGCAGAGCTATCACTCAGAATCAAAGACCAGATAAAGAGCTTCACTTAAAAAAAAAAAAAAAGCTAAAGGAGTTCATCAATCCCAAACCAGAATTATATGAAATGCTGAAGGGGGTTCTTTAGGAAGAGGAAGAAAATAAAGATAAAAATTATGAGCAACAAATATGTAACTATCAACAAATGAATCTAAAAATCAAGGGAATTAAAACAATTTTAATGCACAATATTAACTGGTGAATATAATAGAATTAGAGGTATGGAAGGGGAGTGAACTGATGTTTCTTGGGGAAAAGGGGAGTGGGGGGTGTGGGAAGAGACTGAACATAAACTTCACCTATGGATGAGGATAATGGGGGGTGGGGAAAGAGCAGAGTTTGGGGTGGGAACCTGGTGGAGGGGGGCAATGGAGAGGGGAAAATGAGGAACATTTGATTTTGCACTCCCTCATTTGTGCAGAATCATACCCTTGGGATTTCTCAGTGGTTCCCAAGTACTGCCTAGGTAATAGAGTGCCTGGCTGCCTACACGGCTGGGAACAAGGAGAATCCGGAGTTCCAGTGCTGGGGAGGGAGAAGTTGTACTACTGTTGTAAGGCAGTTCACTTTTGAAGGTGGAGGTCCCAGGGTCCATGGGTCTGCAGCTGGGGTAGCAGGATTTTGACTGAAGTGGCTGCTGGGTCCTGTGCAGTTCCAATGCCTGTCTGGTTGTTGGTGTTGATGAATTGAGAAATCTGAGACCAGGTGCCTGGAGTCCTGGTGCCCTTCTGTCTGCAGCTGTGGTGGCAGGTCTTCTACCAGAGTGGCTGTAGAGTCCTGGTTTGCTTCTGAATCCAGACTGGGTGGTGGCAAGGTTATGATTCTAGTTTCAAGCAGTTCTGTTCTTCAAGATTGTGTGGTCTCTGTGCCTCTGGCATCCTCCCTGGGAATGTTTGCAGCAGTGTCAGGATTTTGCCTTCTAAGACTACCTGGATTGGAAGCCTCCTGGAAGAACTAAAGAGTCTAACTCTCCCTATTTCACTCACACAGACACACACCCACTTCCACACATACCTCTATCACTCCCTCACTTGATCACACACTCTTCCTCCCTACCTTCCTGCCAGTCTCCATCTTTTTAAATTCCCAAAGACCATTTTTTCCTGCAAAAGAAAGATAGTGGGTTTGACACAGGGAAAAATGCAGGCTGGTTCTAGCAACAAGATGGCTATTTCCATAATAAAAGGTAGTTTATTTAAATAATCATGGACAGCATTCCAAAGTTAACATTAAAGCCACCAAGAAAATTAGTAAATTGTCTCTGTTACAAAAATTTTCCAAAGGAAATGCCTTAAAAGAATTATAATTGGCTCTAGAATCTTAAAATTGTTGAATCATAGATAAATAATATATTAATTATAAAGGTCCAATAGTCCAGGGGAAAGCTAGCTACACTTCTCTAATGGAGGAAGAGGCTAGTCACCCTTCCCCCAGCAATACAAGCAGGTAGGCTAAAATTTCCTGCCAACAGCAATATCTAAAGAAAGAATGGCCAATTTACATCTAAATAGACCAAGTTATGCCAAAACTTTTTTTGCCAGCCTAAAAAAGGGGGTTTTCCAGAGCATCTGGCAACTTAAAACTTTAAAGTTATTAAATCTTAAGTAATAATAGACAAACATGTAAATTGACTGTACCTCCTGATTGGCCACCAGCCAATCAGGAGATATATGCAAATTAACAAAACAAATATGGCGGTTAATTTGCATACGCAGGTGCTGAGTGATGGGGGCAGGACGCTTGCATCGTTGCCATGGTGATGACTCATGTGTGCTGCCCCACACCAAGTCTCTTAGAGCCTCTGGCCAGCGTGGGAATGTGGGGCCAAAGTGAAAAGAGGTGTCTCCCGGAATGGAAAGAGGCAGCTTCCAGAATGGAAAGAGTGGGCTCGGGGACTGAACCAAAAGGGGCTGGGCCAGAGTGGAAAGGTGGTGATGGCAGCCAGGGAAAGAAAAGCCCATTCTAGCACAAATCTTCATGCATTGGGCTTCTACTAAAATTATAAAAACTTGTTCTATAATCTGAATTTGCCTCATTAAAAATCTAGAGGACAGAATTGAATTTGTTAATTATGTCTTGTATTTTTGAAATTTATTCTTAAAAATATAGAAATTTATTTTTGAAAAACATAATTTTGTGTTTTCTCTGAAATAATTTGGAATTCAAAATATATTGCTTATTGGTCTAATTATAAAAGAGTATTAATTATGTGATCCCAACTGAAATATTTAATACTAAAACTAGTTTAAATTTAATTGATATCCTTTAAGATAATTATAAAAATATATAATCTTTAAATATACACACTTGATGGTCTTTTCAAGTTAAATTTCAAGGCTATAACTGAGGGATAATTTCAGAGCATTTCACAGGCCCTGAATGTTTTCAGGGAGTGTTCTCTCTTCTTAAAAGAAAAAAATTTTGATGATTGAGGGGAAAAGATGGCGGCTGGCAGGAAGGAGCTGAGAGGAAGGAAGTGAGTGAGAGTAGGAAAGGAGCATGTGTGGACAGGCCTGAGGTGCGTGTGAGTGAGTGAGAAAAAGTTAAATCACACAGGAGCAGCAGGAGCTGGCAGAAGGCATCTCCTTGACAAGGAGAGACTAGCAGCACTGCGGGCTCTCCCTGGACGGTGGGGTCCCAGTATGGAGCCCTGCCATCTTGAAGGGGAAAAGGGCCTTTTTTAGAAACCCAGCAACACCACCAACAAGACAAGCCTTGTAACTGCTCCTCGACCCAGCACCAATTCCAGCCAATATCCTGCTACCCCAGCTTCAGACTCAAGGACTTGCACATCCAAAGATACGCTGATCACAGCAGCTGTAAGTGCACTCCCCCTCACCAACCACAAAACCTGGGTTTGTGCGTCTGCCCCACCCCACCCATACACTCTCTTTCTCCTGGACTCCGCTTGCCCCACATAGCAAAATCCTGGATTGCAGGCATTCGCAGATTTGTGCCTGAGCCAGACCCTGGTTCTCGGACTTTTGTGAGCTCGCACCCCGCGCCCCCCTATCCCTTAGCCTCGCTGGCGCCCAGATTGGCACGTTCCGGCCCAGAGCCTGGATTCGCATGTTTGCACTTGGATTCCACATTTGCCGCCCCCTCGCGCTCTCTCTAGCCCCGCAGCAAAACCCAGGTTCCCGCAAGTCCGTGGCTACTGCCTGCCCCCACTTTCACCCCTCTCGCCTCCACTCACACCCAGATTCGTGCAATCGTGGGTTCGCACCTGATTTGCCCATTCATGCCCCCTTGTGTCCACTGGCACTGGACAGCAAAACCCTTGGATTCTTTTGTTAGCAGGCTGTGCAAGCTAAGACTAGCAATAACACCTCACCCCCAAGGTTGCGTGCCTATCTTGGGGCACTCTTTACTTCAACCCCATAGACAATAGGACATCCCAATCCAGGCTTGCACCTCTCCTGGGGCAGTTCTCCCGAGAGTGGATTCTGTACAGATGAGGGCTCGAGGCCCTGCACTGGAAATTCTGAACGCCCTCTCCTGGAGGCTAGCCCAGCTGCTTAACTGAGTGCTGGGACCCCTAGGTGTACATTGGAGCTCAGAGCCCTGAGAGAGCTTATCCGTGGATATGTCACTGCAGAGGTGAAGTTCCAGCAGACCTCAGTAAACCACTAGTGGAAGCCACAATGAGCTTGCCTTGGATGCTATCTTGAACAAGCAGGAGGCGCACACTCATCCAGCAATAGAAACTTTGAATTCACTTTGCCTAGATACTGACACACAGGCAACTGCATGACTATACTGCTAGGACCCTTCAGAATCATTTAGTGCACCTCACTGGCAATCTAATGTGAGTTTCCCAGTGAACCAACACTGGGAGTAAGCACCTATTCACAGAAAAGCTGGGTCCACCTATCCCACGACTGCATATCTCTGGGCACCTCACCCATGACTTTCCAAATAGCAGGTCCCCTGAACCACAACACCCAAAAGACGGTTCCTGAGGACCACTGGGAGGCCCTGCAGGGCACATTTGATTACAATTAAGGGTGCAAGATAGCAAAAATCAAGAAACTCCCCCCCACATCAGCTGACTCGTAGACACCACAGTTGTACCTCCAAAGTATATAGACCTACATCAAGAGAACCCAAATAGCTTTAGAAGGGAGCTACACTAGATTAAAAAGCCCAGGGGAACTGAGAAATTACACCAGTAGCACCATCCCCAAAAGAACCTGGGAAGCAAGGCAATTGGGTTTATAATTAAAACACTACAGGAAAACATGGGAAGGCAAAAAAGCAATCCACAAAGGAAAGGGCAAGAGGAATCACCACAAAGGGAGTTAAATGAATTTGAAGTTAGCAGTTTATCAGAGACATAATTCAGATTAATGGTTATAAGGATGTTTAAACGGCTAGAGGATAAATTCACATAACTCAATGACAATTACACACAACTCAATGAGAATTACAAGGAACTGAATGAGAATGTCACCAACATGAAAAAATACCAAGAGGAGATGAAGAACGACATAGCTACAATAAAAAACAGAGTGGAAGGCTTAAAAAGTAGGCTAGAAGAGGCAAAGACAGCATTAGAGAAGTAGAAGACTAGGTAGAAAAACACACACAAACACAGCAACAACTGGAAAGAAGACTTAAAAAGCAAGAGGAGAGCCTAAGGGAGCTGTGGGACAACTCAAAATGAAACAACATTAGAATAATAGGCATACCAGAAGGAGAAGAAGAAAAGCAAGAAAACCTGGAAGAAATAATGACAGAAAACTTCCCTGATATTGGCAAGGAAAAAACTATCCAAGTCCAATAAGTACAGAGTCCCAAACAAATTGAACCCCAAAAGACCTATACCAAGACACTTCATAAATAAATTGATAAACACCAACGACAAAGAAAGAATCTTAAAGGCTGCAAGAGAGAGATAGAAAGTTACATACAAGGGATCTCCTATTAGAATAGCAACTGATTTCTCAACAGAAACACACCACGTCAGGAGGGAATGGAATGAAATATACAAAGTAATGCTGAACAAGGGATTGAAAATACTATACCCAGCAAGGCTATCATTAAAAATTGATGGTGGGATCAGAAGCTTCACAAACAAAAAAGGGCTAAGAGAATTCATCACTACCAAGCCAGCAATGCAAGAAATGTTAAAGGAACTGCTGTAAAAAGAAGAAAGAGAAAGGCAAAAAGAAACACAAACGCTAAAGAAGAATATGACAACAAACAGGCACTTATCAATAATAACATTACATGTAAATGGATTAAATGCACCAGTAAAAAGACATAGGGTAGCTGAATGGATAAAAAAAAACATGACCCATATATCTGCTGTGTACAAGAAACCCATCTTAGAGCAAAGGATTCACACAGACTAAGAGTGAAGAGATGGAAAAACATTTCTCAGGCAACAGAAATGAGAAAAAAGCTTGGAGTTGCAATACTTATATCAGATAAAATAGACCTCAAAGTAAAGGCTGTAACAAGAGATAAGGCAGGCCACTACATAATACTAAAGAGAGCAATTCAGCAAGAAATATAGCTCTGGTAAACATATATGCACCCAATGCAGGAGCACCAAAATACATAAAAAATCTTCTGGAAGATATCAAGGGAGAGATAGACATCAATACAATCATAGTAGAAGACTTTAATACACCACTGACATCAATGGATAAATCCTCTGGACATAAAATCAGCAAAGAAATAGTAACCCTAAATGACACACTAGACCAGATGGACCTAATTGACATCTTCAGAGAATTTCACCCCAATGCCAAGGAATATACGTTCTTCTCAAGTGCTCATGGAACATCCTCAAAAATAGACCACACATTGGGTAACAAGCAAAGTCTCCCCTAATTCAAAAGGATTTAAATCATATCAAGCATTTTCTCAGATCATAATGGCATAATATTAGAAATAAACTAAAATAAAAACATTCCAAAAACCTCAAACACCTGGAGGTGGAATAGAATGCTACTAAACAATGATTGGGTTATCAATGAGATCAAAGAATAAATTAAAAACATCCTGAAGACTAATGATAATAAAAACACAACACTGCAAAACCTATGGGACACAATGAAAGCAGTCCTAAGAGGAAAGTGTATAGCTCTACAGGCCTACCTCAAAACAAAACAAAACAAAACAAAACAAAACAAAAGGGTTAATAAATAATGTAACTCAACACTTCAAAGAATTAGAAAGAGAGCAACAAGAAAATCCCACAGTGAGCAGAAGGAAAGAAATAATAAAGATCAGAGCAGAAATGAATGACATGGAGACCAAAGAAACAATACAAAAGATCACTAAAACCAAGAGCTGGTTCTTTGAAAGTATAAACAAGATTGATGAACCTCTAGCCATGCTCACCAAAAAGCAAAGAGAGAGGACCCAAATTAACAAAATCAGAAATGAAAGAGGTGAAATAACAACAGACCCCACAAAAATACAAAGGATTATAACAAAATACTATGAACAATTCTATTCTAATAAACTAGACAACTTAGAGGAAATGGACACATTCCTAGAAAAATACAACCTTTCAAAACTTAATCAAGAAGATACTAAAAATCTCAATAGGCAGATAACTATGGATGAAATTGAAGCAGACATCAAAAAGCTTCCGGCAAACAAAAGCCCAGGTCCAAATGGCTTCACAGAAGAGTTTTACCAATCATTCAAGGAAGAATTAAAACCTATCCTCCTCCGACTATTCCAGAAAATTCAAGAGGAAAGAACACTTCCAAGCTCCTTCTATGAAGCCAGCATCACCCTAATACCAAAACCAGATAAAGATAATACAATGAAAGAAAATTACAGGCCAATATCCCTCATGAAGATGCCCTGTTTCCCTGAAAATAAGACAGTGTCTTATATTAATTTTTGCTCCCAAAGATGCTCTAGGTCTTATTTTCAGGGGATGTCTTATTTTTCCATGAAGAAGAATATGGTACACATTTATTGTTAAATGAAAATAAAGGAAATTTATTACCTGTATACGGTATGGTAGTACGGTAGTTGTCAACACAAACCAGACAAGCAGTATCAAGAATTTACTCATTTATTCAATGACAATCATGTCATCATCTTATGGAACATCATCATAACAATCCAATTCCTGAATTTCCTGGTGAATTTCTTGTGACTCCATTTCTTTCAGAATCAGTGGACCAAATCTCTCATGTTTGGCAATAACATTCTGAGACAGAGCCTGGGGGGGGGGGGGCTTATTTCCGGGGGATGCCTTATATTTCAATCAGAAGGAAACCTGTAAGTAGGTCTTATTTTCGGAGGATGTATTATTTTCAGGGAAACACGGTAGATGCCAAAATCCTCAATAAAATTCTAGCAAATCGGATCCAGCAGTATATAAGAAAAATCAAACACCATGACCAAGTAGGATTTATCCTGGGGATGCAAGGATGGTAAAATTTTCGCAAATCAATAAACGTGATACATCACATAAACAAATTGAGAAATAAAAATCACATAGTCATATCAATTGATGCAGAAAAAGCATTTGAAAAAATCCAACACCTTTTCTTGATAAAAACCCTCAGCAAGGTTGGAGTATAAGGACCATACCTCAACATAAAAAAGCCATATATGACAAACATCATACTCAATGGGCAAAAACTAAAACCATTCCCTCTAAGAACAGGAACAAGACAGGGATGCCCACTCTCATCACTCCTGTTCAACATAGTGCTAGAAGTACTAGCCATTGCAATCAGACAAGAAGAAGAAATAAAAGGCATCCAAATTGGAAAAGAAGTAAACTGACCTTATTCACAGATGACATGATACTGAATATAGAAAACCCTAAAGACTCCATCAAAAAATTTTTAGACTTAGTAAATGAATTTAGGAAGGTAGCAAAATACAAAATCAATGCCAAGAAATCTATGGCATTTCTATATACCAATAATGAACTTACAGAAAGAGAGACTAAAAAAGCAATCCCATTTACCATTGCACCAAAAAAATTAAGATACCTAGGAATAAACTTAACTAAGGAGGTAAAAGACCTATATGCGGAAAACTACATGACACTGAAAAAAGAGATTGAGGAAGATGTAAACACTTGGAAGTACATACCATGTTAATGGATTGGTAGGATCAACATCATCAAAACATCCATACTATCCAAAGCAATATATAGATTTAATGCACTCCCCATTAAAATATTAAGAGCATACTTCACAGATCTAGAAAGAACACTCCAAAAATTCATCTGGAATAAAAAAAAGAACCCGAATAGCCAATCCTGAAAAAGAGGAATAAGTAGGAGGGATCTCAATACCAAATTTCAAGCTGTATTACAAAGCCACTCTTCTAAAAACAGTTTTGTACTGGCACAAGAACAGACATATAGACCAATGGAATAGAATAGAGAACCCAGATATCAACCCAAACCACTACACTCAATTAAATTTGACAAAGGAGGCATGAATATACAATGGAGTCAAGACAGTCTCTTCAATAAATGGTGCTGGGAAAATTGGACAGATACATGCAAAAAAATGAAACTAGGCCTCCAACTTACATCATACACAAAAATAAAGTCAAAGTGGATACAGGACTTAAACATTAGATGGGAAACCATAAAAATACTACAGGAATCCACAGGCAGCAAAATCTCAGACACATGCCTAAAGGACTTCTTCACTGATACTGCTCCTAGAGCAATGGAAGCTAAAAAGAAAATAAATAAATGGGACTACATCAAAATAAAAAGTTCTTTCACAGCAAAGGAAACCATCATTAAAACAAAAAACCCCACTACATGGGAGAACATATTTGCTAACAATATAAATGATAAGGGTTTAATCTCCAAAATTTACAGAGAACTCATACAACTTAACAAAAAGAAGATAAACAACCCAATCAAAAAATGGGCAACTGAGCTAAATAGACACTTTTCAAAAGAAGACAGAAGAAAGGCCAAGAGACATATGAAAACCTGCTCAAAGTCATTAATCATCATAGAGATGCAAATCAAAACAACAATGAAGTACCATCTTACACCACAGGCTACCAAGGAGCCAGAACTAAACCTCACATTACCCTGCTTGGCCCCGGAGGATGGCTGGAGTCAGAATGGCTATCATCAACAAATCATCAAATGACAAGTGTTGGCAAGGATGCAGAGAAAAAGGAATTCTTTTACACTGCTGGTGGGAATGCAGACTGGTGCAGCCACTGTGGAGAACAGTATGGAGTTTCCTTAAAAAACTAAAAATGGAACTCCCATTTGACCCAATGATCCCACTTCTAGGAATATATCCCAAGAAAGTAGAAACACGAATCAGAAAGGTTATATGCACCTGTATGTTCATAGCAGCTCAATTCACCAAGCTAAGATTTGGAAACAGCTTAAATGCCCATCAGCAGATTAATGGATTAAAAAACTGTGGTATATCTACTCGATGGAATACTACGCTGCAGTAAAAAGGAAAGAGTTCCTACCATTTGCAGCAACATGGATGGAGATGGAGACCATTATGCTAAGGTGAAATAAACCAGGCAGAGAAAGATAAACATCACACGATCTCACTCATTTATGGAATATAGTGAATGACATAGACTGACGAACAAGAACAGACCCAGAGACTGAGTAACATTGATCAGAACCTCAAACCCTAGGGAAGGAGGGGATCGCTGGAAGTAAGGTGGAGAAATCAAGCAAAGAGAATTGTGGGCACACATATGAGCCTCATCAATGGCCACAGAAAAACATGGGGATGGAGAATGAGGGGAAGAGAGGGGATAAGGGGGGATAAGAACACTTATGTAAAATAATAATAATAATAATAATAATAATAATAATGATAACGAGAGAGAGAGAGAGAGAGAGAGAGAGAGAGAGAGAGAGAGAGAGAGAGAGAGAGAGAGAAAGAGAGAGAAGAAAGTGTGAGGTAACCAGAACCCCAAGAACATCTGAGAACGACTTTACTACCATGCTAGCAGGCATCAGCTGTAGGGCTATTGGATAAGTATCTCTGATTTATATTCCTAATCCTTCAAGGGTGGGAGTCCTTACCTGGGCTGATCCTCCTTCCCAAAGTAGTCACTGATGATACCAAACACCTTGGTCATCCAGGAGGGCCATGGGTGGGACAAAGAAGTATAGTTACATAGGGGGCACCACACAGCTGCCTTTCTGTATGACACAAAATTAAACCATTGCTCCTTTGTGTGTAAAATTAAACAGAGGTTTCTGGCTGGTGATGACACCAAAGGAAGGGACCATCACTACTTCCTTCTGGGAGAGGTGTAGAAAATGAAACAAAGACCTCATCTATATAAAAAGAAATTAGCAGCCAGTTTTAAATGGAATTTCCATGGCCTAGAGCAAAGAATATCCTTACATGATACTATTCTACAAGGTCACTATAATTTCTCCCAGATTTGGGTTATCCCCATTACTTATAATAGTACCTTGCACCTTGAGGTATCAATAAAAAATCATTTATTTTAATTTATATATTTGTTGGTGGTATTTGGAGACAAAGGTAACACAGCTCTAGATATTTTAGAAATACAGCAGCATATTGTACAATTATCCCAAACAAACATACAAACCAATCCTTTGCATGTCTGGCAGCAATTTAAAATGACATGAAAGGACTTCATCCCTCCCACTATGCAGAGGGCCCCCTGGGAAGGCACCTGAGCATTCTATATTGGCCCGTCTTCCCCTTGTGGCCAAAAATGAACCTCTTCTCGTGGTCCAAGTGCCCACAACTATTGCCTGATCTTTCAGTTCATGCCGAGGCTGAAGCACCATGGTAGCTGGTACCATGGATCTCTTGCCTGCCCAGTGGGGGGAGCTGGGCTCTCTCTGGAGAAGAAACGTGGGTTCCCAAAAGTTATGAGATCAAAGCCCGGGCCTCACCAGCAGGTGAGGGGTTCCCAAGGCAGGTGCTGGGTGTGGAGCCCATGGGGCCACAGGCTACCAAGGAGACAGAACTAAACCTCACATTACCCTGCTTGGCCCCGGAGGATGGCTGGTTAGCCAGAGACTGGTAAGATTCCTCAGGGAAGGAACAACCTAAGACAGGCACAGTCGCAGGGGGGCCATCAGGAGAAACTTTGGGGTCAACAGAGGTGGGGCACAGACCCTTACCACCACCACCCCTGCAACATGGCAGGTACCTGAAACTTCTCCCATTCTGAGGGAGGTCTCCTGCCCCCATGGCTACTTCGCTTCCCATGCGCAGCTCAAATTGGGACCCAGGTAACAGACAGAGACTTGGCTGACAGCAGCTGCCCTCTCACTGCAACAAGACTTGTTTGAGAGGTCTTATACCCATGGTGTGGGCAAGTGGGTTTTTAATATCCAACTTCAGCCTAGTAGCAGTAATGCTTAGGTCCTTCTCAAGAAGGGAAATAATCAATTCCACTATTATACACATGGTAAATAAAATTGTTGCTAGAGAGTTGAATTTGACAGATGAATAGTAGCCAACTTCTCAAAGGAAATTAATGTGGCTAATGGAAATAAATGAATATGATTGTAGTGTACAGAAAGCTGTTCCTAAATGTTAGCAAAAATTCTTGTTGGCAAAGGGTCCCATGGTAAAATTGCACATGTTATGAACCTAAAGCAGTCATAGTGTAGCGCAAATAATTTAAAATGTAAAAGCTACATTATAAAATTTCCAAAAGTCTCCTATTATTTAAAGTAAAAAAGGGGGTGACAGTGGAAGAATATCATCTAAGGAAAAATATCCTGAGAATAATTTACATCTAAAAAAATTGTACTTTAGAAAATTAACCTTCATTCGAAACGCTAACAACAAGATACCTATGAAAATACACACACGGTGTCAAAACAAGCCAGGGGAAAATTATTTGGGGGAGGGGGATTGGGAATGAAAAAGAATTCCAAGTCAAATTTAAAGAAAATATCCCTTTATTAACTTTTGGTCGAGAATGTTTGTATATTTTTAGAAAACAACTCCGAGAGCATCTGGAATCCTGTAACAGAGAGGAATAGACAGAAGCACTCCAGCCATGAAGAGAGAAGAGACACAATTCAGAGATGGAAGATGCTGACGACACCTCAGCACACCAGCAGACAGCAGGTGCGGGTTGCTGAAGGACGCCCAGGACCAAACCAGAGACGGTCAGACCTGCATCACCACCATTTGTCCACCAACCAGATCTGAAATATCATGGCTGGCATGTACACATAAGGAACTGTTTGACATTGAAATTGGGTCTCAAAAGAACTGTTGGCCTAGAAAGGAACTCATTACAGACTGATTCATTTACCTCTCAGCATAACCATTATTGCTTGTAGCAGTTTAGGTTCTTACAAGGGTTTTTCTTGGATCACATGATTCCACACACCTAGAGGAAATAATGAGCAACATAAACTGATAAACAAAAACAGACCCAGAGAAAGAGAAGCAGTGATCAGACTCTCAAACCTCAGAGGGAAAGTAGAGCAGTGTAGGGGTAAGGGGAAGAGATCAACCAAAGGACTTGTGTGCATGCATATGGGCCTAGCCAGTGGCCATGGACAACAGGGGAATGGGGGTATATGTAGGGAGGGGGTTGGGATGGGAATGGGGGGATAAAGACAATTATGTGAGACCATAAGCAATAAAATAAATTATTAAATAAATAAATAAATAAAATTTTGAAATGAAACTGATTTAGTATACTTGAATTTATAAATGGAAATCTTTATCAAATAAAAATTAATAACTATATTTTACTTATACATATATTTTAAATGTTATGAGGTTTTGACCTCTAAGAAGAGCAAAATAAAGTAATAATATGTTTCATAAATACAGCCAAATTTTTCAGCAATGGAAATTTAAAAGACATAAAGCCCTAATAGACTGCATTTTAAATAGGCTGGAGATGGGGCAGCATTTGAGCCTTGTGAATCAGATATAAGTTTACTAAATTTGCTTGCTTTTTTTTAAAAATAAAGTTATCTACTTTAAATACTTAATAAGTTAGCTTTTTAAAAAATAATCAATCTCATATAAATTAAGTTATATGAGAAACCAATATTTTTATAAGTAATTGAATCCAAGTAAAGTCTAAGAAAATTACTGAGACCTCCCATAATCCCTCTATATATGCAAATATGCCAAAGGGAATACTCTTTAAAAATAAAATTCTAAGCTTAATAAAAATGAGAATTTTTAAAATTTTGAAATCTATTCCACTAATATTTACAGAGTAAACTAAAGATTATTGTTAAAGTAATAATCTGACATTAAATATAGTCACCATAAATGTAAGGGGAGTTGTTTAATGTGACTACATGGCCTGGCAGTATTGACAAGTATTCAAAAAGCAACCATGTTTGTTGTATTATAATTGCTGTTTGGTGTAAAAAAGAAAGACAAATATATATATATATTCTTAAATATATTTTATTGATATTTCATAGAGTGGAGGAAGGGAGATGGGAGCTAGAAAGTTTTTCTTCAAACATCTAAAGAACTATAATTAAAATTATATATATAATTATATGTAGTTAGGCCTTGTAAACTAAAGTAAATATTTCATTTTTGCCTCCCTGAATTTAGCTGATGTTAAATTACTCAAATACTTATAGCAGAAATTTAATTAATATTGTTTACTTTTCATGACCTTTGGCAAGTAAAGTTAAAAAATTAATCTTATTTCAGGTTGATTCAATTGGCTAATTGAAATGAGTGAATATATAAGAAAACTTAATTGTACTGGGCAGAAAAATGTTCTTAAAGCATCAACTAATTTTTTATTGATGGCTCATCTTATAGTAAAATTGCTTAACATGCAATGTATTCAAAGCAGTTGTATTTCTGTGCAGAAAATTAAGTTATCAAGACTGCATTGTAAAATTTCTAAAAACCTCTTAATATTATTTAAATCAAAAAGGGGGATAGTAGAATAATCCCCTGTAAGAAAAATAACCTATAAGACAATTACATCAAGCCTTAATTGCTTTAAATTTTTACTTTGAAAATTAATTTTCATTTGTAATGCTGATAGCAAGATACCAATGAAAACACACATGGTGTCAGAATAAGCCAAAGGAGAATCGTTTGTTTAAAAATGAACAAGAAATCCCAAGTCTAATTTATAGAAAAGATTCCTTTATTAACCTTTGATGAGAATATGTTTATATATTTCCACAAAATTCCTCTAAACCTGTGTGGATTTCTGCAACAATGAATCTCAGAGTAGAAATGACCAGATTGCTCTAGCCACAGAATAGAAGTGACCCTCAAGAAAAGAGGAGAAACAGTTCAGAAATGAAGATGGGGAAGACAACTTGCCATACTAGCAGTCAGCAGCTGTGCATTGCTACGGGTTGCCCAGGACCAAGCCAGAGATGGTCGGACCTGCATTGCCACCGTTTGTCCATTATATACAACTAGAATATCATTGTTGGCATGTACGCATGAGGAACTGTTGGACATTTAAATTGGGACTCAAAGAACTGTTGGCCAGAAAGAAACTTACTGTGGGCTGATTCCTTTAATGCCTGACAGGAATTTAAAGGGACTTGCTAGAATTATATCTTTTCCATTGAATTTAAAAATCTTAAAACATACATTATTGTTAAATTTATAAAATCAAATAGTGTGAGATGCCAGAAGCCAATTTCAGCATGTCAGCAGGGCTGAATCATCTGGAGATGACTGGGGGCATTTCCCCAAACCTAAAAGGGATGCATGAATGATTGCTTGCTACCAGACAGCTAAGTGCATCTTAATCTACATGTTATTGCCTCTATTGGTCAAATACCTGAACAGCCTTGGATAGTTTCTCCCAAAACTCAAAATCTGACAATGGATTCTGTATACCTAACACTACCCTTTGATGTGTTTATCTACCATGCCCAAGGACAAATTTTGTTAATAAATAGCAAGGGGTCCTGAAACAAGGAGAACTTAGTTCCTTTAGCTATGTTTTCTCTGACTCCCCATGATGCCTTTCAAAATTATGTTTTGTCTCTGGACTCTTGATTAATTTACATACATTGCCTTCTCCAGGTTCCTTAACCCTTTTAGATACTGGATCAAGATCACTGGCACTCTCCAAAAATTCATATGGAATAAAAAAAGACACCCAATAGCCACAGTAATCCTGGGGGGGGGGGGGGGGGGGGACAGAGTTGGAGAGATCACAATACCAGATATCAAGCTATATTACAAGCCCATCTTTCTCAAAAATGCCTGATACTGGCACAAGAACAGACCTATAGACAAATGGAACAGAACAGAGACCAAAAATTATCAATGGAGTCAAGAAAGTATCTTCAATAGTGTTGGGCAAGTTAGATTCATGCAAAAAAAAAAAAAGTAAAAAGAAAGAAAGAAAGAAAAAAGAAAGAAAGAAAGAAAGAAAGAAAGAAAGAAAGAAAGAAAGAAAGAAACAAGACCACCAATTGACATCATACACAAAAATAAACTAAAAAATAAAGTCTCTATCTTTTACCAGTGTCCCGATTTGAGCTAGGCATGGAAAGTTAAGCAGCCATGGCGGCAGGAGACTCCCTCAGCAGGGGTGAGGTTTCAGGCCCCTGCAAAGTTTTTGGGCCCCACTTCTATTGACCCCCAAGTTCCCTCCTGATGGCCCCTCTGCGACTGTGCCTGTCTTAGGTTGTTCCTTCCCTGAGGAATCTTACCTGTCACTGACTATCCAGCCATACTCTGGGGCCAAACAGAGTGATGTGAGGTTCAGTTTTGTCTCCCTGGTATCCTATGCCCCCGTGGCCTCCACGTCTAGATCCTGCCTTAGAATTCCCTTGCCTGTTGGCGGGGCCCCACCACTAATCACATATCTTGGGGAATCCAGGTTTCTTCTCCAGGGAGGGCCCAGCTCACCCCACTGGGTGAGAGACAAATCCATGGTACCAGTCATCACAAGGCTTCAACCCCGACATGAACAGAAAGCTCAGGCAGCAGCTGTGGGCATTTGGATTGTGAGAAGAGGGTCTCTCTTGGCCAAAAGAGCAAGAGGGGCCAATATAGAATACTCAGGTGCCTTTGAAGGAGGCCCTCTACATAATGGAAGAGATTAAATCCTTTCATGTCATTTTTAAATTGCTGCCAGACATTCAAAGAATTGGTTTGTAAGTTTGCTTGAGATAATTATATATTATGCTTTTGTAATTTTAGAATATTAAGAGATGTGTTACCTTTGTCTCCAAGCACCAAAAAGATGATTTTTTATTGATCCCCAAGGGTTCGAGGTACTATTATAAATAATTGGGGTAACACAAATCTGGGAAAAATTCTAATGACATTGTAGAATAATATCATGTAAGGATATTCTTTGTTCTAGGCTATGGCAATTCCATTTAATACTGGCTGTCCATTTCTTTTTCTATGGACCAGATCTTAGTTACATTTTCTGCACCTCTCCAAGGGGCTAGTAGTGATAACAGTGACACCCTTTTTTTGGTGTCCACACAGGCCAGAAACCGCTCTTTAATTTTACACACAAAGGAACAGTGTTTTGATTTCGTGTCATGCTAAAGGAAAGCTGGATGGAAACCCCTGTGTAATTACACTTTCTTGCTCCTCCCATGGTCCTCCTGGATGACCAAGGTATTTGGTATCATTGGTTACTACATTAGGTGGGGGATCAGCCTATGTAAGAGGTCTTACCTGTGATGTGTCAGGAGCATAAGTCCAAAATACTTTCCCATTTGCCCCAAGTAATATTAATGTACAGCTAAAATCAGGACCTGGGTATAAAACAGAGACTTGGCTGACAGCAGCTGCCTTCGCACTACAAGACTTGTTTGAGTTGTCTTGTAAACATGATGTGGGAAGTGGGTTTTTGATATGTAAATCCAGCCTACCACCAGGAATGCTCAGGGCCTACTCAAGAAGGCAAATAATCTTTCCCCCTAATATTTACATGGTAAAATAAGATTGTTTTAGAGTAATAAATTTGACAGTAAAGTAGTAGACAAGTTTTCAGGCTAATTTAAATTGGCTAATTGAAATAAGTGAATATCTTAGAAAAACTAATTGCACTTGACAAAAAGCTGTTCCTAAAGTGTTAACGAAAATTTTTACTGGTAGTTCATCTCAGGATAAAATCTCACAACAGGAAATGAACCAAAAGCAGTCATATTGTCATGCAAAAAAATAAAATTTAAAAATTAAAATTTAAAATTAAAATTTAAAAATTAAAAGCTACCAGACTACATTATAACGTTTTCAAAAGCCTCCTAATATTTAAATTAAAAAAGGGAAAGTAGAATATCATATAAGAAAAAACATCCTGAAAGTAACTAACATCTAGAAAATTTGTACTTAGAAAATTAATTATAATGCTATCAGCAAGGGACCCATGAAACACACAGATGGTGTCAAAACAAGCCAGAGGAAAATCATTTGGGCAAAAAAATGAAAAAGGATCCCAAGTCAAATTTATAGAAAATATTCCTTTATTAACTTTTGGTTGAGAATATGTTTGTATATTTTCAGAAAACAACTCCAAGACTATGTGGATTCTGGCAACAGAGAGAAATTGACAGGACTACTGCAGCCATGAAGACATAAGAGAAGCAGACCAGAGACGGAAGTTGCTGATGACCCTTGCCATAATAGCAGTCAGCAGCTGTGTATCACTGCAGGTTGCTCAGGACCAAACCAGAGAGGTTTGGACTTCAATTACCACCATTTGCCCACCATCCAGAACTGAAATATCATTGCTTTAAAATTGTCTTTACAATTTGTATTAAGTATTTTTATAGTATATCATTTTTTTATTTTTACAGCTATTCGATACTTAAAGTGAATGCAATGTGGTTTTCATTCTTGCATCTGAATTTTTTCTTCTTGCTCTTGTAATAGTAAAGCTTATCCAATTTACATTCGTTTTTCAAGGGCTTATATTTGGTTCAGTTTCTAGTTGGATCCCTACTTTTTTATTTTAAATAAATCTTTATTGTTCATATTATTACAAATGTTCCTCATTTTCCCCCCTCCGTTGCTCCCCTCCACCAGGTTCCCACCCCACCCTCTGCCCTTTCCACACCCCCATTGTCCTTATCCATAAGTGCACAGTTTATGTTCAGTCTCTTCCCACACCCCCACCCCACCACTCTCCTTTTCCCCGAGAATCGTCAGTTCACTCCCCTTCCATACCTCTGATTCTATTATATTCACCAGTTAATATTGTTCATCAGGATTTTTAATTCCCTTGGCTTTTAGTTTCACTCGTTGATAGTTACATATTTGTTGATCATAATTTTTATCTATATCTTCTTCCTCTTCCTAAAGAAGCCCTTTCAGCAATTCATATAATTCTGGTTTGGCGGTGATGAACTCCTTTAGCTTTATTTTATTTTATTTGTGAAGCTCTTTATCTGGCCTTCGATTCTGAGTGATAGCTTTGCTAGGTAGAGTATTTTTGGCTATAGGTTCTTGCTATTCATCACCTTGAATATTTCTTGCCATTCTCGTCTGGCCTGCATGGTTTCTGTTGAGAAATCGGATGGGTGTTCCTTTATAGGTAACTACCTGCTTTTCTCTTGCTGCTTTTAATATTCTCTTTTTGTCTTTTGCGCTTGGAATTTTAATTATGATGTGTCTTGGTGTGGCCCTCTTTGGATTCCTTTTGTTTGGGGTTCTGTGCACTTCCTGGACTTGTAAGTCTATTTCTTTCAGCAGGTGGGGGAAGTTTTCTGTCACTATTTCTTCTAGTATGTTTTTGGTATCTTGCTCTCTCTCTTCTTCTGGGACCCCCATAATTCTGATGTTGGTTCATTTGAAATTGTTCTTACATTATCTTCAACTTTCTGGATTCTCTTATCTTCTTGCTTCTGTGGAAGAGTGGCCTCTGGCTCTTTGTGTTCCAAATCTTTGACTTGATTCTTGCAATCTTCCATTCTGTTTTTAGGACTCTGTATGGTATTTTGTATTTCAGACAATGTATTCTTTATTTCTAGTTGATCCCTTTTCATATCCTCATAGGTCTTGTTTATTTTATCAGCCTTTTCTAGGAAACTCTTGAAAAACCTTATAAGCGTGGTTTTGAAGTCTATATCCAGTCACTTCTTGTCCTCAATTTCTTTTGTTTGTGATCTGTTTCCCTGTCTCGGCATTTTCACAGCTTCCCTGAGTAGGTAGGGAGGCTTTGTGTGGTAAGGTGTCCTATATGGTTCAGTAGGTCAGCTTCCCAATTACCTGAGGTGGACAGTCTTGGTGTAGCCCTTTGTGGGCTGTGTTTGCAGTCTTGTTGTTAAGCCTTGCTTGTTGTTGATATCACTGGGAAGCATTGATCTCCAAGCCAATTGGCTATGAGGATCAGAAGTTTCTCAGCTAGGAGGGCTTCTGTGCTCTGCTTCGATGAGGCAGAGTCTCTGGGTGGCACAGCCAAGCTTTGGTGAATCCCGAAGATTGGTTGCAGGCACGTGCCCTTCTTTGGTATAGGCGCAGGCAAACTTTGGATTCCTGTCTGCCTCTCCCTAGGAGAATCCTATTCGCAGCAAATGAGAAAGCTAGCCACTGAAAGGGCTTCTGTGCTCCACTTGGTTGGGGCAGAGTCTCGGGGTGGTGCAGACAAGCTTTATTCAGCCCCTCCCTACGAGGGTCTGGTTTCTGAGTCCCGCAGTAATGGCCATTGGCTTCACACACCTCTGAGAAATCTCTGCCCACTGCCTGACAGTCTGGCCTCTTTCTGTCTGGGGCCATCTATCAGAGCAATAGGGTGGTTCTGTTTTCCTCCCTAACAAGAAACCTAGCCTCACATTAGCTGTCCACCCTCTCCATGCACAGAAAGTAAGCCCACCCTCTATGTGCTCTGCAAACAAGCCAGCAGCGAAGTCTGGCAGCCGCCTTTTCACGTGCACAGTTCTCCGCACCTTCACAGTTCCTAAGGTTCAGTGTGCCTTCTCTCTTCTTCCCAGATAGTAGAGCCTCCTCTCAGCTAGCCGTCCAGCGCTTCAGGGCGATGTTTCCCGTTTTCCAGTTCTAAATTCAAATTTGTTGTGGTAGGCTGCATTCAGGTGTCTATCCTATGCTGCCATCTTAGTTTCTCCCCTACTTTTTTTTTTTTTAAGCAATATATTTGGCTTGTGATAGTAAGCCTCACTTATAATCAAGCCAGTAGTTCTCCCTATCTGAATATTTCTATAATACCTATCACTTTAGCATACCAGAGATTGTATTCATTTATAGAAAATAACAATAAATGTCACCTGATCATTTGATCTTCTAGTAATATTTTATAGCAAGATGTATTATTCTAGTAATTCAACTATTACAAAACTGAGGTGTACAGAAATAAATCACATTGAACAATAAAAAATGATTCAAATATCAAAGCATAGTACACTTAAGGACTCCCTTATCCTGTGCCGCAGATATCATAGCATAGTACACAGTTCACATGGAACTCAGCTTCCTTTAAAATAGGAAGGGATGCCATACTCATGAAGCAGCTACTTCTGCACATATTTTTTTATTTAATTCACGGCACATATTCTTTATACTAATTGTTGGAAAATCATCCTAGCAATTGCCTCTGTTCCTCTCTGTATTTTAAAAAAATATATTTTATTGATTTTTTACAGAGAGGAAGAGAGAGGACTAGAGAGCTAGAAACATTGATGAGAGAAAATCATTGATCAGCTGCCTCTTGCACACCCCCTACTGGGGATGTGCCTGCAACCAAGGTACATGCCCTTGACTGGAATCAAACCTGGGACCTTTCAGTACACAGGCTGATGCTCTATCCACTGAGCCAAACCGGTTTTAGCCCTCTCTGTATTGTCACTTTACATTCTGATGTCATTACTGAGCTTTTATAATCCATTCACTCTAATAAGATTGTGAATATTTTAAGGACAGAGATCATGACTTGAGCTTTTGTTTCTCTGTCATGGTGCTTAGATAAATACTCAAATGCGACCCAGTCCAAATGACTGTAATGAGAGAGGCCCACTGTTGCTGGAGACCTCTGATTTTTATTTAAGGGGCCTCACTTTTTAAAAATATATTTTATTGATTTTTTTACAGAGAGAAAGGGAGAGAGATAGAGAGCTAGAAATGTCGATGAGAGAGAAACATCCACCAGCCACCTCCTGCACATCCCCTACTGGGGATGTGCCCACAACCAACATACATGGCCTTGACCGGAATTGAACCTGGGAACTTTTAGTCCGCAGACTGATGTTCTACCAATGAGCCACCGGTTTTGGCAGGGGCCTCACTTTTTCTGTGCCTTTACAGAGTGATGAGTAGGGGCTAAGAGAATTTAAGGAAACCCAGACAGAGTTCTCCTCCTAAAAGATTTTGCTAAGCTGGTGCCCAGGACCACTGGGCATTTGTCCAATTAAAATCTGGACACACAGCAATAACAAAGGCATTGGTCTCCTACTGCTAATGCTTGGGGATCAAAACCCAGTCTTCAGGAACTCACTGCTATAGTCAGGACCATGCTGCTTGGTAGACCTGGCCTAGTGCTCCTAACTCTGGGGAGAGGGAGACTTTCTTAGCTGCAGGCTATAGGCACAGGACTCCATGCCACAAGCTCGAACAGATCCTAGCACAGGTTTGTCAGTGGAGCAGCTTCTTCGCCTGGGGTTGCAGGACAGCTTGGCTGGTCTGTTCTCCCCATGATCAAGGGGCGGTTTTTCTTGGTCTGTTCTCCCCATGATCACAGGGCAGCTCAGCATTAGCTCACTGCTTTCTACCAGCTGCACCTCACGAGTCTCCTATGGGCTGGGGGAGCCAACCAGTGGAGCTCACACCTTGTGGCAGTGGCTTTGAAGGTTGCTACGGCAACCCAGCACTGACTTCCAGTTGGTCAGCCTTTGGTCATGATCAGTCATTACAAGTTACAACTGTGGGCTTTTATTATTTAATGAATGGATGGGGGATTAGAGAAAAATGATATTCTCTAAATTCTGGCTTGACATTTAATCTTGAAATTTAGTTTCTAAGTTTTTATTCAAATTTACTAGTGAGTGAAAGGATAGAAATGGGAAATTGGGGAGAAATAAAAAGTCTCAAGAATATTTCAGTGTCTACAGGCTGATGTCAATTCTCCTAGTGCATGTGACTGGTTGAAATATACAATATTAAATTCATAAGTAACTCAAAGTGTTTTTGGAGTTTCAACATTAATTGATCCTTGTACCAGTAGAGATGATATTGCCTCATCTCAGAGGTACTCAGCAGCAGTTTGGCATAGAGGAAGCTCTATCCCAGCCTAAAGATCAGTATGTAAGAGGCCTCATATCTTTACTCTGTGTTCCAAGATGGCCACTGATTAAATATATTCTTCAGAAGATTCTAATATACATATTTAAAGATAAGTAGATGAATGGATCTCTGTTTGGACAGCAACCATCTAGGCAATAAAGATTATGGCTTAACTCAGCAGTTATTTAAGTATTTTCTTTTTTAGCATGATATTGGTCAGTCTAATGCTTTTCTTTTTTTTCTCTAGAGCAGTGTTTTCCAAACTTCTCTATGATGATGAATCACCTGGTGGAGTTGTTAAAATAGAGATTCCTGAATCCCAACTAAGAAGTGCTAAACTAGAAATTTTGGGAACATATATGTAAAATTGTATACTTAGTTAACTAATAAAAAAAAACTAGAATTTTTGGGAACATATATAATAGGTAAAATTTTGGGGAACATATACATATACTTAAGTACTAAAATTCTAGTTTAGCACTTCTTAATTGGGATTCAGGAATCTGTATTTTAACAACTCCACCAAGTAATTCTCATCATGAGAGAAGTTTGGGAAACACTGCTCTAGAGAAATGATGCAGCCTTTAATCATCTCAATGCCTAAAGTACTTTCAATATTAGCTAGAAAAAAGCAGGATGTTCTCTTCATTAAAAATGAAAATAAATAAATAGGAGAGAGGGTCATAAATGAAAAAAAAGCCATTTATGGAAGTGGAGTAAAAATGAATACACTGTTAAAATTAGATTTTGAAATTTCTTTGAAGGAATCATAGACATTTTTTTAAAATTTATTTTCAATACTCTGTTCTGCTTCCTTCACTTTGCCAAAAGGCAATGAGGGCATCATCCTTGGAGATGAAGATTTCAAAGATAATGGCTTACAGCCAGAAGATTTGGTGTCCTGGAAAAGACACCAAATAAAAGACTCTCAAACCTTATTGGAGGGGACCTTACCAGGTATTACTAACTAATCCTTGTGCAGCTGAACTTAAAGGAGTTAGCTCAGATATTCACATTTCTCATTAAAAAAAAAAAAACAAAACCATCTATAGCGGAGATCACAGACTTTTCAAGGACGAGAAGTCGCTGACCACGGAGGCAGATGGCTATCCCAAGACAACATTAACAAGACAACATTAACAAGGCAACATTAACAATAATGCTCACAAACTGATATTGCTTGTTTTTATATCATCTGATTGTTATTGATTGAATGTAAATAAAATGATTTTCATATTCTTATTATCCTTATGGTTTCCTAGTGGAAACAATATCTACCTCTTAGACCTCTTCCTTAATTAGGTATGAAAAATTTAACTTGGATATCTGCTAATCTTTCCTACCTACTACAGAATGATGTTCTGATTATCAGGTATGATAGTGAAATTAATGTTGTGTTAGCCACACTTTGGTCTTCTCCTACTATCAATATAAGCTTTGGTTGTTGTTGTTGTTTTCTGGCTCTATTTATTATAAAGGACCCACTTTAGGCAAATACCTCCAAGAATATCTCCTTGGTAATTCCACTGGTAGAATTGTATATGGATCTAATCTGGATGAATATAATATGGTTATAGAGATGGGTGATGAATGTAAGACAAACAGCAAAAAGGATCATGGTGGCTCAAAAATTAGAAATGATCCAGAATACTTTTTAACAAGGACATATAGGATCTGACTGCCTCCCATTTACCTGCCTTTTTAAAATATATATATAATTTGTCCTTAAATGACATCTAAGGTTATGGTCTTGCCTCCATCCCCAGTGGCCCACCTGTTCAGTAAGACATACTAACACTGAGACATCCTAGGAATGAGCATTCCTAACACAGTGGGAGTTCCTTATCCAACCAAAAGGTTGGTCATCAATGCATCCTTTGGATTGATTAATGACCAAAAGGGAGACATGTGAACAAAAGGAGCCACATGCTAATCTGACAAGCTCAGGGGAGGCCTGCATGGTAGTCTTGCAAACTCAGAGACCTAAAATAACCACAAAGGATGTTTTGAAAATTAAATGTTTTAACTATAAACAGGTTATAGTGAGTAGTCATGTCCTATACCAATATTTTCCTTGACAAAGATCAACTTAGATCTTTTTTACTGAACCCATTTGCCTTTTTGCCTCTAAGATAACATATCTGTGAGAAGTCTGGTTAACTTGTAATTTCCCTTTTTCTGGAGTCCCTGGGGCACAACCAAATATGGTGGGCGCCAGGACAGATGCCTCAAATTCCTTCTTTATCATGTTAGTTGTTCCTGCACTCACCTAAACACTTGTCCATCATTTTACTTTTTATCTAATCCCAAGGGTTTCCCACTGTGTTGCTCTATCCCACCTTAATCCATCACCAATGAATTTCATGTAACCCACCTATGTCACTCCTTTGATTGTAATGTATAAATAGAAATGTAACCTGCCATTCTTAGGAGCATTATCTCAATTTATTGAGGTTATGCTTCCAGGCATATGTTGACAGTTTGGCTCAAATAAACTCACGAAAATTCTCTTTAAAAAATTAATTTATATAAAATATTATTAGTGGATACAAAATATTCTTTAATCATCCCATTTATATGCTCACCAAATGATTTTTAAAAAATTCTTTATTGTTTAAAGTATTACATGAGTCTCCCTTTCCCCCCATTGACTCCCTCCCCTTCCCTTACCCCAAAGAACAAGCCCTCACCCTCCTACTGTCTTTGTTGATTGGTTTTGCTCATATGCATGGATACAAGTCCTTTGGTTGATTTTTTATTGCCTCACCCCCACCTTCCATCATAAGTTGCACAGTCTATTTGATGCTTCTCTGCCTTTGGATCTATTTTTGTTCATTAGTTTATGTTGTTCATTTTATTCTACAAATGCATTTTCAAATGGTAAGAATTCCTTCTTTTTTTTATAACAGTGTAGAATTCCATTGTGTAGCTGAACCACAGTTATCTAATTCACTCATCTGCTGATGTGCACTTAGGCTGTTTCAAATCTTAGCTATTGTAAATTGTGCTGCTATGAACATAAGGGTGCAATATCCTCTCTGACTGGTATTTCTATTCCTTGAAGTGGAATCACTGGGTAAAATGGGAGTTCCTTTTTTTTTGAGGAAAATTCATACTGTCCTCTACAGTGGCTGCACCAGTCTGCATTTCCACCAGCAGTGCATGAGGGTTCCTTTTTCTTCCCATCCTGGCTAGCACTTGTTTGTTGATTTGTTGATGATAGCCATTTGACAGGCATGAGTTGGTATCTCGTTGTTTTGACTGGCATCTCTCAAATGATTAGTGACTTTGAACATGTTGTAATATGCCTCTTGGTCTTCTGTATGTCCTCTTTTAAAAAGTGTCTATTAAGGTCCTTTGCTCAATTTTTATTGGATTGTTTATCTTCCTTATGTTAAGTTGTATGAGCTCTCTGTATATTTTTAAAATTAAACCCCTATCGGAGATAACATTGGCAAATATTTTCTCCCATGCAGTGGGCTTTCTTGTTGTTTTGTTAATGGTTTCTGTCTGTGCAGAAACTTTTTTATTTTGATGTAGCCCATTTGTTTATTTTCTCCTTAGTTTCCATTGCCCTAAGAACTGTATCAGTGAAAATATTGCTACAACATATGTCTACTATTTTGATGACTATAGAATCTTCTAAGATTTTTATGATTTCCCATGCTACATTTAAGTCCTTTATCCACTTTGAGTTCATTTTTGTGTATGCTGTAATTTGGTTGTCTATTAATAGTTTCATTTATTTGCAAGTATCTGTCCAATTTTCCAAACCCCTGGGCTCCATTGTATGTGCTTGTCTTCTTTGACAAATATTAATTGAGCATAATGGCTTGGGTTGATCTCTGTGTTCTCTGTTCAGTTCCATTGGTCCATATATCTGTTTTTGGGTCAGTACCAAGCAGTTTTGAGAACCATGGCTTTGCAATATAGTTTGATATCTGGTACTGTGATCCCTCCTATGTTGTTCTTCTTTCTCAAGATTGCTGCAGCTATTTAGAGTTTTGTTTTGTTTTGTTTTGTTTTTTCACTCCAGATGAATTTTTGGAGAGTTTGTTCTAGGTCTTTGAAATATGCCATTGGTATTTTAATGGGGATAACATTGAATCTATAGATTGCTTTGGATAGTGTGGACATTTTAATGATGTTGATTCTACCAATTCATGAACATGGTGTGTTCTTCCATTTGTTTATGTCTTCCTCCATTTCTTTTTTCAGTGTTCTGTAATTTTCTGAGGATAGGTTCTTTATCTCCTTGTTTAAATTTATTCCTGGGTATCTTAATTTTTTGTTGCAATGGTAAATGGGATTGTTTTTTTTTCAGTTTCTCTTTCTGTGAATTCATTATTGGTGTATAAAAAAAGTCATAGATTTCTGGGTGTTAATTTTGTATCCTGCTATATTGTTGAACTCATTTATTAAGTCTAGCAGTTTTTTTTAAAAAAATATTTTATTGATTTCTTACAGAGAGGAAGAGAGAGGGACAGAGAGTTAGAAACATTGATGAGAGAGAATCATCTATCAGCTGCCTCTTGCACGCCCCCTACTGAGGATGTGTCTGCAACCAAGGTACATGCCCTTGGCCAGAATCGAACCTGGGTCCTTTCAGTCCACAGGCCAATGTTCTATCCACTGAGTCAAACTGGTTTCAGCAGTTTAGCAGTTTTTTTATGGAATCTTTAGGTTTTTTTTTTTATGTATAATGTCATTTCATTTGCAAATAATGACAATTTTACTTCTTTTCAATTTGGATGCCTTTTATTTCTTCTTCTTGTCTGGTCACTATGGCTAGCACTTCCAGTACTATGTGGAACAGGAGTGGTGCAAGAAGATATCGCCGTCTTGTGCCTATTCTTATGGGAAATGGTTTTAGTTTTTGCCCAATGAGAATGATGTTGGGTGTAGGTTTGTCATATAAGGCTTTTATTATGTTGTGGTATGATACCTCTATTCCCACTTTGCTAAGAGGTTTTATCAGAAAAGGGTATTGGACTTTTTTAAATGTCTTTTATGCATCAATTAATATGATTAAATGATTTTTGTCTTTCAATTTGTTTATGTGATACATCATGTTTATTGATTTGTTGATATTGTACTATCCTTGCATCTCTAGAATAAATCCCACTTGCTCATGGTGTATGATCTGGTTTGCAAGAATTTTGTTGAGGATTTTAGTATCTATGTTCATCAGGATATTGGTAATTCTTTTTTTCTGTAATGTCTTATCTGGTTTTGGGATTGCTCTATGGCAGGCAGAGATTATGTCTAGTTATGCCCTAAGAGATATGAGCAATGGTGGGAACCAGGAAAAAAGACCCAAACAACATTGAAATATTGGAAATTTACCACTATTCTCATGGCATGTGGAGATTTTTTATGAGTTCTAAAATTATACACTTTTTGACTACTATTAGAATTTGAATACTTAAAAATACTTTTGGCAAAACGTTAGATGCTCATAAAAGTGTTCCCCTTAACATAGTTTAGCAAACATTGCACACAACTTTTTTTATCACCCACATGTCATAGCTGCAGTACCATGCTTATATATATCATATTTTTGTCTTTCTCTGAGATCTGAGACAAAATTTATGCTCTGCCACCTCTTTTTTTTCATTCTTTTTGCAAACTCTATAATCAACATTTTCAGTTGCAATTTTATAACTTTGAAAGATCACAATGTAAAAATTATCTTTCTAACCTTGGATGAGTGGTCTCGGTTTGTTGGAGCATAGTCTCATACACCAAATGTTGCAGGTTTGATCCCCAGTGAGGGCATGCACTGGAGGCAACCTACCAATGTTTCTCTCACACATCAATATATCTCTCTCCCCCTTTTTCTCTCTTTAGAAATCAACAAAACATCCTCAGATGAGGATTTTTAAAAAAGATTTTTCAGGAAACTTTTATGGCAAACCATTTTATATACCATTTTAAACAAATTACCACCTTTGGTGAGTTAATGCCATATATGTCTGAGCACTTTTATTAGAATTTAAGTTTCCTAAAGGCAAGGCAATTAAATCTACTGCTCAGTCCTTCTTAGTGTTTGCTCTATAACTACTGAACAAGTATTCCATAAATTCAGTGTTAATGAATAAGATAAAGAGGAAGAAAATTTTCATGAGGACTTGGGCTATATCAGCTTATTGATCACTATAATTTTAGGTTTTAGTCTCTCCCCATAAGGAATGACTAATTTATAACAGTACAATCCACATCTAACTGACTTCAACTGGTAATTTATTTATCTATTTAAATTTTTTGAAACAATTATTACATTTTATTTAAAATTTTAGTAGGTAAGTGGTTTAATTCAAATAAGTCACCCGAATCATTAGAACAATAAAATTGAAAAAAAAATTTTAAAAAGTAAATTTTAGTAAGATGATAAAATTGTCCAAGAGAGCCAAAAGGAGACTGAAGATTTAAAAGATAAAGTTATATTTATAAAGATGTTGAAGAATACATTAAAATAATAAGCAAGAAAAGATGTACTGGGCCTTATAGGTCAAATCCTGTTATAAATGGACATCATTTCTATGGAACTCTACAATCTACTTCAAGGATATTAAAACAACAAAAATCTCATTATTAAAAGTGCTTCACACTATTGTAGTTGGCTTTCACAGAATTTATCCTGCACATGGAATATGTATGAAAACACCTCAGAGAGACTCAGAATATCTGCAAACATGAAACTTTCTCTAGAAGACACTTATTGATCCTGAATCCAGTTCAGTGGTGGCCAACATAACTTGAAGCTTGTCATCTTGGGGTGAGAAAGCAATTTGAAGCCAAAGGGCATGTTGTTATAGTTAATTTGTGCGGCTACAAGTCTATTCTATAAGTTTCTCCTCAGTGCCAACTGTCTGCTCGGAATTAAAGAGCAGATGAAACTTTCTAACCAATTCCAATAATTTATGTAATAAAGGATAATCATTACAGAGTTTATATATACTCAGTGTCTTAACGTCATGGATTTTATTAAAGAAAGAAGTAATTAATAGATCAAGCATATGAATTCTTAAATAATATATTAAGTTATTTTTCTCTTGCTTAACAACCAGTTATATTCATGGGCTACAAAATCAAATCCATTACAAAATTGTTAGTATTTTGCATCATCAAAGGAAAGACCAATATTTTTGCTTGAGTATTCCACTAACTTTGATCTAGAGCTATTATACTTAAACTTTTTAAAATGGTTTCTTTTCAAATAATTTATTAATTATAACAACTGGGAAGAACAGTGTGAGGAACTGGATACTTTAGCCAAGCAGTGAAGGCAACAAACTTCCTATGAAACTGCTATCCTGCATAAATTTTTATATACTAATATAATCCTTCTCCCTTACATCTGCAAGGTTACCCAGAATTGAGTGCATTTCTTGACCATCACAAGTTTCAGGTCAATTTTCTCTGTTCTTCGATGTTCTGACAAAGGCCTATGGCCCTGCAACTCATCCCTCTGGTAATTCAGTCTTGTTCTCAATGATCTAGATATTCATTATTAACTTAAAACAAAAAAGCATTCAAACCTGTAAAGAATTTTTGTGATTTTATTTGAACCAATGTGGACAATTGCTTGGAAACAGAATTTCAACCTGTTGGGATAATGCTTAGGAGAATGGCAGTTTTTCACCTGATTTTATTTTATTTTTATTTTTATTTTTATTTTTTTTACTTTAGGGATTTATTTCTTTTTTTTCCTCTTTTTAATCAATCTTTATTGTTCATATTATTACAAAGGTTCCTCATTTCTTCCCCCCTCCACCAGGTTCCCACCCCACCCTCTGCCCCCTCCCCATCCCCCATTGTCCTCATCCATAGGTGCAAAGTTTATGTTCAGTCTCTTCTTCCCTCCCTTTCCCCGATAGTAAATCCCTTTTCAGATAGTAAATCAGTTACTTAGCATTTTCTCATATCAATAATACCTCCTCATGCCCAATGATACACTTCACACAAAAGACATTTCGAACCAATAGGTCAACTAGCCTCATCCAGGCCCCACCCAAGGCACTCACAGATCAACACCCCAGCCCTATACTAACTCAACACATCCAGATCTAAGCCTTCATCACTTGATTCAGCAGACCCTCAAGTTCCCGCGAAAGTTTCCAGCCATGTTTGAGAGGCAGCTGTGGGACAGGGGCAGGCGAGGAGCGAGCTGTTCCGGGCCTGGCTGCTCAGGGCCTGGCCTCTGTTGCTCTGGTTCATTCCACAACCAGCTGCTCAGGGTCTGGTCACTGCCGCTCCCGACCTAGTTGCTCTGGACTTGGCTGCTGCTGCTCCGGGCCTGGCCACTCCCAGCCTGGCAGCCGCTGCTCCGGGCCTGGCCGCACCCGACCCAGCTGCTCCCCCGGGCCTGGCCGCTCCCAGCCTGGCAGCCACTGTTCTGGGCCTGGCCGCACCCGACCCAGCTGCTCCACCGGGCCTGGCCGCTCCAAGCCTGGCAGCCGCTGCTCCGGGCCTGGCCGCACCCGACGCGCCTGCTCCCCCGGGCCTGGCCGCTCCCAGCCTGGCAGCCGCTGCTCCGGGCCTGGCCGCACCCGACTTGGCTGCTCTGGGCCCGGCTGCCCCGGGCCCGGCCGCTCCGAGCCTGGTCACTCCCAGCCTGGATGCTCTGGGCTTGGTTACTGTTGTTCTGGGTCTGGCTGTTCCCACCCCAGCTGCTCTGGGCCTGGCTTCTCCAGGCCCTGCCACTCCGGGTCTGGTTGTTCCTGGACTGGCCACCCTGGGCTTGGCCGCCTCCGCCTCAGGCCTGGCTGCCACTGCCCCAGGTCTGGCTGCTCCAGTGCTGGCTGTTGATGCTCTGGTTCTGGTTGCTGCTGCTCTGGGGCCTGGCCGTTGCTGCTCCGGGCCTGGCTGCCACTGCCTTGTGCCTGGCCACTCTAGGCCTGGCTGCCGCTGTTCAAACATTCTGTCCTTTTTTTTCTTTTTTTTTTTTTAAAACGCATTTATGTTGCAATGTTGGCTGTTGAATTGAGTTCTGACTTAGTCTTTGATTTTTCAAGAACTTTTTTGTATTCTTTCTTAAGTAATTTTACTATCTTTTGCTCTCACTTGATTTCTTCACATTGAGAACTTCTTTGGTTTCTTCCTCCTGGTCCTGGGAGCTCAGCAGGTTGGCCTGTGGCACCCCTTTGTTCTCCACGGGCTCCTGTGCTGCTTCAGCCTGTTGCTGGGGATGGCGCCACCCAGGAAGCAGCCCCAACCCCACCCCAGGCCTTGGCTCCATTGCCCGAGCTCAGCGGTGGAAGGCTCAGGGGCACCAACCCCCCCCCCGGGGCCCCGTCGCCCGGCTCCTTGCTGGTGCCCAGTTGGCCGGTGTCTGGCAGGGGCTCTTGCTCCCTGCCGCATTCCCCCAGCCCGGAGCTTTTTTTTCTCCTTCCAGATAGGGGAGTCCAGCATCAGAGTCAACAGACTGTCCTCTGTGCCCAGTGTGCGCGAGTCCGGAGGCCCGGCCTTTCGCTGCTCTCCCCAGACTCCACCTCACAGCCCCATCTCCCTCTGCCTGAGCCTGGGTCCCCAGGGATTGGCCCAGAACTGGGGTTCGGAGCAGTCCGGACTGAGGCCCAGCGCCACTGGAGGCTTTGTTTCTTCCAGCTAGGGTAACCCAGCATCAGAGTCAACATTCAGTCCTCTGCGCACGCATTGCGCGTGACTCCAGGGGCCCTGCTTTTCGCTGCTTTTCCGCCTCACAGCCCAGTCTCCTCCTGCTGGAGCCTGGGTCCCCAGGGTCTGGCCCATAACTGGGGCTCAGCGCTGCAGGTTCGGGGGTTCAGCCCAGGCTGTGGGTTTTATTTCCTTCCTGCTAGGGAACGCCAGGCAGCACCCCGCCTTCTCCTCCTCTCCGGCTGCGACCTCTCCGTGTGTGTGCGGGCGGGCGCGCAGCATATCTCCGTACCTTAGGCTTTTTTTTTTTTCAGCTCCTCTGATTTTCCTTCTGGTTTTCTCTTTCCTTCTTGTTGTAGAATTTTCAGTCAGTCGACTACCTGTATCTCTGGGCAATGTCCACTCTACATCTTAGTTGTATTCCATTGAAATTGTTGTGTGCTGCCGCCTTCACCTGATTTTATACATTACAATCAAAAGAGGAGATGTAAGTGGGTTAAATTATTAGTAAATAATGGTGACGGATTAGGGATGCGTAGGAGGAAGCAAAGCAGGGACAAGGTTGGATAAAAAGTAAAATGATAGATATATGCTTCCTTTACACAGGAAGGTACAGGATACTTACGAGTAAACAATTAACACAGAGGGAATTTGTGCTCTGTGACCAGGCTCCATCGTTGTGCTCTGAGGGGTTCAGCAAAAAAGAAGTTACAAGTTACCCTAACATTCCACAGGTATGTTATCTTAGATGCAAAAAGGCAATTGGCTCAGTAAAGATTGAAGTTGATCTTTGTCAGGGAAGATACTGGCCTAGGGCATGACTACCCACTATAAACTGCTCCTTAAATAAATGGTGTTTTTGTTTTGTTTTTGTTTTGCTGTAAGATATAATTTTATTGGTATTATATTTTCTTTATTGATTAAGGTGTTACATATGTGTCTTTATTTCCCTATTGTTCCTTCACCCCCCATTCATGCCCTCACCCACTTGGTGTTTGTGGCCATTGGTTAGGCTTATATGAATGTATACAAGTCCTTTGGATGATCTCTTCCCCTTACCCCCATCCTACTCTACCTTCTCTAAAAGGTTTGATGGTCTGATGCTTCTCTGTCTTTGGATCTATTTTTGTTCATCAGTTTATGCTGTTCATTATATTCCACAAATGAGTGAAATCATGTGATATTTATCTTTCTCTGTCTGGCTTATTTTGCTTAGCTCTCCACTACCATCCATGCTGTTACAAATGGTAAGAAATCCTTCTTTTTTTTTTTTTTTACTGCAGTGTAGTATTCCATTATGTAGATGTACTACAATTTTCTAATCCACTTGTCTGCTAATGGGCACGTAAGCTGTTTCCAAATGGTGAATTGTGAACATAGGCATGCATATATCCTTTTGATTGGTATATATCTGATTGGTTTCTAGTTTCTTGGTATATATTCCTAAAAATTGAATCATTGGGTTAAACAGGAGTTCCATTTTTGGTTTATTGAGGAAACTTCATATTGTCCTCCACAGTGGCTGCGCCTATTTACATTTCCAACAGCAGTGCATGAGGGTTCCTTTTTCTCCGCATCCTCACCAGCACTTAATGTTTGTTGATGATAGTGATTCTGACACATGTGAGATTTTAATTTCAGACCAGCCTTTGTGGTAATTTTAGGTGGCCACCACACAGGCCTTCCCTGAGTTAATCAGGTTATTATGTGGTGCCTTTTCATCCATACAAGCACAAGTAAGAGTAGCTGAAGGGCATCCTGAATATAGAAAGCATTATTTGATACTTATATAAATAATTACTAAATTAAGGATATCTGCCTTTTCTTTGACACTAATTATTATTAGACAGGTGGTATACTCTTTAGACAGAACAACTCTATGCACAACACAGCTGTCATCTCGTTTTCCTTTTGGGTTCTGCTTCCTTCTGTAGAGATCACTTCCTGCTTCTGGGCATACAGAACCAGAGCTGATACTTGTGAAACAATTCACTTGTTTCACAGTCTGTTCTAGGCTCTGGATTACAAATGCATGGCTATCTTCTATTGAGTTTTTATTGATTTGGTCCGTTTTTTTCTCCTTCCAATTGTTTTCCCTCCTTTCTTCTCTTCTAATGTCCTCTCCAGAGATGTTCTGATCCATTTCTAGTTTATTTCTTGTCCTGCTAAGTTTCTCTGGTTTGGAGGAGATATGCATCTGGGAAAATATCTTTGTTACCTATCTCATTTTTTCTTTTCTTCCTCTTTCTCAGAGAACTCTGCTAGGGAAAATGCTTCTTCCAGTTTCCAATTCAAGCCTAAGAGTCTTTAATTCTTCTCCACTTAGAGAATTAATATTTCCATCTTTACTTCACTTTCCCAGGAAATCATCTCAGGACCTGCTAGATCAGTGGTTATCAACCTTTTTAATGCTGCAACCCTTTAACACAGTTCCTCGTGTTGTGGTGACCCCCACAACATAAAATTATTTTGTTGCTACTTCATAACTGTAATTTTGCTACTGTTAATGAGTTGTAATGTAAATATCTGTGTTTTCCAATTGTCTTAGGCTCTATAGCAGTGGTTCTCAACCTGTGGGTTGCTAGCAGGGTCGCCTAAGACCATCAGAAAACACAGATATTTACATTATGATTTATAACAGTAGCAAAATTATCATTATGATGTAGCAACAAAAATAATTTTATGGTCGGGGTTTACCGCAACATGAGGAACTGTATTAAATTATAGCAGCATTAGAAAGGTTGAGAACCACTGCCCTAGATGGAAAAGTGCCTTTTAATTAGTCAAAGAATAGTCTGTAATGAGTTTTCTGTTTTCGTAATCATCTCATTGATGGTTCACTGCTTTTCTTTCTCTTTTGCCTAAATAGTGTACAATTCCTATTCATCACACCTTTGGTCTTTTTAAATCCAGAATCCCCGTCTGTTACTACATCCACTGTCTTTTCCCCAATTAATTCTAAGGCACCTAAACCCCCACTGATAATGATTTTTACTGTTCTCTGAACAGCAATAGAAATGGTTGAGAATATACCAGATGCCTAGAAATAGGGTAGGATTTTTCATTCTTTTGGGCATTTATCTCTCCTGAAACTCAGTTGAAATTTTTCTGGGACTAGGAATTACAAGGGAAGTCTCTGCCTTCCTTTTCTTTCTTTCTTTTTTTTATTTTGTCCTAAATTGTTTATTAGGTAAGAATTTTACAAACATTACTTATATTAGCGGTAACGGTGGAGCTGGAGAGTATTGCGCCTTCTCCAAGCTGCGCGGCGAGAAACACCAATAGTGTTGTGGAACTTGTGGCCCTTCTCAAGGCCATGGCTCTTACAGCCTGCAGATGTCAGCCCTCGCATCTCCCTGTGCTTGTGGACTGGTTTGGTGATCCATTGGGTGTCAGGATTTCTTCTGATAGCTTTATGAAATGGATCAATGAGGATAACCTCAAAGAATTTGTAGGTGGAATCTTTGCCAACCCAGTAAGAATTCAGGACTCTCAAAGCCCCACAGTTCTGCTTTCCTTTTCAATGACATTTGAAATACCTTGTGGCTACTGTAGCTGAGGCTGAGGAAAATAAGGACTTGCTCCTGCTTCCCTCATAGCCTCATGAGGTCTGAGGTACATTTTGAGAAATGGTTTCTGCAGGCAACAATGATGCCTGAACATGAAGAACTTTTATCTTGCAGTCACTGGAAGGTTTGGACTCTGGTATTTCCTGAGCAGAACCTATAGGTTCTTGTTTACTCTATTTTGATACTTTGGTCAACAGAATTGCTCAGAGTCCCTATCTTCAAGGATGTGGGTTGCTTTAGTTATCACTAGAATCTTAATATTATCTTCATCCAACATGATTACATCACAGCTGCCACCTCAGCTGCCCATGAGTCACTCCTGCTACCCCAGAAGTCAATTGGTAATTTATTGAAGAATAGCATCTCAATTCTATACACTGAAAAATTAGTCAGAATAATGCATATAATTACAACGATTCAACTAGCCCATTCTACCTCTAGATCAATCCAGCATTGTAAATAACTATTTGATTAACACAAAAATAACCATAAAATTTTAATATAAAAGTTTATGTATAAAGCTAGAGGAAAAATATTTTTAATAATTACTTTTGGGAAAAGTTACGCCAATATTTCCCCTACAAGAATAAGAAATGTTGCCTTTTATATAAGTTGAAGTAAAATAAACATTGGGTCATGAGTCCTTAGACTTGAGTTAAAACCCTGGGTTTAATGTCTATACTTTTTATTAATAGTCACATGTATAAAATCAAGATAATACTGATTTTCCCTGCTCAACTATAAACTTGCTTAAATTTTCCTTTTATTTCTTCTGTAAGGAGGGAAAATTTCTCCCACTTTTCTAATTTCTTGCAACTGGACTCATAATCAGATTAACATAAAATGGATTCATAGGAGAGAATGACCAACTTTATTTTGTATGTACATATAGAGGTTCCATAAGAATATGAGATCCCAAGATAAATTGGGCAGTTGAGGCTTAAATACTAATCTGCACAAAAGAGATGGAGGCAAGGGTCTGAGATTTCAAAAGGAAAGTAGGAAATTCACAAGTAAATGGGAAAGAGCAAATATATGGTAAAGAGATCCTTGCTGGGTCACCCAGAAACAACAGGACACAGAAAGGAGTCCACCAAACAGACTTACTGGATTCTCCTTAATCCATACATGCCAAGATAATTATGCTAAGGCTGACTTCCTGAAGCAGGTTTGTTTTTTTTGTTTGTTTGTTTGTACTGTTTTGTTTTTGCAATTATGTAAATACTAGAGACCTGGTGCACAAAATTTGTGCATGGTGGGGTCCCTCTGCCTGGCTGGTGATTGGGGCCAGCCAGGAATATCTCCCCCAATCCTGAACAGGACCGATTGGGGCCAATGACTGGGGAGGGACTGTAGGAGGGACTGTTAGAGGGCTTGAGGGCATGTCCAGCCCTGTCTCACCCAGTCCCAATTGGCTGGACCCCAGTAGCAAGCTAACCTACTGGTCAGAGCATCTGCCCTCTGGTGGTCAGTGCACATCATAGCAACCAGTCAGTTGACTGCTTGGTTGGACATTTAGCATATTAGGCTTTTATATAGAGAGATTGTAACTCACAGCACGGAATACTAGGCATGCACTTTCCCTCCAGCCCTTGGTCTTGGAGACCTCACGTCCTTCCAAGGCTCTGCTGCCATACAAAGTAAATTGCATTGTGTGCGTGGAAACCTTTTGCTGGTTCCATGGGTGTGTCTATATTTCACTACAATTCCGATGATCCCAACATAATGAAAGACACCTTTATTATCAGGTAACACCATCATGGTAAGACCCCTGCTCAGCCTACTGCAATACTTTTAAATAGGTCATGGTTTTCCCTAGATGGTTTGATTCAGTGCATAGAGTCATGGCCTGTGGAATGAAGGGTCCTGGGTTTGATTCCTGTCAAGGACATATTCCTGGGTTGTGGACTCAATCCATGCAGGAGGCAGCAGATCAATTCTTTCTCATCATTTATATTTCTATCTCCCTCTCTCCCTCTGCCTTCCTTTCTGAAACCAATAAAAATCTATTAACAAAAATAAAAATAAGTAGGCCATTAATCAAAGGTTGCTGCTCTCCATCCATCCAGCTCCCTCATACCCTCTTTTGACTTCACCCTCCTGCCAAACACACTCTGTTGGGGTCTGTAAAATGGGGTCAGGATTTCTACTTCAACCAAGGGTAATGCTTCTCCTTCTTCACTCATCTCTTTCCCCAGTCCTGTGGGATCTCTCACTGTCTCCCCTTCATCTAACTTGGTGGGCCCTGCTCTGCCCCTCCTCCTATCTGCAGCCTCCCGCTTTCTCCTCTGGGGGAGGGGGTGTTCTGGGTGGGGCTGTATGGGGCCTTGGAGGAGAGTTGGGGTGACTGGTAACCGGGAGGAGGAGGAAAGGTCATGGAGCCTGTTCCATGGGAGAATCACCAGACTCCTTGGCTGCCCCACCCAGTAGCTTTTCTAGGTCCCTGTGCAGCTGTCACCATCCACCCCTCTCTGCCTCCTGCTTTCTTTCAGTTTTGGACTCAGTTTGTCCAACTCAGCCCTGCCCTTCTTGGCCTTGGGTAGGTGCACCTGGCTCATCCTCCCTAATGGTACTATCCACTTTCCTGGAGTAGTTAGTGAAACTTAACAAATAAAAAGAAGCAGCTCTGCAGATTATAAATTGCACACTGAGAACACCACAGGCTATGAAGGGCTGTGCAGTCCAGGGCTCTCAGATCATGAGTTGCAGCCTACCTCATCACCCAGTCCAGCCCACTATCACCCACAGCAAGCTAACCTATAGGTTGGAGCATCTGCCCGCTGGTGGTCAGGTGGTCAAACTCTTAGCAGAACTCCAGTCAAGGCGACAGTTTGCATATTAGGTTTTTATTATATAGGATTTGAAATATTACCTTTAGACAGAGAAAGGGAAAGATCAAAGGTTCTTTCTGAATCTTTTGTTTCTTATAAATAACCAGCTTAAAACAATAAATATCACTATAGGTATATTTGTAGGAGACGAACTCTGACCCCTCTCACTTTCCTCTCTCACTCTTTCTCTGTCTCTCTCCTCTGCTCACCACTCCATTTTTCTTCCTTTCTTCTCATTTTCCTTTCTTACTTATTTTTCAAAACATCCCCTATGTTTTAGGAACTCTAATAGTTTTTGAAGTAACTTATTGAAAACACAGATATCATTTCTTCATTTTTGGAGTAAAAGTCTAGTGAGAATGAAGGAATCTAAACAAGAAATTTCGATAAAGTAATGTATGCTACATCAGTGAAACTTTTGGTACCATCAAAAATTAAAAATGAAGCAGTTTGAATGCTTTGGAAAAACATATGCACAACTATTAAATAGAAATTCTGCATAATCTGAAAAATAGCCATTCTTAAATATTGTATCATTTAATCTGTGCACATGGCATGCTGGACAAAGTAATGCTTCTTTTCCATGAGAAATGCATTTGTATGTAATTATTGCAGTGTCATTGTTCAACTTCATTAGGCTTTTTCTATTATAATAATGTTAAGACATGGTTTCCACTATTTTCAAATGACTAATATTTCAGACACTATTGTGCAATTGCTTTTCCCTGTGAAAATTTTCAAATACAAAATAGCTTATAGAGGATAACATAAAAAATTTCACATACCCATTGTTCAGTCTTACAAATCTTCTCCTTTTTACATATTCTGTTCAGATTTTTCAAATTAACTGTACAATATGGATACAGTCAAAGTCCCTTGAGTACTCTATCTCAATTCCATTTTCCATTATCTTTTCTTGGTTGAAACCTAAATTATGTGATTCTCACTTTTATGTAAATACTTGCAATTTTATCACAGTATTTATAAACAATATGTAACTTTGCTTTACATATTTTAGACTATATAAATATAATGTTATATGCAGTTTGCTACTTGTTTATTTTCTTAATAATATGTAGTTTATATAAATATATAGAATTCATGTGGCCTATAATATTATATTTGTGCATTTATTTTATATATGTTGTATATTAATAGCTGTTCTGAATTTTATTGCTTTACTTCAGAAATTGCTTATTTTTATTGAAGAACATTTAGATAGTTTTCAATTTTCACTATTATAAATCAAGTCAAGACAATTATTGCAATATATATAGATATAAATATAGGTATAGATATAGATATAGATATTAGTATCTTATATAATAAAAGCCTAATATGAAAATTGACCAAATGGCAGAATGACCAATCACTAAGACTCCCATTGACCATCAGAGGGCAGATGATCAATGCAGGAGCTTTCCCCAGCCTGCAGACCCCAGGCCAGCCAAGACAGGTGCTAGCAGGGGACCCTGATTGCTCCACTGGTTGCTCCGCAGGTTGAAGGGACTGGTCGTTGGCGAGCAGACAGTGCCAGGTCAGCCAAGGCGGGTACCAGTGGAAGACCCCCAATAGTTCTGCCAGTTACCACACATATTGGCCTTGATCGCTGTATAGCCCAGGGGACCCTACCTGTGCACAAATTCTGTGCACCAGGCCTCTAGTGTTTCCAGGTAAGGAACAAAGGTAGTTTTCCTAAAAGATGGCAAGAAAAGAACCTCAAAACAAGTAGCAGCCATCTACAGACCACTCTGTAGTTTCTGCCAAGTGTCCCCAGGAAGTGGCTGACTTTGAACCACTCAGGAGGCCCCAGAGCCAGTGCACCCAGTGGACAGTTTCAGATTATACCACATTATGACTTTACACATCCACAAGTGACATACTCAAGGGACAGACTCAGTGAGCTCCAAAGCCACACTAAAGCAAGTCCTGCTCCCTAAAGGTATCTCTTGCCCAGCAGCTCTTCCACTGTAGTTGCAGCTGGTCCTCAGAGCCAATTGGCTTGGGGTCAATTCCTCCCCATGACACCAATAGCAGCCAAGGCTCAACCACAAGATTGTATACTCAACCCACACAGGAGCACAGCTAGAGTGCTCAGTTCAGGTGACTGGGGAGACTGAGCTACTGGGCCCCACGGGACACCTACTATTCAAGGCCACTTTTCCAATTCCAGGAGACATTGTTGCTCTACCTAATATATAGAAACAAACACAGAGAGATAACCAAAATGTAGAGACAAAGCAACACAAATGAAAGATCAGAAGAAATCTTCAGAAAAAGAACTAAATGAAATATAAGCAAGAAAACCATTCAATACAGAGTTCAAAATAATGGTTATAAGGTCTTCAAGGATTTTAATGAGAACTTCAAGGGACTCAGTGATACTTTCTGTCATCTTAGTGAGAATTTCAAAGATATGAAAAAGGACTAGTCAGAAATTAAACATACACTAACTGAAATAAAGTATAATTTACAGGGATTCAATGGTAGAGTAGAAGATTTTGAGAATCAAATAAATGATTTGGAATATGAGGAAGCAAGAAATACTCAATCATAAAAGCAAAAAGAAAATAAAATCTAAAAACAAAAGATAGTATAAGGAGCCTTCAGGACAACACTCATATTGGGGTATGTGTAGAAGGAGAAGAGAGAGAAAGACATTGAAAACCTATTTGAAGAAATAATGACAGAAAATTCCTCCTTCCTGGTGAAAGAAATAGACTAAGCACACAGAGAATCTTAAATAAAAGAAATCCAAAGAGGACCACACCAATACACATTATAATTAAAATGCCAAAGATTAAGGACAAAGAGAGAATCTTTGTCCTTAAGGAGGAGAATGAAGAAAAAAGAGAAGGAAGAGGAGGAGGAGGACAAGTGAACAATAAAATGGCAATAAGTACATATCTATCAATAATTGAATCTAAAAATCAAAATAAAAGAACAAGGAATTGAATTAACAAAACACACTGATGAATAAAATAGAACCAGAAGCATGAAAACACTAAACATATTAACAAATCTCAGAGGGCAGGAAGAAGCAAGGGTGGCAGGGGTGGGGGGGATTAACCAAAGAATTTGTATTCATATATTCATTACCTATGTGCACAGACAATAGGGTGGAACTGAGTGGAGGGGGGCAGTGGAGAAAAAAAGTGGGACATTTGTAATACTCTCAATAATAAAGTAAGTAAACAAACAAAAACAAAACAATAAAGTATTGCCAGATTCTGGAGGTATAAGTTAGAGAGAAAAGACTAACTGTAAGCAATTAGCATTTCCTAGATTGGCTGTATATTTCACAATTTTTAGAAACATGCTTTTTACTGGCAAACACACACTTTAAGATACATACTTCCATGGAGACAAGTATCCTGTAAAAAAAAACACACAAAAAAACACTGATTTAACAAACTGATTGGCTCAGATAGCTTAGGCTCAAATAATATCTATTTTTCAGAATCTGAATGCTGAGAGATGTCTTAAATAAGAGTTCTTGAAGACCAGGTATTAGCACTTTAAAGCAGACATTACTTTACCTGCCAAACACAGAGTAAAATTCCATACCAGACTATGTTCTCTCAAAGCACTGTGAATGAAGATTATATTGCCTATTGAATTAGAAGAGAAAAACATAAAACCTTTCATCTTCCTGAGAGGGAGATTAATATTCATCCTCTTAAAAGAGAAAGATATTTGGTAGCTGAGGAAAATTATGAGCATCCCCAATTTTTTCTAGTTCTGCTATCATGTTGCCAAGGTTTAGGATTGGGACACTGTGACCTCCCACTGCCAGTCTCAGCATCATAAGGCTTGTGTCTTGCCCCTCCAGCACTGGGTTCTGAGACCTTCCCAAAATAGTAATACCATTTTCCAAGTGTGGATCCTTACCAATAGTCACTGTTGATCAGGCACTATTTAATTGGATTTATTTAACTCTGCATGAGTGAGTCTGATGGCCTCTAGCCTTCCTGGAGGCTTCCACCTTTTGTTGCCTTGGGTAGAAAAATTCTGGCTTTTATTTGGCCTCTAAAAGCTGTGCTAGAAATTTATTCTTGTCTCTTATATTGTTGTGGTGGCAAGACCAGGTCGAGGCAGGGCTCCAGATGGCTTGCAAGACTCTGTCAAAGCAGGGCTCCAGGCCAGGGAAGGAACGAGCAACCAGACCCACAACAAAGAATGCAGCATAATATGCTTTAGCCAAGCATAAATGTTAGCCATAAAATAGCTCTGTTGCAAGGCTCAACCCCCAGGCAGGCACGTCCTGTTTCCAGTAGCCGCAAGGCAAAACAAACAGACCAAACCAGGTCAAACAAAGACTGCTTAAGCTGAAAATAAACCTTCACCCCAGATGTTGTATAAACTTTAAATGTTACTGTACTAGTGGAATTTTTCTATAACTTATAACTGACCTTTCTTTGTTAAAACTTTTAGCCAATCATAATCTGCCAGGCATCCCTAAGACGGGGATAAAAGTAGCATGCTTAGAGTGGGTCGGGGCTCTCGTTGCTCCCTGCTGTGTCAGTTGAGAGGTGAGCCCAGACTCGAGTTCCTAATAAAGGCTTCCTAAATTCCAATTTGGCTGACTGGTGGTCGTCATTTGAGGGTCGCCCACAACAATATTCCTAAAAGTCTAGTCTCTCAAGATGCTTGGCAGGATGAGACAGCCCCCCATTAAAAGGGAGAGAACATTCCCTGTTAACTTGACTGGGCAGAGATTTAACTCCTAGGCCCTGGGATTAAATTCGGTTAGCAGCCAGTCTCCAAGATTATTTACTAAAAACCTTTCTTTTTTTTCTGAGCTGCTGTACATTTGAGGCTTTTCCATGGTAGGTATACCTGTGGAAGAAACATTAATGACAAGTATCAGTGTTTGCATGAGCCAAAACATACAACCGTTGCATTTGCCAATAGAAGTAAAAATTTATCAGTGCTGTCATAGAAAGGGAAACTCCCAAGCAGCTTTAGTCTTGCTGCCCTAACAATGAGAAATTGTCAGGGGAACTCATCCTGTGCCAGGAAGATAAAGGGTAGCCCTTCCCCCTCCCGAGCTCTTGGCCAAGGCATTTGAACCACTAACCCTAAACCTGCAAGGCTGAGGATTCACTGGACTACTAAAAAAAATTAAACTTTCAAGCCTCATTGCAGTAGCAGAGCAAATTGAATTTGGAGGCTTTTAATGCATACCACAAACTGCTGGGCTGCAAACCTTGCCAAACCCTAAGCTCCCAACTAGGGGTACATGACTGCTGTCCTCTCTTGGGACTTAAGCAAGCTGGGGGCATTGTGTTTTGTTCACCAGTAGAAAAATTAGAGCAACAGAGTGTTCACGCCCATTTCCCCTTTCGTTTCCAGGCCCCACATCTCTGGGGCTACCTATAGAGGCTTTTCCTGTGGCCATCCCCTTCTGACTCATGCTGAAGGGGAGAGGGCAGGATGAGGCAATAGGGGAATGGAGCTGTATACTCATAGCTCCATTGGGCTGGGCACACTTGAATTTTGCATGCTAGGAGTAAATTTCAAGGCAGCAGAGTGTGTGTGGGGGGGAGTGAGGGAGGGTGGTATAGGACTCTCTTTCACGGCCCGGGGTAGAAAGAGTTCCAATTCAGGGTTTGGGTTCTGGAGAAGGGCCACACACAAATGAAAAGAGACTTGAAGAAATTCAATTTGGTGATATGGGGGGCCAACTCTAGTGGGAGAACTACTCCCTGCTCTGGTTCTGCCATCCTCTTTTATTGAGGCTTTGGGGAAAACATCTTAGGCAACATAAACAGAAATTTACATGTAGCCCTTAGGCAGGAAATAACAGAAACTTTCACGGGACAAGGTAGATTCTGCTTCAGCTAACAATATCTCAACTAAAGGTTAGAGTAATTATGGTTTTGACCAGCCTTCCTGGCTTCCTGTCAACATCTCTTTTTTAGTGAAACGGATTTGTTTTCCAGCAAAAGGGGGGAGGGGGGAGGATGCCTGCTTATCATGTTCTGTGTTCTTTTGTCACCCATCTCCCCATTTCCCTGAAGAAAACACAGTGGCAGGGCTGTTTTGTTTGCAGATCAGTGTTTCTAAGCTGAGGTCTGAGTCTCACAGGGGGAAACAAGAGCAGACAAATTACAGAAATGTAAGCCATAGCAGAGATGGATGGAGAAGGGGGCAGGCAAGAATTATATAGCTTCCAGGATAGGGAGAAAGATTTCATCTCACCACAATCCATATCAGGATTTCAAGGTTTGGGAGGCTGTGAGCCCTTTTGCAGAAAAGGAACGGAGAATGGATGCTTTCCACAAGACCGTTCTCCTGGTGTTTGGTGTACATAGGGTACCATCTGTTTTCTGTTGGGAAGGCTCTGTTTTCTGTTGTCCCTACCTGTTGCTGCTGGAAGTGGGCTTCTTACAATGTCATGAAATTCACATGGGAGAATGAGCGGAATTTATTTGCATGGAGGTTACATCCCTGAATTTTCAAGCTCACATTTCTGCCAAGGAATTTATTTTAGCAGAGCTAGAATTAAAGTCATCGCCCAATTTCCCTTCCATGATGGGGCACCATCCAATATAGCATCAGGCTAGCTTATTTTATGGTTCCAGCTGCAGTCTATCAGTCCATTGTGTGTGGGGTCTGCCTTTAGGGATACTTGTAAATGCAAGAGAGTCACAAGAGCCAGGAGATCCAAGAGAACAAGCTCCTCTGTTTGGGGTATTATGTATGCCCAAATTACTTTTTTGGGGGGAGGGGTTTGCAATGGCCCCACCTCCTCTGAACAATTATCTCTGTTTTCAGGTTTAACTGAGAGGTACCTTCCTATGTCAACCCGATTTTACTGCCATTTGTCCATTTCCACTTTGTTGGACACCTTCTCCCTGATTTGCATGGAATGGACATGTGGTTCCCTGGAGAGTGTAAAGTTGCAGCTTCCTGATTAAGCTGCCCAAATGGCCATACTTACCATGTCTAGTCTTTGTTTCGCTCCTTTCCTTTCATTAATAACTAGCTAATTATAACTTTATCAATTACTTTCACTATCCAAGCATAAGCTTTTCCATTTCTCCCTTTAACAAAATGCTTAGAATTGCCAAATTTTAATTATGTTTAAATTGATGAACATGAATATGTAGCCCATTGATTATTTTTTTATTTGCCTTTCCCTGATTATATTGAAACTAGAGGCCTAGTGCATGAAATTCATGCATGGGGGGTGGCGGGGAGGGTGTCCCTCAACCTGGCCTGCACCCTCTCCAATCTGGGACTCCTCATGGGATAACTGGCAGTGGGTCAAATATCCCCTCACAATCCAGAACTGCTGGCTCCTAACCGCTCCCCTGCTTGCCTGATTGACCCTGACTACTTCTGCCTGCCAGCCTGGTCATCTATAACTGCTCCCCTGCTGGCTTGATTGTCCCTAACCACCTCTGCCTCAGACCCACACCCAGGACCCAGGATTCCCTCCTCCGGTAAACCACAGGCACTCGGGATCCAGGTTTCCCTCCCTCTGGTCAGCCATAGGTGCCTAGACTGGCTGCAGACATAGGGGATGGTGGGCAGGTGCCTTTGCCTGTGCTGCAGCCACAAGTGCTGGTGCCTGGGACCTCAGGGTGGGCAGTTTCTCTATCTCCCAGGCCACAGTCATCTGCAGGTGCTGCTGCCTGGGACTGTGGGGTTAGTGGCTTCTCCATCTACCAGGCTGTAGCCAGCTGTAGGCGCTGGTGCCTGCACCGCAGGCAGGCAGCTTCTCCATCTTCCCTCAGATGCAGTGGGGACAACTTTTCCAGCTGGCTGCAGCCTGGGATTACAAAGTAGGTGGCTTCTTTATCTCCTGGGCTGCAGCCAGCCTTAGGCACTGACACTTGGTTTCCTGTCTCCCCCAGGATGTCGGATGTGAGGTTTCTGCTACTGGCGGCGGCCTGGGATCACAGGGTAGGGGGCTTCTTCATCTTCCAGGCTGCAGCCAACCTCAGGCACTGGGGCACAGTTTCTCTGTCTCCCCCAGAATGTAGAGCAGGCAGACATGGGGTGGGTGGCTTCTCCAGCTGGTGGCAGCATGGGATCACAGGGCAGGCGGCTTCTTGGTCTCCATGTCTGCAGCCAGCCTCAGGCGCTGGCGCCTGACTTCTCTGTACGGGGGTGTGGCCATGTTTTTGGTTCAGTTTGCATACTCACTCTGATTGCCTGTTGGGCATGGCTGAGTGATGTGATTTGCATGTTTCTCTTTTAATAGTGTAGACTAGAGGCCCAGTGTATAAAAATTCATGCACTGGAGAGGGGAGTCTCACAGTTTGGGAGCCCTCAAGGGTAGGAGGTGACTCCATCATACCTCTGCTGCTGCCACTGCCAGCAGCGCAAGCCTGGCAGGTCCTGGTTACCTAAGTCTTGGGTGGCCCTGGGTGGCTGGACAGCTACCATCTGAGGCTTTCCTGTGCCTTGGGCCTCCTTGGCTGCTGGGGGGTTGAGGGGACTGGGGAACTCAGGAGGCAGATGTCCCTTTGTGGGAGGCAACCTGGGAAGGCACCAGCCCCATCTTGTGGCTATGGGTGCTGCCATCTTTGAGGGTGGGGAAGTCAATTAGCATATTCCCTTCTTATTGGTTGTGGATGCCACCATCTTTAAGAGTGGACCAGTCAATTAGCATATTCCCTCTTTACTAGATAGGATTATCTATTGACTTTTCTTTGTCACTTGGATAGCTACTTTTATTAGTTGCCAAAATAAATGTTTCTTTTTTATTGATTTTAGAGATAAAGGAAAAGAGAGGGAGTGAGAGGGAGAAACATTGATTGGCTACTCTCAGCAAACATTGATGGACTATCTCCTGCACTTCCCAGGGATCAAGCCTGCAACCAGTTCATGTACCTCAACCAAGAATCAAACCAGTGAGACCTCTTGGTTCATGGGTCAATACTCAACCAGTGAGTTAAACCAGCTGGGTTATTTGTTGCCAAGTTAAAAATTTTGAGCCTTTTCTAAAGGATAGTTTGTCTTTTTTTCTTTGGTATGTTGCATTTCTTAAAATTGTGTATACTAATTCTTTATCAAGTATATGATTTTATTTTATTTCTTAAATTTTTATTTTTCAAAGTATTACATATGTCCCCCCTTTTTTTACCCCAATAACTCCTTCTAGCCATTTCCCACCTCAGTCAAACCTTCTCAATCCTATTGCCTATGTCTGTAGGTTATACATATACATATACTGTACATATGGTTGATCATTCCCTACCTACCCAACCTTTCTCTCCTTCCCTCTGAGATTCCTCTGGTCTATGCTTCTATGTCACTGGATCTATTCCATTCATCAGTTTATTTTGTTCATTAGATTCCACATATGAGTGAGATCATGTGATACTGTCTTTCACTGACTGGTTTATTTCATAAATTTAGCATAATACTCATCATGTCAGTCCATGCTAACTCACAGAGTAAGAGATTATTCTTTTTGATTGCTGCACTAAGGGCCTAGTGCATGAAATTTGTGCCCTGGAGGGACGGGGGTGGGGGGGTTGGGGTCCCTCAGCCCAACATGCCCCCTCTCACATACTGGGAGCCCTCAGGGGATGTCCTACTTAGGCCCATTGGGACTGGGCCTAAATCACAGTCTGGCCTTTCTTTGTGGGAAGCAACCTGGCTGATTGGAGCCCCATCATCCCTCTGCTGCAGCCACTGCCTGTCACCACAGTAACCAAGGTGTTTTTATCAACACAGACTCCAGTCCCTTCACCAAGAAAAAAATAACTTTCTTTAGGCATTTTAAAGATGTGTCTTTCATAGGATATGCGTTTCTTTCTTTCTTTCTTTCTTTCTTTCTTTCTTTCTTTCTTTCTTTCTTTCTTTCTTTCTTTCTTTCTTTCTTTCCTTTCTTTCTTTCTTTCTTTCTTTCCTTTCTTTCTTTCTTTCTTTCTTTCTTTCTTTCTTTCTTTCTTTCTTTCTTTCTTTCTTTCTTTCTTTCTTTCTTTCTTTCTTTCTTTCTTTCTTTTTCTTTCTCCTCACCTGAGGATATGTTTCCATTGACTTTTAGGGAATGTGGAAGAGAAAGGGAAAGACAGAGAGTGAGAGGAACACTTTGATTGGTTGCCTCCTGCATGAGCCCTGATCTGGGCCTCGGCCAGGGAGAAGCCTACAACCTGCTACATGACCTTGATCAGAATCAAACCCAGACCCTGCGGTCAGCAGGCCTAGGCATTATCCACTGAGTCAAACTGGCTAGGGCAGGATATGACATTTCTTAGCCCTCCAGCAGCATACCTTCATTTTTTTTTTTCTCCAGAAGTGTGGAGGGAAAACCCTAGATCACCTTTTTGAATTCTTATTACCCAAGTTACTAAGAATATTACCAGTGGCATACAGGAAGCTTAGCCACTGTGCAGTCAGAAAAGGTGTTTCCTCTATAGTTCACACCAATCGATGGCTGGGCCCTGCCCAGGCCTAAAGCTTTGGCCAGAGGCTTTAGGCCTGGGCAGGGCCCCTCCAGTTCCCTCTGATCACTGGCTCAGCCCCTTCCCAAGCCTGCCCAGGCCAAAAGCCTCTTGGGCAGGAGCATACCCGCAGCTCCCTACCATCAATCCCAGGGGGTCTACTCCTGCCCAGGCTGAAAGCAGACCCTCAGCTCCCTGTGATCTATCATTGGGGGTATGCTTCTGCACCAGGCTTTGAGCAGGATTGGAGCCCAGATAAATAGCAGGGGGGCAGCTCCTCAACCAAGCTGAAAGCCTCAACCTTAGCCTTGAGTAGGAGAGGAGCCCCAGCTCCCTGTGATCAATTGCAGGGGATCTGCTCCTGCTCAGATGTTACTTCACAATGACCTGGGTGCCAGGATGTTCCTGGGACACAGGCTCTGGGCACCTATGTATGCAAATTAACCACCATCTTGTTTGGGTTAAATTGCATAGTCACTCTGATTGGCTATGGGTGTAGTGAAGGTAAGGTCAATTTACATGTTTATATATTATTAGGTAAGATAGAATTCCATGGTATAAACATGCCACCACTTTTTTATCCATTCATCTACTGATGGGCACTTGGGCTGTTTCCAGATCTTAGCTATTATAAATCATGTTGCTATGGACATAATGGTGCATGCAATCTTTCTGATTGTGTTTCATGTTTTCAGGATATATTTCTAGAAGTGGGATCACTGGGTCAAATGGCAGTTCCATTTTTTTAAATTTTTTGAGGAAATGCCATACTATTTTCCATTGTGGCTGCACCAGTCTGCATTCTCACCAGCAGTAAACTAGGATTCCCTTTCCATCATATCATTGCCAACAGTTGTTATTTCTTGATTTATTTATGGTAGCCATTCTGATAGGTGTGAGATGTTAACTCATTTTGTTTCTAATTTGTATCTCTCTGATAATCAGTGACTTTGAGCATTTTTTCATATGCTTTATTGCCTTCTCTGTGTTCATTTTGGAAGAGTGCCTATTAGGTCCATTGCTGGAGGCTAAGACTAGAAATATGAGGAAGCAAAATAAATACTAGAAGTCCTAGAAGGCTGATGGACTTTGATATATAGCAGAGCTGAAAATCAACATGATATTACCCTGTTGCTGGCCGAACGGCTGAAGGCAATCCTCTAACTCAGTGGTCGGCAAACTCATTAGTCAACAGTCAAATATCAACAGTACAACGATTTAAATGTCTTTTGAGAGCCAATTTTTTTTTAAAACTTAAACTTCTTCTAACACCACTTCAAAATAGACTCGCCCAGACTTCCATTTTGTGGAAGAGCCACACTCAAGGGGCCAAAGAGCCACAAGTGGCTCTTGAGCCACAATTTGCCGACCATGACCCTAACCTGATAATCTTTTATTGTTTGCCAAACCTTACCATTAAAATGTCTGTTTGCTTTGCTAAAAGGCAAATGTATATTCTAGTAAATAAAAACCAAGGGTCCAGAGATTCAGAAAGCCACTCCACTAGAGAGGAGGTTTCCACCTGGTTTCCCATGATTTCCAAATTTATATTTCTTATCTAATGTATCCATTTATGTCACAGCCCGTTCTCCAGATCCTGAACACTTGCAGTCTATTGCCTACTTTTTAATTAGATTATCTTCCTTTTGTTAAGCTATATGAGTTCCTTATATATTTTGGAAATTAATCTTTCATAAGATGTATCATTGCCAAATATGTTCTTCAATACAGTGAGCTTCTTTTTCATTTTGTTGATGGTCTCTTTTGCTGAGCAGATGCATTATATTTTGATATAGTATTATTTGTTAATTTTTTCCTTAATTGCCGTTGCCTGAGGAGATGTAGCTATAAAAATATTGCTAAGAGAGATGTTTGAATTTTTGTTGCCTATGGTTTCTTATATGATTTTTATGGTTTCATGACTTACATTTAAGTATTTTAACCAGTTTTGGGTTTATTTTTTTGTATGGTGTAAGTTGGTGGTCTAGTTTCATAGTTTTGCATGTATCCATCCAACATCATTTATTGAAGAGACTCCATTGTATGTTCTTTTCTACTTTGTCAAAAATTAATTGAGCATAGTGGTTTGGGTAAATTTCTGGGTTCTCTGCTCTGTTCCATTGATCTATATACTTGTTCTTGTGTCAGTACCAGGTTGTTTTGATTACAATGGCTCTGTTATATAACGTGATATCTGGTATTTTGAATCCTCAAACTTTGTTCTTCTTTGTTAATATTGCTGTGGCTATTCACAACCTTTTTTGGTTCCATACAAATTTTTGGAGTATTTGTTCTAGATCTGTGAAATTTGTTTTTGGTATTTTAACAGGGATTTTATTGAATTCTAGAGGCCCGGTGCACAAAATTCATGCATGAGAGGGGTGTCCCTCTGCCCAGTCTGTACCTTCTCCAATCTGGGATCCCTCAAGGGATGTCCAATTGCCTATTTAGGCCCAATCTGGCCTAAATGGGCAGTCGGACATTACTATCATAATCCAGGACTGCTGGCTCCCAACTGCTCGCCTGCCTGCATACCTGATTGCCCCTAACTGCTCTGCCTGCCAGCCTGATCACCCCCTAACTACCCTCCCCTGAAAGCCTGGTCACCACTAACTGCCCTCCCCTGAAGGCTTGATCATCCCCAACTGCCTGGTCCCCCACAACTGCTCTCTCTTCCTGGTCTGATTGCCCACAACTACCCTCCCTTGCAGGCCTGATCCCTCCCAACAGCCCTCCCTACTGGCCATCTTGTAATGGCCACTTTGTGTCCGTATGGGGGCAGCCATCTTTGACCAATGGGGGCAGCCATCTTGTGTGTTGGAGTGATGGTCAATTTATATATTACTCTTTTATTAGATAGGATTGAGGCCTGGTGCACAGGTGGGGGCCAGCTGGTTTGCCCTAAAGGGTGTCCCAGATCAGGGTGGGGATTCCCTTAGGGCATGGGGCAGCCTGAGGGAGGGGCCTGTGGTGGTTTGTAGGTCAGCCACAACCCCCAGCGACCCAAGTGGAGCCCGTGGTATCTGGGATTTATTTATCTTCTATCACTAAAACTTTGTAGCCTTAAGCAGAGGCCAAGGTCAGCCAGGGAAGGTGGAAAGCTTGACTTCCTCCATTGCCAAGGGCTATCCAAGCCTCCAGCTGGCTCCAGCTCCATGACTGATGCCATTTTTGTTGAGATTTATTTATCTTCTATAATTGAAACTTTGTAGCCTTGAGCGGAGGCCAGGACAGGCCAGGGCTAGTGGAAAACTTGGCTTCCTCCATCACTAGGGGCAATCCAAGCCTCCTGCTCTCTCCAGCTCTCTAGCTGCCACCATATTTGTTGGGTTAATTTACATACTCACTCTAATTGGCTGGTGGGCGTGTCTGGTCGGCGTAGTAGTGATATGGTCAATTTGCATGTTTCTCTTTTATTAGATAGGTTGCATAATGCTTTGATTAGTATTGAGGTTTTAATGATGTTAATTCTACCTATTCATGAATATGGTATATTCTTCCACTTGTTTATATCTTCCTCTATCTCTTCATTCAATGTCATGTAGGGTTTTTTTTTGAGTAAAAGTCTTCTACCTCTTTGGTTAAGTTTATTTTTATGTATCTCAGTTATTTTTGTTGCAGTGGCAAATGGAATTGTTTTTTGGTTTCTATAAAAAAGATCGATTTTGGGGTTTTGATTTTGTTTTCTGCTACATTGACAAATTAAATTATTAAATCTGGTTGTCTATTGGTGGAGTCTTTAGGGTTTCCTCTGTACAGTATCATGTCATAATGAATAATGACAGTTTTACTTTCTCCTTTCCAAGTTGGATACCTTTTATTTCTTCTCCTTGTCTTATTACTGTGGCTAGGACATTCAGTCCTATAATGAACATGAGTGGTAAAAGCAAACAATCCTGTCTTGTTCCTATTCTTAGGGGAAATGATCTTAGTTTTTCCCATTGAGTATGATGTTTGCTGTAGGTTTGTCATATATGGTATATAATATGTTGTGATATGTTCCCTCTATTCCCACTTTTTTGTGAGTTCTTCATTTTAAAAAATGGGTGTTGGATATTATGCAATGCTTTTTCTGGCATTGATTCATATGATCATGTGGTTTTATCTTTCAATCTGTTTATGTGTTATATCATGTTTATTGATTTGCAACTATAATATAATACTAACCTTGCATCCCTGTTCATGCTGTATGATCTTTTTAATATATTGCTGGATTTGATAATATTTTGTTGAGGATTTTAGCATCTAGGTTCATCAGGGAAATCTCTTTCTTTGTTGTATCTTTATCTGGTTTGGGGCTGATGGTAATGCTGGCTTTATAGAAAGACCTTGGAAGTGTTCCTTCCTCTTGAACGTTTTGGAATAGTTTGAGGAGGATTGGTGTTAGTTATTTCTTGAATATTTGGTAAAAGACCTCTGTGAAGTTATTCAGACCAGGGTTTTTGCTTGCTAGAAGTTTTTATTTATTTATTATTATTAATGTTTCAATTTAATTGGTAATTATTGGCCTAATTCTGTTTTTCTATTTTTCCTGATTGAATTTTAGAAGATTGTATTTTTCTAAGAACATGTCCTTTTGTCTAGGTTGTCCAGTTTGTTAGAATACAGTTGTTCATTGTCACTCTCTTTTTAGTTCTTTAAGTTGTTAGATAACTTATTACCAGTTTTTCTTGATTGTTTGTTTTTTAGGTAGGCCTGTACTGCTAAAAACTTCCCTCTCAGGTCTGTTTTCACTGTGTCCCATAGATTTTAGAGAGTTGTTTTGTCATATTCATTTGTTTCCAGAATGTCTTTTATTTCTTCTTTGATCACTTTGGTAACCCATTCATTGTTTAATAGCACACTATTTAGGCTCCAAGGTTTTGGGATTATTTATTTATTTATTTATTTAGCTTATTTTTGTTGTAGTTGATTTCTAATTTTATGCCATTGTGATCTGAGAAGATGCTTAATATAATTTCAATCTTCTCAAATTTGTAAAGACTTAGCCTGTGTCCTAATATGTGGTCTATCTTTGAAAGTGTCCCATATGCTCTGTTTTTTATTTTGTTGTTGTGGTTGTTTAAGGTATTACAAATAGTAGTACATATGTCTCCTTTTTTTTCCCCACTGACACCCCCCAGCCTCCCCTATCCTCTGGCACTTGTCCTTACCCCTCTGCTCCCAGTGTCTTGTGTCTATTGGTTGTGTTTATATGCATGAATACAAGTCCTTCGGTTGATCTGTTACCCCCTAACCCTCCCCTATCTTCACACTGTAGTATGACAATATATTAGATGCTTTGCCTCTGTCTATTTTTGTTCAAAAGTTTTTAATGTTCTTTATTATCCATAAATGAGTGAGATCATGTAGTATTTATCTTTCACTGTCTGGCATATTTAATTTAGTATAATGCTCTACAAATACATCCATGCTACTGAAAATGGTAAGAATTCCTTCTTTCTTACAGCAACATAGTATTTCATTGTATAGATGTACCACGGTTTTCTAATCCGCTAATGGGCACTTAGGCTGTTTCCAAATCTTAGCTATTGTAAATTGTGCTGCTATGAACATAATGGTGCATATATTCTTTCTGATTGGTGTTTCTGTTTTCTTGGGATATATTTCAAAAAGTGGTATTCCTGCATCAAATGGGAGTTCCATTTTTAATTTTTTGAGGAAATGCCATGCTGTTTTCCACAGTGGCTGCATCAGTCTTCATTCCCACCAGCAGTGAAAAAGGGTTTCTTTTTCTCCATATCCTCTCCAATACTTGTCATTTGTTGACTTCTTGATGATAGCCGTTCTGACAGGGGTGAGATGCTACCTCGTTGTTTTGATTTGCATCTCTTATATGATTAGTGACTTTGAGCATGTTTTATATGTCTCTTGGCTTTCTGAATGCTCTCTTTCAAAAAATATCTATTTAAGTTTCTTTTAAAAAAATATGTTTTATTGATTTTGTACAGAGAGGAAGGGAGAGAGATAGAGAGTTAGAAACATTGATGAGAGAGAGAGTCATCGATCAGCAGCCTCTGCACACCCGCTACTGGGGATATGCCCGCAACTAAGGTACATGCCCTTGACCAGAATCGAACCCGGGACCCTTCAGTCCCCAAGCCGATGCTCTATCCAGTGAGCCAAAATGGTTTTGGCTATTTAAGTTTCTTGCCCATTTTTTTATTGTATTGTTTATCATCCTTTTATTAAGTTGTATGAGTTCTTATAAATTTTGGAAATTCAACCTTTTTCAGAGATAACATTGGCAAATATTGCTATGATAAATGTCTGCTATTTAGTTGCCTATGGCTTCTTCTAAGATTTTTATGGTTTCTCATGTTACATTTAAAGTACTTTATCCAGTTTGAGTTTATTTTTGTGTGTGGTGTAAGTTGGTGGTCTAGTTCCATTGTTTTGCAAGTATTTGTTCAGTTTTCCCAACATCATTTATTGAAGAGACTGTCTTGTCTCTATTGTATGCTCTTGCCTCTTATGTCAAATATTAATTGAACATAATGGCTTGAGTCAATTTCTGGGTCCCCTGTAATATTCCATTGGTCTATATGTCTGTTTCTGTGCAAATACCAGGCAGTTTTGAGAACCATGGCTTTGTAATATTGCTTGATATCTGGAATTGTGATCCCTCCAACATTGGACTTCTTTCTCAGGATTGCTGCAGCTAGCTATTCGTGGTTTGTTTTTTTATTCAAGATGAATTTTTTGAGAATTTGTTCTAGGTCTTTGAAGTATGCCTTTCATATTTAATGGGGATTGTATTGGATTTATAGATTGCTTTGGGTAGTATGGATATTTTAATGATATTGATTCTACCAATCCATGAACATGGTATATTCTTCCATTTGTTCATGGCTTCCTCTATCTATTTTATTAGCATCCTGAAGTTTTCTGAGTACAGGTCCTTTGTCTCCTTGGTTAAGTTTATTGCAAGGTATCTTATTTTTTTTTGTTGAAATGGTAAATTGGATTGCTTTTTAAATTTCTCTTTCTGTGAGTTCCTTATTGGTATATATAAAAGCCATAGAGTTCTGAATGTTAATTTTGTATCCTGTTACATTGCTGAATTCATTCATTAAGGCTAGTAGTTTTCTGATGGAGTCTTTGGGGTTTAATATGTACAATATCATGTCATCTGTAATTAAAGACAGTTTTACTTCATTTCCAATTTGGATGCCTTTTATTTATTCTTCTTGTTTGATTGCAATGGCTAGTACTTCTACGGTAATAATATGTCAAAGAAGAGTAGGTGACAGTGGGCATTTGTGTCTTGTTCCTGTTCTTAGGGAAATGGTTTTAGTTTTTGTCCATTGAGTATGAAGCTGGCTGTGAATTTGTCATATATGACTCTTATTATGTTGAGGTATGATCCTTTTATTCCCACCTTGCTGAGAGTTTTTATCAAGAAAGGGTGTTGTATTTGGTCAAATGTTTTTTTCTGCATCAATAGATATGTTTACATAGTTTTTATCTCTCAGATTGTTTATATGCTGTATCATATTTATTGATTTTCAGATGTTGTACCATCCTTGCATTCCCTGGATAAATCCCACTTGGTCATGGTGTATGATCTTTTTAATGTTACACTGAATTCGATTTGCTAGAGTTTTGTTGAGGATTTTGGCATCTATGTTTATGAGGGATATTGGCCTTTAATTCTCTTTCTGTGTATTGTTTTATCTTGTTTTGGGATTAGGGTAATGCTGGCTTCATAGAAAGAACTTGGAAGTGTGCCTTCCTCTTGCACTTTTTGGAATAGTCTGAGGAAGATAGGTTTTATTTCTTCTTTGGTAGTTTAATAAAATTCCCCTGTAAAACTGTCAGGTCCAAGGTTTTTGTTTGTTGGAATTTTTATTAATATTATTATTATTATTGCTTTAAGTTCCTCCATTGTTATTGGCCTATTCAGATTTTTTTATTCCTCCTGGTTCAGTTTTGGAAGTTCGTATTTTTTATATATCCATTTCTTCTAGGTTGACCAGTTTGTTGAAACAGAGCTGCTCATAGTATTTTTTTATGAGGGGTCTATTATTTCACTTTTTTCGTTTCTGATTTTGTTTATTTAGTTCCTCTCTCTTTGCTTCTTGGTGAGTCTGGCTAGAGGTTCATCAATTTTGTTTATCATTTCAAAAAACAATCTCTTGATTTCATTGATCTTTTGTATTTTATTTTTGTCTCTATGTAATTTATTTTTACTCTGATCTTTATTATTCCCTTCCTTCTGATCATACGTGGCTTTTCTTGTTGCTCTTTTTCTAATTCTTCAAGTTTCAGAGTTAGATTATTACCAGTTTTTCTTGTTTGTTGAGGTAGGCCTGTAGAGCTATGAATTTCCCTCTCAAGACTGCTTTTACTATGCCCCAACAATTTTGGATTGTTGTCTTTTTATTGTCATTTGTTTCAGGATGTGTTTTATTTCTTCTTTGATCTCTTTGGTAACCCACTCATTGTTTAATAGTGTGCTATTCAGCCTCCCAGTGTTTGGATTTTTGTGATTTTTTTTTTTACAGTAGTTGATTTCTAATTTTATGCCATTGTGATCTGCAAGATGCTTGGTATTATTTCAATCCTCTTGAATTTGGAGAGATTTTGTGATCCAATATGTAGTCTATCTTTGAAAATGTCCCATGTGAACTTGATAAGAATGTATATTCTGTAGTTTTGGGGTGGAATGTTCTAAAGATCTCAATTAAGTCCATTTGATCTAGTGGATCATTTAAGATTGATGTTTCTTTGCTAATTTTTTTGTCTAGAGGTTTATCCAATGATGTTATGGAGTATGAATGCCTCCTACTATGATTATGTTACTATCAATCTCTACCCTGATATCTTCCAGAAGTTTTTATTTATTTATTATTTTTTATTTTTTTTATGCATGGATGTTCCTGCATTGGTGCATAAATGTTTACCAGAGTTATATCCTCTGGTTGTATTGATCCCTTTAGAATTATGAAGTGGCCTTTATTGTATCTTGTTATGGTCTTCACTTTGAGGTCTACTTTGTCAGATATAAGTATTGTTACCCCAGCTTTTTTTTTTCCATCCCTTCACTTACAATCTGTGTGAGTCCCTTGTTCTGAGAAGATTCTCCTGTAGACAGCATATCTATGGGTCATGTTTTGTTATCCATTCAGTCACTGGAGGTATTTTGATTGGAGCATTTAATCCATTTCCATTTAATGTTATTATTGATAGGTACTTGTTTGTAGCCATTTCTGTACTTTATGCGAGTGTTTCTTCCTTCCTTTCTATTTCTTCTTTTATAGCATTCCCTTTAGCATTTCTTGCATTGATTGCTTGGTACTGATAAACTCCCTTAGCCTTTTTTTTTTTTTTTTTTTTTTGTCTGCAAAGATCAGATTTCCCTTTCAATTTTGATTGATAGTCTTGCTGAATAGAGTATTCTTGGACTCAGTCCTTTGCTTTGCATCACTTTGAATACTTCCTTCTATTCCCTTTGAGCTTGATGTGTTTCTGTTGAGAAATAATTTGAAAATCTGATGGGGGCTCCTTTGTAGGTAACTTTCTGTCTCTCTCTTTCTGTCTTTAAGATTTTCTCTTTGTTATTAACATTTGCCATTGTAATTATGATGTGTCTTGGTGTGGGTCTTTTGGGATTCATCTTGTTTGGAAGTCTCTGTACTTGTGTAACATTTTTCTTCCCCATATCTGGGAAGTTTCCTGTCATTATTTATTCAAATAGATTTTCTAATCTTTTCTGCTCTTCTTATCCTTCTGGAGCCTTATTATAAGTACATTACTTTGTTTCATGTAGTTCCAAAGTTCCCTTCAGCTCTTCTCCTTCTTTTTAATTTTTTCTCCAGTTGCTATTAATATTAAGTTTGTTTCTCTACCTTATCTTCTAACTCACTAATTCGATCCTCTATTTCTTCTAGTCTACTGTTGAAACCTTCCATGGTGTTTTTTTATTGTAGCTATATCACTATAATTTCTTTCTGATTTTTGCATATGTTGTTGATTTTCTCTTCCATCCAATGTATGAACTGTACATAATTTAGAGTATTAGTCTAAATTCTTTTTCTATCATGTTACATGCTTCTGTTTCACTTATTTTCTTTCTCCTTTCTTGGAACTCCTTATTTTCTTTCCTCTGAGGATTGTATCGTGTCCCCTTTCTATCACCAGAAGGTTCAAATGTCAAGTTGTGCAGGCTTGGGCCATGTTCAGTGGGAGCTTTGTACCACACGAGTGTTACTGAAAAGTTCCAATACCAAGACGTATGGCTGCTGTGGTTTGGTGGGATCCATGCTCTCCCAGGATCAGAGTCACTGGCACTCAGTGTGGCTACATGCATGCACCTAGAATCAGGGACCCTGCCTGTACCATGCTGAGACAGAGATCCTGCTGGCATGTGGTGAAAATCAGAGTTTCCTAGTGCATGGCAGGAGTCAGAGTTCCCCTGTTCCTGCACCAAGAATCAAGAATCAGAGTCTCTGTTGCTTGATGTGGTCTTGTGCCAAGAATCAGGGTTCCTGTGTGTGCATGCACCAAGAATTGGAGTCACTGGCTCTTACTGTGAAAGCACTTGGAATCCAGGATCCCAGGTCATACATGATAAGAAACAGAATCAAGTCACTTGTGCTCAGTGCTGCCTCTTGCATGGAAAATCGGGGTCCCCAGTCTTCTTGTGGGTTTGGGTTGCATGGTCCTATGTCAGCAGGAGGTCCACTTCTGCACTGTGGAAAACAGACTTCCGTGTGAACTTGCCCAGAATCAAAGTCAGGTGGCACTGCTGCCCTGTGTGGGCATGGGGTTTGGTTGCCTGATTGCATGGCGGGGAAAATATTCCCAATATCCATGTGTGCTCAGGCTCAAATTCTGGTAGCGGTGCTGCAGCCCTGTGCAAGGAGCAGGTTTAGCAGTTTCTATGGTGCTGCCACAAGCCTGAAAAGAGAGCAATGGGTTCTGTGACACACAGAAATCTGTGGCTGAGAAGTCTGAATTCTTGGTATCTGTGGGTCTGCAGTTGTGGTCGCAGGTCTCTGTCCCCATTGGCTGTAGGGTCCCAGTTTGTGTCTGAAACCAGACTGGGTGGTTTTGAGGCCAGGATCCTAATCTCAAGCAACTCTCTTTTTCATAATGATGTGTTCTCCGTGCCCTCCCTGTTTTCCCCCAGAGTGTCCACAGTGACAGTGGGGCAGTGCCATTTAAGACTACCTGATTTGACCACCCTTTGAAAGACCTGCAGGATCTAACTATCCCTAACTCATACACACACACACCACATACATCCACACACTTCTCTAGAGTTCCCTCACTCTCTCACATTCTCTCCTTCCCTTCCTTCCTGCCGGTCGCTATCTTCAGAATACTATTTGCTCCTTAGAAGAATGTAAATCATATCATTGGGTTGAAATAATTTGAAGATGTCAATTAGTTCAATCTGACCTAGTGAGTCACTTACAAATACTATTTCTTTGCTGTTTTTTTTTTGTCTAGAGGAGTTATCCAGCAAAGTCAATGGGGTACTAAAGTACTCTACTATAATTATATTGCTTTCAATCTCTTCCAGTTTTAAAATATATTTGGGTGCTCCTGTATTGGGTGCATGCATGTTTACCAGAGTTATATCCTCTTGTTGTATCAATCACTTTGAGGCGGCTAAAAGGATTAATTCCAATGTAACCCTCATATTTGGAGGCTAGTGACCTGAATCCAAGCCAGCAAGCTCAGTGTACATTCCTGATAACCTATAATTAAGTCTCTCTCTCCTTCCCAGATACTGCTCTTGAAGAACCTGTTACTGTGAACAGTGCACTGCCCTGGAGTGAGGGTTATTAATACTAGTGCCAGGCTAGACCATTAGATATGGCCTGGAGATCTCCAACACCTGGGGGCCTTCTTGCAAGGCCTGAGAAAAAAACAGAAAGCATAATCCATGTTTGTAGGACAAAGATCACAGAAAGGGAGATATAAGGGAGAGCCCCATGCGTGTTCCTTCACTCAGATTTAGAAGGCTGTTCCCTGAGTCCTCTGGTACTGGAACCAGCCAGTATTACAGGTACTGAAGGTATAGCTAGGAGGCTGAGAAAAAGAGGACATGAACAGCGGGGCTTCAGGAAGACTGCAGAACCTAATGGCACTGCAGCAAGTTTATTAAGGGCACAATCTCTTTTATACACTGAAGCTGGGCATTCCTCCAAATGGCCTTCTCTCAGGACATGAGGCTACGTGCCAGTTCCTTAAGACCTCCGCAGGAAGATATCTGCCTGGAAAAGTTCATCCAGCTGTACTCTGCTATGTTAAATCAAGGACATGTTTGCAGATTCCAATCTTGCACGCACAGCAGAACGAAGAACACTGTTGCTTGCCACGTCCCCAAGTGACCCGACTTCTGGGAGAGTGCAGGCAGGGCTACCTACCCTTGCTCCATCCCCCGATTCTCAGGTCAGTAGGGGACTTGGCTCCCAACAGTTCCCCCTTTTTAACTTTATATATGCATGCATGCGTTATCCTTATTTTGATACAATTGTATCAGTTTTATATCGGTTGCCAATTGGTAGGTCTGCCTGCATACAACCTTAAGGAGGACCAGCAGAAGTACACACAACAAAACCAGTAGCCCAGCGGTTATAACCAACCCAATAAGGCCATACATTGTGGAGGTTACGGATGGAAAATTATTTCGAAGCTGAGTGATGAAATCTGAGGCTGCCTTGGCAATATCAATGTCTAATTTGGGCGCGTGCACCAATTCCTGAATCTCCTCATGTAGAAGTCAGAGATCTAGAGATGTATTTGCATCGTGCCAAATGCCGGTTAAATGTCGTTTAACATTCTCCCAGGGAAACTAGATGTCATTGTACTCTTTTGGAGTAATACAAACCCAATTATATGCTGCATGACAGCACAGATTTCCTTTAATTTTAAGGGCAACTATCTCATCTCCCAGAATCTGGACAGTGTCATAAAGGGCGTTTAACCTTTTTCTACTTTCTGGTCCCAATCTTCTTATTCTTGTAAGGCTTTTGTTATATTAAAGGATAGCACATTAACACACTCAGCTGTCTGGATAGTTTGTGTTAAAGAGATGGCAGATGCAGTAGCTGAGGCTTTTAAGGTTACCAATGCAGTGATACCCACTATAAGCAATCTAACAAACCATTTCAGGCAGCTTAGGGCCTTCTCTACTTCCCACAGGACTTCCAGACCTGAGTCATCATACCATGCACGAGTAGTGTTTACAGGGAGCAAAACAAAGGTAGGCTGCTGCAGTATCATCAAGGCCATAGTAGAACCATTAATACAGTTAGTCAAGCTGCAAGAAGGGCAGCTTATGTTGTATATGCTAGTGACATTGTCATACCTCACACTGAGATTAGTCCCTACCAAAAGGACATAAGGATCAGGTACACAAGATGATATGCTGACATTATAACTATTCCTGCTCCCGCTAATCGCTCCCTGAGGGGTAATGGAGACATTTTCTTTTTCAACAGTGACATAGTCCATGGTGGCAACCAACTTCCATAATTCTTTTTGAAATGTGATGTTGTCCATAGTCCACAGTCCAGCCACCAGGTTCTGGGGGCGAAAATCATTATCAATGTCGGCCCAGTTGCACAGCTTTCCCTGGCACACTGTCACATTACTGTGGCAGGTACTCTACATTAGTCCCATTTCATTTCTAGATGGCCCCAGCCGCAGGCGGTCTAGTCGATCCCTCAGCTTTGCCACCTGACTTCGAGGCATGGTGCACACACCGCTCGGGTAGCCACCGAGGATTCTCGTCTCCTGTTGGGAAAACATAAACATAGTCTCTCCCCCACATTAGTATGGGGTCGGGACCATGCATTTCATTAATCTACAGGTCTCTCCACTACACCTCAGGGAAAGTACGCCCTGTCTGTTGATCCCAAAATCTCTGGGCCGCTGATCGACCTTCAATGTCAACCTGCCTAAGACTGAGAATAAATATGGTATGGTTAAGGATATTCTGAGGAGTTTTTAACTTTAAAAATTTGATTTTTCAGTCTGGTGCGCCTGTTCTACAATTCCTTGTCCTTGAGGATTGTAGGCAATTCCATGTTTGAGCTGAATATTATATATGGAACAAAAATGGGCAAGGGCCCTACTGCAGTAGGCAGGAGCATTATCAGTTTTTATTTGCTTTGGGAGACCTAAGATAGAGAAACAATGTAAAAGGTGCGCAATGCAATGTTTAGCACCTTCGCCAGCCCTGGCGGTAGCCAGATGAAATGGGAAAAGGTGTCAAGTTACATGAACATAGCATAAACAGCCAAATTCAGGAATGTGAGTGACATTCATTTGCCATATTTGATTGGGTTTTAGTCCTCGAGGATTAACCCCGTAATGCGGTACGGCAAGTATTTGTGAGCATCGCGTGCACGTCTTTACTATTTGTCGTGCAGTTTCTCGGGGAATCTTAAATTGCCATCGGAGGGCTCTAGCTGATTGATGATAGATAGAGTTGGATCATTTAGCTTGCTTGACATTATGTAGAGCCTGAAGAACACAAACCTGGGTATGTAAGTCAGCTGCTTGATTACCAGCAGCTAGAGGCCCTGAAAGGTTAGAGTGGGCCCATATATGTCCAATAAACTAGGGGCTAGACCGGGAATGTAGGATTCTTTATACATCTTGAAATAGCTGTTGAATGGTGTTAGTACAAGGTGAATTAATGTGCCTTATAGTAGTTGTTTTAATAATTTTGTTATATAAGTATTATTATAGTAAAATTTGTTAAGGCATAAATAAGAGCTTGTATTTCTATTGAAATATAAGAGGTTTGAAGGACCTTTGCTCTTCTGCTGTAGTATATCTATCCTTTCTAAAACTGGATCTATTTATAAAATGGTTAATATCTGAGATAAAAAATTTCTTTTAATGTAGTTGTTAATACCATGCTCTGTGTTAGAAATAAATCAAGCCCCTAAACTAGGGCTCCTGGTAAAATATAAAATATTAAGTATTTTGACTTCTTTGTAGGAGGGTGTGTACACCGACCTTCCTTGCCCTTGGTCTTGGGCAACCTGTAGTAATGTACAGGTGCTGACTGCTATCATGGTAAGGTATCTTTACTTTAAAAATAAAGCAAATTTACTTTTGAATTCATAAGCTATAAATGTTGCCTTGCCTTTAGCTTAATTAAAATGTAGGCGGCCATATACAGTTAGGATTCAATTATTTATAAAACATTGGCTTCTCATGTAATTTAATTTATATGACATTGATTATATTGTAAAAGCTAATTTATAAAGTAACTTAAGTAGGTACTTTTAATTAAAAAAAACGGCAAAAAAATTTATTCAGTAAAACTTATAGGTTTTATACTTTATTGGTCTGATCCAAAAGCATGGCTTTTATCTTTTTTGAAATTCTACTACTGTTGAAAAATTTGGCTATATTTAAGAAATATATTGTTTTTGCCTTTCTTACAGGCAAAAACTTTTATAATATTTACTATATAGTATATAAGTAAAATATATTAATTAATTTTTATTTGATAAAGCTTTCCATGTGATTTCAAGTATCAATCTTTTTAATTAAAAAAGATTTCTGAATCGTCCCCAGTGGAACCTTTCTGGGCAGTGTTGGAGTCTGCGGCGGCGGTGTGGTAATCCCTGAGGAATACAAGAGAGGAAAGGAGAGGGATAGAGTTAGAAACATCAATGAGAGAAAAACCTACAGCGGAGGAGTCAATCGAGCAGCCGTCACGCCCCAAACGGCACAAACATGTGAAGTCAAGGGAATTCTTCACTCACCCACGGAAAGGAGAAGGAAAACCACATAACCAGACATCCTGAAAAGAGAGCCATAGAAATAACCTGCACATGAAAGAAAAGCAGGCATAGCCAGAAAAGGAAGTAAATGAGTCAGAGGCATGTAGCCTACCAGAGCAAGAATTCAGAGTAATGATCATAGGATGGCTAAAAAGAATGGAAGAGAAATTTGACAATAACCAAGAAGAAATGAGGAAGAACCATGAGGAATTGAAGAAGAGCCATGAGGAAATGAAGAAGAACCAAGAAAAATTGAAGAAGAACTAAGAAGAAATGAAAAATGACATCACGACCATGAAGAACTCAATAGAAAGCATCAAGAGTAGACTAGATGAAGCAGAGGACCGCATCAGTGAGCTAGAAGACAAGATGGAAAAAATACCCAATTAGAGCAGCTTCTAGAAAAAAAGAATAAAAAGCAGGAGGAGAGGCTACGGGAGCTTTGGGACAATACAAAACAAAATAATATTCAAATAATAGGGGTTCCAGAAGGAAAGGAAACTGAGGTAGACATGGAAAAAGTATTTCAAAAAATAATGACAGAAAACTTTCCTGAGATAGAGAAGAAAAAACCCACTCAAATCCAAGATGCTCACAGAGTCCCAAGAAAAATGAATCCCAGGAGAGAGACGCCAAGGCACATTATAATTAAATTGGCAAACAACAACGACAAAGTAAGAATCTTAAAAGCAGCCAGAGAGAGACAGAAAGTTACATATAAAGGAACCCCCATCAGACTAGCAACTGATTTCTCAACAGAAACATATCAGGCCAGAAGGGAATGGGATGAAATATACAAAGTCATGCAATGGAAGGGTCTGAATCCAAGAATACTGTACCCAGCAAGGCTATCAATCAAAATTGAAGGGGAAATCAGGAGCTTCACAGACAAAAAAAGACTGAAGGAATTTATCTCCACCAAACCAGCAATGCAAGAAATGCTAAAGGGTCTACGTAAAAATAAAGAAATAGGAAGTGAAGAAGGAACACGGGTATAGAATAAAAATGGCGTCAAATGAGTACCTATCAATAATAACCTCAAATGTAAACGGATTAAATGCTCCAATCAAAAGACATAGGGTGTCAGATTGGATAAGAAGACAAGACCCATATATCTGTTGTCTACAAAAAACCCACCTCAGAAAAAAAGATGCATACAGACTGAGGGTGAAGGGATGGAAAAAAGTTTTCCAGGCAAATGGAAATGAAAAAAAAAGCTGGGGTAGCAATACTTATATTTGACAAATTAAATCTCAGAGTGTAGGATATAAAAAGAGATAATGAAGGCCACTTCATAATACTAAAGGGAACAATCCAACAAGAAGAAATAATCCTGGTAACTATATATGCACCCAATACAGGAGCACCCAAATACATAAAAAAACCCAAAAAAAACTGCTGGAGGACATTAAGGGAGAGATTAATAGCAATACAATCATAGTAGGAGATTTTAATACCCCACTGTCACCCTTCGAGAAATCATCTAAACAAAAATCAGCAAAGAAATATCAATCCTAAATGACTCACTAGACCAGATGTAATTAATTGACACCTTCAGAACATTCCAGCCAAAAGCCACAGAATATACATTCTTCTCAAGTGCACATGGGACATTCTCAAAGATAGTCCACATTTTGGGACATAGGCAAAGTCTCTTCAAATTCAAGAAGATAGAAATCATATCAAGCATCTTCTCAGATCATAATGGCATAAAACTGGAAATTAACTACAATAAAAATAATCCAAAGAAATCAAACACATGGAGACTAAACAGCATGCTATTAAACAAGGACTGGGTTACTAGAGAAATCAAGGAAGAAATTAAAAACATCCTGGAAACAAATGACAATGAAAACACAACAATCCAAAATCTATGGGACACAGCAAAAGCAGTTTTGAGAGGGAAGTTCATATCCCTACAAGCCTATTGCAAAAAACTAGAAAAAACGGTAACAAATGATCTAACTCTACAACTCAAAGTGTTAGAAAAAGAGCAATAAGAAAACCCTAGTGTAAGCAGAAGGAAGAAAATAACAAAAATCAGAGCACGGATAAACGACATAGAGACCAAAGAAACAATACATAAGATCAACAAAACCAAAAGCTGGTTCTTTGAAAGAATAAAGAAGATAGATGGACCTCTAGCCAGGCTAACCAAGAAACAAAGAGAGAGGACCCAAATAAACAAAATCAGAAACGAAAGAGGTGAAATAACAACAGATCCCGCCAAAATACAAAGGATTGTTACAAAATACTACGAACAGCTCGATTCCAACAAACTGAACAACCTGAAGGAAATGGACATATTCTTAGAAAAATACAACCTTCCAAAACTCAATCAGGAAGAATCTAAAAATCTCAATAGACCAGTGACTTGGGAAGAAATTGAAACAGTCATCAAAAAGCTTCCAGCAAACAAAAGCTCAGGGCCAGATGGCTTCACAGGAGAGTTTTACCAAACATTCAAGGAAGAAATAAACCTATCCTCCTCAGATTATCCAAAAAATCCAAGAGGAAGGAACACTTCCAAACTCCTTCTATGAAGCCAGCATCACCCGAACTCCAAAACCAGATAAAGACAACTCAATGAAAGAGAATTACAGGCCAATATCCCTCATGAACATAGATGCCAAAATCCTCAACAAAATTCTAGCAAATCGACTCCAGAAGAACATCACAAAGATCATACACCATGACCAAGTAGGATTTATTCCAGGAATGCAAGGATGGTGCAATATCCGCAAATCAATAAACACGATACATCACATAAACAAATTGAAAGATAAAAATCATATAGTTATGTCAATTGATGCAGAAAAAGCATTCGATAAAATCCAACACCCTTTCCTGATAAAAACCCTCAAGGTGGGAGTAAAAGGATCATACCTCAACATAATAAAAGGTATATATGATAAACCCACAGCCAACATTATACTCAATGAGCAAAAATTAAATCATTCCCTCTCAGAACAGGAACAAGACAGGGATGCCCACTTTCACCACTCCTGTTTGACATAGTACTGTAAGTACTAGCCATTGCAATTAGACAAGAGGAGGAAATAAAAGGCATCCAAATTGGAAAAGAATAAGTAAAGCTATCCTTATTTGCAGACGACATGATATTGTACATAAAAAACCCAAAAGACTCCATTAAAAAACTAATTGACTTAATAAATGAATTTGGCAATGTAGCAAGATACAAAAGTAATGCCAAGAAATCCATGGCATTTCTATATACCAACAGTGAAACTACAGAAACAGAGACTAAAAAAGCAACTCCATTTACCATCGCATCAAAAAAATTAAGATACCTAGGAATAAATTTAACTAAGGAAGTAAAGGAAAATATGCGGAAAACTACATGACACTGAAAAAAGTGATAGAGGAAGATGTAAGCAGATGGAAGAACATACCATGTTCATGGATTGGTAGAATCAACATCATCAAAATGTCCATACTTCCTAAAGCAATCTATACGTTCAATGCACTCCCTATTAAAATACCAAGGGCATATTTCACTGACCTAGAAAGAACTCTCCAAAAGTTCATTTGGAACAATAAAAGACCCCGAATAGCCACAGCAATCCTGAGAAAGAAGAGTAAAGTAAGAGGGATCTCAATACCACACTTCAAACTATATTACAAAGCCACTGTTCTCAAAACAGCCTGGTACTGGCACAAGAACAGACATATAGATCAATGGAATAGAATTGAGAATCCAGATATCAACCCAAATCACTATGCTCAATTAATATTTGACAAAGGAGGCACGAATATACAATGGAGTCAAGACAGTTTCTTCAATAAATGGTGTTGGGAAAATTGGACAGACACATGCAAAAGAATGAAACTAGATCACCACCTTACACCATTCACAAAAATAAACTCAAAATGGATACAGGACTTAAACATCAGACAGGAAACCATAAAAATACTAGAAGCATCCACAGGCAGCAAAATCTCAGAGGTATGCCAAAAGAACTTCTTCACTGATACTGCCCCTAGGGCAACGGAAGCTAAAGAGAAAATAAACAAATGGGACTACATCAAAATAAAAAGCTTTTTTACAGCAAAAGAAACCATCAACAAAACAACAAGAAAGCCCACAGTGTGGGAGAACATATTTGCAAATAATACCACTGATAAATGTTTAATCTCCAACATCTACAGATAGCTGATACAACTAAATAAAAGGAAAATGAATGATCTAATTAAAAAATGGGCAATGGACCTAAATAGAATATTTTCAAAAGAAGACAGAAGGAAGGCCAAAAGGCACATGAAAACATGCTCAAAGTAACTAATTGTCCGAGAGGTGCAAATCAAAACAACAATGCGGTACCATCTCACACCTGTCAGAATGGCCAACATCAACAAGTCAACAAAGGACAAGTTTTGGCGAGGTTGCGGAGAAAAAGGAACCCTCGTGCACTGCTGGTGGGAATGCAGACTGGTGCAACCACTGTGGAGATCAGTGTGGAGTTTCCTCAAAAAACTGAAAATGGAACTCCCATTTGACCCAGTAATCCCACTCCTAGGAATATATCCAAAGAAACTAGAAACACCAATCAGAAAGGATATATGCACCCCCATGTTCATAGCAGCACAATCTACAATAGCCAGAATTTGGAAACAGGCGAGGTGCCCGTCAGCAGATGATTGGATCCAAAAACTATGGTACATCTTAACAATGGAATACTATACTGCCATAAAAAAGAAGGAATTCTCATCATTTTCAGCAACCTGGATGGAATTGGAGAACATCATGCTGAGTGAAATAAGCCAATCAATGAAAGAGAAACACCACATGACCTCACTCATTTGTGGATTATAAAGAACATTATAAATTGATGAACCAAGAGACAGATATAGAGACAGTAAAGCAACAGGCAGACTGTCAAATTACAGTGGGTAGGGGAGGAAGATATGGGGGAGATAGTAGATCAACCGAAGGACTTGTGTATATGCATATAAGTACAACCAATGGACATAAAACTCTGGGGAGAGAGGGTATGTATGAGAGGGAGGGAGGGGGGGGCAAAAATAATCAATAAAATATATTTAAAAAAATATTTCTTCTAAGAGAGAATAGACTTTTTTTTAAAAAACATTTTAGGGCCCATAAAATGTCTAAAATCATTCTCAGCCTTGAAATAACTTGGAAAGATTAAATGTATATATATATATATGAATATATATATATATATGAATATATATATATGCTTCATAGATTGTATAACTAAATTATCTTAAAGAATATCAAATATATTTAAACTGGATTGTAGAATTAATCCTCTTTTTAAAATCAGACCAATAATTAATATATTTTGAATTTTGAATTATTAGAGGAAATACATTTTATTTTCTTAAAAATAAGTTTTTATGCTTTAAGTATTTAATCACTACAATTTTATAATTTTTTAAATTTAATTTGTACTTTTAAAGCTGGCAATTTAAATATATTTAGTAGTTCTTAGATTAATAATACTTTATATTTCTAAGAAAAATACAAGATATAATCAATTAATAGATTCAATTCTGTCATGTAGGTTTTTTTATGAGGCAAATTTAAACTAATTTTTATTTGCCAGTGGCTCTGGGAAACTAGGTTTTGTTTATTCGACTGTAAATTATCATATTCTTTAAGATGGCTACTGGCAGGACACTATATTAACTGTCTGCTGGGGGAAGGGCCTTTACCCTTTCCTCCCTACTTAGATCTTTATAATTAATATATTATTTATTTATATTTCAATAATCTCTTTGAGATTTTAGAATCAATTATAATTATTTTAAAATATTTACTTTGGATAAATTCTATGACAGAGACAAATTTATTTTCTTGAAGGCCTTAAAAGTTAACTTTTTAATAAGGTTCACTAGCATTTTGAAAACTACTCTTTATTATGGAAATATAAATCTTGTTGCTGGAATTAGCCTGAATTTTTTTCAAAAAGATTTTTTTCACTGTTTTTCTCAGGAAAAAGAACCAGCTCTGAGTTTTTCATTTCTGTAGCCTTTGTAAAGAGTTAAGTCTAGCTCAAGACCTATCTAATATCCGAAATCGGACATGTGCACATTTTGTCTTATACTAGCTTTCTCTTTACAAGTGTACAGATATTTCTAAATTTTTAAAACTTTTTATGGCGAGAAAGGAAACTTTTAATTTATTATAGTAGGAGAGTGGGCTTCTATATTGGATCGCCTCATGTCTCACCCTTCCTCCACATTATGCTTACTTCAGTCGAAGTATCAGTAACAGATCTGGCTGAATTTCTTTTCATGCTTAAAAGATAGTCAGATGTCAATTTTTTTTTCTTTTTGGCTTTCTGAAATAATAACTAATACCCAATTTGGCCAAGATTTGCATTTCTCTTATAATTTTTAAACAAGGCATTAAGTAGTCTTATTGCAAGTTATCTTAATGTGGGAGAGCAGATAGCCCTGCCCTCTCCAGCTGCTTTTGAATTTATCCGCATCAGAGGCAGTTTCACATAGACTTCAACATTCACTCTAAAGAGCACTTTCACTTTGTCCCATGCTTTAGCGACTGAGCTAGCCGGGCTTCTATATTGTTAATTTCTTCAGCTTTGCCTGTCTAAAATTGTCTTCTGGGTCATACTGGGCAGCTTGCTCCGCCAGATCCTCCCAGTCCCCAGGGTCTAACTCATCCCTAGACTTCTGACCCAATGCAGTTGTGACTGCGGGTGGAGGGATTTCAGGATAAATCCTTGGAATCTGCTCTAAAGCTTTTAAAAATTGATCATAAGTCTGTGTGGCGGCAGCCTGTACTTCTCTTAGAGTCTTGACCGTTACTTTAAGCTGCTGATACCTGGGAGGTGAAGTCCTTCCAAAAGCGGCTAACGGGGGTGGTGGCAGGGGTATAATAGGGGCAGAAGGAGCGGTAGGAGGTGGCCGTGGGGGGTCTACTGGTGGCGAATCCAGAGACGAAAGAGAACAAGATCGCTCTTGCATGCTGCCTCTGGTGGCCTTATGCCACTTGACCGTCTCTGAATCCGTACGAAGGCAATCTTTAATCACTGACCATAAGGCAAAAACATCCACAGGAACCCTGCCAGGTCCATGCATACTATAATAATTTCTAATTTCTTCCTTGATACGTTTCCATTCCCGGGAGTTGATGGTCCCATCTTTAGGAAACCAAGGACAGACAGTTTGAACAAATTGCACAGAACGCGTAAGCTGAGTCTCATCTACACAGGCACCGCGGGAAATTAGCATGCTATACAACACTTGTACAAAAAGGTCTTTGCTAGAAGCTTGCCCCATTTTTACTCCCAAATCACTAATCCGCCGCGTCTACTCACAGTTTCTGTCGACAGCACCCCAGCGGCGGCCTTCCTAGGATTTACCAAGTATCTTCAGGTCCCTGTTCGGGAGCCACCTATCGGAACCAGCCAGTATTACAGAACCTGAAGTTATAGCTAGGAGGCTGAGAAAAAGAGGACATGAACAGTGGGGCTTCAGGAAGACTGCAGAGCCTAATGGCACTGCAGCAAGTTTATTAAGGACACAATCTCTTTTATACACTGAAGCTGGGCATTCCTCCAAATGGCCTTCTCTCAGGACATGATGGCTTTCTCTCAGGACATGAGGCTATGTGCCAGTTCCTTAAGACCTACGCAGGAAGATATCTGCCTGGAAAAGTTCATCCAGCTGTACTCTGCTATGTTAAATCAAGGACATGTTTGCAGATTCCAATCTTGCACGCACAGCAGAACGAAGGACACTGTTGTTTGCCACGTCCCCAAGTGACCTGACTTCTGGGGGAGAGCAGGTAGGGCTACCTACCCTTGGTCCATCCCCCAATTCTCAGGTCGGTAGTGGACTCAGCTCCCAACACTCTGACATATTAAACAGTGTCCCTCCTACTTCCTCAGAAGTGTCCTTGATCTTCTTGGTCTTCTGCAACGCCTTTTAGTATTAGGAAGTGGCCTTCTTAACTTTTGTTGTGGCCTTCACTTTGAGGTCAAATTTGTCAGATATAAGTATTAATACCCCAGGTTTTGGTTTGTGTGTGTGTGTCTTTTTTTTCAGTTCCATTTGCCTAAAAAAAATTTCCATTCCTTCAAATACAGTCTATATGAATCATTTTTTTCTAATGTAGGTCTCTTATAGACAGCATATATTTGTATATGGTCATGTTTTCTTATCTATTCAGCTACTCTATGTCTTTTGTTTGGTGCAGGAAGCCAATTCCAGCATGTCAGCAGGGCTGAATTATCTGGGATAGATGAAATGAATTTCCTCAAACCTGAATAAGATTGTCTGCTGCCAAATAGTTCAGGGCATCTTAATATGCATGTTATTGCCTCCTATTGGCCAAACACCTGAACAGCTATAGGTTATTCCCCAATCTGACAATGCTTCTGTAAACCCTACCCTTTGAAACCCTACTCTTCGAAGTGTATTAATCTCCACCTTGCCTTAGGACAACTGTGTTAATAAAATAAGTCTTTACTTCCTTTAGCTGAAGCTCCTCTGACCCCCAATGCCTTTCAAAATTATCTTTATCTCTGGACTCCTTATTGAATCTACGCTCAGCCCCTTTCTCCAGATTGCTGAACTCTTCGTAATGCTGGAACAAGAACCCCAGCAGTTTGGAGCATTTGATCCATTTACATTAAAGGTTATTATTGCTAGATACTTGTTTGTTGCCACTTTTATTCTTTATGCCTGTGTTCCTTCTTCTTTTTCTGACTTTTCTCTTTATAATTCTCCCTTTTGCATTTCTTGCATTGCTGCTTTGTTGGTAATAAACTTCCTTAGCCATTGTTTTGTCTGTAAAGCTCCTTATTTCACCTACAATTCTGAATGGTAGCCTTGCTGGATAGAGTATTCTTGGATTCAGTCTTTTGCTTTGCATTACTTTGTATACTTCATTCCATTCCCTTCTGGCCTGATGTGTTTCTGTTGAGAACTCAGTTGATAGTCTTTTGGGAGACCTATTTTAAGTAACTCTGTTTTTCTCTGGAAGCCTTTAAGAGTCTTACTTTGCCATTGATGGATAATAAAACATGACTGTTTTGGTGTTAGTCTTTTTGGGTTCATCCTTTTTTTTGGAATGTCTGTGCTTCCTGGACTTATGTGACTTTTTTCCCCCCACCAAGTCCAGGAAGTTTTCTGGCATTATTTCTTCAAATATGTAATCTATATCTTGCTCATCTTGCTCTCCTCCTAGCGCATCTATTATGCAAATAGTTATTCATTTGATATTGTCCCAGAGCTCCCTTTGACTATAGCTTTTTAATGTTTTGTTTTGTTTTGTTTTTACAGTTGCTGCTGTGCTAGGGTGTTTTCTCGCTTGTCTTCTAACTTACCAATTTGGTCCTCAGATTTTTCTAGTCTACAGGTGAAACCTTCCATTGTGCTCTTTATTGCAGCTATATCATTCTTCATTTCTTCTGGATCAAGCATGTCAAATTCATGGCCCATGGGCTGTATGCCCACCAGCCACAAGCTTGAGATGCTTGTTCTAAATTCTTACACACTTTGGTGAATTTCTTATCTAAATGTTGGAGCATCTTTATGAGTGACTGAATTCTTTCTCTGACAAGTTACTTTCCTCTAGTGATTCCTTCTTTATTTTGTGTTTTGTTTTGCTTTGTTTTGTTTTGTTGTGTGTGTGTGTGTGTGTGTCTCCTTTTTGACTTTTCCTTTGTAATTGTTTCTATATATTAGATCAAACTGTATCCCTTCCTATCCCAAATTTTTAAAATTACTCTTATGTAAGAGATGTTTTCTGGGTCCCAGTGGTGCAGTCTCTCATGTCTCTTGGACTGAGTGTTCTAGGGAGGCCCCTTACTTGATATATTTGGGTTCTCTTGATGTGGTTGGGCCTTGAATGTTATTGTAATGTTCATGGATGAAGTATCCTCTCATGGTGTCTGATTATGTTGCTTATTCCTACCACCTCAGAACTAATGTGGAGGGACTGACCAAACAGCACAAGACACAAAATAGAAGTAATCCAACATGAATATACACAAGATATCTATAACCTAAAACTCCCCTATAAAGCCATCTGGACCAGGGCTTTTGTTTGCTAGTAGAATTCTGATGACTGCTTCAATCTCTTCTGTAGTTGACGGCCTTTTCAGATATTTTTATTCTTCCTAATTGAGTTTTGGAAACTTGTATTTTTTGAGAAATATGTCCATTTCATCTAGGTTGACCTGTTTGTTGGAGTAGAGTTGTTCATGGTATTTTTATAAAATATATTTTATTGATTTTTTACAGAGAGGAAGAGAGAGGGATAGAGAGCTAGAAACATCGATGAGAGAGAAACATCGACCAGCTGCCTCTTGCACACCCCCTACTGGGGATGTGCCTGCAACCAATGTACATGTCCTTGACTGGAATCAAACCTCGGACCTTTCAGTCCGCAGACCAGACCCGACGCTCTACCACTGAGCCAAACTGGTTTCGGCTCATGGTATTTTTTTACAATCCTTTACATTTCTGCTGTTACTGCACCTATTCATTTCTGATTTGTTTATTTGATTCCTCTTTGTTTCTTGGTGAGCCTGGCTAGAGGCTCATCAATCCTGTTTATCCTTTCAAAGAATAAGCTCCTGGTTGCAATGATCTTTTTTGTTTGTTTGTTTGTTTTGTCTTTTTTATGTTTTTTTTTTTTCCTTTCTGATCTTTATTAGTTCCTTCCTTCTGCTTACTGTGGGCTTTTCTTATTGCTATCTTTCTAATTCTTTGGATTGTAGGATTAGATAATTTATTACCATTTTTTTTCTTGTTTTTTTTTTTTTTCTTTGTTTATCCATTTGTTTTTTGAGGTAGGCCTATAGAACTATCAACTTCCCTCTCAGGATTGCTTTCACTGTGTCCCATAGATTCTGGATTGTTATGTTTTCACTGTCATTTGTTACTAGGACTCTTTTTCTTTCTTTCTTTCTTTTTTTTTTTTATCTCTTTAGTAATCCAATCATTGTTTAATAGCTTGCTATTTAGCCTCCAAGTGTTGTTGTTTTTTATTATTGTTTTTTATTGTAGTTGATTTCTAATTTTATGCCAGTGTGATCTGAGAAGATGCTTGATATGATTTCTATCTTCTTGAAGTTGAAAAGACTTTACTTGTATCCCTATATGTGGTCTATCTTTGAAAATGTCCCATGTGCACTTGAGAATAATATATATTTTGTAGCTTTGGGGGAAAATGTTCTGAAGATGTCAATTAATTCCATCTGATCTAGTGAGTCATTTAGGATTGATTTTTTGTTGTTGATTTTTTGCTTAGAGGATTTATCTAGTGATGTCAAAACAGTCTGTTTTCATGACTGTATTGCTGTGAATCCCTTGCTATCTTCCAGAAGGTTTTTTTTTTTAATGTATTTGGGTGCTCGTGTATTGGATACATATATATGTTAACCAATTTATATCCTCTTGTTGAATTGCTCCCTTTAGTATAATGATGTGGCCTTTCTTATCTCTTGTTATGGCCTTCACTTTGAGGTCTATTTTGTCAGATATAAATGTTTCTACCCTAGCTTTATTCTCATTTTCATTCGTCTGAAAAAAATTTTCCCATCCCTTCATGATCAGTCTGTGTGAATTCTTTGTTCTGAGATAGGTCTCTTATAGACAGCACATATATGGGTCATATTTTCTAATACATCCAGCTACCCTATGTCTTTTGATTGTAGCATTTAATATCTTTACATTTAAGGTTATTATTAACAAATACTTGTCTCTATTTTTATTCTTTATGCCTGTGTTCTTTTTTCCCTATTTCTTCTATTTATAACAGTCCCTTTAGCACAGTGGTTCTCAACCTTTCTAATGCCGTGACCCTTTAATACAGTTCCTCATGTTGTGGTGACCCCCAGCCATAAAATTATTTTTGTTGCTACTTCATAACTATAATTTTGCTACTGTTATGAATCGTAATGTAAATATTTGTGTTTTCCAATCGTCTTAGGCAACTCTGCTAGAGGTTCTCAACCTGATGGTCTTAGGTGACCCTGCTAATGGTTCTCAACCTGTGGATCTTCCTATTCTCAGTTTCCTGTTAGGTACTCAGCACCGTGTTGAAGATTTACAGCTTCTCTATGTCTGTCTCCACAGCCTTGGTTTCAGGCATGTTGGACCAATCTGCCCTCTTTGTCTCCCTGTCTTCAGTCCTTTTTACACAAGGGTCTATTTCTGACATGGACTCTAGGTGGCAGTCTTGCTATATTAGTTTCCAGTGCCACTAGAAGGGGATAGCTCCTCTGGAGACAAATGGCTGTTTAGGATTGGAGGGACCGGACTGTCCCAGAGTTGGATTCCTGGTCACTCTCCTTGCTTTGGTCCCCAGCCTCCACCAAACCACCTCCACCTGCACTGCAGCCTCAGTGAGTGTTTGTAATTGAAAGATCCTATGTAGTGGGTTTAGTGAGTAAAAGCAAGGAAATTATAAAGACAGAGTAACCACTCTGCTGCATATCTCTCTCCTCCTGGCACTGTGCAACCAATGCAGACCTTCAGGCTGCCTTTCTAGGCACAGCCTTCCATGGTTGTTGTTTTAGATTTTAAAGTCCCCCACTGATAGCAGCCCTGTGGACCCCTTTCCACAGTAGAGTGTTATGCCTTTCCCCAAGGGACACAAACTTGTACACAAAAATGTCACACACACAGTTTCCTTCTGACCCTCTAGGCCCCGGTGGTCATGCTTTTCTCCCTCCAGCCCAGGTCCCCAATCCTACTGTTCTCCAGGCATCCTCTGTCCTTTCTGGCCATAGGTTGTCTCACCAGCTTTGGTTAATTCACCATTTCTGGAAAGATGTTATTAAATTATTTGAGTTGTTTCTTCTAACTTCTCTGTGAGAAGGTGCAGGACATGTCCACCAATTCAGTCACTATTTTATCTCCCCCTGGACAAACTTTTGAGGCCCACAGCCAGGGAGGCCAGAGTCTTGGTGTTCATGGGTTCGCAGATGAGGCAGCAAGTTCCTGGCCAGTATGGCTGTAGAGTCCTGGGTGGTGTCCAAGGACTCCCCAGGTGGAGGTGAGGTTGGGCTCCCAGTCACAACTGCTCTCCCCTTCAAGATGGTGCAGCCTTTACAGCCCAAGAGAGATTGCAGCAGTAGCAGAGGCTACCCAGCTTGGGAAGACAGGCCTACCAGCCCAAAACAGTCCCGCAGAATATAAATGTCACCCTCTCCCACACACACACACACGTGCCTCACATGTCCATATACCCTCTTTTCACACCCTCACTCACTCACACTCTCTCACTGCCATCCTGTCAGCCACCATCTTGGATCTCATGACTGATGCATTTATAAGAGGATAACCATGAGAAGATGCAGAGACACAGAAAGTTGACTATATAAAGACTTGAAATGATACACCTACAAGCCAAAAAATAATCAGGATAGCCAATCATCACCAGAAATTTGGAGTCACAAAATAGATTTCCCTCAGAACTCTTAGAAAACATCAACTCTATTAATGCCTTGATTTTGGATTTCTAGCTTAAGAGTGTGAGAGAAAATATTTCTATTCTTTATGTACCCAATTTGTAATACTTAGCTATCACAGCCTTAGGAAATGAATGCACTGGGAAAGTTACTAATTTTATTTGTTATTAAATTCTTCCATCTATAAAGTCAAGATAAGAAAACCTACCTTGCCATATTGGAACATTGTAATTATGGACAACACATAGTATATACATGCACGCACATCAATATTTACTATTAATAATAATGTAAAAAGATTCCAAATAGTTTGTTTTAAGTAAAATATTGATTTTGTGCAAAGGTGGAGTCCAGCTAGCCTGGCCCCAATCAGGGGAGATTGGGGTTAGGCCTGTCAGGAGGAGGAAATGGTGGAAGGTTGACTGGTGGGTCCCCACCTTTGATTGAGCTGGGGAGGCCAACCTGGGTCAACAGCTGGGGAAAGGGCTGTGGGAGGTTGGCTGGCCAGGCCCACCCCCAATTTGGGGATGATCAGGGGCAGAGTTGTCTGGGAGGAGGCATTGTGGGCCTATCTGGGTGGTGGTAGTCCATGGGGGGTGGGGGCGGGGCCGGTCAGGGGGTGGGGCCACAGGCAGTTGGCCAGCCGGCCCTGGCCCTGATGGTGGTGGGGGGACTGATATGGTATGAGTCCAGGTGGGGGAGAGGCTACAGGAGGTTGGCCAGCCAGCTCAGTCCCCTATTGGGATAGGGGCAGTGATCAGGGATGGGGCCAGCTGGGAGGAGGAGCTGTAGGCTGATCAGGGTGATAGAGGCCAATTGAGGGCGGAGCAGCTGGGGGGAGGGTCCACAAGAGGTTGGCTGACTGGCTCCACTGCCAAATCGGTTCACTGGCTGGTTTGCTGACTGCAGTGGGTGTCACAGCAACCAGTTATTCTGGTTTTTCTAGTCATTACAGTGTTCCGGTCACTGGCTTTTTATATGTATAGATATGATAAAAGCTTAATATGCTAAGTGTCCAGTTGACGGTTGGCTGCTCAACCAATCAAAACATAATATGCTAATGATATGTTAAGGACTCTCAACTGCTCATATGACATGCACTGACCACCACAGAGGGTGCAGACAGTTGATTGGCCAATCAGTTGCTATGACGTGCCCTGACCACCAGGAGGAAGATGCTTTGACCAGTAGGTTAGCTTGCAGCTGGGGTCCAGATGATTGGGACTGAGCAAGACTGACCAGACAGAGCCTGGAGCCCTCCCACAGTCCCTCTCAAGTGGGCCCATCTCTTGTGTCCCCCAGCCCCAATCATGCACTGGTGGGGTCCCTTGACCTGGCCTGTGCTTTCTTGCAATCTGGGACCCCTCAGAAGTTGGAGAGCTGGTGTCAGCCCAGTCTCACTCAACACAGGAGTTGCTCCCAGGTGATCAGGGCGCTCCCATAGGGGGAACGCTACTCAGCCAGAAGCTGGTCTCATAGCTGGAAAGTGCAGTTGAAGAGGCAAGAGCCTCTCCTGATTCTGTGTCTGTGCTAAGGATTTCAATAGATGGCTTAGACACACTCCCCCTGAAGGAGGGCACAAGGCTAACAGGCTGGGCTGACGGGACGACCCTCCCCCCTCCTACAAAGGCACAAATTTTGTAAATCAATACTAAGAGCAGCTTTTAGCTATAAATTAAAATTTAGAGGTAAAGACACAGATATCAGAGATACCCTTTGATTTTTCTAGGGCTTAGGAGTTCTGAGGGGAACAAATTCATCTTTCTGTCTACCCTAAGCAAACCTGTGACTCCTATAAAAGAGATAACTATAAGAAAAGAATAAGCCTTGGCCAAACAATATCTCATAGGCATCCCATCCTAATGAGCCCATCTGTAGAACTGGAGGTAATTTCTTGTTGGTCCACACAGAGTTGGTTAGCAGTTTTAGCTATCAATGGCAGTGAATAGATAATGCTCTATGGGTAGCAAGAATCAACAGCAAAGACTAAAAGAAAAACTAGTGCTTAAATTATATGGAATAACCACATTCTACTTCCCTGGCATCTCAAACACAGAACCTTACCTAAAAACAGTCATTGTTGGGAAGCAAGAAAGAATCAGATGGCTTTATGTAAGCATTGCTAATAATATTGGGGGATATTTGTGAAATGGAACACCTGCTCTCATATTATACAAAATAAGCCTTCAATATAACATTTATATTCACCAACAGGTGGTTGCATTAACAAAAAATTATCAAATAAAATTTGAGAGTATTTTGATGTCTACAAATGAATAAGTATTCCATTCCAGTCACTTTTTAAAAAATATATTTTATTGATTTTTTACAGAATTCCAGTCACTTTTGATGCTGATTTATTTCCACTATTTTAAATCTTGAAGTTTTTCTTATTTTGTAAGTAGAAACAAACTTTCAGAACTGAATTTGACAATGTGAGTAAGAAATACAAGTTTGGGTTGTAAGATCATAAACCAATTAACTAAGATCTGCTCATTGAATTTGTTTTAGTATTTCATTCAGGCCATCTCCTCCCATTTTTTGTGATTTGTTTCTGAGTTTGGCACCTGTCTGTAACTCTGGTATTTTCAGCCTTCCAGGACAGTCCTTTACTGGTAAATGAATAGTGAAGAATCATGAAAATCGTGATACACTTGAATGTATGTTTCATATACCAGGGCTAACCTGCATGATTAGGCTGAAGTTGGGACTCTCTGCATTATACCCAGGATGCAGAAGCAAGACTTCTTTTTCATTATCCTGTGTCTACTTCCTGACCACTCTTCCTTGCAAGCTCTTCCCTATAAAAGTCCTGCTCTCAAGATCTACTTCAGTGAAATATATGTCATACTAGAGGACCAGTGCACCAAATTCATGCACAGGGGAGGGCAGGGAGGTGTTCCTCAGCCTGGCCTGCACCCACTCACAATCTGGGACCTAACCACTCTGCCTGCCTGCCTGATCACTCTTAACAGCTTGCCTGCCTGCCTGCCTGATCACCCCTAACCACTCTGCCTGCCTGCCTGATTGGCCCTAACTGCCTCTGTCTGCCTATCAGATCACCTCTAACCACTCACCTGCCTGATCTCCCCTAAACCTTCTGCCTGTCTGCCTGATTACCCCTAACCACTTCTGCCTCAGCTCTGCCACAATGGCTTCATCAGGAAGGATGTCAGCAATGATATTGGACTGTCCAGTCTAATTAGCATATTACCCTTTTATTATTATAGATAGGTTGCATTAAAAGGGCCATTCTTGTTCTAGATTATAAACTGTCCTTCACTACAATTAGCTAGCAGGTGTTCTAACAATGAAGAGTGGTGTCTGATTTCTCATGGAATAGGACATACATTTCAATAGGAAAGAGGTAAAAAGGGGTTGAGGGATTGGGCTTTGAAGTCAGATACCTGAATTCAATTTCAGCTTTTCAAGAAGCTATTCTTAAGAATTTGGATGAGGGTTTAGTTTCTTTATCTGTTAAAGGGAGAAAATAAGAATTTTTACTTTCAGAGTTTACCTGAAGAGTCATAAAATTGTCAAAGAAAGAGTTTACCATGGGGTAAACATTCAACAAATGTACTCATTAGTAATAGTTTAAGTTTTGGTTAATATATAAGAACTAGCTAAATAATTTATAATTATGTTAGAAACACATACATATGTATCTGAAATCAATCAAATTTCATATGTTGAGATTTTATAATTTGAATACTTTTAATAAGAATCCATTTTCTATGGATTGTCTTTAATTTTGAAATTAGAAACTTAAAACTTGGGACTACTGTCACTTATTCATCAATCAGTGCTTTTTAGTTGTAACTGCGATTTCTACTATACTTTAATTCTGTAAAGCAAGTGTTATTTTATATCTTACTTTGATCCACATAAAACCAAATTATTACATACCATTAAATGAAAAACTTTACATAAACTTCAACAAACTTTAACTTTCTCGAACCTGAAAAGATTATTCCTTTACCTGGTGACTTCAAATGTGCAATGTTGGCAGTTGTTTACAATTCAGAATGTTTCCAAATGTATGAAATAAAGCCAAATGTATTTTTCCAAGATTATTTTCTCTTGGTTTTTGAAACTTTGAATATGTGTGTATGTAGAAGAAAATTCCATCCATATTCAGGATATACAACATTTAGGTTAAAAGCATTTAACGTAAGAACATTTGGTCATGAAAACCTTAACCTATGCAGTAGTAAGATATAACTAATGTAATAAACTCAATTTCTCAATTGCCCAGATGAATGTATAATTTAACAGGGATAATATTATATCTAGAATTTAAAAATAAATTTCCCAAGAACAGAATAAGAAATATCTTATTTGGCAATATATTACACTGAAAAATATTCTGAATATTTTAATAATTCCTAAAATTAAAACTATCAAACATGATAAAGTGGCAACACACTCTTAAGTAGCATTCAAGGAAGTATGATATTGTGACCACAGGAGTTCTCTTAAAGTCATTTCTAAGAAGAGCAATTTTTACTCTTGAAGTTTATTATATTAGTAAGATTACTCTGAGTTGCAAGTAAGAGAAAACTGGAATTCTACAACTTGTGCCTTGATTTCCTCAAATATGAATGGGAATAATAATAGAGCCCAAATCATAGACTTGGTAAGAGGACTAAATGTGTTAATTTGACAGGGCAATTAGAACATATCATAGAACACAGAAGATAATATGTAAATATTTGTTAAATAAAAATAAATGTTCCCTCAGATCTAGCCCAATAATAGGTACCAAATAAATGAATTATAATTTAATAAACAAGGGACTCAACAAAATAAAGCATAACCATAGAATAATGGACATGATCATCAAGTGCATAGAAACTATACCTTATGAAGAAGGTTTGAATGATGATATTCAAGCAAGGCAAAAATTCACTTATTGTATTCAACAGTAAATTCATTTCATAGTTAAAAATTAAATTTCTTCTCTTTTTCTAGAGGTCACAATTAGGACCAATAAACAGAAGATCCTAAATAATTCTAACAACACTGTTATCTAATAGAATGGTACAGGTTGATGTCAAATAGCAATCCAGTCAAGAGAAACATTCAGCCGAAACTGTTTTGGCTCAGTGGATAGAGCATTGGCCTATGGACTGAAAGGTTCCAGGTTTGATTCTTGTTGGAGGCATATACCTTGGTTGTGGGCACATCTCCAATTGGGGGTGTGTAGGAGGCAGTTGATTGATGTTTCTCTCTCTCATCGATGTTTCTGACTCTCTATCCCTCTCTCTTCCTCTCTGTAAAAAAAAAATTAATAAAAAAATATATTTTAAATAAAGAGAAACATTCCATCTGAACCATTAGAATCATTGGAATGTGAAGTAGTTATGAAAAGTAACAATAAAATATATTTTATACATAAATAGAATTTATTTATATATTTGGTGATGTAAACTAAAATATGCAAAACCCTAGTCTCCTTTATCTCTCCCTAAACTCATGAATATCATTCTGATTTTGTAGTTCCTATTTTGTTATATAATAATTAATAAAAAAAAGTTACTAGTGCTTGAGAGTGCCCAATAGACCAATGTAAATATCAATGCAATGTGATTGCAGGTAAGAATAAATGTGTTTTACACAGCAGAACAGTAAGTGAAAAAAAACTTGGAAAGCAAAGGAGAGCCTAAAGGAGCTTTGGGATAACAGAAAACTAAACAACATTGCAAAATAGGGGTGCTAAAAGGAGAGGAAAATTAGCAAGGAATAGAAAACCTGTTTGAAGAAATAATGACAGAAGACTTCCCAAACTCACACAAGTCCAAGGAGCTTGCAGAGTCCCAAAAAACATGAATTTAAAAAGTCATAAAATTAGAAATCAATTATTAAACAATGATTGAGTTAGCAAAAAAGATCTAGAAGAAATAAAAAGCTCTACAGGCCTCAAAAACAAGAAAAAATAATAATAAATTATCTAACCCTATAACTCATAGAATTAGAGAGAAACAAGAAAAGTCCACAGTAAGTAGAAGGAATAAAATAATAAAGATCAGAGTGAAAATAAATGACATAAGGACAAAAACAAATGAACAAATCAAATAAACAACAACAACAACAACAACAACAATACAAAAGATAGATAAAACCAAGAGCTGGTTCTTTGAAAGGGTAAACAAGATTGATGAAACTCTGGCCAGGTTCACCAAGAAGCAAAGAGAGAAGACCCAAATAAACAAAATCAGAAATGAAAGAGATGAAGTAACAACTCCACAGAAATACAAAATATTATGAAGAAAATACAATGAACAACTTTATTCCAACAAACTGGATAACCTAGATGAAACGGACATATTCTAAGAAAAATACAAGCTTCCAAAACACTATCAGAAAGAATTAAAAAAACAAAACCCGAATATGCCAATAATTACCAAAGCAATTGAAACAGTAATGAAAAATCTTCCAGATGGCTTTACAAGGTAGTTCTATCAAACATTCAGTAAAGAACTAAAACCTATATTCCTCAGACTATCCAAAAATTCAAGAGGAAAGCACACTTCCAAGCTCTCTCTATGAAGCCAGCATTACCCTAATTCCAAAACCAGATAACCACACCAAAAAGAAAGAGAACTACAGGCCAATATCCTTGATGATCAGAGATGCTAAAATATTCAAAAACAATTAAATACACCATTACATTAGGAAGAGCATACACCATGACCAAGTGGAATTTATTCTTGAGATGCAAGGAGAATACAATATCCACAAATCAATAAACGTGATACATCACATAAATAAGAGACAAAAATCACATAATCTTATCAATATCAATTGATGCAGAAAAAACATACAACACACTTTCGTGATAAAAACTCTCACAAAGTGGGAATAGAGGGAACATACCTCAACATAATAAAATCCTTAAATGACAAACCTAAGCCCACATCATATTTAATGTTAGAAAACTAAAAGAATTTCCCCTAAGAACAGGAACAAAGCAAGGATGCCCACTTTTACCCCTACTGTTTGACATAGTATTGGAAGTGCTAGCCATAGTGATAAGACAAAAATAAGAAATAAAAGATGTACAAATTAGAAAAGAAGAAGTAAAACTGTCATTATTCATAGGCAATATGATATTGTACATATAAAAACTCTAAAGACTTTATTAAAAAAAAATCACTAGACTTAATAAATGAGTTTGGCAATGTAGCATTGCAACAAAGAAATTAATATACTTAGGAATAAACTTAACAAAGGATGTAAAAGACCTGTACTCTAGAAACTACAGGACAATGAAAAAAGAGATAGAGGAAGACATAAAGATATGGAAGAACATACCGTGATCATGGATTGGTAGAATAAGATCAGTAAAGTTTCCATACAACTCAAAGCAATTTATAGATTCAATACAATCTCCATGAAAATACCAACAGCATATTTGAGAGACCTAACAAACTCTCCAAAAATTCATCTGGAATTAAAAAAGACACAGAATAGCCACAGTAATCCTGAGAAAGAAGAACAAAGTTGGAGGGGTCACAATACTAGATATCAGGCTATATAACAAAGCCACAGTTCTCAAAACTACCTGGTACTGACACAAGAACAGCTATATAAAGCAAATGAACAGAACAGAGTACCCAGAAAAAGATCCAAGCCATTATACTCAATTAATATTTGACAAAGGAGTCAAGACAGTCTCTTCAATTATTGTGCTGGGAAAATTGGTCAGATACAAGCAAAAAAAATGAAAGTAGACCACCACGTTACATTATACAAAAAAATAAACTCAAAATGTGTAAAGGACTTAAATGTAAGAAGGGAAACCATAAAAATATTAGAAGAGTCCACAGACAGCAAAATATCCCATCAGACATATGTCTTAGCAATATCTTTACTGATACAGCTCATAGGGCAAAAGAAACTGAGGAGAAAATAAACAAGTGGGACTATATAAAAATAAAAAGCTTCTGCACAACAAAAGAAACCATCAACAAAACAACAAGAAAGCCCACTGCACAGGAGAACATATTTGCCAATGCTATCACTGATAGGGATTTAATCTCCAAAATTTACAGGAAACTCATAGAACCTAACAAAAGGAAGATAAACAATCCAATCCAAAAAATGCACAAAGAACCTAAATACAATCTTTTTAAAAGAGGACATACAGCCAAAACTGGCTTGGCTCAGTGGATATAGTGTCAGCCTGCAGACTGAAAGGTCCCAGGTTCGATTCCAGTCAAGGGCATGTACCTTGGTTGAGGGCACATCCCCGGGGGGGGGGGGGGGGGGGGCGATGTGCAAGAGACAGCTGATTAATGATTCTCTTTCATCAATGTTTCTAACTCTCTATCCCTATCTCTTCTTCTCTGTAAAATATCAATTAAATATATTAAAATAAATAAATTAACTAAAAATAAATAAAAGAGGCTGAGTCATATGAAAATATTCTCAAGTCACTAATTATCTGAGAAATGCAAATCAAAACAACAATGAGGTATCATCTGACACCAGTCAGAATGGCTATCATCAACAAGTCTAACCTCAGACAAAAACGAAAAGCATTTCTAAAACTTCTGTTTTATGGTTTTTAGAAACCATAAAAAGGAACATGGAAGCCAGAAAAAAGAACCATTCAGAAATGAAGGTTTCTAACTTAAACAAAGAAAAATTTACAGGGAATCAAAAATAGAGTATGTACCAATTATGCCCCAATTAGTTAATTATCTCCCTAGATTTAGTGGAACAATTGCAGATGACCAGGGGTCAGCAATAATGGCCTATCCCCTGGTATGCAATGTCTAAACAGTTGAGCCAAACCAGAACACATGAACACACAAGACGGAATTAGTATGCAATCACACAAGGTTTATTTACCTATTCCTAGTGGGTCCTAGGCTCCAGCAAAGCCATTTGGCACTGCACACTGAAAGATGGATGATGAAGATGGAGACAGACGTGTGGCCACAGTTGGTTTAGGCTGGCATAGAAGAGCACTCAGTCAGGGGTTCCTCTCATGGAGCAACTTGGAGTCCTCCTCCTATCAGGCAGGAGATGTCAACTGAAGAAGGTCCAGTGCTTATATAGACCAAAGTAAACTATTTGTGTCTTTATCAGTGTGAGCCAGTGTCCCTTATGCTAGGAACAGGGCATTTATACTTTAAGGGCTTAGGACATTCACATCAAGATAGTGGAGTGTTCACCAATTTGGTTACAGAGTATTGAGATATCCACACAGCAAACATTTCACACATTAGAGGGCTTTCCTTATGACCATAACATTATTATAACAGAGTAGATGAAGCTGAGAATCAGACCAATATCCAATCTCAGAGAGAAAGCAGGGGAGAGGGTTAAAGAGTAACCAAAGGACTTGTATGCATGTATATTAGCATAACCAATGGACACACACAAACATTGGAGTGGTGCGGGACTGTCTGAGGGATGAGAGTGGTAGGGGGGCAGAGATCAATCAGGGGAAAAAGAGACATATGTAATACTTTAAACAGTAAAAAAAAGAATAAAGGTGTTTTAAGAGCACTAACAAATTGATTTATTTCAATTAAAAAATTAAAAGAAAAAATAATTTTGGACAACATAATGATATTGTCTGGTTTTCTCTCATTTGTATTTTTGTTGTTTGCTTGATAGTTGATTAGATTGGTTATTATTGTGCTTATTGGTAAGATTGTTACTCTTTTTTGTTGTTGTTTTTCTTTGTTTAATTTTTGCTTCTGTTTTCCCTCTACTTGCTTGTTATTAGTTGCTGTCTGTAGTTTGCATTCATCTCTGGGTGTCTGTTGTTTGCATTTTTTTGGGATTAGTGGTTGTTCTATTGGAACTTTCTCCCCATATAAATAGTTCACCCCTTTTTTATTTTTATTTTTTTTATCCCCTAATTTTCTTTTTTCTGGTGGCCAGCTTTAATTTAGGTTATTAGTATCGTGAACACATTGGTGTTTAGTGCCTTGTGCGTTGTGCCTTGTTGTGTTATATTTTGTGCCTTTAAATCAACATAGGAGAGAGAGAACTACATAAACAGATAACCAGAGAAAAGAAGTCATGGAGAGACAAAGACAGCCCATATATGAAAGGAGACAACACCAGAAAAGGAGACAACACCATATATGAAAGGAGACAACATTCAGAAAAAGAATTCAGAGAAATGGTCACAAGGTCGCTGAAAAGAATGGAAGACAAATTTAACAATATGTGTAAGAACCAAGAGGAAATGAAGAAGAAACAAGAAGAAAAGTAAAACGGCATCGCTGCTCTAAAGAACTCAATAGAAAGCATCAACAGTAGACTAGAAGAAGCAGAGGGCCACATCAGTGAACTAGAAGACAAGGTAAAAAAAAATACCCAAGCAGAGTAGCTTCTAGGAAAAAAAAAATTAAAAAGAAGGAGGAGAGCCTAAGGGAACTTTGGAACAACACAAAAGAGAACAACATCTACATAATAGGGGTGCCAGAAGGAGAGAAAATTGAGCAAGAAATAAAAAACCTGTTTGAAGAAATAATGACAGAAAACTTCCTTGATATAGGGAAGAAGAACCCATACAAATCCAAGAAGCTCACAGAGTGCCAAATAAAATGAATCCCCAAAAGACCAATACCAAGGCACATTATAATTAAAGTGGCAAACTCCAACAAGTAAGAATATTAAAAGCGGCCAGAGAGAGACAGAAAGTTACCTACAAAGGATCCCCCATCAGACTAGTGACTGATTTATCAATGGAAACACAACAGGCCAGAAGGAAATGAAATGAAATATACAAAGTCATGCAAAGGAAGGGTCTGAATCCAAGAAACTGCACCCAGCAAGGCTATCAATCAAAATTGAGGGTGAAATCAGGAGCTTCACAGACAGAAACGGACTAAGGGAGTTTAGTAACACCAAACCAGCAATACAAGAAATGATAAAGGGTCTTCTGTAAAAATCAGAAATAGGAAATGAATAAGGAACACAGGCATAAAGAATAAAATGGTGACAAACAAGTACCTATTATTAATAACTTTAAATGCAAATGGATTTAATGACCCAATTAAAAGACATAGGGTAGCTGAGTGGATAAGAAAACATGACCCATATATCTGCTGTCTACAGGAAACCCATCTTAGAACAAAGGACTCACACAGACTGATGGTAAAGGGATGGAAAAAGATTTTTCAAGTGAATGGAAATGATAAAGAGACCACAAAAAAGGGGGGGGGGGTAACTATTGGCCAATATCCTTGATGAACACACTTGCCAAAATCCTCAACAAAATTCTAGCAAACCAGATTCAGCAATACATTACCAAGATCATACACCATGAACAAGTTGGATTTATTCAGGGAATGCAAGGATGGTACAATATCTGCAAATCAATAAAAGTGATACATCACATAAACAATCTGAGAGAAAAAAATCATATAATCATATCAATTAATGCAGAAAAAGTATTTGACAAAATACAACACCCTTTCTTTTTTTATATATATTTTATTGATTTTGCACAGTGAGGAAGGGAGAGAGAACAGAGTTAGAAACATCGATGAGAGAGAGTCATAGATCAGCTGCCTCTTACACCCCCCCCCCCACTGGGGATATGCCCACAACCAAGGCACATGCCCTTGACCGGAATTGAACCCGGGACCCTTCAGTCCCCAAGCCGACGCTCTATCCATTGAGCCAAACCGGTCTCGGCAACACCCTTTCTTGATAAAAACTCTCAACAAGGTGGAATAGAGAGATCATACCTCAACATAATAAAAGCCCAATATTACACACCTACAGCTATCATACTCAATGGGCAAAAACTAAACTAATTTCCCCTCAGAACAGGAACAAGATAAGAATGCTCTCTCTCATCACTCCTATTTGGCATATAATAGTATTAGAAGAACTAACAATAGCTATCAAACAAGAAGAAATAAAAGGCATCCAGAATGGAAAAGAAGAAGTAAAACTGTCCTTATTCACAGATGACATGATACTATACATAGAAAACCCCAAAGATGCCATAAAAAACTACTAGATCTAATAAATGAATTCAGCAATGTAGCAGAATACAAAATTAATGCCCAGAAATCTATGGCCTTTTTATATACCAATAATGAACTCAGAGAAAGAGAAATGAAAAACAAATGAACAAAAACAATTTCATTTACCATTGCACCAAAAAAATTAACGTACTTAGGAATAAACTTAACCAAGGACATAAAAGGCCTATACTTGAAAATCTACAGGACATTGAAAAAAGAGATAGAAAAGACATGAACAAATGGATGAACATACCAAGTTAATGGATTGGTAGAATCAATATTATTAAATGTCCATATTCCCTAAAGCAATCTATAGATTCAATACAATACCTACCTATTAAAATACCAATGGCATATTTCAAAGATCTAGAACAAACGAACTCTCCAAAAATTCATCTAGAACAAAAAAAGACCTAGAATAGCCACAGCTATCCTGAGAAAGAAGAACGAAGTAGGAAGGAACACAATACCAGATGTCACAATACCAGACGCCAAGCCAAAGTTTTCAAAATTGCCTGGTACTGGCATAAGAACAGACATATAGACCAATGGTACAGAATAGAGGACACAGAAACAAACCCAAGCCATTATACTTAATTGATATTTGACAAAGGAGGCAAGAGCATACATGGAGTCAAAGCAACCTATTTAATAAATGGTGCCAGGAAATTTGGTCAGATACATGAAAAAAAAAAAAGAAAAAAAAAAGAAACTAGATCACTAACTTACATGATACACAAAAAACAAACTCAAAATGGTTAAATGACTTGAACATAAGATGGGAAACCATAAAAATCCTAGCCAGCAACATTGCAGACATATGTCATAGCAATATCTTTACAAATACACATCCTAGGGCAAGAGAGACTAAGGTGAAAATAAACAAATGGTACTACATCAAAATAAAAAGCCTCTGCAAGGAAGAGAAACCATCAACAAAACAATAAGAAAGCCCATTGAATGGGAGAACATATTTGCCAATATTATTTCTGATAAGGTTTTAATCTCCAAAATGTACAGGGAACTCATACAATATAACAAAAGAGAGATAAACAATCCAATCAAAAAATTGGCAAGGGCCAAAACCGGTTTGGCTCAGTGGATAGAGCTTCAGTCCGTGGACTGAAAGGTCCCAGGTTCGATTCTGGTCCAGGGCACGTATATTGGTTGTGGTCATATCCCCAGTAGAGGGTGTGCAAGAGGCAGCTGGTCGATGTTTCTCTCTCATCGATGTTTCTAGCTCTCTATCCCTCTCCCTTTCTCTCTGTAAAAAATCAATAAAATATATATTTTTAAAAATGGGCAAGGGACCTAAATAGACACTTTCAAAAGAGGATATTCAGAAATCCAAGAAACACATGAAATCATACTCAATGTCACTAATCATGAGAGATGAAAATCGAAACAACAATGAGGTACCAGCTCACATCTGTCCAAATGGCTATCAACAACAAATCAACAAATGACAAGTGCTGGAGAGGATATGGAGAAAAAGAAACTTTCCTTCACTGCTGGTGGGAATGCAGACTGGTACAACCATTGTGGAAAACAGTATGGTGTTTCCTCAAAAATTTAAATATATAACTGACATTTCACCCAGTAATCCCACTTCTAGGAATATATCCCAAGAAAACAAAAACAACAATCAGAAAGGATATATGCACCCCTATGTCCAAAGCAGCACAATTTACAATAGCTAAGATTTAGAACCCTTCTAAATGCCCACGAGTGGATGAGAAAACCATGGTACATTTACAAAGGAATATTATGCTGTTATAAAAAAGGAATTCTTACCATTTGCAGCAGCATGGATGGAACTGGAGAGCTAAGTGAAATAAGTCAAGCAGTGAAAGAAAAATACCACATAATCTCACTTATTTATAGTAGAGGAGAATGGAGGAATGTCAATGGGGGAATAAATAGGAGATATATGTATTACTATTTGTAATACTTTAAAAAATTAAAAAAATATATATATAAAATGTGCTACAAATAAACAAGCCACATTGAGACTGGTAAGAGATGCCAGAATGCTGGGCCAAAACACACAAGTGGAAGATAAAAATTGGAAGGGATATCTCAGCTGTGGTAGTACACCTGAGGAGTGAGGGGTTCTAGCCCCCAGACAGGCTTCCCAGCCCAGGGTTCTAATGCTAGGAAAATAAGTCTCATAACTTTTGGCAATAAAAACCAGCATGGATTTTGGCTGTGTAAAATGGAAGGCTGTGAGGCCCCAGGCAATACCTCTGAAAGGGCCTACACATAGATTTACATGGACTTCCTCCCTCTGTGTTCCAGTGCTAGGCACCAGCAACACACGAGAAGGATCCGAGTTGTTTTGCATCAGGGGAGGAGCTGAAGGGGATGCTTTTTCCCAGATAGAGATGCTGGGAGAAGCCATTATTTCTTCTCTGGGCCCTGCCCTCCCTAAGCTGGCAGGTTGGCACCATATTTGAGACTCTATCAATCTGGATGTCACCGTTCACTCCTTGTGTTTGTCTGAGACCCTGCCCTATCCACCTTGCAGCCTGACCCATGCTGTTTCCAGTGCTTTTTTGTGCAAATAGCCTGACTTGACTCATACTTTTGACTTTTTAAAAATCTCTCAATCAATCAGCATATGGCTTCACCATGCCTCATACCTCTTGATAAGTGGCACCTGGCACTAGCAAGAGGTATGAGGCCAGCCTTGGTTCCTGGTTTGGTCTCTCCTGGGCACCTCAAAGCCTAGCTAAGTAGCAACTATCTGCAGATTGATTTGCAGCTCATTGTGGGTGACTCTAATCAGGGTACAGGTGGTGTGTGCCTGAGCCTGTTATCTCCCTGGAGGTTCCAGAGCCAGTACACCCAGTATATAGCTTCACACTATGACAAGCACCATCCAATCTCCACCAAGGGACAAACTCAAGAGGAAGACTCAGTAAGGCACCAGAGCCCCACTGTAGTAAGTCTTGTTCCATAGAGTAGGTCTCTGTACAACTGATCCTCCACAGTGGTGCAGCCAATTCTTATATCCAATTAGCTTGGGGATAAATCCCTTCCAATGAGAATCCAGCAACAATCAAATATCAACTACAACATGATGGTATACATAGCCCACACAGAGGGCACACCTGGAGTGGCCAGCTTGGGTGATCAGGAAGGCTGGGCCACTGTACTATGCAGGACCTGCTACATAAGGCCACTCAACAAAATATGGGAGACAAAATCTCTACTTAATACATAGTAACAGACACAGGGAGGCAGCCAAAATGAGGGGACAAAGAAACATGTCCCAACTGAAAGAATAAAACAAAATCCAGAAAAAGAACTAAAAAAACTAGATGCAGAGTTTAAAATACTGGTTTTAAAAGATGTTCAGTGAACTTAGGGGAAGAATAATTGATATAGAGAAAACTTCATCAGTATGTGGATGAAAAGGGCCACATGGTAACCTGATAAGCTCAGGGGAGCCTGCATGGCAGTCTTGCAAACCCAGAGACCTAATGTAACCACAAAGGATGGTCTGAAATAAAACTTTAACTAAAAGCTGTTATGGTGGGTAGTTATGTCCTAGGCTGATATCTTCACTGATAAGGTCAACCTTTACCTTAACTGAACCTATCTGTCTTTTTTGCATCTATAATAACATACCCTTTAAATGTCTGGATAACTTGTAACTTCCCTTTTTATGGACTTCGTGGGGCACAACTTAATGTGCTTGGTGCCAGGACAGATATCACAAATTCCTTCATTATTATCATGTTAACTGTTCCTGCACCCACCTAAGTATGTGTCTATCATTTTACTTTTTATCCAATCCTAGGAGTTTCCCTGCTTTGCTTTCTTCCATCTCTCTTTTCTATCACCAATAGATTTCATATAACCCACCTATATCCTTTGATTGCAATGTATAAATATAAATGTAACCCACCATTCTGCAGAACATTATCTCAATTTGTTGAGGTTCTGCTTCCTGGCATATGTCAACAGTTTGGCTCAAATAAACTCACAAAAAATTCTTTACAAGTTTTAATGTTTTTTTTACATTAACAAGTATAAAAAAGAACATGGAACCCATAAAAAAGAACATGGAAGCCAGAAAAAGGAATCATTCAGAAATGAAAGTTACAGTAATTGAAATTAAGAATAATTTACAGGACGAAACCGGTTTGGCTCAGTGGTAGAGAATCGGTCTGCGGACTGAAAGGTCCCGGATTCGATTCTGGTCAAGGGCATGTATCTTGGTTGCAGGCACATCCCCGGTAGGGGGTGTGCAAGAGGCAGCTGGTCGATGTTTCTCTCTCATCGACATTTCTGGCTCCCTTTCTCTCTGTAAAATATCAATAAAATATATTTAAAAAAAGAATAATTTACAGGATATCAACAATAGAGTAGATGAAGCTGAGAATCAAATCAGTAATTTGTAATATAAAAAAACAATAAACACACAATCAGAACAGCAAAAATAAAAAATAAAAATAAATGAAGATAATATTAGGAGCCTGTTGGAGGCTAACGACAGTAGTTAGCATAATAAATGCAAGAAGTTCATTTGCAGCAGGGCTGAAAATCTGCATATTATTATCTGCTGCCAAACAGCTGAAGGTAATTCCCCTAACCTGATAATCTTTTACTGTTTACCAAACCTTACCTTTGATATGTATATCTGCTTTGCTATAGGAAAAATGTGTTACTAAAAAGCCATGGGTCTGGAGGTTCAGGGACCTTATTCACTAGAGCTAAGTTTCTGTCTGGCTCCCGCAAAATGCCTCCCAAATTTATATTTCTTGTTTATTCTCTCTTCATTTATGCATAATCCTTATCTATATTTCTGAACTCTTGCTATAAAAAGACTGCAGCATTTACAGCACCTTAACAAGGGACTTCTGGAGAAGATTATTCACCTGAGCAAAGGAAGAGGACCACCAATAAAGGTAGGAATCATCAAAACTTCAGTGGGAAGATTCACGATGTGTTAGGCTCATACCAGCTTTGGAATTTGTGATCCAAAGAGGGCAAGAACTATTTTTTAAGCCAGGCTATCATGGGTAAGAATTTGGTTAAAAGGCAAAATTATAAAGAAATTTAAATGTCAAAAGGTACTTTTTAAAATCAGCCTCAAGGAAAAAGAACGCTGTTGTCATTTTTAACTATGTGGGGTTTTCTTCAAATTGCAAAATGCCTAATTTAGATTGGGAATCAAAAGTCTGTAATTACTAAAAAAGCTGCTGGATCTTCTGCCTCTAGTGTGGAGTGACTTGGCAGACAGAGAGGACGGAGCTGTTAACATTCTCCTAGGGGATCTCTCTGATGCTTTGTTTAAAAATTACATTATGATACCTTGGGACAGGCAGAGTTTAGCTATAATAACTTTAAAGCCTACACAGTGGTATGGAGATAAATTTCCAGGAAAAGAAAAGTTAATATATTAAGTCTTGTCTATGTTAACGAAAAAAAATATTGAAACCAGTAAAGAATTTTTGTGAGTTTATTTGAGCCAAACTGTCACATGTGCCGGGGAAGCAGAACCTCAACGGATTGAGATAATGCTCCGAAGAATGCCAGGTTTAATTTCTCTATTTAAACACTGCAATCAAAGGAGGGACTTAGGTGGGTTACATGAAATTCATTGGTGATGGAGTAAGGAGGCGGGAGAAAGCAAGATGGTGGGAAACCTCTGGGATTCGATAAAAAGTAAAATGATGGATGTGTACTTAGGTGAATGCAGGAACAATTAACATGATAAAGAAGGAATTTGAGGTGGAGCGGAGGTCAGAGTGAGTGGTGAGCATGGGGTGGGAGAGAGGAGGAGACTTTCACAAATGTGTGTAGAAGAACAGGAGGATTAGAGTGGACTGGATGTTGCGAAGGTGGTGAGTGCTGGTCTGTCTCTGGTGACACTACCTGATGCTTGCGGCTGCCCTCATGATGACTGAAGGTTCTCAGTCAGTGGCAGACCCTGCTCCAGCCAAGATCCAGGTGCCAGCAAGCCCAGTGACAGTCCCCAGGCAGGCCCCAGAAGGTAAATGTCTGATAAAGGGGTATAGGGAATGTCTGGTGAAGGTGTTCAGCAGCACAGGGGTGGGGGGAGGGGGATCACTTAAAATGACACAGGAGGATCAGAGGGGACATCAAAATGACACAGGAGGATCAAAAGGGGTTACTAAAATGGTAGTCCTCCCTCTGATTCTCCTGTGCCATTTTGATTCCCCCCTCTGATCCCCCTGTGTCATTTTAAGTGATCCCCCTCACCCCACCTTGATACCCCAATTCCTTTTTTTTACCCCTAGAAATGAGCACAAAAAGAAAAAGCTACTCTGTGGAATACAAGAAAGGAATCGTGGAAGACTCTTGGGGCCAAAATCTTACTGCTTCCTGCAAAGAGAGGATGTTGAGTATCTGATTGGTCCTAGAATGGCAAGCAGAGTATGGTAACCTCATTGAACAAGTGGACAAGGGAAATGCTAAAAAGCGCAAGTATGGATCAGGTCAGCAACTATTATTTTCCAAGCTGGAAGACCTGATCTGTGAATGGGTTGTTGACAGGAGAGCAAAGGCTTTGGTTGTGAATAGGGATCAGATTCAAGAATTTGCCCTTGCAATGGCACCACAGTTTGACATAGCCCCCGAAGACTTCAAAGCATCACAACACTGGCTGGATAACTTCCTTCAGCGAAGTGAACTGTCTTTAAGAAGATCTACAACATTATTTAGGTTGGAAGATACTCAAATTATTAAGCAAGCACTTGCATTCAAGTTCTTTATTGATGATGCTGACTTCTCTAAATACAATCTTTCCAACATGATTGCTATAGATGAAACTGCAGTGTTTATGGGCCAATCATCTCAAACAACAATTGAACAGCGGGGTGCCTCCTTAGTATACATTCCCTCTACTGCTTATGAAAGTACATTCCCTTTCTTGCATTTTGACAATTCGTCTGGATGGCACTAAAATCCCACCTTTAATCACTTCTAAGGGCAAGAAGGAAAAGATTGAACGTGTTTTGGGTGTTTTTATTCTTGAAACTGAAAAAGCCTGGGCCACACAAGCAGTTATAAGGAAGTGTGTCGATTTAATGCTGCCACTTGTTATGTGAGGGAGCCAAAGAGGTCTGCTAGTCTGGGATGCAGCCAGCACTCACCACGCTAAAGACATGAAGACATTTCTTCACGAAAGAAAAATAGATCAGATAATGATTCCCACAGGAATGACGGCCTATCTCCAGACTCTTGATATTGCAATAAACAAGCAATTCAAAGACAATTTGCGCATGGAAATTAATGACTACATTGAAAATAGAATGGAGAGAAATCAGCATGGAAACTTTGTGAAACCTAAACTGTGACTTGGGTGAAGTTGTGACTTCGGTGAAGAATTCATGGGAGAAAATCACTGACAGTTGCATTGCAAATGCACTGCGAGCAGGCTACTTTGACAAGAAGTACTCATTTAAAGACAGTGCTATTGCTAACCATGAGAGATTTGGTCCACAGATTCTGAAAGAAATGGAATCACAAAAAATTCACCAGGAAATTCAGGAATTGGATTGTTATGATGATGTTCAGAAGATGATGACATGTTGTCATTGAATAAATGAATAAATTCTTGATACTGTAGGATTCACAGTTTGTCTGGTTTGTGTTGACAATTACCGTACTACCATACCGTATACAGGTAATAAATTTCCTTTATTTTCATTTAACAATAAACGTTTACTGTATTCTTCTTCATGGAAAAATAAGACATCTCCTGAAAATAAGACCTAGCGTCTTCTCAGATCATAGTGGCATAAAACTGGAAATGAAAAAAATCCAAAGAAATCAAACACATGGAGACTAAACAGCATGCTATTAAACAAGGACTGGGTTACCAGAGAAATCAAGGAAGATATTAAAAACATCCTGGAAACAAATGACAATGAAAACACAACAATCCAAAATCTGTGGGACACAGCAAAAGCAGTTTTGAGAGGGAAGTTCATATCCCTACAAGCCTATTGCAAAAAACTAGAAAAAACGGTAACAGATGATCTAACTCTACAACTCAGAGTTAGAAAAAGATCAACAAGAAAAGCCCAGTGTAAGCAGAAGGAAGAAAATAACAAAAATCAGAGCACAGATAAACGGCATAGAGACCAAAGAAACAATACATAAGATCAACAAAACTAAGAGCTGGTTCTTTGAAAGAATAAAGAAGATAGATGGACCTCTAGCCAGGCTAACCAAGAAACAAAGAGAGAGGACCCAAATAAACAAAATCAGAAACAAAAGAGGTGAAATAACAACAGATCCCGCCGAAATACAAAGGATTGTTACAAAATACTACGAACAGCTCGATTCCAACAAACTGAACAACCTGGAGGAAATGGACATATTCCTAGAAAAATACAACCTTCCAAAACTCAATCTGGAAGAATCTAAAAATCTCAATAGACCAGTGACTTGGGAAGAAATTGAAACAGTCATCCAAAAGCTTCCAGCAAACAAAAGCCCAGGGCCAGATGGCTTCACAGGAGAGTTTTACCAAACATTCAAGGAAGAACTAAAACCTATCCTCCTCAGACTATTCCCAAAAAATCCAAGGGGAAGGAACACTTCCAAACTCCTTCTATGAAGCCAGCATCACCCGAATACCAAAACCAGATAAAGACAACCCAATGAAAGAGAATTACAGGCCAATATCCCTCATGAACATAGATGCCAAAATCCTCAACAAAATTCAAGCAAATCGGCACCAGCAGAGCATCACAAAGATCATACACCATGACCAAGTAGGATTTATTCCAGGAATGCAAGAATGGTACAATATCTGCAAATCAATAAACGTGATACATCACATAAACAAGTTGAAAGATAAAAATCATATAGTTATGTCAATTGATGCAGAAAAAGCATTCGATAAAATCCAACACCCTTTTCTGATAAAAACTCTCAACAAGGTGGGAGTACAAGGATAATACCTCAACATAATAAAAGCTATATATGATAAACCCATAGCCAACATCATACTCAATGGGCAAAAACTAAAATCATTCCCTCAAAGAACAGGAACAAGACAGGGATGGCCACTTTTGCCACTCCTCTTTGACATAGTACTGGAAGTACTAGCCATTGCAATTAGACAAGAGGAGGAAATAAAAGGCATCCAAATTGGAAAAGAAGAAGTAAAGCTATCCTTATTTGCAGACCACATGATATTGTACATAAAAAACCCAAAAGACTCCATTAAAAAACTAATTTGCTTAATAAATGAATTTGTCAATGTGGCAGAATGCAAAATTAATGCTGTTTCCAGATTAAGTTGGGGGCAAACATGCTGGAAGGGGGGCATGCGCTGTGTCCCACAGATCATGTTCTGTGATCCCACTGTGTTGAAATCTAGGCATTGCCACCATACTTTTCTCAAAAAGATGGCAAAACTGACTTAAGTGGTAAAAAATATACAAGCTGGTTCTAAGCAACTATGGATTAGTGTTCCATAATAAACGGCAGTTTTTGAATAATAACGGACTGCATTCTAAGGTTAACACTAAAAGTCAGTGAGTTATTTCAGTTACAGAATTTGCTAAAGAAAACACCTTAGATAATAATAATAATTGGTTTTAAAATATTGAGATTGTTAAAACATGGATAAATATATATATATCTAAGATGAAGGATTTATAGTAAAGCTTTTCAGTTATAATTATAGGTATATTGATAGTGGGGATTCACTCCTTGTTGAAGGAGGAGGTTGGTCCCATAGCAGCAACCTCTAAGAAGAGAATGTGGTGATTTCACATTTAAATAGCTACAGGCTTGCTTTCAAAGTCATTGGCAGCTTAAAACTTTGGAGTTTACTGAATTAAATAATAAAAACTTTATTAAATATCTAGATATTTTGAAATGATAAAATACTGAAATGTTAATCTGAGATTGCCTCATATGAAAAATCTAGATATAATTGAATTTATTAATTAAATATGTCTTGTATTTTTGAAATTTAACCTTAAAAATGTAAAGTTATTGCTAATCTGAGAAATTTATTTTGAGAAAATAATTCTTGTATTTTCTCTGGAGATATTAGTAGTTTAAAATATATTGTAGTCATTATGTGTACTACATGTAGTAAAAATTCAATCTAAATATAATCTTTTATATCTTCTAATTAAAAAGAGGATTAATACTGTGGTCTCAACTAAAATTTTAATATAAAAAACAGTTTAAATGTAATTGGTATCTTTTAGAATAATTATAAAAGGTATATAATATAATCTTTGGAATATATATATATATATATATATATATATATATATATGATGATCTTTCCAAGTTAAATTTCAAGTCTTTAACTGAGAGATGACCTTGAACATCCAAGGATTCTGGAATGATTCAAAGATTTATTCTCTCTTCTTAAATGAAATAATTTTGAAATAGGCCTATCTAATATACTTGAACTCATGTGGCAAGCTTTATCAAATAAAAAGTAATAACTATATTTTATTTATATAAATATATTTTAAATATTATAAAAATTTTAACCTCTAATGGAGGGCGAGGTATTGTTGCTGAATATTTCTTCAGCATTGGAATTTAAAAAAACAAAAACAACAGGATTCTAAAAACAAAAGCCCTCAGTCAGTCTGCTTTTCAAATGGGCTGGGGGCTGGATGGGACTGCATCTGTACCTCATAGGTCAAATATATAAGTTTATTTACTTCACTTTTTCAATAAAGATGCCTATTTTAATTACTTAATAAATTAGCTTTTAAAAAATATAATCAAGGTCTCATAAATTCAGTTATATGAGAAGTCAATATTTTGTAAGCAATTGCCTTTAACTAAAGCCAAGGTAAAAATTTCCATAAGCCCTCTGTGTATGCAAATGAGCACCAGCCAAAGAAAGAATACTGTTTAAAAGTAAATATTAAGCTGAATACAAGGAAATATTTTAAAATCTCTTCTGATACTATTTACTGGGTAAACTGAAGGTTATTATTCAAGCATTAAATCTGACCATTAATATGTCATAATAAATCAAAAGAGAGTCACTTAAAATGTAGGAGTGGCAGCATTGGCCAGCATCTGAAAAGCAAAGCAACCAAGTGAGATGTTTGTTTTAAAAGAAGAAGCTCCCTAAATGTGGCCTAGAAATTACGCTGGGAGAAAATAAAGGTAAGTGTGCTTCAAATATCTAGAGAACTGTAATTAAAAGTTAAAATGTTGAGCCTCAAAAAGAAAAGGAAGTTATTTGTATTTTGCCTTCCTAGACAAAGCTTATGTAGATATACTCAAAGACTGTTATCAGAAATTTAATTAATGTCATTTACTGTCCACAGACAAGGACAAATGAAGTTAGAAAAAAAGCATTATTTCAGACTGATTTATATTGGCAAATTAAAATAAGTGAATATTCAGGGGAACAGTTATACTAGGCAGGAACCTATTCCCAATGCATTAACTATTTTTTCCTGGTGGTTCATCTCATAGTAAAAGCTGCTTATCAAGCAATGAATTCAGACCAGTCATATTTTACTTTAATTTTTTTTTCCACTTGTAATGCTGATGGCAAGACACACATGGTGTCAGAATAAGCTAAAAGGAAAATGACTTGAAAAAATAAGATCCCAAGTCTAGTTTATAGAAAGGTCCTTTATTAAACTTTGATTGAGGATATGCTTGAATATTTCCAGAAAACTCCTCTATGCCCATGTGGATTCCTGCAACAATGGATCTGAGATAGAAACTGACCGGACTCCGCCAGCCATGGATAGTAATAGCCCCAAGCAACACAGAGCAGAGCAGAAACAGTCCAGCGATGGGGGATGGAAAAGACACTTTGCCAGGCTAGCAGTCATAAGCTGTGGATCGCTTCAGGTTGCCCAGGACCAAGCCAAAGAAGGTCGGACCTGCATTGCAATTGATCACCATTTATCCATCATCCAGAACTAGAGTATCATTGCTCTCATGTCATGGGGGACAGTGATTGAGAAGGAAACCCATAAAAAACAAACAAAACAAAACAAAACTGTTGGACAGTGAATGATAAGGGAATCATTAAAAAACTGTTGGATAGTGATTGGGAAGGGGATTCAAAGAACTGCTGGCCCATAAAGGAGCATGCTGGAATATGATTCTTTTGATGCCTGGCAGTAATTTAAAAGAATATGAAAGAACTTAATCCTTTCCATTGAATTTAATAATTTTAAAAGAACCCAAGCTCTTCAAATGGAATACATTCTTGTTAACTTTATTTAATCAAAATAGGGGGATATGTTGGACACTAAGGTCAGTAGTTGGCATAATAAATGCAAGAAGTTCAGCAGAATGCTCAGGGACATTTTCAGCAGGGCTGAAAATCTGCATATTATTATCTGCTGCCAAATAGCTGAGGGCAATTCCCATAATCTGATAATAATTTACTGTTTACCAAACCTTACCTTTGCTATGTATATCTACTTTGCTAAAGGGAAAAAACCTACCTAATAAAAGTAATATGAAAATTAACCCTCACTTCACTACAACCACCTGTCATGCCCACCAGCCCATCAGAGAGAGTATGCAAATTAACCCCAATCAAGATGGCTGCAGCCACAGAGAGCATGACAGAGGCTTAGGTTTCCCTGGCAATAGAGGAAGCCAAGCTTCTGCAGCTCTGGCCAGCCTAGGCCTCCACTCCAGGCTACAAAGTTTCAATTGTAGAAAGTAAATAAATTCCAGATATCAGAGCCTCTGCTTGGGTCACTGGGGGGCATAGCCAGTCTGCAAACCACCACAGGCCCCTTGCCCAGGCCACTCCACGCCCCAAGGGAACCCTAACCCTGATCCGGAACACCCTTCAGGGCAAACCAGCCGGCCCCCACTCATGCACCAGGCCTCTATCCTAAATAATAAATGAGCAATATGCAGATTGACCATCACTCCAACAGACAAGATGGCTGCCCCATGTGGGCAAAGATCCTGCCCCCGTGTGGTCACAAGATGGCCACCAGAAGCTGGGCAGCATGGGAGGGCAGTTGGGAGGGACCAGACCTGCAAGGGAGAGCAGTTGAGAGGGACCAGGCCTGCAAGAAAGGGAAGTTGGAGGTGATTAATCCTGCAGGGGAGGGCAGTTAGGTGTGACCAGGCTAGCATAGGAGGGAAGTTGGGGGCAAACAGGCTGGAAGGGGAGCAGTTAGACATCAATCACGCTGGCATGGGAGGAGTTAGGGGGTGATCAAGCTGGCAGGCAGAAGTGGTTAGAAGCAATAAGGAAGGCAGGCAGGCGAGCAGTTGGGAGCCAGGAGTATTGGATTGTGAGAGGGATGTCTGACTACCCGTTTAGACCCACATTCCTCGAGGAGTCTCAGATTGGAGAGAGTGCAGGCTGGGCTGAGGGATACTCCCCCACCCCGTGCACAAATTTTGGCACCAGGCCTCTAGTGTGTTAATAAAAAGCTGTGGATCCAGAGATTCAGGGAGCTAAGTCACTAGAGCTAAGGTTCTGTCTGGCTCTCCGAAAATGCCTCCCAAATTTATATTTCTTATTTAGTCTCTCTTCATTTATGCATAGCCCTTGTCCAGATTCCTGAACCCTTGCTGTGAAAAGACTGTGGCAAGAGTTTCTGGGACAACTTCAAGTGTACCAACTTTTGCATTGTGGGGGTGCTAGGAGGAGAAGAAAAAGATCAAGGAGTTAAATACCTATGTGAAAAAAAATAATTATGGAAAATCTTTCTAACCTATTGAAGAAAATGGACACACAAGTCCAGGAAGTGCAGAGGGTCCCAAACAAGATGAACCCAAAGAGGCCCACACCAAGACAAATCATAATTATAAATTCAAATGTTGGAGAAACCAAGATGGCAGCATAGGTAACACCTAACTGCAGCCTCACACAACAATTTAAAAAAAAATACAACTAAAATACAAAATGGACATTATCCAGAACTACAGGAAAGTTGACTGCCTGGAAATTCTACAACTAGAAGGAAAGAGAAAACTAGAAGGAAAATCAGAGGAGCTGTAAAAGCCTAAGGTACAGAAACACGGTGCGCGTGTGGAGAGGAAGGAGCTGGAGAGGAGGGGGAGGCTGAGTGCCTGGCTGGTGTTCCCTAGCAGGAAGGAGATGAAAGCTCTGGACGTGCTGAACCCCAGTTCCAACAGCACTGAATCCCTGTTCTGGGCGAGACCCTGGGGAAACAGGCATATATGGAGGGAGTCTGAGCTATAAGGCGGAAACTCAGGGAAGTAGTGAAAGGCAGTCTCGGGGGCTCGCACATTGCTCGCAGAGGACAGACTGTTTACTCTGCTGTCAGATTGCCCTAGTGGGAAGAAGACAAAGGCCCTGGACTGTGCTGAGCCCCAGTTCTAGGCCAGACGCTAAGGACCCAAGCTTATACAGAGGGAGTCTGGGCTGTAAGGCTGAAACTCAGGGGAGCGGTGAAAGGAAGTCCTGGAGGCATGCACATTACACACAGAGAAAAGACTGTTGACTGAAGCCAAGGCTGTGGGCTCCAACCTGAAACTCCGCCCCATCCAAGCAGAGCACAGAGGCTTTTGAAAATTTCCAAGTCTAGTCGAATAAGGCTGTCTCCTGGCATAGACACAGCTGATCCTCACAGCCAATTGGCCTGGAGGTCAGTTCCTTCCAGTGAAACCAATAACAATCAAGACTTAATTATAACAAAGCTGTAACACAGACCACACAAGGGGGCACCTAGGGTGTCCACCTCAGGTAACTGGGAGGCTAACCAACTGAACCATATAGGACAGCTTAGCACACAAAGCCACCCTACCAACTCAGGGAAGCAGAGAAAATGCCGAGACAAGGAAACAGATCACAAATGAAAGAAATGAAGGACAAAAAGCGACTGGATATAGAGTTCAAAACCACACTTATAAGGATTTTCAAGAATTTCCTAGAAAAGGCCAATAAAATAAACAAGACCTATGAGGATATGAAAAGGGATCGACTAAAAATAAAGAATACATTGTCTGAAATAAAAAATATTATACAGAGTCCCCAAAACAGAATGGAAGATCATAAGAATCAAGTCAAAGATTTAGAACATAAAGAGCCAGAAGACACTCCTCAGCAGAAGCAAGAAGACAAGAGAATCCAGAAACTTGAAAATAATGTATGAAACCTCTGGGACAACTTCAAGTAAACCAACTTCAGAATTATGGGGGTCCCAGAAGAAAATCGAGAGCAAAATAATGAAAACATGCTGGAAGAAATAGTGACAGAAAACTTCCCCCAGCTGGTGAAATAATTAGACTTACAAGTCTAGGAAGTGCACAGAACCCCAAACAAAAGAAATCCAAAGAGGACCACACCAAGACACATCATAATTAAAATTCCAAGAGCAAAAGACAAAGAGAAAATATTAAAAGCAGCAAGAAAAAAGCAGGTAGTTACCTATAAAGGAGAACCCATATAATTGTCAGCTGATTTCTCAACAGAAACCATGCAAGCCAGACGGGAATGGCAAGAAATGTTCAAGGTGATGAATAGCAAGAACCTACAGCCAAAAATACTCTACTCAGCAAAGCTATCACTCAGAATCGAAGGCCAGATAAAGAGCTTCACAAATAAAAAATAAAAAAAAGCTAACAGAGTTCATCACTGCCAAACCAGAATTATATGAATTGCTGAAGGGGGTTCTTTAGGAAGAGGAAGAAAATAAAGAACAACTATGAACAACAAATACATAACTATCAACAAGTGAATCTAAAAACCAAAGGAATTAAAAAATCTGACAATATTAACTGGTAATATAATAGAATCAGAGGTATGGAAAGGGAGTGAACTGACGATTCTCAGGGAAAAGAGGAGTGGGGGGTGAGGGAAGAGACTGAACACAAACTGTGTACCTATTGATGAGGACCATGGGGGTGGAGAAAGGGCAGAGGGTGGGGTGGGAACCTGGTGGAGGGGAGCAATGGAGGGGGGGAAATGAGGAACATTTGTAATAATATGAACAATATAAAAATTTATTTAAAAAAATAAAAGAAATTCAAATGTTTAAAACAAAGACAAAAAATCTTAAAAGCACGATGAGAAAAGCAGTTATTTATCTACAAGAGAGCTCCCTAAAGACTGTCAGCTCATTTCTTAACAGAAACTTTGAAGGCTTCAAGAGATTGGCAACATGCTAGCATGGTAAAGGCTCTTTTGTTTATTGCATCGGACTCGGCTCCCTGGTGGTCCTTGGGGATCACGAAGTCTGGGCGTAACACCACCTGTTGATCATCTAGCTTTAATGGCCAGGGGAGCTTGCCTTCCTGGGTCCATGGGACTATAACAAGGGAAGAGACAGTTGGCAGCGGACAGAAACACAACCCTCGTCTCTCTGTGAGAGGGGTGTGTTGCTTGTCTTGGAGCAGGCCTGAGGAGGAGGCTGCAGGGCTGGCACACCTAGGGGGCTGCTTGCTGCCCTCAGGGAGGGGAGGCTGGTGAACGCTCTCTCTGTGCTATTTCTCTTTGTGCCTCAGCTCACCGCGTCTCCTGGAAATGAGCTGGTACATTCTTCTGGGCTCTGATGTTTCCCACTGCCACCAGGGGACACACCCAGACCACTTGGCTCTGGTGGCCAGCAGGGCTTCCTGCGGGAGATCCCACAAAATGGGTGGGTGTATTTGCATTCCTGAAAAGCTGTCTGAGGGCCTGGCTTCCAGGCAGCCTGAGTCTAGGTGCTGATTGAGATCAGCCCCTTTGGGGCACTGACTGTGCTTGTCACACCTTCAACTACCAGGAGCGACTGAAAATGAAATGAGCTGCTTGGACAATCATAAAGTTCGGGAGACTGAGAGCTGAAGTAGGGTTAAAGGATAAGTTTCATCTCCCACACAAAGCCACTCCTTCAAGCCTGGGAGTCATGGCTGTCTCATCTAATGCACAGAAACCAACAGAGATTCAAGCAAAATGAAGAAACAAAGGAATATGTTACATATGAGGGAAAAAGAGAAAACCTCAGAATGTCTTATAAGTAAGCTTGAGCATTTATTATCTACCATATTTTTTAGCTTTAATTTTAGACATTTTTATTGTTAAAAATAACCAATTGTTGGGGGGGTGTGGGGGAGAACGTGCCCTTGCTTCTTTTTCCCCTTTCTATTGCCTGTGTGTGAATTTTGTGCTAAAAAAATTTATTTTTTGATGCATTTCAGCAAGTGTTGTTTTTTTTTTGCAGTTATTAAGATAATTATATGATTTTTAATTTTTAGCCTAAGGCAGTGAAATGCATCGTTGATTTTTTAAGGTCAAATTAAGCTGATAACCAAATTTATCTTTCTATTTACCTATTTATAGACAGACACATAATTCAGATTTAGTTGATGAATATATCACTTAGTCATTGTACATCTTAGCTCATGAGTGAGTGAATTTAGACAATTTTTGTTTTAAGTATTATTTTTGACAGGTTTTTGTTACGAGGATATTCAGGCCTCACAAGGCCTCACCTCCTATCCCCATACCTTGGGTATAAGGTTTCAACATATGAATTGAGGAGAAAGCAAAAATATTTAGGTTCTAGCAAATATACATATCCTGTAACCCAGCATCTTAGTATTAATGATTTATTACCAGGAATAAGCACAAATACATAATAACAAATTTTTTATCCCACTACTGTTCATTTTTGTTATCATACTGACAATTACATAATATTCAGCCACTTAAATTTATGTTCTTAAAGGCTAAATATAAAACACCCATTTTTATATACAAGCTTAACAAAAAGGAAAGAAAAAATAATAGAATATCATTGCATGCAGATACATGCATGTGTATATATGCATATTTGACTATACATATGTGTATATATGCTTCTGTAATATTAAGATCATTGAGAAATATTGCTAATAGGAATTTTAGCATGGTAGTAAAATTAAGAATGACAATGTTTATTTTATTTACCAGTATTTTATATGTGTTCCATTAGAATATATTTTTATAATAACAAAATAATAATAAAGCACTATTTTGAAATATAGAGCATAAAATAATGAAGTAAGAATTTAAGTGAAATTTTTAATTCTCTCTGCTATGAGTATATGAAAAATATCTGTCTAAAGTATACAGAAAAATTAAAAGTTAATTTAATATGAAAAAAAAAAAAGAGATTGGCAAGATATAATCGGAGTGATAAAAAGCAAGGCCCTACAACCAAGAATACTTCTACTCTGCAAAGCTATCATTTAGAACTGAAGGACAGATGAAGAGCTTCCCAAACAAGAAAATCTAAAAGTGATAAAAATCCTAAAGAATATTTTTAAAAGAACAATATATATATATGGCAATTAATATATATCTATCAAAAATTACTTTAAATGCAAATAAATTAAATGCTCCAATATAAAATCATATGGAGGCTGAAAGGATCATAAAACAAGACCTCTACACATGCTTCCCACAAGAGACTCACATCAGATAGAAAGACATACGCAACTGAAACTAAATGGTTAAAAAATATTTCATGAAAATTCCAAAAAAAAAAAAAAAACCAAAAAACAACAACAAACAAAAGATGGTGTAGTAATGCTTATGGCAGAAAAAATAAACTTTACAACAGAAGTCACAGTTTCATGCCAAAGAGGCAAAAAAAAAACAACAAAAAAACAAAAAACCAAAACCACTAAAAAACAACAACCCAGAAATTCCATTTGGGTATTTACCTGAAGAATCTCAAAACAGTAAAAAATAAAAATAAAAAATGCATATACATCCATATCTCCATTGCAGCATTATTTACAATTGCTAAGATATGGCAACAACCTAAGTGACTGTCAACAGTTGAGCAGATAAAGAAGAGGTGCATAAACAATGGACTATTATTCAGCCATAAAAAAATATTGTCATCTGAGACAACATGGATGGACTTAGAGGATCTTATATTAAGTGAAATAAGTCAGACAGAAAATTATAAAAAGCACATTATTTCATTTATATCTGGAATCTAAAAAATAAAATGAAGGGCCGCTTACCCGGTGCAACCTCACAGGGCCGGGCCTTCAACTTCAGCACTATGGCTCTCTCCCCGCTCGCTTTCTCTCCTCCACTGCGCAGTCTGTGAGCGGCACTTTCCACACTCCTCGCCGGCAAGCAAGCCCGCATCCGATATAGCAGATTCCACTGACTCTGAGAGCCATCTGTTGGTTTTGCATCTCCTTAGAATCTGTTGGCTTTTTACTTATTTTTTTTTTTTTTAGTTAATCCTTTTTTTCCGGGTAACCATAGGGGAAAGCTCAGTTCCCTTAACCCTGAGACCACGAAAGGGACCCTACAAAAAAAGAGGAGTCAGAGATCCAAGATGGCTGCTCGGGTAGACATCTAGCCGAGGCAGCACACAACAATTTCAATGGAATACAACTAAGATGTAGAGTGGACATTGCCCAGAGCTACAGGTAGTCGACTGACTGAAAATTCTACAACAAGAAGGAAATAGAAAACCAGAAGGAAAATCAGAGGAGCTGAAAAAAAAAAAAAGCCTAAGGTACGGAGACATGCGGCACTCCCGCCCACACGCGCGCGTGGAGAAGTCGCAGCCGGAGAGGAGGAGAGGGCGGGGTGCTGCCTTTCCTTCCCTAGCAGGAAGGAAATAAAACCCACAGCCTGGGCTGAACCCCCGAACCGGCAGCGCTGAGCCCCAGTTATGGGCCAGACCTTGGGGACCCAGGCTCCTGCAGGAGGAGACGGGGCTGTGAGGCGGAAAAACGGCGAAAAGCAGGGCCCCCGGAGTCACGCGCAATGCGCGCACAGAGGACTGAATGTTGACTCTGATGCTGGGTTACCCTAGCCGGAAGAAACAAGGCCTCCGGGCCTCAGTCCGGACTGCTCCGAACCCCAGTTCTGGGCCAATCCCTGGGGACCCAGGCTCAGGCAGAGGGAGATGGGGCTGTAAGGTGGAGTCCGGGGAGAGCAGCGAAAGGCCGGGCCTCCGGACTCGCGCACACTGCGCGCAGAGGACAGTCTGTTGACTCTGATGCTGGACTTCCCTAGCGGGAAGGGGAGAAAAAAAGCTCCGGGCTGGGGGAACGCGGCAGGGAGCAGGAGCCCCTGCCAGACGCCGGCCAACTGGGCACCAGCAAGGAGTCGGGCGACGGGGCCCCTGGGGGGGGGGTGCCCCTGAGCCTTCCACCGCTGAGCTCGGGCAATGGAGCCAAGGCTGGGGGCGCTGCTTCCTGGGCAGCGCCGTCCCCGGCAACAGGCTAAAGCAGCGCAGGAGCCCGTGGAGAACAAAGGGGTGCCACAGGCCAACCTGCTGAGCTCCCAGGACCAGGAGGAAGAAACCAAAGAAGTTCTCAATGTGAAGAAATCAGGTGAGAGCAAAAGATAATAAAATTACTTAAGAAAGAATACAAAGAAGTTCTTGAAAAATCAAAGACTAAGTCAGAACTCAATTCAACAGCCAACATTGCAACATAAATGCGTTTAAAAAAAGAAAAAAAAAGGACAGAATGTTTGAACAGCGGCAGCCAGGCCTAGAGTGGCTAGGCACAAGGCAGTGGCAGCCAGGCCCGGAGCAGCAACGGCCAGGCCCCAGAGCAGCAGCAACCAGAACCAGAGCATCAACAGCCAGCACTGGAGCAGCCAGACCTGGGGCAGTGGCAGCCAGGCCTGAGGCGGAGGCGGCCAAGTCCAGGGTGGCCAGTCCAGGAACAACCCGGAGTAGCTTGGCCCGGAGAAGCCAGGCCCAGAGCAGCCGGGGTCGGAGCAGCCAGACCCAGAACAGCAGTAGCCAAGTCCAGAGCATCCAGGCTGGGAGTGCCCAGGCTCGGAGCGGCCGGGCCTGGGGCAGCCGGGCCCAGAGCAGCCGGGTCGGGTGCAGCCAGGCCCAGAGCAGCGGCTGCCAGGTTGGGAGCAGCCAGGCCCGGAACAGCCGGGTCGGGTGCGGCCAGGCCCGCAGCAGCGGCAGCCAGGCTGGGAGTGGTCCGGGGGAGCAGCCGGGTCGGGTGCGGCCAGGCCCGGAGCAGTGGCTGCCAGGCTGGGAGTGGCCAGGCCCGGAGCAGCAGCAGCCAAGTCCAGAGCAACTAGGTCGGGAGCGGCAGTGACCAGACCCGGAGCAACTGGTTGTGGAATGAACCAGAGCAACAGAGGCCAGGCCCTGAACAGCCAGGCTTGGAACAGCTCGCTCCTCGCCTGCTCCTGCCCCACAGCTGCCTCTCAGACATGGCTGGAAACTTTCGTGGGAACTTGAGGGTCTGCTGAATCAAGTGATGAAGGCTTAGATCTGGATGTGTTGAGTTAGTATAGGGCTGGGGTGTTGATCTGTGAGTGCCTTGGGTGGGGCCTGGATGAGCTGGTGGACTTATTGGGAAATGTCTTTTGTGTGAAGTGTATCATTGGGCATGTGGAGGTATTATTGATATGAGAAAATGCTAAGTAACTGATTTACTATCTGAAAAGGGATTTACTATTGGGGAAAGGGAGGGAAGAAGAGACTGAACATAAACTGCACCTATGGATGAGGACAATGGGGGATGGGGAGGGGGCAGAGGGTGGGGTGGGAACCTGGTGGAGGGGGGAAGAAATGAGGAACCTTTGTAATAATATGAACAATAAAGATTGATTTAAAAAAATAAAAAAATTAAAAAAAATAAAATTAAAAATAAAATGAAGAAACAAGCAGAACAGAAACAGACTCATAGATGCAACGTAATTTTTTTATGGTTCCCAAATAAAAATGGGCTGGGAGCATGTGTGGAAAAGGTAAAAGGATTAAGAGGAAAGATTGGTAGTTACAGAATAGTTATGGAGATGTAAAGTAGAGCATAGTTAATAATATTGTAATGTATGGTGTGAGATGAGTACTTGATTTATTGGGTTGATCACTTAATGTTATATAAATGTCTAATCACTTGTTTGTTCACCTAAAGCTAATATAATATTGTTTGTCAACTGTAAATTAAAACTAAAATATTGCCTGGCTGGTGTGGCTCAGTGTTTGAGCACTGATCCATGAACCAGAAGTCACAGTTTCATGCCAATCTCTGGTGGGGGCATTCAGGAGGCAGTTAATCAATGATTCTGGAATGGAATTTTTGGACTGGAACCCAGATTCTTTGTCTGCTAGAATTGAGGAATGAATCCATGGACACAAAGTAGTATAGGAAAGGTGGATATTTATTGAAGAGCAAGTACAGACTCCTAAGTAGGGAGGGGAAAGGGTCCCACTGAGTTCCTTTTTTATATGGTTTATAAAGGCTGCAGATCCTGGTGCCTTGATATCCCCTCTGATTGTTCATTAGTCCCTTAGACTGGTTACAATAGTAACTTCTGAGCTCAAAGGTTGAACCTCACATGGGAGGCCTCATTGTTCTTTTCTTTCTGGCTTTCTTACTTTCTCTTTATTTTGTAAATATGGACCTTTTTGGATACTTCCAACTCCCCTGTCTTATGTAAATGCATAAGACACCTGGCTTGCTTGTGTTATGGAGATGTACCTTCTCTAAAGCTGTAGCTCTGTGTTTTTTCTATGGACCCCAATTCTAAAATTTCCCTAAGCCTGCTTATAATTTCATTAAAATTCCTGTTTAAATTGTCTCTCATCATTGATGTTTCTATCTCTCTCTGAAATCAATAAAAACGTGTTTATTAAAAAGTAACCCTATAAAAATAAAGAGATAATATACAAATTGACCATCACTTCAACACACAAGATGGCCACCCCTATGTGGACATAAGATAGATACCACAAGATGGCCAACAGTGCAGGGTAGTTAGAAGGGTCCGGGCCTACAAGGGAGGGCAGTTGGGGGCAACCATGCTTGCAGGGGAGGGCAGTTAGAGGCGACCAGGCTGGCAATTGAGGGCAGTTAGTGGTCATCGGGCCAGCAGGGGAGTGATTTGGGAGTGATCAAGCTGGCAGGCAGAAGTAGTTAGGAGCAATCAGTCAGGCAGGCAGGCAAGCTGTTGGGAGCCAGCAGTCCTGGATTGTGAGAGGGATGTCTGACTGGCCGTTATTGGGTCTAAACAGGCAGTCAGACATCCCTTGATGGGTCCCAGATTGGAGAGGGTGAAGGCTGTGCTGAGGGACACACACCCCCAGGCATAAATTTCATGCACCAGGCCTGTAGTCTATATATATAAAAACCTAATATGCAAATAGATAAAGTTGCAAAACAATTGAATAACTGAACAACTGGTTGCTATGATATGTACTGACCACCAGGGGTCAAGCAGAATATGGTGGGCTTTAGCAGCAGGCAGCAGAGCACAAAATTCGGTAGGCATAGGCCCCAGTGGGATGGTGGAGGTGCCAGACCAAGGTGGGGTGGGGAGGTGTCAGTTGCTGTCGTCATAGTGAGCCTCTGGTGGTTACTGAAAATTCTTTCCTCCCATGTGCCAAAGTCCCACCCAGCACTCTCACCTACTGCTAGTTCTGGATCCACTCGCACTTGCTGCTGGTGCTGGAGTTGATGCTTGCACCCACTTCCAGCGCCTGGCATTGGTCACAATCACTTTGCACCATCAGCGGGTGTGAGAAGTGGCTGCTGGCCCCAATCACCCTTGAGGGCTTCTCCACCTCCCCCTATTCCTGAGGGGTGATTAGGGCAGCAGCCTCCACTTGCACCCTCTAACAGCAATGGCTCCACTCACACTCCCGCTGGTGCTAGCCACAATCTCTCCGGCCATCACATGGCGCAAGTGGGGCCAATGATATCAGCACATGGGAGCAGCAGAGACAGTAGAAGGAATTCCAGCAGACCAGAGACCAGGGCTCTTGCAGGAGGGCCCATTATGGATCTCAGAGCATAAGCTGAGACCAGCCCCTATGCCCACTGCAGCCTCGTGGCCCACAGTTCCTTTAAAGGTGCACAAATTTGTGCACTGGGCCTCTAGTAATTATGTAAATTCAAAATATAAATAGAAATTATTTTAAAAAAAGAATCAAGGGGCAAGAATTAGGCAGATATTAAGATTTTATATTTCATTACAGAAATTAAAATTGTCTGGAAGGACATACACATGAATCAATGGAACAGCATAGAAAACTAACATAATTATCTTTCACTGAAAAAGAAATAGACCCACATGAATAAACTTAAATAATTTTAACAGATGTACAAAAACCGTACAATGGAATGATAGCCTTTCAACAAATGGTGTTGAAGAATTAGATATTCATAGGCAAAAATAATGAACTTTAATCTCTGTCTAATAGCTGTCAGAGATAGCAGGAGGTCTGCTGCTCTGAGTTGTTCTGTGTCTATATTTTCTTTTTAATTCTTCCTCATGACACTAGTGCTGGTTCCTTCTCTAACCCTCTCCATTGCCTCAAATGTTGGGAACTTACCCAAGTTCCTCCTTTATCCTCTGTCCACTAGTAATAGGTGTTGGGTACAAACCCCTTTGCCTAGGACTACAACTCCTTGGATGGCACCAAGTGTCAGAGACGTAAGGTGTCTGTGGCAGGGCAGACAGAGAAGCCAGGAGAGGTTGTAGGTGTATAAGAATGAATCTTTATTACAGAAGCCAGTGGCCACATAGCCATCAGAGAAGACAATTCTTTACAGCAAAGTACATACAGGCAGGTAGCTGGTAAATACATATCTTCCCTACACAGTAATACCAGTCTCTGATCCCACAGCCTCATGTTGCCTCTAGATGCCTAGCTTTTACATAGCAATAGTACATGAGCTCTTGCTTAGAGCTTCAGCCTCAGCAGCTTCTCCAGCCTTTCTGGCTCAGCGGCTTCTACTGTCTTCTTTGACCAGCACACTGGCTGGTCCACATAGTAGCTATGTCTGAGCTCTCTATGAAATCTTAGCCTTATACTGTAGCAGTACTGTTATAATGTAAATCAGCAAGCAATATAAAATGCCTTAACAAGCTAAATTATTTAGTAGTCTTTATTACACCAGCAGGCTCAGAATATTGCTTCTCAAAATCTGAGCAAAACATGGAGGATGTTTTCCCTTTTTACATCTTCCAGCCCTTTGTCCCCCAAATAAGAATTTTTCCAGACCTTCTGCTGACTTTACAAAGAGCTAAGTGTAAGTTATTTTTGCAGGCAACTTATAATCTTGAGCACAGTACATTTCAGAAAACTAATAAACACCTGGCATGAGAGTATGGAAGTAGTATCGCCCTCTTATGTTAGATGGCTAGCCTGAAAGATCAGACAGCTAAGTGTATCTTCCCTATTATTCAATTTAGCTAAAAAGCAATGTTAATTTACAGAATAAGGGACTGACTAAAAATAACAGAGTTGACTACATAGAACAAGGAATCATCTAAAAATAGCAGGGAATTTTAAACAGTAATTTTACAAAATAGAGATTATTATGCTTCAGTGCTAGCTCTCAGCTCCGTCTAAGCTCTCCTGTCTCCTGCAAACATAGGAGCAATATTCTCTGTGCCTATTGCCTCTGCTTCTCTGAGTTCTCTAGCCTATGCTCTGCCCAGCTATTGTCTCTAGTAGACTTTTTCACACACTCTTGGTTAGTAACCCGTATATTATTGCTGAGGCAAAGAAGGTTTTGTTCCAATAATTAAATCGTTCAAATTGGATTACAGAAGGGTACAATGTACCATGTTTTCTTGCACATGCTCATGGTATCTTGGCCTAGGAATTCTGGTTAGATTCATGCCAGAATGGCCTTAAATATCCCACTGTGAAAATAACAAGATTTCTGTGCTCTCATTGGCTTGGTTCCCATAATAGCTCATACAAAATGTAACTTAAAATAAATAATTGGTTTAAATGTGCTCTGGTAACTGTGACTCAGTTGATCTGGGACTGTTCCATGCATTGAAAGTTTGCTGGTTCAATTCCCAGTCAGGGCACATGCCTGAGTTGTGGGCTTGATCTAAGGTGGAGGTGTGCAAGAGGCAGCTAATTGATGTTTCACTCTCACATCAATGTTCCTTTGTTTCCCTTCCTCTCTCTTTAAAAATAAATAAACTATTTTAAAAAAATAATAATAATTAGTGCCTCTGGGTAGCAGGTATGGAGTGGCTGGGGGGGGGGGGGAGGATCGCTGAGTCATCGCCCCAGCAACAAGGCGAGTGATGTGCACCCAGCCGTGGATGGGCCTCTGGGCTGTGGAGAGCCTCTGGGCTGTGGGTGTGGAGTGGCCAGACCCCATAGAGAGCTACTGGCACAGGAATTCATATATATATGTGTATATATATATATATATATATATATATATATATATATATATATATAATCTCCCTTAGCTAATATCATGCTCAACTAGAGGAGGTCCAATGTCTGAAATTTGTACATTGGGGGAGGGGGGGTTGTCCCTCAGCCTGGCCTGCATGCTCTCCAATCTGGGATCCCTCAGGGGATGTCCTACTGCCAGTGTGGGATTGGGCCTAAACCAGCAATCAGACATCCCTCTGGCAATCCAGGACTGCTGGCTTCTAACTGTTTGCCTGCCTGTCTGCCTGATTGCCCCTAACTACTTCTGCCTGCCAGCCTGGATTCTCTAAAGAATCCACCAAAAATTATTAGAAATAATAAGCAAATACAATCAAGTTGCAGGATACAAAAATCAATGTGCAAAAATTCATTGCCTTCCTGTACACTAACAACAAAACTTCAGAAAAAGAAATGCCAAAAAAAATTCCTTTTGCCATTGAAATCAAAAGAATGAAATACCTAGGAGTAAACGTAACAAAGAACATGAAAAACCTATGCACTGAAAATTACAAAGCATTGAAAAAGACACAACAAAATGGAAAAATATTCTGTGTTCATGAATTAGAAGAATCAACGTAGTTAAAATGGCCACATTACCTAAAGCAATATACAGATTTAATGCAATCCCCACCAAAATCTCAATGTTAGTTTTTAAAGAAATAGAATGAGAAATCATCAGATTTGTATGGAAACACAAAAGACCCCAAATATCCAAAGCAATACTAAGAAAAAAGAACAAATATGGAGGCATCCTGCTACCTGACTTCAAATTATAATACAGAGCTGCAATAATCAAAACACTACGGTATTGGCAAAGAAACAAACACATAGGTCAATGGAACAGAATAAAGAAGCTAGATATAAACCCATATGTATATGGATAGATAATTTTCAACAAAGGAGCCAGAAATGCACATTGGAGTAAATATAATCTCTTAAATAAATGGTGCTGTGAAAACTGGAAAGCTACATACAAATGAATGAAACTGGGTTACAGTTTGTCCCCATGTACAAAAATTAATTCAAAATGGATCCAAGACCTAAATATATGACCTAAAACAATAAGTTACATAGAAGAAAAAGTACAGATTCAAAATTTATGGACCTGGGTCATAGACAACATTTTATGAACTTGACCCCAAGGGAAGTAAAGGCAAAAATGAATGAATGGGAGGGACTATTCTTCACAACAAAAGAATGTAACAACAAAACAGAGGCAACCAACCAGATGGAAGATGATAATTGGAAACAGTAGCTCTGACAAGTTTAATTTCTATGTATATAATCTACACTAATAATAGAGAAACATGCAATGGGCCAACCCTCCACTACACTGACAGCCAATTAGGAGTGAGTATGCAAATTAACTCAACAAAGATGACGGTGACCAAGGAATTAGAGCAAGCAGGAGGCTTGGGTTGCCCCAGGTGATGGAGGAAGCCAAGCTTCCTGCCCACCCTGGCCACAGCTGAAAGAGTGGTTAGGAGCCAGGGGTGAACCAGGCTTCCAGCTGGCCCTGGCCTCTGCTCAAGGAGTAACTGGGGGACTGGGTCACTGGGGTACATGTCCAGCCTGAAAATAGCCTTCAGCCCCTCACCCAGGCTGGCCATGCCCCCATGGAGTAAGAGTCCTTACTAGGGGGGCATGGCCAGTCTCCAAACAGCCCTAGCCCTTCACTCAGGCTGGCCACGCCTCCCCAGCGTGGACTCTCACCCCATGGGAGCACGGCCAGCCTGCAAACCACTACAGGCCCCTCACCCAAGCCACCCCACACCTCAAAGGAACCCCCACCCTGATCTGGGACACCCTTCAGGGCAAATCAGTTGGTGCCCATCCATACACCAGTCCTCTATCTATACTAATAAAAAGGTAATATGGTAATTAGACTGGCAGACCTCCCAGAACATTCTTCTGGACAAAGCCATGGTGGCAGGGCTGAGGTAGAGGTGGTTAGAAGCCAAGAGGGGAGTGCAGTTGTGGGTGATCAGGCCAGGATGAGACAGCGGTTGTGGATGATTAAGCTGGTACCGAGGGTCATTGGGGGTGATCAGGCCAGTGGCAGGGGGCAGTTTAGAGTGATCAGGCCAGCAGGGGGGCAGTTGGGGACAAACAGGCCAGCAGGGAGGGAAGGTAGGAGTGAGAAGGCCAGCAGGCATGGCAGTTGGGGGCGAGTAGGCTGGCGGGGGGGGGGGGAGCATTTGGGGGTCAGTAGGTCAGCAGGCAGAGTAGTTAGGGGCAATCATGCAGGCAGGCAGGTGAATGGTTAAGAGCAAGCAGTCCCGGATTGTGAGAAAGATGTCTGACTTCCGATTTAGGCCCAATCCCTATAAACTGGCAATAGGACATCCTTTGAGGGGTCCCAGATTAGAGAGGGTGCAGGACAGGCTGAGAGATACTGCTACCATGCACAGATTTTGTGCACTGGCCACTAGTGAGAAAATAAACTCCTGCTGCTTAAGCCACTTTGGTATTTTGTTTGGCAGTCTGTTATGCTTAATATACCATACATGTGACAAAGACCTAGTTTCTGGAGTACATAAAGAAATCTCGAGGTTCAACATAAAAAAAACAAACTATAAGCCCTGGCTAGTTTTGCTCAGTGGTTAGGGTGTCAGCCCAGGGACCAAATGGTCAGGGTTTGATTCCTGGTCAAGGACATGTCGTCAGTTGCAGGTTCAATCCCTGGCCCTAGGGCATGAAAACGAGGCAAACAGTTCATGTGTTTCTCTCACATCAATGTTCCTCTCTTTCTCCCTCCCACTCTCTCTAAAGAGTCAATGGGAAAAAAATCCTTGGGTGAGGATTAAAAAAAAGAGAACAAATTATTGAATTAGAAAATGGACAAAAGAGAATGTTCATTTCATGCAACATATGGATGGCAAATAACCACATGGAAAGATGTTCAACATCTTCAGCCATTAGAGAAATACACATTAAAACCACAATGAGGTATACTATGTTCCTAGCAGAATGATTAAAATACAAAACAGTGACAACAACACTAAATGCTAATTATGTGAAAATAAACAGGAAGATTCATAAAATGCCAGTGGGGCTATAAAATGATACAATCAGTCCAGAAACCATTTTGACAGTTTCTGAAACTAACATGCAATCCTATATAATGAAAGCCTAGTGATCAAAATGGCAGAACGACCAGAGACCAGAATGATTGCCACCGGTTGTTTTGGCCAGCCCCGCCTCCTCCCGGGGAGACTCCCACCATGATTGGGGGTGTGGCCAACTTGTTGCAAACCACCTGCACCACTAGCCCCAACTGGCCCCAACCCCCTCACTTTGACCAGGGTGTGACCAGCCCACAAAATCCCCACAACTTCTCAACTCAGCCAGCCTCACCCCCCATCAGGGACCCCCACCCAGCCACTCATGCACTGTCCTCTATCCTATATAATAAAAGGGTAATATGCCAATTGACCATAATGGCAGAACAATCAGATTGACCAATTGACCAGTCACTATGAGGTACACTGACCACCTCTTGATCTCTTTCCCAAGCCAGCAGGCTCCAATCGCCCATTGATTCTCCAAATAGGGAATTAGGGTTGGTGGTGGGGGATGCAGGTGGGTAGGCATGCTACTCACAGAGGGCAACCTGAAAGCAAATGGAATGGTCAACCTCTTGGTTCCTGCCCCATCCGGCAGGCTCTGATCACCCAATGGCAAACAGGGAACTGGGGGTGGATTGAGGCATGGGTCAGGGCTGGCTGTGGGCAGCCATGGAAGATGGTCCTGATCACAGGCCAGGCCTAGGGACCGTACCCATGCACGAATTTTGTGCACCAGACCTCTAGTTATTTTATAATCCAGCAATTGCATGATTGGGCATTGCTGAAAAACAAATCAGTTTCACTAAAAGGAGATGTTGTCAGGAAGCCAGGAAGGCCGGTGAACAACCTTAATGCTCTAACCACTCACCCTTTAGTTGAGATATTGTTAGCTGAAGTTTGTCCCATGTAAGTTTCCGTTATTTCCTGTCTAAGGGCTACGTGTAAATTTCTGTTTATGTTGCCTAAGATGTTTTCCCCAAAGGCTTAATAAAAGGGGATGGCAGGGCCAGAGCAGGAGTAGTTATCCCACTAGAGTTGGACTACCGCCTGGCCCCCCATATCGCCAAGTTGAATTTCTTCAAGTCTCAAGTCTCTTCATTTGTGTGCAGCCCTTCTCCAGAACCCGAACCCTGAATTGGAACTCTTTCCATGTAGGCCATGAAAGAGATTCCTACATTTGGCGCCTTCAATGCGGGACTTCTGGAGGAGAAGGTATTTTTTTGCCTAAGAGTGAAGGAAGGAAAAAATTACACCAAGAAAAGGTGTGGAAAATTCACGGGAAAAAGGTGAGGGAAATTCACCTCACTCAAAGCCCACAACGAGCTGCAGAGTCGAGAACTGTAAGTAGGGTGGGAATGTCTTTTTCAGGGGAAGAATTAGGTTATAAAGTAAACTTTATTAGAATTTTTGATTGCTTAAGGAATTAAAAAACTTTCAGAAAGTATTCTTTTATAATTTTTGTTTAATGTTATAGAACATAACCCTTGGTTTTAGATCTTGAGAATTTGGCAAAAGTTGGTTCAAAAACCTCAGGAGTAAAAACAAAAAAAAACTGTTTCTCCATGGGGAACACAATAATGGGTTAGCTAGAGCCTTTTAGAGAGGCTGAGGAGGAGCTTCCTCCCTTGGTTCCCTCCACTTCTCCCAGAGAGGAGCAGGAATCAAAATTGAAGGAATGGCCTTTATGGTCCCCTCCACCTCCATGTCCTAATCCTGAAACATTTAATTCACCAATAGAATCCTCTATATAGAAAGTCATCACAGTGTTGTGGGGTCAAACCCTGGATTCAATATAAGACCACCGGAAGCTGATGATTAATTAAAAAAAGCAGGCAAGGATTTATTAAAATATCTGGCCAGGACAGCCACAAGAGCACCCACACGCAGGCGGACCCTAAACGACTGCGAGGCTTTAGGGGCAGGTAGTTCTTTTTAAAGGTTCTGAGAAGGAAAACCCCTATTTTGCAACAAACTGTTGTTTGGAATTTTCTGCTGTTCTTCCTAGATAAAATGTTGCTTTCTAGTTTGCTTTAGCCTGTTTGAAGAATGATGAAGATAAACTTAGCTGTTTGACCTTGTAGGCCAGAGAGCAGATATGCCCACAATCTCAATACCTTGCCAGCTGCACCTTCTCAATTGGATAGAACAGCATTGTTTTTCAAGGCCAGCATCGAGATAACCACTAAGTGCACGTAGGGCTGGCTCTTTAATTAAAAAAAAAAAAAAAGGAAGTTCTGCCTGTAACCTTGCTTAGAATTTGAATTCATCCTATTTCATTTCCTACTGGTCTTTTGGGAGTAAATCTATCTACTAGTGGAGAATGCTGAGTATGTAAGACCATTAGTTTCACTGCCTGTATTCTGTCCTGTACAAAATTAATTAAGCATTTTATGAGGCATGGCCCAAAGATTAAGCCTATAAGTAATAGTAATAGTGGGCCTGCTATGGCAGTCAGTAGGGTGGTGAGCCAAGGGGACCACAAGTACAAGCCCTCATACCAGTTTCCTGCAGTCTTCCGAGCTTCCTCTCTGTCAGCTAGCCTCTTTCTCAACTGACTTAGGTTTTCCCTTATGACTCTGGAATGATTGGTGTAGAAATAGCAGGTTTCTCCTAGAGCTAGGCAAAGTCCCCCTTGCTTTAGGATCAACAGGGATGATCTTCTGTTCTGCAAAACTACTTCTGCTAGGTACCTGACCGATTCTTCTAATTTTCCTACAGATTTCTCTAGGGTACTTAACTCCTGGTCTATTTGTTGAACTAATTTCTGCTCGAACATTTAGCCTTACTTAGCCTCGGACTTTCTCACTGGCTAGTAAAAAAACAAAACAAAAAAACACACAAACATTCTTACAGTTACCAAGACCCCTAGTACCACAGTTCCCCTCAGTACTGTCCTCACTGAAGTTCAATTCCCCTCCTGCAGGCATCAAGACTCCTCCTGGCCTGTGTGGAACCCAGGCTAGGGATCTCACAGGTGAGGCCGCTGGTTGCCAGGATCCAGGCCTTTTTCTGTGCAGGAGCTGGGAGTGGTGTCTACTTCAACAACTGTGGGCGTGCTCAGGGTAACAGTGTAGCATCCCTTTTAGGTTATGGTGAGTCCTTTGGCAGTGTACTTCTTTACTCACACAGAGTCTCTGGGATGGGCACGGTGGGCACTTGCAGTACATCTGGAACAAGCTCTCTGGGTAAACTGCAGAGCACGGGAATGGTTATGAATTCCAGCTTTGTTTCTCCCTGACCCCGGGAAGGATGAAGGGAGGTCTATCATACATGATCTCAAAAAGGGGAGGAGACCTCTCCCGAGAGAGGGTACACTTGGCCCATAAGAGGGAGAAGGGGCAGGAGGTTGGTCCAGTTTTCACCGTTTTATAGGTCAAATTTAATTAAACTTTTTAGAGTCTTGCTCATGCCTGTCCTAAGGCTTAAGCTATACTTTGAGGTACCTTGCTACAAATGCTGGGCTGTAATCTGATCTTATGACTGCTGGCAGCCCAAATCTAGGTATAATCTCCTGGAGTAATTTTTTGACTATTATAGAGGCAGTTTCTGTCCTAGTGGGGTATGCTTCAACCTAACCTAGAAGGTGTCTATATAAACTAGCATGTACTTGTACCTCAATGCTGGTGGCTTAATCTCTGCAAAATCTACCTCCCAATGCTCTCCTGGGGAATTTCTCTGGGTCCCGAATTCCCAGGGAAACCCTCCTACCTTAACATTTACCTGTATACAGACAGTACTTCTAGTGACTATTTAAGCTTGGTAGTATCTGCTTTAAGAAGTTCAGAAGTCTTGGTGACACCTAAGTGGGTAACCTGATATAACTGGGCAACTAACGTTTGACCTAGAGCCTTTGGGACCAACCGTCTGTCATCTGGTAGAGTCCACCAACCATCTGGTCCTTTGATGATTTGCTCTTGTTCAGCCAATTCCTCCACTTGTTTGGTGTAGGTCGGGGTCCAGCTGGGTTACTAAGACTTGTAAAGGCCCCACTGGTTTTGGGGCATCTTCCTTAGCAGTTTTGTCTGTGGCTCTATTTCCTATGGCTTCAATTGTCTCCCCTTTCTGATGTCCTTTGCAGTGCACTATTGCAACTGCTTTTGGGAGTCAGATGGCCTGAAATAAGGCTAAAATAATGTCATTTCTGGCGCAGTTGGTGACCCTCTTTCTCGGGGAATGGCACTGTATCCCCATCAAAGGGCCTGGATTAAGGCCAAACATTCAGGAATTGTGCCCAAATGGTGTGGTCTAGGGTGACTACTGCTGCCCCTGCATATCAGATCCAATCCTGAACGTAACTGCTCCCATCAGTGTACAGTACCTCATCTGGTAATGATGGCAGGACGACTGTCAGTACTGTGTCTGTTACCTCTATGCAGTCATGAATGGGTTCCTCTGGATCATCTGGAAGTAGGCTAGCAGGGTTGATGGCCAGTGTCTTATGGAACCGGACGCAGGGCTGGTCTAGGAGAAGACCTTGGCACTGGGTGATTTTGGTGTTTGACATCCATCTCTGGAGCACCTCGAAGGAGGGTCTCAGTGACATGGGGTGTTGTCAGGGCTAGCTCCTGGCCCAGGGTCTGCTTATCTGCCTCCTTTACCAGTAAAGCTGTGGTGGCCACTGCCCAGAGACACACTGGCCACCCTGCTGCCACAGGGTCTAGCCTCTTAGATAAATAGGTAAAAGGCCTCTTCCAGGGACCTAGAGTCTGAGTGAGAACCCCTTTGGCAATGCCCCTTACCTCACTCACTTCGTGACATCTGGCAAGACTAGGGCAGGTGCTGAGATGAAAGCCTTCTTTAGCTCCTCAAAAGCCCATTGTTCCACTTTGGTCCAGTTCAGTGGCTGTGTTACCCCAGTACGTGTTTCTTCCTAGGTCCACAGTCGTTGACAATGTCCAAGGAAAACAGGCAGTTTGTCTGGTGGCTCCCTGGACTGATATCTTCTTAGAGGTCCCATCGGCTCTGTCAAGACTGAATAGACTGCTCCAGTGTCCACCATGAAACTAATAGGTTTGCCCTCTACTTGTAAGGTTACCCTTGGGGGCTTAATTGAAAGGAGCCCTGGTCCTGTCAGTCTTCTTCCTCTAAGTTAAAAAACTCTTGGAGTCTAAGTCTTCCTTTCTTTCAGACCGTCTGTCTCTTCCGGCCTCACCTTCTGTCTCTCTCCCTCTCTAATCTCTGTCCTTTCCCTTCTCTTGCTCATCTCTCTCTCCCTCTCTTTCTCACATACACACTCACACTTATACACCCATATCACTTTCTCTGCCAATCTTTGTTTCTGTTTCTGTCTAAATCCTTTCCTCTTGGTCTCCCAGAGCCTCTTTTTTAAGTCTCTGTCTGTCTCATTCTTTCCCTCTCTGTCTCTTTGTCTCTCTAGACCTCCACTTCTGCTGTTTCCTTCTCTCCTTGTTTCTCCTTTTCATCACATGTACAACCTTCACAAAACTTTCACTATTTTACATTAGCCTTTAAACCTTCTTTCTATGTCCTTCAAAAATGTATAATCATGCCTTAAACCTCCCATCATTTTAAAATATTTAGAAAAGATAGAGGAAAGAGGGAACAGACTCAGCACCCTGTTCCCAGGCCCCTAGCCCCTTGAAATTGAAAATGCCACATTTTTCCTACAGATGGGGATCTCAGATTCTGATAAGCCTAAAAAAGGGAAATGGGAGAATTTCTAACTGCACCTTTATGCCCCCTTTTCACAGAACACCGTGAAAAGTGTCCAAGCAGTCACCCAGGGTTTTGGGGTCTCATTGGGGTGCAGGGGGTCACAAAGGAATTTCTCTCCTTGCTGCAGCCGCCACCTCCAGTTACTCTAAACAACCCCTGGAGGGATTGTTTAGAGTAACTGGAGGTGGGCGGAGACAGACAGCACAAGGGTCCCAGGTGGTGAAGGAAGTGCTCCCACCAAGGCGTTTTCATCTAATGGTATGCAGCTTGTGTCTTGCTAGCATAGGTGCCCTGGGGGAACCAGTGACCCGTACACTCCTTGAACTTTTTGAAAAGCTCCTCTGCATGTGTTTCTATTAATATTACTGATTTTAAAACTATAACTTAAGAGTTGAGACACACACATAAGGACTAAATTGCCCTAAAAATATTTTCCTTTTCTTTTAAAGATTTTATAATGTATTGTAATCATTAATTATATCAAATTTAAATTGATCAATTGAAAAAAACAGTTCTTCCACCACTGATCAAGACTGGGTGGAGGCAGAAATAAGATTCATATATCGGGTCTAGTAATAATTAATGCCGTTTTTAAACATTCGTTTAAAATCTTGCTTGGCGTTGACTTGTATTGACATAACCTTCAAACACGTGGTATCTACAGAACGTGTGAAGTGCAATTAACAAGTTTTGCTTGAAAAAGTTTGTGTTTGGTTTGGTTTTTGTTGCAAAACTAGGGCTAAGAAGATGGCGGATGAAGAGCATATTCGGCACTGCATGCTTTACGAGTTCCAATTAGGAAGAAAAGCAAGTGAGGCTGCAAAAAACATCTGTAGTGCTCTTGGTCAAGATGCAGTTAACGCCAGAAAATGCCAGCGTTGGTTTGAGAAATTTCGCGAGGGAAATTTTCGTTAGATGACAAGAGTGGTCGAGGCCGTGTGTCCAATTTTGATCAAGAATCTTTCAAGCTCTTTTGGTGCAAAATCCTCAAATTTCCCAACAAGAGCTTGCGACAACTTTAAATTGTTCACAAAAAACAATTTCCAATCAATTGCGTGCACTTGGCAAAGTCCAAAAGTTTGGAAAATGGGTTCCTCATGAGTTGACCAACAACAACCGTAATCAAAGAGTCACAATTTGCAGTTCGCTCCTCTCTTGTCAAAACCGTTTGCTGTTTTTAGAGCAAATTGTTACCGGAGATGAAAAATAGGGGCTGTATGTTAATTTGAAAAGGCGGCCTCAATGACTGGACAAAAATGAGGCTCCGCAGCCCACGCCAAAACCTGACTTGCATGCGAAAAAAGTGATGTTGTATGTTTGGTGGAATTTTAAAGGAATTCTTCATTATGAACTTTTACCATCTAACCAAACCATTACAAGTGCAATGTATAGTGCCCAATTGGAAAGGTTAGCCCAAGCTTTAAGAGAAAAAGAACCCGCGGTGATTAATCGGAAGGGCGTAATTCTTCACCACGATAACGCACGACCGCATTCTGCAAGAATCACTGCTGAAAAACTGCGCCAGTTGCAATGGGAAGTTCTCCCTCAACCTGCATATTCTCCTGATATTGCCCCTTCCGATTACCATTTGTTTCGTTCTTTGCAAAACTTTCTTCTTGGAAAAAAATTTAATAATGAAGAATGCCTCAAAAATGCATTGACCGAATTTTTTGCATTAAAATCACAGGAATTTTACAACAGAGGGATTAAAATGCTTCCTGAGCATTGGGCACAAGTAGTAGAAAACAACGGCAACTATATTGTTGATTAAATTTTGTTGTATTGTTTAAATAAATTCGATTTTAAAAAGGTATTAGAAAACGACATCAATTATTACTAGACCTAATAGTTTTTTGAGCTTGCTGGGCAGACTTGGTGATTTTGCCAGCTCAAGGTTCTTTCTTGTAAATAGTTAACTTTAGAATTTGGTCTCTGCTTTTAACTTTCTTTTTTTACTATAATTGTTACAACTTCATACCTTCAAATTAATAAACATAAAAATCCTATTAGGTGGGCCAATTCCCCTCTGACAGAAAGCAAAGCACCCCTGGGAAAAATGAATCCCAGTGGCTACTCAGGGCGGTTTGCTAGCCGTCAGAGCACTCAGCTTTAAACAAATTAAAGGTTTTTTTCTTTCTCTTTTTTTCTTTTTCTTTTTTCACAGATTTTCACACTTACATTAACAAATAATTATACCCAAGTAGACAAACAAACATCTGTACTTATACCCTTTCAGTAAACAAATACTATTACAATGTTTCAGCAAAACAGAAATGACACTCATGTTGGACAAAGGAAACAAGACTAATACTCTAGGAACTGTGAGGGAAAAGTTATCCTACAGACCGGTGTTGACCTGGGAAAAAGAGTGGTTAAATCAAAAGCATTAACATCAGAGCCATAGTCGTCCGCCAGTTTCTTGAAGTCCTGGAAATTTTTCAAAAAAAAAAAAAAAAAACACTGTAGAGGGGAACACAGAGACACTGACAAACTTTGACCCATTTTGACAGAGACCAAAACACAAAACACAAAACAAATAGGCCTAACACAAACATGACAAAACACAGGACAACCAGTCTGGACTCCTGGGGCCAAGGACACACACCGTAGTGTCCTCCCGGGCCGAGGACACCGTCGTGTCCTCCGGCCAGAGCCTGGAGGTTAAGCCGCATCCAGCCCTCCAAGGACTCTTACCCTTTTGAGAACTCAACCTGGGCGCCTTCCCTCCTGAGACCAGTCTCCCCAATTTCAATAAATCCTTGCGGCTTCTGTCTCCGGCTAAGGTCCCCGAAAAAAGGGAGAGCCTCCTGCCCCTTTTGGGGGGTTCCTCTCTCCTCACTCTCGGGTATCTCGCTTGGGGCCTCCAAATGTTGTGGGGTCGAACCCTTGGTTCAAAATAAGACCACCGAAGGCTGATGATTTATTGAAAAAAGCAGGCAAGGATTTATTGAAGTATCTGGCCAGGGCAGCCGCAAGAGCACCGCACGCAGGCGGACCCTACACGACTGTGAGGCTTTAGGGGCAGGTAGTTCTTTTTAAAGGTTCTGAGAAGGAAAACCCCAATTTTGCAACAAACTGTTGTTTGAAATTTTCTGCTGTTCTTCCTAGATTAAATGTTGCTTTCTAGCTTGATTTAGCCTGTTTGAAGAATGGTGAAGATAAACTTAGCTGTCTGACCTTGTAGGCCAGAGACCAGATATGTCCACAATCTCAATACCATGCCAGGTGCACCTTCTTAATTGGATAAAACAGCATTGTGTTTCAAGGCCAGCACTGAGATAACCACTAAGTGCATATAGGGTTAGCTCTTTAAAAAAAAAAAAAGTTCTGCCTGTAACCTTGCTTAGAATTTGAATTCATCCTATTTCAAGAGAAGGAATGAAGGACATGTCGGTGGAAGAAAGGCTTGCTTTTCCTATTATAAAAGTAGCTGACCCAAAGTACCCAAATCAGATAATAAGATGCCATGAAAAAAATGATTTTAAATGATAAAAGCTTTGTGAGAAAGCTTTCAAAAACAGTCCAATGGCTCCTTTTACAGGAGAAATCATGAATAATATTTCTGATGCATTCTTAACTCCTTCTGATTCGTATTCTCTGGCTTGTGCAACTCTGGATGGAAGAGATTATTTACTACGGAAAGGAGAATACTTGGAGAAATGTCAAGAACAAGTCCACACAAATGGAGGGCCAAATGCTCAAATAACTTATGAAATGCTGGCAGGACTGGGACAGTATATGGAAGTACAAAATCAGTTACATTATGTGCAACAGGCATATGAGCAAATTAGACTTTGTGGAAAGAGAGCTTGGTGGGCTTTACCAGCAAAGGGGGACCTTCAGGGAGCTTTCAGTAAATGTATTCAGGGACCTATAGTCATTTTCTGATTTTGTGGCTCATCTCACTCGAGCAGTGAGACGACAGATTCAACATGAGGCGGCAAGAGATATTTTAATTCAGCAATTAGCTTATGAGAATGCCAATGCTGATTATAAAAAATGTCTGACACCTCTGAGAAGAAATAGTATCATTACAGAGGTGATTCAAGCATGTCAGAATATGGGATCAGGCACTTTTCAAGCAAATTTACTGGCTGCTGCAGTAACAGGTAGAAATAAGAAGTGTTATAAGTGTGAAATATTATTCATGATTTCTCCTGTAAAAGGAGCCATTGGACTGTTTTTGAAAGCTTTCTCACAAAGCTTTTATCCCCATTACTTATAATAGTACATCTCACTCTTGGGTATCAATAAAAAAAAAATCACCTTTTTGGTGCTTGGAGACAACAGTAACACATCTCTAGATATTTTAGAACTACAAGAGCATAATGTACAATTATTCCAAATAAACTTACAAACCAATACTTTGAATGTCTGGCAGCAATTTAAAAATGACATTAAAAGATTTAATACCTTTCACTGTGTGGAGGGTCCCCTGAAAAGGCATCTTAGCATTCCATATTGGCCCCTCTTGCCCCTTTGGCCAACAGTGACCTTCTTCTTGTGGTCCAGTTGCCCACAGCTATTGCCTGAACTTTCAGTTCATGCCAAGGTTGAATCATTATGGTGGCTGGTACCATGGAACTGTCTCTAATCCAGTGGGGCAAGCTGGGCCCACTCTAGAGAATAAACATGGGTTTCTTAAAATATGAGATCAGTGCTGGGGCCTCCCCAGCTGGTAAGGTGATCCCAAGGCAGGTACTGGTGGTGAAGGCCTCGAGGGCATAGGCTACCAAGGAGACAGAACTGAACCTCACATCACCCTGCTTGACCCCAGAGGATGGCTGGTTAGCCAGAGACAGGTAAGATTCCTCAAGGAAGGAACAACCCAAGACAGGCACAGCCGCAGAGGGCCATCAGGAGAGAACTTGGAGGTCAACAGAGGTAGGGCACAGACTTAATTAAAATGTAAAAGCTATCAAGATTATATTATAAAATTTCCAAATGCTCCTAATATTTAAATTAAAAAGGGGGGTGATAGTGGAAAAATATCATGTAAGAAAAAATATCCTGCGAGTAAATTACATCTAGAAAATTTGTACTTTAGAAAATTAACTTTCATTTGAAATGCTAACAGCAAGATACCCATGAAAAACATACATGGTGTCAAAACAAACCAGAGGAAAATCATTTTGGGGGCAGGGAGGGGGAAGGGAATGCCTGATGCCTCTGAGAAGAAATCTTGAAGCGGAGTGTTCACGCCTCTTCCTAGAGTGTTACCTTGTGTCCTTCTCGGTTGCTTATATTCCTTTTAGAAATGTTCTATTTTTTCCCCTTTGGAAGCCAATAAATATGCTGTGTTGTCTTTGGTGAGTGTGACTGTCTCTCCATCAGAGAGATGGCACCCATCTAGCTCCAAGCTTTATTAATCTATTTCTGCCTCTTATCTCTTTCTTTCTCTAATTTCTTAATCCCCAGCTCCTCCCCTCAGGTACCTGTCGTTTTTTCCCTGCGGGACCTGGAAAAAGGAGAAACACCACACCCACCTGGTTGAGTTTTTATCAAGAAAAGGTGTTGGATTTTGTCAAATGCTTTTTCTGCATCCATTGATATGACTATGTGTTTTTTTTTTGTCTCTCAATTTGTTTATGTGATGTATCACATTTATTGATTTGAGAATATTGTATCATTCTTGCATCCCCGGGATAAATCCTACTTGGTCGTGGTGTATTACCTTTCTGATGTGCTGCTGGATCCAATTTGCTAGAATTTTGTTGAGGATTTTAGTGTCTATATTCATGAGGGATATGGACCTGTAATTCTCTGTCATTGTGTTATCGTTATCTGATTTTGGTATTAGGGTGATGCTGGCTTCATAGAAGGAGTTTGTAAGTGTCCCTTCTTGAATGTTCTGGAATAGTCTGATGTTCTTTCTTGAATGTTTGGTAAAACTGTGAAGCCATCTGGCCCTGGGCTTTTGCTTGCTGGAAACATTTTAATGACTGCTTCAATTTCTTCCATAGTTATCAGCCTATTGAGATTTTTAGACTTTTCCTGAGTAAGTTTTGGAAGGTTGTATTTTTTTAGGAATATGTCCATTTCCTCCATGTTGTCTAGTTTGTTAGAATAGAGTTGTTCATATTATTTTTAAATAATCCTTTGTATTTATGTGGGGTCTCTTGTTGTTTCACCTCTTTCATTTCTTTTCTTTTTTTAAAAAATATATTTTATTGATTTTTTTTTTCAGATAGGAAGAGAGAGGGATAGAGAGTTAGAAACATCAATAAGAGAGAATCATCGATCAGCTGCCTCTTGCAACACCCCCTACTGGGGATGTGTCAGCAACCAAGTTATTATAAATGCCCTTGACCGGAATCGAACCTAGGGCCTTTCAGTCCGCAGACCGACGCTCTATCCACTGAGCCAAACCGGGTTTGTCTCACCTCTTTCATTTCTGATTTTGTTTATTTGAGTCCTCTCTCTTTGCTTCTTGGTGAGCCTGGGTAGAGGTTCATCAATCTTGTTTATCCTTTCAAAGAACCAGCTCTTGGTTTTGTTGATCTTTTGTATTTTTTTTTTTTTTGGTCTCTATGTCACTCATTTCTGCTCTGATCTTTATTATTTCCTTCATCCTGATCACTGTGGGCTTTTTTTGTTGCTCCCTTTCTAATTCTTTGAGTTTTTGAGTTAGATTATTTATTACCATTTATTTCTTGTTTTTTTTTTTTTTTTTTTTTTTTTAGGTAGTCCTATAGAGCTATAACCTTCCCTATCAGGACTGCTTTCAATGTGTTCCAGAGGATTTGTACTGTCGTGTTTTTGTTTTTTTATTATTGATTTTTTACAGAGAGGAAGGTAGAGAGATAGAGAGCTAGAAACGTCGATGAGAGAGAAACATCGACCAGCTGCCTCTTGCACACCCCCTACTGGGGATGTGCCTGCAACCAACATACATGCCCTTGACCAGAATCGAACCTGGGACCTTTCAATCCACAGACTGATGCTCTACCACTGAGCCAAACTGGTTTCAGCTGTACTGTCATGTTTTTATTGTCATTAGTTTCAAAATGTTTTTAATTTCTTCTTTGATCTCATTGTTAACCCAATCATTATTTAGTAGAATGCTATTCATCTTCTAAGAGTTTGAATTTTTGGAATATGTTTATTGTAGTTTATGTCTAATATTATGCCATTGTGATCTGAGAAAATGCTTGATATGATTTCAATCTTTTTGAAATTGGGGAGACTTTGCTTATGACCCAATATGTGGTCTATTTTTGAAAATGTCCCATGTGCACTTGAGAAAAACATATATTCTGTGGCTTTGGAGTGAAATACTCTGAAGATGTCAATTAGATCTATCTAATCTAGTGTGTCTTTTAGAATTGCTGTTTCTTTGATGATTCTTTTTCTAGAAGATTTATCCAGTGATGTCAGTGGTATATTTAAGTCCCTTGCTATGATTGTGAGGATATTGATCTCTCCCTTCATATCTTTCAGGATATTTTTTATGTATTTGGGTGCTCCTGCATTGAGTGCATATATGTTTACTAGAGTTATATATTCTTGTTGAATTGCTCCCTTTAGTATAATGTAGTGGCCTTCCTTATCTCTTACTATGGCCTTTTCTTTGAGGTCTATTTTATCTGATGTAAGTATCACAACCCCAGCTTTTTTCTCATTTCCATTTGCCTGGAAAATGTTTTTCCAACCCTTCACTCTCAGTCTGTGTGAATTATTTGCTCTAAGGTGGGTCTCTTGTGGACAGCAAATATATGGGTCATGTTTTCTTATTCATTCAGCTACCCTATGTCTTTTGATTGGTGTATTTAATCCATTTACGTTTAATGTTATTATTGATAAGTACCTGTTTGTTGTCATATTTTTCCTTAGTGTTTATGTTTCTTTTTGCCTTTCTCTTTCTTCTTTTTACTCCCTTTAGTATTCTTGCATTGCTGTCTTGGTAGTGATAAACCTCTCTTAGCTCTTTTTAGTCTGTGAAGCTTCTGATTCCACATTCAATTTTGAATGATAGTCTTGTTGCGTATAGTATTCTTGGGTTCAGTCCTTTGTTTGGCATCACTTTGTATATTTCATTCCATTCCCTTCTGGCCTGCTGTGTTTTTGTTGAGGAATCAGTTAATATTCTAATAGGAGATCCCTTGTAAGTAACTTTCTGTCTCTGACTTGCAGCCTTCTCACTTTGTTGTTGGTGTTCGCCAATTTAATTATGATGTGTCTTGGTAAGGGTCTTTTGGGGCTCAACTTGTTTGGGACTCTATGTACTTCTTGGACTTGGATAGTTCTTTTCTTGCCAATATCAGGGAAGTTTTCTGTCATTATTTCTTCAAATGAGTTTTCTATTCCTTTCATTTCTTCCTCTCCTTCTTATATACCTATTAAGTGAATGTTATTTCATTTTGAGTTGTCCCAAAGCTCCCTTAGGCTCACCTCTTGCTTTTTAAGTCTTCTTTCCAGTTGCTGCTGTGTTTGTGTGTTTTTTCCTACCTTGTCTTCTACTTCACTGATGCAGTCCTCAGCCTCTTCTAGTCTACTGTTTAAGCCTTCCATTGTGTTTTTTTTATTACAGCTGTGTCTTTCTTCCCTTGGGTTTCTTTTCATGTTTTCATGTTGGTGAGATTCTCATTCAGCTCCTTATAGTTCTCATTGATTTGTGAGCATTTGTCATTTAGTTGTATTTGTCACCAAGCCATTTAAACATGGAGCCCACGCCATCTTGAACTGTCTTTTTTAGAAACTCAACAACAACACCACAAGACAGGCCTTGGAACTGCCCCATGATCCAGCACACACTCCAGCCAATATCCTGCTAACCCAGTTGCAGACCCTGGACACTGGGATTTCTACCTCCAAAGACACACCACTCTGCAGCTGTAAGTGCAGCCCCCCAACGGCAGAACCCTGGATTCACGCAAGCCGTATGCACTTGCATGCAAGTTCCCCATCCCATAGGCAGCCCGGAACACTTTACTCAGCTTGCAGGGCATCTCCTTGGGCAGTGTGAGGGAGATGCCAAAAGCACCCGAGGGTATGTTTCTGTGCAGATAGGGATGCCTATGTTCCCTGTTCTAGGCATGCCTGAACACTGTACTCCTGCTTGGGGGTTAGATTGACATTTAGGAACACACTTTAAATGCACTTTTACTTTCAAGAAAATATACCTTCAACAAAGTACAAGAGAACCTCTGTAATAAAAACTAAGAGCAAGTGAAATAAAACTTGTCTAGCAATTAATGTTTTAATATTTTATGTTATTTAAAAATACTTAAATGTTTATTATTTAACCTAACAATGCTCCAAACTCTTTAAGTTATCCAAGACTTTGAAAAATTATGTATATGTACCAGTATATGAAGCTAGAGAAAAGGCAGAGGGAGGATGGAGCAGGCCTTACAGCCTGTTCCAGGTTGTAGCTGCTTGAATTCAAAAGCCAAATTTTCCTTAAAGATAACATGCTAAGGTTACTGCTATGTCTCCAACATCTTTCACAGCCTAGAAAAGCTGATTTCTGTGGCGCAGTGGCCAAAGGGCTGATTGGAGCCTGAGGGGGAGGCTGATATTGTAAATTATTATCTTGGCTGATCCCTTAGATTCTCCCCTGCAGTTGCACAGGGAAGGAAAGGCAGGGCAAGTGATTTTATTTTATTTCTGTTGTGTTGTGTTTTTTTTAAGGGAAAAGCTGTCAAATATATCCAATTCAAAGATTATTAAAACTTAAACCAGTTTTAATATTAAATATTTAAAATAGTCTTGACCACAGAATTAATTATTTTCAATTTGGCCATTAAATTTTTATAATTTAATAATTCTACAATATGCTTTGAATTGTAGAAGAAGAAAAAAACTGCTGGGAGGACACCTCTACCACCTGTCCATTCCCATGCTTCATGTCCCCAGGGCTGGCCTATATGGGTTTATGTGTCACAGGCAGGTTTGGAATTACCTGATCTTTGTTAAAACTTCCCTGGGTTGCAATTTTGACAGATTTTACACTTTCACATTAATCTTAGAATCTTAAAATGTTAACACAGCACAGTAAAATCATAAATCAGAAAAAAGCAAATTAAAATTCCAATATAGACACGTACACAGAAATCTAACTAAGAATTTCTAGTGGCCTGGGAGGGAAAGAAAAAGGTCTTTAACACGCTAAGGCCATGTCAATCACAGGTGACCAATACTGTACTTTCCATTTGAAAGACAAAACAGGCGGGGTACTTAATGTGTTAAGATAAGGAGTTCTTGGTAGCTGCTGGGAAATTCCTTTCATCTTTTCTATGCAGTTCAGCCTACTACAAGTAGCTTGAGCCTCCAGCAATATGAAATATGAAATTGCTTTCACTTTTGGTGGAGCTCCAGCATCCAGTCGTAAAGGCTGGGTGGCTGTGAGCAAAACCTTTCTTATCATCTGAATCACCCCGATAATGGTGAAGCTTGTCCCACTCTGATTCAAACTTTAGCTCCCACTCATTATTTAGGAGGTAAATCTTTATCTGGTAGGCTTTTGACTGTGGTCACAGGGGCAGCAGATGGAGATGAAGGTGGAAGAGGAGGAGACACAGAGGGGGGGAGTAGTATTTTTAGAGATTTGCACTCCTCCACTGTAAACTGTAAAGCCATGGCCACACCTTCTTAGACATTTTCAATCTCTTCTGTACTGGATCAAGGCAATCATGAATTAGAGACCATAGTGTGAATATAGGAATAGGAATCTTCTCTGGATCTTCTGTTGTGTATTGGTCTCGCTTTCCAAACTTTTTCCAGGTTTGAAAGTTGATGGTCGCTGGGCCCTGAGGGCAGGCTTTCTGCCCCATTCACGGGGAACGCCCTTCCTTGAGGACAAGGGACCTTCTTGATGGCATCCAGTCTGGACCACGGGAAGGTGGGGCTTTTGTGGCCACTTGGGACCCCGTCCTCATTCACAGGGCCCCTGGGCCTTATCCACTCCACCACTTCCAGGTGTTAACCCTGGCCCTAACACATCCTTGGCTTGGCTACTTCTGGCTGATCACCTAGAATGCCCACAACCCTCTCAACCCCCTTGTTTAGGTCACTGCTGCCAGGAGGCCTGCCGGATGGCCAGCCAGCCTTTCAACCGTGTCCCTGCCCACCAGTTTTTCTCCTGCTTACCTAACCATTTCCAGCTCTTCTCCTGGCCCCGCCCCCTTGTTGAGATGACCTTTCAGCTGCTCACCTCTCGTTGACTTGAAGGCCTTCACCTGTCGGCTTGGCCCCGCCCCTTGTTCCAGAAACCCCACCCCTCGTTCACTGGACCAATGAGCGAGCAGCACTCACCAGGCTGCCCTGCTCCTCACACATGGAAGGCCTACCGCCCCACCTCTGGAAATGGTGTTAGGTGCCTTAAAGCCCCACCTGCAGATGGCCTTTTGCTCACAGGTTGCCTCCCACCCAGGGGCCAGGTCCACAAGCATGGGGAGACCACCCAACCCTTTCAGACAGCTATAGGCCTCCATGAGCCCCGGGAGCCCCCATCGCCCCCACCGTGGGGCATCTCACAACGGAGTGTCCTTCGACCCCCACAGCCCTGTCTATGGGCTTTGACTTCGGGGAGAGAGGTATCAAGTCCCCGAAAATCACTTTCCACTCTCAGAGCACTGCTCCGCCCCCTCCAGAGGTACTTACTGGTCGCCGCACCCTGAGGGCAGGCTTTCTGCCCCATTCACAGGGAACTCACTTCCTTGAGGTCAAGGGACCTTCCTGCTGGCATCCAGTCTGGACCACGGGAAGGTGGGGCTTTTGCGGCCACTTGGGACCCCGTCCTCATTCACAGGGCCCATGGCCTTATCCACTCGACCACTTCCAGGTGTTGCACATGTTCCCAACCCATTCTTGGTTTGGCCGCTTCTGGCTGATCACCTAGCCTGCCCCCCAAACTGCATAAACCCCCTTGTTTAGGTCGCTGCTGCCGGGTGACCAGCCAGATAGCCAGCCGGCCTTTAACCTGTGTCCCTGCCCACCAAACTTTCTCTTGCTTATGTCACCATTACCTGTTCTTCACCTGGCCTCCCCTTGTTGACATGACTGCCTTCAACTGTTCACCTGGCCCGGCTCCTTCATTGACCTGAAGGCCTTCACCTGTCAGCCTGGCCTCCCCCCTTGTTCCAGAAACCCCGCCCCTCATTCATTGGACCAATGAGTGAGCCGCACTCGCCAGGCTGCCCTGCTCCTCACACTCTGGGGCCTACAGCCCCAACCTCTTGAAGTGGTGTTAGGTGACTAAATGCACGAACTGCAGATAGCCTTCTGCTCACAGGTTGACTCCTACCCAGCAGCCAGGTCCACAAGCATGGGGAGACCAGCCCCCCCTTTCGAACTGTCATGGGCCTCCATGAACCCCGGGGCCCGCATCGCCCCCACCATGGGTCATCTCACAATGGAGTGTCCTAAAATCCCCACAGCCCTGTCTATGGGCTTTGACATCAGGGAGAGAGCTGTGTCAAGTCCCTGAAAATCACTTTCCACTCTGGGAGCACTGCCACGCCCTCTTCAGGAAACCAAGGGCAAGTTTTCTTAACCCAACTTAAGAAATCAAGAATTTGACTACATTTAACAGAGCATTCCTCAGCTTTAAGCATTTGAGAGTGGAGATCTCTTTACTGAGACCCTGAATTACCCATGTTTGACAACAAGCTAATACTACAATCTGCTTCTTACCTTACATCTTTAATTTGTCATGCAACACACTTCTTGGAGCAACCACTCACCTGACTTTTTAGTGTTCCCCTTTACTCAAGTTCCTGGATCCAAATATAAGTATTCTCTCTTTTACTGCATCCAGCTGAAATAAGAAGAATTCAAATTCTAAGCAAGGTTGCAGGCAGAACTTTATTTATTTATTTATTTATTTTTAAATTAAAGAGCCAGTCCTATGTGCTCTTAGTGGTTATCTCGATGCTGGCCTTGAAAACAATAGAATTATATCCAATTAAAAAAAAATGCACCTGGCATGGTATTGAGATTGTGGACATATCTAGTCTCTGGCCTATAAGGTCAGAAAGCTAAGTTTATCTTCACCATTCTTCAAACAGGCTAAAGCAAACTAGAAAGCAACATTTTATCTAGGAAGAACAGCAGAAAGTTCCAAACAACAGTTTGTTGCAAAATTGGGGTTTTCCTTCTCAGAACCTTTAAAAAGAACTACCTGCCCCTAAAGCCTCACAGTCGTGTAGGGTCCACCTGTGTGTAGAACTCTTGCAGCTGCCCTGGCCAGATACTTCAATAAATCCTTGCCTGCTTTTTTCAATAAATCATCAGCCTTCGGTGATCTTATTTTGAACCAAGGGTTCGACCCCACAACATTTGGAGGCCCCAAGCGAGATACCCGAGAGTGAGGAGAGAGGAACCCCCCAAAAGGGGCAGGAGGCTCTCCCTTTTTTCGGGGACCTTAGCCGGAGACAGAAGCCGCAAGGATTTATTGAAATTGGGGAGACTGGTCTCAGGAGGGAAGGCGCCCAGGTTGAGTTCTCAAAAGGGTAAGAGTCCTTGGAGGGCTGGATGCGGCTTAACCTCCAGGCTCTGGCCGGAGGACACGACGGTGTCCTCGGCCCGGGAGGACACTACGGTGTGTGTCCTTGGCCCCAGGAGTCCAGACTGGTTGTCCTGTGTTTTGTCATGTTTGTGTTAGGCCTATTTGTTTTGTGTTTTGTGTTTTGGTCTCTGTCAAAATGGGTCAAAGTTTGTCAGTGTCTCTGTGTTCCCCTCTACAGTGTTTTTTTTTTTTTTTTTTGAAAAATTTCCAGGACTTCAAGAAACTGGCGGACGACTATGGCTCTGATGTTAATGCTTTTGATTTAACCACTCTTTTTCCCAGGTCAACACCGGTCTGTAGGATAACTTTTCCCTCACAGTTCCTAGAGTATTAGTCTTGTTTCCTTTGTCCAACATGAGTGTCATTTCTGTTTTGCTGAAACATTGTAATAGTATTTGTTTACTGAAAGGGTATAAGTACAGATGTTTGTTTGTCTACTTGGGTATAATTATTTGTTAATGTAAGTGTGAAAATCTGTGAAAAAAGAAAAAGAAAAAAAGAGAAAGAAAAAAACCTTTAATTTGTTTAAAGCTGAGTGCTCTGACGGCTAGCAAACCGCCCTGAGTAGCCACTGGGATTCATTTTTCCCAGGGGTGCTTTGCTTTCTGTCAGAGGGGAATTGGCCCACCTAACAGGATTTTTATGTTTATTAATTTGAAGGTATGAAGTTGTAACGATTATAATAAAAAAAAAAGTTAAAAGCAGAGACCAAATTCTAAAGTTAACTATTTACAAGAAAGAAGCTTGAGCTGGCAAAATCACCAAGTCTGCCCAGCAAGCTCAAAAAACTAAATAAATCTTATTTCTGTCTTGATCAGTGGTGGAGGCACTGTTTGTTTCAATTGATCAATTTAAGTTTGATATAATTAATTATTCCAGTACATTGTAAAATCTTTAAAAGGAAAGGAAAATATTTTGAGGGCAATTTGGTCCTTATGTATGTATGTCAACTCTTAAGTTATAGTTTTAAAATCAGTAATATTAATGGAAACACATGGAGGGGAGCTTTTCAGAAAGTTCAGGGAGTCTGATTGCAGTGTAGGGGTCACTGGTTCCCCCAGGGCACCTTCGCTAGCAAGAGGCAAGCGCTTTTCCCAGTGGGAGCAGAGTGGACTGCCAGATGAAAACGCCTCGCCTGGGTGGGAGCACCTCCTTTGCCACCTGGTACCCACACATTCCCTGCCTCTGCCTATCTGGTGTCTATTCCCTCCAGGGGTTGTTTAGAGTAACTGGAGGTGGCGGCTGCAGCAAGGAGAGAAATTCCTTTGTGACCCCCTGCACACCAATGAGACCCCAAAACCCTGGGTGAATGCTTGGACACTTTTCACTGTGTTCTGTTAGGGGGCATAAAGGCGCAGTTAGAAATTCTCCCATTCAGGCCTTCAGAATCTGAGATCTGTAGGAAAAATGTGGCATTTTAAATTTCAAGTGCTAGAGCCTGGGAACAGGGTGCTGAGTCTGCTCCCTCCTCCCTCTGCCTTTTCTAAATATTTTAAAATAATAGGAGGAAATAATAGGAGGTTTAAGGCATGGTTATGAATTTTTGAAGGACATAGAAAGAATGTTTAAAGGCTAATGTGAAATAGTGAAGGCTTTTGTGAAGGTTGTACATGTGATGATAAGGGGAACAGAGAAAGGTTTGAAAGGAAGAGAAAGCCAGCAGCAAATAGGAAGGAATTTGTATGCCTATTGTAGGAAACAGGGGCACTGAAGGAAGGATGTCCTGGCAGATTAGCTGAAGAGGTAAGAAGGGAGACTTAGACTCCAAGGGTTTTTTTTTTTTTTTCGTTTTTTTTTCTGACTTAGAGGAAGAGGACTAACAGGACTGGGGCTCCTATCCTTTAAGCCCTAAGAGTAACCTTACAAGTAGAGGGCAAACCTGTTACACTGGGGCAGCCTATTCAATCCTGACAGAGCCGATGGACCTCTAAGAAGATATCAGTCCAGGGATCCACCAGACAAACTATCTATTTTTCTTGGACATCATCAAGGACTGTGTGTGGACCTAGGAAAAAACACGTACTGGGGGAACGCAGCCGCTGAACTGGACCAAAGTGGAACAATGGGCCTTTGAGGAGCTAAAGAAGGCTTTCATCTCAGCACCTGCCCTAGTCTTGCCAGATGTCACGAAGTGAGTGAGAGAGATGGATGTCAAACACCAGAATCATCCAGTGCCAAGCTCTTCTCCTGGACCAGCCCTGCATCTGGTTCCATAAGACACTGGCTATCAATCCTGCCAGCCTGCTTCCAGATGATGATCCGAAGGAACCCATTCATGACTGCATAGAGGTAACAGATGCAGTACTGACAGATGTCCTGCCGTCATCACCAGTTGAGGTACTGTACACTGATGCGAGCAGTTACGTTCAGGATGGGATCTGATATACAGGGGCAGCAGTAGTCATCCTGGACCACACCGTTTGGGAAAACTTTTGGCCTTAATCCAGGCCCTTTGATGGGGACACAGTGCCATCCCCTGGGAAAGAGAGTTACCAAGTCCACCCAGAAAGGACATTATTTTAGCCTTATTTCAGGCCATCTGACTCACAAAGGCAGTTGCAATAGTGCACTGCAAAGGACATCAGAAAGGGGAGACAATTGAAGCCAGAGAAAATAGAGCTGCAGACCAAACTGCTAAGGAAGATGCCCAAAAACCAGTGGGGCCTTTACAAGTCTTAGTAATCCTGCTGGACCCCCACCTCTACCAAACTAGAGGAGGAATTGGCTAAACAGAAGCAAGCCATCAAAGGATCAGATGGTTGTTAGAACCTACAAGATGACAGACTGTTGGTCCCAGAGGCTCTAGGTCGGACATTAGTTGCCCAGTTACACCAGGTGTCACCAAGATTCTAAACTTCTGTGAGGCTTAAGCTTAAGTAAGATAATTAAAAGCCTAGTTGCTAGAAGTACTATCTGTATAAAGGTAAATGCTGAGGTAGGAGGGTCTCCTCGGGAATTCAGGACCCAGAAAAATTCCCCAGAGGAACATTGGGAGGTAGATTTCGCAGAGATTAAGCCACCAGCATTGAGGTACAAGTACATGCTAGTTTTTTCGTTTTGTTTTGTTTTGTTTTGTTTGTTTTTTCAAAGAAGAATTTTTAAAAATATATATTTTATTGATTTTTTATAGAGGAAGGGAGAAGGATAGAGAGTTAGAAACATCGATGTGAGAGAAACATCGATCAGCTGCTTCTTGCACACCCCCCACTGGGGAAGTGCCCACAACCAAGGTACATGCCCTTGACCGGAATCAAACCTGGGACTATTCAGTCCACAAGCCGACGCTCTATCCACTGAGGCAAACCAGTTTTGGCACATGCTAGTTTTTATAGACACCTTCTCAAGTTAGGTTGGAGCATATCCCACTAGGACAGAAATTGCCTCTATAGTAGTCAAGAAATTACTCCAGGAGATTATACTTAAATTCAGATTCGGGCTGCCAGTAGTCATAGGATCAGATAACAGCCCAGGCTTTATAGCAAGGTATCTCAAAGTATAGCTCAAGCCTTAGGACAGGCATGAGCAAGACTCTAAAAAGTTTAATTAAATTTGTCCTAGAAAACGGTGAAAACAGGACCAACCTTCTGCCCTTCTCCCTCTTATGGGCCAGGTGTACCCTCTCTCAGGAGAGGTCCCCCCCCCCTTTTTGAGATTATGTATGGTAGACCTCCCTTCATCCTTCCCAGAGTCAGGGAGAAACTGAAAGCTAGAATTCATAACCATTCCCTTACTCAAGTCCTTACAGGCTCTGCAGTTTACCCAGAGAGCCACCCATCAGCTTGTGCCCACTGTGGACCCTGTATACCCCTTCCATCCTGGAGACTCTGTGTGGGTAAAGAAGTTCACTGCCCAAGAACTCACCCCAACCTAAAAGGGGCGCTACACTGTTACCCTGTTGAAGTAGACGGCACCCAGACCTGACTATACCACTCCCAGCTCCTGCACAGAAAATGGCCTGGATCCTGGCAACCAGCAGCCTCACCTGTGAGATCCCTAGCCTGGGCTCCACACAGGCCAGGAGGAGACTTGATGCCTGCAGGAGGGGAATTGGACTTCAGTGAGGACAGTACTGATGGGAACTGTGGTACTAGGGGTCTTGGTAACTGTAAGAACGTTTTTTTTTTTTTTTTTGCCAGCCAGTAAGAAAGTTGGAGGCTAAGTAAGGCTATATATGCAAGCAGAAATTAGTTCAACAAATAGACCAGGAGTTAAGTACCCTAGAGAAATCTATAGGAAAATTAGAAGAATCGGTCAGGTCCCTAGCAGAAGTAGTTTTGCAGAACAGAAGATCATCCCTGTTGATCCTAAAGCAAGGGGGACTTTGCCTAGCTCTAGGAGAAACCTGCTATTTCTACACCAATCATTCCAGAGTCATAAGGGAAAACCTAAGTCAGTTGAGAAAGAGGCTAGCTGACAGAGAGGAAGCTCGGAAGACTGCAGGAAACTGGTATGAGGACTTGTACTTGTGGTCCCCTTGGCTCACCACCCTACTGACTGCCATAGCAGGCCCACTATTACTATTACTTATAGGCTTAATCTTTGGGCCATGCCTCATAAAATGCTTAATTAATTTTGTACAGGACAGAATACAGGCAGTGAAACTAATGGTCTTACATACTCAGCATTCTCCACTAGTAGATACTTGTAATGAATCTAAGGTTTAGATTCATTCCCAAAAGACCAGTAGGGAATGAAATAAGATGAATTCAAATTCTAAGCAAGGTTACAGGCAGAACTTCCTTTTTTTTTTTTTTTTAATTAAAGAGCCAGCCCTACGTGCACTTAGTGGTTATCTCGATGCTGGCCTTAAAAACAATACAATTCTATCCAATTAAAAAAACAAAACAAAAAACAGTGCACCTGGCAAGGTATTGAGATTGTGGGCATATCTGCTCTCTGGCCTACAAGGTCAGACAGCTAAGTTTATCTTCATCATTCTTCAAACAGGCTAAAGCAAACTAGAAAGCAACATTTTATCTAGGAAGAACAGCAGAAAATTCCAAACAACAGTTTGTTGCAAAATTGAGGTTTTCCTTCTCAGAACCTTTAAAAAGAACTATCTGCCCCTGAAGCGGGGTAGTCGTGTAGAATCTGTCTGTGTGTGGTGCTCTTGTGGCTGTCCTGGCCAGATATTTCAATAAATCTTTGCCTACTTTTTTAAATCAATCATCTTCCTCCGATGTTCTTATTCTGAACCCAGGGTACGACCCCACAACACCAACGAAGCTAGAGAGTGGTTCATGAATCCTGAGTTAGGGGTGACTGGGGATTGAGAAAATGAAAGAAAGAGACAGACACAGAGACAGAAGGGAAAAGCTGGGGCTGGGTGGAATGCTGTTCTCTCCAATGGAGAAACAATGACCCAGAACTTGCACAGCATATTTATTTTATACAATATGATACTAGGAAGTTTTACTAAAGTTTAAGATAAAAGGAAATTATATGAAATCAAGGTTAAAAATCAAGCTGTTAGTCTTCATTCTTGCGGCTTCTTGTAATCATCACTTCTGGCTGGGTCTGGTGTCTGGCTGAACTCAGATAAGAAAACCCACCTTCTGATGCCTGAGCTAAAGGTCAGGCTGGCAACATACCTAACTCTGGCAGGATATGTTTTCAGGACATGGCTCTGCCAATGCCACTGGATTCAGATGACAATTAGCTCAGGGGCCTTTCCCAGGCACTTTCTATACTGTACTTGTGAACTCCAAGTGATTTCAAACATGTTTCTTCCTAGTTTACACCTCTTGAGAGTAATTTCCAAGTGCTTACAAATATATTTTTATAGAGTGTGCATCTCTTTGTCAGCAATTTCCAAGTGTTTTTGAATACTTTTCTAGATCTAGCTTTTTACCAGTTTATTCCCATTGTTATGATAAACTCTTGTACCTAGTTTCCAGCTCTTTACCAGTGTTTTCCCTATATTTTCAAACACGTTCTCACCTACTTTTCAGCTTTTTACCAATTAATTCCCAGTGTTTTCACAGTTTTACACCTGTTGTCTAGCTCCTAACCAGTGATCTTTAAATGTTTAGAAAGTTTTATAGCGACTTAGAAGATTTTTAGCAGTTTCTTCCAGGTGTTTTCATTTTTCTACAGTTTACAGCTCTTTACTAGTAAATTCTCCTATTTCAAACATTTTTTCTCTTTATCAGTAAATTCAGTGTTTTCAAACAAGTTTTTACATAGTTTCCAGATCTTTAACCAGTGAATTCCATGTGTTACCAAACAGTTCTCATCTGTTTCCAGCTGTTTACTAGTGTATTCCCAGTGTTTTTCAGCACCTTTGAACCTAGTTTTCATCTTTTTTTAAACCAGGGTTTTCCCAGTATTTTCAAACCCATTTCTTTCTATTTTCCATCTCTAAACCTTTGATTGCTAAGTGTTTTCAAACACTTTAGAATCTAGTTTCTATCTCTCAATGATTTCCAAGTGTTTAGAAACAGTTTTATGGAAACTTAGAAACTCTTTATTAGTCATTTCCAAGTGTTTTGAAACACTTTTCTAGAAAGTTTCCAGCTCTTTACCAGTAACATCCACGTATTTTCAAACATTTTTCTATTGTTTCCAGCTCTTTGCCAGTGAACACCTCGTGTTTTCCAACCGTTTTCTACACAGAATACAGCTCCATACCAGTGAATTCAAAGTGTTTTCAAACATATTTCTACCTAGTTTCCAACACTTTAGCTATAAATATCTAGTGTTTTCAAACACATTTATATCTAGTTTCCAGCTCTTTACAAGTGCTTCCCAGTGTTTTCAAACACATTTCTACCTACTTTTCAGCTCTTTACCAGTGTTTTATGCATGGTTCAAGCACATTTATGTATTTTTAAACATAGCTCTTTACCAGCGAATTCCAGCTTTTTAGCAGTGAATTCCAGGACTAAGGCTCAGCTTAGGGTTAAGGATAGAGTTAGTGTCTAGGTCTTTGCCTGCAATTGGAATCACTTGGAGAGTAAGTGTTAAAGATAGGTTTAGGGTTAGGACTAGGGCTAGGCCTAGGGTTAGGGTTATTGTTATATTAGGATTAGGGTTAGGTTTTATGGTTGGGTGTAACTGCCACATCCATTTACAGCTATGGTTCAGATCTGGAAAAGGAGCTCTGCACAAACAAATACACTAGACAAGAAATATGAATTTAGGAGGCATGGTGGGGGGGCAGGTGAAAAAACTTTCTTTAGTAGAGAGGCTCTCTGAAGCCCTGGCCCTGTTAGCTTTTATTTGATTTAGAATACACATCTTGCCCTCAGTTAGATAGGCAATCCGGTAGCAGACAGACTATCATAAAGGTCAGTAAATATTAGTAAAGATTTTCTTTGAGACTATTATGTCAGGAAATTTCTTGAGCCACCATTATTTCGACAGAACAACTGGACAATCGGTGCATAGCTTTAGCTCTGGCCAAAGCTCAAGGTTCATCAGCTGTCCAAGTTTCCTTGTTACACTTTCATGATAGTGTTGACAATGGATAGCTTCCAGCATCTCCCCCTTTTTGTTTTCTTAGTAAATTTTGAGAGAGAGATTTTTCTTAGTAAATTTTGAAAAGTGTGTGCTATCTATAAAGCTTGAGTCCTTTTAAGACTTTTCATTCTGAATCTGCTGACTAGAAATAAATTTTTAAGAACAAGAATGAGACAGGCAATAGTGGTTATGCTAAGAGAGAAATGTAAGGAGATCTAGTGAAAGGGATTAAATTCTTTCATGTTCTTTTTAAATTGTCAGGCATTTAAGGAACTAGTTTGTAGTAAGTTCCTTTCTGGGCCATCAGTTCTTTGAGTGCCCTTCCCAATCATTCTCCCCTGTGACATGACAGCAATGATATTTGAGTTCTGGTTGGTGGACAAATGGTGGGCAATGACAATGCATGTCTGACCTTCTTTGACTTTGTCCAGTGCAACCTGCACCATTGCACAACTGATGACTGCTAGCATGGCAAGGCTTCTTCATCATCCCCCAGGTCATCTCTGGACTGTTTCTTTTCTGTCTTCCCATTCCTTATCTTCAGCATGTTTCCTCCCATTCCTTATCTTCAGCATGTTTCCTAGAGTCACTGTTAACTTGGCTGGAGCAATTGACTGTCTGCAGCTGCAGATACAAGGTGAAGCTCAGGGTGCAAGGTCCTCTTTCAGATCCATGTTGCAGGAATCCACATGGGCTTAGAGGAATTTTCTGGAAATACAAAAGCATATCCCCAACCAAAGGTTAATAAAGAGAACCTTCCATAAACCAGACATGTAATCTTTCCATTTAATCAACCATTTTCCTTTGGCTTATTCTGACACCAGTGTAATTCCATGGGTGTCTTGCCATCAGTATTACAAATGAAAAATTTAAAGTAATTAAGGCTTGATTTAGTCCACTTATAAGAGATTTCTCCATTTTTGTTTTGCAAGTTGGTATTTTGGAGGTCCTTGAGGCAGATGTAACATGCAAGGGGGACATTCCTTGATAATCTGTTTTGCCTGCTGTACAATATTTTGGCAGGCTGTTGTAAAAACTGGTGAGATCTTGTGGCCTGTTTTAATAAAGCAACTAGTTGATCAGCATATGTATTTCCTTTTGTTAAAGGACCAGGACCTGTTTAAATAATATAAATAGACTTTGCTCACTGAGCCAAAAGATATAAAAGGGTTATAATTCTATTTACTAGTCCAGCAGTATAGGCAGATTAGAAATAATATTAAGAGGCTTTTGGAATTCCTGAAATGCAGTTTTGATGGCTTCTAATTCAATTCTTTGTACCAGAGTATGACTGGTTTGGATGAGTCAGTCTGAAATCATTGCATGATAAGTAGCTTTAGTATTCTATGGACCATTAGTGAAAACAGTTAATGCTCCAGAAATAGGTGACTGCCTAGTATTTTTTTTATATATAATAATAGGGCTGTAAGATAAAAATTGTAGTAATTTGTTTTTTAGTAGGTGACAACCAAGTTTCACTGAATATTCACTTATTTCAATTTGCCAATTTAAACCAGTCTGAAATAAAGTTTATTTTCTAGATTCATTCATCCTTGGGTGTGGACAGTAAATGACACTAATTGGATTTCTGCTATCAGTCTTTTTGATTATATAGACATAATCTTTAGGGAGGCAAAATGCAAATTATTTACTTTTAAGTGTTCTTGGATTAGGAAAGATAGGATTTACTAGATGACCTCAAACTGCTTGGCATATATATATATATAGTTTAGATGGTTTCAAACTGCTGTAGCATGTGAGTCAGAAAAATTAGAAAATGATTCTGTGGGTTTTTGTATACATTTAATAAAAGGATTTCTAAGTATATTTAATAAATTTGTTATTTATCCCCAAGAAATTTTTAGATAAGGTCTTAACTAATTAATGTCCTCTAATAATTTTTAAAAGTCACTTAAGTTTTTAAGGCAATCTTTTTATATTTCTACTTTCTTTGTAAGGCCTAATACATTGGTTTGATATTACCAGTTCCTAAATATTTGCAGGGCATTTCCCCCTGTATTTCCTCCCAAAATAATCTCTAAGCCACATTTACAGAGTTTCTTTTAAACACTTACTTTCTTTTAAACAGAGCAACAAACTTTATTGTTGTTCAGAAAGAGGTATGCTGGATAATATTGTAATACATACATTTCAAGTAAAAATAACTCTCTTATAAATTATGGTGTCTCATTAATGGTGAGATTTAATGCTTGGATAATAAGTTTTAGTTTACTTTGGAAATAGTAGTTGAAGAGATTTTTAAATTTATCCTTTTTATTAAGTTTAACATTTATTTTCAAGCAGCATTCTTTTTGGCTAGTGCTTATTTGCATACGTATGCAAATATTACTTTGAACAGTTAGAACCAATTGCTCATAAAATATTGGATTCGTGTATAAATGAGTTTATATGAGACCTTGATTATATTGTGAAAAGCTAATATGTTAAGTAAAGTATTCATCTTTATTGAAAAAGTAAGCAAACTTACACATTTGACCTATGAAGTACAGATGCTGCCCCACCCCCCACCCTATCTGAAGACCAGTCTGTCTGAGTTATTATGTATCAACCTTGTTCTGCTCCCTGCTTCCATATTAACCATTTACTCTATCCTTGGCAGGAGGTAAGGGGGGTGATCGAGGTTTTGTTTAAACTTCCCTGAGATTTTATGACCCTTTGACAACTTTTTTTTTTAAGTATATTTTTATTTTTATTTTTAAAATATATTTTATTGATTTTACACAGAGAGGAATTGAGAGGGATAGAGAGCTAGAAATGTCGATGAGAGAGAAACATCGACCAGTGCCTCTTGCACACCTCCACTGGGGATGTGCCCGCAACAAATGTGCATGCCCTTAACCAGAATCAAACCGGGGACCTTTCAGTCCACAGGCCGATGCTCTATCCACTGAGCCAAACCGGTGTCGGCCTTTGACAACTTTTGCAAATAGTTAACCTTAGAATTCATTTTTCTCTTTCAAAACTTATTTTTTTCCTTTTCATCATATACATAACTTTCATAAATTTCATACTTTCAAATTAGTCTTTAAACCTTAGTTTTATATCCTTTAAAAATGCACATTTATTCTAATATTCTCTCTGTCATTAATTTGTATATATCTTCAACTATTTGTATAGATTTTTTCCCTCCTTTTCCTTTAAAATGCATGTCCTATCTTCTATTATTAAAACTATACAATATTTAAACCTTAATTTTCCAATGATAATTAAAAGTAAATAGCTAGCATTTCTTAGATTGACATTAATACACATTTTGTAATTATTCTAAAAGACATTTATTAAATTTAAACTGGTTTTTATATTAAAATTTTGGTTCAGACCATAAGATTAATCTTTTTTTTAATTTATTTTTATTTTTGTATGTCCATCTCTTCCAGGTGTCCAGTTTGTTGTTATAGAGTTGATCATAGTATTTTTAAAAATTTCATTGTATTTTTAAAGTTTTACATATAGTAGTATATATATATATCTCCTTTTTCCCCCATTGACCTTTCCCCAGCCTGCCCTACCTCCTGTTACATGATTTCATCCCACCCCACCAGTGTCTTGTGTCCATTGGTTGGGCTTATATGCATACATGGAAGTCCTTCAATTGATCTTTTCCCCCCTCTCCCCAACATTCTCTAACCTTCCTGCTGTAATTGGACAGTCTGTTCAATGCTTTACTGCATCTGTACCCATCTTTTTGTTCATCAGGTTATAATGATCTTTATTTTCCATAAAAGAGTGAGATCATGTGGTATTTTTTTATCATTGCCAGGCTTATTTCACTTAACATAATGCTCTCCAGGTCCATATAAGTTGCTGCAAATAGTAGGAATTCCTTGTTTTTTATAGCAGTATAGTATTCCATTGTGTAAGTGTACCATAGTTTTCAATCCACTCATCTGGTGATGGGCACCTCGGTTTTGTTTTTTTTTTGTTGTTGTTGTTTTTTTTGGCAATTTTCTTTTTCTTTTCTTTTTTCTTTTTTTTAATTTAATTTATTTTTTTTTTACATATTTTATTGATCCCCCCCCCCTCCCTCCCATCCCCTCCCTCCCCAGACTTTTATGTCCATTGGTTGTACTTATATGCATGTATACAAGTCTTTCGGTTGATCTATTATCTCCCCCAGATCTTCCTCCCCTCCCCACTGTAATTTGACAGTCTGCCTGTTGCTTTACTTTCTCTATCTCTGTCTCTTGGTTCATCAGTTTATAAAGAGCTTTATCGTCCACCAATGAGTGAGGTCATGTGGTATTTCTCTTTCATTGATTGGCTTATTTCACTCAGCATGATGTTCTCCAATTCCATCCAGGTTGCTGCAAATGATGAGAATTCCTACTTTTTTATGGCAGCATAGTATTCCATTGTGTAGATGTACCAAGGTTTTTGGATCCAATCATCTGCTGACGGGCACCTAGGCTGTTTCCAAATTCTGGCTATTGTAGATTGTGCTGCTATGAACATAGGGGTGCAAATATCCTTTCTGGTTGGTGTTTCTAGTTTCTTGGGGTATATTCCTAGAAGTGGGATTACTGGGTCAAATGGGAGTTCCATTTTCAGTTTTTTGAGGAAACTCCACACTGTTCTCCACAGTGGTTGCACCAGTCTTCATTCCCACCAGCAGTGCACGAGGGTTCCTTTTGCTCCACAACCTCGCCAACACTTGTCCTTTGTTGACTTGTTGATGTTGCCATTCTGACAGGTGTGAGATGGTACCGCATTGTTGTTTTGATTTGCATCTCTCGGATAGTGACTTTGAGCATGTTCTCATGGGCCTTTTGCACTTCCTTCTGTCTTCTTTTGAAAATATTCTATTTAGGTCCATTGCCCATTTTTTAATTGGATCATTCATCTTCCTTTTATTTATTTGTATAAGCTGTCTGTAGATGTTGGAGATTAAACCTTTATCAGTGGTATTATTTGCAAATATGTTCTCCCACACTGTGGGCTTTCTTGTTGTTTTGTTGATGGTTTCTTTTGCTGTAAAAAAGCTTTTTATTTTGATGTAGTCCCATTTGTTTATTTTCTCTTTAGCTTCCATTGCCCTAGGGGCAGTATCAGTGAAGACGTTCTTTTGGCATACGTTGGAGATTTTGCTGCCTGTGGATGTTTCTAGTATTTTTATGGTTTCCCATCTGATGTTTAAGTCCTGTATCCATTTTGAGTTTATTTTTGTGAATGGTGTAAGTTGGTGATCTAGTTTCATTCTTTTGCATGTGTCTGTCCAATTTTCCCAACACCATTTATTGAAGAGACTGTCTTGACTCCATTGTATATTCGTGCCTCCTTTGTCAAATATTAATTGAGCATAGTGATTTGGGTTGATATCTGGGTTCTCGATTCTATTACATTGATCTATATGTCTGTTTTTGTGCCAGTACCAGGTTGTTTTGAGAACAGTGGCTTTGTAATACCGTTTGAAGTCTGATATTGAGATCCCTCCTACTTTACTCTTCTTTCTCAGGATTGCTGTGGCTATTCGGGGTCTTTTATTGTTCCAAATGAACTTTTGGAGAGTTCTTTCTAGGTCATGAAATATGTCGTTGGTATTTTAATGGGGAGTGCATTGAACTTATAGATTGCTTTAGGAAGTATGGACATTTTGATGATATTGATTCTACCAATCCATGAACATGGTATGTTCTTCCATCTCCTTACATCTTCCTCTATCTCTTTTTTCAGTGTCGTGTAGTTTTCTGCATATAGGTCCTTTACTTCCTTAGTTAAATTTATTCCTAGGTATCTTAATTTTTTTGGTGCGATGGTAAATGGAATTGCTTTTTTAGCCTCTGTTGCTGTAGTTTCGCTGTTGGTGTATAGAAATGCCATGGATTTCTTGGCATTAATTTTGTATCCTGCTACGTTGCCAAATTCATTTCTTAAGTCAATTAGTTTTTTCATGGAGTCTTTTGGGTTTTTTATGTACAATATCATGTAATCTGCAAATAAGGATAACTTTACTTCTTTTCCAATTTGGATGCCTTTTATTTCCTCCTCTTGTCTAATTGCAATGGCTAGTACTTCCAGAACTATGTCAAACAGGAGTGGCGAGAGTGGGCATCCCTGTCTTGTTCCTGTTCTTAGAGGGAATGGTTTTAGTTTTTGCCCATTGAATATAATGTTGGCTATGGGTTTATCATATATAGCTTTTATTATGTTGAAGTATGATCCTTGTACTCCCACCTTGTTAAGAGTTTTTATCAGGAAGGGGTGTTGGATTTTATCAAATGCTTTTTCTGCATCGATTGATATGACTATATGATTTTTATCTTTCAATTTGTTTATGTGATGTATCACGTTTATTGATTTGCGGATATTGTACCATCCTTGCATTCCTGGAATAAATCCTGCTTGGTCATGGTGTATGATCTTTGTGATGTTCTTCTGGAGTCGATTTGCTAGAATTTTGTTGAGGATTTTGGCATCTATGTTCATGAGGGATATTGGCCTGTAATTCTCTTTCATTGAGTTGTCTTTGTCTGGTTTTGGTATTAGGGTGATGCTGGCTTCATAGAAGGAGTTTGGAAGTATTCCTTCCTCGGATTTTTTGGAGTAATCTGAGGAGGATGGGTTTTAGTTCTTCCTTGAATGTTTGGTAAAACTCTCCTGTGAAGCCATCTGGCCCTGAGCTTTGCTGGAAGATTCTCCCTTTGCTGGAAGATTTTTGATGACTGTTTCAATTTCTTCCCACGTCACTGGTCTATTGAGATTTTTAGATTCTTCCTGATTGAGTTTGGGCAGTTTGTATTTTTCTAGGAATATGTCCATTTCCTCCAGGTTGTTCAATTTGTTGGAATAGAGTTGTTGATAGTATTTTGTAACAATCTGTTCTATTTCGGTTGGGTCTGTTGTTATTTCACCTCTTTCGTTTCTGATTTTGTTTATTTGGGTCCTCTCTCTTTGTTTCTTGGTTAGCCTGGCTAGAGGTCCATCTATCTTGTTTATCCTTTCAAAGAACCAGCTCTTGGTTTTGTTGATCTTATGTATTGTTTTTTTGGTCTCTATGTCGTTTATCTGTGCTCTGATTTTTGTTATTTCCTTCCTTCTGTTTACACTTGTTTTTCTTGTTGCTCTTTTTCTAACTCTTTGAGTTGTAGAGTTAGATCATTTGTTAGCCTTTTTTCTAGTTTTTTGCAATAAGCTTGTAAGGATATAAACTTCCCTCTCAAAACTGCTTTTGCTGTGTCCCATAGATTTTGGATTGTTGTGTTTTCATTGTCATTTGTTGCCAGGATGTTTTTAATTTCTTCCTTGATTTCTCTGGTAACCCAGCATGTTGTTTAGTCTCCATGTGTTTGATTTCTTTGGATTATTTTTATTGTAGTTAATTTCCAGTTTTATGCCATTATGATCTGAGAAGATGCTTGATATGATTTTTATCTTCTTGAATTTGAAGAGACTTTGCCTATGTCCCAAAATGTGGTCTATCTTTGAGAATGTCCCATGTGCACTTGAGAAGAATGTATATTCTGTGGCTTTGGGGTGGAATGTTCGGAAGATGTCAATTAATTCCATCTGGTCTAGTGAGTCATTTAGGATTGATATTTCTTCGCTGATTTTTTGTTTAGATGATTTGTCAAAGGGTGACAGTGGGGTATTAAAATCTCCTACTATGATTGTATTGTTATTAATCTCTCCTTAATGTCCTCCAGCAGGTTTTTTTTTTATGTATTTGGGTGCTCCTATATTGGGTGCATATATATTTACCAGGGTTATTTCTTCTTGTTGGATAGTTCCCTTTAGTATTATGAAGTAGCCTTCATTATCTCTTGTTATGTCCTTCACTCTGAGATCTAATTTGTCAGATATAAGTATTGCTACCCCAGCTTTTTTTTTTTTTTCATTTCCATTTGCCTGGAAAACTTTTTTTCATCCCTTCACCCTCAGTCAGTGTGCATCTTTTTTTCTGAGGTGGGTTTCTTGTAGACAACAGATGTATGGGTCTTGTTTTATTATCCAATCTGACACCCTATGTCTTTTGATTGGAGCATTTAATCCATTTACATTTAAGGTTATTTTTGATAGGTACTCATTTGACGCCATTTTTATTCTATACCTGTGTTCCTTTTTCACTTCCTATTTCTTTATTTTTACAGTAGACCCTTTAGCATTTCTTGCATTGCTGGTTTGGTGGAGATAAATTCCTTCAGTCTTTTTTTGTCTGTGAAGCTCCTGATTTCTCCTTCAATTTTGATTGATAGCCTTGCTGGGTACAGTATTCTTGGATTCAGACCCTTTGCATGATTTTGTATATTTCATCCCATTCCCTTCTGGCCTGATATGTTTCTGTTGAGAAATCAGTTGCTAGTCTGATGGGGGTTCCTTTTTATGTAACTTTCTGTCTCTCTCTGGCTGCTTTTAAGATTCTCACTTTGTTGCTGTTGTTTGCCACTTTAATTATAATGTGCCTTGGCGTCTGTCTTCTAGGATTCATTTTGCTTGGGACTCTGTGAGCATCTTGGATTTGTGTGGGCTTTTTCTTCTCTATCTCAGGAAAATTTTCTGTCATTATTTCTTGAAATACTTTTTCCATGATCTACCTCAGTTTCCTTTCCTTCAGGAACCCCTATTATTCGAATATTATTTTGTTTTGTATTGTCCCAAAGCTCCCGTAGGCTCTCCTCCTGCTTTTTAATCTTTTTTTCTAGAAGCTGCTCTAATTGGGTATTTTTTTCCATCTTGTCTTCTAGCTCACTGACGCAGTCCTCTGCTTCATCTAGTCTACTCTTGATGCTTTCTATTGAGTTCTTCATGGTAGCGATGTCATTTTTTATTTCTTCTTGGTTCTTCTTCAATTCCTCATGGCTCTTCTTCCATTCCTCATGGTTCTTACTCATTTCTTCTTGGTTATTGTCAAATTTCTCTTCAATTCTTTTTAGCCAACCTATGATCATTATTCTGAACTCTTGCTCTTGTAGGCTGCTTGCCTCTGACTCGTTTACTTCCTTTTCTGGTGATGCCTGCTTTTCTTTCATGTGCGGGGTATTTTTTTGTCTTCCCATGGTATCTCTTTTTCAGGATGTCTGTTTATGTGGTATTCCTTCCCTTGAGTTGATTTAAAGGTGCAAGATATAACACTACCAGGTACAACACAAGAGGCACTTAACAGGAATGTATTTACAATATTAATAACCTCTAATAAAGGTGACCAGTAGAGAAAGGCAAATTACGGGATAGGAGAGAAGGAAGGAAGGTAAAAATAAAATAAAGAAAGAAAATAAAATAAAAATAAATAAAAATAAATAAAAATAAAAAATAAAAAAGAAATAAGTAAATAAAAAAGTGGGATAAAGAGATAGTCAAAGAAGAAAAGAAGAAAAAGAAAAAAAAGAAGGAGAATGAAAAAAAAGGTAAAAAAAAGTAATAATAAATTGAAATTGGAAAACAGGGAAATAGAGAGAGAGAGAGAGAGAGAGGAAGCAAACTAAAAGAGAAGTGAGAGACAAACTATATATATATGTGGAGAAAATTACCATAAAACTACCACTGAGCCCAGTCAATGCCAGTAACAATACTTGGTGATTAGTACAAACTACAATATCTACTATTATTAAGTAAGGCTATGATATACGAGGTAAAAGAAACAAACAAAAACAGAGTATTTTTTAAAAATTAAGAGCAACAATAATAACACAGGAATAAGCATAACAGTTTCACTAAAAAGCATAAAAATTCACAATAATTAACCTTCACACAAACAATGAGAAAAGTATAGAAAGTAGAACAGTTTTTTTTTTAACTAGTTAATATAGTGCAGAGAATGGTATTTATACACTTGGATCAGGGGTTGGAACTTAGGTCTATAAATATAGTGAGAGCTTTAGCAGAGGGTATACATAAAGAATAGAGGAAAAACTAAAGTCGGAAAGGGATAGGATAAAGCTGAGACTAAAAGATTAAAGTTTAGTAAAAGAGTGATGTTTTAAAGGTTGAGTTGAGATAGGTTGAATGATTCTATAGTAGAGATTAAAATAGAATGAAGGTTACTCCCAATGTAAAATAAAGAAGAAATAAAATGGTACTGGAGAGGAGAAGAAGAAAGAAAAAAATGCAAATTAGCAGTAGTAATAGTGATGATAGAGATTAAAAAAAGTAATAATTGAAAAGGTAAAATCAAGTAAGGAAAAAAGAAAAAAAATCGTTTCTTAAGTAAAAGATGTAAAAAATGAAAATTAAATAAAAGATGTAAAAAATGTCAATAAAATAAAGAATAGTAAAATTAACATAAAAACATCCAGTAGTGATCATTCACTTCTTCTGTTATTGTATTTGGCACGCCTGATTCTCGGACCAGAGAGTCTTGCAGTTCCCAGCATTCCACTGCACCTCAGTTCTGTAAGGTAGTCCTCAATTTTAGGTAGGCTATATCTTAGTTATTTGTGTCCACTTATTTGTTTTTTTTTTTTTATTATTAGTTAAAAGAAAAAGAAAAAGGAGAAAAAAGAAAAAGAAAAAAAAAAAAAGGCAGTTTGTAATTCAGTCCTTAGGTGTCAGTGTTACTGGTTTGACTTCCCAGTCTTTAGGTTGCTCTGGCCTTCTTTCTCTGTGGCTCTAGCGGGCAGAGTGCCAGCTGGTTCCCAAACCAGCTGGCACTCTTTTGGCTCCGATCCCTTGTTTCCGGGAATGCAATTTCCCCCTGCAATTTCCCGGATATGCCCAACTGGGCTGTCCTTCCCAAGTATTCAGATGCAAGGGGGTGAGGGGGATCAGAGGTGTCCAGGTGTTCCGCCCTTGGCGCGACAGCCGCGGTTCTTAACAATCTGTCCGTGTCCCCCTGGCGTTTTAGAAAAAGTCCTGCTTCTGGGGATGGTTACACCAACCCCTGGACTGGGTTTCGCCAGACAAGTTTCAACCTGCAGCCTTCTTTGGGGGCGCACTGGGGGCGGGGCCGCGGCGCTCCGGGGCTACAATAGAGGCAGGGCCGTGGCGCTCCGGGGCCGCACTGGGGGCGGGGCCTCGCGGTGCTGGGGGGGGGGCCTACCGCTGCCTGTGCCGCCAGAACCCTCAGGCTATCCCTGCAAACTCTGACCTTCCCGTGGGTAGTTGTAGAGCTACCTTGAATCCGGGCGTTTGCTCCCTTTGGGGCGTCACTGGTGTTCGATGGACTCCTCTGCAGTGGGTCCTCCAGGCCGGAGATGCTCGTCCTTTCCAGTATGGCGAGGCAGCCTTCCTGCCGAGCCCGAAGCTCCGGGAGAAGTCGGCAGCGCCGGCTGCCCGGTCAGGAAATCCCGCCCAGCTGACCCTTCCTTACCCTCCTTGACAGATCTGTTGCCCCTTAGCTGCTAACAAACATTCCCTGAGCGACTCAGACGCTGCTCCTGTGTGTCTTGGGACCAGAGTTAGAACAAGTCCATCTGTTCTGTCGCCATCTTTGAGCTCCGCCCCAGGCACCTAGGTTTTTTTTTCAAATCTTAGCTATTGTAAATTGTGCTGCTATGAACAAAGGGCTGCATATATCCTTTATGATTGGTGTTTCTATTTTTTTGGGATATACTTCTAGAAGTGGGATTACTAGGTCAAATGGGAGTTCAAATTTTAGTTTTTTGAGGAAACTCCATACTTTTCTCCACAGTGGCTGCACGAGTCTGCATTCCCACCAGCAATGCACAAGGGTTTCTTTTTCTCTGAGTCCTTGCCAACACTTATCATATGTTGATAGCCCTTCTGACAGGTGTGAGATGATACCTCATTGTCATTTTGATTTGTATCTCTGGGATAATTAGTGACTGAACATGTTTTCATATGTCTCTTGGCTTTCTTTCTGTCTTTTTTTGAAATTATTCTATTTAGGTCTATTGCCCATTTTTTTTTATTTAACCATTTATCTTCCTTTGATTAAGTTGTATGAGTTCTCTGTAAATACTGGAGATTAAACATTTATCAGTGATAACATTTGTAAATATGTTGTCCCATAGAGTAAGCTTTCTTTTTGTTTTGCTGATGGTTTATTTTGCTGTGAAAAAGCTTTTTATTTTAATTTATTCCCATTTGTTTATTTTCTCTTTAGTTTCCATTGACCTAGGAGCAGTATTGGTAAAGAAATTGCTTTGACATATGTCTGAGATTTTTCTGCCTGTGGATTCCTCTAATATTTTTTATGGTTTCCCATCTTATGTTTAAGTCTTGTATCCATTTTGAGTTTATTTTTGTGTATGGTTTAAGTTGGAGGTCTAGTTTCATTTTTTTGCATGTATCTGTCCAATTTTCCCAACACCATTTGTTGAAGAGACTGCCTTGACTCCATTGTATGTTCATGCCTACTTTGTCAAATATTCATTAAGCATAGTGATTTGGGTTGATATCTGGATTCTCTATTCTATTTCACTGACTTATATGTCTGTTCTTGTGCCAGTACCAGTCTGTTTTGAGAACAGTGGTTTTGTAATACAGCTTGAATTCTGGTATGGAGATCGCACCTACTCTGTTCTTTTTTCTCAGGATTGCTGTGGCTATTCAAGGTCTTTTTTTATTCCAGATGAATTTTTGAAGATTTCTTTCTAGATCTGTGAAATATGTTATTGGTATTTTAATGGGGAGTGCATTGAACCTATAAATTGCTTTGGGAAGTATGGACATTTTAATGATGTTGATTATACCAACCCATGAACATGGTATGTTCTTCCATCTATTTACATCTTCCTCTATTTCTTTTTTCAGTGTCCTGTAGCTTTCCTGGTAACCCACTTATTGTTTAATAGCATGCTATTTATTCTCCATGTGTTTGATTTTTTTTTATTATTTTATTGTAGTTGATTTCCTGTTTTATGGTACTGTGATCTGAGAAGGTGCTTGATATGATTTCTATCTTCTTGAATTTGAAGAGACGTTGTTTGTGATCCAATATATGGTCTAATTTTGAAAATGACCCATGTGCTCTTGAGATGAATGTATATTCTGTGTCATAGATATATATTTTATTGATTTTTATTACAGAGAGAAAGAAAGAGGGATAGAGAGTTAGAAACATCGATGAGAGAGAAACATCTATCAGCCGCCTCCTGCACACCCCCAACTGGGGATGTACCCACAATAAAGGTACATGCCCTTAACCAGAATTGAACCTGGGACCTTTCAATCTACAGGCCAATGCTCTATCCATTGAGCAAACTGGTTTCGGCTATTCTGTGTCTATATGGTGAAATGTTCTGAAGATGTCAATTGATTTCATCTGGTCTAGTGAGTAATTTTGGATTGATGTGTTTTTTGTTTTGTTTTGTTTTTAAGTTTAGCTACATCAGAAAGCAGGTTTTTTAAAAATATATATTTTATTGATTTTTCAGAGAGAGGAAGCGAGAGAGGGATAGAGAGTTAGAAACATCGATGAGAGAGAGACATTGATCAGCTGCCTCTTGCACACCCCCTACTGGGGATGTGCCCGCAACCAAGGTACATGCCCTTGATCAGAATCGAACCCGGGACCTTTCAGTCCGCAGGCAGACACTCTATCCATTGAGCCAAACCAGTTTTGGCAGGATTGATGTTTCTTTGCTGATTTTTTGTTTAGAGGATTTGTCCATTGGTGATGGTGGGGTATTGAATTCTCCTACTATGATTGTATTGTTGTAAATATTTCCCTTCATATCCTACAGATTTGTTTTTCTGTGTGTGTTCCTGTATTGGGTGTGTATATGATTACCAGCGTTATGTCTTTTTGCTAGATTGTTCCTTTTAATATTATGAAGTGGTCTTCCTTATCTCTTTTTATATCATTCACTTTGAGATCTAAATTGTCAGATATAAGTATTGCTAACCCAGCTTTTTTTTCATTTCCATTCACCTGGAAAACCTTTTCCATCCATTCACCCTCAGTCTGTGTGTATCTTTATTTCTGAGGTTGGTTTCTTGTAGACAGCAGATATATGGGTCATGATTTCTTATCCAATATGTTTCCCTATGTGTTTTGATTGGGGAATTTAATCCATTTACATTTTAACTTATTATTGATAAGTACTTGTTTATTGCCATTTTTATTTTTTACTTCTGTCTTCCTTCTTCGCTTCATATTATGTTTTGTTTGTTTTTTTACAGCAGACCCTTTAGCATTTTTTAAAAATATATTTTATTGATTTTTCACAGAGAGGAAGGGAAAGGGATAGATAGCCAGAGACATTGATGAGAGAGAATCATTGACCAGCTGCCTCCTGCACTCCCTTAACCAGGGATGTGCCCACAACCAATGTACATGCCCTTGACCAGAATCAAACCTGGGACCTTTCAGTCCACAGACCAACGCTCTATCCACTGAGCCAAACCGGTTTTGGCAGCATTTCTTTTTTTTTAATTTAATAAATCTTTATTACTCAGATTATTACAATTGTTTCTCCTCCCCCCCCCCCCAAGCTCCCCTCCACACCATTCCCACCCCACACTCTGCCCTTACCTCCCACCCATTGTCCTCATCCATAGGTGTACAATTTTAGTCTGGTCTCTTCCTGCACTCCCACCCTCCTTTTCCCCTGATAATTATCAATCCACTCCCTTTCTTTGCCCCTGATTTTATTATGTTCACCAGACTATTCTGTTCCTCAGATTTTTAATTCATTTGATTTTTAGATTCACTTGTTGATATATATATATATTTGTTGATCATAATTTTTATCTGTTTTCTTCCTCTTCTTAAAGAATACCTTTCAGCATTTCATATAATATAGGTTTGGTGGTGATGAACTCCTTTAGCTTGTTCTTATCTGTGAAGCTCTTTATCTGACCTTCAATTCTGAATGATAACTTTGCTGAGTAGAGTAATCTTGGTTGTAGGTTTTTGCTATTCATCACTTTGAATATTTCTTGCCACTCCCTTCTGGCCTGCATAGTTTCTGTTGAGAAATCATTTGACAACTGTATAGGTGCTCCCCTATAGGTAACTGTTTTTCTCTTGCTGCTTGTAAATTATCTGTCTTTTGCCCTTGGCATTTTAATTATAATGTGTCTTGGTGTGGTCCTCTTTGGACTCCTTTTGCTTGGGGTTCTGTGAGCTACATTTACTTTTAAGTCTATTTCTTCACCAGGTGGGGGAAGTTTTCTGACATTATTTCTTCAAATAGCTTTTCAGTATCTTGCGCTCTCTCTTCTTCTGGGACTCCCATAATTCTGATGTTGGTACTCTTGAAGTTGTCCCTTACACTATATTCAACTTTCTGGATTCTCTTCTCTTCTTGCTTCTCCAGAGGGATGTCTTTTGCCTCTTTGTATTCCAAATCATTGACTTAATTCTTGTGTTCCTCCTGTCTGCTGTTTGGTCTCTGTATAAAATTTTTTTTTTAAATTTAAGTCAATGTATGTTTAATTTCTAGTTGGTCCTTTTTCATATCCTTGAGGATATTATTAAATTTATCAGCCTTTTCTAGGAAATTCTTGAAAAACCTTATAACCATGGTTTTGAACTCTACACTTCATCTTAGCCAAAAGGCCGAGAAGCAATGGTTTTGAACTCTATATCCAGTCTTTTGTTCTCCATTTCTTGTTTGAGATCTATTTCCTTGTCTTGGCATTTTTGCTGCTTCCCTGTGTTGATAGAATGGCTTTGTGTGTTTGGTGTCCTATATGACCCAGTGGGTCGGCTTCTCCAGTTACCTGAGGTAGACACTCTTGTTGCTCCCCTTTGAAGTCTGTGTGTATAGCCTCATTGTAGTTAAATCTTGATTATTGTTGGTATCACTGGAAGAAATTGACCTCCAGGCCCATTGGATGTGAGTATCAGCTGTGTCTACTCTGGGATACCTTCTCTATTGGAGTCAGTCTTATAAGATAAGACTTGCAAAATTGCAAAAGCCTCTGTGCTCAGCTTGGATGGAGTGGAGTCTCAGGGCTGAGCTGACAGTCTTCGCTTCCTGTCAGCCCTGCCCTTGTGTGCAAGCCTCAGACCTCTGCCTTCCATGGCTCCCCTGAGTGAGTTTCCGCTTGACAGTCCAGAATCCCCTTGTAAGAATGCGGGTGCCCCAGGGGCTCACCTGGAATTGGATTGGGTCTCTGTAGTCTGGAGCTTCTGACTCCTTCCGCTATGGAGCGGCTGTGGCAATCCAAGGTGAGATCTCTCTGCATGCACTCACTCGCACTCTGTGGCTCCGGCTCTCCTGGTCTCCTAGTCTTGTCAGACCTCTCTGTGTCCACTCACTTGCATGCTGCAGCTCCTGGCACCCCTGAGTCTCCCATGTCTCCAGGTGCCTTTCTCTACAGTGCAGATGAGCCTGGGTCCACTGGATTTCGGCGGGGGTTAGGGTTTAGTGCAGTAGGAACTGCAGTTCAGTGCAGTTGGGGGCTTCCTTTCCTCTCCTGACATCCAGGCACTTGGCCACCCTTCATCTCTGCGCACACGTCTTCCAACCTTAGCACTTTGCAGCTCCCCTGATCTATGAGCCTCTCTCCTTTTTTCTAGTTGTAGCTTTTCCATTCTGCCAGCTTTCCTGTGGTTTTGGGTGATATCCGTTCTGTCTTTTAGTTGTTGTCTTGAAATTGTTGTGTGAGGTGGCAGCTTAGGTGCTTACCTAGGCCGTCATCTTGGTTTCTCTCTCACTTTAGTGTTTCTTGCATTGCTGGTTCGGCAGAAAAAAACTCATCCCTTTTTTGTCTGTGAAGCTCTTGATTTCAACCTCAATTTTGATTGATAACCTTGTTGGGTACAATATTCTTGGATTCAGATCCTTTCTTTGCATGACCTTGTATATTTCATTCCATTCCCTTCTGGCCTGATCTGTTTATGTTGAGAAATCAGTTGCTAGTCTGATGGGGGATCCTTTGTAGGTAACTTTCTGTCTGTCTCTGGACAGTTTTAAGATTCTTACTTTGTCATTGGCTTTTGCCAATTGAATTATAATGTGTCTTGGTTTGGTCTTTTGGGGTTCATTTTACTTAGGACTCTGTGAGCTTCTTAGATTTGTGTGAGTTTTTTTTCTTCCCTATATCAGGGAAATTTTCTGTCATTATTTATTCAAACAGGTTTTTTATTTCTTGCTCAGTTTCCTTTCTTTCTGGTACCCCTATTATGTGGATGTTTTTTTGTTTGTTTTCATGTTGTTCCAAAGTTCCCTTAGGCTCTTCTCCTGCTTTTTAATTATTTTTTCTGGAAGCTGCTCTATTTGGGTATTTTTTTTTCTTACCTTGTCTTCTAGCTCACTGATGTAGTCCTCTGCTTCTTCTAGTCTACTCCTGATGCTTTCTATTGAGTTCTTTACAGCAGTGATGGCATTTTTCTTTCTTTTTTTTTTTTTTTCTTGGTTATTCTTCATTTCCTCTTGGTTCTTACTCATGTCGTAGAATTTCTTTCATTCTTTTCATCCACCTTATAATCACTTCTCCGAATTCTTTCTCTGATGGGTTGCTTGCGTCCATTTCATTTACTTTCTTTTCTGATGATGTTTCATATGCAGACTGTTTCTTTGTCTCCCCATGATCTCTCTTCTCCAGTTGTCTGGTTATGTATTTCTCTCTCTCCTGCATTAATTTAAAGGCTCAAAATACAACACAACAAGGTACAACACACAAGGCACTGAACACTAATATATTCATGATATTAGTAACCCCAAATGAAGGTGACCATCAGAAAAAGGCCAGTTAGAGTATAGAAGAGAATGGAGAAGAGACATTAAGAAAAAAAAAAGAGTGCAAAAATGAAATTGGGAAAAGGAAAAAAAGTAAGAGATAATAGAGAATTAGGAAGAAAAGGGGAAAAAACTATATATACGAAAACTCCAATAGAATAGCCACTGATCCCAACACATGCCAGCAACAAGTACCTGGAGATGAATGCAAACTACAAACATCAACTATTATCAACTGAGGTGAAGGAAAACAGAAGCAAAAAGAAAAAGAAAAACAATGTCATGAACAAGCACAAAAAATCAATATAATCAATGATCAAGCAAACAACAAAAGGACAGAGGAAAAAAATTAAAAACTTTGGATAGTGATGAAAGAGAAGAGAGAGGTGTGTATGGACTTGGACCAGGGGATTGGAAATTAGATATTTAAGTATGGTGAAATTTTAGCAGGGGGTAAAAAGAAGGAATAGGGAAAATCTAAAGCAGAAGTAGGGTAAGAGAAACAGGAGGAAAAGTGAGGAAGAGCGTGTTGGCATAAAGGTAAAATTGAGATAGAGTGAAATGATGCTAAAGGAAAGATGAAAATAGAATGTGGAGCACTAATCCCAACGTAAAATAAAGAAAAAATAAAATGGCACTTAAAAATGGTAAAATATTAGTATTAATAATAGTGATTAAAAATAACAATGTAATAACTAAAAAGGTAAAATCAAGTTAGGAAAAAATAAAGAAATTAGTTTATTAAGTAAAAGATGAAATAAAAATGTGCAGTAGCAAAGGTCATTGCAGCAAAGATCTACTGTTCTGTTTGGCAGGCCTGTTTCCTAGTCAGGACAGTATTGAAGTTCCTTGCATTCCACTGCTCCTCAGTGTTGTAAGCCAATCCTGATTTTAAAGCAGGGTTTATTTTTGTTTATGTTTACACAAGACTCAATTTGTGATTCAATCCCTGGGTTGCAGTGTTTCTGGATTGACCTCTGGGTCTATAGCTCCTCTCTAGCTAGTGTTCGGGTTTTTTTGTTTTGTTTTTTCCCCTGTGGCACCCAATACTGGCTTCATGGAGTAGATTGCCCCAGAGCTGGTTCTATGATGATTATTCTCCACTCTGATCCCCAGGTGCCCTGACCCGCGGGGCAACAACAAGGGAACGTGGAAACGACCTAAGAGAATGAAACAAACAAGGAACGCGAAGAACGGAGGCAAGACAGGGTTCTGATCAAGTCTCAAAATTTTTATTCAAGAACATCGGTATATAAGCGCTCAGGAGGGAAGGGGAGGGGCAGGAGGAGTTTGTCGCAAGGTGATTGGCTGGGTGCTGGGTACTCGTACTTAGCTGGTTGGTTGTTCTAAGGTGGGAGGGTTGTAGTCTTGGTGCATGCAGACTTTTTTGGCGCTCTTGCTCAACCAGGAAGTGGGACTGACCAGGAAGTGAGACCGGACTTTTTCCTTATGGCTCCTGGCATCTCCTCCCTCTTTGTTTTAATGAGGGTGGGCCTTAACCGATTGGGGGGGTAGTGACCTGGTTCCTCCCATGGGTTTCCCAAGCCCACCAGTATTAATAGCGGCTCTTGGTGTCTTTTGGGGAGGAGAGGCAGAGCCAATTAGATTTGTATTGATACCAACCTCTATGCAAACCAGGATAACTCACAGGGAAATCCAGAGGGGGTCGAAATTTTCCCGTGACCTTCCCTTGGGAAGAGGGGGTCGGAAAATTTCTTGGACCTTCCCTTACAATGCTTTGCTCTGCACCCAGATCGGTACTTTTCTCCCGGTGAGGGGTAGGTAAGCATTCCTCTGGTCATCATGCTGTCCCCATAGGGAGGGAGCTCTGGCGCGTATTACAGTCCAGCTCGCGGTCAATCATATCTAGGCGATGGTAGTGTACCTGGATGGGTTTGGCTAGGATGGAATCAAGTTGTTGTTTTACAAGATCTGTTAATTTCTGAAAAGCCTAGGGCCAAAGGATAAGACTAATAAGAAGCCTATGAGGAGGCCCAGGATGGGGAGAAGGTAGGGGAGGAGTCCACTCAATCTGCTCCAGAGGGGTTTCTTGAACAGTTCTCTTCGTCGTTTTTATCAGATCTTCTTGAAGTTTTTTTATCTTGTCCCCGATGATTCCGGACTTGTTGGTGTAGAAACAGCAGCATTCCTGAAGGGCTAAGCATATTCCTCCCTGTTCTGCAGTGAGTAAGTCTAAGCCTCTTCTATTCTGTAAGAACCTCCGCTAGGGAGTCTAATTGATCCTGAAGGTCATTGATGGTTCTGGAAAGAGTTTGAACGTCATCAATCAACTGATTAGAAAGTTTAACATATGAGTTGACCGCTACTCCTAGACCTGCCTAGCTGGTGGCCACTGCTGAACCGCGCGCTTACTGCGGCCGCTAATATACTTAAGGCTGGGCATAGGGACAGGCTCATCTCCTGGGACGATGTCAATATCAGGGAGGAGGACAGCTTGTATACATAGCCCGGTCCAATTGATAGGCCGTGAAGGCCATGTTTCTCCCACATATAAAAACTTGTCCAGGAGCTGGGCAGAGGGATGAAGTTTTACTAATGGCAGAAGAGCAGTTGGAAAAGGTAATGAATCCTACATCTACATCATAACTATTATTCTGCGGAAAGCTTTCTAAGCATGTCGTGGAGTTAAATCCTAAAGGTTGAATCCTAAAAGGAAGACTAATACTACAGTTACCTTCTGATAGGAAGTTGGTAACGTTGGCTGGGATGGCAAGGGACATAGGTGTACCAAGCGCCATGCATAGCCAGCAATTCTCTGCCAGTTTCGGGTTGGAGACATTGAGGGCCTTTAAGGTAGCTTCTAGAATATCTGAGGTTTGAGTATCTAAGTCTATACCTCGGGGTTTGGGTAGAGCTAAAGGGTGGTATTGTAGCGGAGGGTACTTAAGTTTGATAAATTCTTCTATTTGTTTTTGAATCTCAGCTTCCCTTACCCTATCTGATGGTCCGCCGCCATCAGATATATGGACTGGAGCCTGTGGTGGCCAGCATATTGGTTTGCCAACTGTGCCACGGCAAGAGGCTTGGACATACTTAGAGTGGCCTTTGGAGGTATGGTCGTATTCGCCTCCGAAGGAGCCAAGGTAGGTTTTCTCAAGAATGGCAGTTAGGTATACCTTGCCATTTGTATGGGAGCACTGTTGGACACTGCTATAACAGGTAGAGTGTAGTTCTGTGACTGTTTGGCAATCACTGGGACAAGGCCCAGGTTTGCCGTCAACTGGGAGTATGATTTTGGGCTTGGTACGGCATTTCCAGCTTTGTTTAATCCCATCATACCGTTGTTCATAGACAAGATAGGCAGTGAAACTGCCGCAATCGGCTATGTGGGTGTACCGGGGAGGAGCTCCTGCAGTAGTACCTCCATCACAACTACAAGGGTTTCCAAATAATTTTAGGATTAATTGATCCTTATTTACCGGAGGTCCTAGTCCACCGCTGGTCAAGGGGATTAGGATTGAAAGCAGGGTCAGGATAGTTTTTGCCATGATCTGTAGAAGGAAAGGGAGAGAGTCTTTCTCAGGGGAATAGTTCCTTGGAAGAGAGGTTATTTAGGGGGGTTAATGGGTTTGATCAAGCGTTCTGGCAGTCATCGTGGTCCTTCCTCCTGTGTGTCGTAGACACATGCGGACCCCCGTCCCCAGATAAGGACCGGGTCTGGAACATGCCATTTTGAGGTCAATGGATCTTTCCACATGACTTTTGCATATTGATTTTTTGTTTCCTGGTGCCAAAATCGGTCGGCAGCCGAGTTTCCTTCTTTGTCTAGTTGTAAGAAATTTAATGTAAATAACACATTATTTAAAAGGTTACGGGGGGAGCCTCTAGTGGGATAAATATCATTTGTTTTCAGTTTGTTTATGGTGTTTTTTAGGGTTTGATGAGCTCGTTCTACGATTCCCTGTCCTTGGGGGTTATAAGGGATGCCAGTGGTATGCTTAATGTGGAATTAATGGCAGAAATTTTGGAATGCCTGGGAGGTATATCCAGGTCCATTGTCAGTTTTGATCTTTTGAGGTTTTCCCATAACAGTAAGACATTGGAGGACATGAGCTATAATGTTTTTAGAGGCTTCCCCGCTGTGAAGGGTGGCGAAGATGAAGCCACTGTAGGTGTCGATAGTAACGTGGGTATATTTGAGGTTACCAAATTCAGGGATGTGGGTACATCCATCTGCCAAATCTCATTAGAGAGTAAACCTCTAGGGTTAACTCCTTGGTGTGGAATGGGTAAAAGAGTGACACATCCAGGACAGTTCTTAACAATGAGTCGGGCCTGTTCTCTGGTGATTTTGAATAAGAGGCGGAGGGTGTTAGCGTTGAGGTGGTGGATATTGTGGGCCTGTTGAGCCTGGGAAAGGGGATCTAAAGAAAGAGAGTATACAAGTCAGGTGTTTTGGTCTACTGCGGCATTGCCTTGGGAAAGGGGGCCAGGAAGGTCTGAGTGGGCTCTTAGGTGTCCAACGAAGAAGGGGGCTAGTCTATTTGTAATTAACGTTTGTAATTGCTGAAAAAGGGGGACTGCATTGGTGGGGGTTTAATGTGAGGAACAGTTTCTAGTAGGGGAATGGAGGACACTAGATAGGAGCTATCAGTATAAAGGTTAAAAGGGGTGGTGGGTAATTTTGAAAAGACTTGTAAAACAGCAAACAGTTCAACAAGCTGTGCAGATTTGAAAGGGTACTTGATAGCGAATTCCTGGTTATCAATAGTGTATGCAGCCGTGCCGTTGGAAGATCCATCCATGAAAACAAGGGATGCCCCTTTTAGGGGGTTCTAGGATGTGATCTTTGGGAATATAAAGGGGTGTGACTGCGCAAATTGAAGTAATTTATGAGGAGGGTAATGATTATCTATTGTTCCTTGGTATGAAGAAAGGGAAATGGCCCAATCATTTATCCTGCTGGAAAAGCCAGTTAACTTGTTCTTTTGTATAGGGGAGTATGATATGATCGAGGTCTCGACCAAAATATTGGTGGCTTCGTTCCCGTCCTAATCGTAGGATTTTGGTTACCAAGGATGGATACAGAACGAGAACTCGGGAGGGGGATGAGGGCAAGTGGATCCAGAGTAGGGGGTTGTCCTTCCATAAGACTCCCATAGGTGTGTGGATAGTAGTACAGATAATGAGTGAAAAGGGTTTATCATAGGATAGGAAGGTAATTTGTTGCTGCTGGATGGCAATTTCAACCTTGGAGAGGGAAGATTTGGCCTCTGGAGAGAGTTTACAGGAGGAAAGGGGATCAGGGTCTCCTTGTAAGATGTCAAAGAGGGGTTTTAAATCTCCCGTTGTTAGTTTTAAGTAGGGTCTAAGCCAGTTGATATCTCCTAAGAATTTCTGAAAATCATTGAGGGTTTGTAACTGATCAGTCCTTAATTGAATTTTTTGAGTGGTAATGCTGTTTTGATTTAGTTCAAAACCAAGATAGTAATAAGGGTCTTTAAGCTGTATCTTGTTAGGAGCTATTTGAAGCTCCAAAGAGGAAAGGTGGGCAGCCAGTTCTTGGCTACATTTGAGGACTTCAGGGCATGAAGCTCCTGCTAAGAGAATATCATCCATGTAATGTATAATGTAGATGGAAGGCCAGCAAGGTCTAAGAGGGTCTATAGCTTGGGCCACAAATTTCTGACATAGGGTGGGACTATTTGCCATGCCTTGAGGAAGTATTTTCCATTGGTACCGGGGCATAGGTCCTTTATAATTAGTAACGGGAAGACTGAACGCAAAACGTTCCCTGTCTTGGGGGTGTAGGGGGATGGTGAAAAAACAGTCCTTGAGGTCAATGATAATTTTGTAGTACTTGGCAGGAATGGCAATAGGGGAGGGAAGGCCTGGTTGGAGGGCTCCCATCGTGAACATGGTTTTGTTGATTTCCCTGAGGTCTTGGGAGAAGTCTCCATGTTCCTGTTTTCTTTTTAATTATGAATATGGGAGTATTCTAAGGGGAGGTGGTAGGTTCTAGATGTCCAGCAGCCAATTGTTCCTGTACTAACTCAGTGGCAGCCGTAAGTTTTTCATTATTTAGAGGCCATTGATTTACCCAAACGGGGGAGTCGGATTTCCATTTTATCTTGTCCGCGTGGGGTACAGGAAGGTCAATGGCCGTTAAGGAAAATGTTCACTCCCTAGGCCTTAACGATTGTTTCTTGGTGTTATTAATAATGGGGCTTTTATTCCCTGTTTGTTTCTTCCTAGTCCTTGCCCTGGTAAAAATCCTTGGTTGAGCATCTGTTGAGTTATAACTTCATTGAGGCTACACATGATGAGCTTTAATTGGGATAAGATGTCTCGTCCCCAAAGGTTGACAGGTAGGCCTGGGACAATGTAGGGCTGTCCTGTCTGGAATTACCCTCGCTGTCTTTCCAAGTTAAGATTTTTGAACTTTGTTTCGGGTTGGTAGATTGTCCTATTCCCTTGAGGTGAGTTATGGAGGCCTCACAAGGCCAACTGGGTGGCCAGTGGTGATCTGAAATTACTGTGGCATTGGCCCCCGTATCTACCAAGCCTTCGAAGGTTTTTCCGTCTAATTCTAGAGTTAATAGAGGTCTCTCTGGAATAATTTGTTGTATCCAATAAGTATCAGATGACCCAAGGGTGGCCTCTTGCCTGGGGCGTTGGGAGTCACTCTTATTGGTAGAGTTTAGAGGAAGTAAGATGAGTTGAGCTACTCTTTTTCCTTTGGGGATGGATATGGGCCCTGTTGGAGCTGAGGCTAGAAGAGTGATTTGGCCAGTATAATCATTGTCAATGATTCCAGGGGTGATGTGGAGACCGGCCAATGCGGAGCTCCCTCGCCCTAATATTAAACCAAATGTATCGGTGGGTAGAGGTCCAAATGTTTCCGTGGGGAGAAGTTGGATGCCTTTTCAGGAATTAATATTGAATCGGTGGCAGTACAGAGGTCCAATCCTGCACTGCCAGGGGTAGCCCGAAGGAGGGAGCTAATGCCTGAGTGTGGAGAATCTATTGAGAAGATGGTGCCTGTGGGACGAACCTGTGAGCTCCCTGGTTCTATCCCTGGTTCGGGGCTGAGGGCTGGCCCCTCTGGAAGTTTCCCTGTTTCGGTGCTAAGGATTTGCCTTCTATGTCTGTTTTAGAGAAACATTCATTGGCCCAGTGAAGACCGCGTTTACAGCTAGGACAAGGGATTCTAGGGGGTGCTCGAGGAGGAGTGATGTCGCTAGAGGGGGGGAGGGGGTGTCTTAAAAGCCGGGATTTGAATTTCCTTGGTAGGGCACTCGCGAGCAAAATGGCCAGGTTGTTTGCAGTTATAGCAAGTTTTTTGTTGTTTTTCCGGAGTAAAAGTTTTTAAAGCTGCTCCTATAGCTAAACCGAGGGCATGGGAAGTGCCAATACCAGAACATAATTTAATATAATTGGAAAGGCTTCCACAACGATGCGGTCTTATTGTTTCTTGGCATGTAGGATTGGCATTTTCATAGGCAAGATGTTTGATAAATGTGCTTTCTGTCTCGCCCTCTCCAATTAGCCGTTCCGCGGCATCCGTTAAGCGGCTGATGAAGTCATTATACGGCTCATCCAGGCCTTGTCGGACTTTAGCTAAGGAGGTTGTGGCTGAGCCTTTAGGAGGGAGTCGGCGCCAAGCCTTTAGACCTGCATTTTGAATTTGGGCTAATAATCCAGGGGGAAAGGCTGCCTGTGCCTCATTGGTGTCATATGGACTTCGGCCCAGTAATTTATCTCTCGTCCACAAGCGCGAGGTTTTACTTTCACTATTGCGCTGGGCGGTTTCTCGGCAATTTTCTACAAAGTCTGTTCTCCAAAGAACATATTCGCCCCCTGAGAGTATTGCTCAAGCCAGGGAGATCCAATCGTTAGGAGTTAGCCATCGGTCACTTAAACTCTCAAGTATAGTCAAGGTATAGGGAGCAGTGGGTCCATAATTGTTTACTGCCGCCTTTAGGTCTTTTAAATGTTTAAGGTTTAAGCAGCGATATTTTTGGTTTTTTGGCTGAGGTTCGGGGTCGGGGCTTTCTGTCTCGGATTCATTGTCTGTAGGCTCCTGATCAGGATTTTGGGAGTCTGGGAAAGTTTCATCTTCATCGGGGGAATTGTCTTCCTCCTCTTCTATCTCTTTTTCAGGGCCTCGACTGTGGGTGACCAGGAAGGCAAGTAGAGGGGGCTTGTTTTTAGTTGATGGGGCTTGGGATGGAGTTTTGGTTTTAGTTCTGTTGGGGGGTGATTTTGTTGAGGGGGGAGTATTTGGTTGGGTAGGATTTAAGGTGAAAAGCTCAGCCTCGAGGGCCTGTATTTCTTTAATAAGTTGGACATGTTCTCGCTTTTGCTGTAGAAGTTCTTTTAAAGATGAGACTTCTTGAGTAAGGGTTATTTTAGCTTGTCTGATGGGGTCAGATGAACGGGAGTTAACATCTCGAGTAAGATCAGGGTGTGGTAGGGGTTTGGGATTATACGGAGGGGGCCTATAAAAGGCCGGGACTGCTAAGCGCCAGGGATCATCATGGTAGTGGGCGGCTTGTTCCTCTAGGGTTTCCTCTTCCTCGGGGGGTTGAATGGTCAGGAGGGTTTCTCTTAAGGGTAAATGAGGGGTAAATATTAGGTATCTTTGGTGCCTCTTCCATTTTTTCTTGGGGCTGAGTTTTTGGATTTTTTTCCTCCTCAGGGGTCTCTGTAGAGTCTCCTGGGACGTCTAGAATGACTGAAGGACATGCTGAGGGGGGACGGGAGTTTTCTCTGAGGACTGCTTCTCCTGTTTTAATGATATCTTTGATGTCAGGTTCTTGGGAGTGGATTTTAAGTATATCATGAATTAGATTCCAATAGGAAAAGGCAGTAACGGGGACCTTCTCAGGACCAAGGTCCGATAAAAATCTTGTAGGGCATTCCCTACCCGTTCCCAGTGTTTTTTTTATTAATAGTTCCTTCTTGGGGGAACCAAGGGCAGGTATCATGAACAAACTCAAAAAATTTTCTAAGATCTTTTCTCTTAACCCTATTCCTCGCGTTCTGAGGGAAATCTTGAGACCGTCAAGGAACATCTCATGACAACTTAAGGAATTCCCCATTATCGGTCAATTGGATGGCTCTTCAAAGAGGTTCCTTCTCCACATAAGCCTCTGGGACATATAAATCCCGTACCAGGTCAGCCTGAGGTTTCCCGCCAGCCAGGAATCTAGCGGAGTCACTCTCTTTTTGGTTATGCCTTATACTTCCTTGGTTGCGTGAAACAGTCGGTAGGTATCAGCCGCCTACACAGACCCTCGCAGACAGGAAGACCCCTTTTGCCCTCAGGCTTAGCCTTTGGGAGTAGGAATTCCTTTTGTTGAGTCTTTGAGGTGAACGACCTATAGTTCATAGCAAGCTCAAGGTTTCTAAAGGCAGGCCTAAGCGGAGAGGATATCCGCCAAGAAAACTGGGAGGCAGTACTAATTCAAGTGAATCGGAGTTCTCACAGCCTGAGATGGGTATCCTTCACTCTTCCCCAAATCGGGGTTGTGAGTGCTTATTAGTGGACGGGAAGGAAACGATCGAGAGAGTGAATAATAACAATCGAGCGAAAAAGGGGTGAAATGTTCTGAAATCTTGTTTGAAAAAATCGTCTACCTACCTTTACTCCGATCTGTCTCACGGCGATCTAGTGCTGAGTCTTCACTCGCAGGTCCTCGCCGCGACTCTGGGGGGTGCCTGGCCAGGGCTTCTCCGGTAGACGTTCTCGTCGGGGGTCCCCAGGAACCCCGCGTTGGGCGCCAATTTGCCCGGATCCGCGGGGCAACAACGAGGGCACGTGGAAACCACCTGAGAATGAAGCAAACAAGGAACACGAAGAACGGAGGCAAGACAGGGTTCTGATCAAGCCTCAAAATTTTTATTCAAGAACATCGGTATATAAGCGCTCAGGAGGTGAGGGAAGGGGCAGGAGAAGGAGTTGTCGCAAGGTGATTGGCTGGGTGCTGGGTACTCGTACTTAGCTGGTTGGTTGTTCTAAGGTGGGAGGGTTATAGTCTTGGCGCGTGCAGGCTTTTTTGGCGCTCTTGCTCAACCAGGAAGTGGGACTGACCAGGAAGTGAGACCGGACTTTTTCCTTATAGCTCCCAGCAACCAGGTTCCAAAAAAATGTATTTATCCTGTAGTCTCTTCTAGTGTCCTCAATTGGGTGGTCCTACGGTGTTTCTCCGAAAAAAGACCTAGCGCATGGAAAGATAAGACATCCCCTGAAAATAAGACCTAGCGCAACTTTGGGAGAAAAAATTAATATAAGACACTGTCTTATTTTCGGGGAAATAGGGTATATCTTGGGCCCAGCAATCAGAAGCAAGGATTCAAAGGGGCAGGGGGCGGGGGAGGGAAGGAATCAGAGTAAGTGTACAAAATCTGGAGCTGAATGCAAGTCTGTGCAGTCTTTTTTCCCTTTGGGTCTATGCAGCCTGCACTCTTAAAATTTTTAGGTTGTCCTTTTGTGCCCAGGTCAAAATGGGTTGCTTTTTTACAGTTCCCTTCTGTTAGCAGTCCTGCAGACTCCCTTCCACATTCATGGATCATGTCAGCCCCAACAGCCAAGGATTTTTCTAGGCACAGTCTTCCCCAGGTCTCTAGCTCCTGCTGTGTGCATGTTTCTCTCTTCTGCTGGGAACATAGACCTCACCCTATCCCAGGCGAAATCTGACCTTTTTGTGAGCGAGTGTAGAGCTCCTCTGAATCCGTGTGTTTATGGCACTTAGGGACCAGTGTTCTCAGTTTTGCAGCTGTTCAGTGGGTGCTGTAGTTGTAGATTCCATAGCCTTTTTAGACATCTGATAACACCCACTTTCCCCTTCAAGATGGTGCAGTCGCCACATCCGAACTGGTCACTCCAGGAGGGAAACCAGAGCAGTGGGGGCGGCCTGGTCAGGGGAGCCCCATCCATCAGACTCTCAAAGTCTCCTAAAGTATAGCTGTCCCTGAACTCACCAACAAACACTCCCTGTGCAACCACACACTCTCCCTTTATTTTCTCATACACAGACTACCTTTCAGTCTGCCTTCCCATTGGCAGTCATCTTTCTTAATCCTCTTTTTTAATTAGGTCAATAAAATATTATATTCTAGATTGAAATTTTATCACATGTAGTACACATAAGGACTATAGTATATATTTTGAGCTACTAATTTCTCCAGAGAAAAATATAAGAATTATTTTTCTCAAAAATGAATTTCTATACTTTATGAATTTTATTATCACAACCATATAATTTCTTTCAACTTAATTTAAACTTTAAACTTTTAGAAGTCTTAAATTTTAGGTGGTAAATTAAATTTCTCAGATTATTAATATTTTTATATTTTAAGGATATATTTCAAGTAAAATACATGATGTGTTTAATTAATAGATTTAATTCTGTTCTCTAGATTTTTCATGAGGCAAAATCAGATTAATATTTCAGTATTTTTGTCATTTTAAAATACCTAGATATTTAATAATTTTTATTATTTAAGTCACCAGTGTTCTAAAGTTTTAAATTACCAAATGCTTTGTAAAACTATGCTTCTGGTCAAAAGGCAGGGGGAGGAGGGAGCAGGCCTCTAATCTGTTTGAACTTTAAAACTGGCACATTCTTCCTCAGAGATAACATCTAAGGTTATGGCTGCAGCTTCTCTGGGACTGGCCCTTTCCTCTAATAGAGAATACAGCCAGTCTCCTCTCAAGTGACATTAATAATATATTTATAATTATTACTGAAAAGCTTTATTACAAATCCTTTGTTAGTTACATTTATAATATTTATTTTAATAACTTTGATATTTTAAAGCCAATTATTATTATCTAAGACTTTCCCTTTGACAAATTCTTTAACAGAGATAACTCACTGACTTTCAGTGGCTGTAATGTTAAAGTATCATTATATTTTTTAAAAAACAGGAGTGTCCCTGGGATCTGTGAGGCAACCTTGAAATACGGTCCATTATTATTCAAGAACTACCCAATATTATGGAAACACTTATTCTATTGCCCAAATACACCTTATGGATTTTCCTTGGGTCATTTTCAGCATCTTTTAAACAAAACAACAACAAAAGAAACAGTCTTGAGTTTATTCTATAGCATCCGTTTAGAGATGGAGTTCAGTCCAAGAGGCCACACAAAATCGGGCAGAGCACACCTTCTTTTAAGCTAGCCTTTTTATCTTCATGGGTACAGAAATCCCAGACACAACCCTAAATTCTGAGAAATGTCTCATCTATTCAAATTTCAAATGACGACTGGGAAATAAAAAACATGGCAAAAATGAGACTTAATAACACTCATGAAAGTGGGTCTCCATTTTACAGGATCAGCAAAAGACTAGTAATTAATAGGCTGGGGCCTTTTTTACTTTCCTTTGTCTAGAGAATTTTTCTATAACCTGTGTTATTGGCCATAGGTTCTAGGTGTATTGTTTATATTCTTTCTCTCCATCCCCTCATTCTGTTGGCTCTGGGAAAATTTAGTAATGGTTTGGCCATCTACTGTTTCTTTTCTATTAAATTAAATTAAATTAAATTAAATTAAATTAAATTAAAGGCATGATTAATAGACTAACGATAAACAAATTAAACCAAACAATAAAGACAGATAAAACAACAATCAACAGACAAGCACCCATAACACATAGACAAGACTTAATAAATGATAGTTCTTTTCATTTTTTTCCCCAGATGTAATTTTCAGACAAAGCATTAAAGAATCCTTTTGTAAAATGACAGGACTGTTAGCCCCATTTTGTCTAGCTGTTGAGCCTTTCCACACTGGAGGCAGATCTGGGGCCTTAGGTATTACAGACTTTTGATCCCCAATATGAATTGTGCATAACGCAGTTCAAACAAGAGCCCACCTAGCTAAAGATGACAAGGGAACTCATTTTCCTTGAGCCTGATTTAAGAGAGTATTTTTGACATTTTATTTCCTTTATCCCTGAGCATGCAAGCTAAAAATTTACAATGATGTTTTTGCCTTTTACTCGAATTCATCCCCATTATAGCCTGGCTGAAATAAAAGAGCTTCTCAACAACCTACAGTTCATGACTCTGAAGCTGGCATGAGCTTTGTACACAGTGAATCTCCCCACTTTTTTAGTGAACCTCCCACCTTTCTGGCGAATTTACTTTTTTCTTTGTTTTTTGCTCAGGTGATTCTTCTCCAGATGCCTATTTGTGCCCCAGATGTGAATGCTGCATCCATTTGAGCCTAGAGTTCAGGATCTGGAAAAGGTGCCACACACAAATGAATACACTAGACAAGAAATATGAATTTAGAAGGCATGGAGGGCCAGGTGGAAAACCTTTCTCTAGTGGAGAGGCTCTCTGAAGCCCTGCCCCTGTTAGCTTTCATTCAATTTTAGAATACACATCTTGCCCTCAGTTAGGTATGCAATCTGGTAGCAGACAGACTATCTTGAAGGTCAATAAATATTAGTAAAGATTTCCTTTGAGACTATTATGTCAGAAAATTGCTTGAGCCACCATTATTTCGACAGAACAATTGGTGCATAGCTTTAGCTTTTGCAAAAGCTCAAGGTCCAGCAGCTGTCCAAGTTCCCTTGTTGCACTTTCATGATAGTGTTGACAATGGATAGCTTCCAGCAGTTGGGTTAAGGTTAGGATTAGTGTTAAAGTTCAGTTTAGTGTTATGGTTAGAGCTAGGGCTACAGTTAGATTTAGGGATAGTATTAGGATTAGGACTTGGGCTATGGTTAAAGGTAGAATTAGTGTTAAGATTAGGGCTAGAGCTAGGATTAAGATTAGGTTTGAGGTTTGGGATAAGGCTAGGGCGAGAGTTAGGTTTAGGGTTAGGGCCAGAGTTACTGTGAGGCTTACTGTTATGGACAGGAATACTGCTAGATTTATGGTTTGGGTTAAGGCCACAGATATGTTTAGAGTTAGAGTTACATTTAGGGCTAGGGCTAGGGTTAGAATTAGTGTTTGGATTAGGGTTAGGGTAGGTTTAGAAGTAGGTTTAGTGTTGGGGTTAGGATTAGTTTTAAGCTTTATTCTAGGGCTTAATTTAGTGTTAGATTTAGGGTTAAAGCTATGGTTATGGTTAGGGTGAGGTTTAGGATTAGCATCTGGGGCCTTGGATGCACATTGGAATCACATGGAGAGCTTTAAGAACTCTAGATTCCTTAGTGCTACCCCCATAGATTGACCTAACTGCTCTGAAGTGTGACCAGGGTTCTGGGTATTCAAAAAGATTCTTGCTGATTCTAACGAACAGAAAAGCGAGGTCCTCTGATGGAGCTCTCACATTACAGAGCAGTGAGAGCATATTGTGGACCCTCTAAAGTTTTAGGGTGCTATAGAACCCATTCCCCTACCTGGTTGGATCTGGAGGTGAAGATCAAAAGAGACCTCCTGGAAGCAGTGACCTGTGCTTTCTTTCTTTTTAAAAAAATATATTTTGTTGATTTTTACAGAGAGGAAGGGAGAGAGATAGTGAGCTAGAAACCTCGATGAGAAAGAAACATTGACCAGCTGCCTCCTGCACACCCCGCAACCTATGTACATGCCCTTGACCGGAACCGAACCCGGGACCTTTCAGTGCACAGACCGACGCTCTACCACTGAGCCAAACCGGCTTTGGCTGACCTGTGCTTTCAGTGATGAGTAGGAATAGGTAATGTCACCTACAGAGGAACTAGAGGATGGAGAACTATAGGTTGACTGACAAAATAGGGTGGTTAGGGTTAGGACTAGGGTTAGGTTTAGGGTTAGGGTTAAGGCTAGGGTTAGGGTTAATGTTAAAATTAGTGGTAGGAATAGGATTAAGTTTTCAGATAGGTTAGGGTTATGTCTAGATCTAGGGAGAGGGTTAGTATTAAAGTTAGGTTAGGGTTAGGGTTAGTCTCATGGTTAGGGTTAAGGGTAAGGTTAGGGTTCGTGTTAATATTAGGGCTAGGGCTAGGATTTAGACTTGTGTCAAGGCTAGGGTTAGGTTTTAAGATTAGTGTTAGGGCTAGGCTTAAATCTAGGGCTAGAGGTAGGTTTAAGATCAGTATTAAGATCAATGTTTGCACTCGAATTAATGTTAGCACTAGGTTTAGGTTTAGGATTAGTGGTAAGGTTTGTGTCTGGTTTCTTGGATGCAAATTGGAATAATCTGGAGAGTTAGTAGGGTTAGGTTTGGGTTAGGGATAGGACTAGGGATACTGTTATGGTTAGGTTTTAGGCTTGTGTTAGGATTTGGGTTTGGACTAGGATTAAGGTTAAGGTTAGTATAAGGTGACCAGATTTTAACATTGGTAAAGTGGGACACCATTAACCAGTGGGAGGGGGGGTTGATTAAAAATTTGGTCTATTTGTTAATAACATGAAAAGACATAAGTCCTTATGCTAATGCTAATTTGGTCTATTTGTTAATAACATGAAAAGACATAAGTCCTTATGCTAATGCTAATTTCTTCATCCCGATGAGTTGTTTTCTGAAAAAAATTCCTTTATTTTGGAGGAAAATGCAGCAGTATTTAAATATCTTAATATCTTTTATGTTTCTGTGTCTCCAAGTGCTTTAAAATATCATTCTTCCCGCCAAGCAAAATAGGAAATTCACCATTACATTTCTCACATTTTATCATGTAATCCCTTTTGTTTTTTATAATAAAAGAAAATTCGCTTCTTAGATCATCATTGAATTTGCATCTTCTTTTCTTACTCATTATGTTAAAAATCTAAAAAAATAATTTAAAATTATAAATTATTACATACATATTGCTTAAAAACACAGTAAGTAGGTACATAATTACATGAACATATTTTATTGTTAGTTTATAAATTAAATTAATTTGATTGTTATAAAGTAATTATATTTTAAAAATTATTTAAACTTTAATCTGATATTTCTTTCTAAATAATAACAATACTAACTTGTATTATTTTTTCTCTGAATTTGCCGTAACGTCAGTCATAAGTGTTACTTTCGAGACTGGTGCAAGACTTTTTGCTGCCACTATGAAATATAAATAATATGAGTTCTGTCTGCTAAATTAGGGAAAATTTATGTATTTATGAAATAAGTAAATAAATTACTTACCTAAATTATCTGAATAGCTTATTTGTAATGACATCACTTGTTCAGCTAGTTTACTAGCACGCAGTACAATGTGTATCCTCTGAGAGACAGTTACAAAATGTTTTTGTCATTGCCAATCCTAAAAAAATGCCTTTGTTCATTAAGTCCAAACAATGGTGGTCGACTTCTAACAACTGATCAACAATGCGAACTTTGATAAGCAGTTCTTGATAATCAGTTCTCAACAATTATTTGTTATTATTAAAGTTTAACATTATAAAATTAACAAAAATAATATAAAACTCATATCCTGGCTAAATAGCCACATGGCCGCCCAAAACCGTATATTCCCTTCCCATTCTCCCACTGTTCCCTAGCTTGCCATACATTCTTTCAAAAAATTGGGACTTCTTTAAAATGCCGCAGGACTTGGGACAAATTGTTAAAAATCGGGACTGTCCCGCCAAAATGGGGACATCTGATCACCTTAGGTTAGTGGCATGTTTAGGACTAACCTTAATCTTAACTGTAACTCTAAACCTAACCATAGCCCAAACTCTATACCAAACCTAACCCTATTCATAATCTTAACACAACCATAAATCCTAACCCTAACCCTAGTCCTACCCTAGCCCTAATCCTAACTCTAACCCTAACCCTAACTCTCCAGGTGATTCTAATGTGCATTCAAGAACACAGATGCTGAGCCTAAACCTAAACTTATGCTAATTCTAAGCCCTAGCCCTAGACCTAATCTTAACACTAACTCTAACCATAACTGTAACCCTAACTCTAACCCTAGTCATAGTCCTAACCATAACACTAACTCTAACCCTAAACTAAAGGCTAACATTAACCTGAGCCCTACCCCTAATCTTAATTATTGCTAACCCTAACTGCAGCCCTAGCCTTAACCTTAATTATAGCTCTAAAAACAATACTAACCTTAACCCTAAACTAACCCAACCCTAAAACCTAACTCTAAACCTATCCCTAACTTTAACCCCAAACCTAACCCTGACCCCAACCCTAGCCCTATAGCCCTAACTTAAACCCTAACCCTAACTCTAATCCTAACCCTACCCTGTAATGAATATTAACACTAACTTAACCCTAATTATAGACCTACATATACCCCTAACCTAAACAAACCCCAAAACCTATTCATCACCCTATCCCTAGCCATAGCCCTAACCTAATCTTAACACTAGTGTTAGCCCTCTCCCTAATGCTAACTGTAATGCTAACCCTAATCTAGAAAATTATGGTTAGGGCTAGGGCTACAATTATGGTTAGATTTAGGTTAGAGCAAGAGTTAGGGCTTGGGTTAAGGTTAGGATGAGAGTTAGTGTTAAGATTGTGTTAGGTTTAGTGTTATGACTATTGTTAGCACTAATTTTCTAGATTTTTCCAACATGCAGGCAAGAATCTCAATGTTAAACATAACCAAACCGTAGGCATAGTCCTAAATTAACCCTAAAACCTAACTCTAAACCTAGTTTTAGCCCAAGACCTAAATATAAACCTAAGCCTAGCCCTAATCTTAACCCAAACCATAACACTAACACTAGCCTAACCTTAAACCTAACCTTAACCAAAACTCTCCAGGTGATTTCAATGTGAAGCCAAGGAATTGGATGATAAGCCTAAAAGGAGCCGTAGTCAAGACCCTAATCCTGATAATCACCTTAGCCCTAGCCCTAACCTTAATCCTAACCCTAACTCTAATCTTAACCATAGCACTAGCCAAATTTTAACACTGTCCCTAACCCTAACAGAAGTCCTACTCCTAGCCCTAATCCTAATGCTAGCACAAAATCCAACCTAACCCTAAGCATAACACTAACTCTAGCCCTAACCCTAACTTGAGCCCTACCCCTAACCATAATCCTAATGCTAGCCCTAACCATAACCCTAAACCTAGCCCTAACCCTAACACTAACCTACCCATAAAATTTAACCCTAATCCTAGTCCTAGACCAACCTTAACCCTAACCTAAACCTAACTTTAACCCTAGTTCTAGCTCTTACCCCAACTCTAATCCTAATCCTAAACCTAACTATAACCAAAACCCTAATCATACTATCCAAGTGAATACATTGTGCAGCAAAGTACTCAGAATACAACCTAATCCTAAAGCTAAATCTAATTTGTAGGAAGGGGTTATAGGATTAAGCCTTGGACTGACCTACTGGCAAAGCTGCAAACAAGTCCCAGCTTAGAGGACACAGCCTTCTTAGCATAATTAAGCTTGATCTTGTGACTGCTCCCTAGATCTTTCCTTGGTAGCTAATAGGCTGTGGTAGTTGCAACAAATGCTGCCAATACAAGTGAAACTTACAAGAACATTGTAAATTGCCTTGTTTACCTCTGACTATAAAATAAAGGCTCATTTTGCAGTCTGGATCTGTTTTGTGGTCTCAGCCGGGTACAGAAGATCCACCTAAACCCAGTTTATTCTCTTTGTCTTTTCTTCACCCTTCACCAGCCCCTTCTTAGGTTCACCAAACCCTTGGCTGTGCTGGCATGGCACACTAACCCTACATGTCATATTTATAACCCTAACCCTAATACCAACCCTAGCCCTAGCCCTAAATTAAATTAACCTTAATATTAAACCTATACCTAACCTTGCACTAGCCCTTGATCTAACTCCAACCCTGACCCTAATCCTACCCTAATCCTAAACATAGCTCTAAACCTATACATAACACTAAAGCTAACCCTAACCTTAACCTTAACTCAACTCTAAAACCCTAGCCCTAGCACTAATTTAACCTTAATTCTAATCCTAATCTTAGCACTAGCCCTAGTCCTAAATATAACCATAACACTAATCATAACCCTAGCCATAATACTAACATTAACACCACCCTAAAACCTAATCATAATCCTAGATGTAGCCCTAGCACTAACCTAATGGTAACCCTAAATCTCCAGGTGATTCCAAAGTGAGCCCATGACAAAGCAGCTAACCCTAAACCTATCCGTAAACCTAGCCTTGAAATTCACTTAGAGAAGAACTGGAAACAAAAAGAAAAGTGATTGAAAATACTAGTAATTCACTGGTAAGGAGCTAGACACAGTGCAGAAAAGTTTTTTTTTGTTTGTTTGTTTTTTTTTTTTTAATACTTGGAGATACTTGGTAAAGAGCTGAAAACTGTGTAGCAAAGTGTTTGAAAATACATGGAAATCACTGATAAATAGCTGGACATTATAAAGTGTGTGAAAACACTTGGAAGTAACTGCTAAAAAGCTTATAAGTCTCTATAAAACTGTTTCTAAACATTTGGAAATCACTGGTTAAGAGCATAAATTCAGATATAAATTATTTGTTAACACAAATATTCAATATTAAAGAGCTAGAATCTAAATAGAAATACGTTTGAAAACACTATACATTCACGCGTAAAGAGCTGGACTCTGTGTAGAAAAGTGTTTGAAAATAACTACTAAAAAGTATCCAACTCCTTAGAATTCATTTGTAGAGTTGAAAACACTGGGAATTTACTTGTTAAGAGCTGGAAACTTGTTAGGGAAGTGTTTAAAAACACTTGGAAATCAGTGGTAAAGAGATGGAAACTGTAGAAAGGTGTTTGAAAATACTGGGAAAACATTGGAACTGGAAACTAGGAGACACATGTTTCAAAAAAAAAGGGAATGCAGTGGAAAGAGCTGTAAAATCTGTTAAAAATTGCTTGAAAAACACTTAGAAATCATTGGTAAAGGACTGCCAACTCTATAAAAACATATTGGGAAATACTTGCAAATCACTGGTAAAGAACTAGACACTAGATAAAAACCTGTTTTGAAACACTGAGGTAAGGAGCTGAAAACTGTAAAAAAAAAAAAAAAAAAAAAAAAAAAAAAAAAAAAAAGTTTTTGAAAACACCTGATATTAACTGAATAAGAACTAAAAAGTGTAAATACTTAGAAATCAGTGGTATTGAGATGGAAACTACATAGAAACATGTTTGAAAACACTGAGAATGCAGTGCTGAAGTGCTGGAAACTTTGTCAAGTTATTTGAAAATATTTGGAAATCATTGATGAAAATCTGCCCACTCTATAGAAACCAAATTGAAAACACTTGGAAATCACTAGTAAAGAGCGTGTTAAAAAGCACTGTGTGTTCATTGGCAAAGAGCTGAAAACTTTATAAAAGTGTTTGGAAACACTTGGAATTCACTGGTAAAGAACTGAAAACTGTGTAGAAGAAAGATTGTAAATACAGGGAATTCACTGGCAAAGATCTGAAGACTGTTGAAAGGTGTTTGAAAACCACTGGTGAAAAAATTAGTCTGTGTAGGAAAGTGTTTGAAAACTGCAGGAAAACACTGGAGCTGGAAACTAGGTGGAAATGTGTTTCAAAACACTGGGAATGCAGTGGCAAAGTGCTAGAAACTTTGTCGAAAACTGTTTAAACACACTTGAAAAATCATTGGTTAAGACCAGGAAAATGAGATACAAAAGTGTTTGAAAACACTTGGAAATCGCTAGTTAAAGTGAAAATTCAGGGATAAAACAGTTTTAAAACACAGGAATTCACTGATAGAACTAGAAACATGTTTGGAAACACTAGAAATTCATAAAGAGTTGGATCCTGTCAGAAGTATTTGAAAACATTTGGAACTCACTAGTTAAGAGCTAGAAATGGTGTTGAAAAGAGTTTGAAAACACTTGGAATTAACAGATAAAAAGCTTCCAACTCTATAGAGAACTGTTTGATAACACAAAATACTTGGAAATCACTGGTTAAAAGATGAAAACTAGGTACAAACCTGTTTGAAAACACTGGCAAAGAGCTTAGAACTTGGTAGAAAAATGTTTGAGCAAGCACAAACTGCTAAAAAGCTGCCAACTCTCTATAAAACTATTTAAACACACTTGGAAATCATTGGTTGAGACAGGGAAACAAGGTACAGAAGTGTTTGAAAACACTTGGAAATAACTGTTTAAAGCTGGAATCCAAGTATAAAATGGCTTGAAAACACAGGAATTCACTCATAAAGAGCTGAAAACTGTGTAGTAGACATTGAAAACATAGGGAATTCATTGGCAAAGAGCTGAAGACTGTTAAGTGTTTCAAAAGCCCTGGTAAACAGTTAGAAACATTGTAACAAAGTGTTTGAAAACACTGGGAATTCACTAGAAATGAATTAGAAACTATGGAGAGGAGTGTATGAAAGCCCTTGGAAATAACTGCTAAAAAACTTCCAACTTTGTAGAAAATGTTTGATAACACAGAGAGTTCACTGGTTAAGAGCTTGATACCTTAACCATAACATTAGCCCTAGCCCTAACCGTAACTGACAGTAACCCTAACCATATCCTTAACCTCAATTCTAACTCTAATCGAACCCTGAAACCATAATTCTAGCCCTAGCCCTTGTCCTAAACTTAACCCTAACTTGTCCATAACCCTAATCCTAGACCTAGCCCTACCCTAAACCTAAACATAACCTAAACCCTATATCATCATGTGATTACAACGTGCAGTTAAGGACCAAGATGCTCACCCTAACCAAACTCCTAACTCTATCCATAACCGTAATCCTAACTCTAACTTTAACACTAACACTAAATTAAGCCCAAGTAATAATAGCCTTAGGCCTAGCCCTAATCGTAACCTTAACCATAGCCCTAACCCTACTCTAACTTGGACCCTAACCCCAGTCATAGCCAGAATAATAACTCTAGCCATAACCAAACCCTAACACTAACCCTAGCATTAGACCTAAACTTAACCCTAATCCTAATTCTAACCCTAACCTTGTCCTAGCCCTAATGTTAACACTTACCTTAGCCCTAGCACCAACCATAATCCTAACCCAAACACTAACCATAACTCTAGCCAGAAACTTAACTCTAATCCAAACCTTAACTTTAGCACTAGCCCTAATTGTAACAGTAACCCTAACCCCAACCCTAGCTCTAGTCCTAACACTAACAATAACCTAAACATAACCCTAAATCTAACCCCCACCTCACCTTCACCCTAACCCTAATCTTATCCCTAACTCTCCAGGTTATTCCAATATGTAGACAAGAACCCAGATGTTAACCCTAACCATACCTCTGATCCAGGCCCATAATTCTAACCTGAACCCTAACCCTAACACTAAGCATTGCCCAAACACTAATCTTAATCCTAACCTAAATCTAATGCTAAACCTAGCACTAGCCCTAACTAACACTAACCTTAAATGTAGCCCTAGCTCTAAACATAACACTAAACCGATCATGAAAACTATCAACCTATTCTTAGCCCTAGCCATAATCCTAAACCTAATCCTAGTTATAGCTATAGCCCTAACCCTAATCCTAAACCTAACTCTACAAGTGATTCCAATGTGCAATGAAGGACCCAGAGACTAAACCTAAACCTAACCTGACCCTAACACTAAACCTAACCATAACCCTAATCCTAACCCAAACCCTAGCTCTAGACCTAATCTTAACAATAACCCTAATCCTAGCCCTAGCCCAACTTTAACCCTAACCCTAACACTAACCCTAAACATAATACTAACTTACCGTAAAACCTAACCCTAGCACTAGCCCTAATATTAGCACTAACCCTAGTTAAAAATATAACTCTAACCTAATCCTAAACTGAACCCTAAATCTAGCCCTAGCCTTAACTTTAACCCTAAGCCTAACACTAACCCTTACTCTGGCCGTACACTTAACACTAACCTAACCCTAACCCTAACCTTAACCCAAAACCTAACATGAATACTAACTTTAGCACTAGCCCTAATCTTAACACTAACCATAATTGTAACTCTATCCCTAACCCTAAATCTTATCGGTAACTCTATCCATAAACATAACACTAATGTATACCTAAAACCAAACACTTATGCCTGGTGGTAGGCCTAACCCTAATCCTAACTTTAGCACTAGCCATAACCCTAATCTTAACCCAAGCCCTAGTCCTACTCCTAACCCTAACAATAACCTAGTCAAATCTAACCCTAACACTAACTATAGCCCAGACCCTAACCTTAACCCAAAACCTAACACGAATACTAACTTTAGCACTAGCCCTAATCTTAACACTAACCATAACTGTAACCCTATCCCTAACCCTAAATCTAATCATAGCCCTAACCCTAACCCTAACTCCAACTCTATCTTTAACACAAACTTGAGCCTTAGCCATGACCCTAATGCTAATCCTGACCCTAACTCCAGCCCTAGCCATAATCCTAACTCTAACCCTAGCCCTAATCTTAACACTGACCCTAACCCTAAAAGTAGCCCTAAATTAACCCTAAACCCTGAACATAAAACTAACCATAACCATATCCCTAATCCAAACCTTACCCTAATTTTAGCCCTAGCCCTAAAACTAACCCTAACCCTAACTCTTATCCCTAGCCCTAACCTAGCCTAACACTAATACTAATTCTGGTCCAAGGCTTTACTATAATCCTAACTCTAACACTAATGCTCCAATGTCAGCCAAGGACCCAGATGCTAACACTAACCCTAATCCTAACCCAAGATTTAGCCATAATCCTGATACTGACCCTAGCCCTAGCACAAATCTAACACTAACACCAGTCCTAATCCTAACCTTAAATCTAGCACTAACCCTAACATCAACACTAGACCCAACAATCACCATAACATCAATCCTAACCTTAACACTACCCATAATCCTTACCCTAACCCAACCCTGAAAACTAACCCTAGCCCTAAGACTAAACCTAACCTTAACTGTAACCCTAACTCTCCAGGCGATTCCATTGTGCAGTGAAGGAACCAGACACTAACTCTAAATCTAACACTACCATCACACTAATCATAACCCTAACTATAACCATATCCCTAACCCTAGACAAAACACTAAGCTGAGCCCTAGCCATAAACTTCATACTAACTATCCATATCCCTAACTCTAACCCTAGCCCTAGCACTAGCCCTAATCTTAACATTAACCCTAACCCTAACTTTACCCTAGCCCTAACCCTAACCCTAATCCAAACCCTAGCTCTAGTCCTAAACATAACCCTAACCCTAACTAAACCCTAAGACCTAAACCTAACCCTCACCCTAGCCCTATTCCTAACCCTAACCAAACCCTAACTCTAATCCTAGCCCTAGCCCTTACCTTATAGGTAACTAACTGCTTTTCTCTTGCTGCTTTTAAGATTTTCACTTTTTCTTTAGCCCTTGGCATTTTAATTTTGATGTCTTGGTGTGGTCCTCTTTGGGGTTATTTTGTTTGGGATTCTGTGCTTCTTGGACTTCTAAGTCTATTTATTTCACCAGGTAGGGGAAGTTTTTCTGCCATTATTTCTTCAAATAGTTTTTCAATATCTCGCCTCTCTCTTCTTCTGGAACCCCCATAATGTGACTGTTGGTATGCTTGAAATTTTCCCAAAAGCTCCTCACACTATCTTCATATTTTTTAATTCTTTTTTTTTCATATTGCTCTGGTTGGGTGTTTTTTTGCTTCTTCATATTTCAGATCATTGATTTGATTCTCAGAATCCTGTACTCTCCTGTTGAATCTCTGTATATTATATTTCATTTGGTGTATGCATAATTTCTTTTTATAAAATAAATCTTTATTATTCAGATTATTACAAATATTTCTCTTTTTTACCCTCCAATGCTCCCCTCCACCAGGTTCCCATCACACCCTCTGCCCTTTCCCCACCCCCCCTTGTCCTCATCCATAGGTGCACAGTTTATGTCCAGTCTCTTCCCTCACCCCCACCTCCTCTTTTCCCTGAGAATGGTCAGTGCACTCCCCTTCCATACCTCTGATTCTATATATTCACCAGTTAATATTGTTCATCAGATTTTTTAATTCCCTTGGTCTTTAGATTCACTTGTTGATAGTTAAGTATTTGTTGTTCATAGTTTTTATCTTTATTTTCTTCCTCTTCCTAAAGAACCCCCTTCAGCAAATCATGTAATTTTGGTTTGGTGGTGATGAACTCCTTTAGCTTTTTTAAAATTTTATTTGTGAAGCTCTTTATCTGGCCTTCCATTCTGAGTGATAGCTTTGCTGGGTACAGTAATTTTGGCTGTAGGTTCTTATTATTCATCACCTTGAATATTTCTTGCCATTCTCATCTGGCCTGCATGGATTCTGTTGAGAAAGCAGCTGACAATCATGGATGCTCCTTTATAGGTAACTACCTGCTTTTCTCTTGCTGCTTTTAAAATTCTCTCTTTGTCTTTTGCTCTTGGAATTTTAATTATGATGTGTCTTGGTGTGGTCCTCTTTGGATTCCTTTTGTTTGGGGTTCTGTGTGCTTCCTGGACTTGTAAATCTATTTCTTTCACCGCCTGGGGAAGTTTTATCACTATTTCTTCCAGTATGTTTTCGGTATCTTGCTCTCTCTATTCTTCTGGAACCCCCATAATTCTGATGTCGGTTCGCTTGAAGTTGCCCCAGAGGTTTCTTACACTATCTTCAACTTTCTAGATTCTCTTCTCTTCTTACTTCTCCAGAGGAGTGTTCTTTGGCTCTTTGTGTTCCAAATCTTTGACTTGATTCTTGGATCTTTCAGGCTGTTTTTAGGACTCTGTATAATATTTTTTGTTTCAGACAATATATTCTTTATTTTTATTTTATTTTATTTTTTTATCGATGATCTGTTTCTATGTTCTCTCTCTTTTTTAAACATATTTATTTATTTATATTTAAAAATAAATATATATATATATTTTTTTTGCCTCCCTCCCTTCCTCACATACATACCCTCCCACCCAGAGTTTTATGTCCATTGGTTGTACTTATATGCATGTACACAAGTCCTTCGGTTGATCTATTGTCTCCCCCAGGTCTTCCGCCCCTCCCCACTGTAATTTGACAGTCTGCCTGTTGCTTTACTGTCTCTATATATGTCTCTTGGTTCATCAATTTATAATGTTCTTTATCATTCACAAATAGTGAGGTCATGTGGTGTTTCTCTTTCATTGATTGGCTTATTTCACTCAGCATGATGTTCTCCAATTCCATCCAGGTTGATGCAAATGATGAGAATTCCTTCTTTTTTATGGCAGTATAGTATTCCATTGTGTAGATGTACCAAAGTTTTTGGATCCAATCATCTGCTGACGGGCACCTAGGCTGTTTCCAAATTCTGGCTATTGTAGATTGTGCTGCTATGAACATAGGGGTGCAAATATCCTTTCTGGTTGGTGTTTCTAGTTTCTTGGGGTATATTCCTAGAAGTGGGATTACTGGGTCAAATGGGAGTTCCATTTTCAGTTTTTTGAGGAAACTCCACACTGTTCTCCACAGTGGTTGCACCAGTCTGCATTCCCACCAGCAGTGCACGAGGGTTCCTTTTTCTCCACAACCTCGCCAACACTTGTCGCTGTTGATTTGTTGATGTTGGCCATTCTGACAGGAGTGAGATGGTACCGCATTGTTGTTTTGATTTGTACCTCTCGGACAATTAGTGACTTTGAGCATGTTTTCATGTGCCTTTTGGCCTTCCTTCTGTCTTCTTTTGAAAATATTCTATTTAGGTCCATTGCCAATTTTTTAATTGGATCATTCATCTTCCTTTTATTTATTTGTATAAGTCTGTAAAAGTTGGAGATTAAACCTTTATCAGTGGTATTATTTGCAAATATGTTCTCCCACACCGTGGGCTTTCTTGTTGTTTTGTTGATGGTTTATTTTGTCGTAAAAAAGCTTTTTATTTTGATGTAGTACCATTTGTTTATTTTCTCTTTAGCTTCCATTACCCTAGGGGCAGTATCAGTGAAGAAGTTCTTTTGGCATACGTCTGAGATTTTGCTGCCTGTGGATGCTTGTAGTATTTTTATGGTTTCCCGTCTGATGTTTAAGTCCTGTATTCATTTTGAGTTTATTTTTGTGAATGGTGTAAGTTGGTGATCTAGTTTCATTCTTTTCCATGTGTCTGTCCAATTTTCCCAACACCATTTATTGAAGAAACTGTCTTGACTCCATTGTATATTCGTGCCTCCTTTGTCAAATATTAATTGAGCATAGTGATTTGGGTTGATATCTGGGTTCTCGATTCTATTCCATTGATCTATATGTCTGTTCTTTTGCCAGTACTAAGCTGTTTTGAGAACAATGGCTTTGTAATATAGTTTGAAGTGTGGTATTGAGATCCCTCCTACTTTACTCTTCTTTCTCAGGATTGCTGTGGCTATTCAGGGTCTTTTATTGTTCCAAATGAACTTTTGGAGAGTTCTTTCTAGGTCAGTGAAATATGCCATTGGTATTTTAATGAGGAGTGCATTGAACCTGTAGATTGCTTTAGGAAGTATGGACATTTTGATGATGTTGATTCTACCAATCCATGAACATGGTATGTTCTTCCATCTGTTTACATCTTCCTTTATCTCTTTTTTCAGTGTCGTGTAGTTTTCTGCATATAGGTCCTTTACTTCCTTAGTTAAGTTTATTCCTAGGTTTCTTAATTTTTTTGGTGCGATGGTAAATGGAATTACTTTTTTAACCTGTTTCTGTAGTTTCACTGTTGGTGTATAGAAATGCTATGGATTTCTTGGCGTTAATTTTGTATCCTGATACATTTCCAAATGTCCCATGTGCACTTGAGAAGAATGAATATTCTGTGGCTTTGGGGTGGAATGTTCTGAAGATGTCAATTAATTCCATCTGGTCTAGTGAGTCATTTAGGATTGATATTTCTTTGCTGATTTTTTTGTTTAGATGATTTGTCGAAGGATGACAGTGCGGTATTAAAATCTCCAACTATGATTGTATTGCTAATAATCTCTCCCTTAATGTCCCCCAGCAGTTTTTTTTTTTTTTTTTTTTATGTATTTCGGTGCTCCTGTATTGGGTGCATATATAGTTACCAGGGTTATTTCTTATTGTTGGATTGTTCCCTTTAGTATTATGAAGTGGCCTTCATTATCTCTTGTTATGTCCTTCACTCTGAGATCTAATTTGTCAGATATAAGTATTGCTACCCCAGCTTTTTTTTTCATTTCCATTTGCCTGGAAAACTTTTTTCCATCCCTTCACCCTCAGTCTGTGTGCATCTTTTTTTCTGAGGTGGGTTTCTTGTAGACAACAGATGTATGGGTCTTGTTTTATTATCCAATCTGACACCCTATGTCTTTTGATTGGAGCATTTAACCCATTTACATTTAAGGTTATTATTGATAGGTACTCATTTGACGCCATTTTTAATCTATACCCGTGTTCCTTCTTCACTTCCTATTTCTTTATTTTTACAGTAGACCCTTTAGCATTTCTTGCATTGCTGGTTTAGTGGAGATAAATTCCTTCAGTCTTTTTTTTATCTGTGAAGCTCCTGATTTCCCCTTCAATTTTGATCGATAGCCTTGCTGGGTACAGAATTCTTGGATTCAGACCCTTTGCATGATTTTGTATATTTCATCCCATTCCCTTTTGGCCTGATATGTTTCTGTGGAGAAATCAGTTGCTAGTCTGATGGGGGTTCCTTTGTATATCACTTTCTGTATCTCTCTGGCTGCTTTTAAGATTCTTACTTTGTCCTTTTTGTTTGCCAATTTAATTGTAATGTGCCTTGGAGTCTGTTTTCTGGGATTTATTTTGCTTGAGACTCTGCGAGCATCTTGGATTTGTGTGGGTTTTTTCTTCTCTATCTCAGAAAAGTTTTCTGTCATTATTTCTTGAAATACTTTTGCCATGTCTTCCTCAATTCCCTTTCCTTCTGGAACCCCTATTATTCGAATATTATTTTGTTTTGTATTGTCCCAAAGCTCCCGTAGGCTCTCCTCCTGCTTTTTATTCTTTTTTTCTAGAAGCTGCTCTAATTGGCTATTTTTTTTCATCTTGTCTTCTAGCTCACTGATGTGGTCCTCTGCTTCATCTAGTCTACTCTTGATGCTTTCTATTGAGTTCTTCATGGTAGCGATGTCATTTTTCATTTCTTCTTGGTTCTTCTTCAGTTCCTCTTGGTTCTTCTTCAATTCCTCATGGCTCTTCTTCAATTCCTCATGGTTCTTCCTCATTTTTTCTTGGTTATTGTCAAATTTCTCTTGCATTTTTTTTAGCCATCCTATGATCATTATTCTGAATTCTTGCTCTGGTAGGCTGCTTACCTCTGACTCGTTTACTTCCTTTTCTGGTGGTGTCTGCTTTTCTTTCATGTCCGGGCTATTTCTTTGTTTCCCCATGGCCTCTCTTTTCAGGATGTCTGGTTATGTGGTGTTTCTTCTCCTGCATTGATTGAAAGATACAAACTACAACACTACCAGGTACAACACAAGAGACACTTAACAGGAATGTATTTACAATATTAATAACCTCCAACAAAGGTGACCACTAGAGAAAGGCAAATTGAGGGATAGGAGAGAAGGAATAAAGGTAAAAATAAAATAAAGAAAAATTTAAAAAATAATAAATAAAATAAGTAAATAAAATAAAAAAGAGGGATAAAGAGATAGAAAAAGAAGGAAAAAAGTAATGAGAAAATGAAGTTGCAAAATAAAAAAAGAAGAGAGAGAGAGAGAGAGAGAGAGAGAGAGAGAGAGAGAGAGAGAGAAAGGGAGAGGAAGGAAACTAAAAGAGAAATGGGAGACAAACTATATATCTATGGAGAAAATTGCCATAGAACAACCACTGAACCCTGCCAATGCCAGTAACAATACTTGGAGATCAATACAAAGTACAATATCCACTATTATTAAGTAAGGCTATGATATACAGAAGTAAAGGAACAAACAAAAACAGAGGATTTTTTAAAAAATACAAAGCAACAATAACAACACAGGAATAAGCATAACAATTTCACTAAAAAGCATAAAAATTCACAATAATCAAACTTCACACAAACAATGAGAAAAGGATAGGAGAACCATTTTTTTGTTTGTTTGTTTTTTTAAACTAGTTAATATAGTGCAGAGAGTGGTATTTATACAATTGGATCAGGGGTTGGAACTTAGGTCTATAAGTATAGTGAGAGCTTTAGCAGGGGGTATACAGAAAGAATAGAGGAAAAACTAAAGCAGGAAAGGGATAGGATAAACCGGAGACTAAAAGGGTAAAGTTTAGTATGAGAGTGATGGTGTAAAGGTCAAGTTTACATAGGGTTGAATGATGCTATAGTAGAGATTAAAATAGAATGAAGGTTACGCCCAATGTAAAATAAAGAAAAAAAATAGTACTGGAGAGGAAAAAAAAAGAAAAAGAAAGAAACAAAAATTATAAAATAGCAGTAGTAATAATGATGATAGAGATTGAAAAATGTATAATAGTAATTGAAAAGGTAAAATCAAGTAAGGAAAAACGAACAAAATTCGTTTCTTAAGTAAAAAATGTAAAAAATGAAAATTATATAAAAGATGTAAAAAATGAAAATAAAATAAAGAATGGTAAAATTAGCATAAAAATGTCCAGTAGTGGTCATTCACTTCCTCTGTTATTGTATTTGGCATGCCTGATTCTCAGAGCAGACAGTCTTGCAGTTCCCAGCATTCCACTGCACCACAGTTTTGTAAGGTAATCCTTAATTTTAAGTAGGCTATATCTTAGTTATTTGTGTCCATTTATTTTTTATTAATTAAAAGTAAAAAGGAAAAAGAAAAAAAAAAGGCAGTTTGTAATTCAGCTCTTAGGTGTCAGTGTTCCGGTTTGACCTCCCAGTCTTTTTGGTTGCTCTGGCCTTCTTTCTCTATGGCTCTAGCTGGCAGAGTGCCAGCTGGCTCCCAGACTATGTCTCCTGGCTCCAATCCCTTGTTTCCAGGAAGGCAATTTCCCCCTGCAATTTCCCCAGATATGCCCAACTGGGCAGTCCTTCCCTAGCTTTCAGAAGCAAGGGGGTTTTCAGGCACCAAGGTGTCCAGATGTTCCGCTCTTGTCGGGACAGCCGCGATTCTTAACAATCTGTCCTGTGTCCCTGGCATTTTTAAAAAAGTCCCAGATTACGCCAAACCCAGCACTGGCTGTTGCCGGGCAGAATTCTTGCTGCAGCCTTCTTTGTGCACAGTGCAGGCGGCAGCACTGCGCTCCCGGCTACCGGCTACAGTGGGGGGCGTGGCCTCGCGGTAGCTCAGTGGCTACTGTCACTGCCTGCGCCATGGGACCCAGATCCCTCAAGTTTTCCCCGCAAACTCTGACCTTTCTGTGGGTGATTGAAGAACTCCCTTGAAACCAAGTGTTTGCGCAGATTGGGGCATCTCAGCTGCTCGATGGACTCCTCCGCTGTGGGTTTCCCAGGCCTCAGAGAAGCTCCTCCTTTCCTGGTAAAATGGCGCAGCCTTCCCTCCGGGCCCGGAGCTCTGGGAGAGCCGCGGCGGCAGTGCTGGCCGCTTGGTCAGGAAATCCTGTCCAGCGAGCCCTTCCTTACCTTCCTTGAGATTTCTGCTGCCCCTCAGCTGCCAATCAAATTTCCCTGAGCGACTCAGATGCTGCTTTTTTCTGTTCTGGTACCGGAGTCAGAACAAGTCTGTCTGTTCAGTCGCCATCTTCAAGCTCCGCCCCCTATTCTTTATTTTTAGTTGATCCCTTTTCATATCCTCATAGGTCTTATTTATTTTATCAGCCTTTGCTAGGAAATTCTTGAAAAACCTTATAACTGTGGTTTTGAAATCCATGTCCATTCTTTTACTTTCCTCCAATTCCTTCCTTTGTGTCCTGCCTCTTCTCTGCATTTTAGCTGCTTCCCTGGTTTGATGGAATAGTTTTGTGTGCTAGGTGTCCTGGCAGAGCCCAGTAACACAGCCTTCCCAGTTACCTGAGGTCGACAATCTTGGTGCAGCCCTTTGTGGGCTGTGTGTGCAGTCTTATTGTTAAGCATTGCTTGTTGTTGGTATCACAGGGAAGCATTGCTCTCCAAGCCAATTGGCTGTGAGGATCAGCAGTGATTTAGCTAGGAGGGCTTCTGTGCTTAGCTTGGATTTTGTGGAGCCTTTGGGTGGTTTAGACAAGCTTTAGTTCCCCTTGAGTCCCACCTTAAGAAAGTCCTATTCATGGTGAGTCCCTCAAGACTGGCTGTAGGTGGGTGAACTACTTGGGGAAATGCCGTTCTTGAGTTTTGCCTGCTTCCTGACAGCCAATTTTTTTCCCGGCTCAGAATTGTCTCTCTGTGCTGTTGGGAGTTTTTTTTCTCTTGAATGAGAAAGCCAGCCACTGGGAAGGCTTCTGTGTTCCACTTGGATGGGGAAGAGTCTCAGAATGGTGCAGACAAGCTTTGATTTCCCATCAGCCTCTCCCTAAGAGGGTCTGGTTCCTGAGTCCTGCAGTAATGGCTGCTGGCTACACACACCTCTGAGAGAGCTTTGCCCACTGCCTGACAGTCCGGCCTCTCCCTGAGTGGGGCTGTCTATCAGAGCAAAAGGGTGGTTCTGTTTTTCTCCTGAACAAGAAAGCCAGTTGTGTGGTGGCTGCCCGCCCTCTCAGCGTGCCACTAGTAAGCCAACAGTGAACTCAGTGGCTGCCTTTTCCACACACAGAGATCTCCACACCTCCACAGTTCCTGAGGCTCAGTGTCCCTTCTCTTCCTTTCATAGATGGTAGAGCTTCCACTCAGCCAGCTGTCTGGTGTTTAAAGGCAATGTTTCCTCCTTTTTCCAGTTGTAAATTTAAAATTGTTGTGGTAGGCTGCATTTTGGTGTCTACCCTATGCCGCCATCTTGGTTTCTCCCTGTATGCTTCTTACTTGTCCTCCCCACCCCACTATTTTTTTTTTTGAGGTTTCTAGATTTGTGAGTAATCTTTTAACTATAGTTTTGAACTCTATATATAGTAGCTTGCTTTCTTCAGTTACTTTCATTTGTAACTTCTTTGTTTTCCCATTTTGGCTACTTCCTTGTGTTTGTTTCTATGTATTTGGTAGAGCTGCTATGTCTTCATGAATTAGTAGAGTGGCCTGTGTAGTAGGTGTTCTATAGGACCCAGTGGTTCAGCTTCCCCAGTCACCTGAGCTGGGAACTCTAGGTGCACCCGTTTGTGAGCTGTGAGCACAGTCTACTGACATCATTAGATAGATCTTCCAGACAAAATAAATCAACAAAGAGACAGGCCTTAAATTACACAATAGATCAGATGGATCAAACTGATATTTATAGAACATTTCACCCCAAGCAACAAAATATACATTCCTCTCAAGTGCACATGTAATATCCAAGTTTTAGGATATAAAACAAGTCTATACAAATTCAAGAAGATTGATATAATTCCCCACATCTTCTAGAACACAATGGCATGAAGTTAGAAACAAACTACAATGAAAAACACTCGAATATATGAAGATTAAGTAGCATATTATTAAACAATAAAAGGGTAACAATGAGATGAAGCAAGAAATTAAAAATTTCCAGGAAACAAATGAAAATGAATATACAACACCACCACATCTATGGGACAATGTAAAACATTCCTGAGAGGGAATTTCATAGTATTATAGGCCTACCTCGAAAAAAAAAAAAAAAGAAAAAAAAGAAAAAGAAAGAAAGAAAGAAAAGAAGAAAGAAAGAAAGAAAAAAAGAAAAGAAAAACAAAAGAAAAAACACAACTAAACTAACCCTACAACTAGACAAATTAGAAAATCTCAGAGTAAGTAGAAGAAAGGAAATAATAAAGATCAGAGTAAAAAAAAATGACATAGAGACTAAAAATACAGGACAAAGATCAATAAATCCAAGATGTGGTCCTTTACAAACATAAACAAGATTGATGAACCCCTGGCCAAACTCATCAAGAAATAAAGAGGACACAAATAAATAAAAATCAGAAATGAAAGAGGCAATAGAAAACTATGGAAATGAATGTAAGATCACACACCACATAAATAAAAACGATTGTACACAAATACTGTGAACAACAAACTGGAGAGCATGGGTCAAATGGACAAATTCCTAGAAACATATAATAATATTCTAAAATGCAATCAGGAAGTATGAGAAATCAGAAAACCTGAATAGGCCAATAACAACTGATTAAATCGAAGCAGTACTTTTAAAATTCCCAGCAAAAATTGTTCTGGACTGGATGGATTTATAGGAGAATTTTACCAGACGTTCCAAGAATTAACACTGGTCTTCCTCAAACTATTTCAAAAATTCAAGAGGAATACTTCCAAGCTCTCTCTCTCTCTCTCTTTTTTTTTTTATGAGGCCAGCATTATCTAATTTTAAAACCAGATACACTACAAAGAAAGAAAATTACAAGTGAAGACAGATGCTAAAATCCGAAACAAAATATTAGTTGATCAAATCCAGCAGCACATTAAAAAGATCATACATCATAGCCAAGTGGGATTTATTTTGGAGATTCAAGGCTGCTACAATATTTGAAAATCAATATATGTGATACATTACAGAAACAAATTGAAAGATAAAAATCACATGATTATATCAATTGATGCAGAAAAAGCATTGGGCAAAATCCAGCAACCTTTTTTTGATAAAAAAAAAAAAACTCTCAGTAAAGTGAGAATAGAAGAATCATACCTTATCATATTAAAGACCATATATGAGAAACCTACAGGCAACATCATACTCAATGCGCAAAAAATAAAACCATTTCCACTGAGAACAAGAAAAAGACAGGGATGTCCACTTTCACTAATCTTGTTCAACATAGTACTGGAAGTACTAGACATAATGATCAGATAAGAAGAAAAAAATAAAAGACATATAAATTGGATAGGAGGAAGTAAAACTGTCATTATTAGTAGGTGACATGATATTGTACATAGAAAACCCTAAAGACTCCACCAGGAAAATACTAGACTTAACAAATGAATTCAGCAAGGTTGCAGGATACAAAATGAACATTCAGAAATTGATAACATTGTTATAGACCAATAATTCTCAGAAAGAGAAACTAAAAAAAAAAAATCCCATTTATCCCTTCAACAACAAAAAATTAAGGTATTTAGGAGTAAACTTAACCAAGGAGGTAAAAGACTTATACTTAGAGAACTATAGGACATTGAAAAAAGAAGTAGATGAAGATACAATCAAATGGATATGTACACCATGTTTATGGATTAGAAGAATTAACATCATTAAAATGTCTAAATGACTCAAAGAAATTGATAGATCCAGCATCACTATTAAAATATCAATGGCATACTTCACAGAACTAGAGCAAATATTCGAAAAACTTATTTGGAACCATAAAAGACTCCAAATAGCTGCAGCAATCTTGAGAAAGAAGAACAAAGTTGGAGGAATCACAATACCAGCTGTCAAATTATACTACAAAGCCATTATAACCAAAACAGCCTGATACTGGCACAAGAACAGATAGAATAAACCAATGAATCAAAACAGAGATCCCACAGATTGACTCACATCATTGTTACTTATAGTTACTTATAATAACAGTGTTACTCTAGTTACTTATAATAACCAAGACATGAAAACAACTTAAGTGTCCACTGATGGATGAATGGGTAAAGAAGTTACACACCACACACACACACACACACACACACACACACACACACACACTGGAGTATTAGTCAACCATAAAAAAGAAGAAAAAACAGCCCGTCCTGCTGTGGTTTAGTGTTTCAGGGTCAACCTATGAACCAAGAGGTCAGGGTACATGCCCAGGTTGTGGGCTCGATCCCCAGTGAGGGTGTGCATGATGCAGCTGGTTGATGATTCTCTCTCATCATTGATGTTTCTGTCTTCCCTCCCTTCCTTTCTGAAACCAATAAAAATATTTTTAATTTTTTTTAAAAGAAGGAAATACTGCCATTTGTGACAACATACATGAATTTTGAGGGTGTTGTTGAGTGAAGTAAGTCAGACAAAGGCAATTCCAGTATGCCTTCTCATTTATATGCAGAAGCTAAAAAATGTGAACTCATGAAAACAGTACAGATTGATGGTTGCCCAAGTTGAACAAGTTTCAAGCTGTAGCTTTCTCCATCTATCCAGTCCTGACTCTTTTCCATCTTTCAAATTTCCTGATCGACTTATGGGAATTTCCCACTTTCCCTCACTAATCATGAATTTTTCTTTTAAAAAAGTACATGTATTATTTCATTAAATCTGGAATGAGAAGGAAAATAAAAAGTGCACTCAGCTGACCACCTCCATCCAAATTCTGGAAACACTGCATGTGATTAAAATAGTGAATAAAGGCCAGCACCCATGTGTACCACCACTGAAAAGAACCAGGACCTGGTATGTCTGTCATTGAAATGTGCTACAGGCACAGTATGCTGGCTTGCATTAATAGAAATCTATCCATTTTTATAAGCAGAGTCTGTCTTGACTGGTTAGGACCAATAACATACTAGCTGCTACATATTTGGAATACCATCCCTAAGGTATCCTATCTATCTAATAAAAGAGTAACATGCAAATTAACCATCACTCTGATACATCCATAAGCCATGCCCATCAGCCAACCAGGAGTAAGTATGCAAATTAACCCAACCAAGATGGCTGTGGCCATGGTGAGAGCAGGAGGAAGGCTTGGTTTTCCCTGGTGATGGAGGAAACCAAGCTTTCTGCATACCCTGGCTGGCCCATGCCTCTGCTTAAGGCTACAAAGTTTTAATTATAGAAGATAAATAAATCCCAACAAAAATGGCAGCAGCCACAGAGCTGGAGAGAGCAAGAGGCTAGGGTTGCCTCTGGTGATGAAGGAAGCCAAGCTTCTGCAGCCCTGGACTGTTTTGCCCTCTGCTTAAGGCTACAAAGTTTCAATTATAGAAGATAAATAAATCCAAACAGAAATGGCTGCCACCACAGAGCAAGCAGAAGGCTTGGCCCTATTCCAGGCTACAAAGTTTCAATTGTAGAAGATAAAGAAATCCCAGATACCAAGGCCTCTGCTTGGGTCACTGGGGGCATGGCTGGCCTGAAAACCACCACAGGCCCCTCACTCAGGCTGCCCCATTCCCTAAGAAAACCCCACCCTGATCTGGGACACCCTTCAGGGCAAACCAGCTGGTCCCCACCCATGTACCAGGTATCTATCCTATCTTTTAAAAGAGTGATATGCAGATTGACTATCACTCCAACACACAAATGGCTGCCCCATGTGGTCAAAGATCCTGCCGCCATGTGGACACAAGATGGTCACAAGATGGCCAGCAGTGGAGGGCAGTTGGGAGGGACCAGGCCTGCAAGGGATGGCAGTTGGGGGCGATCAAGCCTGCAGGGGAGGGCAGTTAGGTGTGACAAGGCCGGCAGAGGAGGGAAGTTGGGGGCAAACAGTTAGACATCAATCAGTCTGGCAAGGGAGTAGTTATGGGGTGATCAGGCTGGCAGGCAGAAGTGGTTAAAGACTATCAGGAAGGCAGGCAGATGATCAGTTGGGAGACAGCAGTCCTGGATTATGAGAGGGATGTCCAACTACCCATTTAGGCCCGATCAGAATTGGTCTAAATGGGCATTCGGACACCCTTCGAGAGGTCCCAGATTGGAGAAGGTGTAGGCTGGGCTGAGGGACACTCCTCCCTCCTCCACCCCCGCCCCCCCCAAGTACAAATTTTTTGCACTAGGCCTCTTAGTACTAAATATAAATCACAAATAATTACTAAAATGTCTCCTCAATAAACTTCATGGTTAGGAGGAAGTTACTCTAGGTATTAAGTGCTATGAAGAAAATAGGGAGAACCCTTATTTTCTAAGTGCATCTCCCAGTAATTGTAACACCTTACTCCTCACCACATCCTTAATGCTTATAATGGTTCCTGGCCTACAGTAGAAATTTGAAAAACACATTTGAATAAATAAAATATAAATTGAGCCCTGGCCAGGTAGCTCAGTTGGTTAAAGCATTGTTCCCATATGCCAAGGTTGTGGGTTTGATTTCCAGTCAGGGCACATACAAGAGGCAATCAATGAGTGCAAACATGGGTGGAACAACAAATCAATGTTTCTTTCTCTCTCTTCTTTTCTCCCCCCTTCTATCTGAAATGAATAAAATAAAAAATATGTAGAAAAATGACTAAAATAATATATGTTTCTATTTCCTCATTTATAAAATAAGTTAGATCAAACTCCTAGTCATTCTGAGATTGAAGATATTAATTCCACTTGTAATTAAACAGATTGCATTTTCATTAAGTTATGATAGCAGTAAATTTACCAAGCAAAATGAAAAGTCACAGTCCATTATCTCCAGATAATCTTTCAGGCTCCTTAATTATAAGTATCTTCTTAAGCTATTTATTCACCAATAATAAATAAAACAATAGAAACTTATTTTAAATTATTTTAATTTTTAGAATTTTCTAATACATGGTTTAGAAAAGTGAATTTTGGTACCATGACTTAGAACTTTTTCTCAAGTTTAGCCTTTAAATTAACCACAGTAGCTACACTAAGGATATTTAAACCTCACTCAGAGAAATGCTGAAAATCAAGGCACAAATTCTTTTGTGGAGGAAAATTATTTCAAAGTGCAATTTTTAAAAGCTAATAAAAAGAGTAAAAAGGATAAAATAGAGACCATTCTGGGAAGACAAAAAAGTGAGTAATTCTTCCTAAAAAGAAAATAAAGAGGAGGGCAACGAGCAAAAGAAAGGCTCAATTATTTTCCTGATATAAAATTCAAGTATTTAAAAAACTTTTTAAAATCATAAAATGCTGCTACTCATTTCAAAGAAAAAGTAATCCTCATTATTTTCTAGAATTAAAAAATAATAATCTCTTTTACTTAAGGATAGTCAGAGATCTTAAGTCAATACTTAGAAATGGAAAGGTTTGCTTTTCTAAATCTAATATCAATATAATACAATCTACTTTGAAAAAATTTATCTGAAGGAACACAGGACTTTATTTTTAATACAAGTGTAAAAATTTAAACTAAACAAAAAGGCTTTCAACTGGATATGCAGCTTACTATATTTTGTACTAAATTTCTTAAGGACAAATATTGTGCAATACTGTTATTTATATTCCATCAGGAAATGTAAAACATACCTACACAGGTGGTCAAAAAAAGTACTTACACAATTGCACAAAAATTCAGTTAGAATTCCAGTTTTCCAACATTTAAAAAATTGCCAATTTTCACTTATATCCATCTTATCTACATGTTGATAAATAAAATTCTTCCCAGGTGTTGTTAAATAAGAAAATACTAGTCTCATTTGTCATTTATGCATTTTTACCTGAATATTTTACCAACTGAAACACATATTTAGAAAAATTGTTATTATTATCAGAGACAATAATAAGGCAAAGAAATAAATATTTGCTTTTAATTTTTTCCCTTTCTTGTCTACTTCAATCTATGCTTTAAGGCTCAGAGCAGATATCACAATATATCAATTTTTTATAAGGTTTTCAAATGTTTGGCCCAAAGTGAAGTTGTTCTGTTGACGCTATTTAAATATTCCTCTCATCTTCTCAAGTAACTTCAAACATTTTCATGCCAGTCATCCATTCCAAAAGGAACAGTGATTCAAAGGAAAGTGAATAACTTAGGGATCTATAAAAGACACTGCAATGTATCTTGTTCCATTTTTAACAGGAAGTCCTTCATGTAGATGTGTGAGTCTCCCTGGGTGCATAAAGCTCCAGCCTTTTCTCGGTGATTCAATAGAGCAATTGTATCGTAGAAATTTGCATCCACCTCCCTAAAAGAAATAAAACAAATAAATATATCATCCCTTTGTGTTTAATATTTTATCACTGAAGCCCCCCTAGAAAGAGATTTTTCAAAAGCCTTCAGGAAGCCACTTAGGTTAAGGTGACTAGTCGTCCCGCTTTTGGCGGGACAGTCCCGATTTTTAACAATTTGTCCCGCTTTCCGTGGTGTTTTAAAAAAGTCACTCATTTATGAATATTAAAGAACATTATAAACTGACAAACCAAAAGTCAGATATAAAGACAGTAAAGCAACAAGCACACTGTAAAATTACAGCGGGGAGAGTAGGGAGATCTGGGGGAGATAAGAGATCAACCGAAGGACTTGTATACATGCATATAAGTACAACCAATGGTCACAAAACTCTGGGGAGGGAAGGTATGTATGGGAGGGAGGGGTAATGTTAAAATATGTACACAGATAATAATTTAATTAAAAAAATGAAAAAAAGTCCTGATTTTTGGAAAGAATGCACGACAAGCTAAGAAATGGCGGGAGAACGGGAAGGGGATATACGGTTTTGGGCGGCCATGTGGCTATTTAGCCAGGATATGAGTTTTATATTATTTTTGTTAATTTTATAATGTTAAACTTTAATAATAACAAATAATTGTTGAGAACTGGTTATCGAGAACTGCTTATAAAAGTTCGCATTGTTGATCAGTTGTTAGAATTCAACCACCATTGTTTGGACTTAATGAACAATGGCATTTTTGGGGATTGGCAACGACGAAAACATTTTATAACTGTCTCCAGATGATACACATCGTTAAACAAGTGATGTCATTACAAATCAGCTATTCAGATAATTTAGGTAAGTAAATTATTTATTTATTTCATAAATATATAAATTTTCTTGAATTTAGCAGACAGTACTCACATTATTTATATTTCATGTTTTCATTGTTCTTTGATAAGCAGTTCTCGATAACCAGTTCTCAACAATTATTTGTTATTATTAAAGTTTAACATTATAAAATTAACAAAAATAATATAAAACTCATATCCTGGCTAAATAGCCACATGGCTTCCAAAAACCATATATTCCCTTCTTGTTCTCCCTCCATTCCCTAGCTTGTCATGCATTCTTTTCAAAAATTGGGACTTTTTTAAAACACCGAGGGATGCAGGACAAATTGTTAAAAATCGGAACTGTCCCGCCTGACCCTAACCCCAGATAGCCATGTTCCCAAAACTTCTTCCCACGCCCCTTCTCCCAGACACTGGCCCTCAAAGCTGCTTCTGCCCACTTTGAGAGGGGTTGTGCTCTAAATTCTTATGTTTGTATAGTTAAGAAAAAAACAGGCTGACATTGGGCTTACATGTAACCCGTCCATAGTAATCACTTGCTCTACAGGAGCGCACCCATAGCACCCAAGTTAATCTGGGATCCCTCGGGAGATATCTAGGTCCAATCCTGGGGGGAGGGAGGAATTGAGAACAAACTGGCAGCTGGACATCCCTGGAGGGACATAGCAGTGCACCAAGTGGCAGATGGCCAATGGAATCCAGAGCAGGCTGGGTGCCTACTGCCCTGGAGTCAGGAGAGGCTCCCTGCCACTGCAGCTGTACTCACCAGCCATGAGCCCCGCTTCTGGCTCAGTGGCATTCATCCTGTGGGAGCACATTGACTATCAGGGAGCAGCTTCTGTGTTAAGCTTTTGCCCCTGGTTATCAGTGTGCATTATAGCAACTGGCTTACTGGTCATTCTGGCCATTCCGGTGGTTCCGCTGTAATAGTCACTGGGCTTTTATATATATATAGATTGGCAAAATTCAAATTATGCTATATAAGAAAAAACTTTAAAAAAAGGAAGGGGGGTTTAAAGCCTTTTTGTAATGACTGAGAAATGTAAAAAATAAATCCCATAATTACCTGGAAATCTTCTCCCACATTATTGAGTGCAATGTTGATGGTAAACGTAGAAGCATCGTGATGAGGACGAAGAGAACGCTGTCTGTCCGGAGAATATTTTACCACAAAATTCAATAATGCAAATCCCTATAAAGGCAAAGTAAATGAATGGATTTGCTTAGTAATAAAAATATAAAATAGCATATATGTGTAAAAACTGGTAAGAGGAAGGCAGGAGGAATGGGAGAATAACAACCTTTGTATAATAGCCTGCAAAGACCTTCAGTGTAACTGGTGCAATAAACTCCCGGATAAAATGAAGCCAAACATTCTCCAGATCAATTTGCTTCATGTGGATATCATCAGTTGGGACATTTTCATAACCACCAGATATACGGCTATCCTAAAAACAAATTAAGGACATCATAAAGTGTGGTCCACAGCAATCCACATTTATACTATCTTGGAATTTCTTCAATCCCAAGATCATTAGAAATAAAGAAATTAACAGTTTAATTATGGCAAACCATCTGCTTTAACTGTGAAACTATAAAAAAAAAACTTAGGTTAAATGGCTTTGCAAATATATTCATGAAGCAAAACATAACAGAGTTTAGTAGACTCTGTTCCTACTTATTTAATGTGTTAACCCAAAAATAAAAAGGTCAAAGTAAGAGGTAACAAGTGTTTATTTGATATTCAAAAGAGTAGTTATTCAGAAAACATTGATTCAGATAGAAACTCAAATAGTGTTTTGATTAGGAAACAAAAGCAGTGGGTATTTATGAGAAGGAGTAGGAGAACAATTACATCAATAGAAGGAAGCATTTCTATAGGTGCAAATAAGCTAGCACAGTGATGCTAATGCTAAACAGTGTTTTTAATTTCAGTCCAGGTAGTCATAGCATCTTCCTTCTTGTTATCTTTTCACACAATGGTTTGGGATACAAGCTACTCTTGGGTCTAGCCTAAGGTTATTATGCCTTTTTAACATTCCAAAGATTTGCAGAATAAGATATGCAAGATTCTGGGGTGGCAGCTCCAATTCCATTTTAAAGTGGCTCCATTTAGATTATTTTTACAAATATGTATTTAAGATCTGACTATAAAGTAAATAAAGTTAATTTCCAAAGCCTTCCCAAGCCTCCTAAAGAATGAATTTTTTACAGTGACCCTTCAGGCAGTGTTTGCTGCTTGATGGGCATACATTTGCTGGATTACCTACCATAGAAACAAGCTTTCCCTGCTTGGTTTCTCACTTCTACTTTATGGCACCCAGTCTCATTATCCTGCCTGCCAACTGCAGACTTCTGGTTCTTCATCATTCTTTGAACTTCTGTATCCCTGATCAGCTAACTAGCTGAGGTTTGTAATTTAATAGAGGCAGTAATATTCATGAGTATTCCACTTAAATTTCTTGGTATTTGGAAGGAGCTGGCATGTGAGAATTCTCAAAGGAAAAGGAACACATTGAACCCCTGACAGTGAGACTTCTGCCAAGTCCTTGACACGGAATGTAAATAAAAAACTGACTTACACTGAAGGCATTCAGATTCTTTCTTATATTTTATACAAAAAGCTTTGATAATCAACCAGATAAACTTAGTATTTTTCACTATAGCTCACTGTAAAAATGCAGAGAATAAAAAGTGGCCTCAAGAACAACATCACACAATAAAGACAACATGACCTCATCATCTCTAGTCTGAGACATGATCCTTACAGACTAACCAATGTAATAACATGCATAAATGAGAAACAGGCCCAGGGAGATCAAATGTTAAACACTCATTAGGTAATGGTAGAATTAGACTTAAACACAGCTCTCCTAACAGCCTTGGCTAGCCTACTATTCAGGTCTATTCAGAGATGTACAACAAAAAAGATAAATTCATTCTAAATTATCTAAATATCTACCTTCCTCCCAACTCCACATTCACATTTCAGTTTTCTGTGTGAAATTACAACTTACATGATGCTTCCCTCCAGACCACTGGCCATAATGCTCCATTTCTTCCACCAACTCATCACAGGCTTTTTCAGAAAATATGGGAAACCAAAAGACATCTGGACAAGGCTATAAAGCATGGCATCACCATTAAGAGAATAACATTCTATGTCTTTTAACTATTAACTAGCATTTTAAAAGAAATAGGGCAGAATACTCAGTTAGATGTCCTTTTTAAGAGATCTGTCCCATATTTTTGACATTACTATTATAAACAATACTAGTTTTGGGGATTTTTAATACTTAGGATACTTTTTAAAAAAAACATTTTAACATCAGTAAATTAAAAACGTCTTAAAGTCAAAGCCAAGCAGCCACTGTAATGTAGTTTTAATGCCACAGTACTTGGTAAAACATTCATTTTGCTGTCACCTGTGTGAGTACATATGCATGTCTGTGTGTCCTTTGCATACATGTATTTACTTGGTGTTGTATTTGCCGAACTGAGTTGCCCTTTAAAATGTCTTTTAAAATGATTTATACTATAATTTGTGACAGAAATGAAAAGTTATTATGTATGCAGTGCACTAGAACATATAACATCTATTCCTTAATAAGTGTAAAATAACTCTTTCAGTATGTATAAAATGAAAATATTCTAAATGACTAAAAAAATTGTGTCATAGTTTAATTGGAAGTATTTTATTTTTCTCTCTCATAGTATACAAAATAAAGAGATAACTCAGAATTAAAGATTCCCTATATTCTCTAAAAAAGGTATTAGCAATAGTTTGAAATACTACTAATCTAAAACAGTTCATTTTGTAAAAGACAGATCTGAGAAGAGATTCTTGGAGCTCAATTTCTTTCAAAGGTAAACTTCAATTGAAAGATATTTGTCCATGGCTCCTTATTTTTAGTCGTTTGGGAAAGCTATAATATTAATTTGTGGATATACAGAACAGTGTGATGATTCTAGGGGTGGGTATGAGGCAGGGAGGTGGAGGTGGAAGAGGGTATATGGGGGTTAAGTGATAATGGGGAAAAATAAAGAAAAATAAAACAAAAAGAAAGCTATGACATTGATAGCATGATTTAAAAAAAATGCATGATTTTAAAATTTGTGTTTCTCTCCACATTCTACAGTTTTATAACTGTATGATCCTTAAGGCTATAAAATTGGGAATCAAGCCATATAAATTTTACCTAAAGGGTAATTTATGCACATTCAAAACATCACCCACTAAAGCAGTATTGTAGTAATAATATATCATTCTGGAAAATACAGCAAAAAGTTCTACATATCATAATTATTAATACAAACCTGTTCAACTATATTTTCAGTGAAAATCTTTGAATAATCATGGTTTATATACTTTTCCTTCCAGTCCTACAAAAAAATTTCAATTATACAGATTAAAGCAAATACTTTTACAAATACTTGAATAAACAATATAAAGTATATGCATTTTAGAAATTACTCAACTTATAAATGACTGTTATAGACTAAATAGTTCTCAGAAACCACAGTTTATGTTTTTTAATCTTTGCTTCTATGTATGATCATATATCTTTTATGAAACACAAAATTTTGGTTCATCAGAATTTAAAAATGTGAAAAATATTAATTAGATTTGTATACTATATCCTATGCATCTACACAAAATGTGTTTAAATATGTGTTTTAAAAATGAACAATACAGAATTCTATCAACAAATATTAGTCAATTTGAGTATTACTTATATAGTGAATTACTCAAATAATTTCAATTTTAAAAATAAAATCAAAATTAAAAAAATATATATATATATTCAAAATTTCTTCCTTCACTTCAGATTTTAATATGTCAAAGAATGATCATAGGATTCTTAACACATTCACTTCCTTAAGTTATCAAATTTAAGATATAGAAATAATAGATCCTCTTGATGTTAATTTATGAATCAACTCTCCTCTTTGACCAATCTCTGACACATAAAGCACATACTGAAATGCCTCAATTTTTGTTAATAGCAGCTAAGAAATCCTTTCCTTGGGTCAAGTGTTTCATTTAAAATCCCAATTATTTAGAGAGTATATATTAAAATATGGAGTTGTTATTTAAAAAGATCTCTTATTAAATGTATTTAGGCAGTCTAACAAAATTCTTAATTTTCTCTTTATAAAGTACAAATATAGGAAAGTGACAGGAAAGACCTGAGGTACAGACATAAGATAACTCCAATCAAAACATGTTCCAAAAAATATTTGTTTGTAATATACTTTTTGAGGCCAGATTTCAAAGGATCCAGATAATTTACCCACATTCTTAGTTTAACATATCTCTGCTTATATGTAGCTAAGATATTTCTGATTTAGAGAATCCAAACTATCTTCAAATACTTTAATAAATTTCATTTAAAGTATCTTACCTAATAATAGACAAACATGTAAATTGACCATACCTTCTCTATGCCCATAGCCAACCAGAGTGAGTATGCAAATTAACCCCCAAAAGATGGTGGTTAATTTGCATACATAGGTGCCCAGTACCTGTGTCCCAGGAACATCCTGGCACACAGGTCACTATGAAGTAAGGCCATGTGAGCCCAGGGCAGCCTGGGAAGGGCTAGCCTGCAATCAGAATGAGAGGGCAATAGCGGAGCCTGCAATCAATCACAGGGAGCTAGGGTTCTGCTCCTGTCCAAGAGGCGGAGCCTGCGATCACAGGGAGCCTGGGGTCCCCTGCCCAAGGCCTAAAGCCTCTGCCAGAGGCTTTCAGCCTGGGCAGGCCTGAGCAGGCCTGAGCAGGGGCAGAGCCAGTGATCAGAGGGAGCTAGAGGGTCTCTGCCCAGGCCTAAAGCTTCAGCCAGAGGCTTTTGGCCTGGGCAGGGCCCAGCCCTCGACTGGGTTGAATTATGGAGGAAACTCCTTTTCTGATTGCACATTATCTAAGCTTCCTGTATGCTACTGGTAATATTCTTAGTAACTTGGGTAATAAAACTCCAAAAAAGTGATCTAGGGTTTTTCCACCACACTTCTGGAGCAAAAAACAAAGGTCCACTGCTGGAGGACTAAGAAATGTCATATCCTGCCCTAGCCAGTTTGACTGCCCTAGCTGGTTTGATAATGCCTCAGCCTGAGACAGTAGTGTCTGGGTTCGAGTTTGATCAAGGGCATGTACCTAAGTTGCAGGAGGCAAACAATCAAACTGTTCCTCTCACTTTGATGTTGCTCTCTGTCTTTCCCTTTCTCTTCCACATTCTCTAAAAATCAATGGAAACATATTCTCAGGTAAGGATTAAAAAAAAGAAAGAAAGAAATGAATATCCTATGAAAGACACATCTTGAAAATGCCTAAGGAAAGTTGTCATTTTTTCTTGGTGAAGGCACTGGAGTCCATGTTAATGAAAACATCTTGGTGGCTGTGCTAACTGGCAGTGGCTGCAGCAGTGGGGTGATGGGGCTGGCGCCTTCCCCTGATCAGCCAGTTTGCCACCCACAAAGGGAGGCCAGTCTGCAGCTTAAGTCCGTTCCCCATGGGGAGCGGGCTTAAGCTATTAGTAGGACATTCCCTGAGGGCTCCCAGTATATGAGAGGGGGCAGGTTGGGCTAAGGGATCCCTCACCACCAGTGCATGAATTTTGTTCACTGGGCTTCTAGTATAATTATAAGAATCAAATTACTATATTATCTTATTATTCCCTCTAGTACTTATTAATGTTTGGATTTCAAAATAGGAGAAAAATTAAAAGTAAATAATCATTCATAACATTTCAGAATCCTTCTGTATTCTTTCCTATGTGTCATTACTGAAATTAAAGAAAAAAGCCCCTAAGATTTTACATTAATTTTTTGTTTTGACTACCTTTCAAATATCATTGAACAAACTGTGACCTTACTAATTTCTTATAAGTTATGATAATGGGAAAATCATTAAATATATTGCTATGCATATCCTCTACAAAGTATATCTATATGGTGAATTTCTAAAGTAAACAACAACAAAGTAAAACCACAGAAAGAAAAGCTATTCCAACTCACTTGTGATATTATCATTGCCCTAGAGGCCTGGTGTATGAAATTGGTGCATGGGAGGGGGTCCCCTCAGCCCAGCCTGGACCCTCTCCAATTCAGGACCCCTCGGAGGATGTCCAACTGCAAGTTTAGGCCCAATCCCTGGCAGCTGGACACCCCTCTCACAATCTGAGACTATTGGCTCCTAACTGCTCACCTGCTTGCCAGCCTGATCACCCCTGACCGCCACTGCCTGCTGGCCTGATAAACCCTAACTGTTCCGCTTGCCAAATGGGCCGCCCCCCACCGCTGGCCTGGTCACCCCCAACTGCTCCCCCCACTGGCCTGGCTGCCCCACGCAGTCTGCAGTTCAGTTGTTTGGTCATCCCTCACTAACTCCCCTGGAGGCCTGGTCACCTCACACAGCCTGCTCTTTGGTCATCTGTCTGGTTGTTTCAGTCATGATGGCCCCTGGCTTTTTATATATTAGGATAGTCTCTAAAAAATTGAATTTTTATACAAACATCTACAATTCAGGACATAATCTGTAATATTTTTTCAGGATGCTAACATTACTTAAGAAATCAAATAATAGAGAAACCAAGATGGCGGCGTGGTTGAGGGGCTGGTATGCCGCTCCCACAACAATTTAAAAATTGAAGCTAATATGAGGGACATCTATCATCCAGAACTGCTGTGGCGGGGAGGTGCTAGGTGGTTGATGGTCAACAATTTACATGATAGTAGGAGCAATGAGGGACCGATGGGGCTCTTGAAGTGTGACTGGCTGGAGGATGGAAGAATGCCAGACCCAGAGTGGCCAGGCCCAAACAGCAGCAGCCAATCCTGGAGCAGCCAGGCCGGAGCAGCAGCAGCCGGGCCCGGAGCAGCAACAGCCAGGCCCAGAGCAGCCAGGCCCAGAGCAGCCAGGTCTGGAGCAGCAGCAGCCAGGTCCAGAGCAGCCAGGCCCAGAACAGCCAGGCCCAGAGCAGCAGTAGCCAGGCCCAGAGCAGCATCCAGCCTTGGAGCAGCCAGGCCTGAAGCATCCAGGACCAGAGCAGCCAGGCCCAAAGCAGCCAGGCCTTGAGCAGCAGCAGCTGGGCCCGGAGCAGCCAGGCCCGGAGCAGCCAGGCCCGGAGAAGCATCCGGGCCCTGAGCAGCCGGGCCTGGAGCAGTAGCAGCCAGGCTCAGAGCAGCAGCAGTCAGGCCCGAAGCAGCAGCAGCCAGGCCTGGAACAGCCAGGCCCGGACCAGCAGCAGCCAGGGCTGGAGCAGCCAAGCCCGATGCAGCAGTAGCCAGGCCTGAAGCAGCCAGGCCTGGAATGTTGTGGGGTTGAACCTTGGGTTCAAAATGAAAGGAAAGAAGGAGCAATGCAGCCAATTTGGGTGCCAGAGTGTTATGTCCATCATCACAATGGACTCAGAGATGCTCCTGTGTCCCTTCACCCAAAAGGATTGAGAGTTGCCCAGATGACAGCAAAGTGGGAGAAGAAAATTGAAAGCTACAGAAGGGACTGAGGTGCCAACATGGAGTCATCTGAAGAAATTAAAGACTGAAGTGGAAGCTACTTCTTTAATCATGTTCCTGTTCATGCTAGCATCTGTTAGCTTCCAGTCTTCTGCAAAGTCTTGTGCAGCAAGTCTAAGGACTATGAGTAAATCTACACCAGCAACAAAAGAGACTCATTTCATAGCTAAAAATATTAATAGGTCCATAATTCTGATTTCTCATTTTGTTGTTTTGCATTGGCATTGTTGTTATTATTTAATAGCCAGAGTTTTGCTCTTGACATTCAAGTTTTAAAAATAACGTGTATGTAATTTAGTTTTTGCATTGGCATTGTTTGCAATTGTTTTTAATTTTAGAGCTCTATTATTAATGTTTAAATTTAATTTTAATTAGTAATAAAGGGTGAGATGTAAAAAAAAGAAATCAAATAATACTCTTTTTCAAAATAACAAGAAATTTAGCACTAAAGTAAATTATGAAATTTCACCTTCACCATTAAAAAAGCTCCTTCTTAAGTCCATGAATATGTGAAACTAAATGAGCTGGAGGTGCTATCCTTTATTTATCTACTGGGACCCCTAGGGGAATGTTGGACTGCCAGTTTAGGCCTGATCCCTGCAGGCAGGTGACCTGCAGGGATCAAGCTAAAATCGACAGTCCAATGCCACCTACCACTCCTGCCTGCTGCTCCTGTTCATCCTGACCCTGCTGTTCCTGCTGCAGATTCATGCCCAGTCAGTTCCGATTGGGAAATGTTCACACCACTGCTGAAGTGGCACTCGCCAGCCATGAGCTCTGCGTCTGGTGCCAGTTGGGTAGGTAAGCAGCGTTCCTGCTGAGCACGCTGACCACCAGGGGGACAGCTCCTGCATTGAGCACCTGTCCCTTGGTGGTCAGTGAATGTCATAGCAACCAGTTGACTGGTCATTCAGTCACTTAGGCTTTTATACATATAGATTTATGTTTTATTAATCCCCATCTGAGGATATTTTTCCATTAATTTGTAGAGAAAGTGGAAGTTAAGGAGGGAAGGAGAGAGAGAAAAAAAAGATCATAAATAGATAGTGAAACATATATGTCAGAGAGACAACAATTGGTGAAAATACTTTTTAAAATATTTACTTTTTATTCAATAGAGTATTTAGAGACCATTAAATTTCCTATTCCTGGTTGTCAATTACTCCTACAAAATAAAACAGAATTCTGATAAGATGGATTAAGAGTTTTTAATAAAAAATTTTTACTATTGGCAAAAGAAAACTCTAAATAGTACTACTACAAAAATGATTCAAAGATGATCCTTTAATAGAGCATTTTTCCTTGAATAAATGTGCTGACTTCACTACATAGAACAGACAAAAAAAGTTAATTCCTATAGATTCAAATCTTTCAGAGAAAAAATAATTTTAGAATTTAAAAGTAAATTGTTTCCCAACTCAAGACTTTCTTTATATGTTAAATCCAGTTACTATGAAATTTTCTCTGGCTATCTTTGGTATATATTTACAAATTGTTTAAAAAAAAATAAACAAGGAGAGATAGAAAATGGTGGCCCAATAGACAGATGAGTCATGCACCTCATCCTGAGGCCAAGTTGGAAAAGTCAGTGAACATCAACCTGGAATTAACAAGTTAGACACAGCTAAGGGGACAATTTACAAGAAGGAAGGGCAGAGAACACCTGGAAAACAGTAGGAATAGGGATATGGACTGAAGAGGGCCAACTAAAACAATTTCCCCTAAGAACAGGAACAAGACAGGGATGCCAACATTCACCACTCCTGTTCAACATAGTTTTGGAAGTGGTAGCCATAGCAATCAGACAATAAGAAAAAAAAATTGTAACTAAATTAGAAAAAGAATAAAACTGTCATTATTCACAGATGACATGATATTGTGCATAGAAAATTATAAAGCCTCCCATCAAAAAATGACTAGATTTAATAAATGAATTTGGCAAGAAAGCAGGATACAAAATTAACGCCAAGAAATATATATATGGCATTTTTATACACCAATAATGCACTCACAGAAAGAAAAACTAAAAAAACAATCCCATTGATTATTTGCAACAAAAAAAATTAAGATACCTGGGAATAAACCTATCTAAGGAAGAAAAAGACCTATACTTGGAAAACTTCAGGATATTGAAAAAAGTGATAGAGGAAGATATTAACAAGTGTAAGAACATATTGTGTTCATGGACTGGTAGAATCAATATCATTAAGAGTCTCATGCTCTACTGACTGAGCTAGCCGGGCACTTCTAGAATCAATATCATTAAAATGTCCCTACTATCCAAAGCCATCTATAGATTCAATGCAATCCCCATTAAAATACCAACAGCTTATTTCACAGACCTAGAACAAACTTTCCTAAAATGTATAAAGAATAAAAAAAAGACCCTGCATAGCCTCAACAATCCTGAGAAAGAAGAACAAAGTTGGAGGGATCACAATACCAGATATCATTATATTATAAAGCCACTGTTCCCAAAACTGCCTAGTACTGGCACAAAAACAGGCATATAGACCAATGGAACAGAACAAAGAATTCAGGAATTGACCCAAAACATTATGCTCAATTAATATTTGAAGAAGAGGTCAAGAACATACAATGGAGTCAAGAAAATCTTTCAATAAATGGTGTTAGGAAAATTGGACAGATACATGCCAAAAAAAAAAAAAAAATGAAGCTAGATCACCAACTTCCACCATTCACAAAAATAAACTCAAAATGTATAAAGGACTTCAACCTAAGATGGGAAACTATAAAAATCTTAGAAGAATCTATAGGCAGCAAAATAGCAAATGTCTCTCATAGCAATATCTTTACCAAAACAGGTGCTAGGACAATGGAAATTAAGGAGAAAACAAATGGGACTATGTCAAAATAAAAAGCTTCTGCACAGCACAAGAGAGCATTAACAAAACAATAAGAAAGCCTGCTGCATGGGAGAACATATTTGTCAATGTTATCTCTGACAGGGTTTAATCTCCAAAATTTATAGGAAACTCCTATATCTTAACAAAAGGAAGATAAGCAATCCAATAAAAAAATGGGCAAAGGATCTAACTAGACACTGTTCAAAACAGGACATACAGAAGGCCAAGAGACATATGAAAACATGCTTGCTTAGAGTCACTAGTCATCCAAGAGATGAAAATAAAATAACAATGAAGTACCATCTCACACCTGTTAAGATGGCTATCATCAACAAATCAACAAATGACAAGTGCTGGAGGGGTTATGGAGAAAAAGGAACGAACACTTGTGCACTGCTGGTGGGAATGCAACAACATGGATGGACCTGGAGAGCATTATGCTAAGTGAAATAAAATGAACAACATAAACTGATGAACAAAAATAGATGCAGAGACATAGAAATATGAAACAGACTGTCCAACCTCAGAGGAAAGGCAGTGGATGGGGGGGATAAAAGATCAATCAAAGGACTTGTATGCATTTATATAAGCATAACCCATGGACACAGACAGTAGAAGGATGAGGGCATGTGCTAGGTGTTGGGAATGGCTGGGGAGAGGTATATGGGGGGAAAAGGAGACATATGTAATACTTTAAACAATAAAGAATTAAAGAAAAAGACATGACAAGTGATGGTGAGGATGTGGAGAAAAAGAAACCCTAGTACCTTGCTGGTGGGAATTCAGTCTGGTGCAGCCATTGTAGAAAACAGTATTAAGTTTCCTCAAAAAATTAAAAATGGAACTCCCATTTGACCCAGCAATTCCACTTCTAGGAATATACACCAAGAAATCAGAAACTCCAATCCAAAAGAATATATGCATCCCTATGCTCATCGCAGCTCAGTTTACAATAGCTAAGATTTAAATTCACCCTAAGGGCCCATCAGAAGTTGAGTGGATTAAAAACTGGGATACATCTACTCATTACAATACTATGCTGCAGTAAAAAAGAAGGAACTCTTACCATTTGCAACAGCATGGATGGACCTAGAGAGCATTTTGCTAAGTGAAATAAGCCAGTTGGAGAAAGATAAATATCACATGATCTTGCTCATTTGTGGAATATAATGAACAACATAAACTGATGAACAAAAACAGATCCAGAAACATAGAAGCATTGTACAATCTGTCAAATGGCAGTGGGAAGTACAGGAGGGGTGGTGATAATAGATCAATTAAAGGACTTTTATTTATGCATATAAGCATAACTAATGGACATGGACAGTAAAGGGATGACGGCTTGTGCTTGTGAGAGGGAGCGTGTGGGGAGAGGTCAATGGGTGAAAAAGGAGACATAATGTAATACTTTCAACAATAAAGAATTTTTAAACAATTTACACAAAATAGTAAAAAGTAAAAATTATAAAATAAAATTTATTTTCACAAACTAATGCTTGATTTTTCTTTCTGAAAATCAAAAAATAATATTATCATATGTGAGCTATTAGTAACCACCTTTTCCTGAAGTTGTGGTTAGAAATTTGATGTGCTCTTCAACATATAAGTAGAATACTTGGAGAATTACATTTTTTCCCCCAAACCTAATATATATCTTTATAAAAAAAAGTTATTTTTGCAGGTTTATATGTACTCTATAGAAAGAAAATATAATTAATAACATATTTTTTAAATTGATATGATTTTAAAAATTTAAAGCCTCTTAGCACATTTTCATATTATTCACCCAATTTATTTTAATCCATTTAGAGTTATAGGAAAAAAAGTAGTAAGTAAAGTTGAGTGTGAAATACATACCACAGGATTTTCAAAAATCTGCCAGAGGTCATTGTTATAATGGGAAGTATTGTAATTTGCAGTTGATAATAGTCTTCCAAATTCGTGTCTATTAGAAATGTACATAAATACACCCTATATGTCAAAAAATAATAATATTAACAATCATAGAATAAAGTACAAGAAAACATGTTTAACCACAGAAAAATATGACATCAATTTCAATCTTTATCTTTTCACTTATGAACATGAATTTTATTTTTCATATAAAATGTACCTGATTAAAAATTAAAGAAATATATATATTTTATTCATCATGAATTCAGACACCACACAAAACAAATTGCTTGCACTGCCACTCAATTGAATAGCCAGAAAGGACTTTTTTGTGTCCTTTTCTCATTTATTCTAGATGTAGACATTGGGGGGAAATTCCTGTTTGAAATCAGAAGTATTTTTGAGGCAATGTGCAATGAACTGTATCTCTTTTGGCTTCTTACCCTTTCAAAGAAGACATCACATTTTAAAATAATTCAAATGTCAACATTCTTTCATCAGTCTTTTATTTTTTTTAATATCCTAATTAGAGGCCTGATGCATGAAATTCATGCAAGAGTAGGCCTTCCTCCCCCGGGCTGCCGGCACTGGCTTTCCTCTGGCTACCAGCAGGCACCCGGGATCCAGGCTTCCCTTGCAGCCTTGGCTTCATCTGGAAGGTTGTCTGGAAGGACGTCTGCAAGGATGTCTGATCTAATTAGTATATTATGATTTTATTATTATATAATAAATGATGTTGAAAAACTAAACTCAGAAACTATTCATGCATTATAAGACAGCTAAAAATCAGTCTCATATCCTTGTCCCAAACCAAATAAATGTGGCAACATCACTAAGGTAAGGTTGTTTCTTTTTGTACCTGTTTGAACGATAAAGAAGTTAGTTATCCTATATAATAAAAGGGTAATATGCAAATAGACCAAATGGCAGAACAACTGAACAACCAAAGTGTAATATGCTAATGATATGCTAAGGCTGCTTAAGCACTTGCTATGATGTGCACTGATCACCAAGAGGCAGATGCTCCGACGGGTAGGTTAGCTTGCTGCAGGGGTCCGGCCAATTGGGACTGAGCAAGATAGGCCAGACAAGGCTTGGGGCCCTCCAATAGTCCCTCCCCTGCCTTGATCATGCACCGGTGGGGTCCTTCAGCCTGGCCTGAGCCCTCTCACAATCTGGGACCCCTTGAGGGGATGTCGGAGATCCCATTTCAGCCGATCCTGCAGGCCACTCCCATTGGGAAGGTCCCAGATGCAGGGCTTATGGCTGACAAGCGCTGCTGCCTCTCCCAATCAGGACTGATTGGGCACAAACCACAGCAGGCTCAGTGGGGCCAGAATGAGCCAGAGTGGCAGGTAGGAACTGCAGGTGGCATTGGACTGCAGGTTTTTGCCTGATCCCTGCAGGCCACCCAGAGGGACCCCACCCATGCATGAATTCATGCACTGGGCCACTAGTTAATAATAAAAAAAACTCATGAAGAGTACCCAATTCTAATTTTTATCAAAATGTACTTTATACTTACTTCTACACTGTCTCTCCCTTAAAAAAACAAAAATGAGCGAAAGGGATTTATGTTTCATTTTCTTATCTATCATAATATGTCAGCCATAAAATATAAATCAACCCAAAGAATTGAGAGTTGAATATTCTACAATGCCCACCCCCAATACATAAAGCTTATAAGCACATATTTAGATTCAGAACCAGTGTATACCAACAATTTACCAAGCTAAATGGAAAGAAGACTTTTAAGTAACTTATTGCTAGACAATATACCATACCCAATAATCAAAAACAAATAAAAATAAATAAAAATAACACCTTTGGGGGGCTGAGCATTTGGAATGTTTCCGGAGTAGGGGAGTCTTTTTCCCTTTGCAAAGTCTAAAATGAAGAGAAGCATTGGGTAAGTTGACCTGCAAACCCACTCTCTCATGTATTTTCAGGTAGTAAAATAGCAACCCTTCATAAAAAGTTGACATTCTGAAATGTCCCTCTTAGAAAACATGCAGAACAAGCAAAGCTTATAGAGCACACAAAGAAACAACTCTAGCCCCCTTTTCCCCCTTGTGAAACATAAATCCAAGCTCATTTAGTAGTATAATTTCCATTAGACATAAAATCAAGACAAAGAGAAAAATGTGTAAGAGAGGCCATTCCGGGATGCGCTGTTGAGTGAAATTAGCCAAACATGAGCACAAATTATATTTACAGATACTGAGGATATTTAATAACAATGCACATAGGTTTGTAGAAAAAAACAAACATTTTCACACAACACATGCCTTATTAAACTAATAAAAAATACTTGCCAACTTTTCTGATTGTTCACAAAATTATATTTGCTCACATAAATTTGAATACAATAATCAAATCCTTTCTAAAACAGAAACCATATAAATGTTTAAAAAGATATTTATACATTTTGAAAACATAATTATTTTCTATAGTCATTTAAATTATATAATGAAAGTAGATTTATAGAGTAGCAATTTATCATTAATAGATTAAAATATGCTACACACCTCAATCCATCTCCCAGTTTAGTGGTAAAACCTGCAGATAATAAAAAAAATCAGTACTGACACTGATTTTCAGAGCAAAAGTGTGTTCTTAAATGTGTAAATGATCATTTCACCTAAGCTTTCTCTAATTAATTTTAATGAGATCAAGTTTTCAATACAGAATTACAAATGAAAGTATAGATTAATTTTTTAAAAATGCTATGCTGATTTGTAACAAATTTATATTTATTATTGAATCCCACTGTTGCTGATATGTTAGCTTAAGTACTAGCCTAATTTTTCAAGTATTTCATAGGTAAATATTCACAAATCATTCTCCATAATTATTCCCAATTTCCCAACACAGAATCAAAAAAATTGGCTAGTATTTACAAACTAGAAAGAAAAAAGAACATCAAAAGAAAATAGCACATCAATTGGTAAGGCAAGCCATCTTCTAAGAACACCGAATAAGCCATCGTCATATACCCTACCATTTCTCTAGCATTTCGGCAAAGAGCCATGTCAGGATCCAGTCTATCACGAACAAAATAGTTCCTTTCATTCATCTCTGATCGAAGTGTCTTCCCTTTAATTAAGTACACATTAGCCACGTATGGGACATTCCATAACCCTCTGAAAATAAAGAGAAGTCATTCCAAAATACCACAAATATAAAATTCTTAAAGCTTTATTTTTGTTTTAAAAATAAATGATTTATATGTTTTAAATTATATATATAAATTATTGAATCAAATTACATGCAAATACAAACATACTTAATGCAATTTCTCTCTTCTCTCTCTCTCTCTCTACCTCACACACACACACACACCCATACATACATGATATTTGTACAGCGTGTCCCCAAAACATGTACACACACTTTAACAACTGATAGTTGAATTGATGTTTTTTTTCTTTTCATCCAGACTAAGCTTTAAACAAAGAAAATTCATCCTAAAATGCTACTGGAAGTTTGAAAATGCAATTGAAGTACAAACTCTGCATTTATAGTTATGCAAATTGTGTTTATATATTTTGGAACATCCTATAAATGAGATTATTCTATATAATAATTTATCCTATAAAAGGCTAGGTGGCATTATGTCCTCACATGATGCCTTACAAGATGGCTGCCACAAGATGGCCACCTGCACAGTGGAGGCAGGGCCTGGTGGCCGCTCTGCACTGTGAGGTGTGGGGGTCCTGTGGCTCTGTGCCGCACAGAGGAAGCCAGTCCTAGCATCTCCAGCACCTCTCGTGGAAGAGGCGGATCCGGGCAGAGGAGGTGGGTTACAGCAGGGGAGGGCATTGGGAACAATCAGGCCAGCAGGGGAGCAGTAAGGCATCATCAGGCTGGCAGGGGAGTAGTTAGGGGGTGATCAGGCTGGCAGGCAGAAGTGGTTAGGGGCAATCAGGCAGGCAGGCAAGCAAGCAGTTAGGAGCCAGCGGTCCTGGATTGTGAGAGTAATGTCTGACTACCAGTTTAGGCCCAATCCCACAGGGACTGGCAATCAGACATCCCTCAAGGGGTCCCAGATTGGAGAGGGTTCAGGCTGGGCTTAGGACACATCCCCCATGCATGAATTTCATGCACCAGGTCTCCAGTTAGATATATAATAAACTGCATTGCTATGAGATAAATCACTACCCTCCCTAGAGAAACTCTATTTTAAGGTTGACATATGATTGGCATTTTGACTGTCACCTCTCAGTTGTTACAGTTAGAGTATAATATTCTGTTGTACAGAAGGTGTTTGCATTTAAGATTTAGCAGTTTGATTTAAAAAAAATTGCCAATACAACTGGTTTTCCAGAGCTAGTTTACACTGGCTCCCCAGTGATGATTTGTAACTTCACTAAGCTTATGCTCAGTGACTTCACACTAGAAGCTTGAAATCAGCCATGGTAGAAGTATTTACACCTTAGAAATTGGCAAACACTATAAACCAAGGCATCCTCCAATCCCAAGAACCAGCTGTTAAACATTTACCAGCATACTACTCAATATAGCTTAAAATATATCCTCTTGAAATTCATTAAACCACCTCAAGTTTTGTTAAAAAGGAAAGATATGAAGAATTATAATCTGAAGAAAATGGTATATATATATATATATATATATATATATATATATATATATATATATATATTATTTTGTCTTTCATTCTTTCCACAGACTCATCTCCTCATTCTCAATATGGCTCACTTTATAAGAAGTGTGTAAGAAAGGATTCGCCTGAAGGGATATATGTGCCTGTTGCTTTTAGAGTACAGAAAGGGAAGATCTTGATAAAAAAAATTACATATTAAAAATATGATATCATTTTTCTTACTAGATAAGTCTTAAGATAAATGGTCATAAAAAATAAAGAAAAAGAAAACACAAAAATTTGTCATAAGATGTCATTCCTTCATGCAGTTTTTGTACATGAAGGAATGTGCATATGTATTAACTAGATTAAAAATCTCTACCTTTGTGTGTGTGTGTGTGTGTGTGTGTTTTGTTAATCCTCACCTGAGGATATATATATATATATATATATATATATATATATATATATATATATATATATATATTTAAGAAAAAGTGGAAGGGGTGGAGGGAAAGAGAGAGAGAGGGAGGGAGGGAGGAAGAGAGGGTAAGAGAGCAAGAGAGAGAGAAACATTAATGTAAGAGAGACATCTATTGGTTGCCTCCTGAACAAACCCTGACTAGGGCAGTGAAATGAACCTGCAACCCAGGTATGTGCCCTTGACTGGGAATTGAACCCATGATCCTTTGGTCTGAGGGCCAATGCTTTAACCACTGCTCAGTCAGGGCTCTACCTTCTTATTCTCACATTTTAGACAATGACAGGAGGTTAGAGAAAAAATCACATTATACAACTTAAATAAAACATGAATTTTCTATTATACTTCTGTGAACTCTTATTTCTACTATACCCACAGGCACTATCAGGCATATGGTCTATACAAATAACCCTAGAGACAATAAGTACTTTGAGATAACAGAATATAATCTTAGTGTTTTCTCAGCTATCTGCTTCTTAATTGCAGCTAACAAAAGCCTTCATCATATTTATATCACTCAAATTTACTATTACTTTTTTCACAAACACAACATCATTTTAACATTCAACTGTTGAACAAGTAGTATGTTTACGATTTTCTTTCCAAATTTAAGGGCACATATTTTAGTTATGAAAAAATGTTTTCCTTTTCAATTGGGCTGACATATTTGAGAAACTAGGCAAAGTATTTATGTCTCAGACACTTTGGTCCATCGTCTGTATGAAAAAGAATGACAGTCTCCTGTAATATTACCTTAGCAAAAAAAACCTATTTCAATTGTGACTGTTAGTTTTAAAAATATCAACTATTGTCTCAGGGGAAAAAAATATCAATCATACACACACTTTGTAACAAGTATATTCTTTTTAAATTCTAGAAATTGAATTCAGATGGTAGTGAAGAAATTGATTTTTAAAGTAGAATATTTAATACAGAAAATACCTGCAATAGGAAATGTTGGAAGAGTTTGATTCTGATTGTTTTTGTTTGTTCACTTATAAATTTTAAAAGCTATCAAACAACCTTCATCCTGGTCACAAAATAAATTAGTTAAACTAAATTTGCTTTATAATATTTTAACTAAAGAATATTATTGTACTTTTCTAATAATCAATCATAAGATTGCTATCCATGGTAACCATATATTATTTATTAGAATTTCCCACAACCATGAGTTTGTTCCTTTGAAGATGTGAATTTTAAAAACATTTTTTTGTAAAATACTTGTTTATACTAATATGTCAGAATCCAAGTCATTTCCCAGATTCCCAAATTTCCATTAAACATAAAGAAAAAAGATAGTTAAAAAAATAATAAAAAAATAAAAAAATTAAAGTAATATTAACAAGTTCCATCTCTACCTTTTAACGTATTTTACATTAAAAGATTAAATTAACTAACTTACACTCTATTCCCTTGAACAATATCCACATAATCTTCATATCGAGCAAAATAGCCATCAGGACTCAGGGCTCCCCAGAAGTTGGACCACAGCTTTCCATGGCGAGTTACAAGAGGAGCAATTATCTTTCTAAAGAAAAAAAAAAAAATCCAGGTAACTATTTGTTTTAATCACCACAGAATTATGGTTCTGAACCTAGCATGACACAGAAACATTCAAATTCATTTAACAAACATGCAGTTAGTCCATAAAACTGAAAGTAAAATAGAGAAATTGCTTTCCAACACTTTTTCTTAAATGAATATACTGCTGATTTTCAGTAATATTTCTTAAAAACAGAAAAGTAACTCAAAATGTGAATAAAAGTATAAAAAGGACTTTGTAAAATTCTCTTTCTTATGTTCAAAAAGGTGAGACTATTTTAATTATTTAAGTATTTCAGAAACTATAATATATAAAATCAAATATTTCATAATAATCCATGGTGCATTAAGGTGTCCAATAAATATCTGTTGAACAAAAAAATAAATGATGATGGGCTAAAATACTTGTACATAGGTCAGTTTTCCTAAAGTTAAGTCCTGAGGGCAAGTGCTGAGGATAGGGGAGTCCGGGGGAAGGTCAATGGGGGGAAGGAAGAGAAAGTGACAAATGTGCTACTATTTGTAATACCTTAAACAATAAAATAAAATAAAATAAAATAAAATAAAATAAAATAAAATAAAATAAAATAAAGTATATTTATAATTTTGCAGCTTTTAAAATGGGTTGTGCTAACCCTGGCAACATGAAACATTTTTCTGGCCCTTTAACTATTTTAGAAAATGAAAGAGTAGATAACTGCCATAGCACTCTAACCATCTACCAGGAAATAGTCTCTTTGAGAAAAGCATGTTACAAATCCAAAACATGTCACATATCTTCTAAGGGGAATCTAATTTACAACATGTCAACATTTTCCAAATAAGCTCACAAAATTTGACTTTGTTCTAAAATTACTTGTAAAGTATTGTGTCCTGCATCTCACAATTTTTAAGAAAAGCTCACAAAACTTCTCTAAGAGAAAACTTATGCATCAACTATTCTCCACAGAAAAACTATTCTCACAACACGCCAATGTTGTGAAGACCAGGCGTTACCTTTCTCTTACCATAAAAAAATAAAAATTAGTCTATAAAATATGCAATTAATAATTTTGGTTTATTTTTCCTGATTCCTATTAATAATAAAATATTAACCAGAAACACTTATACTTTGATTTGTTTAAAATACATGAATAAATTACAAACTATATATTATGTTTATTTAAGAATGATAATTCAATGTTAACTGAGAAGAACAAATATTTAATAGGAAAAAAACCTTGTAATTAAAATCTCAGCTGTCTCCTCAAGATGGATGAGAAAAGAAATTTGAAAATCAACATTTATCTGAAGTGTGCCTCAATGGTTTTGAGCATGGAAATATAAGAATATAAGCTGGAGCCCTGGCCAGTGTGGGTTCAGTTGATTGGGTCATTGTCCCATGCATTGAAGTTCAATTCCTGGTCAAGGTACATACCCAGGTTTTGAGTTCGAATTCACTTGGGGTGTGGTCAGGAGGCAACCAATCAATAATTCTCTCTCTATCTGGTTTCTCTCTCTCTCTCTCCCCCCTCTCTCTGTCTCTCTCTAAAATCACATATCCTCAAGTGAAGATTTAAAAAAAAATAGCAGCTGGGAGACTAAATATCTAAAGGAGTAAAATTTGGAGCACTGCAGTCAAAACCAGAGATAAGAAGAGGAGAGGAACAAGAGAACAGATGAGATTTTAGAAAGCCACATGCCCTAATTGTGACCCATCCCCTGACCCTCTAGACTTCAGTCAGGTCTACTAAATCTTGCAAGAGTCTTGGTCTATGTCGATGCTTTATGGAAACTACATACTTGGATGCAGGTGCCTATCATGTTAACCTAATCCTTTTTTTTCATTTTTTTAAATTAAAGTATTATATGTGTAATTACCATTGCTCCCCCCACCCGCACTCCCATACATGACCTCCCTCCCCAGAGTTTTTCATCCATTGCTTTTGCTTATATGCATGCATACAAGTCCTTCGGTTGATCTCTTATCTCCCCCATATCTCCCTACCCTCCCTTCTGTAATTTCACAGTCTGTTGCTTTACTGTCTCTGTATCTATCTTTTTGTTCATCAGTTTATAATGTTCTTTATTATCCATAAATGAGTGAGGTCATGTGGTGTTTCTCTTTCATTGGCTGGCTTATTTCACTCAGCATGATGTTCTCCAATTCCATCCAGGTTGCTGCAAATGATGAGAATTCCTTCTTTTTATGGCAGCATAGTATTCCATTGTGTAGATATACCATCGTTTTTTGATCCAATCATCTGCTGATGGGCATCTAGACTGTTTCCAAATCCTAGCTATTGTAAATTGTGTTGCTATGAACATAGGGGTGCATATATTCTTTCTGATTGGTGTTTCTAGTTTCTTGAGATATATTCCTAGGAGTGGGATTACTGGGTCGAATGGAAATTCCATTTTCATTTTTTTGAGGAAACTCCATACCTCATCCTTAAATAATTAACAGAAATTTATGAAACTGGAGAAATAACCAATTTTATTGACTCTTTACTTATGAGGAAAATTTTATAATTAACAAGGTTTAAAGCATTAGATTAATATTAAGTAGGATATATGTTAAATATGTATATGAATTCATTAACAATTTACTATAAAAGTTAATAAATACCTACCAAGTGCCATATAATAAAACATTAAATATTAAAAGCATATCCTACATAATAAAAGGCTAATATGCAAATAGAAAGACCGGCAGAACAATCAAAGTATCAGTTGCTATGACATGCACTGACTACCATGTGGTGTGCCCAGAGCATGGCATGCATCATCAGCAGGCAGCAGAGCTGTGGAACATAGCAGGCATCTGGTGCAACAGGATGGAGGAGCAGGTGAGTGGGGATGCTGGTTGCTGTCATCGGGACAAGCCTCTAGTGGCTACTGAAAATTCTTTGCTACTGTGCGCCGTGGTCCCACGTGGTGCTTGCACCTGTTGCCAGTGCCAGCCCCACTCATATGCACTGCTGGTGCTGGAGTCACTGCTCACACCCATTGCCCAGTGCTGGCCTCAATCACTTGGCACCATCAGTGAGTGCAAGCGGTGGCCGTAAGCCTTCATCGCCCCTCAGGGCTTCTCTTTCTCCCTCTACTCCTGAGGGGCAATGGGGCCGGCAGTCACTTCTTGCACCCGCTGCCAGCAATGGCCCCGCTCGCACCTGATGCTAGTACTACTGAAGCTGCCACTCACACCCACTGCTGGAACCCGACACACTTGCACACAGCTGGAGCCACCACTCACACCTGCTGCCAGTGCCCAGCACCGTTCCTGATTACTTGGCGCCATCAGTGGGTGTGAGCAGTTGCTGCCAGCTCTGATGGCCCCTGAGGTCTTCACCTCCCCTTTCTTCTGAGGGGCAAACGGGGCAGCAGCCTCTGCTTGCACCCACTGATGGTGCTGTCTCCGCTAGCATCTGCTGGTGGCGCCAGTCCCAATCGCTCCATGCTGTCAGTGGGTGTGAGCAAGGCCAGTGCTGTCAGTGCATGGGAGTGGCAAACAGAGGAGTTTGGGGGCTGAGATGGGATGGGTCAGGTAGGGGCACAGAGGATGGGCTGAGACTGCCCCTGTGCCCACTGCAGCCTTGTGACCCACAGTTCCTTTCAAGGTACACAAATTTGTTCAATGGGTCCCTAGTGTATATTTTACAGTATTAAATTTAAATCAAATTAAGAAGAAATTAACATAGCAATTTCAAGAAAATGTTACTGAAATCCACTGGGTTGTAAGAATCAAACAGGAGAGATTAAAAATGGCAGCAGGGTCGGTGATACTGCATGGACATGCTCCCTTGAAGAAGCTGAATAACAACTGAAATACAGAAAGGCGTGCTGAATAATCAACAGAAACCTCACAGAAAAGAATCCTGATACCCAAGGACTGAAGGTATGGAGACCAAATAGAGACTGGTAGGAGGGGTGGGGGCACAAAAGGGCCAACTGGGCACCCACAGACAGCAACTGAAGTTTGGGGAGATATCTCAGGTATAGGGTGAGGGGTGCCACTGAGAACACTGGATCCAATCTCGAAGCTGGGCTCCCCAGCAGAGAGCACCAAACGGAGGAAGTTATTCACATAATATCTAGCTGTGAAAACCAGTGGGGTGCTGTCTTTCATGGAGTGGCACCTGCAAGTTCTGGCACCCTCTTGAAGTACCAATGCACAAAAATTCCCTGTGGAGCCACCCACCTTGTGCTCTGGCAAAGGGGGGGTGAAGTGGACTGGAGCTGTGAGAGCAGAACCCAGGACTTGGAATTCAGAGGATAGAACTCAGAAGGCAGACACCCCAAGTTTCCTGGGCTGTCATTCCCTCCACATCAGAGGACATCTTTCCCACAAAGACATCTGCCTCGCCTGGGGGGAAGATGTTTGACACATCCTATAGAAAACCACCTTGCCCTGAGACTACTTAAGAGATTAAAAGTAACAATCATCCTACACTTTAGAATGATTGCCTGGAGGCAATTCAAGTCAGAATTTTATTAATCTGTAGACAGAGGCAATCCCTGGAGGCTTGAGTCTTTGCCTAATACAATTAGTCAGAAACAGCCTTTAACACTGTTCTGCATTGGAGATGGAGAGGTGTAGAGGTTTGTGACTAAACATAGTCACAAACCCAAAGAGACAACCAAAATGAGGAAACAAAGAAAAAATCCCCAAATGGAAGAACTAGAGAATTCTCCAGAAGAAGAGATAAGTGAAGCAGAGATAAGAAATTTAACTGAAACAAAGTTCAGAGTAATGATGGTAAAAATGCTCTACAGCATGAAAAAAGATATAGTAACTAAGAAAAAAGAAGAGAGTGAGATAAAGAATGACATAACACAAATAAGGAACACATTGGGAGGAATACACAGCAGATTAAGGGAAGCTGAGGACCAGATCACTAAATTAGAAGACAGTTGTAAATATCATTCAATTAGAGAACCAGAGAGAAAAAACAATTAAAGAACAGTAGGACAACTTAAGGGAGCTGTGGGACAACGTGAAACCTAACAATATTAGAATAGCAGGTATGCAAGAAGAAGCAGAAAGGGGGAAAGGCATAGAGAAGATATTTGAAGAAATAATGGTACAAAAATTCCCTAACCAGGTAAAGGAAAAGCTCACACAGTTCAGAAGGCACAGAGAACCCCTAACAAGAAGAACCCAAACATACCCACATCCAGACACATCATAATTAAAATGCCAAAAGTTAAAGACAAAGAGAGAATCTTAAAATCAGCAAGATAAAAGAAAACTATTATTTACAAAGGAGTTCCCATAGGATGACACCTGATTTTTCATCAGAAACTCTACAGTTCAGAAGGGAATGTCATGAAGGACTAAAGGCAATGAAAAGCAAAGATCTGAGATGAAGATTACTATATACAGCAAGGCCATCATTCAAAATAGACTTTCAAATAAAGAGGTTCCCAGATTTAAAAACAAAACAAAACACTAAAGGAGTTCATCACAACCAATCTAGCATTACAAGAAATGCTAAAGGGATTGCTGAAGGAATTGCTGAGAAGAAATAGAGAGAGAAAACTAGCCATATTGATATAAAAAGGCTATAAATAAGTACCTCTCAATAATAATCCTAAACGTAAATGTATTAAATGCTCCAAACAAAAGGTTAGAGTAGCTGAATGGATACAAAAACATGATCCAACTATATGCTGTCTACAAGAGACACACAACAAAATAAAAGACAAAAAGGATGAAAGTGAAGGGATGGAAAAAAATTTTCCCATTGAAATGGAAAAGGAAAAAAAAGGTGAAGTGGCAATATTCATATCCAACATAATAGATTTTAAAATGAAGGTCATCACAAGATAAAAGAGAAGTCACTACGTAGTACTAAAGGGATTGATCCAATAAGAGAATATAACCCTGATAAACATGTATGCACCCAATATAAGGGCCCCTAAATATATAAAAAAATGTCTAAAGGAGTTTAACGAAGAGACTGACAAAAATACAATCATAGTAGGGTACTTTAACACCCCTCTGACTTCCCTGGACAGATCTTCCAGACAAAAATTTAACAAGGAAACAGAAACTCTAAAGAACACAGTGGATCAGATGGATTTAATAGACATTTATAGAACACTAGAGGCCCGGTGCACGAAATTCATGCACTGGGGTGTGTGTCCCTCAGCCCAGCCTAAATCCTCTCTAATCTGGAATCCCTTGATGATGTCCGACTGCCTGTTCGGACATCCCTCTCACAATTCAGGACTGCTGGTATCCAACTGCTCACCTGCCTGCCTTTCTGATTGCCCCTAACCACTTCTGCCTGCCAGCCTGATCACCCCTTACCCACACCCCTGCCAGTTTTATTAATGCTTCACTGCTCTCCTGCCAGCCTGTTTGCCCCAAAAAGTTGTCCCCTGCAGGCCTGGTCATCCCTAACTGCCCTCCTCTGCCAGCCTGCTCACCCCTAACTGCCTTCCTGCTGGCCTGATCACTCACAACTGCCCTCCCTTGCAGGCCTGGTCCCTCCCAACTGCCCTCCCCTGCTGCCCAGCTTCTGATGGTCATTTTGTGTCCACATGGAGGCAGCCATCTTTGACTATATGGGGGCAGCTATCTTGTGTGTTGGAGTGATGGTCAATCGACATATTACTCTTTTACTGGATAGGCTAGAGGCCTGGTGCATGGGTGGGGGCCAGCTGGTTTTCCCTGAAGGGTGAGATCAGGGTCAGAGATCTCTTGGGGCATGGAGCAGCCTGGGTGAGAGTCCTGTGGTGGTTTTCAGGCTGGTCATGCCCCCTGGAGACCAAAGGGGAGGCTCTGGTATCTGGGATTTATTTATCTCCTACAATTGAAACTTTGTGGACTTAAGTGGAGGCCTGAGCCAGCCAGGGTGTGAGGAAAGCTTGGCTTCCTTCATTACCAGGGAAACCCAAGCCTCCTGCTTTCTCTGTGGCCACAGCCATTTGGTTTGGGTTAATTTGCATATTTGCTCCTGATTGGCTGGTGGGCGTGGCTTATGGATTTAGTGGAGTGATATTAATTTGTATATTATTCTTTTATTAGGATTTCACCCCAATTCAGTAGAATATTCATTCTTCTCAAGTGCAGGTGGATCATTCATAAAGATAGATCATATATTAGGATACAAAACAAGGCTTTACAAGTTTAAGAAGACTGAAATTATGTCAAGCATCTTCTCAGATCACAGTGGGATGAAATTAAAAATCAATTACAGTAAAAACACCCCCAAACATTCAAATACATGGAGTCTAAATAGCATGTTATTAAATAATGAATGGGATACCAATGAAATCAAGAAAGAAAAAACTTCCTGGAAACAAATGAAAAGGAATAAATAATAACTCAAAATCTCTGGGACATAGCAAAAGCAGTCCTCAGAGGGAACTTCATACCACTACAGGCATACCTCAAGAAAATAAAAATAAAAAAACACACCCAAAAAACCCCCAGAAAAATCAGCAATAAACTATTTAGCCTTACAACTTAAAGAACTAGAAAGAGAAAAATAAGAAAAGCCCAGAGTAAGTAGAAGAAAGGAAATAATAAAGATTAGAGCGGAAATAAATAACATAGAGACTAAAAAACAAGAAAAAAATAAATGAAACCATTAGCCAGACTCATCAAGAAACAGAGAGAAGACACAAATAAGTAAAGTAAAAAACAAAAGTGAAGAAGGCACCACAGAAATACAGAGGATTGTAAGAAAATATTATGAACAAATATATGCCACAAGCTAGACAATGTAGATCAAATAGACATATTCCTAGAAAAATATAATCTCCCAAAACTGAACCAGGAAGAATAAAAAACTTGAATAGGCCAATAACAACTGATGAAGTAGTAACAGTACTGAAAACTTTCCCACCAAACAAAAGCCCAGGTCTGGACAGAGTCATAGGGAAGTTTTTCCAAACACTCAAAGAACTAACACCTTTAGTCTTAAAATTATTTCAGAAAATTCAAGAGGAAGGAATACTTTCAAACTCTTTTTATGAGGCCAGAATTATTCTAATTCCAAAACCAGACAAATACATTACAAAGAAAAAGAATTACAGGCCAATATCCCTGGTGAACATATGCTAAAATTCTCAACAAAATATTAGCAAATCACATCCAGCAATGTATTAAAAAGACCATACACCATGATAAAGTAAGGATGCAAATCTGATACAATATTTTCAAATCAATAAACATGATAATTCACATAAACAAATTCAAAGAAAAAAATCACATGATCATATCAATACATGCAGAAAAAACATTAGACAAAATCCAACACCCATTTTTGATAAAAACTCTCAGGGAAGCTGCAACAGAAAGAGCAGATTTCAACATGATAAAGGCCATATATGACAAACCTATAGCCAACATCATACTCAATGGGCAAAAACTAAAACCATTTCCCCTAAGAATATGATCAAGATAGGGATGCTTACTTTCACCCCTCCTGTTCGACATAGTATTGGAAGTGCTAGCCATAAGAGATCAGACAAGAAGAAAAAAATAAAAGACATCCAAATTGGAAAAGAAGTAAAATTGTAAATATTCCCAGATTATATGATATTGTACATAAAAACCCCCAAAGAGGCCATCAAAAAACTACTAGAGTTAATAGATGAATCCGGCAATGTAGCAGGGTACAAAATTATCACCCAGAAATCTGTGGCTTTTTTGTACACCAATAATGAACTCACAATTCCATTTACCATTGCAACAATAAAATTAAGATACTTAGAAATAAAGTTAACTAAGGAGGTAAAAGACATATAATAAAAAAAACTACAGAATGTTGAAAAAGAGATAGAGAAGACATAAACAAATGGAAGAATATACTGTGTTCATGGATTGGTAGAATCAACATCATTAAAACTTCTATACTACCCAAAGCAATTTATAGATTCAATGTAATTCCCATTAGGATACCAACACAAACCTAGAAAAAACTCTCCAAAAATTCATCTGGAATAACAAAAGATCCTAAATAGCTGCAGTGATCCGGGGAAAGAAGAACAAAGTTGGAAGGATCAAAATACCAGATATCAAGCTATATTACAAAGCCACTGTTCTCAAAACTGCCTGGTATAGGCATAAGAACAGACATACAGACCAATGGTACCAAACAGAGAACCCAGAGATGGACCCAAGCCATTATGTTCAATTAATATTTGATAAAGGTGACAAGAGCATACAGTGGAGTCAAGATAAATCTTTTTAATAAATGGTGTTGGGAAAATTGGACAGATACATGCAAAAAAAAGAAAGAAAGAAAGAAAGAAAGAAAGAAAGAAAGAAAGAAAGAAAGAAAGAAAGAAAGAAAGAAAGAAAGAAAGAAAGAAAGAAAGAAAGAAAGAAAGAAAGAAAGAAAGAAAGAAAGAAAGAAAGAAAGAAAGAAAGAAAGAAAGAAAGAAAGAAAGAAAAGAAAAAGAAACTAAACTAACTTACACCAAGTACAAAAATAAACTCAAAATGGATAAAGGACTTAAATGTAAGATGGGAAACCATAAAAATCTTAGCATGATCCATAGGCAGCAAAATAGTAGATATATGCCATAGCAATATCTTTACCTATACAGCTCTTTATAACTATGGAAATTAAAGAGAAAATAAACAAATGGGACTACATAAAAACAAAAAGCTTCTGCACAACAAAAGAATCCATCAACAAAACAACAAGAAAGCCTACTGGGAGGGAGAACATATTTGCCAATGGTATATTTGATAAGAGTTTAATCTGTAAAATTTACAAGGAACTCATACTACTTAACCAAAGAGAGATAAACAATCCAATCCAAAAAATGGGAAAAGTATATAAACAGACACTTTTCGAAAGAGGATGTAAAGAAGGCCAAAATATATAGGAAAACATGTTTAAAGTCACATATCATCCAAGAGATGAAAATCAAAACAATAATGAGGTACCATCTCACACCTGTCAGAATCAACAAATCAACAAAAGACAAGTGCTGGTGAAGATATGGACAAAAAAGGTCCCTTGTGCACTGCTTGTAAGAATGGAGACTGCTGTAACCATTGTGGGAAACAGTATGGAGTTTCCTCAGAAAATTAAAAATGGAACTTCCATTTGACCTAGAACAAAAAATTCATCTGGAATAACAGAAGACCCCAAACAGCTGCAGCATTCTAGGAAAATATCCCAAGAAATCAAAAACACCAATCAGAAAGGATATATGCACCCTTATATTCATAGCAGCTAAGATTTGGAAACAGCCAAAGTGTCCATTAGCAGTTGAGTGGATTTAAAAACTGGGATACATCTACTCAATGCAATAAAACAGAAGGAATTCTTAACATTTGCAACAGCGTGAATGGAACTGGAGTGCATCATGTAAAGAGAAATAAGCCAGTAAGAGAAAGATAAATATCACATAATCTCACTCATTTGTGGAATATAATGAACAATATAAAATGATGAACAAAAATAGAGCCAGAGGGAAATAGTATTCTAGAATATAATAAAAGTAATCCTGTTATTTGTACATTTTTAATACTTCCTACAATGTTTGTGATACACTGTTAGTACAGTTTTGGTAATATTATTATACTTAAAATCCTTTTGTTTTCAAAATATTAATGTTTATTGCATGTAGTATTATTATTTGTAAGATCAGTTTTCTTACAAATGATAATTGGTATTTATTGCTTATAATATTATCATATTTAACATCATTTTTCTTGGGTTATTAATGTTTATTGCATGTAACATTATTATATTTAACATTGTTTTACTTGAAATATTAAGGTTTATTGCTATATTTAACATTACTATATTATATGTAACATTACTATATTTTAAATCATTTTTCTTGAAATAAAATAACTGAAAAAAAAGAATTATACATTACAACTTTATTCCATATGCTTTTCCTTGCATGATGAATAAAACATTATATATATTTTGAAAACTACCTGCAATTTATAATTATTGTAGATAGATATGTGTCTATAATAGCTATATACTTGTACTATGTATATACAGGTTAAAGCTGAGAAGTCTTAGATTTAAGTTGACAGATTATGCATACACTAGAGGCCTGGTGCACGAAAATTTGTGTACTTGGCGGGGGGAGAGGGGGAGGGCTCAGCCCAGCCTGCACCCTCTCAAAGCCTGGGAACCCTAGGGGATGTCCAACTAATGGCATAGGCCCACTCCTCTGTGGGAGGTGACTGGCGGGTCTATTAGGAATGGCATGGGCAGCAAGCAGCCGGCCCCACCCCCCATTGCACCACCATCACTGTTGGCCTCCCTCTGCAGGAGCGACCCCAATGGGCTTGTCTGGGGCTAGCAAGTGGCTGGCCCTGCCCCAAATTGCCCTGCCATGGTCACTGGTGGCCTCCCCCTGAGGGAGGCAACCTGTTGGGTGATCAGGGGATGGCACCAGCCCCCATCACAGTACTGCTAGTCATCGCCAGCCCCTCCCTCCCCCCCATTGCCATCCCCTTCCTGTGCCCACTGGCCCCCTGCTTGCCAGGCGCTCCCCTGTATCCCTTCCCACCCCCACTACCCTCCCACTGAGGTTGTTTTGCCATTCAGTTGATTTGCATATTTTGCTTTGATTATATAGGATAGAGTGGGTTAGTAGAGCATAATAGATTTCTAATATATTTTACTTGGAAAAATAAAAATAGTAACTAACATTTGACTGCTAACCATTCTATCTGTTATGAGAAATAATTGTTTTAATATGTAAACATACCTGGCACTTAGTAAGCATTCATTGAACGTAGGCCCTAGTTGGTATTTTAAGTGGTTAAGAGCATTGCCCCACACACTGAAGGGTCAAGGGCACAGATTCAACCCCCAGCTCCGGTCAGTGTGGAAGGCAACCAATCCATGTGTCTCTCTTACGTCAATGTTTCTTTCTCTCTCTCTCTCCCCACTTACTTTCACTCTCTCTAAAAATCAATGGAAAAATTATCCTAGGGTAAGAATTAATAACAAATAAAAAAGGTGGGCTATTAGTACAAGTATTAATACTACTAGTTATGGTAGCAGTAGTATTAATAAGGGAAGATTTAATATCATCAGTATAAGCTGTTTCTGATGATGTCTTTTCTCCATTTCAATTCAGTTAAATAAAAATAGGTATAGAGTAGTGATGTGGTTCAGTACTAAATAAAACCACAGATCAGATTATAAAGTAATTTGTAACTCTGAAATTTCAAATTCTAAGAACTACAGTTGTGTGTGCAATAAGTTTTAGGCCAAAAGTTTTAGGAAATTCTACTTTTAAAATATCTATGGAAAAATTTCAAATTTCAAATTTTATAGACATACAATATATTATAATTTCACTCATAGTTACACAGATAAATAAGACAAATATAATAAACAAACATCACATTTGTGATTGAAACTAACAATAAAAACTTGTAATTGTTATCAGGTTATTTTTCTATTTGACTTCCTTAGAGACAAACTAATTAATTAGAATTGAAAGTTTATAAGTTGTAGAAAATAACCTAGTGTGAGTTCTCTCAATTTGCTCCTCCCTATTTGTTCATTCCACAGATGTCATTACAGTATGTCCACACTGATGAAGAAAATGATCATTTTCCAAATAAACTGTGATTAAATTTTATATGATACCTGTTTTGTTCAATCAAAATTTTTAAAGTTCTTGGATTTGTCAAAACAACATCTGCATCCACACTGAAGTAATAATCACAGCTGTCATCCTGACGGCAAAAATCCCTGACATAGAAAAAGAAATAAGAATTAGAAAAAATATTTATTTGCTGTTGAAAAATGTTAATATAAATCTTATATGAAAAATAAAGTTTTTTTAACATAGTTTTCAAAGATAATATTCAAAAGAATAAATATTGTCTTCAACTTCAAAAAGGTCAATTTATCAACATAGATGTTCACAGATAGATCAACATTAAAAATTTTAGGCAGGTAAAATATGTTTTCAACCAGTAAATATTTTAGGACATAAATCAACTAGTCAGAATGGCAATTTATATTTTATAATTAAATCCTCTCTAAAAGGCAAAAATAATTTACCCCAATGTATTTATTAACAATATTTTACCCCAATAACTTACCACAATGTATTTATTAACAATATTGTAAAAAAACATTTTTGCACATGCACACATACACACACTGCAAAATATTGTATATCCACCAGCTCTGATTTTACTGAATCCTGGAGATACAAGTCAATGACTCTTTAGATATTAAAACTTTTAGAAGTTGATTTCATTTGATTTTTTTCTAAGATTATTACTCCTCTGCTTCTTACTAGGGACACTGACTTTTATGAATGCTTTTCTTGGTAGTTTGCAGTCCCCAATCAAGACACTGTGGAATGAACCACCTATGTTACATGAAATTCTTCCCAGTATTATGGTTCTGCATTTTGGGTCTTCCCTTTCTGGGCCCCCAGTAATCACTTTTAGGTATTACCAATGTGTATCTCCATACCACATCTGTTTCTAAGAACTATCAAACCACTACACCAGGCAGTAGTTAAATTTTTACATGTAATTTTTAAAATAAGTTTTGAATATGGACCCAAGGATACTCCAATAAAGAAGTTTGGAACTGAGGAACCAAGATGGTGGCATAGGTAAATGCTGATACTAGGATCCTCCCACAACCACATCAAAATTACAACTAAAATACAGAAACACTATCATTCAGAACTGCCTAAAAGTTGGCTAAATGTAAGTGCAACAACTAGAGAAGTAAAGAAAAAACACATCCAGACTGGTAGGAGGGACGGAGGCATAGAATGAGCTAGTATGATACCCACAGATTGTGTTTTTTTAATCTGGGGGGTAGGGGGGTATTTTGGCAGAGGAGGCCTCCCATGAGGAGCAAGGGTCCCAGCCCTACATCAGACCCTCCATCAAGGATACTAGAGCTGGAAAGAGAAGTCCCCATAACTTCAGGCTATAAAACCCAGCAGGGATTGAGGCTGAGTGACAGGGAGACTGCTGAAGAACCAGGCAGTTCCTCTTAAAGGGCCAGCACATGGACTTACTTAGACTCACTTCCTCTTAGCTCCAGTACTGGGCCAGCAGCTTTAAAGAATCCAGGGACATACAGGAACTAAATCATGTGGCATCTGGGCAAGAATTCAGGACAGCTTTCTCCCAGACAAAAGTGCTGGGATCTCCCACAAACAGAGCTGATTGACAGACAAATCTGAGTATCCATCAATCTGTTCCACACTGTTTGCCCCACCCTGGTGATTCCCTGAGATCCTGCCCTACCCAATTTGCAGCCATACCAAAGATGTTTGCAGTGGCTTTTCCATATGAATGACCTGTTCTGGGCTCAAGCTTCAGACTTATCTCAAATAAGGAACAGCTGTACTCTGTGTGCTCAATACCTCTTGATAAGTGGCCCCAGGCCAACCTTAGCAGCAGTTTGCTAAGGTCCACAGCTTGGTTTCTCCCAAACACTTCCTAGCATAACACAAATAGCCACTATCTGCAGATTGTTCTGTAGCTCATGCCAGGTGGTCCCAGGTAGTGGCTGACTTTATACCTCTGGGAGGCCACAGAGCCAGTGCACCCAGTGGACAGATTCAGTCTGCACCAGATTACAACTCTACTACATCTATGAGCCACACACTCAAGGGATAGACTCAGTGAACACCAAAACCCCAATGAAAGAATTCCAGCTCTATAAGAATGTTTCATATACAGCAGCTCTTTGCAGCAGGGCCTCACAGCCAATTGCCCTGGAGGTCAGTTCCTCCCGTGTGATGGCAACAGCAATCGAGCCTCAACTACAACAGGACAGGGTACACAGCCCACACAAGAGCATACCTAAAGTGCCTAGCTCAGGTGACTTGGGAGGCTGAGCCACTGGGCCCCACAGGACACCTACTACACAAAGACACTCTACCAATTCCAGGAAACAAAGCAGCTCTATCTAATACATAGAAACAAATACAGGGAAGCAGCCAAAATGCAGAGGCAAAGAGATATGTCACAAATGAAAAACAAAATAAATTTCTAGAAAAAGAACTAAATGCAAGCAAACTACTAGATTCAGATTTCAAAACAATGATTATAAGGATGCTCAAAGGAATTTAATGAGAGCATCAAGGAAATTAGTGAAAATGTCAAGGAGCTTAGTGAGAATTTTAAGGAAATTAGTGAGAACATCAAAGACTTGAAAAAGGACCAGTCAGAAATGAAGAATACACTAACTAAAATAAAGAATAAATAACAGGGAATCAACAGTAGAGGACGCTGGGAATCAAATAAAAGATTTGGAATATGAGAAAGCAAAAACACCCAATACGAAGAGCAAAAAGAAAAAAAAGAACCCAGAAATATGAAGATAGTGTAAGGAACCTCTGGGACAGCTTTAAGCATGCCAACATTAACAGAATGGGTGTGCTGAAAGGAGAGAGACAGACCAATATATTGAAAACCTATTTGAAGAAATAATGACAGAAAACTTTCCCTACCTGGTGAAAGAAATAAACTTACAAGTCAAGGAAGCTCAGAGAGTTCCAAATAAGAGGAATCCAAAGAGGACCACACCAAGACACACTATAATTAAATGCCAAGGGTTGAAGACAAAGAGAGAATATTAAAAGCAGCAAGAGGAAAGCAATTAGTTACCTATAAGGGATGCCATAGGACTGTCAGCTGATTTCTCAATAGGAACTGCAGTCCCAAAGGGAGTGGCAAGAAATATTCAGTGATGAATGGCAAGGAACTAAAACCAAGATTACTTTACCTAGCAAAGCTCTCATTTAGAATTGAAGGTCAGATAAAGAGTTTCACAGACAGGAAAAAGCTAAAGGAGTTCATTAACACCATGCCAATGATACATGAAATGATGAAGAGTAAGTAAAAGAGGGAAAAAAGGTTAAAAATATGAACAATAAAATGCAATAAATACATATTTACCAACAACTGAATGTAAAAATCAAAATAAATGAACAAGGAACAGAATGAACAAAATAAACTGATGAATAAATCAAAACCAGAGGCATATAAACATGAAACGGATTGATGAATCTCAGAGGGAAGGGGGAGGGAAGATGAGAAGAAATTAAACAAATAATTTATATGCATATATGCATTACCCATGGCACAAACAATAGAATGGTGAAGGCCTGGGATGAGGCAGGATCTGGTTGGAGGAGGGCAAAGGGGAAGGGAAGGGAAAGGGCAACATTTGTAATACTCCCAACAGTAAAGACATTTTAAAAGTTATAGAATTCTTAGTGAAAGCATCAGTTTGGTTTTTCTGAGATCTGTTTTCCCACATATACCTCTTCCTCCCCTAAACAGTATCCATCCCACTGAGCCCTAAGCTTCCTGTTCCCACCAGGGAACAGGAAGTCACCAGAACTTATTTGCCTTTTCATTAACAGATATTAACCCACTGCCTGGAATATTCATTTAACATTTACTGAATAAAATACTTTTAAAAAAATCTTTATTCAGAGGAAGGGAGTGGAGGATAGAAACATCAATGATGAGAGAGAATCATTGATTGGCTGTCTCCTGCATGTCTCCCACTGGGGATGGTGCCTGCCACCCAGGCATGTGCCCTTGACTGAAATCAAACCCAGGACCCTTCAGTCCTCAGGCCTACACTTTGTCCACTGAGTCAAACCAGCTAGGGCAAAGAATGCTTTTATTTTCAAATAATTTTATTAGTAATCTGTCTGAAGTATTATATTTCTTTGTTGCAGTATCTTCTAGATCAGTAGGTAACTAGAATGTAGGAATACCCTTTCCCCCCTTAGTCTAAGACACTCATTTTTACCACACACGTCCTTCAAATAAACATTTAAATCACTACTTATATAAGTCATACTATATCTTTGTCTGAGTATTTTTTAAAATCTTGATCTGTAGTTTAATTAAGTATGTAATCTCTTAGCCATTAAAAGAAAAATGTAAGTAACTTCCATGGCCCTTTAAATATAATTGCAGATAGAGTTTAACAGTAGAGGATGTTCACACCTGTGCATACACACACACACACACACACACACACACACACACACACACACACAATTGAGACATCCAAGTTTAGGGTACTAATTTTTTTTAAGTTTATTTAGTACAAATTGTTTAAATTAAATTTATTAAAACATACATTCCCATGTTTCTGGCTTCGGCTTGACTCAGATTTTCTTCTGGTCCTACTATTTTTATAGTACTGATTTCATGTTTAGCTTTATCAAAAAATACCTTGATGTGCTTTTCATGATAAACTTCCTGTAACAAAATTTTAAAAGATAAAATTAGTGGAAAAGAAGACAATAAGATGATTGAAGTAATCATATGTAGGGGTGAGGTCACATTCAAAGAGGGAAATTCCACAATGCATATATTCACTCACAGACCAAATGATAACCAAATTAAGCATGCTTCATTTAAATAGCATCTAAATGTCACACTTAGAAGCTCAAATAAATACATATAAATATGTTTTAAGGAGAATATATCTCAATATTATTTTAACATTTATTCCTAGACAGGTATTTACATAAATATTTAAATCCTGGGTTCTCTGAAGTGTTTCTAACTGGGAGTGTATGTGTGGAGTAATGGTGAAAAAATGGCTTATGGGCTGAGAATGTTAGAAATGTGTTATAAAATAGCCATTAAAATGCATATTAAACCTAATAAATATTAATCTAAGTTATAAATAATTTTCTGAAATAAATATTTCAATCTTCTGCGAAGTTAGAGGAACAAAAATAATGGTCATATATAAAATACTGAGTATTTTTTTTTAATTTCACAAAACAGTATATTTAACAAAATTTTATTGATGGGAAAACTACCAACATAAAGCCATCAAATTAGTTTCATTAAACTGTGCTAAAACTTCGATAAAATTATGTCTTCCTCAGAGCTTTTTATGTAACAAGTTTTATTAAGTATTTTTTAAAGTTTTTCATAAATTGTTAAAACTACTTGAAGCATAAAAACTACATAGAGTTAATTTTTCCTTCTTTCCTATGAAAGGAAGGAAGGCATAAATAAAAGATAATGTACGGTGGGGCAAATGTAAGCTTACAGTTATTTACATGGAAAATAACACAAAAATTAATAAGTAGTATAAGAATAAACTCTGTGTTTCACATACTCACAACTGTAAACTTTTGCCCCAAAATATTATCTGGAAAAGGCAAATGATTAGCTGACATGTACATGAGGAAGAAAGAATAGTGGTAAACAAAAATTATTAGGACAGAAGAGAGAAAACAGCATACTTAACAGCTAATGAGTTTTTCTAGATGATGTTAAATACTGTTTTAAACAGGAAAGAGGCAAATATGGAAAAGTATTGAGAAAAAAAAAGTCATTAAGTTCAGATTATATGTGAGAGCTGTTTGGGAAGCTCTGAATATTTCTGAAAGAGATGAAACTATTTAATCCTTTGGGGAAGAGCATGCCATTGAAAGAATACTCTACCTGCAAGATATTTCAAGTTCTAATGCCATGGTGTTATTATTAGCTACAAATAATTTAATGATAGATTCTAAAAACAAATTGCCAGAACTAATACAAAAGTAAAGAAATATAAGGACCTCTTTTACGGACATCTTTTTATTACATATAAATTGAGCCATTGGAAATGGCTGATATTCAAAAAATTTTGATCTACAAAGTGTGTTAGTTTCATGAGGCTTATCCCAATAGTATTATACTAATTTCTAGACTCTTATCTTTAGGTCTTAAAAAATCAGGGCAGTAATTACTCCAAAAAACCCTTACTTATTTTAGCCGATTGGATTTTTTTCCAGACACAAATAGATAATAAGAAGTAGTTCCAAAGAAAATAAAAAACACTACTTTAAAGATTTAATTTAAAAATACTTTTTACATAAATTATTAATATCTCAAATACTTACTTTGTTATGAATAAAGACTTTAAGTGCTTCTTTTGGGTAATCCAGTGTCAAAAGTATGTCCAGAAATCGAGGTAGAAATGGGGTTGGTTGCTCAATAAAAACACCTACTGTTACATTTGGATAGACCTTTGTTTTACAGCAAACATAAGAAAAATTATCATTAGTGTGATTTTAATTTAAATTCTATTCAAGTCTTGCTTAGAACACCAAATATATTAGAATATCATTCCAATGTAATCTGCTAAATTTGAGTACCCCAATGGCAATTCTCTAATACCTGAAATACATTTTTGTAGACCCCATCAAAGTGATTGATTTTAGTACATCACACATTGGCATTGTGAATTAAGTTTAAAGAGGAAATTCACTATCATATTTATTACACAGATATTATTAAGGGTATAGCCTATTCTATGATTCAAAGCTTCCTTTATGGTAGGTCATAAAAAAAACTTCTTTCAGATCTGAATCTATTTGTACATCATCATAGAAACCAGAATGCTAATTGTGTTTCTCCTTTTGTTTCCATGGTTTACAAATTCAGTGGTTAATTTGTAGAAATAAAGGTTCTGAGCCTTTATTTCTCTCCTTGAATATTTCATTTAATAGTATTTATTATTTAAAAACTAATTTTAATATATACATATATACATATCCTATCTAATAAAAAAGTAATATGCAAATTGCACCACGCAGCTGTTTGGACATTAGTGACCATATCATACCTCCACTACACCCACAAGCCATGTCCACCAGCCAGTCAGGAGCGAGTATGCATTTTAACCCAACCAAGATTGCTGCAGCCACAGAGAAAGCAGAAGGGAGGCTTGGGTTTCCCTGGCAATGGAGGAAGTCAAGCTTTCCGCACACCCTGGCCAGTCCAGGCCTCCACTCAAGGCTACAAAGTTTCAATTATAGAAGATAAAAATATGCCAACAAAAATGGCGGCAGCCATGGAGCTGGAGGGAGCAGGAAGCTAGGGTTTCCTCCAGCAATGGAGGAAGCCAAGCTTTCTGCACACCCTGGCCTGGCTTGGCTTCCACTTATGGCTACAAAGTTTCAATTATAGAAGATAAATAAATCCCAACAGAAATGGCTGCTGCTATGGAGTGAGCAGAAGGCTTGGCTCCACTCCAGATAATAAAGTTTCAATTGTAGAAGACAAATAAATCTCAGATACCAGGGCCTCCGCTTGGGTCACCATGGGGCATGGTCAGCCTGAAAACCACCATAGGCTCTTCCCCAGGCCGCCCCACACCCCAAGGGAACCCCAGAACACCTTTCAGGGTAAACCAGCTGGCCCCCACCCGTGCACCAGGCCTCTATCCTATCTAATAAAAGAGTAATATGCAGATTGACCATTACACAAGTTGGCATCCCCCATGTGGTCAAAGATCCTGCCCCCATGTGGACACAAGATGGCCAGCAGGGTAGGGTAGTTGGGAAGGACCAGGCCTGCAAGGGAGGGCAGTTGTGGGCAATCAAGCCTGCAGGGGAGGACAGTTAGGGGTGACCAGGCCGGCAGAGGAGGGAAGTTGGGGATGACCAATCCCACAGGGGAGGGCAATTAAGGGCAAACAGGCTGCAATATATACAAAAATGTATATATTAAAATTAGATTATATATAATAAATACTATTATATATAGTAAATACTATTAAGTGGTTAGAGGGTGATCAGGCTGGCAGGTGGAAGTGGTTAGGGGCAATCAGGAAGATAGGCAGGCAAGCAATTGGGAGCCAGCAGTCCTGGATTGTGAAAGGGATATCCAACTGCCCATTTAGGCCTGATCCTACTGGGATTGGGCTTAAATGGGCAGTCAGACATCAGTGGGATCAGGCCTAAATATCCCTCGAGGGGTCCCAGATTGGAGATGATGCAGGCTGGGCTCAAAAACACCCCCCCCCCCCATGCATGAATTTCATGCACTGGGCTTCTAGTAAATATATATATATATATATATATATATATATATATATATATATATATATATATATATTTACATACACACATATACATATATATATACACTGAGTGGCTAGATTATTATGATCTCTGAATACATAATAATCTGGCCACTCAGTGTATATCCTATATAATAACAGTCTAATATGCAAATTATCACCTTGACCAGGAGTTTGACCAGCAGGTAGGCTGGCCAACTGCCCATACACACACACACACACACACACACACACACACACATATGTATGTATGTATCTTTTCCTATATAGGAAATGAAGTGCTACTTTCTTCATTGTATAAAAACAAAGAACTATGTTACATCATAATTATCTATACTAATAAAAAGAGCAGTATGCTAATTAGACAAGACGACTTCCAGACAACCTTCCAGATATCCTTCCTGGCAAAGTGGGGCCCGGTTGCCTGTGGCTGTGGCTGGCCCAGGATAAGCTGCCCGAGATGCTGGGCAAAGAAGCCTCCTGTGGTTCTAGGCAAAGAAGCTGCCAGTGGTCCCCGGTGAAGAAGCTGCTCCACCAACCAGCCTCCACCACAGATCTGTTCAGGGAAATGCTGGAGCCCAGGCATTCACTGGCTGCCATTAAGTGAGAGGCCGCCCTGCCTATGAGGAAAAGGGGGAAGGCAGATGGGCTGGTGGCAGCCTGGAGGCCAAAGCACCTGAGATGGTAGGAGGAGAGGGCTGGCAAGCACGCTTGCCTCAGGCCCTACCTCAGTGTGTGCACTGCAGCCCCACAGTCCAGGAGCCTTGGAGTGCTCCGCCATGTTTGCTGTATAAAGGGCTCTGCTAGAGGCACAGGCCAGGAGTAGCGCCAGCCCCTATGGCCTTTGTATGCGGCCCCTATGGTTTTTGTATGTGGCCCCTATGGCCTATGTATGTGGCCCCCAAGCATAGACTGCTGGTTGCTCAGTCTAGGCCTGGCACAGAGCCTTCACATGCATGTGGTGCGGCATCTGGAGCCTCTAGTTCATAGTCTTCCAGCCTGTGTCAGAATCTTCCCTTGAGCAATGTTTTTCTGCATATGCAAGTATAAATTCAGGGTTTTGTTTTATTCAGGGCTACTCCAGAAATTGAAGGAATTGCGAGTGATATCTTTCATGGTTTTGAATCATCCTCTGTGATTCTCTGATTTTTTGGTTGATAGTAGTTTCCTGGGTCAGGGGAAGTCTCCCTCTTCCCAGAGTCAGGAGCACCAGCCCAGGTCCACTCATTGGCCCAGCCCTGACCACAAAGGTGAGTTTCTGCATGCTGGAGTTTGATTCCCACACATTAGCCCTAGGAGACAAATACCTTTGTTATTGCTGTGTGTTCCAGTTTTAATTGGACAAATACCCGGTGGACCCGGTGCCAGCTTAGCAAAATATTTTAGGAGAATTCTGTCTGGGTTTCCTCAAATTCCCTCAGTCCCTACTCAACCCTCTGTAAAGGCACAGAACAAGTTAGGCCCCTTAAATAAAAATCACACGTCTCCAGCAATGGTGGGCTTCTCTCATCCCAGTCATTTGGACTGGATGGCATTTGAGTATTTATCTAGGCACCATGACAAAGAAACACAAGCTCAAGTCACGATCTGTGCCCTTAAATAATTCACAATCTTATTAGAGCGAGTGGATGATAAAAGCGCAGTAATGACATAGAATATAAGGCAACAATACAGAGAGGAACAGAGGCAATTGGTAGGGTGATTTTCCACCATTACTACAAAGAGTATGTGCTATGAATTAAATAAAGAAAAATATATGTGGAAGTAGTTGCTTCATGAGTATGACATCCCTGTTTTTAAAGGAAGCTGAGTTCCCTATGAACTGTGTATTATGCTATGATATTTGAGACATGGAACATGGGAGGCCCTAAGTGTACTATGCTTTAATATTTGAGACATTCTTTATTGTTCAATGTGATTTATTTCTATACTCAGTTTTGTAATAAATTACTGGAATACATCTTGCTATAAAATATTACTAAAAGATCAAATGATCAAGTGGCATTTATTGTTATTTTCTATAAATAAACACAATCTCTGGTATACTAAAGTGATAGGTATTACAGAAATATTCAGATAGGGAGACCTAAGGACTTGATTATAAGTGAGGTTTACTATCACAACCTAAATTTATTGCTTAAAAAAAAAAAAGCAGGGAGCCAAATAGAAACTGAACTGTCTTTTCTTGTGCCAGTATAAAGCTGTTTTGATTAAGTGGCTTTGTAGTATAGCTTAATATGGATATCAAGAGCAACAAGAAAGAATTCAGAGGCAAGAATGAGAAGCAGATTGCATCAACTCTAAGTTGCTGCTAAAGAAAAAGAATGGTATACTATGAAAATACTTAATACAGAGTGTAGAGAGATTTGTTTAAATAGGATTGCATAGAGTAGGTGGTATTTCAGTTATTTTTTTTTTAAATGTGAAGAGGTTAGCTAGATAAGAAAAAGGTGTAGAGGTCCCAGATTGGAGAGGGTGCAGGCTGGACTGAGGGACCCCCGTGCACGAGTTTTGTGCACCCAGTCTCTAGTATTATTTGTATATAGGAAAGCTATTTTCTTTCACTAACACATTTTTTTCTTTTTAAAAATAAATCTTTATTTTTGATTATTACAATTATTCCTCTTCCCCCCCCATAGCTCCCACCCCACACTCAGCCCTTACCCCCCCACACTGTCCTTATCCATAGGTGTACAATTTTTATCCAGTCTCTTCCCACACCCTCTACACCTCTTTCTCCCCCCCCCTTAGAATTATAAGTCCACTCCCATTCTATGCCTCTGATTCTATTATATTCAGTTTATTCTGTTCATCAGATATTATACTTACTAGATTTTTAGATTCACTTGTTGATAGATATGTATTTGTTCATAATTTTTATCTTTACCTTTTTCTTCTTCTTCTTCTTCTTCATAAAGAATACCTTTCAGCATTTCATATAATACTGGTTTGGCAGTGATGAACTTCTTTAGCTTTTTCTAACTGTGAAGCTCATTATCTGCCCTTCAATTCTGAATGATAGCTTTGCTGGGTGGAGTATTCTTGGTTGTAGGTTCTTGCTATTCATTACTTTGAATATTTCTTGCCACTCCCGTCTGGCCTGCATAATTTCTGCTGAGAAATCAGCTGATAATTGTATCGGTGCTCCCTTGTAGGTAACTAACTGTTTTTCTCTTGCTGCTTTTAATATTCTTTGTCTTTTGCTCTTGGCATTTTAATTATGATGTGTCTTGGTGTGGTCCTCTTTGGATTCCTTTTGTTTTGTTTTCTGTGCACTTCCTGGACTTGTAAGTCTATTTCTTTCACCAGGTAGGGGAAGTTTTCTGTCATTATTTCTTCAAATAGGTTTTCAGTGTCTTTCTCTCTCTCCTCTTCTGGCACCCCCATAATTCTGATGTTGGTAGGCTTGAAGTTGTCCCAGAGACTCCTTATACTATCTTCATATTTTTGGATTCTATTTGCTTTTTGCTTTTCCAGTTGGGTGATTTTTGCTTCTTCGTATTTCAAATCTTTGACTTGTTGCTTGTGATCCTCTAGTCTGCTGTTAGATCTCTATATATTATTTTTATTTTAATCAGTGTATGTTTAATTTCTAGTTGGTCCCTTTTTATATCCTCAAGGGTCTCACTAAATTTATCAGCCTTTTCTAGAAAATTCTAGAAAAACCTAAAACCGTGGTTTTGAACTCAATATCCAGTCATTTGCTTTCCTCCATTTCTTTCATTTGTGACCTGTTTCTCTGCGCAGTTTGGCTACTTTCCTGAGTTGATAGAGTGGATTAGTGTGCTAGGTGTCCTATAGAGCCCAGTGGCTCAGCCTCCCAATCACCCACCAACCCCCACCTTCCCTCTGAGATTCAACAGTTTGTTCAATGTTTCTATGTCTCTGTTCATGAGTTTATTTTGTTAATTGGATTCCATATATGAGTGAGATTATGTGATACTTCTCTTTCTCTTACTGGCTTATTTTGCTTAGTACAACACACTCCAGGTCCCTCTAGGCTGTCTCAAAGAGTAAGAGATCCGTCCTTTTTACTGCTGCATAATTTTTCATAGTATAAATGTACCACAGCTTTTTTATTCACTCATCTACTGATGGGCACTTGAGCTGTTTCCAGTTCTTAGCTATTGTAAATTGTGCTGCTATGAACATAGGGCTACATACATTATTTCTGATTGGTGCTTCAGGTTTCTTAGGCTATATTTCTAGAAGTGGGGTCAATGAGTCAAATAGCAGTTCTATATTTAATTTTTTGAGGAAACTCCATACTCTTCTCCATAATGGTTGTAGCAGTCTGCATTCCCACCAGCAGTGCACTAGTTTTTCCTTTTTTTCCACATCTTTGCCAGCACTTGTCATTTGTTGTTTTGATAATGCTAGCCATTCTCACAGATGTGAGGTGATGTCTCATTGTGGTGTTAGTTGGATATATCTGAAGATAAGTGACTTTGAACATTTTAAAAAATATTTTTAATTGGTTTCAAAGGTGAAGGGATAGGGAGAGAGAAAGAGAAATATCTATGATGAGATGGAATCATTGATTGGCTGCCTATTGCATTCCCCCACCCTCACTGAGAATAGAGCCTCCAACCAAGGCATCTGCCCTGACCAGGAAGTGAACCATGACCTCCCGGTTCATGGGTTGACACTCAGCCACTGAGCCATGCCAGCCAGGCTGAACAATTTTTCATATGGTTCTTAGTCATTTCTATGTCCACTTAAGAGAAGTGTGTATTTAGGTCCTTTGCCCATTTTTAAGTTGGATTGTTTGCCTTTCTTTTGTTAAGTTGTCTGAGTTCCTTACATATATTTTGGATATTAACCCTTTATCAGATGTATCATGCCAAATATGTTCTCCCATACAGGGGGCTCTCTGAGAATTTTGTTGATGGTGTCTTTTGCTGTGCAGCAGCTTTTAATTTTGTTGTAGTCCTGTTTGTTTATTTTATCTTGTGTTTCCTTTGACATAGGAAATATATTTGCAAACATATTGCTACAAGAGATGTCTGAAATTTTGGTGCCTATAGTTTCTTCTAGGATTTTTATGGTTTCATGACCTTAGGTTTAAGGCTTTTATCCATTTTGAGTTTATTTTTGTGTATTGTGTAAGTTGGTGGTCTAGTTTCATTTTTTTATGTATCTGTCCAATTTTTCCAATACCATTTATTGAAAAAACTGTCTTGACTTCATTGTATGCTCTTGCCTCCTTTGTCAACTATTGAATATAACAGTTGACAGCCTGGATTGACTTCTGTGGTCTCTGTTCTGTTCTGTTGATCTACATGTCTGTTTTTTTCTTGTGCCAGTATAAAGCTGTTTTGCTTACAGTGGCTTTGTAGTAAAACTTGACATCTGGAATTGTAATTCCTCCAACTTTATTATTCTTTTTTGAGATTACTATGGCTATTTGGGGTATTTTTTGGTTCCATATAATTTAAAATTTTTTTTTTATTTTATTGTTTAAAGTACCGTATTTTCCGGTGTATAAGATGATCCCCTAATTTTACAGTTAAAACATAGGTTTAGGCCTATATTCGCTGTATAAGACTACCCCCTACTTCAAAGAAAAGACTTACTTTGCCACCAAGATCTGCAGGTAATTTTTGTGCAATTTTTGTCTTTTGCCCCCGATTTTCGGTTGACTTTTTTTTTCATTTCAAAAGTCGTCTTATACGCCGGAAAATACGGTATTATAAATAGTAGTATATGTATCTCCCCCCCCCCCCCTTGTCCATATAAATTTTTGGAGTATTTATTCTAGATGTGTGAAATAAGCTATTGGTATTTTAATAGGGATTGCACTGAATCTATAGATTGCTTTGGGTGTTATGGACATTTTAATGATGTTAATTTAAGACTTAAAAACAAGGGTAAAATAATAATAGTTATAAAACCTAATATATAAAAACCCTGGGTCTTAACGACCAGTAATTACTGGAGGCTGATCAACCGGAAGTCAGTGCTGGTGCCGCCCCAAGCAAGCAGTAAGGAGTAGTAAGGCAGGCAGGCAGAGGGGTTAGGGGTGATTAAATAGGCAGACCAGTGGCTAGGGGTGATCAGGTAGGTGTGCAAGCTGTTAGGAAAGATCCATTGGGCAGACTAATGGTTAGGGGAGATCAGGTAGGCAGAGAGCCCTTTGCTAGGGTCCATGTCCCCAAGCAAGCATTAGGAGCACTCAGGCAGGCAGGCAGGATGGTTACAGGTGATCAGGTAGGTAGACCAGAGGTTAGGGGAATCAGGTAGGCAGGCAAGTGGTTAGGGGAGATCAGGTAGGTAGGCCAGTGGTTAGGGTTGATCAAGTAGTCAGACAACTGGTTAGGGGAAATTGGGTAGTCAGGCAGAGTGGTAGGGGTGGTCAGGTAGGCAGACCAGCAGTTAGGGGTGATCAGGTAGGCAGATGGCCCCTTGCAGGGCTGGCCCCTCCCCGCAGCAAAGAAAGAAGGAGGCCCAGGCCAGCCAAGATATTACACATTATCCTGTCACTTGCAGAGAGAGACCACTGGTGGCACGGGAGTGGGGCCAATGTTGCACAGATGGCGAAAACTGGCAGTGGTAGGGGTGGGACCAGCTGCCTGCAGCCTGGGAAAGGAATGCCCTGATAGGCCATGATCTAAGGAAAGGCCTAGGGACCCTACCAAAGGGTTCCAGATTGTGAGAGCAGTCTTCTAGTAAAAATCCTATCAAATAAAGAAGGAATATAGTAATTGACCGTCATACCATCATAAAATATGGCAGCACCCACAGACAATAAGGAGGGAATATGCTAGTTGACAATCACGCCCTCAATGATGGTTGCACCCACAGCCACAAGAAGGCAGCAACCAGTCCCATCAGCCCTGCCACTCTGTGTTCCTGCCTCTAGAGTCCCCCAGTCCTCTCAGCCACCCAGCCACCCAAAGCCAGCCCAAGGAGCAGGAAAGCCTTGGATGGAGGCTGCTCAGCCATCCAGGACTGGCCTGAGGCACAGGTAAGTCTTGGATGGTGGCTTTCCAGCTGCACAGGGCCAGCTTGAGGCTCAGGTAACCAGGGCCAGGATGAGGCTTGTGCTGCCAGCAGTAGCAGCAGCAGAAGAGTGATGGGGGTGTTGCCTTCCTCTGATCATCGGGTCGCCTCCTGCCCCTTAGGTTTCCCACACTGTGAGAGGGGGCAGGCCGGGATGAGGAAGCCCCCCTCAAGTGCATGAATTTTCATGCACTGAGCCTCTAGTATAATAATAAACAATGTTAAAGTGAGATAAAAAAATGATTTAAGTAAAATAAAAATGTGAAGTAGTGAATGACATTCACTTTTTCTAATTTTCTGCTTGGCACATCTGTTTCCTTTCAGATAGTCAGCAAAGTATTGCAGTTCCCTGCAATCCACCATTCCTCTGTGTCATAAGCCACAAACCTGTTTTAAAGCAGGCAGGGGAAAAAATAAAATAAAATAAAGCTCACAGGATCTCTCTGCTCTTTTTGGTTTTCAGCATGTCTTTAGTTGTTTTTACACGAGTCAATTTCTGATATGACCTCTGGTTGGCAGTGTTTCTGTCTTAATATCAAGGGCTAAAAGGCCTCTTTACCCTGGCACGGCACACGTCTTTTCCTCCTGGCTCTGCACAGCCTGTACAGGATTTCAGGTTTCCTTTCTGTGCATAGTCCAGCTGTGGGTTAATATCTAGAGTTCCCTTTTGCCAGTAGTCCTATGGACCCCCTTCCACATTCGAGGGTTACATTGACCCCAACGGCCCTGGATTTTGTGGTGAGTTTTCTTCCTCTGTGACTCTAGTTCCCACTGTGCATTTATCCCTCCAGCCTGGCTCCTGGACATCACCTATCCCTAGATGACATCTGACCTTTCCACCCATGGATTGCTTTTGTTTAAGTTGCCAGTTCCTGTTGGGTCTTGTTTGATTCAGCTGTTCCTTTTATCTGATCTGTGAGAAGGTGCAAGGGTCCTTACACATTTTCTGTGCTACTTTGTCTCCCCCTGAGCAGACCTCCCAGGTGCCTGTGGTCAGAGAGGCTGGTTTTGGCATTTTCAGGTTCACAACTAAGGTAAGTGGTCCCTGGGCATTGTGGTTGTAAGGTCCTGCGAGGTATCCAAGGTCTCCCCATTTGAAGTTAAGGCTGGAATTCTGATCACAGTCTGTCTCACGATCACAGCCGGTCTCCCCTTCAAGATGGCATTGTCCACACAGCAGAGCTAGCTGCTCCAGGCGAGATTTTAGTTGTAGTAGAGACTGCCCAGTGGTGGATGGAGTGGTGGTGGACCACCAGTCACCAACAGTCCCATGAAATATAGCTGTCCCTCACTCACAAAAACAGGTACTCCTTCACATGTCCACACACTCTCCTTTTATTCTCTCACTCACATACTATCTTGCAGTCTGCTGTCCCATCAGCAGCCATCTTAGATATCCTTCCAGCTTTTTTGGCATATAATTGTTCATAGTATTTTCTTGTGGTCTTCTGTAATTCTGTGATGTCAGCTGTTATTTCACCTCCCTCCCTCCCTTCCTTCCTTCCTTCCTTCCTTCCTTCCTTCCTTCCTTCCTTCCTTCCTTCCTTCCTTCCTTCCTTCCTTCCTTCCTTCCTTCCTTTCTTTCTTTCTTTCTTTCTTTCTTTCTTTCTTTCTTTCTTTCTTTCTTTCTTTCTTTCTTTCTTTCTTTCTTTCTTTCTTTTTACAGAGAGGAAGAGAGAGGGGTAGAGAGTTAAAAACATCCATGAGAGAGAATCATCGATCAGCTGGCTCTTGCAAACCCCCTACTGGGGATGTGCCCACAACCAAGGTAAGTGCCCTTGATAGGAATTGAACCCGAGACCTTTCAGTCTGCAGGCTGACGCTCTATCCACTGAGCCAAACCAGTTTCGGCACCACTTTCCTTTCTGATTTGGTTTATTTGGGTCCTCTCTCTTTGCTTCTTTGTGAAACTGGCTAAAATTTCATCAGTCTTGCATAAAGAATGTTTTGGTTTCACTGATCTTTTGTATTTTTTTATTTTTCTTCAGGCTCTACGTCATTTTCTTCAGAATCCCAGTAGTCATTTATGTCTACTCTAATCTTTATTATTTTCTTCCTTCTACTTATAGTGGGCTTTTCTTGTTTTCTTCTAATTCTTTAAGTTGTAGGGTTAAATAAGATATTAATTGTTCTTATTTTTTGAGGTAGGCATGTATTTCTATAAACTTCTCTCTCAGAAATGCTTTTGCTGTGTCCCAGAGATTTTATGTTCTTCTGTGTTCATTTTCATGAAGTTTTTTATTTCATTCTTTTTTTTTAAACATATTTTATTGTTTTTTTCACAGAGAGGAAGGGAGAAGATAGAGTTAGAAACATCGATGAGAGAACACCGTGGATGTTCCTGCAACCAAGGTACATGCCCTTGAATGGAATTGAACCTGGGACCCTTCAGTCTGCAGGCAGATACTCTACCCACTGAGCCAAACCAGTTAGGGCTGATTTCATTCTTGATCTCATTAGGAACCCATTCATTATTCAACAATATGCTATTTATTATCCACTTGTTGGAATGTTTTGGGGTGTTTTTACTGTACTTGATTTCTAATTTCATTCTATTGTGATATGAAAAGATGCTTATATAATTTCAGTCTTCTTGAACTTGTAGAGGCTTGTTTTGTGTCCTAATATGTGGTTTATCTTTCTGAATGATCCATGTAAACTTGAGAAGTAAATATATTCTGCAGCTTTGGGGTGAAATATTCTATAAATGTCAATTAAATCCACCTAATCCAATGTGTCCTTTCGAGTCACTGTTTCCTTGTTAAGTTTTTGTCTGGAAGATTTAATCAGTGAAATTAGTGGAGTGTGACTCCTGCTATAATATGACTGTACTATGCAGTTGACCTCTTCCTTAAAGTCCTCTAGAAGTTTTTAAAAATATATATATTTAGATGATCCTATATCTGGTGCATACATATTTACCAGGGTTATATGCTATTGTTGGATTTATCCCTTTAGAATTATGTAGTGATCTTTATTGTGTTTTGTGATGGCCTTCATTTTGAAGTCTATTTTGTCAGATATGAGTATTGCTACACCAGTTTTATTTTTCATTTTCATAAATTTTTTCCCCCACCCATTAACTCTCATCCTGTATGAGTCTTTTTTTTTTTTTTTTTTTTTTTTTTCGGAGGTGGGTCTCTTGTAGGCAGTGTACAATTGGGTCATATTTTTGTATCCATCCATTGTCTTTTTTTTTGAGCATTTAATCCATTTACATTTAAGGTTACTAGTGATAGATACTTATTTATTGCTATTTTAATTATTTATGCCTATGTTAATCTCTATTTCTTCTCAGCAGTCCCTTTAGCATTTCTTGCAGTGCTGGTTTTGTGGTGATAAACTCATTTAATCAGTTTTTTCTGGGAAGCTCTTTATTTCACCATTTATTTTGAATGATAAATTTGCAGGATATAGTAAGCTTGATTTCAGATCCTTGCTTTTCATTACCTTGAGTACTTCATATCCTACCATTCTGATCTGTAGAGTTTCTTTTAAAAAAAAATATTTTATTGATTTTTTAGAGAGGAAGGGAGAGGGATAGTTAGAAACATCAATGAGAGAGAATCATCGATCAGCTGCCTCTTGCACACACCCTCCTGGACATGTGCTCACAACCAAGGTACATGCCCTTGACTGGAATCAAACCAGGGACCTTTCAGTCCGCAGGCTGAAGTTCTATCCACTGAACCAAACCGGTTTCGGCGATCTGTAGAGTTTCTGATGAGAAATCTGCTAATACCGTGTTTCCCCGAAAATAAGAATCCTCTGAAAATAAGACCTACTTACAGGTTTCCTTCTGAGTGAAATATAAGGCATCCCCCCCAAATAAGGCCCCCTAGGCTAAACATGAGAGATTTGGTCCACTGATTCTGAAAAAAATGGAGTCACAAGAAATTCACCAGGAAATTCAGGAATTGGATTGTTCTGATGATGTTCCAGAAGATGATGACATGATTGTCATTGAATAAATGAGTAAATTCTTGATACTGTAGGATTCACAGTTTGTCTGGATTGTGTTGACAACTACTGTATACAGGTAATAAATTTCCTTTATTTTAATTTAACAATAAATGTGTACTGTATTCTTCTTCATGGAAAAATAAGACATCCCCTGAAAATAAGACCTAGTGCATCTTTGGGAGCAAAAATTAATATAAGACACTGTCTTATTTTCGGGGAAACAGGGTAGCCTTATAAGAGCTGCTTTATAGGTAACAGTTTGCTTTTCTCTTGCTGCTTTTAAGATTCTTGCTTTGTCTTTAATTTTGTATCATTTTAATTATCTTGTGTCTAGTTGGGAAGACATATGGACATTGTCCTTAATTATCTTCAGCTGAACTCAAGGTGTAGGCAGAGCCTCACCTTGAGAACATGTTTCCCGAAGAAGGCGGACATGTTTTCAGCTTGGCCTTCATATCAGCCCAGGTGTTGGCAGGGTCGGGACTAGATATGCAAATCCAGGCATCCTAGGGCCTACTTAAGAATGAAAATAAGTTGGCGTTACTTCTGGTATTGGGGGTATAAAATAAATGTGCTGAGAGGGGTCGTTGTCATCTTCCTACCTCTCCAGCTTTAAATCTGTCTCTGTGTCTTCTCTCTTTATTTCTATCATTTCTCAATCCCTGGCCACCTCCATTTAGAACCAGTTTGTTCATCTCTCTCCATGCAGGACATGGAATAGGGAGATCCCCGCCATGTCTGGCCCCCGCTGCATCAGACTCCTGCTGCATCAGACCCCTACCCACAGTTGTGAGCCTGTTTGGTTTCTCCTTGCTTGGGACTCTCTGTGCCTCCTGAACTTGTGTGATTTTTTTCCTTAACCAGATTAGGGAAGTTTTCTTCCGTTATTTCTTCAAACACATTCTCTATCCTTTGCTCACTTTCTTCCCCTTCAGACTCCTCTTGTGCAAATAATTATGATTCATATTGTTCCACAACTCCCTTAAGCTGTCTTCCTGTTTTTGCATTGTTTTATTATTATTTTTTTTGTTCTCTGATTGAATTTTTTATCCTGTTTTCTAATTCATTGACTTAAATCTCTGCTTTCCCTAATCTGATCTGTATTCGATCCAATGTTTTTTTTTTTATTATTGCTATGTCAGTTTCCATAATTATTTTATCTTTTTTCATGCTGTTGAGCATCCTTTCCATCATTATTCTGAGCATTATGTTTGATAAATATCTTATCTCCATGTCATTTAGCTCTTCTTCTGGAGAATTATCTTTTTTTTTAAACTTTATTTGGAGATTGTTTTTGGTATACCCATTTTGTTTGAGTATGCTTAGGTAGATCTCTCAATCTCTTGTGCAGGACAGTGTCAGATGCTGTTTCTGATTGGCCCTGCATACCCTGTTTAGAACTATCATTAATTTAAATTTTGCGGTTCCCTCTGATGGGTCTGGTGCCTTTGGATAGAAACTAGATGTGCACCAAGGTCTACTTTTCCTAGCCCCAGGCAAAAGACCCAAACCTCCAGAGATCCTTCCTGCCTGCAATGTGATTGCATTCAGTGTTGATTAACCTCAGGCTATTGACCTCAGGGTGAGGTGAGTTTTCAATAGAGTGTGGCAATTGCTTCTGCCTACAGGCTGATTTTTATTCTCAGACTCTTACTGGGCTTCAGAAACTCTATAGGGTGGGGCAATTGCCTGGATAGCAAACGGCTACTGGAGATAGATGTCCTCCATAGCTTGAAGGAATGACTCAGAGCAGGAAACAGGGTAACTTCCCTCTTAGCTCCAAATTCAGAGACCCTAACCTTGGATTCTCCTCACACAGCTTCCATCCACTCTGCTCTCCCTCTTCTAGAGCCCAAGGTGAGTGGCTGTAAACCAAATTCTGTGAATTAGCCTTTTAAGAAGGTGCCAATTCACATCCCTTGCTGGCACACAGCAACCCTGATTTTGTATTTTTTTATAGCCAAGTGTTATGTGGGCATATTTTTCAGTTCTGGTGCTCTGGGCTGGACATCCCAGCTTGGGTTCCCAGAGTTCTTAGTGGGAACCCCCCACAGCTAAGATATCTTTCTAGAACTCCAGCTGTTGTCTTTGTGAGCCCTGCCATCCCTTTCACACCTCCACACTTCCTATCTGTCTCTATGCGGTCTCCACTTTCTGTCCTTGGCTATCAGGGTTCTCTCCAGCTAGTTGATTATTCTCCAGTCTTCAGTTGATTAATCCAGATGGTTGTTTTGTAATTTAGTTATAGTTCCCAGTTTGATACTGGGAGTGTGTCATTGTAGCATCCGCTTACTCCACCACCATTGTGAAATTTTCCAAACAGTCCATTTTATATATTTTTTCTTAAATGCTCTGTGTATGTTTTAGAGGATAGTTTATTTTTCATTCATTTGATGCCACCTTTTTTGTTTAAATTTAATAAATCTTTATTGTTTAAATTATTACAATTATTTCTCCTTCCCCCCTCCCCATAGCTCCCCTCCACCCAGTTCCCACCCCACCCTCTTCCCTTACCTCTCCCGACTCACTGCCCACATCCATAGGTGTATGATTTTTGTCCAATCTCTTCCCATACCCCTCACACAGACACCCCTTTTCCCCTGAGGATTATCAATCCACTCCCATTCTATGCCCCTGATTCTGTTATATTCACCAGTTTATTCTGTTCCTCTAATTTTTAATTCACTTGACTTTTAGATTCACTTGTTGATATGTATGTGTTGTTCATAATTTTTAAATTTACTTTTTTCTTCTTTTTCCTCTTTTTAAAGAATACCTTTCAGCCTTTCAAATAATACTGGTTTAGTGGTGGTGAACTCCTTTTACTTTGTCTTATCTGTGAAGCTCTTTATCTGCACTTCAATTCTGAATGATAACTTTGCTGGGTAATCTTGGTTGTAGGTTCTTGCTATTCATCACTTTGAATATTTCTTGCCACTCAGATCCGGCCTGCATAGTTTCTGTTGAGAAATCAGCTGATAATTGTATGGGTGCTCCCTTGTAGGTAACTAACTGTTTTACTCTTCCTGCTTGTAAGATTCTCTCTTTGTCTTTTGCTCTTGGCAATTTAATTATGATGTATCTTGGTGTGGTCCTCTTTGGATTCCTTTTGTGTTGTGTTCTGTGCACTTCCTGGACTTGTAAATCTATTTCTTTCACCAGGTAGGGGAAGTTTTCTGTCATTATTTCTTCAAACAGGTTTTCAGTGTCTTGCTCTCTCTCTTCTTCTGGTACCCCCATAATTCTGATGTTGGTACACTTGAAGTTGTCCCAGAGGCTTCTTACACTATCTTCAACATTCTAGATTCTCTTCTCTTTTTGCCTCTTTGTGTTCCAAATCTTTGACTTGATTCTTATGTTCCTTTAGTCTGCTGTTGGGTCTCTGTATAATATTTTTTATTTCAGTCAGTGTATGTTTAATTTCTAGTTGGTCCTTTTTCATATCCTCGAGGGTCTTGTTAAATTTATTGGCCTTTTCTAGGAAATTCTTGAAAAACCTTATAACTGTGGTTTTGAATTCTATACCCAGTCATTTATTCTCCTCCATTTCTTTTGTTTTTGATCTGCTTCCTTGTCTCCTCATTTCCATTGCTTCCCTGAGTTGGTAGGGTAGCTTTGTGTGCTAGGTGTCCTATATGGTTCAATGGGTCAACCTCCCAGTTGCCTGATTTGGACACTCTTGGTGCACCCCTTTGCGGTCTCTGTGTACAGCCTTGTTGTAGCTAAGTCTTGATTGTTGTTGGTGTCACTGGGAGGAATTGACCTCTAGGCCAATTGGCTATGAGGACCCACTGTGTTTATAATGGAGGAATTACTGTGCTGGAGTCACATTTATGGGGCAGGACTTGTTCCAGTGGGGCTTTGGTGCTCACTGAATCTGCCTTGTGAATGTCTCCCTTATCAGAGTAGTTGGAATCTGGTGTAGTCTCACACAGACCACTAGATACACTATTTTCTGGATCTCCAATGAGGTGCAGGTCAGCTACTGTCTGAGGCCATCCAGGAGGAGCTACAGCAAAAACTACAGTTTTCTCCTCTTTGGTTGGGATTTGGCGGTTTTGGAGTAGTCTGACTGGAGCTGCAGTTTATTTGAGTAAGCTGCCACAGGGAAGGCCATTTATATGCAAAAGCCACTGTGTGGAGCCTGGGTGGGTTTGTAGACTGTTTGGGGTGGGATCTCAGGGCATCACTAGGCTAGGGCATGACAAACAGCAATGGCTGCCAGCCAGCCTTCTCTGCCTTTCTGTGTTTTTAAGTCCCTGCATCCCACATCCCAGCGCAGTAAACAATGATTGCTGGGCACACCTCTGCAAAAAAGTCACCCTCACTTTCTGACCTGATGGCCGACAGTCCAGCTTCTCTCTGTAGGCATCTGGGTGCCCCGCATGTCCCCAGAAATTGCATTTCAGAGTGATCAGGAGCTTGTCTCCCTTAGGATTGAAAAAAAGCCCTGCACCCAGTCGCTTGTCACCAGCCTGATTCACGTGCCTCCCATACCTCAGCTTTTAAGAATTTGTGCTCCTTTCTCTTTCCTTCTAGTTGTAAAACTTCCACTCAGCCAACTTTCTCATGGTTCTTGATGATAGACGTTTTGTATTTTAGTTTTAGTTTTGAAATTGTTGTGTGAGGCAGCAGTTTAGTTGTTTACCTTTGCCGTAATCTTGGTTTCTCCTCTGAAATATCCATTATATTTATCATTCCTTGTGATAAGCAACATTTAGAAAAGGAATGAAAGCACCTGGCTTCAAAGTTTACAAATGGCTCGGGAAGTCAGAAACCTAAGTTAACAAACATGTAGTAATGTTATTACAAGAGCCATATGAAATTCTTTATTAGAATGCCATTTTAAAACTGTCTTTTATTCCTGGTCAGTGTGTCTCAGTTTGTTGCAGCATCATCCCCTACATCAAAAGATGACAACTACATATATAAAAAAATATGTCTGGAGCATGTTCAGGAGGAAACTCATTGATGTTTCTCTCTCACATAGATGTTTTTCTCTCTCTCCCTTCTTCTCCCTAAAATAAATTTTAAAAATAAAATAAAACTTTCTTTTAATGCCTGAATTTAAGTATTAAATTTTTTTTTAAACCATAGATATTAAATGTAGCACTAGGGTACCTCTCTCCATCTTTTATCACATAGTAGCTCACAAACTCCTTTGTTATCTAAAATCTAGGTCCTAGATTATACCGTAATATTTGTTTGCATTGAAGCATACCTTGAACACTATTGTATTTCTTTACCAATACATTCAATCACCTAAGTATTTATTGTTAAGTGAATATAAAAGCACAAACAACTAAAGACAAAATATCTACCCTGTAGTTCTTTTTTTTTTTTAAATATATTTTATTGATTTTTTACAGAGAGGAAGGGAGAAAGATAGAGAGCCAGAAACATTGATGAATTAGCCAGCCGCCTCCTGCACACCCCCCACCAGGGATGTGCCCACAACCAACATACATGCCCTTGACCAGAATCGAACCTGGGACCTTTCAATCTGCAGACCGACGCTCTACCACTGAGCCAAACCGGTTTTGGCTACCCCCAATTCTTAATAATAAAGGAAAATAATATAAAGTGGATCACAACTCTCCCTTACCAAATGAGACAAAACATTTCATTTAAATTTCATAACCCTAAAGTTACTTGTTATACCAAATTTACATGTTAGAAAAATAAAATTTAGAAAAGTTAAGCAACTAATCATAAATTAGTAGGTTAAAAGTTAGGCTTCAACATGTTACATCTCCATTATCAAGCTAAGTTAATTTTTACATACTAATGATAATAACAGCAACAATATTAGGGAATGTTTAAATTTATATATGTATAAAATGTATAAATATAAAATATCATCATAAATACAAAATTTCATATAACCTTCCTACCAACCCTCTGAGATAGCCACTATTATTTTTATATATAAAGGAATTTGCCTATGTCCAATCTAAGAATATGATAAGACTGATATCTTAACTACCCACATAATTTTAATTTTGTATCTATTATATGACAACTACATATATAAAAAATTTATTTTGCATAATAGAATGGTTTTCCTTTCTAATATATTTTAATAGGCTATAAGACAAAACAGCCTAAGAATCAAGTAATTTACTCCTATATGCAAACAAAAGATAAAAAAATTAAAATATTTATTTCTATCTTTGCACCAGAAAGTTTATGTAAATGAAACTAAACATAAAAAGTACTACCCTCCAGAATATAGAACTACTTTTTTGTTAAAAAGATCAGGATACATTTTAAAACATCATCATGATGTAGCTTCATTCAAAAATATTTTGGCATTCTTTCCAGATAGAAAACAGTTTCTTATTTGAGAGACTAGCTAAAAACACTCTTATTTTCAAGAAAATAAAACTCTATATGAAAAATTCCTCAGTGAATGTTGAGTTGCAGAGCACATTATCTGAAAATGTATGAACTGGGACTACAGAAACATTTTTTTCCTAAGTGACAAGTGACTAATTTGACATAAGAAAAGATAAAATACTGCCATTTGCAACAACATGGATGGATCTTGAAAATATCATGCTAAGTGAAGTAAGTCAGACAGGAAAAGTAAAAAACCATATAATTTCAGTCACATGTAGGATATAAAATGAAAACTCATAGACACAGAGAACAGTATAAGGTTACCAGAGAGAAGGAGGGTAGTAAAGGGTAAAGGATGTCAAATATATGATGTTCAAATATTAGATTTTGGGTGGTGGGCACACAATGCAATACACAGTTGCTGTATCATAGAATTGTACACTCGAAACCTATGTAATTTTATTAACCAATGTCACCCCAACAAATTTAATTTGAAAAAAGAAAGTAAGCCTAAACCAGTTTGGCTCAGTGGATAGAGCTTCGGCCTGAGGATTCGATTCTGGTCAAGGTCATGTACCTGGGTTGCAGGCACATCCCCAGTGGGGGGTGGGCAGGAGGCAGCTGATCAATGTTTCTCTCTCATTGATGTTTCTAATTCTCTATTCCTCTCTGTAAAAAATCAATAAAATATATTTTTTAAAAGAAAAAAAAGTGAGTCAGGAAAAAACAACTATATATAATTGATTTTTTACAGAGAGGAAGAGAGAGGGATAGAGTTAGAAACATCGATGAAAGAGAAACATTGATCAGCTGCCTCCTGCACACCGTCTCCTAGGGATGTGCCCACAACCAAGGTACATGCCATTGACAGGAATTGAACCTGGGACCTTTCAGTCTGCAGGCTGACGCTCTATCCACCGAGCTAAACCGGTTTTGGCAAAACAAACAACTCTTAAATATGCACAAGTTACTCTTTATTCTCCTTTCATATAGTGATAAGAATAGCAACTATTTAATTCAAAAATTTAATGTTTTACAATAAAAGTGTTTTGTATTTGCATGGGACCAGAATTTACTGGGAATTTTATTTTTGTCTATTGGTTCTACTTATTGGCAATCTGTAGAACACAATGAACTTAAGGTGAATGAAAGTAGGAATCAGAGTTAATGATCAAAATCATCCCTAGAATGCATATACATAATAGACTTCCAAGTTACAAAAGCAATATTTTGTAAGAAAACTGTTACTATAGAATATCCTAAAACTGGCTCTGGCTAATGTGCTTCAGTTGGATGGGCATCACCCTATGTACACGAAGAGTTGTGCTTTCAATTCTTGGTCAGGGCACATGCCCAGGTTTCATTGTGTGCAGGAGGCAACCAATCAATGTTTCTCTCTCACATCACTGTTTCTTTCTCTCTTTCTCTTCCTCTCTAATATCAATAAAAACATTTATTTTTTTAGGAAAAGAATATCCTAAAACTGCTCTGGTTGTTAAAAAAATTCTAAATATTTTATAGATAAATAATATTTCCGTTGCTCATTTATTCTCTAAGTACAATTGATAAAGTATAGTATAATTCTCTTTAAAATATATACAAACTGGGACAAAAGTAGGTTTACAGTTGTGAGTATGCAAAACACAAGATTTATTCTTGTATTATTATTTTCACACATAGGATCTAGCCCTGGCTGATTTGGCTCAGCAGATAAAGTTTTGGCCTGTGTTCTGAAGGGTCCCCAGTTTATTCTGGTCAAGGGCACATGCCTGCGTTGTGGGTTCTATCCCCAGTAGGGGATGTGCAGGAGGCAGCTGAGCAATGATTCTCTCTCATCATTGATGTTTCTATCTCTCTCCCTCTCCCTTCCTCTCTGAAATCAATAAAAATATATATACTAGAGGCCCGATGCATGAAATTCATGCAAGAGTAGGCCTTCCTTCCCCCAGTTTCTGGCACCGACTTCCCTCTGGCACCTGGGACCCTGGCTTCCCTCACAGCCCGGCTTGTCACTGAAGGTCTTCCAGGAGGATGTCCAGCCAAATTAGCATATTACACTTTTATTATTATAGATAGGATCTGGAGCCCGATTGCCACAGTTTAGTTCCTACTTCCAACACAAAAATTATATACCCTTAAACAAGTTACTTAACCTGTGTACATACCTCAGTTTTCTCATCATAAAAATGTTGATAATGTTATCTACTGAAAATTCTATGAAGTTTAAATGAGTTTTTAATATATGTAAAATACTTAAAATAATCCTTAGATATATATTATTATTTTAAATAAAATTTAAAATCAAGCACAGATAAAATTAGTCAGTAAAAATGCTGAAGCACTTTAACCATTTTTCCTCAATGTTTTACCAAGTTAGCAGAGTAAAATAAAACAAGAACACCAAATTATAGCAAGCTATTAAATATTAGCAACCAAGCCCCTTTATGGAGGTCAATTATTCGCTGGTTTTGCTTTAAAAAATAGTTAGATATACACAAACCTAGCAATTATCTGAGTCATTGTTTTAGCGTTATAAATCCACAATCTATTTATCAAGACTATATTATCACTTTTTTACAAATCATTGTATTTCATAACAATGTCTTTTGTTACTCAATTTTGCACACACTCAATTGCACTCACATTTACTGCAGATAAGTCAATTGTATCCAATTCACAAAGAGTGCAGCCACTGTCTTGTGTCCATGCATTAGGTACATAGTTTCCGAAATAGTTCAGGAGAATCTAGTAAATAAAGGAGAACTGTTTCAACAAAAGTAATCCTCTACTCTCAATGTACTTTTGTTCCATGTAATTGGTACATGTAACTGGGTACATTTCTTTAATAATTCTACTAATATTTTTCACATAGAGGTACACACTGAACAATGTTACCTCCAGACAATGAATCATAAAGTAGATCAAACTTTCTCAAGAAATGCCAAAAATGCATTATAAATTATATAGGTCATTTAACCTATCCTATCTGATAAAAGAGAAATATGCAAATTATCACTCTGCTACACCCACAAGCCACACCCACCAGCCAATCAGAGCGATTGCAAATTAACCCTACCAAGATGGCTTCACCCACAGAGAAAGCAGGAGGGATGCTGGAGTTTCTCAGGTGATCCAGGAAGCCAAGTTTTCTGTATATCTCCTCTTAAGGCTACAAAGTTTCAATTATAGAAGGTAAATAAGCCCCATATACCAGGGCCTCCGTTTGGGTTGCCGTGGGGTGTGGCCAGCCTGCAAACAACCACAGGACCCTCACCCAAGCCACCCCATGCCCCAAGGGAACCCTCACCCTGATCTGAGACACCTTTCATGGCAAATCCACTGGTACCCATCCATACACCAGGCCTCTATCCTATCTAATAAAAGAGTAATATGCAGATTGACTATCGCTCCAACACACAAGATGGCTGCCCCCATGTGGTCAAAGATCCTGCCCCCATATGGACACAAGATGGCCAGCAGGGAAGGGCAGTTGGGAGGGACCAGGTCAGCAGAGAAGGAAGTTGGAGGCAAACAGGCTGGCAGGTGAGCAGTTAGACATCAATCAGGCTGGCAGGGGAGTGGTGAGGGGGTGATCAGTTTGGCAGGGAAAAGCAGTTAGGGGCAATCAGGAAGGCAGGCAGGCAAACAGTTGGAAGCCAGCAGTCCTGGATTGTGAAAGGGATGTCCAACTGCCTGTTTAGGTCCAATCCCACTGGGTTCGAGTCTAAACGGTCAGTCAGACATCCCTCGAGTGGTCCGAGATTGTAGAAGGTGCAGGCTGGGCTGAGAGACACCCCCTACCCCCATGCACAAATTTCATGTGCTATATAAACTTGATTAGTTTACTATATAAACTTGATTCCAAAAGGCACTAACCTATGTTGCTTACTGTCAAGTAGGTTTCTGAGGTACTGACTTTAGAAAAAAAAAGCTTGCATAATAAAACAAATCTAGAACAATCTCCTAATTACAGCCATCTCACAAATCCAATCAACACTAAACTAAAGTACAATACTTCTTCCCACCCATCCCCTTCAGATCTATCAGAGCATTTCCTTTATAACTCCTACTTTCCTTAAACACCTTTTGGAATTCCTTTTTTTCTGTAAAATCTATATCCTTTTGTGTATTCTGGATGAGGAAAAGGATGAGAGCATATGGATGGAGAGAAGAGATAAACACTGTAAGATATGTTCTCAGCACTCAAACAAATCTTCAATATTCCTAGATTTAAACATCTTAGGGGAAATTCTGCCAATTTACTATAAAAAAAATTACTACATTTCTCCAAGCCAATTTGGCTCAGTGAATAGAGCATCAGTTTGTGGATTGAATGGTCCTAGGTTTTATTCTTGTCAAGGACACATACCTCAGTTGCAGGCTCCATTCTGGCCCTGGTCGGAAGGCAACCAATCAATGTGTGTCTCTCACATCTACGTTTGTCTCTCCCTCTCTTTTTCACTTTCTCTAAAAACAATGGAAAAATATTGTTGGGTGACGATTAACAACAGAAAATTACTACACTTTCTGCTGCACTTAAAAATTTTTTTTAATTGATTTCAGAGAGGAAGGGAGAGGGGGAAATAGATAGAAACATCAGCACACCCCCTACTAGGGATCAAGCCCATAACCCAGACATATGCCCTGACTGGGAATTAAACTGTGTCCTCCTGGTTCATAGGTCAATGCTCAACCACTAAGTCATGCAAGCCGGGCTTTACTGCAATACTAATACATATAGTGGTATGAACATCTGCAGATCTTTATTTTTTATTATTTATTATTTCTTTTCACAAAATAATTATTTTACCTCAAGATAGTGAAGATGTAGCAAACTAATTTTGGGTGTGACTTTCTTACTTTTATTTTTTTATTTTATTTTTAAAAAATATATTTTATTGATTTTGTACAGAGAGGAAGGGAAGAGATAGAGAGTCAGAAACATCGATGAGAGAGAGTCATCGATCAGCTGCCTCTTGCACACCCCCTACTGGGGATATGCCCGCAACCAAGGTACATGCCCTTGACCGGAATTGAACCTGGTACCTTCAGTCCCCAAGAAGACGCTCTATCCATTGAGCCAAACCGGTCCCGGCGACTTTCTTACTTTTAACAGGAAGCGATTGAAATCCTTAATATGCTTATAACACTGACTCTTCATTAGAAAGGTGAAATGGACTCAAAAGAAAAAGATGTCTATCCATTAAATATGCTGGTAGAAAATATAGAGAAGTGCCAAGTAAATTTTTCTAGCTTCCTAAGACTCTATAAAGACCTTAGGTATAGGACAATTGAGGTAATCAGTCCAGTACAATTCTACAAAAATCCAAAATACCTGAGACTCCATCCAAATATTCCTATTGTACTAAAACTTAAAAATGCTGTTAAAACAAGTACAGTATCAATTAAATGGGAAAATCTATTAGATATTGTAGACTGAGTTACATTCAATCTGTAGAGCACACAGAGGACATGAACACTCACATTTCTTACAAACTATATATTTCAGGAAAAAAATTCCAAGGCAGGAAATATGTAGTTATGGCATTAGTTAATGTCACTTCAAGAATCAATATGGTCACTTTGATGTACCTCTATAACAAAAAAATTTTAAGTTGTAAACTTACAGATGCAAATGTTAATCATTCATGTTCTATACTAAATTGTTTTTGAAGAAAAAAATAAAGCAATTCATGTGAAAATAAATCTTTTATTTAGTATTATTTACAAAAGAGATTTTTTAAAGTTTAGTGGGAAATATACAGTTTTGTTTAAAATATCCTGGGAAATAATTTTAGAAAGAAAAAGGTCCCCCAAATGGTTGGCCATACCTAAAATTCCCATCTATATATAAACATTAGTACTTCCCTCACCTTAGACACTTCACAAAAAAATTAAATATTTATTTCATGCATTATTGATCAGTCTATTAGAATCCCAATGTGAACAAAAAAATGGCAAATATTTTTTAAAGGTCTGAGCATAAAACTCATTAGTTTTAATTCTCAAAATTAAAACTTCATTTCCTAACCTTATTACCTCAATTCATTTTCATAGGTAATTAAGATATATGAAAACCTCGACTTTTGACTAGAAACTTTTTTTTCTTATGATTTCTACCTCAGTTTATTTTGATAGACAATTAAGATACATTTAAAACCATGACTTTTGACTGGAAACTTTCCTCTTGGATTTCTCACCACTTAGGCAAAGATCACCCACCACACTGGCCTTCCATTTACATCTGTTTTCGTCATTAAAAATTGCAAACATTTATGCTGGCAGCTAAGAAGAGTACAGAAAACTGTTTATGTAGTTAAGCTGTTCTGAGAAGGCCCCAGCTACAGATGGCAGTGCTTTCCTAATCCTTCTTTCACAATATCAAGATGTTTCCAAGTATCATGTCATTTCACTGGCAAAGAAACTTTTCCAACCACATCCTTTCTACCTCTTCCCCCCCCCCCCCCCCGCCCACCAAATCATTTGATTCATGTTCATAGTAACCAAGGCATGGTGGTTTTTATACAAAAAGCAAATTTTTACTATAAGTCAAATTAGTTTCAGAAATGACTTGTTTCTATGAAAATGTACCACTTTCATAATGATTACCTCAATATGGATATTTTATGATATTTAAAACAAAAGAATGGAGGGAGGTAGAGAATGATGGAGAAGTAATGAAAGCTATACTGACACTCTCCCAGGACCAAACTGGAAATACAACTAAATTCTGAAAAGTCAACTGAGGATTAGCTGGAGAGAACCCTGATAACCAAGGATGGAAGATAGGGAGAGAACTATGCAGCTATAAAAAAGAAGGATCTCTTATCCTTTGAGACAGCATAGAGGGACCTGGAGAGTGTTATACTAAGTGAAATAAACCAGTCAGAGAAAGACAAGTATCACATTAACATACTCATATGTGGAATCTAATGAACAAAATAAACTGATGAACAAAATAGATCCAAAGACATAGAAGCATGAAACAGATTGCGGAATCTCAGAGGGAAGGTGGGAGAGGGTGGGTGGGATGAGATGAACCAAAGAAATTGTATGCATATATGCATAACAAATGGACAAAGTTAATAGGGTGATGAAGGTCCTGGGCAAGAGGGTTGGTGCAGGCTAGAAGATGTCAGTGGGGGGAAAAAGGAGACATATTTAATACTTTCAACAATACACATTTTTTAAAAAAAGAAAAGTTTGGGCATTTCATCTTCCTTATGGCTAAGTAGGATTCCATCGTATATAGGGACCACATCTTTAGCCAATCATCTATTGAAGGACACTTTTGTTTTTGGCACCATGAATGATGCTGCAATAAATACAAGGGTGCATATATCTTTGCAAATGTATGTTTTTGAGTTTTTGGGGGGCACATACCCAGAAGAGGAATTGCTGAGTCATATGGTAACTCTATATTCTATATATATATATATATATATATATATATATATATATATATATATATATATATATATATATATTTATATATTGATTTCAGAGAGGAAGGGAGAGGGAGAGATAGATAGAAACATCAATGATAAGAAAGAATCATTAATTGGCTGCCTCACAACCGCTCCACACTGGGGACTGAGCCCACAACGTAGGCTCAATGCCTTGACTGGAATCGAACCTGGGACCCTTCAGTTCTCAGGTTGATGCTCTATCCACTGAGCCAAATCAGGGCACTAACTCTATTCTTAAGTTTTTGAGGAACCTCCATACTGTTTTCCATAGTGACTATTAGTTTACATTCCCATCAGCAGTGAACAAGGCTTTCTATTTTCCCACATCTTTCCCAGCATTTGCTATTGCTTGCTTTGTTGATAAGAGCCATTCTAACAGGTGTGAGATGGCATCTCATATAGTTTTGAATTACATTTCCCCAATAGTGAAGTTGAGTATCATCTTTGCATTCATCTGTTTGTCATTTATATGTCTTCTTGGAAGAAGTGTTCTCTACCCATTTTTTAATTGGATTGTTTTGTGTTGAATTGTATGAATTCTTTATATGTTTTGAATATTAACCTCTTTTTGGAGCTGTTGTTTGCAAGTATCTTTTCCCATTTGTATTAAAATAAACACCATAGAAACAGGTGAGATCTTGCTCCTTGACACGTCATCAGTTTGGCTTATAAACTCTTAGAAAAGTTGTCTTAAAAAAGCAACTTAAAAAAAAAATAAAGAAAAGCAGGTTGAAATAGCCTCAATAAAATAATCAAACAACTTTTTATTTTAACGTGTAAATGTACTCATGCATTACTGTTTAGCAGAGAAGAATAGGTTATAGAATACTATGTACATTAACCCACTTTGGTTTAAAAATATTCAAATAACTGCAAAAATACATAATTTTAAAATTCATTTCTTAAGTGGTAGGGCTATGTGTAATTTTTTCTCTATATCTGTTGGAATTAGCTATTTTTTCTACAGTGAATATATGCTTTTTGTTAATAAAAATGTTTTAAAATAGGACATACAAGTCAAGGGAGGAGAAACCAAGATGGTGGCAAGGGTAAACGCCTAACTGCAGCCTCACACAACAATTTCAAAAAACACAACTAAAATACAAATTGGACATTATCCAGAACTACAGGAAAGTTGACTGACTGGAAATTCTACAACTAGAAGAAAAGAGAAAACCAAAAGGAAAATCAGAGGAGCTGTAAAAGCCTAAAGTACTGAGGCACAGTGCGCGTGGGTAGAGGACAGAGTCGGAGGGGGAGGCTGAGTGCCTAGCTGGCGTTCCCTAGTGGGAAGGAGATAAAAGCTCTGGACTGTGCTGAACCCCAGCTCCGACAGCACTGAACCCCAGTTCTGGGCGAGACCCTGGGGACCCAAGCTCATACAGAGGGAGTCTGGGCTGTAAGGCAGAAACTCAGGGGAGCAGCAAAAGGAAGTCCTGGAGGCGCGTGCATTATACACAGAGAACAGTGTTGACTGTGCTGTGGGATTTCCCTAGTGGGAAGGAGACAAAAGCTCCAGTCTGCTCTGAACCCCACTTCCAACTGCACTAAACCCCAGTTCCAGGCTCACTGGGTGAGCCTAGACTGTTTAGTAGTGGGTGAAACTCGGGGGCACCTTTATCTCAGAGGTGCTTGCAGCAAGTACCGAAGGACCCTGAGGAACACTGAGACTCAAGAACCTCATAGGGTGGGGCTGTCTAGAAGCCAAGGCCGTAGGCTCCACCCTGAAACTCCGCCCCATCCAAGCTCAGTACAGAGGCTGTTACAATTTTCCAAGTCTAGCTGAATAAGGCTGTCTCCTAGCATAGACACTGCTGATCCTCACAGCCAATTGGCCTGGAGGTCAGTTCCTCCCAATGATACCAACAACAATCAAGACTTAACTACAGGGCTGTACACACAGTCCACAAAAGGGGGCACCAAGAGTGTCCACCTCAGGTAACTGGAAGACTGACCCACTGAACCATATAGGACACTTTAGCACACAAAGCCACCCTACCAACTCAGGGAAGCAGAGAAAATGCCAAGACAAGGAAACAGATCACAAACAAACAAAATGGAGAACAAAAAATGACTGGATATAGAGTTCAAAACTACACTTATAAGGTTTTTCAAGAATTTCCTAGAAAAGGCTGATAAAATAAACAAGACCTATGAAGATATGATAAGGGATCAATTAGAAATAAAAAGGGATCAACTAGAAATAAAAAGGGATCAACTAAAAATAAAGAATACATTGTCTGAAATAAAAAATATTATACAGAGTCTTAAAAACAGAATGGAAGATCACAAGACTCAAGTAAAAGATTTGGAACATAAAAAGCCAGAAGACACTCCTCAGCAAAAGCAAGAAGATAAGAGAATCCAGAAAGTTGAAGATAGTGTAAGAGACCTCTGGGACAACTTCAAGTGAACCAACATCAGAATTATGTGGGTCCCAGAAGAAGAGAGAGAAGATACTGAAAACATACTGGAAGAAATAGTGACAGAAAACTTCCCCCACTTGGTGAAAGAATTAGACTCACAAGTCCAGGAAGAGCACAGAACCCCAAACAAAAGGAATCCAAAGAGGATCACACCAAGACACATCATAATTAAAATTCCAAGAGCAAAAGACAAAGAGAGAATTTAAAAGCAGCAAGAGAAAAGCAGGTAGTTACCTATGAAGGAGCACCAATACGATTGTCAGCTGATTTCTCAACAGAAACCATGCAGGCCAGACGGGAATGGCAAGAAATATTCAAGGTGATGAATAGCAAGAACCTACAGCCAAAAATACTCTACCCAGCAAAGCTATCTCTTAGAATCGAAGGCCAGATAAAGAGCTTCACAAATAAAAAAAAAAAAAAAAAAAAAAAAAAAAAAAGCTAAAGGAGTTCATCACCACCAAACCAGAATTATATGAATTGCTGAAGGTTTTTTTTTTTTTTTTTTTTTTTTTTTGGAAGAGGAAGAAAATAAAGATAAAAATTATGAACAACAAATACATAACTATCAACAAGTGAATCTAAAAACCAAGGGAATTAAAAAATCTGATGAACAATATTACCTGGTGAATATAATAGAATCAGAGGTATGAAAGGGGAGTGAACTGAGGATTCTTGGGGAAAAGGAGTTGGGGGAGGTGCGGGAAGAGACTGAACATAAACTGTGCACCTATGGATGAGGACAATGGGGGGTGGGGAAAGGGTAGAGGGTAGGGTGGGAACCTGGTGGAAGGGAATAATGGAGGGGGGTAAAATGAGGAACATTTGTAATAATATGAACAATAAAGATTTATTAAAAAATAAAAAATAAATAAAATACAACATACATAAAATCAGTAATTATATAACATTATAGAAAAACAGTTATAGGAATGGTGACTCATATTAACTAAATTTGAAGAAATTGTTTCAAGTTCAAACCCAAACTCCCAAAGTGAAGTCAAGGATGCCATTTTACACACTCAGGATTACACTGAAGTCTTTACCCCTGTTAGCTCTTTAGAGAAATGTCCAGCATTTCAAGCACAGAACCAAGGTAAAACATTGTTATAAAATGTCTTGCTAATATACAGATTTACCCCAGTGAATTTTGTTTTATTAGATTTAAAATTTTATTGTATTAAGGATATCCACTGCAAAATTATAATCTAAGCTTTTCCACATTAGATAAATATTTTCTCCTTAATGTTAATCCCCTTATTGTAAGTTAGGTTTTCAGAATTTAAGTGTGTTGGGCCTAAAAATAGCCTTATTTGATCATAGTATGCTCACAGCATATTGCTGAAATAATAGTAGCAGCTGGGTACAGATCTCATGACACAGCAAGCTGGTATAAAATTAAATTAGTAGGTTATTGAATAATGCCTATATTTTACTTTCTAAAAGATTCTAAAGATTTTCAATGTTATCACATATATGAAAACATAATTCAAAAGAGAGATGGAAAAATTTCAGAAGTAGGTCAGGAAATTTGCCCAGTTTTTACAAATTTACCAAAAATAACAACTAAAAGTATATTTCATCCAAAATATATCCCAAATCTTTCGTTCTACTAAAGGGTCTGAATTCTTCCAACCTTATAAAAACTTGCTGAGAGCTACTTTTCTTGTATGTATAATAGACTATTCCCTTTTTTTGTTGTTGCTTTCTCTTTTATTTATTTTACTAGAGGCCCAGTGCACAAATTCGTGCTCAGGTGGGATCTGGTCAGTCCAGCCCAAATCAGAGTGGATTGTTGCTGGGCCTGTTGGGAGGAGATGGCAGGAGGTTGGCTGGCTAGCCTGCCCCGATCAGGGCCCAATCAGGACTGGGCAAGCCAGGGAGGAGGGGCCTTGGGTGATTGGCTGGCAAGCCCCACTACTAATTGGGGTAGGGGGCCAATTAGGGGCAGGGACAGCCATGGGTAGGGGCTGTGGGTAATGTGCCAGCAGGCTCTACCTCCAATTGGTGTGTTGGTGTATGGGGGGCCAATTGGGGATGGAGCCAGCTGGGGGGAAGGGCCATGGGATGATCAGAGTGATGGGGGCTGATTGGAGGTAGGGCCAACAATGGAGAAGGGCTGTGGGCAATGGGCCAGCTGGCCCCACTCCTGATTGGTGGGGGAGGGCTGATTGGGGGTGGGGTCATCTAGGAGATGAGGCCATGGGTGGTTGGCCAGTCCCACTCCTAATGAGGGTGGGGGTACCTATATGGGATGGGGCAGGAGGGAGGACTGCAGGAGGTTGACTGGCTGGCCCCACCCCTGATCAGGCCCTTTGCTGGCTGATTGTTCTGGTCATTACAGTGACTGGTTGTTCTGGTCATTACAGCATTCTGGTCACTGTTTATATATATATATATAGCTTTTTTAAAATCTTTATTGTTGAGATTATTACAAATGTCCCTCTTTTTTTCTCCCATTTCCCTCGTCCACCGGGTTCCCACTCAGCCACAGGTCTTTGCCACACTATTGTCTGTGTCTGTAAGTAATGCATATCTATAATAATAAAAGCCTAGGTGGTCCTTGTGCTTTTGCATGATGCTCTTATGTCATCACAAGATGGCAGCCCTCACATTGTCACAAGATAGCCACCACAAGATAGATGCTACAAGATAGCCACCATAAGATGGCAGGCAGGGGAAAGCAGTTGTGGGCGAAATCAGGCTGGCAGGAGAGAGTAGTTGGGGGCGAGATCGGGCTGGCAGGGGAAGGCAGTTGGGGACGAACAGTACAGCAGGGGAGGGTAGTTGGGGGTGATTGGCCTGGAAGGGAAGGGTAGTTGGGGGCAACCAGGCCTGTAGGGAAGAGCAGTTGGGGGTGACCAGGCCTGCAGGAGAGGGTAGTTGGGGCAACCAGGCCTGTAGGGAAGAGCAGTTGGGGGTGGCTAGACCTACATGGGAGGGCAGATGGGTGCAACCAGGCTGGCAGGAGAGGGCAATTGCAGGCAATTGAGTCGGCAGAGGAGGGAAGTTGGGGGCTATCAGGCTGGCAGGGGAGCAGTTAGGCATCAATCAGGCAGGGAGGGGAATGGTTAGGGGCAATCAAGCTGGCAGACAAAAGTGGTTAGGGGCAATCAGGCAAGTAGGCAGGCAGGAGAGCAGTTAGAAGCCAGCAGTCCCAGATTGTGAGGCCAGGGATCAGGCCTCAACTGGCATTCAGACATCCCCCATATTGGAGAGGGTGCAGGTCAGGCTGAAGGACACCCCCCCCCATGCACTAATTTTGACTCTGGGCCTCTAGTATGCATATAAGATCTTTGTTTAATCTCTTCCTGTACTGCCCACCTTCCCTCTGAGAATCTTCAGTCCATTCCATTTCCATGCCTCTGATTCTATTTTACTCATTAGTTTATTCTGTTCATTAGACTTCTTATTTATTTTGATCTTTAGATTCAAGTGTTGATAAATATGTATTTATTGCCCTTTTATTATCTTTTTCTTTTTCTTCTTCCTCTTTTTAAAAAATACACTTCAATATTTCATGTAATACTGGTTTGATTGTGAATTCCTTTAGCCTTTTTGTCTGTGAATCTCTTTATCTGACCTTCAATTTTAAATGATAGCTTTGCTGGTGGTAGAATAATCTTGGTTTTAGGTCCTTGCTATTCATCACTCTGAATATTTCTTGCCACTCACTTCCAAACTGCATAGTTTCTGTTGAGAACTCAGCTGACAGTCGTAATGGTATTCTCTTGCAGGTAACTAACTGCTTTTCAGATTCTCTCTTTGTCTTTAGCTTTTGGCATTTTAATTATGATGGATCTTGGTGTGGACCTCTTTGGGTTCCTCTTGTTTGGGACTCTCTGAGCTTCCTGGACTTGTAAGTCTAGCTCTTTCACCAGGTAGGGGAGGTTGTCTGTCATATTTCTTCAAATAGGCTTTCAATATCTTGATCTTTTTGTTCTTCTGACACCTCCATAATGCGAATGTTGGTACATATAAATTTGTCCCAGAGGCTTCTTACACTATCTTCATATTTTTAGATTCTTTTTTTTTTTTCTCTTCTGGTTGTGTGTTTTTTGCTTCTTTATATTTCAAATAGTTGATTTGATGCTCGTAATTCTTTATTCTACTGTTGAATCACTGTATATTATTTTTTATGTCTGTCAGTGTATGCTTAATTTCTGACTGGTCCTCCCCTCCCCCCCTTTTTTTGAGGTTTCTAGAAGATTAATGAATAACCTTATAACCCTGGTTTTGAGTTCTATATCCAATAATTTGCTTTCTTCCAATTTTTTCATTTGTGAGATGTTTCTTCATCTCCCCATTTTGGCTGCTTCCCTGTGTTTGTTTCTATGTGTTGGGTAAAGCTGCTATATACCCTTGAGTTGGTGTTCTATAGGGCCCAATGGCTCAGCTTCCCCAGTCACCTGAGCTGAGAACTCTAGGTGTACCCCTTTGTGGGCTGTGAGAACAGTTTTGTTTTAGTTGAGACTTGATTGCTATTGGTGTCACTGGGAGGCCAACTGGCTATGAGGACCACCTGTGATTACATTGGGTGAACTGCTGTGCAGAAGATACCCCTATGGAGCAGGACTTGCTTCAGTGGGGCTTTGGAGCTCACTGAGTCTGACCCTTGAGTGTGTCACTTAGGGATGTGTATAGTTATAATGTGGTATGGTTTGACACTGATCACTGGGTACACTGGCTCTTGGGTCTCCAAGAAGGTGCAAAGTCAGCCACTGCCTGGGGCGACCCAGCAGGAGCTAGAGAAATCTGAAAATTCATCCTCTTTGTATTGGGTTTGGAAGTGCCCTGATTAGGTCCAGCTATGAAGTAAGGCCAACTGATGCTGCTGCTGGGTTTTGAGCCTTTTATTGATAGGTTTAGGGCTCCCTGATCAAGCTGCAGCTTGTTTGAATGATTTTAGCCTGAGCAAGGACAGGACATTTTATATACAACAGCTGCTACACACAGCTTAGGTGGGGTTGAAAATTGGATGAGGTGGGGTCTTAAGGAATCACCAGGGCAGAGAAAACAGACGTTGTTACTGGTCAGCCCTGTGACCCAGGAAGTCTCAGCACAGGAACTGTGAGAATTCCATCTGAGAGAAAGCCACCCCTAAGTTCCTGCCCTGATGCAGACAATTCAGTTCCTCCTCATACATGTCTGTGATCCTCAGAGCCTTTCTCTGATGCTAGAGCTCAGAGGGAGAATGACCTTGTAAGTTCAGTTCATAGTACTGGCTGTTTAAGAGGAACAGCTGGGTCTCTGTGTCACTGTGTCACTGAGCCACAATCCACATTGGTTTTTATAGCGCATAGTTCTTAATACCCATAGGGACCACTTTTTCCAGCTTTGGGACCCTGAGTTGGGGTCTGATGGGGGACTGGGACCCCTTGCTCCTCCAAGTGGTCTCCACAGAGATGTTCTCCCTCCTGATTAAAAAAGCAGCACATGTGGGTGCCAGATCAGTCTGTTCCATGCCTCCACAACTCCCATCAGCCAACTTTCCAATGGCTCTGGATGATGGTTGTTCTGTATTTTAGTTATAATTTTGATGTGGTTGTGGGAGGTAGTGAATACAGGCATTTAACCATGCCGCCATCTCCTGTGAATTTCCAACATTTTTTTAAAAAGCATTTTATGATATGCTACTAACAATAAATTTGCTTCAAGAAAAAAAAAGTAATGCTTTAAACCAAAAATCATAGTTTCCACCTGAAAACTGATTTATATTAGATTTTTATCTAGACAAGTATAAAAAATAAATAGAATATAGAAATATACAGTATGTCCCAAAGAAATGTATACACATTTTGAAGAATTATTAATTCCAGTGGATTAAATCTAAAAAGAAAGAAATCATTTTGTGGGACACCCTATATTTCAAATAAAGTGCTAATTAAAAACCACAAAATGGATGAGAGAAGGTGATGGGATTAGTCAAAGAATATATATATGGATTCTTATGGATTATATGCATAATCCATAGTCACAGACAACAGTGTGGTGATGGCAAGAGGGAAGGGGTTAGGGTAGAAGGGTGGAGGTAGGCAAAGGGGGGGGGTGTCAAGGGAGACATCTGTAATAGTATCAACAATACAAATAAAGTTTAAAAAACCACACAAAATTGTTTATAAACCATTATGAAACCAAATGAAAAATATGGGTGCTCATGGATATATTCTGAAGGGACATAAAACTGAAAGCAGTTATGAATGAAAACAATATGGGAGGTTAGTGAGCCTGTCAGTTATTTTAAAAATTATTTTTTAAAATATATTTTTATTGATTTCAGAGAATAAAAAAGAGGGAGAGATAAAGGCAACAATGATGAAAGAGAATCATTGATTACCACCTCCTGCACACCTCCAACTGGGGATTGAGCCCGCAACCTAGGCATATGCCTTCACCAGGAATTGAATCAATAGGTCAATGGCCAACCACTGAGCCACAGTAGCTGAGCTAAAAATTATTTTAAAATTGTTCTTCCTAATAATAGCATGAGATTTAGAGAAAGTAACTAAGTAATAAATTAACTGCCCTAGCTGGTTTGGCAAACTATTAGTCAACGAAGTCAAATATCAACAGTACAATGATTGAAATTTCTTTTGAGAGCAAAATTTTTTAAACTTAAACTATATAGGTAAGTACATTGTTATTAATTTAATTAGGGCACATGGTATATTGTGGAAGAGCCACACTCAAGGGGCCAAAGAGCCACATGTGGCTCGCAAGCTGTGGCTTGCCGACCACTGGCCTAGTAGATAGAATGTCAGCCCTTGGACTGAATAGTCCCAGATTCAATTCTGGTCAAGGGCATGTACCTCAGTTGCAGGCTGGATCTCTGGCCATGGTAGGGCATGTGCAGAAAGTAACCAATTGATGTGTCTCTCTCATATTGATGTTGATCTCTTTCTCTCCCCCTCCTTTCTACTCTCTCTAAAAATCAATGGAAAAATATCCTCAGGTGAGGATTAACAATGACAATGAAAAAGAAATGTACACATTTTTATATACTTTGGTCTATAAACCCACTACAAACAATTTATCATTTTATATGTATAGAGTAGTCATCCTCTACCCACAGTTTAACTTTCTGGGATTTCAGTTACTCTGGTCAAACTTGATCTGAAATATTAAAAGAATCATTTCAGAAATAAACAACTCATAAGTTTTAAATGACACATTGTTCTGAGTAGCATAATGAAATCTCATGCCATCTGGCTTGCTCCTGCCTAGGACATGAATCAACTTTTTTCCAGGTATGAAACCTGTATATGCTCTGCACCTGTTTAGTCACTTAACAATGACCCTCAAATGCAAGGGGAGTGATGCTGGTAATTTGTATGCAACAATGAGAAGCTGGAAGTGCTTCTTTAAGTGAAAAAGTGTGTATATGTAGGAAAAAACAGAATATATATAGGGTTTGGTACTATTCACTGTTTCAGACATCCACTGAACAAAATGGCCTAGGTTTTATTGAGTTCAATGCTATGGCACAAAACCCACGAACATTATATTCAACCCTCAATCAATAAAATAGTAACTAAAATTAACTTACATAACTCATATAAAAATGTTTCACTTTTTATGGTTGTTGTGTTTAAAGAGTAATCTACTTTCTTTCACTGTTAGCCTATACACAAGGAAAAGTGTGATATATTAGCATTAATTGAATGCTTTTTAATATAGTTTTTATATAGTTTTCAAAATTTTAAACTATACCAAATAATAAAAGAAAACTTCATTTTTTTATGTCAAATAAAATCATAGAAAAATAGATTGGCTTAGATTATGTCAGAGAAAATAAAATGGGATCATCATACTAATTAAAATGTCAGAAAGAGAAGAACCAAGATGGCAGTGTCGTTAAATGCCAGTATCACCACCTCCCAAAACCAAATCAAAATTACAACTAAAATAAGAACAATTATCATTCAGAATTTCCTGAAAGCTGACTGAATTCAAGTCCTACAACTAGAGAAGTAAAGAAGAAAGCACATTGAACTGGTAGGAGGACAGAGACACAGAAGAGGCTGGTCTGAGACACATGTGTGGCTTTTTTAAATTGGGAAGGATTTTTTGGCTGCAGAGGACCCATGTGAAGAGCAAGGGGGACTAACCCCACAGCAGATCCCAGGCTAGGGTTCCAGAGCTCGGAAGAAAAGTTCCTATATTTCTGGGGTGTAAAAAAAAAATAGCAGGAATTGTGGCTGAGTGACATGGAGCCTGCTGGAAACCCAGGTGTTCTTCTTAAAGGTCCAACACACAAACTTACTTGGACTTGATCCCTCTAAGCTCCAGTGCCAGGTGGATTTGGGGAACACAGGGACATATGGGAAAGAACTGGATTATATGGCATTGCAGCAGGAATTCCAGGGCAGTTTTCTCTCATATAGGGGTGTTAACAGGGTTCCTGTGCTGGAACCTCCCCATCACAAAGCTGACTGGCAGCCATCTCAGAGTTCCCATTAGCCTGACTTGTGTCTGCTTTGCCATGATGATTCCCTGAAACTCTGCCCAACTAATTTGCAGCCCGACCCAAACTGTAGCAGCTTTTCTACACAAAGAGTCTATTCTGGCTTTGGCTTTAGACTTTGCTAAAATCTCTTAAATAGGCATCAGCTGGCGTCAGCATACCCCAAATTTATTAATAGAAGACCTGGCACTAACCCCAGCCTTCCATGCTGCACAGCTTGGTCTTACCAGGACACTTCATATGGCCAGTACAAGGAATAGCCATCTGCAGACCTCTCTGTAGCTCCTGCCTGATGGTCCCAGGCAGTGGATGACTTTTCACTTCCTGGGAGTCTATAGAGCCAGTGAATACAGTGAATAAATCATCAGACCATACCAAATTATAATCCTAAATATCCACAAGAGACACACTCAAGAGACAAACTCACTGAGCACCAAAACCCCACTGAAGCAAGTCTTGCTCCATAGGAATGTCTCCTACAGAGATACTCTTCCATTGCAGACACAGCTGGTCCTCACAGCCAATTGGCCAGAAGGTCAATTCCTGCCAATGACACCAATAACAATCAAAGTTCAACTACAAGATTGTGCACACAGCCCACACAGCAACACACCTTGAGTGCCCAGCTCAGATGGCTGGGACCCTATATGACACCTACCACACAGGCCACTCTACCAATTCCAGGAGACATAGAAGCTCTACCCAATACATAGAAACAAACACAAGGAAGCAGCCAAAATGGGGAGACAAAGAAGCATATCATAAATGAAAGAAATGGAAGAAAGTAAACTACTGGATATAGAATTCAAAATCATGGTTATAAGGTTACTCAAGGATCTTCATGAGACTTTCAAGGATCTTAGTGAAAATGTCAAAGACATGAAAAAGGACCAGTTAGAAATTAAGCATATACTAACTGAAATAAAGAATAACTTACAGGGACTCAACAATAGAGTAGAGGATTCTTGGAATCAAATAAATTATTTGGAATATTAGGAGACAAAAAACACCCAATCAGATGAACAAAAAGAAAAGTGAATTAAAAAATATGAAGAAAGTGTAAGGAGTCTCTGGGACAACTTCAAGTGTATCAACATTTGCATTATGGCAATACCAAAAAAAGGAAAGAGAGAGCAAGATATGGAATACCTATTTGAAGAAATAATGACAGAAAACCTCCCCTACCTGGTGAAAGAAATAAACTTACAAGAGAGTCCCAAACAAGAGAAGCTCAAAGAGTCCACATCAAGACACATGAAAATTAAATGCCAAGTGTTAAAGACAAAGAGAGAATCTTAAAAGCAGCAAGGGGAAAGCAGTTAGTTACTTACAAGGGAGTGCTCATAGGACTGTCATCTGATTTCTCAACAGAAACTTTGCAAGTCAGAAGGGAGTAACAAGAAATATTCAAAGTGATGAATAGCAAGGACCTAAAACTAAGATTACTCTACCCAGCAAAGCTATCATTTAGAATTGAAGGTCAGATAAAGAGCTTCAAAGACAAGGAGTTCATCACCACTAAATCAATATTACAGAAAATGGTGAAGGGAATTCTTTAAGAAGAGAAAGAAGAAAAAAAGATACAAAATATAAATATTCAAATGGCAATAAACACATATCTATCAATATTTGAATCTATAAATTAAAATAAATGAACAATAAATCTAATGAACAAAATAAAATAGAATCAGAGGTATGGAAACATGGAACAGACTGGTGCATCTCAGAAGGAAGGGGTAGTGGGAAGAGATTGGTCAAAGTTCTTACATGCATATATGTATTAACTATGGATACAGACAATAGGGTGGTGAAGGCCTGTGGCTGGGCAAGAACGGGGTGGAGGGGGCAATGGGGAGAAATAAAGGGGACCTCTGTAATACACTCAATAAAAATAGTTACAGTTATCACATACAAAAAATCAAAATGCCAGAAATAATGATAGCCCAAACTGAAAATGTTTCCCAGGAGACTTAAAATTTCTTAGTACACATAGTTCTTTCTAAATGATTAAGAATTAGTGAAACTTTCCTTTTGAGAAATCCTTTAGTCACTTTGTAAAACTTCAATCAGGTTAGCCTGGGAATTTTAAAAAACTGCTGATCACTTTAAAATCACTGAACTCACAATAGCTAAATTCACAGGACCATGCTCCCTCTTCTAAAACATTTAAGTTTTATTTAATGTAATCAAATTTAAATTTTGTTAAAATAGTATACTACCAAAAAGGAATAGCACAATATTTAGTTATAGATGTCTATAAAAACCTTGCTAATGGCACCAAGTTATCAGTCAGAGAAATTGTGAACACACACACACACACACACACACACACACACGCATGCACATGTACACACACAGTTTAAAGGGCTTTCTAGACAAAATTTCTCCATTTGTAAAATTTGCCTAGAGACAGATATGGTGATCCACAGCAATTAAATATATATATTTATTGATTTCAGAGAGGCAAGAAGAGGGAGAGAGAGATAAAAACATCAATAAAGAGGCAGGCACCTAAAAAGTCTGACCAGGGAGACAAAATGTTGGTGGAATAGATGGACATGTCCTGAGCCTTATCCTAGAGCAGACAAAATGAGCAACATTAAATCGAACAACATCCACCCCGAATTGGCAAAGTAGACACAGCTAGTGAGACAATCTGCACCAGGAAGGGGAGAGGATGCCTGGAGAATGCTCAGGGCACTGCAAAACATGAGCAACAGCCACGTGAGCAGCTTGTGCGCGTCCAAGGAGCAGCAGCCTCGAGAGCAGCTCCCCAAACCCTCGCTCCCGCCCAAGAACCAGCAGCCACATGAGCAGCCTGTCCATGATCAAGGAGTGGCAGCCCAGCATTGCCAGCCCTGTCTGAGGAGCAGCAGTTGCAGACAGCCTGCATCCATCCAAGGAGCAGCAGCAATGCAAGTGGCTCACTCTGATTTGAGGAGAAGCCCACCCCATCCGAGGAGCAGGCAGCTTCCTGAGCAGCCCACCCCTATCCAAGGATCAGCAGCTGTGCAAGCAGCATGCCCCCATCTGAGAAGTACTCCACCCCATTAGAGGAGAAGCAGCCTCATGAGCAGCCTACCCCTATCTGAGGAGCAACAACTGTGGGACAAGCCTGCCCCCACCAGCCAGAGGAGCCAACACTGCTGTGAACAGCACCCACCAGAAGAGCTGCCGCTAACTGAGGAACAGCCACTGCCATGACCACTTGAAGAGCAGTCGCTGCCTAAGGAGCCACTGCCATCCAAGAATCATCCCCTACAAGACTCAACACAGATCTTTCAGGGAGCAAAAATTGGGAGACAGCTGACAAGGGTTTGGCTCAGTGGATAGAGTGTTGGCCTGCAGATTGAAGGGTCCCAGGTTCAATTCAGGTCAAGGGCATGTACATTGATGTGAGCACATCCCCTACTGGAGGCAGCTGGTTGATGTTTCTCTCTCATCGATGTTTCTATCTCTCTATCCCTCTTCCTTCCTCTCTGTAAAAAATCAATTAAAAAAAATTTATTTTTTTAATTGGGAGACAAAGAAACCCTCAAAGGAAAAAAAAAAAAAAGAAAAGGAAAAAAAAATGATACAAAGGAAGCTCTAGAAAAGCAGCTATGTGAAACATAGGCATGCAATATGTCAGAAAAAGAATTCAGAATATGTTATACAGTTTATAAAATGGATGGATACAAAATTCAACAACTTATGTAAAAATCAAGAAGAAATAAAGAGTGATATAGCTGCAATAAAAAAAACATGAAAAGTTTCAACAGTAGACAAGGAGAAGTGGAGGACTCAACTAGTGAATTAGAAGACAGGGAAGAAAAACACACACAATCTGAACTGCAATTGGAGAAAAAATTAAAAAAGAGCCTAAGGGTGCTTTGGAACAACATGAAACAAATCAATATATAAATAATAGTGGTGCCAGAATGACAGGAAGCGGAACAAGGATTGGAAAACCTATTTGAAGAAATAATACCAGAAAACTTCCCTGATGTGGGGAAGAATAAAGTCACACAAGCACAGAGAGTCCCAAACAATATGAACCTGAAAAGTACCACATCAAGACATGTCATAATTACAAAGCAAATATTCAGGACAAAGAGAGAATCTTAAAGGCTGCAAGAGAGAGATGGGAAGTTACGTCCAAGGGATCTCCCGTTAGATTATCTAATGACTTCTTAACAAAAACAAATCAGGCCAGAAAAGAATGGAAGGAAACTTACAAAGTAATACAAAGGAAGGGCCTAAATCCAAGCCATCAAGGCTATCATTCAAAATTGAAGTAAAAATAAAGAGCTTCACAGATAATGTAAGTCCAAAGGATTTTATCACTACCAAGTGAGCAATGAAAGAAATGCAAAAGGAAATGATGTAAAAAGAAACAAAAAGGGAAGAAGGAACATAAGCACAAAAAATAAAAATGGCTAAAAATAAGAACCTATCAACAAAAACTTTAAACATAAATGGAATAAATGCTTCAATCAAAAACACTGAGTAGTTGAATTGATCAAAAATCATGACCTATATAGATATATGTTGTCTAGAAGAGACCCATCTCAGAGCAAGAGACTCACATGGACTGAGAATGAAGAGATGGAAAAATATGTCAGGAAAATGGAAATAAAAAAAGCTGGGGTAAGAAAATTTAGACAAAATGGACCTCAAGTGAAGGCCATAACAAGAGATAAGGGAGGCCACTTCATAATATTAAAGGGATTTGTAAAAAAAAAAAAAAAAAAAAAAAGATATAACCCTGATAAACATATATATATATATATATATATATATATATATATATATATATTTCCAAAGCAGAAGCACACAAATACATTAAAAATAAAAATAATAATAAAACAACAACAACAACAACAAAAAACTCCTGGAAGATATCAAGGGAGAGATTGACAACAATACAATCATAGTAGGGGAGTTTAGTATCTCACTCACACCATTGGACAAATACTCTAGACAAAAAATCAGTAAAGAAACATCAATCCCAAATGACTCACTGGTCCAGATGGAATTGGCATCTTCAGAATATTTCACCCCAAAGCCACGGTATATGTTCTTCTCAAGTGCACATAGGACATTTTCAAAGAATTAACAGTTATTGGGTCACAGGCAATGTGTCCCCAAATTCAAAAAGATTGAAATCATATCAAGCATCTTCTAAGACCACAATCCTATCTAATAAAAGAGTAATAAGCAAATTAACCATCACTCCGCTACAAAGATGATGGAGCCCATAGCACCAGGCCACAGAGGGAGAAAGGGCTGCAGACAGAACACTGGGCTGCTGGGCCAGGGGGCATGCTCTGAGCTGCCACTGTGGAGCTTGGAACATGCCCCTGGCCCAGCAGACAGAAGCCTAGCAAGTGCTGGGTAGGGGTGAGGGGAGCTCTGAGACCCTGCCGTGTGGCTTAGGACACAACCCTGGCCCAGCGGACAGAAGCCCAGCTGACAGAAAGTGGGTGCTGGGATGGGTGCGTGCTCTGAGTCACTGCAGTGCGACTTGAGACACCCAAAGCAGACAGACACTAGGCTGGGGGCATGCTCAGAGTCTCCATTATATGGCCTGGGACACATCACGGCCCAGCAGACAGAAGCCCAGCTGACAGAAAGCAGGGCCGCTGGGCTGGAGGCATGCCCCTGGCAGCCCCCAGTCCAGTAGACAGAAGCCCTGAGGACACAATGCGGGGAGTCCTCTGTGCATGAGCTATAGAAAGTCCTTTTCTGAAGGCTCATTGGCTAAGCTTCCTGTAAGCTGCCTCTCACAGTATTCTTGGTAACTTATGTAATATGAATCCAAGAAGGTGATCTAGAGTTTTTTCACCATACTCCTGGAGGAAAAACTAAGGTCTGCTGCTGGAGGGGCTAAGAAATGTTATATCCTACCCTAGCCAGTTTGGCTCAATGGATAGAGCCTTGGTCTGCTGATTGCAGGGACTGAGTTCAATTTTGATCAAGGTCATGTACCTAGGTTGCAGGCTCCTCCCTGGGCAGGGCTCATGCAGAGGCAACCAATGGAAATGTCCATCTCACATTGATATTTCTCTCTGTCTTTCTTTCTCTTTCCCAAGCTCTCTAAAAAGCAATGGAAATATATCCTCAGGTGAGGATAAAAAAGAAAGAAATGTCATATCCTATAAAAGACACATCTTGAAAATGCCTAAAGAAAGTTGTCATTTTTTCATGGTGAAGGGACTGGATTCCGTGTTGATGAAAACATCTTGGCGGCTGTGACAGTGGCAGCAGCAGTGGGGTAATGGGGCTGACGCCTTTCCCTGATCAGCCCAGTCACCTCCCACAGAGGAAGGCCAGACTGGGGTTTAGGCCAGCTCTCCGTCAGTAGGACATCTCCTGAGGGCTTCCAGTCTGTGAGGGCAGGCTTGGCTGAGGGACACTCCCACCACTCAGTGCACGAATTTCATGCACTAGCCCTCTAGTTTATTAGAAATAAACTATAATAAAAACAATAGAAAAAACTGAAACACTTGGAAGCTGAATAGCATGCTATGAAACAATGATTGCATTACCAAAAAGATAAAAGAAATTAAAAACATCCTGGGAACTAATTACAATGAAAACACAATTCAAAACCTATGGGACACAATGAAAATAGTCCTGAGAGAGAAGTTAATAGCTCTACAGGCCTATGTCTGAAGACAAGAAAAAAATGGAAGTAATTCATCAATCTTTACAACTTAAAGAATTAGAAAGAGAGCAAAAACAAAAGCCCCAAATAAGGAAAAGGAAGGAGATATTAAAGATGAGAGCAGAAATTAATGACATACAGACCAAAACCAAAATAAAACAAAAAATCAATGAAACCAACAGTTGGTTCTTTGAAAGGATAAACAAGCTTGATGAATCTCTAGCCAGGCTCACCAAGAAGCAAAGAGAGAGGACCCCCCAAAAAAAATCAGAAATTAAAGAGGCAAAATAACAATAGACCCCACAGAAATACAAAGGATTGTTAAAAAAAAAAAAATAGTAAGAACAACTCTATTCCAACAAAATAAAAAACCTGAAGGAAATGGATATATTTCTAGAAAAATACAACCTTCTACACTCAATCATGAAGAATCTAAAAATCTAAGTAGGCAGATAACTATGGAAGAAATTGAAGCAGTCATCAAAAAACTTCCAGCAAACAAAAGCCCAGGGCCAGATGGCTTCAATAGGGAGTTTTACCAAACATTAAAGGAAGAACTAAAACCTGTCCTCCTCAGAGAATTCCAAAAAATTCAAGAGGATTGCACACTTCCAAGCTCATTCTATGAAACCAGATATACCCTAATACCAAAACCAGATAAAGGCAACACAATAAAATAGAATTACAGGTCAATATCCCTCATAAACACAAATTGCAAAATTCTCAACAAAATTCTAGCAAATCAGATCCAGCAGTACATCAGAAAGATCACACACAATGATCAAGTAGAATTTATCCCAGGGATGAAAGGATAGGTACAATATCCGCAAATCAATAAATGTGATACATCACATAAACAAGCTAGGAGATAAAAATCACATAGTTATGTCAATTGATGCAGAAAAAGCATTTGACAAAATCCAACACCCTTTCTTTTTCTTTTCTTTTAAAAATATTTTATTGTTTTTTTACAGAGAGGAAGGGAGAGGGATAGAGAGCCAGAAACATCGATGAGAGAGAAACATTGACCAGCCGCCTCCTGCACATCCCCTACTGGGGATGTGCTCACAACCAACATACATACCCTTAACCTGAATCGAACCCAGGACCCTTCAATCTGCAGACCACCGCTCTATCCACTGAGCCAAACTGGTTTCAGCACAACACTCTTTTTTTTTTCTTTTTTAAAAGAAATATATTTTATTGATTTTTCACAGAGAAGAAGGGAGAGGGATAGAGAGTTAGAAACATTGATGAGAGAGAAACATCAATCAGCTGCCTCCTGCACACCCCCTACTGGGGATGTGCCGGCAACCAAGGTACAGGCCCTTGACCTTTCAGTCTGCAGGCCGACGCTCTATCGACTGAGCCAAACCTCTTTCGGCAGAACACTCTTTCTTGACAAAAACTCTCAGCAAAGGGGGAATTGAGGGATCAAAGTTCAACATAATAAAAGCCTCATACGACAAATCTATAGCTAAATACATTTCCCCTAAGAATAGGAACAAGACAGGGATGCCTATTCTCGCCACTCCTGTTCGACAAAATACTGGAAGTACTAGCCATTGTGATCAGAGAAGAAGAATAAATAAAAGGCATCCATGTTGGAAAAGAAGAAGTAAAACTGTCCTTATTCACAGATTACATGATATTGTATATAGAAACCCTAAAGACTAAATAAAAAAATTAGACTTAATGAATTCAGCAAAGTAGCAGGACACAAAATTAACAGCAAGAAATCCATAGCATTTCTATACACCAATAGTAAACTTACAGAAAGAGAGACTAAAAAAAATCCCATTTATCCTCACATTAAAAAAAAATTAAGATACCAAGGAATAAACTTAACTAAGAAAGTAAAAGACCTGTACTCAGAAAACTACAAAACATTGAAAAAAGATATAGAGGAAGACATAAATATATAGAAGAACATGCCATATTTATAGATCGATAGAATCAACATCACTAAAATGTCCACACTACCCAAAGCAATCTATAGATTCAATGCATTCCCCATTAAAATACCAATGGCATATTTCACAGATCTAGAATGAATTCACCAAAAATTCATCTATAATAATAATAATAAAAAAGACCCTGAATAGTCACAGTAATCCTGAGAAAGAAGAACCAAGTTGGTGGTATCTCAATACCAGATTTCAAACTGTATTACAAAGCCACTGTTCTCTAAACTGCCTGGTACTGGCACAAGAACAGACATATAGATCAATGGAATAGAATAGAGAACCCAGAAATTGACCCAAACTACTATACTCAATTAATATTTGACAAAGGAGAAAAGAACCTACAATCGAATCAAGACAGTCTTTTCAATAAGTGGTATTGGGAAAATTAGACAGATATATGCAGAAAAATTAAACTAGAACACCAACTTACACCATACATAAAAATAAACCCAAAATGGATAAAGGACTTAAACATAAGATGGGAAACTATTAAAATACTAGAGGAATCCAGACACAGCAAAATCTCAGACCTATGCCGAAGCAATATCTTCACCAATAGAGCCCTAGGGGAATGGAAATTAAAGATAAAATAAACAAATAGGACTACATAAAAATTAAAAGCAAAAGAAATCATTAACAAAACAACAAGAAAGCATGGGAGAACATATTTGCCAATGCTATCACCTATAAGGTTTAATCTACAACATTTACAGGGAATACATACAACTTAACAAAAGGAAAATAAACAACCCAATAAAAATATGAGCAATGGACCTAAATAGACACTTTTTGAAAGAGGACATAAGAACGGCCAAGAGACATATGAAAACATGCTTAAAGTTACTAATTATCTGAGAAATACAAATCAAAACGACAATGCATTACCATCTCACACCTGTCAGAATGGCTATCATCAACAAATGACAAGTTCTGGTGAGGATGTGGAAAAAAAGGAACCTTCATGCACTGCTAGTAGGTAGGAATGCAGACTGGTGTAGTGACTGTGGAGAACAGTAAGGCATTTCCTCAAAAAACTAAAAATGGAACTGGTTACAGTGACCACACTTCTAGTAATATATCCCAAGAAACAAGAACCATCAATCAGAAAGGATATATGCACCCATATGTTCATAGAAATATAATTTACCATAGCTAAGATTTGGAAACAGCCTAAGTGCCCATCAGCAGATGATTGGATTTAAAAACTGTGGTACATCTACACAATGGAATACTATGCTGCAGTAAAAAAAGAAAGAATTCTTACCATTTGCAACAGCATGAATGGAACAGGAGAGCATTATATTAAGTGAAATAAGCCAGTCAGAGAAAGGTAAATATCACATGATCTCACTCATTTATGGAATATAATGAACAACATAAACTAAAGAACACAAACAGTTCCAGAGACAGAGAACCATCAATGAGGTCGTCAAACCTCAGAGGGCAGGTTGGGGGTGAGGAGTGTAGGAGTAAGGGGGAGGGATCAACCAAAGGACTTGTATGCATACATATAAGCCTAACTAATGGACAGAGACACTAGGGGGGATGAGAGCATGATTGAGGGGGGGGACAATGGGGTGATAAGGACACATATGTAATATCTTAATCAATAAAGAAAAAACACACATCAATGATGATAGAGAATCATTGATCAGCTGCCTCCTGCACACCATCTTCCCCTCGCCCACATGGGTTTTGAGCCAGGAACCAGGGCATAAATGGGAATTGAACCATGAACTCCTGGTCCATAGGTGGAACTCAACTGCTGAGCCAAGCAATTTTACAAGTATTTTGTCTTTCCAGAAATAAAAACCTATGCTAGATCAATACATTGTTTAGACTGTGTTATTCAAATTCCATTTATTGAAAGGCTAATACAGGGTACACAAGTGCTGAACCCCAGGAAAACAAAACATGAATGAAATAGATGTGAGTTTGTAATTCCTAGGCTAAAGCCCCAGTAAGTGAGACTAAAAATCAGGTAAGTTCTACTACTGTCCAGTGTGTGGTATGTACTTGACGGACAAAGTTCCAGATATTATAAAAGCATACATAGGAGTGAAAACTAAACTGACTCTAAAAGATAAACAAGTAATTGGGTACAGGAGTGGAACTGGGGGCAGAGGATTCCAGGATGAGTGAAATGCATGCACGAAAGACTTACAGAAAGAAGAAACATGAAACATTTGTGAAGTTCAAAATATTCAGTACGGCAGGAACAAAGAAAGAGAATTATTGATTATGAAAAAATAGATGTGTGAATATTTATTGTGCAAGGAGTTGGGTATGGGACAGTAGGTGGGTGATCACTAAACAGGAACAAAGTTTAAAAAGAGCCTTATGAGACAAGTTGAGAATTGAGAACTTTATCGAAATCCATGGAGGGCGCTGCACAGGTGAGTGAAGTGAATGGTTTCTATAATACTTCAGCCAAAAACTTGTGTTCTAGGCTACTACTGATGGATGATTGTTATTGGTGGGAGGTTCCAGGTGGCTTAAATTAAGTAAGTTGCCAATTGCTTTGAGAAAATTAGATCAACCACCATACATAATAGTTAGAAAGAATAGCACCTGGATTCAGAGAGGGAAGCAACTACCGCTAAAATAAAACCCAGGTTCTGGTTAACCAATTGGATGGAAGAGGAGGCAGAGCTTAAGGTGCTGAGCTCCAGGTCTCATATGACACACAAATAAATCTACCAATTGGATATTCAGACCAAGTACCAGGAGTTAGTGGCAGGATCTGCAAATCATCAGCCTTGAGAAATTTGTTGATGTAGGAGTGAAGCAATGACCCAAAAATGTATGCAGAAGAGAAAAGAAAGATGTCTCGAATAGATACTATGGAACTCTACTAAAACAGGATAGGCAGAGGACCATTCCCCCAAACCTATCCCCCTCCACATACAAAATAAAATATTTAAAAAAATAAAATATTTAAAGAAGAGAGAGATTGAAGAGGAAAAACTAGAAAATTAGTAGACAGATCAGCAGAGCATCATGGAAACGAAGAGAAAGAGTATGTCATGTAAACCAAATGAGATTAAAAAAAAGCTATCTTTGTGTGAATTATAAATGAGGACTAACAGTGTTTTCTTTTCAAAAAGGACTTAACAATCCACACAACCTGGAGGCTCATTTCCTGGTGGGTGGTAAGGTGCATGGTGGCTGTGAGTTGTTTCCACTTCTTAAAACCAACTGGCGATTGCTATTCAGAATTCCATTTTCTGTACTGTCTATAAAAGGGCTAATACCAGTGAAGCAAATTCATCATTCACAATCTAGTAATATAAGATATTGACTGGGATGATGGACCTTAATCATAGAAAGTGTCTCATCCTCATACCCGATGCCTCTAACTGCAGTAGAGAGGTATGATTCTTCTTCTCGATGTCTCTCAATATCCTATTTCATACTTTGTTGTTTTAGTCCTTACCTCAGGACATGCTTATTGATTTTAGAGAAAGAGGAAGGGAGGAGAGAGAGAAAGAGAGATTGATCAGTTGCCTTTTTCTTCTGATAATATCTTAAGCAGACAGAGTAGAAGTCAACCTGGGGAGCATTTGACCTGTGGCAGTAAAAGAAACTTCTAATTGAATGGGTACCTCTTACAAAAACATACTTTAATATTTTTTTTTGTTGTTAATCCTCACCTAAAGATATTTTTCCATTGTTTTTTTAAAATATATATTTTTATTCATTTCAGAGAAGAGGAAAAGGGAGGGAGATGTGGAAACATCAATGATGGAAGATAATCATCGATTGGCTGCCTTCTGCATGTATCCCCACCAGGGATCCAGCATGCAACCATGTGCCCTTGACTAGAATTAAACCTGGGACCCTTAAGTTCACAGACTGACGCTCTATCCACTGAGCCAAACCAGCCAGGGACTTCCATTGATTTTTAAGAGTGGAAGGAAGGGGAAGAGACACAGAAAGAAAAAAATCAATGTGAGAAAGACATTGGTTGCCTCCCCCACATGCCAGACCAGAGCCCAGGATCAAGCCTGCAATGAAGGTATGTGCCCTTGATCAAGATCAGACCCAGGACCCTTTAATCATCAGGCTGATGCTCTATCCACTGAGTCAAACCAGCTGGAGCCAAAAACACCAAAAACACACTTTAAATAAAATGTTTCGCAAATTATAGTTTAAATCATGAGTTTTCTAAAATTTGATGTAATGAAATTAATATTCATTTTTTCTTACACATTTATGTATCAGGAAACCACTTCCCATACAATAATTAATTGACTGAATATTGTATTAAAATGTATGAAATAAAACAAACTTCTTTATCAAAAAAAAAAAAAAAAAAAAGGAAGCACCCTGGTTGTGATGTGGAGGAGAAAAGATAGGAAGGCTGACAGGCAGTGTGAATTGAGGGGGATAGTATAGTTTGTGTTGGCTCAGTTTTGTTTTGTTTAGAGAATGGAAAATATTTGAGGGTCTTTAAAATGCTGATAAGAAGGATAATGCACCTGGGGAAATTGACACAAAATAGAGAAAGGAGAGCACATGGGAAAGCCAGCTTTATAGAGCTGGAATGGGATATAAAGCAAGGTAAAAAGATTAAATAGGGCAGAAGGGGAGTCTACTTTCATTTTGATGTTGGAAATACTGCCAAAGTGGGTTTTCCCTTGAATTTCTTCCTATGCATATAGCTTTTACTGGAATTTTGACTACTGACTTCTCTGAAACACAACTCCCCATGTTGGCCTTCCCACAAAGCAAATCTACTTATAATCTCTTTTCCATATACTTATGAGTAAAACAGCCAATTCAGCATCTCAGAACATGGTTTCGCGTGCGTGCTGTGTGTGCATGCACACAAATCATGTTCAATTTTAACTGGATAACAGCAATATGAACTTTACCAACTTACCTATAAATTTGCAGTCAATTACATTTTTAGCAAGATCAATTATATACAGTTGAAAAAAATGCAAAATTTCATTAGTCAATTTGTGTTTGTCAACTATACCCCAGGTTGGAAATAAGTGCAAAAGGAAGCATTTTGGGCATATAATTATACCTATATCTTAGTAGAGTTGTTACTTTAAAAAATGGTGAATCAGGTGAAACAAATGATCCATTAACGACCTCAATAATTCCTATTAGGAGAGGATGCCCTATATCAGTGGTCAGCAAACTCATTAGTCAGTAGAGGCAAATATCAACAATACAACGATTGAAATTTCTTTTGAGAGCCAAAATTTTTAAACTTAAACTTCTTCTAACGCTACTTCTTTAAAGTAGACTTGCCCAGGCCATGGTATTTTGTGGAATAGCCACACTCAAGGGGCCAAAGAGCTGCATTTGGCTCCCAAGTCTCGGTTTGCTGACCACTGCCTTATATGAAGGAAGTATGGCTCACTCTGTGTTTTAGAAAGCGTAAAAAGTTATCATTGCTGAGAAAAAGTCATTAGGTAATCTAGATGAAATCAGATAATGTAATGTGTAAAAGATAAAGCCATTTAATTGTTGGCACCACAATAAAGCCTCTTAAAGATGTTCTACATATTGCTCCATGGTCTATCTCCAAAAAATAAGAAAATAGGGAAAAGTCACTGTGACTCACCTTGGTGGGTCCATTTCCATTAATTGCCACTGGTAATGTTTCATAAAATACATTCTTAGCCCTGGCTTTGCCATTTTCAAATTTCAGAACAACTTCATCTGAGTTAAAGAGAAAAATAGGTTTTAGTAATTTAAAACGTGCATGTATATTCATATATACATATCTATATAATAAAGAGGTAATATGCAAATTAGTCCTAACAGCTGCACAGTAATGACCAATTTGCATATTAACAGTCCAGCAGGAGGCTGCTCTGGCAGCAGGGGATCTTTCTGTGCCCAGGAGCCCACAGCAGGCCTGGGTCTATTGCATAGCAGCAGCAATCAGTCAGGCCTGTGTCCTGGGCTCCCGCAGTGTGGTGACAGGCCTGGGTCCTGAGTGCCTGCAGCAGCAGGGTCAGGCCTGGGTCCATCACCAGTTAGAAGGTATCTTCGGGTGAGGACCATCACCTCAGCCAGAACTCAAGATGGTCACCTGGTCTGGCCTGGCCCTCCTCAGAGGCAGCCCCTTTCCTCCATGTACACTACAGAGGACAGACAGGGATGCCTAAGAGGCTGGGGCTATGGTGCCCCATCCCTACCCTACTCCCCTGGCCTCCTTCACCTGTAGCCCTCACAGAAAGGTATGTATGAGCGCCCTTCCCCTGCTAGCTCTCACCTCTGTCTCCGCCATCCCTCAGCACACAGGCATATCGGCTTTCAACTTGTCCTACTCACTTCCTCTCACCCTCTTCTCTGGTTGGGGCCTATGGAATCCAGGGCTCTGGGGTTGTACAACAGAGCTGGGGTGGTAAAGGGTAAACAGCACCAAAGATGGCTGATATGCCACTCACCTCTGCCTCAGTTTGACCAATCAATTCAGCCTCAGAATGTGGCACTCAGAGGGGTTTCCTACTTCCCCAGCAATGGCTGTAGAGCCTCAGCCCCAGTGCCAACCTCCTCTCCCCCTTGGCCCTCCCCACAGCTGGTGCTTGCTGTAGTTCTCCACCTCTTCCTTCCATGTTCCTACAAAGGAGGCTGCATCTTTGTATGTTATATCCATATAAAGTTAGTAATGTTTTGGGGGAAAAACAAAACAAACAAAAAACGATGACCAAGAGAATGCCACAGTCAACATCCGGAATCCGGTTCAGGAGAACAGAGAGAAGGGAGAATTCCATAAGTTGGCCAATGCCAAACTATTTCTGTGTGACTGTCTGGTGTGTGATCGCAGAGAAAGGAGTCCAAGTTTCTCAGCAGAACACCAAGGACTTCTTCCGAGATCTGAACCTTTGCTTTGGTTTTCAGAATTCCCTGCTCCCCATCTGTTGGCTCCCTCCCTCTGAGGAGCGCTATTGTCATCACATGGGTGCAACTGGAATATTGTATCTCAAGAAGATTGTCCCAATGTACATATTCTTTTATCCAACGATGAAAAAAATCTCAAAGAATAAGAATGGAGACAGACTACTGTCCTTTAGGCTTAAAAAACCCGGAAGTGTCCTGTGATGAGCTGAGACTTGGTTCTGTCCATGTGCCTCAGAGAGATTGGATGAAGAAATGGTCTGATTTGACCATGACTTTACCCACTTATGTTACTCTTGAAGGTGTCTTTGCCAGTGTGAATAAATTGCCACCTTTTGAAATAGGGGCTCATAGGAAAGTGTGCATTCCCAACCTTTCTTGGAACAGATCTATGTTCTGCAGCTGTGCGAACTGTCCTGAGACCAGGTCCTGTCATTAAGAATAAGGGGGCACTGGAGTGGAGGCCCACCCTTCCCTCTCCCCGTGCCCTTTTACATTCAGGGATTGAGCTGAACTCACTTTGGGGGAGGCCTGGCAAGGGTGACAGGTGTCACAGATGGAAAGATGGAGAAAGGAGAGGCAGGCACCCTGCTCGGTCCCTCCCTGGGTGGGGTCAGGCAGATGAAGGCCGGCCAGCCCACCCCACAATTGGGTGAGATAGTGTCCTCTGTATCCACCTCTCACCCTGTGGGCCCAGCTATTCCCTTCAGCTCCTGGCAGCCCTCTGCGTTCCAGGACAGCATGCTCTGCCCTCACATGCTGCTCGCCTAAGTGAGAAGGAAGAGAGCAGTTGGCCCACAGACAACTACACAGAAAGATAGGGCTCACAACTGGTGAGTGCAGTGGTGGTGTCATGAGCCCTACTGCCTCTATGGCAGTGTGAAGGAGCAGCAAGCTAGAGTGGTAAGGAGAGTGAGCAGGCGAGCAGTAAGGAGCAAAGGGTCCAGGACTGTGAGAGGGATTTCCAACTGTTGGCAAGGAAACATCCCCTGAGAGGTCCCAGACTGCGAGAGGGTATAGGCTGGCTGAAGGACGCCCCCTCTAGTGCACAAATTCTGTGCACCAGGCCTCTAGTGTGTGTGTGTGTGTGTGTGTGTGTGTGTGTGTATATATATATATATATATATATATATATATATATATACACACACATATTTTTTTTATTGTTATAAATTTGCTCATGCATTCGTGCTATCATGTACTATTACACTTTTAGTAATTTGGCCTACTTCAAATCAACAGATACCCAAACGACACAGAATGAGATTCTGAACACCTCACATACTCTAACCTGGCATAAGCAGACTGAGCCATGAAGTGTCGGGTGGAAGAAAAGCAACTTTGCAATCCTGCCTCTACCTCCTGATAGTGATGTGATCTTAGAAGAGTTAAATTAATGTCACAATTTATTCATCTGTAAAATGGGATCCTTGTCTGCCTTTCAAGGTTATTATGAAGATAATAACAATATATGTAAGGCAACTAGAATACTGCCATGCACAATAAGCAAAGTTTCTACACTTGGCCATGACTGATAGTATTTCCAGTTCTTGAAAATCAGGTTTACTGTGGAAAGCATTATAGAGTTAGCTCAAAAAAATTAAAAATGCAACTGCTTTATGATCCAGCAATTCCACATCTGGAAATAAATTCAAAGAAACCCAAAACACTAATTTAAAATAATATATGTACCCCTATGTTCATTGTAGGGTACAAGAGTCAAGATTTGGAAGCTTCCCAAGTGTCCATCAGTAGGATGAGTGGATAAAACAACCTCTGGTACATTTATACCATGGAATACTATGCAGCTGTAGAAAAGAAGGATCTCTTACCCTTTGAGACAGCATGGAGGGACTTGGAGAGTATCATGCAAAGTGAAATAAGCCAGATACCACAGAAAAAGGCAAATACCATATGATTTCATTCATATGTGGAATCTAATGAACAAATGAACTAAATAAGCAAAATAGAGATAAATTTGTTGATAGAGAGCAAGCTGACAGCTGTATGTGGTGTAGGCATGGTGGAGAGATTTAACAAATAAAAGAGAAAAGAGAGAGAGAACAAAAACCTCCCAGACATGAAGAACAGTGTGGTAATTACTGGACCAGGGGGAAGTGGAGGAGGATAAAGAGGGGATAAATGGTGATGGAAAGAGACTTGACTTGGCAGTGGGACAGGGGAGGGGATGAAAACACAATACAGTGTACAGATGATGTGTTGTAGAATAATTTGTTAATCAGTGTCATCCCAATAAATTCAACAAAAAGAAAAAGAAAAAAAATCAGGCTTACTGTAATTCCAGGAATATACAAATCATATGGGAGCAGAGAGGTATTTTTATTTGTTTTCAGATTCCTTCCCTCACTTCCTGAGCCCTCCAAACTAAATTCTTCGTATTCTGAGAAACCTGTTATCCCAAGTACTACCTTGAAGAATCATATTGAATTACAAATTATTTTTAAATTTTAAGTATAATGTATTAATGAATTAATGTATGTTGATTTTTAATATATTGATTAATTTTAATGCATTAATGTATCTCATCAAGATATATGTCTATTCAGGAAAACACACCACACTCGTACACTCTACAGTGAATGTGCCCAGTTATCAGGTACCTTTCAGCTAGGTGAAAAATACTCTTATACTCTACCATTCCTGAGTAATTATCAGTGCAGAGAACTTATCATGAAAAATGTGTAACAGTAGGTGTAATTAATTTAAAACAACATATACAGTCCCAGATGGTGAGATACTAAATTCTATGTTACCTAAAGTCAGAAGCTTATCTTTTTTTCCATCACTCTGAGGCAATGATTTGGACTGAATCATTTGAATTGCATCAATAAGCTCAAGTCCAGTATTTTTTAATAATTGCAATATTTACACAGTAAACCTTGGTCAGCCCCAAAATGGATATAATAAACAGCATAGTTGAAAACACAGGTGTCCATTTGTATCCACAGCAATTCATTATTTTGGAAGCGTACCTACAGCTCCATTTAAAGTCTGAAAAATTTTGCATTTGTGATCCAATGTGATGTTAAGAGCTTCCTGAAATAAGAACAGAGATAATATTAAAAACGACAATGGAAACAACAAACAACATTATCATGATAATATAGTTTGTTCTTTAAAAAAAATTTTTTAATTCCATATGTAAATTATTCCAGCAATATTTTTCAGAAAGACTATAATTTTACTATTGATTAAATTAGAAGATAGAATGTATGTGAAAGCATCCATGCTGTTTTCCAAGCATTTCCACATCTCTATCTTTTGACTAATTCTGACCAGTGAATTGTTAGCAGAAGTAAAATAAATCACTTCCCATTTAGAGATGTCATTGCCAGTTCGGGACTCTAAGTGTGCTCATTCTCTCTGGCACATGAACCAGCTAGGTTGGAGATAGCTTTTTTAGCAGCTAGGGCCCCACCCACCTCTACCAAATTACTACAATAAGCAGGAACCCCTGTTGTGTTAAGCTGTTGAGCTTGAGGGTTATTAGTGCAGCATAAACTGCTTCATAGCCAACAGGCTGGCAATTAATCTGCTTTCCAAACCTTATGATTCTCACTCAGCCCAACGTGGCTCAGTGTTTGAGCATTAACCTATGAACCAGGAGGTCATGGTTCAATTTCCAGGTTGCTGGTTTGATCCTCAGTGTGGGGTGTGCAGGAAGCAACCAATCAATGATGCTCTCTTATCATTGATGTTTTTATCTCTCTCTTCCTCTCCCTTCCTCTCTCAAATAAATAAAAATATATTTTATGAAACTCTTATAATTCTCTCTTTTTTTAAAAAAAATCTTTATTGCTCATATTATTATTACAAATGTTCCTCATTTCCTCCCCCTCCATTGCTCCCCTCCACCAGGTTCCCACCCCACCCTCTGCCCTTTCCCCACCCCCCTATTGTCCTCATCCATAGGTGCACAGTTTATATTCAGTCTCTTCCCACATCCTCCACTCCCCTTTTTCCCAAGAATCGTCAGTTCACTCCCCTTCTATATCTCTGATTCTATTATATTCACCAGTTAATATTGTTCATCTGATTTTTTTTTAATTCCGTTGGTTTTTAGATTCACTTGTTGATAGTTATGTATTTGTTGTTCATAATTTTTATCTTTATTTCCTCTCTCTTCCGAAAGAACCCCCTTCAGCAATTCATATAATTCTGGTTTGGCGGTGTTGAACTCCTTTGTTTTTTTTTTTTTTTTTTAGTGAAGCTCTTTATCTGGCTTTCCATTCTCAGTGATAGCTTTGCTGGGTAGAGTATTTTTGGCTGTAGGTTCTTGCTATTCATCACCTTGAATATTTCTTGCCATTCCCATCTGGCCTGCATGGTTTCTGTTGAGAAATCAGCTAACAATCGTATTGGTGCTCCTTTATAGGTAACTACCTGCTTTTCTCTTGCTGCTTTTAAATTCTCTCTTTGTATTTTGCTCTTGGAATTTTAATTATGATGTGTCTTGGTGTGATCCTCTTTGGATTCCTTTTATTTGGGGTTCCGTGCACTTCCTAGACTTGTAAGTCTAATTCTTTCACCAGGTGGGGGAAGTTTTCTGTCACTATTTCTTCCAGTATGTTTTCGGTATCTTGCTCTCTCTCATCTTCTGGGACCCACATAATTCTGATGTTGGTTCACTTGAAGTTGTCCCAGAGGTTTCTTACATTATCTTCAACTTTCTGGATTCTCTTGTCTTCTTGCTTTTGCTGAGGAGTGTCCTCTGGCTCTTTGTGTTCCAAACTTTTGACTTGATTCTTGCGATCTTCCATTCTGTTTTTAGGACTCTGTATAATATTTTTTATTTCAGACAATATATTCTTTATTTCTTGTTGATCCCTTATTATTTCTTGTTGATCCCTTATTATTTCAAGTTGTTCCCTTTTCATATCCTTATAGGTCTTGTTTATTTTATTGGCCTTTTCTAGGAATTCTTGAAAAACCTTATAAGTGTAGTTTTGAACTCTATATCCAGTCACTTTTTGTCCTCCATTTCTTTCGTTTGTGATCGGTTTCCTTGTCTCGGCATTTTTGCAGCTTCCCTGAGTTTGTAGCCTTAAAAATCTCTGTGTTCAGCTTGGATGGGACAGAGTTTCAGGGTGAAGCCTACAGCCTTGGCTTCCATCAGCCATGCCCTATGAGGTTCTGGAGCCTCAGTGTTCCTCAGAGTCCTTCGGTACTCACTGCAAGCACCTCTGAGAGAAAGGTGCCCTGGAGCTTTGCCTGCTCCCAAACAGTCTAGGCTCTCCAGCAATGAGCTCGGAACTGGGTTCAGTTCAGTTGGAAGTGGAGTTGGAAGTGGGGTTCAGAGCAGTTTGGAGCTTTTGTCTCCTTCCCACTAGGGCAATCAGCGGCACAGTCAACACTCCATTCTCTGGACGCAGTGTGCGCGCCTCTCTGGGACTTCCTCTCGCCACTCCTTTGGGTTTCCACCTTACAGCCCAGTTTCCCTCTGTATGAGCCTGGGTCCCCAGGGTCTGGCCTAGAACTGAGGTTCAGTGCTGTCGGATCTGGCGTTAAGCACAGTCCGGAACTTTTATCTCCTTCCCACTAGGGAACGCCAGCCAGGCACTCAGCCGCCCCTCCTCTCCGACTCTGTCCTCTCTGCGCACACAGCGTGTCTCCGTACCTTAGGCTTTTACAGCTCCTCTGCTTTTCCTTCTGGTTTTCTCTTTCCTTCTCGTTGTAGAATTTCCAGTCAGTCGACTTTCCTGTAGTTCTGGGTAATGTCCATTTTGTATTTTAGTTGTATTTTATTGAAATTGTTGTGTGAGGCTGCGGTTAGGCATCTACCTATGCAGCCATATTGGATCTCCTGAGACAAGGACTCCTTTCTGTTTCTCAATGCAGTTTTTCAGCTATATTGCTCTTCACAATATTCCTAAAAATGTTTTGCATGCTATTGTAGATTGAAACTTTGTGCTCCCTCAAAATTCCTAGGTTGAATCTCTAATCCCAATGAGGGTTAAGTTCAGGTTATAAGAGGGGGGCCCATGCCCTAACTGGTTTGGCTCAGTGAATAGAGCATCAGCCTGGGGACTGAAGGGTCCCAGGTTCGATTCCGGTCAAGGGCTTGTACTTTGGTTACAGGCACATCTCCAGTGGGAGGTGTGCAGGAGGCAGCCGATGGATGTTTCTCATAGATGTTTCTGACTCTCTATCCCTCTCCCTTTCTCTCTGTAAAAAATCAATAAAATATATTATTTTTAAAAGAGGGGGCCCTCATGATGGAAATTTTGCCCATATAATAAGAAATGACTGTTTATACATCTGTGCTTGCCCTCATTAGCTTTTTTTCTCCCTTGGTCTGTCTCTTTCCTCTTCTATCTATTCCATGTGAGGACACAGCAAGAAAATGGCCATCTCCAAGCCAGAAAGAGAGTTCTCATCAGAAACTGACCATGCTAGCAACCTTATCTCAGACTTCTAGACTCTTTGAAAATAATTTTTTCTATTGTTTAAACCATTCAGTCTATCGTATTTGGTTATGGCAATACAAGCAGACTAAGACACATACTAAGCATACTCTTATGTTTAGAGAGAAATTTAAACAGGATTTAGACAACCAAAAATATTACAAAGACAACAAGGAGGAAGCACCCTAAGCAAAAACAAGTAAATAAGACTCAAAGCACCTTCCTAGTTGAACTACAAGAAAAGAGTAGTAGCATGATGCATCCACATCAAAAGGAGGTTTCTCTCCAGATGAGAGGCCAAGTCCCAAGGGCTTGTACTTTGGTTACAGGCACATCTCCTGAGACAAGGACTCCTTTCTGTTTCTCAATGCAGTTTTTCAGCTATATTGCTCTTCACAATATTCCTAAAAATGTTTTGCATGCTATTGTAGATTGAAACTTTGTGCTCCCTCAAAATTCCTAGGTTGAATCTCTAATCCCAATGAGGGTTAAGTTCAGGTTATAAGAGGGGGGCCCATGCCCTAACTGGTTTGGCTCAGTGAATAGAGCATCAGCCTGGGGACTGAAGGGTCCCAGGTTCGATTCCGGTCAAGGGCTTGTACTTTGGTTACAGGCACATCTCCAGTGGGAGGTGTGCAGGAGGCAGCCGATGGATGTTTCTCATAGATGTTTCTGACTCTCTATCCCTCTCCCTTTCTCTCTGTAAAAAATCAATAAAATATATTATTTTTAAAAGAGGGGGCCCTCATGATGGAAATTTTGCCCATATAATAAGAAATGACTGTTTATACATCTGTGCTTGCCCTCATTAGCTTTTTTTCTCCCTTGGTCTGTCTCTTTCCTCTTCTATCTATTCCATGTGAGGACACAGCAAGAAAATGGCCATCTCCAAGCCAGAAAGAGAGTTCTCATCAGAAACTGACCATGCTAGCAACCTTATCTCAGACTTCTAGACTCTTTGAAAATAATTTTTTCTATTGTTTAAACCATTCAGTCTATCGTATTTGGTTATGGCAATACAAGCAGACTAAGACACATACTAAGCATACTCTTATGTTTAGAGAGAAATTTAAACAGGATTTAGACAACCAAAAATATTACAAAGACAACAAGGAGGAAGCACCCTAAGCAAAAACAAGTAAATAAGACTCAAAGCACCTTCCTAGTTGAACTACAAGAAAAGAGTAGTAGCATGATGCATCCACATCAAAAGGAGGTTTCTCTCCAGATGAGAGGCCAAGTCCCTCAGGCTTGCCATAGCGGGCACACAGAGGGAAAGTAAAATACAGAGATGAAGAAAAATAGCTTAAGAATTGAGTTTCTTAAGTATTAAGTGTCTAATGAAGATATGTAGGTGACTGAAGTACTTATCTAAGATACAGAAACAATATAACTGCAAATTCACTATAAAATGTACTTTTAAGAAAACGTTTGATAATGACAACATCCATGAATACGTACTTCAGTAAATTCTAGAACTATAAAGTTATATTAGGTAAATATATTAAAAAATATTATTACATTTGAGCTTTGGTTTTGCTTTTCTCCAAAGTTTCATTTAAGTCAATCTCAGGACTGCTATTTGCCCCAACTTCACTCCTCCTACCCTTAATTACAGAATTTTCAGATTTCTAGCAGGATACATGTACTAGAAATAAAAGACAGCATTTTATTTGCATATTATATGTAGCCATACAAATGTGTTGCAGTCAAAGAAAATATTTTGTGAGAAGGAAGTTGACAAAACTGAGATGGTCCCTTATTTACTCCTCTGCCTGCTAATTGCCAGGAAGCTCCAGCAGCCTTCTTGGACAAGGAGGTTACAATGAAAGTGGGAGCAGGAGCTATTACATACCCTCTTCAGTGGATCAATGTAAATTTTAGTATAAAATAGCTGATCATCATCATTATCCTGTAGGTTCCACTGTTGAACTATACGGTTGATATATGGAGCATAACCAATAAATCCTGCAATACAACAGATAGAGAATAGAGAAATTAGTAGTCAAAGACAAAAACTCATGTGTATGTTAATTCCATTGACCCATTACACAGTTATAGAACCCATTAGGTCAAATTTTTAGGCTGAAACATCACAGCTCACCATGAGAGAAATATGAGTTATTTAGACTCCTTTATTCTATATGTAAACTAGTGGCCCGGTGCACAAAATTCCCTCCCCAAACTTGGACACCTCGGGGGACATCCCTCTCGCAATCTGGGACTGCTGGCTCCTGATTGTCCCTAACCATTCTGCCTACTGGCCTGCTCATCCCCAATTGTCCCCCACCAGCCTGATCACCCCCGACTACTACCCTGCTGGCCTACTTATCCCAGCGTCCCCCTTGCCAGCCTGCTCATCCCCAACTGCCCCGTCACCAGCCTGATTACTCCCAACTTGCTCCCCCTGCTGGCCTGCTCAAACCCAACAGCCCTCCCATGTTGGCCCCTAACTGCCATTACCTTGGCCCCACCACGATGGCTTTATCCAAAAAAACGTCCAGAAGGTCTCTTGAAAGGTCTCCCAGTCTAATTACCATATAAACCTTCTATCAGTATAGATAGAGGCCTGGTTCATGGGTGAGGGCAGGCTAGTTTGCCCTGAAAGGTAGGGATTCCTTGGGGGGCAGGGTGGCCTGGATGAGGTGCCTGTGGTGGTTTGCAGGCCAGCCACGCCCTCATTGGGGGAGGTCCCCACTGGGGATGGTGCTGGCCTGGGCAAGGGGCTAGGGCAGTATGCAGGCTGGCCATACCCCCCAGCAGGGACCCTAACCCCATGGGGGCATGGCCAGCCTGGGTAAAGGGCCTGAGGGCTGTTTTCAGGCTGGCCATACCTCATTTATGGTAGGGGTCTCGCTGGGGTGTCTGGCTAGCCTGGATGAAGGTCTGAGGGCCGTTTTCAGGCTATTCACGTGCCTTTAAGGGTGGGGGTCCCTGCTGTGGTGCCTGGCCAGCCTGAATGAGGGGCTGATGGTTGTTTTCAGACTGGCCAGGCCCTACCCCAAGGGAGCATGGCAAGCCTGGATGAGGTGCGAAGGGCCACTCTCTCAGCAGCTAGCCCCAGCGACTTGAGCCTCCTGCGTGCTCAAGCCAGCTCCATGGCTGCCATCCATAGGCCCCTCATTCAGCAGCCAGCCCAGGCAGGTAGAAAGCTTGACTTCCTCCATCACTAGGGTAACCCAAGCCTCTCACCCTCTCTAGTTGGCTCTGTGGCTGCTGCCATCATTGTCCCACTAATTTGCATATTTCCTCCTGACTGGCTGAGGGCATTGCAGAGTAATGGTCAATTATAATATTTCTCTCTTCTTAGTATAGATTGCAATATAGTGAGTTTTAATACCAATTTCAAATCAAAGATTCTTTCAATAAATATAGCCCCTAAATTAACTTATACTGAGAAGGCTAAAAAGGGCTAATTCCAATGTAACTCTGATATTTGGGGGCTAGTAATCTGAATTCATGCCAGCAAGCTCAGTGTATATTTTTGATAACTTATAATTAAGTCACTGCCTCCTTCCCAGATACTGGTCTTGCAGAACCTGTTGTAGAGGCCATAAAACTGAACAATGCACTGCCCCATAGGGAGGGTTATTAATGCTGATGCCAGGCCAGACCATCAGATATGGCCTTGAGACCCCCAACACCTGGGGGCCTTCTTGCAAGGCCTGCAAAAAGGACCAGAAGCATAATCCATATTTGAAGGACAAAGACCACAGTGAGATATAAAAAGAAACCCCATCATGTTTCGGCACTAAGATATGGAAAGCTATTCCCTGAGTCCACTGGTGTATTAAAGAGTATCCTTCCTCTTTAAAGTTTCTCTTGGTTTTTCTTTTTTTAAAAATACATTTTTATGTCATCCATTTTCTTTTTCTTTCTTTTTTAAAATATATTTTATTGATTTTTTTACAGAGAGGAAGAGAGAGGGATAGAGAGTTAGAAACGTTGATGAGAGAGAAACATCAATCAGCTGCCTCTTGCACAACCCCTACTGGGGATGTGCCCACAACCAAGGTACATGCCCTTGACCGGAATCAAAACCAGGACCTTTCAGTCCTCAGGCTGACGCTCTATCCACTGAGCCAAACCGGTTTCGGCGTTCTTCTCTTGGTTTTCCTTTGGTCTTTTTCAGCAATACAAGAGGGGCAACTAATATGTTCAAGTTACTAGGAAAAGAATAGACTAGAGAAAAGAATGCTCCTTTTGACCTTCTAAAATGCTCTTCTTGGATCCTTTATACAGTATTCACTGTTTCTGAAAAAGAAAAACTCTACTACAGTTGTTTTCATGTCTGAACCAGAGATGTTAACACAATCAAATACTGGATTTGTCACCGACTATAAACATCTCAAAGGAATGTTATAGCTGGAACATTTTGGTAATTTTTCCTTTACTTTAGCTAGTCATTACAGAGCCTGCTAATCCATTTTCTGGCTAGCTTTTGTGTGTCATAGTCTGAGGAAAGGAAGTCTAAAATGGAATTGTTCCCCTTGGCCTCAGAACATAAGCATTAAGTTTGCCAACAACAACTGTCTATAAAAAACACAGACAACATGATCATTTTTCCCTTGGTTGAGTATTCCTCTGAGTTTCAGAAATGCAGCCAAACCATGTCTCATTAACATGCAATACTTTTTAAAAGAGACCAATATTATTCCTTTGAATTAAAAGAAACTGAATTTTACCCTTAATATTAAAATGTCATCAAAAGAATAAATGAAAATGTCATCAAAAGAATAAATGAAATAAGTCCGCAATTTTACTGCTACCTAAAGAAAATAAGACAAAATAAGAACATGGCTAACTCAACCACTGGTTGCTCATTTCAATTATTTTTACCAAATAAAAAGAATCTTAAAACACTGTCAAATGGAAACTATGAGTGAGGAGTAAGTCAATGCTGCACAGACACAGACTCAGGAACAAACTGGAATTATAACTAAAATACAGAAAAACTTCCTGAATAATCAACAGAAGACTCAATGAACAGAATCCTGATATTGGAGGATGGAAAGAGGAAACCTCATAAAGATTGGTAGGAGGGGAGGAGGCAATAGTGGGCTCCTACAGATAACAAATGAAGTTCAGGAAAGATATATCAGCAGTGAGAAATTGCCACTGAGAATTCTTGTGTCTAATTCCCAAGCTGGGACTCCCAGAAGTGAGCACAAGAACTGAGAAGGGTACACACATAACATATGGCTGTGAAAAGCAGTGGGGTTGCTATCTTCAATGGAGAGATGGCTTAAAATGCAGGCACCCTCATAGAATGCCAACACACAAAATTCCCTGTGGAGCCCATTTCCTTGTGCTCTGCCAGTGAGAGGGCAGAATGGACTGGAGTTTTGTGAATAGAAGCCAGGATCTGGGTTTTGGGGTTAGATCTCAGAAGGCAGAGACCTTAGTCTCCTGTGTTGACTCATACCTTAACACAGACATTGGCTATACAGGTGGCTTTGCCTGGGGGAAAGACAGCTGACCACCTTATTGGTAAACACCTTGATCCACTGGGTGAAATTTCTGAGACCCATTAATAGACTGAAATAACAATTACCATATTTTCTGGCGTATAAGATGACCCTCTAATTTTACAGTTAAAACATAGGGTTAGGCCTATATTCGCTGTATAAGACTACCTCCCACTTCCGAGGCAACACCAGTTCTTTTTTAATAGACCGCCTCTCTGACTCTGGCCAATCTGAGCAGGCTTTTTACTAGAACACAGTGTAGCTTTGGCACAGAACATGTATAATTTGCATGGATAAAAAGCCTGCTCAGATTGGCCAGAGTCAGAGAGGAGGTCTATTAAAAAAAGAACTGGTGTTGCCTCGGAAGTGGGGGGTAATCTTATACAGCGAATATAGGCCTAAAGCTATGTTTTAACTGTAAAATTAGGGGGTCGTCTTATACGCCCGGTCGTTTTATATGCCGGAAAATATGGTAGCTTCCAGATAGAAGCAATTGCCCCACTCTGTGAGAAACTATCACCACACCTATAGATGATTGCCTGAGAGCTACCTAGATGGAATCCTATCAGTCTGTAGGCAGAGGCAGTCTCTGGAGGCTTTGAGTATTTCCTTGATCTAATTGAGTATTTTCCAGTCTAATTAGCATTTAACAGTGTCCTGCACTAGAGATTGAGAGGTGTAGCAGATCTACCTAATACAATCACAAACCCAAAAAGGCAACAAAAATGAGGAGACAAAGAAATAACCCACAAATGAAAGAAACAGAGAGTTCTCCAGAAGAAGAGATAAATAAATTGGAGATGAGAAATTTATCTGATACAGAGTTCAGAATAATGATGGTAAAGCTGTTCAAAAGCATAAGAAAAGATATAGTAACTATGAAAAAAGAAATAAAGCATTGCATAGCAAAAATAAAGAACACAATGGAAGGAATACAAATAAGATTAGAGGAATCTGAGGATTGAATCAGTGAATTAGAAGATAGTGTTAAAAAAAAATCACTCAGTCAGAAAACCAGAAAGAGCCAAAACTGGTTTGGCTTAATGGTAGAGCGTCAGACTACAGACTGAAAGGTCCCAGGTTCGATTCCGGTCAAGGGCATGTACATTAGTTGTGGGCACATCCCCGGTGTGCAAGAGGCAGCTGGTCGATGTTTCTCTCTCATCGACGTTTCTAGCTCTCTATCCCTCTCTCTTCCTCTCTGTAAAAAATCAATAAAATGTATTTAAAATCCGCCCCCCCCCCAAAAAAAAAAAAAAAGAAAACTAGAAAGAAAAATCAATGAAAAAACTCGCACAAAAAAACAGGAGGGCAGCATAAAAGTGTTGTGGGACAATGTGAAACATAACATTATTAGAATAGCAAGAGTACCAGAAGAGGCAGAAATGGCAAAAGATATAGAGAAAGTGTTTGAAGAAATAATGGCAGAAAATTTCCTAATCTAGTAAAGGAAAAAAATCACACAAGTCCAGGAGGCACAGAGAACCTCAAGCAAGAACCCAAAAAGGCACACTCCCAGACACATCATAATTAAAATACCAACAATAAAAGACAGAGAATCTTAGAGGCAGTAAGAGAAAGCCAAACTGTTACCTACAAACTGTTACCAATAAGGCTGACACCAATTTCTTATCCGAAACTCTGCAGGCCAGAGGGAATGGCACAAAGTACTCAAGGTAATGGAAAAAAAGGATCTGAAACCAAGATTATTATACCCAGCAATATTATAATTCAAGAGAGTCAGTCAAATAAAGGGCTTGCTGGACAAAAAAAAGGCTGAAGGAATTCATCACCACCAAGCCAGCATTACAAGAAATTCTAAAGGTACTGCTATAATAATAAGAAGGAATAGAGAAATTTAGGCATATATTAATAGAATTAAAATGGAATGAAATAAATAAGTGCATATCCTATATAATAAAAGCCTAATATGCAAATTAACTGAATGGCAGAATGACCCATGGAAAGACCAGTCACTATGACATACACTGACCACCATGAGACAGACACTCAAGGCAGGAGCTGCCCCCAGCCTACAGGCCCCAGGCTAGCCAAGATAGGTACCAACAGGGGCTTCTCCCTGCCCCCATCACCCTGCAGGTCGCTCTGCAGATTGGCCCTGATCACTAACCAGGCCTAGTGATCCTACCTGTGCATGAATTTCGTGCACTGGGTCTCTAGTAAATAATAAACTTAAATGTAAATGGATTAAATGCTCCAATCAAAAGACATAGGGTGAGAAGGCTAAAAGGCTAATTCCAATGAAACACTGACATTTGGGGGGCTAGCAATCTGAATCTGTGCCAGTAACCTAATGTACATTCTTGATTACCTATTATTAAGTCAGTGCCCCTTTCTGCACAAACTGTTCTTGAAGACCTGTTACCTAAGTGCTCACATTTTACAGAGGCCATAAACCATGACACATCCCCCAGGAGGGAGGTTATCAGCACCAGCACCAGGCCAGGCCCTTAGGTATAGTCTGAAGACCCCCAACACCTGGGACTTTTTGCAAAGCCCGTGAAAGGTCCGGAAGTATAATCCATATTATGGGGACAAAGACATCAAAAGGGTATAAAAGAGGGGCTAGCACTATATTGGTTGGTTCAGAATATGAGAGGCAACCTCCTCTGAGTCCATCGGCATAATAAAGCTGTGTAACTCCAATTCCCTAAGCATTGCTTGATTTTTCTCCAGTCTTCTATAACAAGTGTACCTGATTTGATATAAAAACATGACCCAATTATACATGCTGTTTAGAAGAGACCCACACAAGATGAGAGTGAAGGGATGGAAAAAAAAAATGTCCATGCAAATGAAAAAGAAAAAAAGCTGGAGTAGCAATACTCATATGACAAAATACACTTCAAAATGAAGGCCATAACAAAAAATTAAAAAGTTACAGATACAGAATACTATATGGATTGATCCAATAAGAGGATATAATCATGATATGATAAATGTATCATTATGCACCCAGTATAGGAGCACCTAAATATATATATTTTTTAAACTGCTAGAGGACTTTAACAGAGAAATTGACAAACATACAATCATAGTAGGGGGCTTTAACACCTTGCTGACTTCACTGGATAGACGCGCTAGACAAAAACTTACCAAGGAAACAGTGACTCAAAAGGACACACTGGCTCAGATGGATTTAATAGACATTTATATAATACTAGAGACCCGGTGCATGAAATTTGTGCACAGGGGGCGGGGGTGTCCCTCAGCCCAGCCTGCACCCTCTCCAATCTGGGACCCCTCAAGGGATGTCCGACTGCCCGTTTAGACCTGATTACACTAAGATCTGGTGTAAATGGGCAGTCGGACATCCCTTTCACAATCCAGGACTGCTGGCTCTTAACTCCTTGGTTGCCTATCTTCCTGATGGCCCCTAATTGCTTCTGTCTGCCAGCCTGATCACCTCCTAACCACTCCCATGCCAGCTGATTGATGTCTAACTGCTCCCCTGCCAGCCTGTTTGCCCCCAACTTCCCTCCTCTGCCAGCCTGGCCACCCCTAACTGCCCTCCCCTACAGGATTGATCACCTCCAACTGCCCTCCCTTACAGGCTTGTTCCTTCCCAACTGCCCTCCCTTGCAGGCCTGGTCCCTCCCATCTGCCCTCCCTTGTAGAACTGGTGCCTCCCAACTGTCCTCCCCTGCTGGCCATCCTTTGATGGGCATCTTATTTCCATATGGGGGCAGGGCTTTGACCACATGGGAGCAGCCATTTGTGTGTTGGAGTGATGATCAATCTGCATATTACTCTTTTATTAGAGGCCTGGTGCATGGGTGGGGGCCAGCTGGTTTGCCCTGAAGGGTGTCCTAGATCAGGATGGGGGTTCCACTGGAGCATGGGGCGGCCTGGGCAAGGGGACTGTGGTGGTTTGCAGTCCAGCCATACCCCCTGGTGACCTAAGCAGAAGCCCTGGTATCTGGAATTTATTTACCTTCTGCAATTGAAACTTTGTAGCCTAGAGCGGAGCCCAGCCTCCAGCTGGATCTGTGGCTGCCGCCATTCTATAATTGAAACTTTGTAACTTTGAGTGGATGCCTGGCCCGCCAGAGTGTGTGGAAAGCTTGGCTTTCTTTGTTGCCAGGAAAACCCAAGCCTCCCTTCTGATAGCCATCTTGGTTGGGATTATTTGCATACTGGCTCTGACTTGCTGGTGGGTGTGGCTGGGTGGGCGTGGCTTGTGGGTATAGCGGGGATGATGGTTGATTTGCATATTACTTTTTATTAGGTAGGATATTATTAAACAATGAATGGGTTACCAATGAGATCAAGAAATAAATAAATAAAATAAAATAACTTCACGAAAATGAAAAAAGAAAAAAAACATACACACAAAAAAACAGCCCTGCCAAAACTGGTTTAGTGGATAGAGCATTGGCCTGTGAACTGAAAGGTCCCAGGTTCGATTCTGGTCAAGCCCAGATGGGGTGTGTGCAAGAGGCAGCTGATCGATGATTCTCTCTCATTGATGTTTCTAACTCTCTATCCCTTTCCCTTCCTTTCTCTAAAAAATCAATAAAATATATTAAAAAAAAAAAAAAAAAACATTCCAAAATCTCTGGGAAATAGCAAAAGCAGTCCTGAGAGGGAACTTCATAGCACTACAAAACAACCTAAAAAAAATAATAATAATAATAAACTATTTAACCCTACATCTTAAAGAAAGAGAACAACTATTTAACCCTACAATTTAAAGAAAGAAAACAACAAGGCCTGGCTGATTTGGCTCAGTGGATAGAGTGTTGGCCTGCAGTCTGAAATGTCCCAGGTTCAATTCTGGTCAAGGGCATGTACCTTGGTTGCGGGCACATCCCCAGTAGGGGATGTGGAGGAGACAGCTGATAGATGTTTCTCTCTCATCGGTTTTTTCTAACTCTCAATCCCTCTCCCTTTCTCTCTGTACTTTGAAAGGATAAACAATATTGATGAACCATTACCCACCAAAGAGAGATGACCCAAATAAATAAAATCAGAAATAAAAGTGGAGAAGTAACCACTGACACTGTGGAAATACAAAGGATTGTAAGAAAATACTAAGAATAACTATATGGCAATTCGCTGGACAATATAAATTAAATGGAAAATTTCATAACAAATGCAATCTTTCAAAACTGAATAAGGAAAAATCAGAAAACCTGGATAGGCCAACAACAGCTAATGAAATAGAAGGAGTAATAATAATAATAATAAAAAAACTACCAGCAAACAAAAGCCCAGGACCGAATGCCTTTACAGGGTAGTTTTAGCAAACATTCAAAGAACTAACACCTATATTTTTCAAACTATTAAAAAAAATACAGGGGGAAGGAACACTTCCAAGCTTTTTTTATGAGGCTAGAATTATCTTAATTCCAAAACCAGGTAAAGACACTACAAAGATAATTACAGGCCAATATCCCCGATGAATATAGATCCTAAAATCCTCAACAAAATATTAGCAAATCAAATCCAGCAAAATATTAAAAAGATCATATACCATGACCAAGTGGGATTTATTCCAGGGATGCAATCTGTTATATAATAACATTCACAAATCAATAAACAAATATATTACATAAACAAACTGAAAGACAAAAATCACATGAGCATATCATAGATGTAGAGAAAGCATTTGACAAAATCCAACATACATTTTTGATAAAAACTCTCAGCAAAGTGGGGATAGAGGGAGCATATCTCTACATGACAAAGGTCTTATATAATAAATCTACAACCAACATTACACTCAATGGGCAAAAACTAAAACTATTTTTCCTAAGAACAGGAATAAGACAAGGATGTCCGCTTTCACCACCCTTATTTAACACAGTACTGGAAGTTCTAGCCCTATCAACCTAACAAGAAGAAGAAATAAAAGGCATCTAAGTGGGAAAGTAGGAAGTAAAATTCTCATTACTTGCAGATGACATAATATTGTACATTGAAAACCCTAAAGAGTCCACCAAAAAACTACTAAATTTAATAAATTAATTTGGCATTATAGCAGGATAGAAAATGAATACCCAAAAAATCAATGGCTTTTTTATACCCCAATAATGAATTATCAGAAAGAGAAACTAAATAAACAATCCCATTTACCAATGTAATAAAAAATTAAGATCCTTAGGAATAAACTTAACTAAGGAGGTAAAAGACTTGGACTTGGAAAATGACAGGACATTGTAAAAGAGATAGACGAAGACATAAATAAGGGGGAAGATATTGTGTTTATGAATTGGTACAATCAACATAATAAAATGTCCATATTACCTAAGGCAATCTTAAGATTCAATGCAACCCTCATTGAAATACCAACAGCATATTTCACGGAACTAGAAAAATATTCCAAAAATTTATATGGAATAAAAAAAAGACCCTGAATAAGTGTACCAATTCTGAGAAAGCAGAATAAAGTTGGAGGAATCACAATACCAGGTATCATGTTATACTACAAAGCCACTGTAATCAAAACAGCCTGGTAGTGGCACAAGAGCAGCCATAGAGATCAATGGAACAGAACAGAAAGCCCAGAAATAGACCTATGCCATTCAGCTCAATTAATATTTGACAAAGGAGGCAAGCGCATACAATGGAGTCAAGACATTCTCTTCATTAAATGGTGTTGGAATATTTGGCAGATACATACAAAAAAAGAAAAGAAAAGAAAAGGAAAGGAAACAGACCACCAACTTACACTATAGTAAAGAATAAATTCAAAACGGATAAAAGGCTTAAATGTAAGTTGTGGAACCATAAAAATCCTAAAAGAAACCATAGGCAGCAAAATCTCAAATACCTTTCATAGCATTATGTTTGCAGATAAATCTCCTAGGACAATAAAACTAAGGAGTAAACAAATGGGACTACATCAAAATAAAAAGCTTCTGCACAGCAAAAGAAACCATCAACAAAACAAAAAGGGAGCCCACTTTATGGGAATACATATTTGACAATGATATATCTGATAAAGGGTCAACATCCAAAATATATAAGGTACTCATACAACTTAACAAAAGGAAGACAAACAATCCAATTTAAAAAATGGGCAAAGACCTAACTAGACACTTTCCCAAAGTAGACAGATAGATGGCCAAGAGACATATGAAAAAATGCTCAAAGTCACAGATCATCAGAGAGATGCAAATTAAAATGATAATGAGGTATTATTTCATACCTGTCAGAATGGCTACCATCAACCAATCATCAAATGACAAGTGCTATTGGAGAAAAGGGAACCCTAGTACACTGCTGGTGGGAATGCAGACTGGTGCCGCCATTATTGAAAAAAAGTATGGAGTTTTCTCAAAAAATTAAATATGGAATTGCCGTTTGACCCCATTTCTGGGAATATATCCTATGAAACCTAAAATACCAATCAGAAAGAATGTATGCATTCTTATGTTCATAGTAGCATCATTTACAACAGTTCAGATCTGGGAACAGCCCAAGTGCACATCAGTAGATGAGTGGATAAAAAAGCTGGTGGTACATTTATACCATGGAGTATTATCCAGCAGTAAAAAAGATGAATCTCATACCCTTTGAGACAGTTTGGAGAGGCCTAGAGAGTATCATGCTAAGTGAAATACGTCAGTCATAGAAAGAAAAGTATTGTAGGATCTCACTCATGTGGAATCTAATTAACAAAATAAACTGATGACTGGAGTGGATGACATGGAATTATGGAACAGAGTGTGAAATCTCAGTGGGAAGATGGGGGGGAGGGCGTAGGTGGGTCGGTGGGAGGTAACCAATCAAAGACCTTATGTATAACCCATGGATGCAGTCAGTGAGGTAGTAAGTGTCTGCCGGGTGAGCGGGGGTGCTGGAGGGTGTTGATGGGGATGGGGGAAGAGAACATATGTAATATTTTCAACAATAAAAATTTAAAAAGGAAACAAAATAAACACTGAACAATGCAATTTTTAATCGTGTGATCAATCTTCTCTGATAAAAAATACATGCAAGCAGAGCATGACATTTTATTGTTTTTCAAAAATTACATTCCCTTATTTTTTGTATAAGTTCCAAACATCCTAAAAATATGAAAAATAATTACAGTTGACCCTTTAACAACATGGGTTTGAACTACTTGAGTCCACTTAGATATGGATTTTTTTCAATAAATATATAGTTGGCCTTCCATTTCTCTGGATTTCCTATATATGTATTCAACCAGCTGTGGATGGAAAATAGTAATTTTGATCCAAGGTTAAGAATCAACAGATGTAAAAGGCTGACTATATGCACTATTTTATACCATTTTATATAAGACTTGAGTATCCACGGATTTTGCTAATAGGAACCAATTTCTCTCAGACACTGAGTAACTACTGAAGTTTTTGGGGAGTCAAAAGTTATATGTGAATTTTTGACTATAGGAGGATCAGTGCACTTAATCCCATGCTGTCCAATGGTCAAATGTGTATATTATTTTCATAGTATGTGATATGTATTTTATATGATTTATATTTTTCTATGGAACTCAAATATTTAAAATAAATAAAATTTCTCATATTCTGAAATTTTCCTTATATGGAAACATGTTCACTCTCCATGATGGAGATTTTTAAAATTTAAAGATATACCCAGAAACTAAATTCATCTCCCTTAAATAACTCTCAATATATTATTAATGGCTCTGACCAGTGTGGCTCCATTGGTTGCATATTGTCCCCTGCAACAAAAGATTGTTCATTAGATTCCTGGTGAAGGCACATGGCCACAATCCCAGCTAGAGGGCTTATAGGAGGCAGCCAATTGATGCTGATTTTTCCCTTTCTCTCCCTCCCTCCCTCCCTCCCTCCCTCCCTCCTCCTCCTCCTCCTCCTCCTCCTCCTCCTCCTCCTCCTCCTCCTCCTCCTCCTCCTCCTTCTTCTTCTTCTTCTTCTTCTTCTTCTCTCTCTCTCTCTCTCTCTCTCTCTCTCTCTCTCTCTCTCTCTCTCTCTCTCTGAAAACCAATAAAACTATTTTTAAAAATATTTCATTCATGAAATTACATAAACTTTTATTGAGCATATTTAGATTTTTCTACCATATCCTTAAGTATTTTATTACAAAACTAGAGGCCCAGTGCACGAATTTATGCACAGGTGGAATCCCTCAGCCTGGCAGGCGATCAGGGCCATGAAAGGGGGCTGGCCAGCTAGGAGGAAGGACCGAGATAGGTTGGCCAGCTGGGGAGAGGGACCATGGGAGATTGGCCGGTTGTGGGAGGTTGGCTGTGAGAGGGCACTGACAATCAGGGGGCAACTCCTGCATTGAGCATCTGCCCCTTAGAGGTCAGTGTGTGTCATAGCAATTGGTTGACCAATTGTTCAGTCGGTTGGTCTTAACAGTCGCTTAGGCTTTTATATATATAGAAATCTGAGCATTATGTTTTGATGCCCTTGTATGATCTCTTTCCCACTTAATAAATACTTTTCCTTAGTGAAACCTGCTCACAGAGGCACTCACATGGTAGGTGTCTTTTTGCTTTGTCTACAGTACTATGCGTCTGCCTGAAATTAAACTCCTGAGGAGCTATCTCACGATCTAGATGAATTTACATATTTAATTATGCTTGTTTGGGGAAAAAATCATAAATACAAAACAAACATCACAGAGTTCCACAGCAAAATGGTTTTTAAACTACCTAGAACTTAACGATAATTTAAAAGATTATTCTTACTGAAGGCCTGACAGTTTGGAGGCAGAAGCAGCACCAATTTACAAAGCTAGTGTTCAAACAATAAGTCAAGAGTGAGAAGCCTCATAAGAGAGAGGCTTTGCCAGTGCATGAACTGGAACTCTAAAGTAAGCTGCTAAGACAATGAGTAACAAAAATCCTAGGTTCTGACTTGAACGTGGGAGTAAAATCCAAAGGCAGTAGTTAGATAGATTAGGAGAAAAAAGAATGGTCAAGAGATCGCACAAAACTATGAACTGTAGTTGTATTGAGATTGAGAGAAAAGTCTGGCTAAAAGTTGGAAGTGTAAACTAGAATTAAAGGTTTTAAAATGGGTAATATTAAATGGGCTAACAAAGTTCCCAGGTTATGGCTCAGGGTTGAGCATTGACCTATGAACCAGGAGGTCATGGTTCAATTCCTGGTCAAGGCAGATACATAGGTTGCTGGCTTGATCCCCAGTAGGGGGCATACAGGAAGCAGCCAATCAGTGATTCTCTCTCTTCATTGATGTTTCTATAACTTTCTCCCTCTCCCTTCCTCTGTGAAATCAATAAAATTATTTTTTAAAGTGCAGATGAAAAGACGGGGAACTGAGATATCTCAAAGAACGTAAACCACTTGCTAAAGGTTTCATTCCATAACTGGTTGAGCAAAGCCTTGAATTCCGATATGCTGCTATTTAGAGGAGCATGTATTTTAACTAGCCTAAATAGCTATAGTTAAATCACTGAAAAACATCTGTTCTCCCAATGCAGCTTGCATATTTACATGTCCCCCCATTCTGTTTGAGTATATCTCCTGGGTAGTTTACATTAATCTCAGTCTAAAAAATCTCTTTGAGTCATTATAGTGTCCAATGTCAAATTTTACTTTCTCTTTTTAAAAAAAGAAAGGAAAAATGTGATAATTTGTTCCATTAATCCATGGTGGCATAGCTAATGCAACACTTGAAGTATATCAGACATTGCAAGTTGAATTTTTTTGACTAGTGAATTTCAAGATAAATTATTCATTTATTCTAATATATATAAAACACAGATAAAATTAAACAATGCCTGTTTTTAAAGCTACCTGATTGTAGCTTGTTCTTTTTTGTAAGATAGGAATTTACTAAATGCATTGTCCAATAGCCAGAAAATTTTCAATGACTCTATAACCAGAAGACCTGGATCTACATTATTTTTCTTTTAACACTTAAAGTGATTCAATGAAGTCATTTAAATTGAGAGAACAAAGGTTTTTTCACTTATAATTTGTAAATAATAACATACTGTCTAATGTTGCTAGGGGCATTATCTATGACTAGAAGCCCAGTGCACAAAATTTATGTGCAGCCCAGCCTGCATCCTCTCCAATCTGGGACCCCATGCAATCGGACATCCCTCTCACAATCCAGAACTGCTGGCTCCCAAATGCTCACCTGCCTGCTTTCCTGATTGCTCCTAACTGCTTCTGTCTGCCAGCCTGATCACCTCCTAACCACTCCCATGCCATCCTGATTGATGTCTAACTGCTCCCCTGCCAGCCTGTTTGCCCCCAACTTCCATCCACTGTTGGCCTGGTCACCCCTAACTACCCTTCCTTGCAGGCCTGATCCCTCCCAACTGTACTCCCCTGCTGGCCATCTTATGGTGGCCACCTTGTGTCCACATGGGAGCAGGATCTTTGACTACAGGGGGCAGCCATATTGTGTGTTGGAGTGATGGTCAATCTGCATATTACTCTTTTATTAGATAGGATACAGGCCTGGTGCATGGATGGGGACCAGCTGGTTTGCCCTGAATGGTGTCCTGGATCAGGGTGAGGGTTTCCTTGGAGTGTGGAGCAACCTGAGTGAGGGGCCTGTGGTGGTTTGCAGGCCAGCAATGCCCCCTGGCAAGCCAAGCAGAGGCCCTGATATCTGGAATTTATTTACCTTCTCCAATTGAAACTTTGTAGCCTGGAGTGGAGCCAAGCCTCCTGCTCACTCTGTGGCCAGCAGCCATTTCTGTTTGGATTTGTTTACCTTCTATCTTTGAAACTTTGTAGCCTTGAGTGGAGGCTTAGGCAGGCAGAGAGCTTTCTTCCTCCATTACCAATGTAACCCAAGCCTCCATCCTGCTCTCTGTGGCTGTAGCCATCTTGGTTGCATTTATTTACATATTTGCTCTGATTGGCTGGTGGGCATGGCTGGTGGGCATGGCTTGTGGCCATAGCGATGTGACGGCTAATTTGCATAGTACTCTTTATTAATATGAATTTTAACATTTTATTAATATTTTATTAATATTCTTCCAGACAACCTTCCAGACAAAGCCGGGGCTGTGAGGGAAGGCTGGGTCCTGGGTGCCTGTCAGCAGCCAGAGCAAAGCCCGGTCCCAGGTGTCTGCTGCAGCTGGAGGGAAGCCCAGGTATGCGTGCCTGCCAGTGGCCAGAGGAAAGCCTAGGTCCCGATATCTGCTGGCGGCCAGAGGGAAACCTTAGTACTGGGTTCTGGAGGGAAGCTGGTGCAGGCAGCTGGGAAGGAAGGCCTTCTCTTACATGAATTTTGTGCATCAGGCCTCTAGTCCATTATATAAAAGCCCGGCAACCATTATAGCGGAATAACCAGAATGACCAGTCATTATGACATGCACTGACCACCAGGGACAGACGCTCAAAGCAGAAGCTGCCCTCTGGTGGTCAGTGTGCTCCCACAGTGGGAGGGTTTGCTCAGCCAGAAGCTGGAATCATGGCTGGTGAGCTTAGCGGCTGTGATGGTATCCTCTCCTGCCTCCATGGCAGTGCTAAGGATTGGCAAGCGAAGCAGTAAGGAGCGAGCAGATGGCAGGCGGTTAGGAGTGAGAGGTCCTGGATTGCCAGAGGGCACAGTCCAGGTTGTGGGATCCCTACCTCCACCTCCCACCACACACACACATGAATTTTGTGCATTCAGCCTCTAGTATGATATAATTTATACAGGAAAATGCTTTGTCAGCTATAAAATGTACTGTGGATCATAAACTGATGTAATTTTTCCATAGTAATAAGTTAATGGTTATTTAAAATTATGTCTATAGTTATACATATAAAAAGGTGGTTTCATAATTATTTATAATTACTATAACTTATATTAAATTTCTGCCAGAATCTTACCCACCTCCGGAATTCAAGTAGCGTTTCCCAATGTGTACAACAGGATACTTGTCTGCTAATCTTTTGTCTGGCCACAAAATTCCATCTGCTGCAAAGACCACTTTGTGGTTTGACTTTTGGAACTTTTTTAGAACTTCTTCTGGACTGCCAGCAAATATGACATCAAAGCTGTTTAGTGAAGGGAAGACATTTTAAGATATATTTTAAACCATACATAAACCAAAAAAACAGTCTCTAATAGAAGTCAGAATTTAGACTATAATACAAGAGTAACACTATTTAGAGAATACACCAAAAAATTTACCTCAACTTAAAGTATATGAATAGTATTAAATTATTAGTGTTTGCATTACTTTGAAAACTGAGTCCATATAAAGACAACTTTTGTAGTATTAGTCTTACTGTTTTTCATTAATCACTTGTTCAACTAAATTAAAATTTTAAGTGTTGAAATATTAAAATGTCAGTAGCTTACTATCTAATAATATAGACACAATCATTGAAAGAACTTACCATTGTAACTACCTAATGTTTCAATTTAATTAGTACCCATCCATTATAATTGCTGAATTTTCATTGCCTTGAAAAAAATGTGACCAACTACTAAGTGTCATCAACTTTTATATATTAAATATATAAGTCAACTTTTTTATATATTAAATTTATATTTTGGCCCTAACCAGTTTGGCTCAGTGGATAGAGCATTGGCCTGTGGACTCAAGGGTCCCAGATTCTACTCCAGTCAAGGGCATGTACCAATAGGAGGTGTGCAGGAGGTGGCTGATGGATATTTCTTTCTCATCGATTATTCTAATTATTTCTCTCTCTCCCTTCCTCTCTGTAAAAAATCAATAAAATATATATTTTTTTAAATTTATATTTTAATCACATCTAAGTCTGAAATCCTAAAATAGTGTATAGATAAGCACATCTTTTCAAACCTCAATACATTTGAAAAACAATATAAAAATTGATACTTTTATATAATGTCTATAGTTTCACTGATTTTATACAGAATTTATCCCTCAGAGCCTATTTACAGCATCAAAATGATGTACCAGAGGATGGAGCCGGAGAGGAGGAGAAGGCTGGGTGCCTGCCTGGCGTTCCCTAGCAGGAAGGAAATAAAAGCCCTGGACTGGGCTGAACCCCAGAACCAGCAGCACTGAGCCCCAGTTCTGGGCCAGACCCTGGGGACCCAGGCACAGGCAGGGGGAGACAGGGCTGTGAGGCAGAATCCCAGGGGAGCGGTGAGGGGCAGAGCCCCCGGAGTCGCGCACATTGCGTGCAGAGGACAGTCTGTTGACTCTGATGCTAGACTCCCCTAGCGGGAAGGAGAAAAGAGCTCCAGACGGGGAGGAACACGATGAGGAGCAGGAGCCGCTGCTGGACACCGGCCAGCCGGGCGCCGGCAAGAAGCCTGGCGACGGGGCCCAATGGGGGAGGGGTGCCCCTGGGCCCTCGACCGCTGATTGCAGGCCACAGAGCCGAGGCCAGGGGCTGCTCCTGGGCAGCACTGACCCTGGCAACAGGCTGAAACCTCGCAGGAGGCTGCGGAGAACAAAGGGGTGCTGCAGGCTTCCAGGATGAGGAGGAAGAGACCGAAGAAGTTTTCAATGTGAAGAAATCAAGTTATAGCAAAAGATAGTAAAATTACTTAAGAAAAAAAAAACAAAGAAGATCTTGAAAAATCGAAGAGTAAGACAGAACTCAACTCAGCAGCCAACATTGCAACATAAATGCGTTTAAAAGAAAAAAAAAAGGACAGAATGTTGGAATGGCAGAGGCCAGGCCCAGAGTGGCCAGGACCAAGGCAGTGGCAGCCGGGCCCGGAGCAGTAGCAGCCAGAACCAGAGCAGCAGCATCCAGGCCCGGAGCAGCCAGACCTGGGGCAGTGGCAGCCAGGCCTGGGGCGGAGACGGCTAAGCCCAGGGTGGCCAGGCCAGGAGCACCCAGGTTTGGAGTGACCAGGCCTGGAGCAGCCGGGTCCAGAGCAGCTGGGTTGAGAGCAGCTAAGCCCCGAACAGCAGCAGCCAAGCCTGGAGCATCCAGGCCCGGAGCAGCCAGGCCCGGAGTGGCCGGGCCCAGAGCAGCCGGGTCAGGAGCAGCCAAGCTCGGAGCAGCAGCAGCCAGGCCGAGAGCAGCACTGGCCAGACCCGGAGCAGCTGGTTGTGGAGCAGACTAGAGCAACAGAGGCCAGGCCTTGATTGCTCGCTCCGGAACAGCTAGCTCCTTGCCTGCCCATGCCCCAGGGCTGCCTCTCAGACATGGCTGGAAACTTTTGGGGGAACTTGAGCATCTGCTGAATCAAGTGATGAAGGCTTAGATCTGGATGTGTTGAGTTAGTATAGCGCTGGGGTGTTGATCTGTGAGTGCCTTGTGTGGGGTCTGGATGAGGTTGGTTAATCTATTTGGAAATGTCTTTTGTGTGTAGTATATCCTTGGGCATGTGGAGGTATTATTGATTTGAGAAAATGCTAAGTAACTGATTTACTATCTGAAAAATTTAAAGTTCTGAAAGATTAAGGTCTCTTGGCAAAAAGAGGTTTTAAAGCTAACACCTTAATTTTAATGGAGAAAGGGGAGGACAAGCCCTTCCCACCCAGAACAGGTAATCCAATTCCAACCAGCAACTATCTTTAAACAATGTGTTCATTTACATTTGAATGGCTACACCTTTTGATAGCCTAAGGGCAAGTTTACATGTAAACAAGTTTGCTTCTCAGTTCCCAGGGCAGAATAAACAAGGTTTAAAATTATTAGATTTTAAAATTTATTCTTAGATGTGTAAAAGTTTATTCATTAAAAAAACCAAAAAACAAAAAAAGGAGATTGAAAAACCTGATGAACAATATTAGCTGTTGATTGTAGTAGAGTCGACAATACGGGAGGGGAGTGGACTGACAGTTCTCGGGGAAAGGGGGAGTGCTGGATGCGGGAAGAGACTGAACATAAACTGTGCACCTATGGATGAGGACAATGGGGGGTGGGGAGGGGGTGGAGGGTGGGGTGGGAACCTGGTGGAGGGGGGAAGAAATGAGGAACCTTTGTAATAATATGAACAATAAAGATTAATTTTTAAAAAATGAGAAATAAATGCCACTACCTAATATATTTCCACTCTGTAATAAGTTCTCTATTCTTCCTACAATCACCACTTCTTTTGCATTTTCCTATTTAACATCAGAGTACCTCAAGGCCAAAGATTTCCAAAGATGAAAACTTTATGACTTAACATCCCTGGTAACAAACAATAAAGCAAACTAATGCTCTTTAATTCAGCACCATGTCTTCCTCAAGTCAATAGTCCAGAGGCACTGCTGTGACATCAAAATGGAGGAGGAAAGAGGCTGCCTCTTCCAGCTAGACTTCCTCTTGAGGAGCTTGTTAATATGCTAGGATAGTAGTAATACATCAAGAAACATTTGGTAACTTCATGAAAATTTAAATTCTTTGTAGTTTAAAGAATTACACATGAGGATTGCTTTGAGTCTATAGATGGCTTTGGGTAGTATGAACAATTTAATAATGCTGATTCTACCAATCCATGGACACGATATATTCTTCCATTTGTTTATATCTTCCTCTATCTCTTTTTTCAACATCCTGTAGTTTTCTGAGTATACACGTCTTTTACCTACTTAGTTAAATTTATTGTATCTTAATTTATTTGTTGCTATGGTAAATGGGATTTTTTATTTTTTATTTTCTCTTTCTCTGAATTCACTGTTGGTGTATAAAAAAGCCATATATTTCTGGGTATTAATTCTGTATCTTGCTACATAGCTGAATTCATTTAGTAGTTTTTTGATGGGAGTCTTTAGGGTTTTGTATGTATAATACAATGTCATCTGTGAATAAGGACAGTTTTATTTCTTCTTTTCAATTTGGATGCCTTTTATTTATTCTTCTTCTCTGATTGCTATGGCTAGGAGTAGTGAAAGTGGGCATCACTGTCTTGTTCCTATTCTTAGGGGAAATGGATTTATTTTTTGCCCATTAAGTATGATGTTGCTTATAAGTTTGTCATATAAGGCTTTTATTATGTTGAGGTATGATCCCTCTATTCCTATTTTGCTGAGAGATTTTAACAAGAAAGAGTGTTGAATTTTGTCAAATCTTTTCCTACATCAATTGATACGCTCATGTGATTTTTGTCTCTCAATCTGATTATGTGATGTATCACATTTATTTTGTGAGACATTGTACCAGACTTGTATACCCTGGAATAAAACCCATTTGGTCATGGGGTATGATTTAACTAATGTAATGCTGAATCCAATTTTCTAGAATTTTGTTGAGGATCTTATCATCTACGTTCATTAGGGATATTGCCTTATAATTCTCTTTCTATGTGTCTTTATCTGGGTTTAGGATTAAGGAAATGCTGGCTTCATAGGAAGAGTTTAGAAGAGTGCCTTCCTCTTGCATTTTTTAAAAGTAGTCTGAGAAGGATTGGTTTTAATTTTTCTTTGAATGTTTAGTAAAACTCCCCTGTGAAGTCATCCAGACAAAGCTTTTGTTTGCTGGAAGTTTTTTGATTACTGCTTCAATTTCATTGGTACTTATCAACCTATTCCGTTTTTAAATTTTTTTTTATTTCTTCCTCATTGAAATTAGAATATTGTATATTTCTAGGAATATGTCCCTTTCATCTACGTTGTCCAGTTTGTTAGAATAGAGTTGTTCATAGTATTATATTATAATCCTTTGTATTTCTATAGGGTCAGTTGCTGCCTCACCTCTTTCATTTCTGATTTTGTTTATTTGGGTCCTCTTTTGGTTTCTTGGTGAGCCTGGCTAGAGGTTCATCAATCTTGTTGATCCTTTCAAAGAAACACCTCTTGGTTTTATTGATATTTTATATTGATATTTTATTAACATTTATGTTGATATTTTATATATATAGTTTTTTGTTTCTGTCATTTATTTCTACTCTAATATTTATTATTATTATTTTCTTCCTTCTGCTAATTCTAGGCTTTTCTTGTGACTCTGTTTATAATTTTATAAGTTGTAGTGATAGATAATATATTATGTATATTTTTTGAACCAGGCCTGTAAAGCTATGAACTTCCCTCTCAGGACTGCTTTCATTGTGTACCATAGATTTTGGATTGTTGTATTTCATTGTCATTTGTTTCCAGGATACTTTTATTTCTTCTTTGATCTCTTTGGTAACACAATCATTGTTTAATAGCATACTATTTAGCCTCCAAATGCTTGTTTTCATTGTTTTTTATTGTAGTTGCTTTCTAATTTTATGTCATTGTGATATAAGAAGATGTTTGATATGACTTCTATCTGCTTGAATGTGAAAAGGCTTTGCCTGTGTCCCAATATATAGTCTATCTTTGAAAATGTCCCATGTACATTTGAGAAAAATGTATATTATGGGGAGAACCAAGATGGTGGCTGACAGGATGATTTTGAAGGAGATAGTATGAGTGAGAAAGCATGAACATGTGAGGTGTGTCAGTGATGGAATATTCCACAGGATTGTTGGGAACTGGCAGACCAGGCTCTCCTAACTCGACAGCCTCTACAACTGCTGAAATCTCTCCTGGGGTAGCTGGCTCTTTCGGAGAGACTACATCATCTTCAAGGGGAGAGAAGGTGTGATTGGGAGCCTAGCCTCACCTTCACCAACAGAGACCACAGACACCAACCAGGACCGTACAAATGCCTGGGAACAGCTGCCATAAACACCGAGACTCCTGCCTCCCTGGCCACAGGTTCCTAAAAAGTTTGAGAAAATGGCAGCTGGATGGGTCCTGCACCTTCTAATGGAGCAGGTAGAAGAAAAAGCTGAATTGAATAACATCCATTCAGAATAGGTGAATTAAACACAGCTGTGAATGTGGTAGAAAGTGGACCCCATAACCAGACAACCTGAGAAGAGCAAAAATGGGGAGACAAAGAAACGGCTCCAATACAAATGAAAAGGATGAATCAAACAAAATGGAGTGATATAATTTGTCAGAGAAAGTATTCAAAGCAATGGTCATAAGGACACTGAAAAGGATGGAAGACAAATACAACAACATGTGTAAAAACCAAGAGGAAATGAAGAATAACCATGAAGAAATGAAGAATGACATAGCTTCAATAAAAAAAAAAAAATGGAAAGCATAAACTGTAGACTAGAAGAAGCTGAGGACCATATCAGTGAGCTAGAAGACAAGGTAGAAAAAAATCCCCAAACAGAGAAGCAACTGAAAAAAAAAAAAACCACCTTAAAACTCAGGAGGAGAGCCTTGGAAGCATTGGGACAACTCTAAAGGAAACAATAACTACATCTCCTTTGGGTGCCAGAAGGAGAGGAAACTGAGCAAGGAACAGAAAACCTGTTTGAAGAAATAATGACAGAAAATTTCCATGACATTGGTAACAAAAATCTCACACAAGTCCAAGAAGCTCACAGAGTTCCAAACGAGTTAAACTCAAAAAGGCCAAAACCATGACACATTATAATTAAACTAGAGGCCCCATGCATTAAAATTATAAAAGAATAAGCGTCCTTCATCTGGCTGTCAGCACTGGTATCTCCCCAGATCGCCAACAGGCACCCGAACCCAGGCTTCCATTATAGCCTCATCTTAGTCCAGAAGGTCATCCAGAAGTACATACTGAAGGATGTCAAGTCTAATTAACATATTATACTTTTATTATTACAGATTGGCAAACACCAACAGGAAAGTAAAAATTTAAATGCTGCCAGAGAGAGACAGAAAGTTACCTATAAAGGATATCACATCAGATATCAACTTATTTCTCAACAAAAATACATCAGGCCAGAAGAGAATGGAATGAAATATACAAAGTCATGCAAGCAAGGAACTGAATCCAAAAATACTATATCCAACAAGGCTATCATTAAAAATTGAAGATCAAACCAGGAGCTTCATAGAAAAAAAGGGCTAAGGGAGTTTATTACCACCAAACTAGCAATGAAAGAAATGCTAAAGGGACTGCCTTAAAAGGAATAGGAATGGAAGAGGAAACAGGGGCATAAAGAATAAAAATGGCGACAAATAAGTATCAATGTAAATGGATTACATGCCCCAATCAAAAGGCATAGGGTAGCTGAATGGATAATAAAACATGACCTATATATCTGCTATCTATAGGAGACCCACCCACCTCAGAACAAAGGACTCACATACTGATAGTGAAGAAATAAAAAAAAAATTTTCAGGCGCACAGAAATCATAAAAAAGCTAGGTTAGTAATACTTATATCTGACAAATTAGGCTACAAATTAAAGCCTATAACAAAAGATAAAAAAGACCACTTCATAATACTAAAGGGAGAAATTCAACAAGAGGATATATCTCTGTTAAACATATATGCACCCAATACAGGAGCACCAAAATACAATTTAAAACAAACAAACAAACAAACAAAAAAAACTTCTGGAAGATAATAAGGGATAGATCAACAGCAATACAGTCATAGTAGGGGACTTTAATACCCCATTGACACCACTGGATAAATCCTCTAAACAAAAAAGCAGCAAAGAAATATCAATCCTAAATGAATCATAGATCAGATGGAATTAATTGACATCTTCAGAACATTTCTCCCCAAAGATACAATCTTCTCAAATGCACATGGAACATTTTCAAAGACAGACCACATATTGGGAGAAAAGCAAAGTCTCTTCAAATTAAAGAAGATAGAAATCACATCAAGCATCTTCTCAGATCACAAGGGCATAAAATTAGAAAGCAGCTACAATAAAAACAATGAGAAAAAAAGCAGCACTTGAAGGCTAAATAGCATGCTATTAGACTATGATTGGGTTTCAAAGGGATAAAAAAAAAAAAAGAAATAAAAGCATCCTGGTAACAAAAGACAATGAAAGCAAAACAATCCAAAATTTATGGGACACAGTGAAAGCACTGTTGAGAAGGAAGTTCATAGTTCTACAGGCTTACCTAAAAAAGAAAAGAAAAAAATTGTCGGAGAGAGACAAAATGACAGCGGAATAGACCTTGTCCAGAAACAAATAGAGAGGCTGAAATGAGTGAAATTCAGCCCGAATTGGCAAAGGAGACGCAGCTGGTGAGACAGTTTGCAGGTGGAAAGGGCAGAGGTCCCCTTGGATGAAGGTGAAATCAAGAATCTAGGCAAGAGAGTCTGCTGGACCTCCGTGCTCAGAGCATCATGGAGAAATTACAGGGCAGCAAGCCATGTCCCTGAGGATATGCAGAGTCTGAATGTGCAAAAAGGTCCATGGGACTGCAGGAGATAGGGGATTTGGGACCTTGGAATCTGGATTTTGGATCTGAGCTCAAAGGCAGCCCTGAAGGGATGGCCAGACCACGCAGTGCCCACAAGAGAGGAGCTTGTAGGTATGCAGTCTCTCTTCGTTCTGGGACCTGTGCCATTCCTCACTGAACCTTGTTAGTAGGACCTTTCACATATAGGAACTTACCCATGGCTGAAGGTGTGGACTTGCGGAATCTGGGGAGAGTGGGCAGTGGTCCAGGAGAGGTGGTAGCAAGTCTGGGTCATACCTGAGTCATACCTGAGCCCCAGTTGCCATTTTCTCTTGAGAGATAGTCCCTCCCTCCTAGTTTTCAGGCAACCAATACAGCCACACCCATAAAGAAATCTAAATACTCCCTGAAGTCTAGGAACTGGCATAAAGAGAAATCTTTAGCCCCAGCAACACAGAATATGAGAAACAGTACAGTACAGACAACTGGGATCATAAGCCAACTAAAGGAATGACACTTTGACTTTTTTCACTTTTTTTTTTAATTATTCCTTTTTTTTTCTTTTATCTTTTTTTCTTCTTTGTTTTCTGAATTTTGCTTGTTGATTTATTTTCTATTTCTTTTCAAATTATTTTTTTCCATTACTATTTTTATTTGCTATTTTTAATTTTTTATACCATTTTTTAAATCTTTTTTTTTTTGGTAAATTTATTATTACTACTAGAGGCCCAGTGCACAAAATTCGTTCACTGGGGGTAGAGTATCCCTCAGCCCAACCTGCACCTTCTCCAATCTGGGACCTCACAGGGGATGTCCAATTGCCTGTTTAGGTTTGATCCCTGAGTGCCTAACTGCTCCCCTGCCAGCCCGATTGTCCCCAACTGCCCTCCCCTGAAAACCTGGTCACCCCCAAATGCCCTCCCCTGCATATTCCCTCTTTATTAGATAGGAATTTTTCTTTAACATATTGGACAGCCCCAATTGGTTTGGCTAGGTGGATGAGCATCAGCCTGCAGACTCAAGGGTCCCAGGTTTGATTCTGTCAAGGGCATGTACCTTGGTTGGGGGCACATACCCAGTGGGGAGTGTTCAGGAGATGGCTGATCGATGTTTCTTTTTCATGAATGTTTCTAGCTCTCTATACCTTTCCCTTCCTCTCTGTAAAAAAATCAATAAAAAAGTAATATTTAAGATTCCTCCATATCTGCCTGGCTGGTGTGACTCAGTAGTTGAGACCCCAGGCTGCCACCACTGGCAGGAGATCACGCTTTGGGAGTGCTCAGGCTGGAATGCCAGGCTGCTGCCTCGGGCAGGGCATTGCGCAATGGGGGTGCATGCCCCTGCCAAGCTGAGACCCCAGCCCAGGCTGCTGCCGCTGAAAGGGGATCCACTCTAGGGAGTGAATTTGCTTTTGTTTTTTATAAATGGTGAGGAGGGCCTCTAAGCAGCATTCCACCAGGCCACTTACTCTGCAGGCTCTCAGCGGCAGCCCTCCCTGAGCCTGGGGGATTCTGGAGGGGCTGAGAGGACTTGGAGCCACCATCTTGTGGCTATGGGGCTGCCATTTTTGTCATGGAGTAATGGTTAATTTGAATATTACTCTTTTATTAGATAGGATTTTCCTCTCATTTTCCTCCTTCTCATCCACTTATTCCCTTTCTACTTCCTAATACTAAATTGAGGTCCTCCCATATTCATCCAATTCTTAACCTTACTTTCAGTATATAAGCTCAGCTTCTACATACTCTGCTCCAACCCTCTTTGCTTGGTATGTGGTGTTTCTATTGTTTTTGTTTTATCTATTGGTTCTGTGGTGTCTCTCTCTCTCTCCCTCTCTCTCTCTCTCTCTCTCTCTCTCTCTCTCTCTCTCTCTCTCTGTCACACACACACACACACACACACACACTCACACTCTCTTTTTTCTTCCTTTGCCTTTTATATCTTCTCTTTTCCCTCTCTTCGATAGCATTTGTGCACTCTTTTCTCTACCTTAACTCTCTTCCCAGGTGGTCACGTATATTGGGGTTATTGGTGTTGTGGGTACAATTGTGCTTAGTTACCTCTGTGCTATGTCTTATTGAGGTGAATTTTATCCTGTCTGGCCAAGGGGCTTGAGAGCAAGACACATAACCAGACAACTGGAGAGAAAACTACATCCAAGGATGGGTCAAAAACACCCCAGACCCAACTATAGACAGGAAGAATGTGGCATAGAGGAAAGAGAATGAGTGAATAAGGGAGTAAAAGAGGACTGTGTAGTCAGGTTGAGTGTGTGTGTGTGTGTGTGCGTGTGTGAATGAGGCACAGTTAGATCCCGCAGGACATTCAGGGGCAGGCTAAGGAGGTTCGCCTAATTAGACAGCTTCTACTACAATTGTAAACAGTACTGGGAGGCCAGCTTGTCTTTCGAGGCCTAGCCTTTTTGAAGGGAAGAGCTGCTGTAACTGGATTCCCAGTCTCATCTTCACCCACAGCGCCCTCACTAAACACCTGGGACTCTACAGCCATCCCATTCAGGGACCTGCTACTTAGGCTGTGATCCCAGCCAATGAGGCTCCTGCCACCATGTGCACAGGCTCCTGTGAGTTCTGAAGCATGCTCCCCTCTAACCAGCCCAATACTTTAGCCCCAGGTCACTGCAACCACAAGAACAGCAGACACAGGAGCAGCCTGCTCCTGTCCAAGGAATAGAGCTCTGTGAGCAACCTGCCCCAGGCCTAAGAACAGTAGCTTCATGTGGCCTGCCCCTGTCCAAGGAGCAGCAGCTGTGTGAGTGGCCAGTTCCCTCATCTGAGGAACAGCAACTATGTGAGCAACTCATCTAATTTGAGGAAGAGAAGTCACTTGAGCATCCCACCCACAACTGAAGAACAGCAGTCCCACCCAGCTGGCCCCCAACTGAGGAGCAGCAGCTGCACCTAGCCCACATCATGCACCTGTCCTAAGAGCAGCAGCTGTGCAAGCAGCCCACCTCCTTCAAAGGAGAAGTAACTGTGTGAGTTGTTAGTGCCCTTCTAATGAGCAGCAGCTGCAAGAACCGCCTGCCCCCATCAAAGGATCAGCAGGTGCATGAGCAACCCACCCCCATCTGAGGAGCAGCAGTTGTGTAAGCAGGCTTCTCCATTCTGAGGAGCAGCAGCCACAGGAACAGCCTCCCACCATCTAAGGATCAGCAGCCGCATAAGCAGACCACCCATGACCAAGGAGCAGCAGCCTTGTGCAGTCCACACTGGTCTGAGGAGTAGCATCCACACTGCACCTGTCTGAGGAGAATGAGCTGGATGAGAAACCTGTCTCTGTCCTAGGAGCATCAACAGCACGAGAAGCTCACTCCTATGTGAGGAGCAGCAACTGCACAAACAGTCCACTCCCCATATAAGGAGAAGCAGCTGCACGAGCAACCTGCACCCATATAAAGAGCAGTAGCCTGTCCAAAGAGCAGTGGCATCACGTGAAGCCCATCTGAGGAACAACAGCAGAACGCAGCCAGCCCCCATCTAAAGAATAGGAGCCGCGCAATCAGTCTGTCCCTGTCCCAGGGACAGCAGCCATGTGAGAAGCTGGCCCCAGCCCAAGGAGTAGCAGACACAGCCCAAGGAACAGCGGCCCCACCTAAGGAGCAGCAACCTCATAATCAGCCCACCTCTGTCCAATAAAGAGCAGCTATAAGTGCAGCCTGACCCAGCAGCCAGAGGACAACCCGCTGTGAACAACACCCACCAGAGGAACCACTGCCAACTGAGATGCATCTGCTCCTGTGACTTGCCTGAGGAGCAACCGCAACCCGAGAAGCCATTGCCACCCAAGGAGCAGCCCCTGCACACCTCAAATCTAGATCAGTTGGTGAGACCAAAAATAGGTAAACAAAGATACCCCCAAAGGAAAGAAAAGGAGAAATTTCCAAAAAAGAAGCTAAGTGAAACAGGCGCAGGCAATATGTCAGAAAAAAGAATTCAGAATAAAGGTCATAGAGTTCATAAATTGGATGGGGGAAAAATTAACACCTTATGCAAGAATCAAGAAGAAATTGATGAAAAAATCAACAACTATGTAAGAATCAAGAAGAAATAAAGAGTGATATAGCTGCAATAAAAAACACCATGGAAAGTTTCACCAGTAGACAAGAAGTGGAGGGCCAAATTAGCAAACTAGAAGACAGGGAAGCAAAACACAGTCAAACTGAATTGCAATTGGAAAAAAATTTAAAAGACAGGAGGAGTGCCTAAGGGAGCTATGGGACAACATAAAACTAAGCAACAGCTGAAACTGGTTTGGCTCAGTGTATAGAGTGTTAATCTGTGCACTGAAAGGTCCCAGATTCAATCCCAGGTTTGATTGGTTGTGGGCACATCCCCAGTAGGGGGTGTGCAGGAGGCAGCTGATCAAGGTTTCTCTCTCATCAATGTTTCTAGCTCTCTATCCCACTCTCTTTCTCTCTATAAAAAAATCAATAAAATATATTTTTAAAAGAATAAATAAATAAAATATAAAGACTCACATAATTTTTAAAACAAAGCCAAAAAAACAACAAAAACAAACAAACAAACAAACAAAAAACAAAACTAAGCAACATAAAAATAATAGGGGTGCCAGAACAACAGGAAGAAGAACAAGGTTTAGAAGAACTACTTGAAGAAATAATGTCAGAAAACTTCCCTAATGTGGCAATGAAAAAAGCCACACAAGCTCAGAGAGTCCCAAACAGGATGAACCTGAAAAGACCCACACCAAGACACATCATAATTATGATGGCAAATATTCAGGACAAAGAGACAATCTTAAAAGCTACAAGAGAGAGACAAAGAGTATATACAAGAGAACTCCCATGAGATTATCAAATGATTTCTCAACAGAAACACATCAGGCAAGAAAAGAATGGAAGGAAGTCTACAAAGTGATATAAAACAAGAGACTGAATCCAAGAATTCTATCTAGCAAGGTTATTCAAAATTGAAGGGAAAATAAGGAGCTTCACACACACACACACACACACACACAAATAAATAAACAAATAAATAAAAAATGCTAAGGGACTTCATCACTACTAACCCAGCAATGCAAGAAATGCTAAAGAAACTGGTGTAAAATAAATAAATAAATAAATAAATAAATAAATAAATAAATAAATAAATAAAATAAGGAACACAGTCACAAAAAATAAAAATTGCTACAAGTACATTTCAATAATAACTTTAAATGTAAATGACTAAATGCTCCAATCAAAAGAAAGACAGTGAGTGGCTGAATGGATAAAAAAAAAAAACATGACCCATATATATATTGTCTACAAGAGACATATTTCAGAAAAAGGGATTCATACAGATTAAAAGTGAAGGGATGGAAAAATGTTTCACACAAATAAAAAAAATTTAAAAAGCTGGGATAACAGTACTTATATCTCACAAAATGGAGCTCAAAGTAAAGGCCATAATAAGAAATAAGGAAGATCACTTCATAATAATAAAGGGATTGATACAACAAGAGGATATAACCCTGATAAACATATATGCACCCAGTGCAGAAGCACCCAAATACATTAAAAAAAAAAAAAAAAAAAAAAAAAAAAACTCCTGGAAGATATCAAGAGAGAGATAGACAACAATACAGTCATAGTAGGGGACTTTAATACACCACTGACATCACTGGATAAATCATCTAGACAAAAAAATCACCAAAGAAACAGCAATTCTAAAATTCTTGCTAGAACAGATGGACCTAATTGACATCTTCAGAGCATTTCACCACAAAGCCACGGAATATACATTCATCTCAAGTGCACATGGGACATTTTCAAAAATAGACCACATATTGGGTCACAAGCAAAGTCTCCCCAATTTCAAAAAGATTTAAATCATATCAAGCATTTTTTTCAGACTACAATGGCATAATATAAGAAATAAACTACAATAAAAACATTCCAAAAAAGTTAAACAGTTGGAAGCTGAATAGCATGCTATTAAACAATGACTGGCTTATCAATGAGACCAAAGAAGAAATTAAAAACATCCTAAAGACTAATGACAATAAAAACACAACAATGCAAATGCTATGAGAAACAATGAAAGCAGTCCTGAGAAGGATGTTTATAGCTCTACAGGCCTACTTAAAATAAATAAATAAATAAATAAATAAATAAATAAATAAATAAATAAATAAATAAAATATTGCAATAAATCATCTAACTCAACAACTTAAAGAATTAGAAAGAGAGCAACAAGAAAAGCCCTCAATGAGCAGAAGGAAGGGAATAATAAATATCAGAGCAGAGATAAATGATATAGAGACCAAAAGAGATACAAAAGATCAACGAAAACAAGAGTTGGTTCTTTGAAATGATAAACAAGATTGAAGAATCTCTAGTCAGGCTCACCAAAAAGCAAAAATAGAGGACCCAAATAAACAAAATCAGAAATGAAAGAGGCAAAATTCCCATAGAAATAAAAAGAATTGTTAAAAAATACTATGAAAAACTCCATTCTAATATACTAGACAACTTGGAGGAAATGGACACATTTCTAGAAAAATACAACCTTCCAAAATTCAATCAGGAGGATTCTAAAAATCTCAATCTTCTGATAACTATGGAAGCACTTGAAGTAGTCATCAAAAAGCTTCCAGCAGGGGGGCGGAGTTTGAAGATGGCGACCGAACAGTCAGACATGTTCTGACTCCGGTCCCAGAGCAGATAAGAGCAGCTTCTGAGTCGCTCAGGGAATGTTGATTGGCAGCTAAGGGGCAGCGGAATTCTCAAGGAAGGTAAGGAAGTGTCCGCTGGACAGGATTTCCTGACCAAGTGGCCAGCACTGCAGCCGGCCGCCGCAGCGGCTCTCCCGGAGCTCCGGGCTCGGAGGGAAGGCTGTGCCAGCTTACCAGGAAAGGAGGAGCTTCTCTGAGGCCTGGAAAACCCACAGCGGAGAAGCCATCGAGCAGCTGAGACGCCCGAAGTGGCGAACACGTGGATTCAAGGGAGATCTTCAGTCACCCACGGAAAGGTCAGAGTTTGTGGGGATAGCCTGAGGGATGTGGGTCCCGCGGCACACGCAGCTACGATAGCTGGGGAGCTCTGGCCCCCACTCCACGGTAGCAGGGAGCACGCCCTACCACCCGCCGAGCAGAGCCCAAAGAAGGCTGCAGCGACACCTAGGGCTGTGTTTGACGTAATCTTCCCCAGAAGCAGGACTTTTTTAAAACGCCTAGGGTCACGGGACAGATTGTTAAAAATTGCGGCTGTCCCGCCGAGGGCGGAACATCTGGACACCTTGGCGCCTGATCCCCTTCACCCCCTTGCTTCTGAATACTAGGGAAGGACTGCCCAGTTGGGCATATCCAGGGAAATTGCAGGGGGAAATTGCCTTCCTGGAAACAAGGGATCAGAGCCAGAAGAGATAGTCTAGGAGCCAGCTAGCACTCTGCCAGCTAGAGCCATAGAGAAAGAAGGCCAGAGCAACCAAAAGACTGGGAGGTCAAAACGGAAACACTGAAACCTAAGAGCTGAATTACAAACTGCCTTCTTTTTCTTTTTCTTTTTCTTTTCTTTTATCTTTTAATTAATCAAAAATAAATGGACACAAATAACTAAGATATAGCCTATTTAAAATTAAGGATTACCTTACAAATCTGAGGTGCAGTGGAATGCTGGGAACTGCAAGACTGTCTGGTCCGAGAATCAGGAGTGCCAAATACATTAACAGAGGAAATGAATGACCAGTACTGGACATTTTTATGCTAATTTTACTATTCTTTATTTTATTTTCATTTTTTACATCTTTTATTTAATTTTCATTTTTTATATCTTTTACTTAAGAAAAGATTTTTTTCTTTTTTCCTTAATTGATTTTACCTTTTTAATTATTACATTTTTCAATCTCTACCATCACTATTACTACTGCTATTTTGCAATTTTTGTTTCTTTTTTGTTTCTTTTATTTCTTTTTTCTTTTTTTTTTTCCCTCTCCAGTACCATTTTAGAGTAGAGCAGCTACTAGAAAAAAAGATTAAAAAGCAGGAGGAGAGCCTACAGGAGCTTTGGGACAATACAAAACAAAATAATATTCGAATAATAGGGGTTCCAGAAGGAAAGGAAACTGAGGTAGACATGGAAAAAGTGTTTCAAGAAATAATGACAGAAAACTTTCCTGAAATAGAGAAGAAAAAACCCACACAAATCCAAGATGCTCGCAGAGTCCCAAGCAAAATGAATCCCAGAAGACAGACTCCAAGGCACATTATAATCAAATTGACAAACAACAACAACAAAGTAAGAATCTTAAAAGCAGCCAGAGAGAGACAGAAAGTTACATACAAAGGAACCCCCATTAGACTAGCAACTGATTTCTCAACGGAAACTTATCAGGCCAGAAGGGAATTAAATGAAATATACAAAGTCATGCAAAAGGAAGGGTCTGAATCCAAGAATACTGTACCCAGCAAGGCTATCAATCAAAATTGAAGGGGAAATCAGGAGCTTCACAGACAAAAAAAGACTGAAGGAATTTATCTCCACCAAACCAGCAATGCAAGAAATGCTAAAGGGTCTACTGTAAAAATAAAGAAATAGGAAGTAAAGAAGGAACACGGGTATAGAATAAAAATGGCGTCAAATGAGTACCTATCAATAATAACCTTAAATGTAAATGGAATAAATGCTCCAATCAAAAGACATAAGGTAACAGATTAGATAAGAAAACAAGACCCATACATCTGTTGTCTACAAGAAACTCACCTCAGAAAAAAAGATGCACACAGACTGAGGGTGAAGGGATGGAAAAAAGTTTTCCAGGCAAATGGAAATGAAAAAAAAAAAAAAAGCTGGGGTAGCAATACTTATATCTGACAAATTAGATCTCAGAGTGAAGGACATAATAAGAGATAATGAAGGCCACTTCATAATACTAAAGGGAACAATCCAACAAGAAGAAATAACCCTGGTAAATATATATGCACCCAATACAGGAGTAACCAAATACATAAAAAAAAAAAACTGCTGGAGGACATTAAGAGAGAGATTAATAGCAATACAATCATAGTAGGAGATTTTAATACCCCACTGTCACCCTTCAACAAATCATCTAAACAAAAAATCAGCAAAGAAATATCAATCCTAAATGACTCACTAGACCAGATGGAATTAATAGACATCTTCAGAACACTCCACCCCAAAGCCACAGAATATACATTCTTCTCAAGTGCACATGGGATAGACCACATTTTGGGACATAGGCAAAGTCTCTTCAAATTCATGAAGATAGAAATCATACCAAGTAACTTCTCAGACCATAATGGCATAAAACTGGAAATTAACTACAATAAAAATAATCCAAAGAAATCAAACACATGGAGACTAAACAGCATGCTATTAAACAAGGACCGGGTTACCAGAGAAATCAAGGAAGAAATTAAAAACATCCTGGCAACAAATGACAATGAAAACACAACAATCCAAAATCTATGGGACACAGCAAAAGCAGTTTGGAGAGGGAAGTTCATATCCTTACAAGCATATTGCAAAAAAACTAGAAAAAAGGGTAACAGATGACCTAACTCTACACCTCAAAGAGTTAGAAAAGGAGCAACAAGAAAAGCCCAGTGTAAGCAGAAGAAAGGAAATAACAAAAATCAGAGCACAGATAAACGACATGGAGACCAAAAAAACAATACACAAGATCAAGAGTTTTACCAAACATTCAAGGAAGAACTAAAACCTATCCTCCTCAGACTATTCCAAAAAATCCAAGAGGATGGAACACTTCCAAACTCCTTCTATGAAGCCAGCATCACCCTAATACCAAAACCAGATAAAGACATTTCAATGAAAGAGAATTACAGGCCAATATCCCTCATGAACATAGATGCCAAAGTCCTCAACAAAATTCTAGCAAATCGACTCCAGAAGAACATCAGAAAGATCATACACCATGACCAAGTAGGATTTATTCCAGGAACGCAAGGATGGTACAATATCCACAAATCAATAAACGTGATACATCACATAAACAAATTGAAAGATAAAAATCATATAGTCATATCAATTGATGCAGAAAAAGCATTTGATAAAATCCAACACCCTTTCCTGATAAAAACTCTCAACAAGATGGGAGTAAAAGGATCATACCTCAACATAATAAAAGCTATATATGATAAACCCACAGCCAACATTATACTCAATGGGCAAAAACTAAAACCATTCCCTCTAAGAACAGGAAGACAGGGATGCCCACTCTTGCCACTCCTGTTTGACATAGTACTGGAAGTACTAGCCATTGCAATTAGACAAGAGGAGGAAGTAAAAGGCATCCAAATTGGAAAAGAAGAAATAAAGTTATCCTTATTTGCAGATGACATGATATTGTACATAAAAATCCCAAAAGACTCCATTAAAAAACTAATTGACTTAATAAATGAATTTGGCAATGTAGCAGGATACAAAATTAATGCCAAGAGTTCTATGGCATTTCTATACACCAATAGTGAAACTACAGAAACGGAAACTAAAAAATCAACAGCAACAAGTGTTGGCGAGGTTGTGGAGAAAAAGGAACCCTCGTGCACTGCTGATGGGAATGCAGACTGGTGCAACCACTGTGAAGAACAGTGTGGAGTTTCCTCAAAAAACTGAAAATGGAACTCCCATTTGACCCAGTAATCCCACTCCTAGGAATATATCCCAAGAAACTAGAAACACCAATCAGAAAGGTTATATGCACCCCTATGTTCATAGCAGCACAATCTACAATAGCCATAATTTGGAAACAGCCTAGGTGCCCGTCAGCAGGTGATTGGATCAAAAAGCTATGGTACATCTACACAATGGAATACTATGCTGCCATAAAAAAGAAGGAATTCTCATCATTTGCAGCAACCTGGATGAAATTGGAGAACATCATGCTGAGTGAAATAAGCCAATCAATGAAAGAGAAACACCACATGACCCCACTCATTTGTGGGTAATAAAGATCATTATAAATTGATGAACCAAAAGATAGATATAGAGACAGTAAAGCAACAAGCAGATTGTCAAATTACAGCGGGGAGGGGAGGAGGATCTGGGGGAGATAATAGATCAACTGAAGGACTTGTATACATGCATATAAGTACAACCAATGGACATAAAACTCTGGTGAGGGAGGGAGGTAAGGTAAGGGAGGGAGGGAGGGGGGCAAAAAAAATCAATTAAATATGTAAAAATAAATAAATTAATTAATTAATTAAAAAAAAAAAAAGCTTCCAGCAAACAAAAGCCCAGGGCGAGACAGCTTCAGAGGGGACTTTTACCAAATATTCAATGAAGAATTAAAACCTATACTTCTCAGACTATTCAAGAAAATTCAAGAGGAAGGAACAATTCCAAGCTCTTTATATGAAGCCAGCATCACTCTATTTCCAAAATCAGATAAAGACAACATTAGGAAAGAGAATCATAGGCCAATATCCCTCGTGAAAATAGATGCAAAATCCTCAACAAAATTCTAGCAAATCGGATTCAGCAGTATATCAGAAATATCACACTCCATGACCGAGTAAAATTTATCCCCGGGATACAAGATGGTACAATATTTGCAAAACAATAAGCATGATACATCACATAGTCAAATTGAGAGATAAAAATCACATAGTCATATGAATTAATGCAGAAAAAGCATTTGAAAATATCCAACACCCTTTTTTTTGACAAAAACTCTCAGTAAAAGGGGAACAGAGGGATCATACCTCAACAAAATAAAAGCCTTATATGACAAACCTACAGCCAACCTCATTGTCAATGGGCAAAAGCTAAAATCATTTCCCCTAAAAACAGAAACAAGTCAGGGATGCCTATTTTCACCACTCCTGTTCGATATAGTACTGGAAGAGCTAGCTATAGTGATCAGACAACAACAAGAAATCAAAGGCATCCAAATTGGAAAAGAAGTAAAACTGTCTTTATTCACAGATGACATGATATTGTACATGGAAAACCCCAAAGACTTCATCAAAAGTTTTTTAGACTTAATAAATGAATTTGGCAATACAGCAGCATACAAAATTAACACCCAGAAACCCATGGCTTTTTTACAAATCAATAAAGAACGCACAGAAAGAGAAATGAAAAAAACAATCCCATGTATAACTGCAACAAAAACTAAGATACCTAGGAATAAATTAACTAAGGAGTTAAAAGACTTGTACCTGGAGAACTACAGGACATTGGAAAAAGAGATAGAGGAAGACATAAACAAATGGAAGAACCTACAATGTTCATAGACTGGTAGAATCAACATAATTAAAATGCCCATACTAACCAAAGGAATTTATAGATTCAGTGCAGTCCCCATCAAAATACCAACAGAATATTTCACAGACCTAGAACAAAGTCCTCCAAAATTCATCTGGAATACAAAAAAAGATACCAAATAATCACAGTGACCCTGAGGAAGAACAAAGATGGAGGGATAAAAATACCAGATTTCAAGCTTTATTACAAAGCCACAGTTCTCAAAACTGTCTGGTATTGACTTAAGTATAGACATATAGACCAATGGAACAGAACAGCAAACCCAGAAACAGACCCAAGCCATTATACTCAATGTTTGACAAAGGAGGCAAGAGCATACAACGAAGTCAAGACAGTTTCTTCAAAAAATGGTGCTGTGATATTGGGTAAGATTCATGCAAAAAAAAAAATGAAATTAGATCACCAACTTACACCATACACATAAACAAACTCAAACTTGCTAATGGGCTTAAATGTAAGGCAAGAAACCATAAAATGTTAGAAGAACCCATTGGCAGCAAAATGACATATATCATAGCAATATCTTTAACAGTACAGCTCCTAGGGAAATGGAAACTCAGGAGCAAATAAACAAATGGGATATCAAAATAAAAAAGAACAAGAAAGTCCACTGCAAGGGAGAACATATTTTCCAATGCTATTTCAGATAAGGGTTTAATCTCCAAAATTTATAGAGAACTCTTACAACTTAACAAAAGGAAGATAATCCAATCAAAAAATGGGCCGAAACCGGTTTGGCTCAGTGGTAGAGTGTCGGTCTGCGGACTGAAAGGTCCCAGGTTCAATTCCGGTCAAGGGCCTGCAGGGGATGGCAGTTGGGGGGGTCAGTTGGGGGGCAGGTCTGCAAGGGAGGGCAGTTAGAGGCAAAAAGGTTAGCAGGGGAGTGGGTAAGGCGTGATTAGGCTGGCAAGCAGAATTGATTAGGGTCAATCAGGCAGGCAGGTGATCGGTTGGAAGCCAGGAGTCCTGAATTGTGAAAGGGATGTCCAACTGCCCATTTAGAACCGATTTCACCAGGATAGGGTCTAAACAGGCAGTCAGACATCCCTTGGGGGATCCGAGATTGGAGAGGGTACAGGCTGGGCTGAGGGACACCCTCCTCCACCATGCACAAATTTCGTGCACCAGGCCTCTAGTATTTAATAATAGAAATATTCCCAATATACAAGTTAACATCAGCTATACTACATCTCATGTTGCAAAAATAGGTAACTACAAGCAGGAATTATTTTTTTGTGTGTACCAGATATTAGGTAAATTTCAGAGATGCAAGTATATAAACCCTTTCAAAATTTTTAAGTGTTGATGGTATTAGGAGTTCACTGCATATATTTTCCTCTCAAAATTTATGCCTTTGTTATTTACATATTTGCATAAAAAGCATTAGTCTTACTTTCATCTGCAATAATTTGTGGTTTTAGATGTTCAAATTGTAGTAGAGATATTAAGAAACTTTCCTAAGTTAGAGGAGAAAGTGCATGGGGATTTCAAATAAGCAATCAATGACCAAAACATAAAAAATTTGAAAAGGTAGAGAAAGTGCAAAAAGGTGGACACTTGTGCCTCATTACCAGATGACATTATTAAAAATATGTAGGAAGGTAAAGAAAAACAGAAGAGACTTAAAATTAAATAGAAGCAAAGTAGAACCACATATAAAAAAATTTACACATTGAAAAGGCTTTACTCTTTCAATAAACATAGGTTTTATTATTTCTCAGTTATAACTTTACATGATCTAGTTCCTCTTGGTTGAACAGAATCCCTGAGTTACTCTCCTTAATAGAAAAGCTCAAAAAATTTATTTTAAGATATAAATTTCACAAAAGTGTTAGCTCATGCCATGTTTTCTCATTGATATTTATGGTAACTCATCAGATTTGATCATATTACATAACTATGTCAGAACATGGTTTAATAATTATGAGTAAAACCTACTTTTTAAAACAATGATTCCTTGTGAATAAAATTATTTAATATGTAATCTATACATATGTGTAGAGGGCCAAATGGGAAGTCACCTGGACATTCTTTAAATTGTTGCTGACTGGGCCCGGGATATTGACAGAATCATGTCAATTGCACTCCCACCGTGGGAGTGCAGAAATGTTCTTAGTTCCTGGCTTGTGTTTGTCCAGCAGAAAGCAGTGGGTGGGATTTGGACTCTCCCAGGCTCCTTGTTTTCCTGTGAAGCCCCTTGTTGGATTGGAGTATTAATACTGCGTGACTCAGGAGATCGTCAGTCTGTCTCTCCAGCAGAGGAGGTCAGCGGTCCTCCCAGCTCCCAGCTTAAAATCTATCTCTGTATCTTCTCTCTTTATTTCTATTATTTCTCAATCCCTGGGCACCTCCACTTAGAACCGGTTCGTTCATCTCTCTTTCTGTGCGGGACGCAGAAAAGGGAGATCCCAGCCACATTAGACCCCCGCACATATGAATTTCAACTCTTTTTAAAAAATAATTTAATGTAGACTTAAAAATCATAGGTTATTTTTCTTACCATTCAGTAAACAAGACAATCAGATCCTCCTGACTGGCATAATGTTCCATAACTTCTTTCATTAATCTTACTTTTTGGCCTCCTCCAATGCTATTAATTCCATCGCCACCTCTCCATTCTTCTCCTTGACCAAGGACCTATAAATAAAATCAACATTTCATCCCTGAGCAAAATTTCAAATGATAGTACCATAAAAACTGTAAGTCATCAGTAATTTGCATAGTATTACACAGTAACCACTTTTTAAACATTTCACTAAATCATGAAACTAGAAAGGAAACAACATGATATCTAAGTCAGATCATAATTCTTTAATGTTTCCCACCCCATAAAAATACCATTCCCAATTTTATCATTCCGAAGTAGACTCTAATCTGGGAGAGGAGTGGGAGGTGGGGTGTCATAGAAAGTATTTCTCATATTTTATTTCTATTTGTCCAGATTTTAAAAAAAAAATGAAGAGAGTTTCCATAACACTTTTCAATAGGGCAAAAAGTCAGTATGAGAAACACTGAAAGCCCTTGAAGCTCAGTGACTCCTGATGGGGCCATAGACAGTTTTCCTACTGAAACAGATGGGTTTATGAGGAAAACACAAGGGGTGGGGGCATCAATCAAACACTCCCTTTTTATTCATTACCCTCGAAAGCTTAACAGTAATCCATCAATGCAAGAAAATGCCTAAGCACAATTAATCAAAACTAAAATTGGAGCTTCTCTCAATAAGCAGATCCCTCCTGAATTAAAAGTGCAAGGTGACACAATGTGCCTGGCTGTAAGGGACCAAGTAGTATATGTGCCCCTTCCCAAACATAAACCTTGTATTGTTGTTTCATCTGAAGATTGAAATTCCCAAAATGATATACTTACAGATTTTTTAAATTAAGGTGGAATGAAATAAAAAATAAATACAAAAGGGAAGGGTAAAATAAATTTAGAAAATAGTAGTTTCTATTTTAGTTAACATTGAATCAAATATAAATATAGCTGGCAAAGTCCATGGACTCCCAGCCTTACCTCTCTAGTTATCACTTCATGAAGGTTGGAGGAAAAAGGTTAACCAAGAAAACAAACTGATATGAATCTGGATTAATACTGAGGCTAGTCTAGTAGATATTTTAATTTTGGCCCTAAAATCTGGCCTCCTGCCAGGCCGATGTGGTTCAGTGGTAGAGCACTGATCCATGAACCAAAAGGTCACTGGCTCAATTCTCAATCAGGAGACATGCCTGGGTTGTGAGCTCCATCCCCAGTAAGGGGCAAGCAGGAAGCAGACAACCAATCAATGGTGTTTCTCTCTCATCAATGTTTCTATATCTCCCTCTTCCTTCCCCTCTCTCTAAAATCAATGAAAACATTAAAAAAAAAAAAAAAAAAAGTGGACACCTGCCCTGGCTGGTGTGCTTAGTGGTTAATATAATAGCCTGTGGATAGAAGGATTTCAAGTTCAGTTCCCAGTCAAACTGGGTTGCAGTTTCCATCTCCTGTTGGGGCATATGTGGGAGAAAACCAATCGATGTGTCTCTCTCACATCAATGTTTCAATGTTTCTCTCCCTCCCACCCCTCTTCTTTCCCTTCCTTCCTCCCTCTCATTTTCCCTCAGTTCCTCCCTCCTATCCTTCCACTCTAAAAATCAATGGAAAATATATCCTCTGATATAGATTACCAACAACAAAACAAAATGTGGCCTCCTCTGGCCTGAAGATTTATTAGTATTATACTTCCATTCCACAGCCCTCTTGGACTTCTCTGATACCACAATAATATCGCGCCCACTATAGTAGGCTCAATCATGCTTGACTTTTCTCCTTTTATTCCACTAAATCAGTGTGTCAAATGAGACCCTGCTTCTGAATCAGATGGGGGGCTTATTCAGCAGGTTTTGGATGGCATCTGAAAATCATTATTTCTATTTCCCAGATCATGCTAATGAACTCTGAGAACGATTGCATTTACAATGGGAAGTCAGGAGGATCAAATCTCCAGTCAGTTGAATAGGACTGGGGTTCATGATTTGATGTTATTGCTCCTTACCCTAGGCCCTTAAAAACTGCAGTGTGAGGTGGTATCTCATTGTAGTTTTGATTTGCATTTCCCTAATAGCTAGTGAAGTTGAACACCTTTTTATTTGTTAGAGTCTAGGGCAAGTTTTTCTTACCCATAAACAAAGTAGTATCTAACTTGCATAGTTCATTTAATGAATCAAGAACACACCATATATAAAGTTCCTTACATGGTGAATCACCCATAAGAAACATTCCTTGCTGAACTCTAAAGCTGCCCCTCATTGCATTTCAGCATTATTTTCCAGATTTTTCTGTGACTCCCATATGCCTCCTATCAGTGCTTACTACTATACTAGTATTCCTTCTCTATCCTAAAAAACTTACAACATTGTTCTCATTTATCCTGTATTAAACCTCTTGTTAATACTAGATCTCTTTTAAAGCAAAGTTCAGCCTCTTTATCAGCTGTTCTATATTAACACCTGTACCTAGATTTCCAGTGGCAGCAAAATCTACCTTTTTTTAAAAAAAAATTATTGTTTAAAGTATTATCTAAGATGCCTTTTTCCCCATTGACCTCTCCCTGGACAACCCCTCACCCCAGCACATGCTATCACTCCCTGACTGTGCCCATTGGTTATGTTCATTTGCATGCATACAAGTCCTTTAATCTTTTACCCCACACAACTTCCCTCATAGGTTGGACAGTCCTTTCAATGCTTCTATGACTCTGGTTCTGTTTTTGATCATCAGTTAATGTTGTTCATTATATTCCACAAACGAGTGAGATCATGTGATATTTATATCTTTCTCTAACTGCCTTATTTCGCTTAGTATAGTGTTCTTGAGTTCCGTCCATTCTGTTGCAAATGGTAAAAGCTCCTTCTTTTTTACAGCAGCATAGTATTCCATTGTGTAGATGTACCACAGTTTTTTAATCCACTCATCTGCTGATGGGCACTTAGGGCGTTTCTAAATCTTAGCTATTGAAAATTGTGCTTCTATGAACCTAGGGGTCCATAATCCTTTCTGACTAATGTTTCTGTTTTCTTGGGATATATTCCTAGAAGTGGGATTACTGGGTCAAAAGAAAGTTACATTTTCAATTTTCTGAGAAAATGCCGTGGTTTCCACAGTGGCTGCATCAGTCTACATTCTCACCAGCACTGTCAGAGGGTTCCTTTTTCTCTGAATTCTCGCCAGCATTTGCCCTTTATTGTTTTGTTGATGATAGCCATTCTGACAAGTTCTTATGCCAGTGGGGTGGTACCTTGCTGTTGTTTTGATTTGCTTCTCTCAAATAATAGTGACTTTAAGTATCCTATATAATAAAAGGCTAATATGCAAATTATCCCCTCAAACAGGAGTTAGACCATGAGTTCAACTGGAAGTTTGACCAGAAGGTTGGGCCAGATGGCCAACCACTCAAAGTCCCCAACCCTGGACAGACCCTGCCCCAGATAGGCTCTCCCCACCACCATCAGGAGTGGAGCTGGTCAACTGCCCGAAGCCCCTTCCTTGGCCAGCCCCACACACAATTGCCTCCCCCAACCCTGATTCTGGGCCAGGCCTGCCCACTAACCACCCTCAGCTCCTCCCCCAGTGGGCCCGCCCCAATCAGTCCCTATTAGAGCAGGTCGGCCAGACCCCACCCATTCACGAATTCCTGCACTGAGCCTCTAGTGTTTTCAAATGTCTCTTAGGTTTCTATGTGTCCTCTTTTGAAAAGTGTCTATTTAGGTCCTTTACCCATTATTTGGATTGTTTATCTTCCTTTTGTTAAGTTATATGAGTTCTCTGTAAATTTTGGAGATTAAACACTTACTGGATATAACACTGGGAAGTATGTTCTCCCATGAAGTGTGTTTTCTTATTGTTTTGTTGATGGTTTCTTTGCTGTGCAGAAGCTTTTCATTTTGATGTAGTCCAATTTGTTTATTTTCTCCTTAGTTTCCCTTGCCCTAGGAGTTATACTGGTAAAGATATAGCTTTGACAAGTGTCTGCTATTTTGCAGTCTATGGCTTCCTCTAAGATTTTAATGGTTTCCTCCCTTACGTTTAAGTCCTTTATCCATTCTGAGTTTACTTTTGTATATGGTGTAAGTTGGTGGTCTATTTTTATTTATTTATTTTTCTTTATTGATTAAGGTATTATATGTGTCTTATTACCCCATTGACCCACACCCCGAACTCATGTCTTCATACCCCTGGTGTCTGTGTCCATTGGTTAAGCTTATATACATGCATACAATTCCTTTGGTTGATCTCTCCCCCTTGTGCTCACCCTCCTTTACCTTCCCTCTGAGGTTTGAACATCTGACTGATGCTTCTCTGTCTCTGGATCTGCTTTTGTTAATCAGTTTATGTTGTTCATTATATTCCAACAAATAAGGGAGATAATGTGATATTTATCTTTCTCTGACTGGCTTATTTCACTTAGCATAATGCTCTCCAGGTCCATCCATGCTATTGCAAATGGTACGAATTCTTTTCTTTTTATAGCAGCATAGTATTGCATAGTGTTGCTGGATTAAACAGCCTGATGAGCCCTTAGGCTGTTTCCAAATCTTAGCTATGGTAAATAATGCTATGAACCTAGGGGCCCCACCATTTATTGAAGAGACTGTCTTGACTCCATTGAATATTCTTGCCTCCTTTTGTCAAATATTGAGCTTAATGGCTTGGGTCAATTTCTGTGCTCTCTGTTGTTTCATTGGTCTTTTTGTCTGTTCTTATGCCAGTACCAGGCAGTTTTGAGAACAGTGACTTTGTACTATAGCTTGATATCTGTTATTGTGATCCCTCCAACTTTGTTCTTCTTTTTCAAGATTGCTGCAGCTATTTGGGGTCTTTTTTTCATTCCAGATGAATTTTTGGAGAGTTTGTTTTAAATCTTTGAAATACACCGTTGGCATTTTAATGGGGATTACACTAAGTCTATAGATTGCTTTGGGTAGTATGAGCATTTTAATGATATTGATTCTACCAGTCCATGAACATGGTATATTCCTCCATTTATTTATGTCTTTTTTTTTTTTTTTTTTTTTTTTTTTTAGAGTCCTATAATTTTCTGAGATCAGGTCCTTTAACTCCTTGGTTAAATTTATTCCTAAATTAATTGCTTTTTTGCAATGGTAAATGGGATTGATTGTGTAGTTTCTCTTTCTGTGAGTTCATTATTATTGGTGTATAAAAAAGCTATCGTATATATTTCTGGATGTTAATTTTGTATCCTGCTCCATTACCGAATTCATTTATTAAGCATAGTAGTTTTTGATGTAGTCTTTAGGGTTTTCTATGTATCCTATCATGTCATCTGTGAATAATAACTGTTTTATATCTTCTCTAATTTGGATACCTTTTATTTCTTCTTCTTGTCTGATTGCTATGGCTAGAACTTCCAATACTATGTCTAAAAGGAGTGGTGAAAGTGGGCATCCCTGTGTTGTTTCTGTTCTTAGAGAAAATGGTTTTAGGTTTAACCCACTGAATATAATGTTGGCTGTAGGTTTGTCATATAAGGCCTTTACTATGTTGAGGTGTGATCTATCTATTCCCACTCTGCTGAGAGTTTTTCTCAGAAAAGGGTGTTGTATTTTGTCAAATGCATTCTCTGCATCAATCGATATGATTATGTGATTTCTGTCTCTCAATCTGTTTATATGATATATCATGTTAATTGTTTTTCTGATATTGTACCATCCTTGTATCCCTGAAATAAATTCCACTTGGTCATGATGTATGATCTTTCTTATGTAATGCTGATCCGATTTGCTAAAATTTTGTTGAGGATTTTAGTATCTATGTTTATCAGGGATATTGACCTGTAATTCTCTTTATTTGTTGTGTTTTTATCTGGTTTTGGAGTTAGGATAATGCTGGCTTCATAGAAAGTTTGAAAGTGTGCCTTCATCTTGAATTTTTGGAATAGTCAGAGGATAGTATAAGGTTCTCCTTCCTCCCAACTGGTCGGTGGAGTTATGACATTACTGGTATCTGTCACAGAGACATCTCCAAGACATTGAGCCATCAATCAGTGCCTGCCAAAGTGTCCTGGAGCCCACCCCTTCCTGTTCTGCCCTGGGTCCAACCCTCTCCTGATCCTCCCCTTAAAAAGACCCCCAGACCAGCCATGTGCTGCTAATCCTCCATGTCCAGGTGGCAGCCCGGCTGGGTCCATCCCCCCTCCCAACTCCTTCAATTCTTATTTCTCTACCTCCGTAATGAGTCCTGCTCATTACTGGGGAATAAACTTTACTTTAAAACTCCTTGTGGTCAGTTTCCTGTGCCACAAACCTTACAGATAGGTTTTAGTTCTTCTTTGAATGCTTGGTAAAGCTCCCCTGTGAAGCCATCCAGTCCAGGACTTTTATTTCCTGGATATTTTTTGTTTTGTTTTGTGGGGTTGTTTGTTTTTTGTGTGTTTTTTTTGTTTGTGTGTTTCTTATCACTGCTTCAATATCTTCAGTGGTTATTGACCTATTCAGGTTTTTTTTATCATTCCTGATTGAATTTGGGAGCTAGTATTTTTCTAAAAATATGTCTATTTAATCAAGATTGCCCAGTTTCCTGGAGTACAGTTGTTTGTAGCATATATTTACAATCCTTTGTATGTCTGTGGGGTCAGTTGTTACTCCCTGTTTCATTTCTGATTTTGTTTATTTGTGTCCTCTTTGATTCTTGATGAGCCAGGCTAGAAGTTCATCAATCTTGTTTATCCTTTCAAAGAACCAGGTCTTTGTTTCATTGATTTTTTTTTTTTTGTCTCTATGTTGTTTATTTCCTTCCTCCTATTTATTCTGGGCTTTCCTTGTTACTCTCTTTTTAATTCTTTATGTTCCAGGGTTAGAAAATTTATTATAATTTTTCTTAATTTTTCAGGTAGGCCTCTAGAGCTATGAACTTCCTTCTTGGGACTGCTTTCACTGTGTCCATAGATATTGGATATTTGTGTTTTTGTTGTAATTTGTTTCTAAGATTTTAAATGTGTTTTTTAATCTCTTTGGTAACCTTATCAATGTTTAATAGTATGCTATTCAGCCTCCAAGTGTTTGAATATTTTAAATTGTTTTTATCATAGTTGATTTATAATATTATGCCACTGTGGTCTGAGAAGATGCTTGACATGATTTCTATCTTTTTGAATTTGGGGAGATTTTACTTGTGTCCCAATATGTGGTCTATCTTTGATAACGTACCATGTGCACTTGTTGAGAAATTATACTCTGTAGCTCTGGGGTGAAATGTTCTGGAGATGTCAATTAAGTCCATCTGCTATAGTGAGTGATTTAGGATTGTTGTTTCTTTCTGATTTTTTGTGCAGAGGATTTATCCAGTGATGCCAATGAGGTATTAAAGTTGTCTACTAGGATTTTGTTGTCAACATCCACGTTGATATATTCAGAAGTTTTTTTTTTTTTTAATGTATTTGGGTACCCCTATATTGGATGCATTTGTTTTCTAGAGTTTCATCTTCTTGTTGTGGTGGTCCCTTTCGTATTATGAAGTGGCCTTCCTGTCCCTTGGTATGGCCTTCACTTTGAAGTCTATTTTGTCTGGTATAAGTATTCCTACCCCAGCTTTATTTTTTTTTTCCATTTCCATTTTCCTGACATATATTTTTCCATCCCTTAATTCTCAGTCTGTGTGAGATTCTTGTTCTGAGGTGAGTCTATTATAGACAGCATATGTATGGATCATGATTATATCCATTTAGTCACTTGAGGTCTTTTGATTGGAACATTCAATCCATTTATGTTAAAGTTTATTATTGATAGGTACTTGTTTGTAGCTATTTTATTTTATTTTTTCCCCATTTTTTTATTCATTTATTATCTGTGTACGTAATTTAACATTGCTTTCCCTCCCATACATATCCCCCCTCCCCAGAGTTTTGTGTCCATTGGTTGTACTTATATGCATGTATAAAAGTCCTTCGGTTGATCTATTATCTCCCCCAGATCTCCCTACACTACCTGCTGTAATTTGACAGTCTACTTGTTGCTTTACTGTCTCTATATATATCTTTTGGTTCATCAGTTTATAATGTTCTTTATTATCCATAAATGAGTGAGTTCGTGTGGTGTTTCTCTTTCATTGGCTTATTTCAATAAGCATGATGTTCTCCAATTCCATCCAGGTTGCTGCAAATGATGAGAATTCCTTCTGTTTTATGGCAGCATAGCATTCCATTGTGTAAATGTACCATAGTTTCTGGATCCAATCATCTGCTGACTGGCACCTAGGCTATTTCCAAATTCTAGCTATTATAGATTGTGCTGCTATGAACATAGGGGTGCATATATCCTTTCTGATTGGTGTTTCTTGGGATGTATTCCTAGGAGTGGGATTACTGGGTCAAATGGGAGTTCCATTTTCAGTTTTTTGAGGAAACTCCACACTGTTTTCCACAGTGGTTGCACCAGTCTGCATTCCCACCAGCAGTGCACAAGGGTTCCTTTTTCTCCGCAACCTCGCCAACACTTGTCCTTTGTTGATTTGTTGATGTTGCCATTCTGACAGGTGTGAGATGGTACCGCATTGTTGTTTTGATTTGCATCTCTCGGATAGTGACTTTGAGCATGTTCTCATGTGCCTTTTGGACTTCCTTCTGTCTTCTTTTGAAAATATTCTATTTAAGTCCATAGCCCATTTTTTAATTGGATCATTCATTTTCCTTTTATTTAGTTGTATAAGCTGTTTGTAGATGTTGGAGATTAAACCTTTATCAGTGGTAACATTTGCAAATATGTTCTCCCACACAGTGGGCTTTCTTGTTGTTTGTTGATGGTTTCTTTTGCTGTAAAAAAACTTTTTATTTTGATGTAGTCCAATTTGTTTATTTTCTCTTTAGCTTCCATTGCCCTAGGGGCAGTATCAATGTAGAAGTTCTTTTGGCATACGTCTGAGATTTTGCTGCCTGCGGATGCTTCTAGTATTTTTATGGTTTCCTGTCTAATGTTTAAGTCCTGTATCCATTTTGAGTATATTTTTGTGTACGGTGTAAGTTGGTGATTTAGTTTCATTCTTTTGCATGTATCTGTCCAATTTTCCCAACACCATTTATTGAAGAGACTGTCTTGATTCCATTGTATATTCGTGCCTCCTTTGTCAAATATTAATTGAGCATAGTGATTTGGGTTGATATCTGGGTTCTCAATTCTATTCCATTGATCTATATGTCTGTTCTTGTGCCAGTACCAGGCTGTTTTGAGAACAGTGGTTTTGTAATACAGCTTGAAGTCTGGTATTGAGATCCCTCCTACTTTACTCTTCTTTCTCAGGATTGCTGTGGCTATTCGAGGTCTTTCATTGTTTCAAATGAACTTTTGGAGAGTTTTTTCTAGGTCAGTGAAATAAGCCGTTGGTATTTTAATGGGGAGTGCATTGAACCTATAGATTGCTTTAGGAAGTATGGACATTTTGATGATGTTGATTCTACCAATCCATGAACATGGTATGTTCTTCCATCTGTTTACATCTTCCTCTATCTCTTTTTTTCAGTGTTGTGTAGTTTTCTGCATATAATTCCTTTACTTCCTTAGTTAAATTTATTCCTAGGTATCTTAATTTTTTTGGTGGAATGGTAAATGGAATTGCTTTTTCAGTCTCTATTTCTGTAATTTCACTGTTGGTGTATAGAAATGCTATGGATTTCTTGGCATTAATTTTGTATCCTGCTACATTGCCAAATTCATTTATTAAGTCAATTAGTTTTTTAATGGAGTCTGTTGGGATTTTTATGTACAATATCATATCATCTGCAAATAAGGATAACTTTACTTCTTCTTTTTCAATTTGGATGCCTTTTATTTACTCTTCTTTTCTAATTGCAATGGCTAGTACTTCCCAGGAGTGGAGAAACAGGAGTGGAGAAAGTGGGCATCCCTGTCTTGTTCCTGTTCTTAGAGGGAATGGTTTTATTTTTTGCCCATTGAGTATGATGTTGGCTGTGGGTTTATCATATATAGCTTTTATTATGTTGCGGTATGATCATTATACTCCCATCTTGTTGAGAGTTTTTATCAGGAAAGGGTGTTGGATTTTATCAAATGCTTTTTCTGCATCAATTGATATGACTATATGATTTTTATCTTTCAGGTTGTTTATGTGATGTATCATGTTTATTGATTTGCAGATATTGTACCATCCTTGCATTCCTGGAATAAATCCTACTTGGTCATGGTGTATGATCTTTGTGATGTTCTTCTGGAGTCGATTTGCTAGAATTTTGTTGAGGATTTTGGCATCTATGTTCATGAGGAATATTGCCCTGTAACTCTCTTTTATTGAGTTGTCTTTATCTGGTTTTGGTATTAGGTGCTATTTTTATATTTTGTTCCCATGTTTCTACTTCTCTTTTTATTTCTTCTTTTTACAACAGTCCCTTTAGCATTTCTTGTATTGCTGGCTTGCTAGTGATAAATTCACTTAGTCTTATGTTATCTGTGAAGCTCCTTATTTTCTCTTCAATTTTGAATGATAGTCTTTCTGTATAGCATCTTCTGGGACTCAAGACCCTGTCTTGCATCATTTTGTATACTTCCTTTCATTCCTTCCTAGCCTGATGTATTTCTGTTGAGAAATCTTTTGATAATCTAATGGGAGATCCTGTGTAGGTAACTATCGGTTTCTCTTGCAGCCTTTAAGTTTCTCTCTCCTTGTCATTAACATTTGCCATTGTAATTACAATATGTTTTGGTGAGGGTGTTTTTGGATTCATCTTGTTTGAGACTCTCTGTGGTTGTGTGACTTTCTTCTTCCTCAAATCAGAGAAGTTATCTAACATTATTTCTTCAAGTAGTTTTTCTAACCCTTGTTCTTCTTGTTGTTTCTGAACCCCTATTATACATGTGTTGCTCAGTCATCAACTTTCTCTAGTATACTGTTGAAACCTTCCATAGTGGTTTTTATTATAGCTCTACCACTCTTCATTTCCCCTTGATTCTTACATAAGTTTCTAATCCATTTGGTTTATGAACTGAATGGCTCTTATTCTGAATTATTTTTCTGACAAGTTGCATGCCTCTATTTCATTTAGGTCATTTCCTGGTGTTTCCTTCTTTGGTTTTTTTTTTTTTGGGGGGGGGGGGTGTTATTTTGTCTCCCCATTTTTGGTCTTACCAAAGGATTCAGGTGTTGAGTCACATTGGGCCTGTGACTACAGTGGCCAGTTTGGTGGTAGTTCACATGGACACCAGGGTTTGGGTTGATGCATCGGACTTGGCCACAATTTGTGTAGTCATGGTGCCTGGAGTTGCAGTGTGAGGCACCTAGTAGGGTGTGGATGCCTACAATTGGTTGCAATGCACAAGGTTGCTGCCTCAGCTGTGGCAACAGCTAGCTTGCTGCTTGATGTACTGGGGTTGCTTAGTAGGGCTTGGCTGCTCACACTCAGTTGCAGTGCCTTGGGTTGCTGTGTCAAACTTGGCGACAGCTAGTGCAGTTGTTGCATATGGGGTTGCTGCATAAGGCTTGGGTTTTGTGCATGAACAGGTCACCTGGGGTGGCTGTGAAAGTTGTGGCTGTTTGCATGTAGTCTCAATGCTCAGGTCATGATGCTCCAGAACTCACAGAAGCCTGCAGTCAAGGAGGCTGGAGGCTCGGAGTACGTGGGCCTGTATCCAAGACAGCATATACCTGGCTGGAATTGCTGTAGGGTACTGGGTGATGTCTGAGGACACCATGGGTGGAGATGAGACGGGGCTCCTAGTCACAGCAGCTCTCCCCTTAAAGATGGTATGTTCTTTGTGACAGAGCCAGCTGCCCCAGGAGAGACTGCAGTGGTAGCACAGGCTGCCAGACTAGGGGAACCTGGTCCACCATCCCCCAAAAGTCCTATGGAATTTAACTGTCCCTCACTCACACACATACATGCCACATGTCTACATGCTCCCCTTTACCTCCCTCACTCACTCACATCTTTCCCAAAGTCAACCTTCTTTCTACATTACATTCTGGAACAGCTGATTTTTTCCTAAGACAAAGTCCCATGCCCCCCTTTTAAGGTTTTTGGTTTTTCTTTTTTTTAAATAAACATTTTAATTTGTTTGTTTGGTTGTTTTGCTACCTGGGATTCCTCCCCACTCTCTTCTTACTTGGGAGCGGGGAGAGAAACTGGCTGACAGACCCTCATTTCTAAAAAATAAGTTAAAAAAGCCAACAAAAACAAAAGGCTTTTCATAGCTCAGTTTACTAATTCTACCAAATTCCTCAGGTTTCTTCTCATCATTTATCAATGAGATATTCCTCTGGAGATGTCTTCTAAAGCCTTTTTATATTTTTATAATATTCCCAACCCACCCTAAAACAAACAAAATACAGAAGAAGCAATTCTCCATAAATGAAAGAAAAAGCATCCCTTTTAATCATGTTTCCAATTCTTTATAATAACAAAGAAATACACTACAGCAAACAAAAAATTACTGTCAAATCTTAGTTATGTTGTGCTTACACATGATATCCCCATCAAAGAAATATAAATATATAAACATATTTTCTGTTATTCTATAAACATGTTTATACAAAGCATTAGTAAATATTAAGAAATTATTGTTTGAGTGGGAGAGTATTAATAAGGCCAAAATGATATCTTTAAAACAATTAAGTATATATAAATTTTAATAGCAACTTTGTAACCAAATTTCACCTTCCTCCTTTGGATTACACTTCCTGTTGTTACTACTGTTATAAAAATGTACTTTAGGCACATATTTTAATGTCTCCATGAATTAATTTATACCATACCTTCACAGTATAATTGAAGTATTTGGCTGACTGCATGAACCGATGAAATCCATCACTTTCTCTTGTTGCTACAGTTATAACTAATAATTTATCTGCAAAGATAGAAGGAAATATCATAAGATGGTTTACTAAGAAAGAAGTTAAGTGCTCCCACTTTACAATGACTTGCACTTATGGGAATAGCATAACAATAAACAAAGATCTGTTGAAAAAATAGGCGTGTCAAGCTGGTTATACTACTGCCAAATGATGAACCAGAGCAAAATAATCATTTTAATAGTAAGAAAGTATAATAATGTTTTCGGAAAAGCACACCCTTGACAAGATTTCTCCACCCCAAAAAAATCATTTCCATAAAATACATAAAAATTTTTTATCTGTAAAGATAAAATCTCTTAGGTATTATCTAATCAACCAGCTTCACTGTCATCTATAAAAAAGTCACTGACCTATTACAAACATTACTAAGTCTGGATCCACATGATATTACTCAAAACACTAGCATGTACAAAAATAAAAGATACAACCATAAGACTGGTCTTAATATTAAAAAATAAGTTATGATAAATTGGGAGCATATACTTAGAAACAGAATCATTTTTTTTTTACTATTAATGAAAAAAGTACATAAGTCTGTAAACACAACCTTTACATCACACTTGATACTTCTGCTTTTTCCTAAAGAATAAAAGAAACATCTTTACTGATACAGCTCCTAGGGCAATGAAAATTAAAGAGAAAATAAACAAATGAGACTATCCTATCAAATAAAAGAGTAATATGCAAATTAACCATTAGTCCACTGAAGCCATGCCCCCAAAACACTCACCAGCCAATCAGAGCGAGTATGCAAATTAACCCCAACCAAGATAGTCAGAGCCACAGAGAGCAGTTGAGAGGCTTGGGTTTCCCCAACAACGGAAGCCAAGCTTTCCACACACCCTGGCCAACCTAGGCCGCCACTCAAGGCTACAAAGTTTCAATGATAGAAGTTACATAAAACCAAACAGAAATGGCGGCAGCCAGAGTGAGCAGGGGACTTGGCTCCACTCCAGGCTACGAAGTTTCAATTGTAGAAGGTAAATTAATTCCAGATACTAGGGTCTCCGCTTGAGTCGCCAGGGGCACTGGCAGGGAGGCTGTGGCCAGCCTGAAAACCACCACAGGTCCATCGCCAGGCTGCCCTATGCCCCAAGGGAACCCCCACTCTGATCCAGACACCCGTCAGGGCAAACCACCTGCCCCCACGCATGCACCAGGCCTCTATCCTATCTAATAAAAGAGTAATATGCAGATTGACCATCACTCCAACATACAAGATGGCTGCCCCCATGTGGTCAAACATCCTGCCCCCATGTGGACACAAGATGGCCACCACAAGATGGCCAGCAGGGGAGGACAGTTGGGAGGCACCAGGCCTGCAAGGGAGGACAGTTGAGAGGGACCAGGTCTGCCAGTTGGAGGTGATCAGTCCTGTAGGGAAGGGCAGTTAGGGGTGGCCAGGCTGGCAGAGGAGGGAAATTGGGGGCAAACAGGCTGGCAGGAAACCAGTTAGACATCAATCAGGCTGGCATGGGAGTGGTTAGGGATGATCAGGTTGGCAGGCAGAAGCGGTTAGGGGTAATCAGGAAGGCAGGCAGGTGAGCAGTTGGGAGCCAGCAGTCCTGGGTTGTGAAAGGGATTTCCGGCTGCCCATTTAGACCCAACCCATTGGGATTGGGTCTAAATGGGCAGTTGAACATCCCTTGAGGGGTCCCAGATTGGAGAGAGTACAGCCTGTGCTGAGGGACACCCCCCTATCCCATGCACGAATTTTGTACACAGGCCTCTAGTATCAAAATAAAAAGCTTTTGCACAACAAAAGAAACCATCAGAAAACAACTGCATGGGATAACATATTTGCCAATGTTATCTCAATAAGGGTTTAATCTCCAACATTTACAGGGAACTCACACAATTTAACAAAAGGAAGATAAACAATCCAATAAAAAGGGGGGGGGGGCAATGGATCTAAATAGATACTTTTCGAAAGAGGAGATACAGAAGACCAAGAGACATATGAAAACATGCTCAAAGGGAAAACGAAGATGAAGGCATAGACAAGTAACTAATTTATTACCTCACACAACAATTTCACAACTACAACAAAAAGACAAAATGTCTATCACCCAAAACCACAGGAAAGCTGGCTGAAAGAGAAAGCAGCACAAGCGCTGAAAAGCTGAAAAGCCTAGGTACAGAGGTACACAAATCAAGCTGGTGGTGGGCGACTGGGCACGCAGCTTTTTTCAACCAAAAGGTAAACAAGCTCCCAATCACTTTGAAATCCAGTTTCTGGGGTCACGGTGTGTGTGTGGGGGGGGGGGGGGGCAGACACCTATGGGGAGAAGCTGGTCTGTCGGCCATCAGGTCCGAAAGTAAGGGTGAATTTTTTGTAGAGGTGCATGCAGCAATCATTGTTCACTGTGCTGGAGCGTGGTGACTTGGAAACTCTGAAAGGCAGAGATAGATGATGGAAGCCATCGCTGTCTGACATGCCTAGTGATGTCCTAAGGCCCCACCCCATCAAGAGGCCCAGCCCCGCACATTCTACAAACCTGCCCAGGCTCCACCCAGCTGCTTTTGCATAATCAGCAAAAAATGCTGAGAAAAGGAAGGAGATCTCAAGCAAAAGAAATGGAGAACAAAAGACTGGATATAGAGTTCAAAACCACTGTTATAAGGTTTTTCAAGAATTTCCTAGAAAAGGCCAATAAATTAAACAAAACCTTTGAGGATATGAAAGGAAATTAAACCAAATAGAAATTAAACATACACTGACTAAAATAAAAATATTATACGGAGACCCAACAGCAGACTAGAAGAGCACAAGAATCAAGTCAAAGATTTCTAATATGAAGAGGCAAAGGACACTCCTCTGGAGAAGCAAGAAGAGAAGGGAATCAAAAAGTTGAAGATAGTGTAAGAAGCCTCTGGGACAACTTCAAGCGTACCAACATCTAAACAATGGGGGTGACAGAAGAAGAGAGAGAGCAAAATATTAAAAATCTATTTGAAGAAATAATGACAGAAAACTTACCCCACCTGGTGAAAAAAAAAATAGACTTACAAGTCCAGGATGCATACAAAACACAAAACAAAAGGAATCCAAAGAGGACCATACCAGGACACATCATAATTAAAATGCCAAGAGCAAAAGACAAAGAGAGAATCTTACAAGCAGCAAGAGAAAAACAGTTACCTACAAGGGAGCACCCATATCATTATCAGCTGATTTCTCAACAGAAACTATTCAGGCCAGATGGGAGTATCAAGAAATATTCAAAGTGATGAACAGCAAGAACCTACAACCAAGATTACTCTACCCAGCAAAGTTATCATTCAGAATTGAAGGGCAGATAAAAAGCTTCACAGATCAGAAAAAGCTAAAGGAGTATATCACCACCAAACCATTATTATATAAAATGCTAAAAGGTGTTCTTTAAAAAGAGGAAAAAGAAGAAAAAAGTAAAGGTAAGGGGCAGGGGTGGAGTGGGGACCAGGTGGAAGGGAGCTATGGGGGGGGGGAACAATTGTAATAATATGAACAATAAAGATTTATTTTTAAAAATGCTTCAAGTTACTAATCATCTGAGAGATGCAAATCAAACAAAAATGAAGTACCATCTCACTGCTGTCAGAATGGCTAGTTATCAACAAATCATAAAAGGACAAGTGCTGGCAAGGATGTGAAAAAAAGGAACTCTTTTGCTCTGCTGGTGGGAATGCAGACTGCTGCAGCCACTGTGGAAAACAGTAAGGTGTTTACTCAAAAAGTTAAAAATGGAACACCCTTTTGACACAGTAATCCCACCTCTAAGAATATATCCCAAGGAATCAGAAACACCAATCAAAAAGGATATATGCACTCCCATTTTCATAGCAGTGCATAGCTAAGATTTGGAAACACCCTAAGTGCCCATTAACAGATGAGTGGATTAGAAAACTGTGGTACATCTACACATATAGAATACTACACTGCTATGAAAAAAAGGAACTTTTACCATTTGCAACATCATGGGTGAACCTGGAGAGCATTATACTATGCGGAATAAGCCAGTCATAGAAAGATAAAAGTATCCACTCATTTGTGGAATTTAATGAACAACATAAACTGATGAACAAAATAGATCCAGTGACAGAGAAACATCAAACAGACCATCGAAGGGAAGGCTGGGGAGGATGGGGACGGGTAGGTAAGAGATCAACCAAAGGACTTGAATGTATGCATGTTAGCAAAACCGATAGAGATGCAAATGGACACTGGAATGGTCGGGGCTTTTCCTGGAGGGTGAGAGTGGCCAGATAGGGGCCGATGGGGGGGGGGGGGGGAAGGAGACATATGTAATACTTTAAACAACAACAATAATAAAAAGAATAAAAGTAACCAGAAACAGCACTGCCCTGGTAAATATAGAAGTTTTAATCTCCATTTTATACTGGATTATTATTTTCAGTCCAATGAAACACTTCCTCTTAGTAGAGCAGTAGGTAGATTTAAGGAGTCATTTCAAAATACCTATAGAAGCTATTAAAGCAAATGCCTATTAGAAAAATACATGTCTTAAAATGCATTAAAACACACACACACACACACACACACACACACACAACTGCATAAGCAAGTGCCAAGAATACTAGGACTTTTTCTTTTCTTTTTTAACCTGAGCATAATGTTGGCTGTAGCTTTGACATATGAGGTTTTTACTATATTGAGGTATGATCCCTCTATTATCACTCAGCTCAGAGTTTTTCTCAGAAAAGGATGTTGCATTTTGCCAAATGCATTCTTTGTATCAATTGATATGACTGTGTGTGTGAATTTTGTCTCTCAATTTGGCTATATGATTTATCACATTTATTGATTTGCAGATGTTGTACCACTTTTGCAAGCCTGGGGGAAAAAATCCCACTTGATCACGTTGTATGATCTTTCTAATGTAATGATGGATCCGATTTTCTAGAATTTTGTTGAAAATTTTAGCATCTGTGTTCATCAGGGATATTGGCCTATAATTGTTTCTTTGTAGTGTCCTTATCTGGTTTTGAGATTAGGGAAATGCTGGCTTCAGAGAAATAACTTGAAAAGTGTGCCCTCTTCTTGAATTTTTTTTGAATAGTCTGAGGAGGATAGGATTTAGTTCTTTGAATGTTTGGTAAAACTCCCCTGTAAATCTGCATGCCTTGGGCTTTTGTTTGTTGGAAGTTTTTTTTTATAACTCCTTAGTTATTGGCCTGTTGAATTTTTTTGAGTTTTGGAAGGTCATATTTTTCTAGGAATATGCCCAATTCCTTTAGGTTGTTTAGTTTATTGGAATAGAGTTGTTAACAGTATGTGTGTGTGTGTGTGTGTGTGTGTGTGTGAGTGTGTGTATTTTTTTTTTTTTTTTTTACAATCTCCTGTATTTCTGTGGGGTCTGTTGTTATTTTGCCTCTTTCATTTCTGTTTTTGTTTATTTGGACCCCCTCTCTTTGCTTATTGATGAACCTGGATAGACATTTATATATCTTGTTTATACTTTCAAAGAACCAGCTCTTAGTTTAATTGAACTTTTGTATTTTTTGTTTGTTTGGTTGGTTTTATGTCATTTATTTCTGTTCTGATCTTTATCGTCTCCTTCCTTCTCACTCTGGGCTTTTCTTGTTGCTTTCTTTCTAATTCTTAAAGTTGTAGAGTTAGATAATTTATTACCATCTTTTCTTGTTTTTCTGTTTGTGTGTGTGTGTGTGTGTGTGTGTGTGTGTGTGTGTGGTTTTTGTTGTTGTTTGTTTGTGGGGTTTTTTTTTTTTTTTTTGGTAGTCCTGTATAGCTATAAATTTCCCTCTCAGGACTGCTTTCACTTTGTCCTATAGACTTTGGATTTTTTGTGTTTTCATTGTCATTCGCTTCCAGGATCCTTTTAATTTCTTTGTTGATCTCTTTGGTAATTCAATCGTTATTTAATAGCATGCTATTCAGTCTCTATCTGTTTGAATTTTTTAAATTGTTTTTATTGTAGTTGATTTCTAATATTATGCCACTGTGGTCTGAGAAGATGCTTAATATGCTTTCAATCTTCTTGAATTTGGGGAGATTTTGTCTGTGTCCCAATATGTGGTCTATTTTCAAAAATGCCCCATGTGCACTTGAGAAGAATGTATAATCTGTAGCTCTAGGGTGAAATGTTCTGAAGATATCAATTAAGTCCATCTGATCTAGTGAGTCATTTAGAATTGCTGTATCTTTGCTGATTTTTTGCCTAGAAAATTTATCCAGTGATGTCAGTGGGGTATTAATGTTCCCTTCTATGATTGTATTGCTGTAGATCTCTCCTTTGATATCTTTCAGAAGTTTTCCTTTTTACATGTTTTGGTGCTCCTGCATTAGGTGCATATACTGTATTTTCCGGTGTATAAGATGACCCCCTAATTTTACAGTTAAAACATAGGTTTAGGCCTATATTCGCTGTATAAGACTACACCCCACTTCAAAGAAAAGACTTACTTTGCCGTCACAATCTGCAGATAATTTTTGTGCAATTTTGGTCTTTTGCCCCCGATTTTCGGTTGACTTTTTATTGTTTCAAAAGTTGTCTTATACGCTGGAAAATACGGTATGTTTACCAGAGTTATATCTCTTGTTGTATCTATCCCTTTATTATCATGAAGTGGCCTTCCTTATTTCTTTTTTAAGGCCTTCACTTTGACAGATATTTTTCTTCCTTCACTTTCAGTCTTTCTGAGTTGCTTGTTCAGAGGTGGGTCACTTGTAGACAGCATGTATATGGATCATGTTTTCTTTTTTCTTTTTTAAATATATTTTATTGATTTTATACAGAGAGGAATTGAGAGGGATAGAGAGTTAGAAATGTCGATGAGAGAGAAACATCAACCAGCTGCCTCTTGCACATCCCCCACTGGGGATGTGCCCACAACCAAGGTACATGCCCTTGACTGGAATCGAACCCGGGACCTTTCAGTCCGCAGGCCAACGCTCTATCCACTGAGCCAAACTGGTCTTGGCTGGATCATGTTTTCTTATCCATTCAGATACTTGATATCTTTTGACTGGATAATTCAGTTCACTTACATTTGTTATTATTGATAGATACTTGTTTGTAGCCATTTTTATTGTTTGTCCCTGTGTTCCTTCTTCTCTTTTTCCCCTTCTTTTTACAATAGTCCCTTTAGCATTTCTTACATGCTGGTTTGGTATTGATAAATTCCTTTAGCATATATATAATTTGCCTGTGAAGCTCCCTTCAATGTTGAATGATAACCTTGCTGAATAGAATATTCTTGCATTCAGTCCCTTGCTATGCATTAGTTTGTATACTTCATTCCATTCCCTTCTAGCCTGATGTGTTACTGTTGAGAAATCATTTGATAATCTAACGGAATATCCTTTGTAGGTAACTCTCTGTCTTTCTCTTGCAGCCCTTATGATTCTCTGTCATTAACATTTGCCATTGTAGTTACAATGAGTATTGATTTGGGTCTTTTGGGGTTCATCTTGCTTGGCACTCTCTGAGCTTGTGTGACTTTCTTCTTCCCCATGTCAGGGAAGTTTTCTGCCATTATCTCTTCAAATAGGTTCTCTAATCCTTGCTTCAATTCTTGTCCTTCTGGCACCCCTATTATCTGTTTCATGTTGTCCCAAAGCTCCCTTAAACTTTCCTCCTATTGTCCAATTTTTTCCCTCCAGTTGCTGTTCAAATTGAACTTGTTTCTCTACCATATTTTCTACCTCACTAATTCAGTCCTCTGCTTCTCTTAGTCTACTGTTGAAACCTCCCAAAATTTGTTTTATTTTAGCCATATCACTTTGGATTTCTTCTTGATTCTCACGTAAGTTATTGATTTTTCTCATCCATCCAGTTTATGAATTGTATGGCCATTATTGTGAATTCTTTTTCTGGCATAGTGCATTCCTCTGTTTTATTTAGTTCCTTGTGTGTGAGGGGGGCGGGGGGAAGGAGGGTGGTTATTCCTCCTTTTCTTTCCTTTGGGAGTTGCTTTTTTGATTTCCCCATTTTTGCTATTAATGAATGGTCCAGTTGCCAACTTGTGTGGGACCTGAGCTTCAGTGATGGGCCTGGCAGGAATGTAGTGCACCCCAACAGTCAAGGGTGGGCCTGGGTATGGGGAAGCTCAGCCGCTGCAGGCTGATGGGAGCCCTGTGTGTGCCAAGAGTCAGGGGCTGGCTTGGGTTCCCTATGTGTGGACACCACAGTAGGCATGTGTGAGAGGCCAGGTGCTGGGAGAGTGGTGGCTGCCATAGTCTGGAGGGAGCTGTATAACAACAGCCAGGGATCCACTGGGTTGTCAGGGAGGTGTGGCTAGTGGGAGCTGCACATAATGACAGTCAGGCATGGCTTGAGATGCATGAAACCTATGCTGCCACAGCAGGTAGGCAGGAGAGGAAAACCCTCTGGAAGTCACAATTGCTTGAGCCCAGGGTGGCTTGAGTCTCAGTGTCATTGGGTCTTAGCTGTGATAGCAGGTCTTTTTCCAGAGTGGCTTTAGGCTCTCAGTTTTAGTCTGAGGTCAGTATGGGTCGGGGTGAGGCTGGGTTCCTAGTCACAGCAGCTCTGACCTTCAAGATGGCATGATTTTTGTACCAGCATCACCACTAGGGAATGTTTGCAGTGAAAGTGGGGGTTCCTCATCTATGAGAGCCTGGTCCACCAGCCCCGGAATGTCTTGCCAGGATCTAACTGTCCCTCACTCTCTCTCTCACACACACACATACACACACACACACACACACACACACACACACACACACCCCACATCCACACACTCCTGTTTTGCTCCCTCACTTTCTTCCTCACTGCTATTGTGCCTGCTACCATCTTCCTCTCTCTTCCTGTATCTTTCTTATTATATCAAGAGATACATGGATAAAGTAGGCTATAGTTGTGCAAATTTCAGATGAATGTATGTATAACTTCATCTCTTTCTTTACATTAATTATACACTCATGAATCTGATATTGCCCTAGCCAATTTGGCTCAGTGGATAGAGTGTTGGCCTGTGGACTGAAGGGTACAGGGTTCAATTCCGGTTAAGGGCACATACCTCAGTTGCAGGCTCCTCTCTGGCCTGGATCCTGGCCAGAGTGCATACAGGAGGCAACTAACCAATTTGTTTCTCTCACATCAATATTTCTCTCTGTCTTTCCCTCTCTCTAAAAATCAATGGGAAAATATATTTGGGAGAAGATTTAAAAAAATAAAAAGGATCTGATATCTCTTTCAACTCTCAATATTTTATAGTAGTAAAAAAAAAATAGTAAAAACTGTTCAACTTGAAGCTATTGATTCAAATAATTCAGCAAGTAACTACAGATACACCTCATCAAATCTTTACATTTCTCTTCAGCTCCAAGCAAGCTGCAGTAGGTCCTCGGGTTATGTTGAAGATCTATCTGTTCCTATGGCATGATGTAACAAGAGCCGTAAGTTGGAAACCACCTGCATAAGTACTTACATCACTCACATGGATCACATGGAGCACATACACAGCAGTAATGAAATAAAAAAAATTAAAGATAACAATTCCTGACCTTTATTTGTGGTTAAAAAAAAAAATTAAACATAACAATTCCTGACATTTATTTGTGGTAAAAACAAAACAAAACAAAACAAAACAAAACAAAAAACCAACAACAAAAAAACACCCAGAAAGCACATACGTTGAAATGTTGTAACTTTTTTTAATATATATATATACACACACACACACACACACACACACACACACACACACACACATATATATATATATATATATATATATATATATGAGAGATGGCGATTTAACCACAAAACAATGTATGCAAAGTCCGATGTAACCCGAGGATTGCCTGTATATACATTGTCTTAAATTATAATCATCATTAGCCCAGGCTTCTCAATAGACCCCTGAACCACTTTATCTATTCCAATATCTCTACAAAGTAGGCAGGGTGGTCTTTTTTAAAACACTTCAATATTTGAACATGTCACACACTGCTAAACACCCTTAAATGGCTTTCCATTGCTTTTAGGATGGTGGGTGAGCTCCTTTATCTAAAAATGGTCCTTAACTCTCTCTATCCTCTCCAACATCACCCACCATCTCTCTTCCCTTTGTTCTTCCTATGCCAATCACACTGTCCTTTTTTATTTTTCCAACACTGCCTGCTCCCTCTCAAGAGAAGAAAAGAGCCTATGCAAAACCATTATCTAATATCTCTCATTTTTTAAAGTACATTTTAATTGATTTTAAAGAGGAAGGGATACAGAGATAAAAACATCAATGATGAGAATAATTGAGTGGCTGCCTCTTGCTGTGTATTGAGCCCAGCCCCCAAACCTGGCATATATCCTGACCAGGAATTGACCTGTGACCTCCTGGTTCATAGGTCAATGCTCAACCACTGAGCCACACTGGTAGGGCTCTCCTAATTTCTTAATGTAGCTACTGCAGGTTCCAATTTGAGATTGTTACATACATGCCATTTCCTCAGGGAGACTGTACCTGACCTACTAATATAGGTAAGTAACCACATTATATATCTACCTCTATCTATACACTTACCACAGGTTATTATTGCTCTAATAGTATACTAACTTTCATGGTTATTATTTGAGATTAAAGTCTCTCTCCCTACTAAACTATAAATTGTAGAAAGGCAGGATGTCTTTTACTCGGCACTACATCTCCTGGGCCCATCATAATGTTTATCACATAGTAAGTTCTAGATAAAAATTGTTGTATAAGTGGATTCAGGGACAAGTGATGATGTGTTTCAGATGTATGTGTGTATTAAAAATTATTCTCAATAAAACCCCTATGTAGTTAGCTTTATTACCTGTAATTCACAGATGAAGGTCAGGTTTGTAAAAGTAAAGCAACTTAGCCAAAGTAACCCAGTTACAAGCAGAGCCAGGAGATCTTCAACTAGTCCTCGAAGACTGATTTCCCAGGTGTCATGTGGCTTTACTTGTGGTGAGGAGTCAAAAGGCCAGAGATAAACCTTGAATTTTATTAGATGTGCAGAAAAGAGATACTGTAGCAAAACCTGAGACTCCTATCTTTACAAAGACCTGCTTTCAGCCTTGCTCCTTTGCTGGCATCTAGAAAGTTAAATTTTAGGAGGGTTCCCCCCATTCCCACGTAAGAATGGTTTATTGGTCTAAACTGTACAAATAATATATGTACACTGAACACAGTTGGGAGACTTTTGGAGCAGAGGCTGCCTTTTTGGCCAGCCCCCAATAAAAACCTTGGGTACTGAGTCTCTAATAAGCTTTCCTGAAAAATAACATTTAACATGTGTTGCCATGACTAGTTATTGGGGAAAATCAACCAAATCCTGTATGAGTACTAGAGAAGGATTGTTGGAAGCTGTTTCTAGTTTCCCTAGGCTTTACCCATGTGCCTTTCCCTTGGATGATTTTGCCTGGTATCCTCCCACTATACTAAATGATACCATGAGTATGACTGTAAGTTGAATCCTCTGAGTCCTCCTGGTGAAAGGCTAAACCTGGGGGTGGTCTTGGATATGCCCTTCCCATTATGCTTCTATCTACAGGCAGCAAGTTTTCATCTGAAAGAGGCCCTCTGGGACTAATTGGTGATGGTCTAATAGAGGGATGGATATTGAGTTCTAAGCTCAGAGGTCAGGCTACAGAGATATTAGAAAAACCTCCCAACAGACTCCAGAAAAGAACTGTTACATAAGGCAATGATACTTTGATTCCCACTGACAGTCATTTTGTTTCAACATAAACTGGCCTCGTGAACAATCTAGCAAAGCCCACCTCTTTTACATAGGAGTGATCCAAGATCTAAAGGGAAAATCAGACTTGTCCAAAATCCTGTAGTGAGCTAGCTGGAGGCCAATCTATCTGAACTCAGGATTCCCAATTACTAAAAATATGGCTTCTCAAAGGCTTATTGTACAACAATGGTACTTTATTAAGTACTAACTAAGTCACCCAAACAATATGACAAGCTGGAGCCATAGATCCTAGGTAGCAAGAAAACAATTTTTATTCTGTGAAAATGTTGAAAGAAATGCAAGACAAAAAATTCTCAAGAGCAATTCACACCACAATTCCAGCTAGGGAAAAACCTAAAAAGGAGTGCCAAAGAGACATCAGAGGATACTTTAGCATTTTTTTTTTTTTAAGAAAAGGGGGTAAAAAAAACTAATGCTTCAGAAAACTAACTTTCAACCATTAACATTCAGACGGAAGCCTGAGCTTCCACATTCCACTGTAGACAATTTACAGACATACAGCAAATAATATGTGCTGTAAGGTCGTGGGGGGAGATAGTATGTAAAATGACCAACCATCCTAGTCTGCCCAGAACAAATGTGATTGCCAAAACACAGGGCCCTTATTTCTAAACACAGAAAGTTCTGGGCAAACAAGGGTGAGTTGGTCACCCTAGCAGTATGTGAATAAGACTAAACAGGGTGAGTATCACCAGATACATATAAAAGACTGGATGAGAAATGATCTGGTAGAAGGGCAGCAAATGAAGGATAAACTCCTCTATACCAGAATGTCAACCAACACCAGCAATCAAGTGAAACAGGACCAGAGGAACCTAGCAGGTCAAAATGGACCGAGTCAACTCTGTCCCTCATAAATACTCAAATCATAATATATGTTTTTAAGCATTTTTTCCAAACCAAAAAAAAAAAAAAAGATGTACACATATTAAAACTAAAAGCTTTTTTTAAAAAAGTTTTTCTGAATTTGTTTGATACCCATGTTTTCTGAATGTGTGTGTGCGTGCATGAGAACATGTTTGATATGTGTGTGTGTGTGTGTGTGTGTGTGTGTATTCTCAAGATAGAGTCAAAAGGGATACTAATCTGTTCAAGAATTTCTAGAAGCTAGGAATAGTTGAGGGATTAAAAAATTTTCTATCAGGAAAAAAAAGAAAAGAAGTTTAGCACCTCCCCATCTCATCATATTTGAAGAGAAAAAAAATAGCTTTCCTTCATCTTATTTTACAGGAATTAGTTATCTCCTGGATGGGGAAGAATTCATGGAAAGGACAGAAATTTTATATTGACACTGTTTTAATCTATAAAATGCTATAACAAAATACCATGGATCTGGTAGTTTATAGAAAAACAGAAATTTCTCACAGTTCTGGAGGCTAGCACCAGCATGGCCACAGTCGGTGCTTTTGCTGTGTCCTCCATGGTAGAAGGGCTGCAGTCTCTTGGAACCTCTAATAAGACCACTAACCCAATTTGTGGGACTCTATCCTCATGATTTAAGCAAAGGTCCCACATTTAATACTAACACAGTTAGGGACTAGGATTTCAACATGCTAGTATGAATTTGTGGGAACGGGGGGGGGGGGGAAGGGGCGAGGGGGGGGAGAGAACTATTCAAATACAAAGTACCATAGCAAATACAAAGAACCATAGCAAATACAAAGTACAAGTAAAAGAATGTAGAATGAATGGACTTGTCTTGCAGAAGCAGTTTACTATCTCTACAAAAATAATACAAAGAGCATAGGACCATTTTCCAGGATTTATGAACTAGAGAGCACACTTAATCCTTTCAGAAGTTAGAAAATCTGTATCTTGAATGACTTTTAATGTCAAGGGAAAAGTGATCTGCTCTTTTAGACAGAGCAGCCTTATTTTTTTTTAATGTTTTTTATTTTATTTCAGAGAGGAAGGAAGGAGAGATAGAAACATCAATAATGAGAATGAGAATCATTGATCAGCTGCTTCCTGTATGCACCCTACCAGGGATTGAGGGTGCAACCTCAGCATGTGCCCTGACTTGGAGTTAAACCGTGACCTCCTGGTTCATAGGTTGACACTCAACCACTGAGCTAAACCAGCTGGGTGAACAAATTTTAATTTGTTAAATTTCAAGGGTTCATGGTTGCAGCAACCTCCAACATAGAAAGATGTTCCAATAACGAGAACATCCTTTGAGTGGGACTTTGTAATTCATCTGCTGGACAAATGCTTTAGCAGAGACTCTGAATTGCCTGCCAGAAATCTGGTAGTTTATTCAACTTTGATCTCTTGCTGTTTATTCCATGTTTTACAATGGCACTAAAAATATTTCCCACACACATAAGCAAAGAGCTTCATTAATAAATTTAATAACCAGATCACAACAGCAGGGGCTGAGATAATATATTACTGCTTATTTGCCTACAAATGAAGAATTGCCCTAGGGCAGAGGCCTCCTTGAGATGAATTTGTGGTTAGCTTTAAGAGAAAGTTATAAGGGTAAGGTGCCTAACAAGATGGCTTTTACTTCTCCATAATGGAAAAAGAAAAATATTTTTATAGAAGTCTTCCTAATCAAAAGAAATGAAAATAAATGAATTTGGGATGTAAACTTGAAATTGACATAGTCAATCACATTATAAAAATAATGTGTTCAGGTGGTATAATAAAGTGATAGAGCAATTTGCTGTAACTTAGGAGGTTGTAGTGCTAAAGTGTGTTGAATCCGTAGATTATTTATTATAACCCTGTGCTGTTTCCCTACACCTTTCTCAGATCACTTACCTTATACATCTTAGCAGTATTCAAACAAAGCTCATTATTTTATACTAGAGGCACAGTGCACGAAATTCGTGCACAAGGGCGGGTTGGAGGGTGTCCCTCAGCCCAGCCTGCAGCCTCTCTAATCTAGGACACCTCAAGGGATATCCGACTGCCCGTGTAGGCCTGATCCCACTGGAATTCCACCAGGATCCCACTGGGATCGGGCCTAAACTGGCAGTCGGACCTCCCTCTCACAATCCAGAACTGTTGGCTCTCAAATTCTCACCTGCCTGCCTTCCTGATTGCCACTAACTGCTTCTGCCTGCCAGCCTGAGCACCCCTTACCCACTCCCATGCCAGCCTAATTGATGTCTAATTACTCCCCTGCCAACCTGTTTGTCCCCAACTTCCTGCCTCTGCTGGCCTCCCTTGCAGGCTTGGTGCCTCCTAACTTCCCTTCCCTGCTGGCCATCTTGTGTCCACATGGGGGCAGCCATTTTGTGTGTTGGAGTGATGCTCAATATTCATATTACTCTTTTATTAGATAGGATAGAGACCTGGTGCATGGGTGGGGCCAGCTGGCTTGCCCTGAAGGGTGTCTGGGATCAAAATGAGGGTTCCCTTGGGGCATAAGGTGGCCTGAGCGAGGGACCTGTGGTGGTTTGCAGTCCAGCTACGCCCCCTGGTGACCCAAGTGGAGGCCCTAGTATCTGGAATTTATTTACCTTCTAGAATTTAAACTTTGTAGCCTGGAGTGGAGCCAAACCTCCTGCTCTCTCTGTGGCTAGCAGCCATTTCTTTTGGGATTTGTGTATCTTCTGTAATTGAAACTTTGTAGCCTTAAGTGGAGGCCTTGGCCGGCCAGGGTGTGCGGAAAGCTTTGATTCTTTCATTGCCAAGGGCAAACCTATCCTACTCCTCTTTCCAGCTCCATGGCTGTTGCCATTTCTGTTTGGATTTGTTTACCTTCTATAATTGAAACTTTGTAGCCTTGAGTGGAGGTTTAGGCCAGCAAGGGCAGGTGGGAAGCTTGGCTTTCTCTGTTGCCTGGGAAACCTAAGCCTCCCTCTTGCTCTCTGTGACTGTAGCCATCTTGGTTGGGTTTATTTGCATACTCACTCTGATTGGCTGATGGCTGTGGCATGTGGGTGTAGCGGAGTGATGGTTGATTTGCATATTACTCTTTTATTAGGTAGGATTAGACTAGAGACCCAATGCACAAAATTCGTACACTGTGGGTGGTCTCTCGAATATGGATCCTCTCAAGGGATGTCCAACTGCCAGCTTAGACCTGTGGTATCAGGCAATCAGATATCCCTCTCACAATCCAGGACTACTGGCTCCCAACTGCTCACCTGCCTGCCAGCCTGATTGTCCCTAACTGCTTCTGTCAGTCTGATCACCCCCTAACCACTCTCCTGACAGCTGATAGACACCTAACTGCTCCCCTGCAGGTCCAATTGCCCTTAACTGCCCTCCATTGCAAGTCTGAACCCCCCCAACTGCCCTCCATTGCAGGCCCAGTCACCACTAACTGCCCTCACTTACAGGCATAATCACCCACAAGTACTCTCCCCTGCCGGCCATCTTTGACCACATGGAGGTGGCCATCTTGAGTGAGGTCATGAGGTCAATTTGCATATTACATCTTTATTATATAGGACTAGAGGGCCTGTGCATGGATTCATGCACTAGTGGGGTTCCTCAGCCTAGCCTGCACCCTCTTGCAATCTGGGACCCCACCAGTGCATGATTGGGGCTGGGGAGGGAGCAAGAGAGGACTCCAGGGTATGTCCAGCCCATGTTGATCAGTCCCAATTGGCTGGACCCCAGCAGCAAGCTAACCTATCGGTTGGAGCATCTACCCCCTGGTGCTCAGTATGCATCATAGCTACCAGTCGAATGGTCAAACACATATATATATATATATATATATATATATATATATATATATATATATATATCATAGACTACAGTCCCAGTACATGAAATTCGTGTGGTGTGGTCCCTAAGTCTGGCCAGCAACAAAGTGTGAGCATCTGGCGTGGGTGGCAGGTGCCAGCAAACCTCTGGGCCCTGGGCAGCACCTGGATCTCTAGGCCATCATGCGCCTCCCTCCACCTGAGTTATGGTGCCTGAGTCCCCATATGGAGGTGCAGTGAGCACAGCCTGACACTGCAGGCCGGGGCACAGCAGGTCCCTCTGGGCCACCCAGCAGCACTACAGAGAAGCCAGGCAGGCAACCTGCTCTCTCCTGGTCAGCCTCACAGACCTGCTCCTGAGCAAACTCACAGGGGGCCTGACCAACCCCCACAGTCCTGGTGGATGCAGCCTGGCTCATCTGGAAGTGGTTGTGTTGGTGCAAGGCAGGCTCCAGGAGGGTGCCCAGCACCTAAGCGCAGGGGTTTCCTCAGCATGTGAGCCCTAGTGTCCTGAGGGAGAGTAGCAGGGGGAATGAGAGCGAGCTCAGCATACACTCCACATTCTCACCGCACTTCCATCCCCTCACCTCCACCCCCAAGTAGCCAGCAAGAGGTCATAGCCCCTGAGCTGGACACCACAGGAGGTTGGTTGCTGCCATACACTCCCAGGTTCCCAGCTCAGCCCACGACCCAATCTTGATTGGGCAATCAGGGCCTGCCAGCAGCTGGTCATCATCTGTGCGGTGATCACGCTCAGGGCCAGGCCCCTTGCCCTGCTCCCTTGGCACCTGGGAGCTGGATAGTGGCCTTGCCCCCACTGCCACTGCTGGTTGCTGTCTACAGGGCAATAAGTGGGGTGATCGGGCCCCAGCTCACACTCTCTTGGCCTGGCATGGCCTGCTCACCTGCTCCACCAATCCACTGTGGCCCCGCTCCCATCAGGGTCTACAGAGGCTGGAAGCGCCTCCACTGCCGCCAGCTGACAGCGTCTGCCATGTTCCGCGCCAACCCTTGGTGGTCAGGGCATGTCAGAGAGCAAACTCCTGGTTGAACAATTTGCATATTAGGCTTTTTTATATAGGACTAGAGGCCCATTGCAGGAAGATTCCTGTAAGAACAGGGCTCCAGGCGGGCTTCCTTCCCACCACCACCACCTCTCCGGCCCCCAAGGCTTTCCCTGCTGCCTCTGCCCCCACCCTCACCCCACGCTTTCCTCCTACAGCTGCCCCCCCCATGCTTTCCCTGCCACCTCCACCACTGCCCCACACATTCCCACCTGCCACTGTCCAGTGCTTTCCCTTCCCTCCAGCCATCTCTGGCCCCCAATCCCACATTTTCCCTCCTGCAGCAGCTGTTCCCCCTGAGCTTTCCCTCCCACCACCACTGCCCCGTGCTTTCTCTTACGCTGCCGGCCCGCACTTTTCCGCCAAATGCCGCCACCACCACCCACTGCCATCCACCTCCTGCCACCTCCTGCTGTCCGCCACCGCCACCCATCCTGCCCGTGCTTTCCCACCTTGATTTCTGCTTTCCCTTCCTCTTCCTTCTATGCTGTCTTCAGTCTTCACTCCTCCCTACCTTAGTGTATGCAAATTAATCCCCATCTTTGTTGGGTTAATTTGCATACTCACTCTGATTGGCTGTGGGTGTAGTGAAGGTATAGTCAATTAATATTTTTCTCTTTTATTAGTGTAGATAGTTTAAATGGGCACTTAATTGTACATAATTTCAAATTTCATAATTTAGTATCCTAATTAAATGTAATGTTATATAGTTACCTCCCCTAAACCCCCCCTCAAGAAAAAAAAAAAAAAACAACAACAACAAAAAAAAAAACCCCAAAAGCAGTCCTGATAAAGTATGGTATGGCTGAAATGGAAATAAGAACAGAGAAAGTCATAACTTTTCTTCATCATCTTTAAGTATAGAGAAACATATGCATCTTCCACTCCAGTGCCATAAACAAGCAATACTTTTTAAGGACATTTCAGCCCTGGCTCAGATGATTGGAGCATCATCCCAAAAGTTTATGGGTTCAATTCCTAGGGAGGGCACATACAAAAGTTACAGGTTCCATCCCCAGTTAGAACACTTATGGGGGCAACTGAGTGATCAGTTTCTCTCTCACATCGATGTTTCCTTTCTTTCTCTTTCCTTATCTTCTCTCCCCTCCTCTCTCTCTAAAATAAGTAAAAACATATAAGGACATTTTTCTGTTCTATGCACCTTGCATAGAATTAGCACATTTAATCTGAATGGTAGCTGTCCTCATTGTTTTGAGAGTTATATGGCATTTACCTTGGCAACTAAGAATTCCCCCCCCAAACTTGCTAGTTCTCCACATTGTTCAACAAGCTGAAGTTTATATTAAGATAATACTTAAAGTGAATCAGTATATTGGGTATTTTAGGTACATATCTAAAATTAAAGATATCTCCTATAGAATTATAAGACTCAAAAAAAATGGAGCTTTATTCTTTGTTTTAGATTGTGAACATTCTAGTATTATTTTTTTTGTATTATAAACATTCTAGTATTTACTGTGCCAAACCAGAGGTTTTAAGATATCTATATATGTAAAAGGCTAATATGAAAAGTGTCTGACCATTCATTATACCAGTCATTATGATGCACACTAACACCAGGGGGAAGACGCTCGGATGGGTAGTTAGCTTCCAGCTGATTGGGACTGGGCGAGATGGGCCAGATATGCCCTGAAGTCCTCCCGCAGCCCCTCCTAAGCCCCAATTATGTACTGTGGGGTCCCTCAACCTGGCTTGCACACTCACAATCTGGGACCCCTCAAGGGGTATTGGAGTGCCTGTGCACTAGGCCTCTAGTATATTTATATATACTAGTACAAAGGACTGTGTTTTTTTATGTGTGTTTTTTTGCCAGCCACTTCTTTGTAACTCAATTTTTTGGATAAGAAGATGATATAGAAAGAGATACTCTTTCCCAGCACTTTCTCCCAGACATCTAGTTGACTTTCCCTCAGGACATAAATAAGACATTGCTCTTACAATGCTTCAAGACACATGGTAATACAAATACAAGCAAATATCTTACACTATATACCCATTTTGCATCTTTTTAGAAATTTGCATATCTTGAGATATTTTCAAATGAAATCTAGCTATTGAGTATTCCATCATATGAATGAACCATATCTTAACTAACCACTATGCTAATAACAGACATTTACATTGTTTCTAATCCAATGTTGTACTTTAAAACAACACAAAATAAAAAACTGGCCTTAGCCAGTTTGGTTCAGTGAATAGAGTGTCAGACTAAAGGATCCCAGGTTCAATTCTAATCAAGGGCACATACCTCAATAGCAGGATCCTCCCCAGCTGGGGCCCTGGTGGGGCAAATGCCAGGAGGCAAACAATTGATGTTTTTCTTTGTCTTTCCCTCTCTCTTCCACTCTAAGATATCAATGGGAAAATATCTTTGGGTGAGGATAAATAAATTGCAACTAATAATGATATGTAAGTAATTTCTTACATGTAAGACTGCAAATGTAGAATTAACTTCCAAGTAGAAGTTCTGGGTCAAACATTTTCCTCCATTTAAAATTCATCTATTGACTCTGTTTTGACTATTATTTAGGCAGGCAGAATTTCTTTTTTGTCAACATTGTTCTAATGGCCTTCTGTTTCTTAGTTATTTTATAGGTTTTGTATTAAACTTTAGAAAGGTCTTCTACATGAAGAGTTCAATTGGGGGGGAGGGGAGTCCTATTTAATACTTTCAACAATAAAGATTTTTTTAAAAAGAACTATATCTTAGATATGCCAGTGAATATACACACTTAGTCATCTGATTCTAGAAAACAGCCCAGTGAGGAGGTTAAACAATGAAAGATGAAATCATGAGAGATGGGAACTGGCCAGTGTTTCTCAGTGGTTATAGCACTGGCCCATGGACTGAAAGGTCGAGGGTTCAATTGAAATCAAGGGCGCTTACCTCAGTGTGGGAGCCAACCAATTGATGTGTCTGTCTCTTTCTCTCTCCCCCTCCTCCTTCCCTTCCATTCTCTTTAAAATCAATGAAAGAAATATTCCTGGTTGAGGATTAATAACAAAAAAGAGTAGATGGGATAGTTCCAGAGAAAGAAAATTTTAGGTGGGCCTCACAAATGGGCTGAGTTAGCTAGTCAGAAATAGGTGAAATAACAGTGTCATTGGTATTCAGAACGATAGGAAATAGTTAATTGCAAATCATCATTTAGAAGTGAGAGAGCACAGCTGGAAGATGAGATGGGACAGAGCATAGAGGCTAAGGCTAAGAGCACTGGGCTCTGTCAGGAGGAACTCTGTAAGTACAGTTTGGGGCAAAAGTATATACACAGTTTTGAGCATGTGAAATACAGTCTTTATTCTTATATCATTTTTTATTGTATTCTTTTCCATACAAACAAAACCAAGTAATAGTATTATATTCCATGTAAACCTATTTTTGCCCCATCCTGTATTTGTACAGCAGTTATGAGTACAGATTCTGGAGATAGGCTGACTGGGTTCAACTCTAGGCCCTGACATTTATAGTCTATTTTATTTTGGACAATATAAAATAACTAAGTGTAAAATTGGAATAGCTGTAGTACTTGGATTACATAAATTAATTGTATCTATATAGGAGAACTTGGAGATGCAATATGGCTCCAGTAGCAAAGGCATCTTGGGAAATGTTGGACTCAATTCTCTGTAGCCTCAGATTTGGCTGACTACCCAGAAAACTAGAATGCCACTCAAAGATGAAAATCATACCCCTACAAAGGAGTTTAATAAATGTGTTGAGTATGATAACTGCCTGATGAAATCTATTAGCTTAGGAATGCTTTATTCTTTCTGGTGGCCCATGTGACTACCCACCATATGGTTTTAAATTCACAGGGGCAGCAAGCTTCAATGTACTGGGTCAGGGTGTATCTGGACAAGTCAGCAGCTCATTCAGTAAATCTGTTTAACAAGAACCAGATATCATGGCTGGAAAGCTCAGCCAGCTTCACAAGGGTCCAGAAGCCACTGCACTCAAGTCAAAAGAGAAGACCCATCCCCTCCCCTGCTGACCAGAATCCTAGCATTATTCATCACAGAACTGCACCTCAGAAAGGTCTAACTTCATTGTGACCTGGAAGGAAGGGTAAGCATTCAGGATTTTCTTAGCATGGATGACTTCACCAACACTCTTCACCCCTCTTAATTGTGGAATTTCTCCAAGTAAAAGAAAATCTACAATAACATCATAAAGCCATATACTCTTTAAAATGTGTGTACCTCAAATAACTGAGATTAAATTACACTATTTGTGTAAGTTTTCAGAAATATAAAATGTGACTTAATATAAAAATAAAAAAGATTTCTAAAATTCACAAAGTACTTTTTTCTATACATTGAACATTCCAGTTTGTTAAATCATGGAGCTTCTGATCTTTCACTAAACACTTCCTATCTAATAAAGAGGGAATATGCTAATTGACCGTCATACCCTCAAAAAGATGGCAGTGCCCACAGTCAATAAGGAGGGAATATTTACCCCCATGCCCTCAAAGATGGCAGCGCCAAAACCACAAGATGGTGGCAGTCAGTCCCTTAAGCCCCACTGGGGCGACAGGTTCATGGCACGGCCAGGCACGTCCACAGGTGGGCCTGGCCGCTCCGTGCAACTACTCCAGAGTTCTCCAGTCCCCTTTGCCCTCCAGCCGCCCAGGGCCCAAGGCACAGGCAAGCCTCGGATGGTGGCTGCCCAGCTGTCCAGTGCTTCCTGAGGCTCAGGTAACCAGGGACAGCTGAGGCTTGCACTACCAGCAGTGGCATCAGCAGAGGTATGATGGGGGTGTCGCCTTCCTCTGATCACTGGGTTGCTTTCCACTTCTGAGTGCTCCTGGACTGTGAGAGAAGGCAGGCCAGGCCCACGGACCCCCTGTCCAATGCATGAGTTTTCATGCACTAGACCTCTAGTTTTAATATAAAAGGGTATAATTAAGCAAAGCATATCAAACAAATATAACTTATTCTTGATGTTTTATGATTTCTTACTGTACTTTCCAGAGATATAGTAATTCTATAAAATATACCTTATTCTACAGACCTATTAATTCCCATAATAACTAACCAAGAAAGAATGCTTTTCACATGCTGCTTCTGACCACTTTCCCTGGTGTCCATTTAGTGTCTGAGAGTAAGCATGCCTGCCTAAGTCAGTGGCACAGCAGGCTTCTCTAATCCTGCCTCTTAGAATTCTTATATTGTGTATTAAGAGGTAGAAAATTCATTTGTTCGTATTGTGTATTAAATAAAGTCAGTAAATGGTTTTCTTATCTTTAACCATAAGCAATATAAAAAAAACACTTGGATTTTAGATTAATTATGGAAAAAAAAGTACAAATAGAGGGAGGGAGAAACATAGGCATACAAATTTAAAATGGCAATAAATAAATACCTACAAATAATAACCTTAAATGTAAATGGTTATTTACATTTAATACTCCAATCAAAATACATAAGGTAGCTGAATGAATACAAAAACATGACCAAATTATAGGCAGTCTATAAAAAAACCCCTCAGAACAAAAGATTAAAACAATATGAAAATGAAGGGATGAAAAAAAATGTTTCCAGGCAAATGGAAAAGAAAAACAAGTTGGGATAGCAATATTCATATCTGACAAAATACACTACAAAATGAAGGCCATCATGAGAGTCAATAAAGGTCACTACATAATACTAAAGGGATTGACCAACAAGAGCATATAATCATGGTAAACATATATGCAGCCAATCTAGGAGCATCCAAATCTATAATAATAAAAGTGTAATATGCTAATTAGACCAGACAGCTGAACAACCTTCTAGATGTCATTCCGGACAAAGCTGCAGTGGCAGGGGCCGAGGTGGAGTGGTTAAGGATGATCAGACAGGGAGGCAGATGAGCAGGGATCAGGCCTAAACTGCCAGTCAGACATCCTCTGAGGGGTCCCAAACTGCGAGAGGGTACAGGATGAGCTGAGGAATGCCTACCACATGCACAAATCTCATGCACTGGGCCTCTAGTCCTATATAATAAATAGGTAATATGCAAATTGCCCATCACTCCAACACACATGATGGCCGCCCCCATGTGGTCAAAGATGGCTGCCCCCATGTAGACACAAGATGGAAGCCACAAGATGGCCAGCAGGGGAGGGCAGTTGGTAGGGACCAGCCTGCAGGGGAGGGCAGTTGGGGGTAACCAGGCCACCAGGGGAGGGAAATTAGGCATGATCAGGCTAGCACAGGAGGGCAGGTATGGGTGACCAGGCCAGCAGGGAAGGGATGTTGGGGGTGACCAAACCTGCAGGGGAGGAGAGTTAAGGGCAATTGGGCCATCAGGGGAGCAGTTAGTTGTTGATCAGGTTGGCAGGGGACTGGTTAAGGAGTGATAAGGCTGGCAGGCAGAAGTGGTTAATGGGCAATCAAGCAAGCAGGCAGGTGAGAGGTTGGGAGCCAGCAGTTCTGGATTGTTAGAGGGATGTCCGACTGACCATTTGTGAAAGTGATCCCAGATTGGAGAGGGTGCAGGCTGGGCTGAAAGACACAGCCCATCCCCATGCATGAATTTTGTGCACTGGGCCTCTAGTAAATAATAAAAATGTCTATAGGACTTTAACAGAGATCAACAGCAATATAGTCATAGCAGGGTTTATACAACACTGACCTCACTGAATAGATCTTCCAGATAAAAATTTAACAAGGAAATACAGACTCTAAATGAAACAATTGATCAGATGGATTTAATTGATATTTATAAAGTATTCACTCCAAAGCAGCAGAATATACATTCTTCTCAAGTCCACATGGGTCATTCTCAAAGACAGACCGCATTTTAGGACACAAATCAAGTCTCTACAAGTTCAGGAAGATTGAAATCATATAAAGCATCTTCTCAGATGACAGTGGAATAAGATTAGAAACAAATTACAGTAAAAACACCACAAAACATTGAAACACATCAAAGTTAAATAGCATGTTATTAAACAACTAGAGGGACAGGATACCCTCAGCCCAGCCTGCACCCTCTCCAATCCAGAACCCCTCAGGGGATGTCCAACTGCCGGTTTAGGCCCAATCCCCAGGACGGGATCTAAACCGGCAGTCGGACATCCCTATCACAATCCTGGTCCACTGGCTCCTAATCACTCACCTGCCTGCCTTTCTGGTCGCCCTTAACTGCCCCTGCTGCCAGCCTAATCACTTCCATCAAACAAAAGCCCTGTTATAGATGGCATTACAGGGAGTTTACCAAACATTGAAAGAAGAACTAATACTTATGTTCCTCAAAATATTATTAAAAATCCAAGAGGTAGGAACACTTCAAAGCTCTTTTTTTTTTTGTTAGGTCAGCATTATCCTAATGGTAAAACCAAACCAAGACACTACAAAGAAAGAGAATTACAAACCAATATCCCTGATGAACATATATGCTAAAATTCTCAACAAAATATTAGCTAATCGGATCCAGCGATACATTAAAAAGTACATACACCATGACCAAGTAGGATTTATTCCAAGGATTCAAGGCTAGAACACTATTCACAAATCAATAAATGTGGTGCATCACATGAATAAAGTGAAAGACAAAAATCACAATTATATAAACAGACCCCCAAAAATTATTTACAAAATCCAACAACCATTTTTTTAGTTGTTAATTCTTTTTTAAATTTCTTTATTAAGGTATTACATATATGTCCTTATCTCCCATTGCCCCTCAACAACCCTTTTTAAAAAATCTTTGTTGTTGAGAGTATTACATATGTCCACCATTTTAACACCACTACTCCACTCCACCTGGTTCCTGCTCCACACCAGGCCTTGACCACCACACTGTCTGTGTTCATAGGTAAGATCTTTAGTTACCCTCATCCCATTCCCCCTTCCACTTTACCTCTGAGATTCATCAGTCTGTTCCATGTGTCCATGTCTCTAATTCTATTTTATTCACCAGTTTATTTTGTTTACTAGATTTCTTATTAGCTAATTTCTATTTATTTTTAGATTAAATTGTTTATAGATATGTATTTGTTACCATTTTATTGTTCATATTTATTGTCTCTCCTCCTCCTTCTCCTTCTTCCTCTTCCTCTTAAAGAATACCCTTCAAGATTTCATATAATACTAGTTTGGTGATGATGAACTCCTTTAGCTTTTGCTTGTTTGTGAAGCTCTTTATCTGATCCTCAATTCTAAATGACTGCTTTGCTGGGTAGAATCATCTTGGTTGTAGGTCCTTGCTATTCATCCCTTTGAATATTTCTTGCCACTCCCTTTTGGCCTGCTTAGTTTCTATTGAGAAAGCAACTGACAGCCCTATGGGTGCCCACTTATAGGTAACTAACTCATTTCTCTTGCTGCTTTTAAGATTCTCTCTTTGTGTTTAGCCCTTAGCATTTGAATGATGGTGTGTCTTGGTATGGTCCTCTTTGGGTTCCTCTTGTTTAGGACTCTTTTGCTTCTTGGACTTGTATGTCTATTTCTTTCATCAGGTGCAGGAAGTTTTCTATCATCATTTCTTCAAATGAGTTTTCAGTATCTTGCTCTCTTGTGTCTCCTTCCGGCACACCCATAATGTGAATGTTGGTACATTTGAAGTTGTCCCTGAGGTTCCTTACATTTTCTTCATATTTTTGGATTCTTTTTTTCTTTTTTGCTGTTCTGATTGGGTATTCTTTGTTTTCTCATATTCCAAATCATTGATTTGATTCTCAGAATCCTTATTCTACTGCTGAATCTCTAAGTTTTATTTCAGTTAGAGTATGCTTAAATTCTGACTTTTTTTTCCATGTTTTTGACATTCTCATGAAGATCTTTCAATGTAACTTTATAACCATGCTCATGAAGATCCTTGAGTAACCTTATAACCGTGGTTTGAACTCTGTAACCAGTAGTTTGTTTTCTCATATTTCTATCATTTGTGACATGTTTCTTTTTCTCCACATTTTGGCTGTTTCCCCGTGTTTGTTTCTAGTTTAGTTGGAGCTGCTATATCTCATGGAATTGGTTAAGTAGCCTCGTGTAGAAGGTGTCCTGAAGGGCCCAGTGGTTCAAGCTCCCCAGTCACCTGAGCTGGGTCCTCTATATGTGCCTTATGTAAGCTGTGTGCACTCTTGTAGTTGAGCCTTAATTACTGCTTATATCACTGGGATAGTTGACCTCCAGGCCAATTGGCTCTGGAGACTAGCTATGACTACAGTGAAAAGCTGCTGTGCAGGAAACACCCCTATGGAGCAGGACTTGCTTCAGTGGGGCTTTGGTGCTCACTGAATCTGCCTCTTAAGTGTGTCACTCATGGATGTGTAGAGTTGTAATCTGCTATGATTTGAAGAGGTTCGCTAGGTGCACTGGCTCTAGGGCCTCCAGAGAGATGCAAAATCAGCCACAACTTGGGGGCCATATAACAGGAACTACAGAGAAAATGGTAGATGGCTACTATTAACTATTTTTAATAGGCTTGGAAGTGCCTTGGCAAAGCCCAGTTGTGAAGCAAGGCAGGCTAGTGCTAGTACCAGATCTTATGCCATTTATTGATAGGTTCGGGGCACCCTGATCAAGCTTCTGCAAGTTTGAGAGGTTTTATTATATTTCATTGCCTTGAGCTAAAGGTCCAGGTAGGCCAGTGTGAGCTCGGATATGGCCAAATAACATTTTTCAGTCCTTTGTTGAAGTTCTTTTTTGATAGCTCTAAATAAACAGGCCATTCATATGAAAAAGCTGCTGCAAACAGCTTGGGTAGAACTGCCAATTGGATGGGAGGATAGGAGTCTTAGGAGTCTCAGGGAGTCTCTAGAGTAGAGCAAACTGTGTGTTCCAGGCTGATGGAGACTCAAATATGGCTGACAGTTAGCCTTGTGAAAGGGGAGGTCCCAGCACTTGAACAATACCCTTGAGAGCACCCCCTTCTGGGAGAAAGCTTTCACCGAATTCCTGCCCCAATGCCAATCATTCCAATTCCTCCTCATATATGTCAAGTTCCCCAATGCCACTCATGCTGGGAGTCTAAGTTCCTGCACCAGCTCTTTAAAATAGAACACCCGGGGCACCAGCAACCTCCATGTCACTTGGCCACAATCCCCGCTGGCTTTTTATAGCCCGTGATTGTGTGGACTTCTCTTCCAGCTCTAGAATCCTGGGCTGAGGGGGGTTATATGCAGCTGAAACCCCTTGCTCCTCAAGGACAGATTCCACTGATATGATCTTATTCCCAATTAAAAAGAAGGCACACGTGAGTGTCAGACTAGCCTGTTCCATACCTCTGCCCCTCCTACCAGTCTTAATATGCTTTCTTCTTTACTTCTATAGTTGTAAGACTTCCTTCATCCAGCTTTCTTCATGTGGTTCTAAATGATGACTGCTCTGTATTTTAGTTGTAATTTTGATGTGGCTGTGGGAGGTGGCAAGTACTGGTGTTTACCTGTACCTCCATCCAACACCCATTTTTGATTTAAAAAAAAACTTTCAGCAAAGTGGGAATAGAGGGAACACATATCTCAACATAATAAAGGTCATACAGGACAAACCTAGAGCCAATATCATACTCAATGGGCAAAAACTAAAATCATTTTCCCTGAACATGCAACAAAACAGGGTTGTCCACTTTAACCACTCTTATTCAACATCATACTGGAAGTCCTAGCCACAGCAGTGAACAAGAATAAGAAATAAAAATCTTCCAAATTGGAAAGGAGGAATTAAAACTATCCTTTTTTGCAGATGACATATTATACATAAAAAACGCTGAACACTCCACAAAACAAACAAACAAACAAACAAACAAAAAACTACTAGATCTAATAAATGAATTCAGTAATGTAGCATGATGCAAAATTAACATGTAGTAATCAATGGCATTTTTATATATCAATAATGAACTGTCAGAAAGAGAAACTAAACAAACAAGTACATTTACCATTGCAACAAAAATTAAGATATTTAGGAATAAACTTAACCAATGAGGTAAAAGATTATACTGGGAAAATATCAGTACATTGAAAATGAGAAACAAGAAGATATATGCATGAGGAAGAATATACCATGTTCATGGATTGGAAGATTTAACATCATTAAAATGTCCATACTACCCAAAGCAATCTACACATTCAATGCAATTCCTAATAAAATACCAATGGCATATTTCACATATCTAAAAAAATACTCCAAAAATTTATATGGAACCAAAAAAAGATGCTGAATAATCACAAGAATCTGGAGAAAGAGGAACAAAGTTGGAGAGATCAGTTTACCAAATATCAAATTATACTACAAATCCACTCTAATCAAAACAGCCTAGTACTGGCACAAGAATAGGCATAGACATCAATGGAACAGAACAGAAATCTACCCAAGCCCCTATGCTCAATTAACATTTGACAAAGAGCGCAAAGAACAGACATTGGAATTAGGACTGTCTCTTCAATAAATGGTGTTGGGAAAATTGGATACATGCAAAAAAACAAATAAAACTAGACCAACAACTTAGAATATATATAAGAATAAATTCAAAATGGATAAAAAGATTTAAATGTAATTCGTGAAACCATAAAAGTCCTATAACCAACCATAGGCAACAAAACCTAAGACATCTCTCATAGCAATATGTTTATGAGTATATCTCTAGGGCAAAGGAAACTAAGAAGAAAATAAACAAATGGGGCTATCTATATTAATAAAAGTATAATATGCTAATCAGACCAGGCAGCTGAATGACCTTCCAGAAGTCCTTACAGATGAAGCCGCAGCAGTAGGGGATAAGGCAGAGATGGTTAGGGGTGATTAGGCAGGCAGGCCAGCAGTTAGGGGCAATCAGGCAGGCAGGTGAGCAGTTACGAGCCAGCAGTGCCAGATTGAGAGAGGGATGTCCGAGGGGTTCCTGATTGTGAGAGGGTGCAGGCCAGGCTGAGGGACCCCCATGCATTAATTTAATATACCAGGCCTCTAATATCAAAATAAAAAGCTTTTGTACAGCAAAGAAAACCAACAACAAATGAAAAGGGAGCCCACTGTATGGGAGAACATATTTGGTAATGATACATTCTGATAAAGAGTTAACATCTAAAATATATAAGAAACTTATACAACTTAACAAAAGACAAATAATCCAATAAAAAATGGGCGAAGAACCGAAATAGACATTTTCCAAAGTGAACATACGGATGGCCAAGTGACATAAGAAAAAATGCTCAAAGTCACTGATCATCAGAGAGATGCAAATTAAAATGGCAATGAAATATTATCTCACCCTGACATAATAAATGCCATCAACAAATGACATGTGCTGGCAAAGGTGTGGAGAAAAAGGACCCTAGAACACTTCTGGTGGGAATGCAAACTGGTGTAGCCATTATGGAAAATAATATGGAGTTTCTTTAAAATTTAAAAAATGGAACTGCTATTCCAGTGATTTCATTTCTAGGAATATATCCTAAGAAACCCAAAACACTAATCAGAAAAATGTATGCATCCCTATGTTCATAGCAGGGCAACTTATAATAGCTAAGATATGGAAATAGCTCTATTGTCCAGCAGTAGATGAGTGGTTAAATACATTTACAATATGGAATATTATCCTATATAATAAAAGAGTAATATGCAAATTAACCATCACTCCACTACACTCACCAGCCACGCCCACTGGCCAATCAGAGCAAGTATACAAATTAACCCAGCCAAGATGGCTGCTGCCACAGAGAAAGCAGGAGGGAGGCTTGGGTTTCCCAGGTGATAGAGGAAGCCAAGCTTTCCACACACTCTGGCCTGCCCAGGCCTCTGCTTAAGGCTACAAAGTTTCAATTATAGAAGATAAATAAATCCCCTGCCACCATGGAACCAGAAGAAGGCTTGGCTCCACTCCAGGTTACAAAGTTTCAATTATAGAAGATAAATTCCAGATACCAGGGCCTCCACTTGGGTCACCAGGGGATGTGGATGGCCTGCAAACCACTACAGGATAAATATACCTCCTCACCCAGGCAACCCCACGCTCCAAGGGAACCCCCACCCTGATCTGGAACATCCTTCAGGGTAAATCAGCTGGCCTCTACCTGTGCACCAAGCCTCTATCCTATCTAATAAAAGAGTAATATGCAGATTGACCATCATTCCAATACAAAAGATGGCTACCCTCATGTGATCAAAGGTCCTGCCTCCAGGTGGACACAAGATGGCCAGCAGGGGAGGGCAGTTGGGAGGGACCAGGCCTGCAAGAGAGAGCAGTTGGGGCAATCAAGCCTGCAGGCGAGGGCAGTTAGGGGTGACCAGGCTGGCAGAGGAGGGAAGCAAACAGGCTGACAGAGGAGCACTTAGACATCAATCAGGCTGGCAGGAGAGTGATTAGGGAGTGATCAGGCTGGCAGGCAGAAGCAGTTAGGGGGCAATCAGGAAGGCAGGCAGGCAACCTGGTGGGATTGGGCCTAAACTGGCAGTTGGACATCCCTCCAGGGGTCCCAGATTGGAGAGGGTGCAGGCTGGGCTGAGGGACACCCCCCCCATGCAAGAATTTTGTACACCAGGCCTCTGTGCAGAAATAAAAAAGAAGGATGTCTTACCTTTTGAGGGACCTGGAGAGTATCGTGCTAAGCAAAATAAGCCAATCAGAGAAAGATAAGTATCATATGATTTCACTCATATGTACAATTTAATGAACAAAATTAATTGATGAACAAAATAGATCCAGAGACAGCAGCATAGAACAGACTGCGGGATCTCAGAGGGAAGGCAGGGGAAGGTAAGTGGGTGGGAAGAGATCAACCAAAGAACTTGAGAGTGTGTGTGTGTGTATGTGTGTATGCATTACCCATGGACACAGACAATAGTGTGGTGAAAGCCTGGGATGAATGGTGGGGGTGGGCTAGAAGAGGTCAATGGCGGGGTGAGGGGAAGGGGAACATATGTATTCTTTCAATAATAAAGAATTAAAAAATAATATTGAATATTGTTTGCACAAAAATAATATTTTGGGAAGGTGCTCAATAAATACTTTTAGAATAATAACTGTCTTCATGGTAAGCAAATAACTGTATTATTAATCTGTATAAGTGGAAATTGTGGCAAATGCTACTAGTAAGATTGAATTCAAAGCAAGAATGAAATAAGGAATTTTAACAGAGGTACCTATTTTAAATTGAAAGGTTAGGGAAGACATCAGGAATTCACACTAAAACAAGGATCTGAAAAAAACATAAGTTTGGATGAAAAAAAAAATGTGCTATCTGTATAAGGGGTGTAATGGCCAGGAATATTGATATTTCAGGGGACCCTTTTTTGCCAGCTATTCTGAATTTTTTCTATTGACCCTAGAGAGTTAGAGGATTTGTACCAAGGTCCCTTTCTGTACCACTGACCAAATATTGCCATCAAAAAAGCAATTGCATAAGAAAATGGGCAACTGATCTAAATAGATACTTTTCAAAAGAGGTCTTAAGGAAGGCCAAGAAACATATGAAAACCTGCTCAAAGTCACTAATCATCAGAGAAATTCAAATTCAAGTCAAAACAACAATGAGGTACCATCTCACACCTGTCAGAATGGCTAATATCAACAAATCAGCAAATGACAAGTGTTAGCGTAGATGTGGAGAAAAAGGAACCCTCATGCACTGCTGGTGGGAATGTAGACTGGTGTAGCCACTGTGGAGAACAGTATGAAGTTTCCTCAAAAAACTAAAAATGAAACTCCATTTGACCCAGTGATCCCACTTACATCAAAATGTGCATAGAATTTTCCTTTTTCAGTACAGAGAAAATTATGTAATCAAAAAAATTTCCCCATTTGAGTAAATTAGCAAAAATTTTAGTGCCAAATTCACTGTTCAGCCATATCAAATTATTCCCTGCTGATGCTTCTCTCTACTATTTTTCCCTCTCCTTGCAGACTCATTTCCACTCTTTTTTACCTGTTGTTTTTTTTCTCCCCTCAATCTGCTCTAGAAAACTAAGTGGCACTTATAATAATAGCCAACTACAGGGTAACTGCATTTTTATGAAAAACATGGTCAGTGAAAATACTACAAACCCAAACCTTTTATATTACAAAACTAATTTTCCCATTGAACTAAATGGAAACCAAGAAAGAGGGAAATCTTTGTCCAGGCACATAAATCTCCCTTTAAACATAATTTAAGCATAACACATAAGTAACAATAAGATTAAATTCAAAGTAAAGCTTTTTAATTAGTACACTGCATCAGTTATATGAGAGGGGCATAGTCCACAAAGCACATTCCCATCTGTCAGGTTCAGCACAATGATACCTGGTGCAACTATGGTGACGCAGAAGTGGCAGCAGTATTGTTCCTACAGCCTTGTGCCTAGCTCCCCATTCGTTCCCTCTCCCTTGGTTTGATTATCTGACAGTTTATGTAAACTTAGAAATCTGTTTCAAGCTGTTTCATAATTTTTTAGCACTTTACCATTCTCCAGTGTGCTCTCTCCCACACTCAAGTTCCCAAGCAATAGCTGTTCTGGCCTTCTTCCTAGAGGTTAACACTAAGACTTTCTTTGCACCATTTCTGTTGTAGGGGCCTATTTTCTACACTAGTACTCCACTGAATAACAACACTATAACCATAAAAATACTACTAAGTAAATATATTAATAACAGTAATTATTAAAGTAACTGTAAAATAGTCACCGAAGTCTCTTAAGGAAGGTCCAATCCATGTAAAACAAGAGTTAGAATGTGAAGAATGGCAGGCAGAATATATTCCTAATTTATGCAGGCTTAGGCAAATTTAAACTTTTTAACAGAAAATATATTAACTCCTCTATTACTCTTACATTCCCCTTATATCCTATCTATATGAAAATTCTCTCAGCATTATAGAATCCAGCCTTACCTAACCACCTTTTTTGGGCCTGGCCTACACCTGGGCCCTATCCTTTCTTCTCTGGACTACTGAGATGACCTCCCTGCATTTACCTTGCCCACTTCAATCCACTTTCACACTGCCACTACAGCAACACAACTACACTCCAGTAGTTGAGGATTACAATGTACAGCAAAGGAATAAAGGGAAAAATGAGGCTGAAATTCATCCCTCCTCCAATCAGAGGAAGTAACTTGTTCTAATTCACAGAGATCTTGTCCCTTTTTTCCTCAGAATATTCCAATGGTTTCCTTCTTGTTCTCAAATTCCAACTCCTTACCATAGCTTCTAAGTCCCTCAGAGATCTGGTCCTGACTATCATTCTGATTTCTTCAACCACCAGCCCCTCCCAATCCCTACTTCAGGGTCACATCAAGCACTTGCTGTCTGCAAATGCTGCTTCTCCGAGCAACAACCCCTCCTTTTCAAATTTTTGTTTAAATGTGACCAGTATGAGAAGCCTTCCTTGAAAACAGTACCTAAAATCACCTTTTCAAACTCAGCACTCTCTCCCCTAATCTTATTTTATTTTTCTTCTTAGAACTTACATCTACCAAGCACATCTGTTTAACCTCCTTTTTAATGCCACTAGAAATTAAGTTCCATTGATATGAATATGCAACTCACAGAAAAAATAGCAGTGACAAAAAGTAAAGAAATAAATCGCTATTTTTTAAAAAATAAAAAAGGCGGATAAAGAAAATCGATCCCTATTTTTCCCTAAAATTAAAAAAAAATCTCTTTTAAAAATAGTGCTGCTGAGAATTTTATACAACAGACCACCTGGTACCATACTGGTATAGCAACTTGATAATAAAGAATAAGAGATATAAGAATTCATATCCTTTGATTCTAATACTTTGTTCCTTGGACCTATTATACAAAGATGGAAACCAAACTCATTTTGAAGAACATCCCTACAATGTTATTTTGTTAGTACAAAATAGTAAACTATATTCCAAAAATAATGGTTTATACAAATTATGGTATAATCCAATGACAAACATTAACATGTTACTTAAAAATCATGACTTGAAGAGTATGTGAAGACATGTGAAAATAATTACAATATAGTGTTTTATGAGTAAGGTAAAATACAAACAATCTTTTTGTGCTTAAAAATAGTGCATGTATCCTGATTTTATAAATAAAACACACAAAGATATGAACAGGAGGGAAAAAGTACTATCACAATGTTTTACATTGTTTATCAATAATAATGAGAGTATGGACAAATTTAATGTTCTTAAATATCTTCATTTTTAGGTATAAACAAGTTTGTCCTTGAAATTAAAATACAATTTTTAGAAGTTATGCCATCTTCATAGTGCTTAACTGATTCTTACTGGTACTCTTACAGGATATCTGTAATTTCTTACTGTGGCATTCCGAATGATTTACAGATGAAAATCATAATTAGAAAGAGCTAACCTGACTGAATAGTGGGCACATTTTATTATATTGGGTACACACCATAAAAATAAATCCAGATTCAAATACTTATTATCTTCACCAAAATAAAAGCAAACATTTTTATAAGTAAACACACACAAAAACCAAAAAGCTAAGATTCCCATGGTAGCATATTAAACCATATATATGTATTGTTTAATCTATCCCATCATTCCCAATCTAGCTTTGTTTGTTTATTCATTTTAATATTGAAATGTGTGTACTTACCATCTGAACTTGTCATAAACAATAGCAAAATAATTACAATATTATAACAAATAAATACCACGTGTAGTTGAGAAGAACCCAGAGAAGTCAAGTAAAATGAGCCAACATTTGCTTGTCCCAACTCCAAATACTTTTGAGGAAGCCCAACATTTTAATTCTAATGCAAGACACTGTAGATTTGCTCAGCAGAAGTTTTAGTTACAAGTTTATTTATAAAAAAAAGTAAAGAAAGGATTATACAAAAAGAAAGCTTTCAAATAAAAAACATCCTATATAATAAAGAGGTAATATGCTAATTTGTCCATAACTGTTGGTCCAGTCACACCCAGTCAGGGGTTGTGCATGCACAGGAGCTGGGAGGCGGAGATGGGAGGAGACACGCCCAGGCTTGCCCAGTGCTAATGTCCTGCCCAGTGCTGAGGTGAAGCTGCCTGCCTGCATCCCTGGCCAGGGACATGATACTGTCTGCCTGTGTCCCTGACCTGGGACATGGCACTGCCTGCATGCGTCCCACCCCACCCACCCACAGGCAGAGCTGCTTTGGTGTCTCCGCCCATGAACTTTGCAACCAACTCAATGAGGAAACCAAGAGGGGGGAGGCTAGCAGTTGTGGATTCCCAGCACTTTAGTCACTTGAAAACAGCCCCACTTGGAATGTGAGGCGGCTGTACATTCAGCTGAGAAGTGAGGAAGCTGAACACCACTGTGGGCTGCAGTCTGTTAGAGGCCTGAGCCACCACGAGAAGGGAAAAATGGAGGGAGGGGCCCAGAGGAAAGGAGAACATTTGAAAGAAATGTGTCTAGACTCCCCTTCCCCCCCCCCCCCCCCCCGACCTTCTCCCTCTTTATGCTGCCTACAAAAGCCCCAGGCCCAGCCACAGTTCTGTCTCCACCTTTTAGTTCCCTATTCTCTAACCACAGAAGAAAGAAATAAGGAAGGAGTCCATGCTGCCTCCAGAAAATATCTATATACCTGATTGGCCAGTTGCCTCCTACAGAGGGAGGCCGGACAGGGAGTGGGCCTAAGCCATCAGTAGATATCCCGTGAGGGCTCCCGGACTGTGGAGGGGGGGGAAAGGGGAGGGGCAGGCTGGACTCCTTCCCCCATGCACATATTTTCATGCACCCGGCCTCTAGTTAGAAATAAATCTATAACTGTAAAGTATAGTTATGGTGATTGATAAAATTTTATTTTGTACTTTTTATCTCATGAATACTTAAGAAATGAAGTTCAATTAAATCATTCCTTTCTAAATGAGCCAGAATTTCTTATCTCTGACCTTCTCAAATTCCAGAAGCCTTGAGTAAACCCCAGTTGTTTCATCTCAGAAAAGTGACTGAAGGTAGTCAAATATTTACTGAAAAGTAATAGTGCTGTATAAGATGAAAGCACTAGAAAATAAGAAAATGACTAAGTAGCTAAAAGTCAAATACTATAAAATTATAATTAGAGATAAACTACACTATCCAATCCCCCACATAAATGAAGATTCAATGACCTTAAAAAAAAAAAAAAAAAAAAAAAAAAAGGAGGGGAGGAGGAGGGTGAGGAGAAATAAATTCCTATTACTTGGCAGCCTCTATTTTGTAGTTTTATTTCATTTTCCTCATAACTATCTTCAATGGTTGCTCTTAACTATCTTCAATGGTTGTTCTTCTGAAACTTGAGAAAGCATTCAAGAATCTTAAAACTTTATACATAGAACCCATGTTAAAAAGTAGAGTATGTTTTATGTAATACTGAGCCCATAACTGTTTCCCTACTATCAAAAACATAACATTTTAAAGTTACTGAGTGAATTATTAAGCTTTGAGAAGAACAATACTGAAGAAAGAAAGTCATGGAAAAATACAGATATTAAAGCTATATTCCCGAAGACTGTCCTCTCCCCACTACTTTTGGCCACTTCCATTGATAAGCATGTTCAGAAGATGTGGGGTCATTCTCCATTAGTGTTCCAGTCTTCTATTTTGTATAGGGAAGAAGAGAGGAACTGAGTTATGGAAGGAGGAAGAGAAAGAGGGAGGGAGAAAGAGGGAAAGGAGATGGAGGGGAAGAAAGACAGGAGATGAAAAGAGGGAGGCAGACAGACACAGAGGGAGAAAGACAAAAAGACACATTGCAGAAGCAATAGCTAGATTTTGCTTTTTGGAGTCTAGTCACTAGCTTCCTGATCCCTGAATTATATTTATAGAAAATTCATAACATACCAGTTCTACTGGAGAACTACTGAATCCCTAATTAGGATTAAAGTAGTAACCTCCTAATTTCGTCAACAATCTGTACTTTTCTAGGAGTCAATGATGAGCCTCAGACTAAAGCCTTTCCAGTAATTATGTAAGCATGTAATTCTGGCTCCAAATATCTAAAAGGGCTTTTCTTTGCCCTGGCCAGTGTGGTTCAGTTAGTTGGATTTCAACCTGTGCATTGAAAGGTTGTTGGTTTGATTCTTGATCAGGGTACATGTCGTGGTTGCAGGCTCAATCCCCAGAGGGGGGGGGCATGCAGGAGGCAGCTAACTGATGTATAGCTCACATTGATGTTTCTGTCTTCTCCCTTCCTCTCTCTCTAAAAATCAATTAACTTCTAAAAAATAAAAATGGCTTCTCTTTGCTGAATGTCATCCTGACAAACATAGATGCCCACTTGTCAGCTGTGACCAGGGTGAGCCATGGGTTACCTGACTAACTCTCTGTTGGGTCTACAGGCAAACAAACTTCCAGAGCTAGTCAACAAAACAGTATGGTACCGGCATAATATCAGACAAATACACCAATGAAATGAAATAAAGATGCCAAAAATAAACCTACGCATATGTGGTTACTAATACTTGACAAGAGAGCCAAGAATAGCAATGGAGAGATTATAGTCTTTTCAATAAATGGTGCTGAGATAATTAGATATTCACATGTGAAAGAATGAAACTAGAGCCACATCTTATACCACTCACAAAAATTAACTCAAGTGGATTAAAGACTTAAATATAAGACCTAAAATCATGATACTCCTAGAAGAAAACACGAATAAAGCTCCTCAACATGGATCTTGGCAATGACTGTTTGGATAAGCAACGAAGTTGAAAATAAACAAATGGGGTGACATCAAACTAAAATGCTTTTAAATAGTAAAAGAAACCATCAGCCCAACCAGAGTGACTTAATGGTTGAACTTCGATCTATGAACCAGGAAGCTACAGTTTAAATCAAGAAAATAAATAAAAAATCTGTATTTTTTTTAAAAAAAAGAAACCATCAAAGTGAAAATAAAATCTATGGGAATGAGAAAAATATTTTCAAACCACACATCTGATAAGGATTAATATATATAGTATATAAGAAACTCATACAATTCAGCCGAAATCGGTTTGGCTCAATGGATAGAGCATCGGCCTGCGGACCACAAGGTCCCAGGTTTGATTACGGTCAAAGGCATGTACCTTGGTTGCGGGCACATCCCCAGTAGAGGGTGTGCAAGAGGCAGCTATCCCTCTCAATTCCCCTCTGTGTAAAATCAATAAAATATATATTTTTTTTTTAAAAAAGAAACTCATACAATTCAATAGAAAACAAACAAACAAACAAAAACACAAAAAACAAACCAATTTAATCATGGGCTAATAACTTGAATTGACTTTTCTTCAAAGACATACAAATAGCCAATGGGGAGATAAAACAAAGTTCAACATCTCTAGTGCTCAGGAAAATGCAAATTAAAACCACAATGAGATATTATCTCACACCTATCAGAATCAGAATAGCTATCAACAATAAATCAACAAACAACAAGTTGTTGGCAAGGATGTGGAGAAAAGAGAACCCTCATGTACTGCTGGTGGAAATGTAAGTTGGTGCAGCCACTATGAAAAATAGTATGAAGGCCCCTCAAATTTAAAAATATAATTACCACATGATCCAGCAATTCCACTTCTTGGAATGTATCCAAAGGAAACAAAAACACTAACTCAAAAAAAATTGATAACTGCTCCATGTTCGTAGCAGCATTACTTACAATAGCTGAGACATGGAAACAACTTAAGTGTCTATAGATGGATGAATGGATAAAGAAACTATGGTATAGATACAAGGAATATTATTCAGCCATTTAAACAATAAGGAAATCCTACCATGTGTGACAACATGGACATGAGGCAGGGTGGTAAAAAGCTAGGGAAATTTCTTGAAAAGTGGAATAAAGGAAACTGAGACAAAATAATTAGACAAGGCCAAACAATTTGAGCAATTTATAGCCAGCTAATAAATCACAAGGTTTATCTTCCCTAACCAAGGAGGCAAGATCAAATAGTTTACACCAAACCATCATGGGGCAGACTGGGCTCGGTCCCAGTCCCTCTTCAATAATGTTCTTTAACCAGAAAATAGCCTGGTCCCTCTATACATATATTTTGATGAATAAACATATTAAAGGACACATTTGAGAAGCTAATGAATATTATGTTAAGACCCTCCCTTGATATCTCTCCTAGGATTCCACCAGCCAAGGAAAGATAAGAAAAATTTCAAGACTAAAAATCTACAACCTGCTCTTGTGCTCTTCCTCCTGGGAGCAGGCCCACACCTTTTTCTTCCCTCACTTACTTCTCCACATGCATGAATCTCCTAAACTCTAAGGGACCTCCTAAGACTTGCAACCAGGAGAGCAATGGAAAGTGGCAGTTCATCTAGGATTTCCTCTTGAATTTGTCTCCAAGGCCCCCTTCTCTCTCTAACTTCCCAGTCAGCTCACTTCTGACACTGTGACTTTAATTTCTCAGAAAGCCAAAGCAGTCTTGCCTTGGCTTTCTCCTGTTTCTTCTTCTATTCTAAACTCTTCTTTCATTTCACCGTTCTCAGTAATACACATACTCTACCTACAGCATGCTCTCATAAGAGCATGCCCATGCCTGTATCATTGATGTTTTTCTCCTAAACTCTAAGGGACCCCAAGACATGTGCAACCAGGGGAGTAGTGGGAGCTTAACCTGGGCTAACCCCCGAGCCTGTCTCCAACATCCCCTATTCCCTGAGTTTCTCCTATTGCTTCTCCTGCCTTAAGCCCTTTCTTTGTTTCACTGTTCCCAGCTTTAATAAAATACTCTTAAAATCACCTGGACTCCTATTGTGAAATCTTTCCTACCCGAAGTCAAGAACTCACACACAGACCCTAGGCAGACCAGTCCCAAGCCCACACCCAGTCAAGTAACAGATGGACTTTGAAGACATTTTGCTAAGTGAAATAAGTCAGACAGAGAAAGAAAAATACTTAAATACTGCAATAATCTCAAGCATGAGAAATCTAAAAACAAAACAAAGCAAAAAAACACATAGAAAAATAGATCAGACTTGTTTCCAGAGATAAATGACAGGGGAGGGAGAATTGGAAAAAGTGGTCTAAAGGTATAAACTTCTAGTTATCTATATATATAAAAAACATGACAACTGTAATGAACAAATGACCGGTCACCATAAGATCCATCTCCCCACCCTCAGGCTCCTCCGATTAGGGATAGCTAATGAGGGAACCAGGGTGAACGGCACAGTGGGGATTGGGGAGCAGGTGAAAGGCAGACCTCTTAGTCCCTTCCTACAGCCTTCAGTCTCCAATTGTTCAGTGGCGGAGGTGGCGCAGAACTGGGAACTAGCTCCCTTAGTAGTCCAGAAGGTTCAATCTCCAGAGGACAGGACAGGCACCAATGAACCAGTGCCACTGGCATAATCCCGACAGTGCTACCGGCCTCCTGGAACTTGGCCTCCCTAAACACTCCACATAGAAGACAGGATACCACCAGCAGCACCAAGGGTAACCAACTGTTCTCCCCATGCTTCCTCCAGGTCACTCGAGCCAGCCCCCACCCACCCAGCTTCAGATGAAGTTAATCACTACACACAGAAGGAATGTAGAAAAAAAAAAAAAAAGAAAGAAAGAAAGAAAAAAAGAAAGAAAGAAAATAGATGACCAAGAGAATGCCGCAGTCAATGTCCGGAGTTTGGCTCAGGAGAACGGAGAAGGGGGAAATTCCATAAGTTGGCCAAAGCCTAGGTATTTCTGAGTGACTGCCAGGTGTGTGACAGTTGTGTGACCGCAGAGGAAGGAGTCCAAGTTTCTTAGCAGAATACCAAGGACTTCTTTCATGTTCTGAACCTTAATAAGAAAGGTGATGGCAGTGTCCATATGTTCTCAGTTTCTGCCTTATTTTTCTGCTAAATTCAGCCTCAACATCACTGATGCATCCAGAAGGCTTTGTGGCTTCCTCAAAAGCCTTGGGGCACACTGTCTTTGACATGAAGATAGCTGTGGACTTCAGCATCCTGAAGAGTCAGAAGGAATCTATGTGTTGGTACTGCCAGCACCGTGAGGAAGAGCCAGGCTGACCTCCACCTGCCCTAGCTGGGTCCAATATGCAGAGCACGTTCTGTGTCACCCCATTACCCCCACCTCTACACGGCCAAGTCTCACAAGCAGATCATGGGCTCTCTGGTGCAGGATTACTTCGCCAGATGGCAGAACCTGTCCTCAAGATTTTCCACATTATTGTGGCCCCGAGTTATGACAAGAAACTGGAGGCCCTTTGAGAAGATATGCCCACAGATTTGCCTAGTTCCTGGGGTACTGATTGAATGTTAACTTCAGGTGAAATTGTCCAGATAATGGAGCAAAGTGACCTTGCCTAGAATGACGCTGCCATGGACACTCTATTTGGAGAGATGAAGGAGAAGGAGATGAGGCTTCACAAGGGTGCCAGCTCCGACGGGTACCTGGCGCACATATTCAGGAACACAGCCAAGGAGCTGTACAATGAGAATGTGGGGGTGCTCACCTACCACACCCTGAGGAACAAGACTTCCAGGAGGTCAACCCTGAAAGGGACGGAGAGGTTCTGCTATGCTTTGAGGCTGTTTATGGCTTTCAGAACACCCAGAAGTGGTCCTGAAGCTGTAGAGGGGCAAGGTCCCTGCCACTTTGTGGAAGTCCAAGCCTGCACCTGGGATACCTAAGCGGCAGGGCACTGCTGCGGCAGATGGAAGGCATCTATGCTGCCATCCCTGTGTGGCCCCGAAGATCAGCAACCAGGTGCAGGAGCTGTACGAGGAGTCGCGGGGTGGGTGGGGGGGTAGACGGGACTCCCCCCAGACTCAGGCAGTCCTGCACACCACTTAGGAGGGCCCAGAGCAATCTGCCAGGTCACCAAGTGATAAAGTTCCAGCAGACCCCCAACCTGCAGGCCACCTAAAGAGGGGTGTCAGTCACGTGAAGGAAAGGCTTAGCATCTCTGTTATCACTTTGGTTTTCAGAATCCCCTGCTCCCCATCTGTCAGCTCCCTCCCTCAGAGGGGCATTGTCATTGTCACTTGGGTGCAACTGGAATATTGTATCTCGAGATTTTATCCTTTTATACAACGATGAAAAAAATCCCAAAAAACAAAAATGGAGGCAGACTACTGTCCTTCAGGCTTAAAAAAAAAACAAAAAAAAAAAAAACGGAAGTGTCCTCTGACAAGCTGAGACTTGGTCCTGCCATGTGCCTCAGAGAGACAGGATGAGGAAATGGCCCAGTTTGACCCTGACTTTACCCACTTATGTTTCTCTTGAAGGTGTCTTTGCCACAATGTGAATAAACTGACACCTTTTGGAATAAAGGCTCATACGAAAGTCTGCATTCCCAACTTTTCTTGAAACAGATCTATGTTCTGCAGCTGTGCGAACTGTCCTGTCAACCAGGTCCTATCACTGGGAATTAGGGGGCACTGAAGTGGAGCCACCCACTCCCCTGTGCCCTTTTACATTCAGGGATTGAGCTGAACTCACTTTGTGAGAAGCCTGGCAAGGGTGACAGGTGTCACAGATGGAAGGATGGAGAAGGGAGAGGTGGACACCCTGCTAGCTCCCTCCCTGGATGAGATAGCGTCTTCTGTGCCCACCTCTCACCCCATGGGCCTGGCCACTCCCCTCAGCTCTGGGCAGCCCTCTGCATTCCATGACAGCATGCTCTGCTCTCACATGCCCTCATATTGGGCCTAAGTGAGAAGGAAGAGAGCAGTTGGCTCATAGACAACTACATAGAAAGATCCACGGCTACCACAGAGCCCAGCACCCCATGCACATTAGGGCCGTCCTATTAAGTGAGGTCTGTGGCCAGCCTGGTGCTGGTTTTTAAAGTACTTGATTTTGTTACCATGTGGGTGACATTCTTCTTGAACCTTCATCCTGTTAGATTTTCCTTATTCATGTGCTATTCTACCTGTGCGCCCATCTGGGTTGATAACTGGGACATTGTGTGAAATTACTTTTTCTGCTTTCAATCTATGAACAGTGGGGTTTCATCCTCTGTGGTGATATAGATTGATTTCTGATTCTGGAATAAACAGTTGAAGTGTCCAAAAAAAAAAAAGGGGGGGGGGGGGGGAGAAAGGCCCTGCCAGGTGGCTACTGACAACTGGCAGGAACATCTGTGGGATGGATCTGGATCCCAGGATGGCAAGGGCATCCCACTGCCCACCCAGAGGGCTGATGGGGTCCTGGCTCCTCCCAAAAATCCCTTAGAACTCTACTCATGCACGAATTTGTGCACCAGACCTCTAGTCTATACTAATAAAAGGGTAACATGCTAATTAGACCGGATGTCTTCCGGGCCACCTTCTGGACATCCTTCCAGACAAAGTTGAGGCTGGGAGGATTGAGGCAAGCCCTGGGAGGGCCCATCACAGAGCCCTGGCTGGTGGGCTGAGTCTCCCTCTGTGCAGCATTGATCACAAGCCCTGGCAGGGTGGGTAGGGAAAGCACCTCTCTGGGTATGGCAATGAATGGCAGAGCCTAGGCTGGGTAGCAAGGGCCTCCTTCTGCTCTGCAATTGATACCAGAGCCCTGGCAGGGTAAGCAGGGCCTCCCTGTGGGCAGTGATGAATGGTAGAGCCCAGGCCAGGTGGGAAAGGCCTCCCTCAGCTCTGTGATTGATCACAGGCCAGGCCTAGGGACAATACCCATGCATGTATTTCATGTGCCGGGCCTCTAGACTATAAAAAAAGTGTAATATGCTAATTAGAGTGGATGTCCTTTCAGACAACCTTTGGGATGTAGCTGGAGCTGCAAGGGAAGCTCAGTTCAGGATGCCTGCTGGCTGCTGGAGGGAAGCCTGGGTCCTGGGTGACAGAGGGAAGCTGGTGCTGGCAGCTGGAAGAAGGAAGGCCTATACTTTTACAAATTTTGTGCATTGGACCTCTAGTAAGAGATAAGTGTTAGGGATGTAATGTACAACATGATGATTGTGCATTCAGTTTCTTGGATTGGTGAAGTAGGGACACTAATGAGGGAAAATGTTAAACAGATCTTCTTTTTAAAGTTTCCAGTACTTAAAAAAGGATTTGGGTATAATCAAAAATTACTTTATGAATAGATAAGATAGAGGCCTTAGAAATGATAAGTAGGATTTTGACAGTGGGAGGGACCAGAGAAAATAAACAGGATTTTAAAAAGGTGACATTATACCCGGGCCATTCCTGCTCAGTGATTAGAGCATTGGCCCACCCCCTGAAGGGTCTTGAGTTCGATTCCTGATCATGAGAAAGTACCTGAGTTGCAGGTTTTATCCTCAGCACTGGTCAGGGTTCATGCAGGAAGCAACCAATCAAAGTGTCTCTTCCTCAGTTCTACTGATATCAGGGACAGATAATAATTTCTTACGAGGCGCATTCTATGCAATGTAGGATGTTTTAGCAGCTTCCCTGGCCTTCCACCCATTGGATGCCAGAGATACCTACCATTCATGACAATCAAAATGTTTCTAGACATTATCACGTATTCAATGGGGGACAATATTAGCCTTGTCCCCCAAGCCACTGGACTCGACACAAGATTAGTATGAGAAAAATGAGGCAAGGGTAATAATTTAAGATGCAATCAGAGCTCACCCTTGAACAACATGGGGATTAAAGCACCAATCACCATGTATAATAGTCAAACCTCCATATGTAACTTTTGACTCCCCCAAATGACCCTTGGTATACACAGGGAATTGGTTTATGGATCCCCAAAATACCAAACTCTATGAGTGCTGGAGTCCCTTATATAAAATGATGCAGAATAATGCATACAGTTGCCCTCCACATTTATGGATTCCCAACTTTAAGTGGAAAATATTACCTTCAACATGCAGCTGGTTGAATTCAAAGATGTGAAACTGAGAGATATGGAGAGCCAACTTATTTTTCAGAATTCGTTGGCCAGCCTACACTTTTCTCCCCATTATCAACTAAAACACAAGAATTAATTTCATATATTCTTAGTTTCACTTTAGAAAAATGCTAATTAGAAGTTTACTGTTTAAAATAACAATAGCCGAAACTGGTTTGGCTCAGTGGATAGAGCGTTGGCCTGTGGACTGAAAGGTCCTAGATTCAATTCCAGTCAAGGGCATATATAATACCTTGGATATGGGCACATCTCCAGTAGGGGGTGTGCAAGAGGCAGCTGATCAATGATTCTCTCTCATCGATGTTTCTAACTCTATCCCTCTCTCTTCCTCTCTGTAAAAAATCAATAAAATATATTTAATAAAATAAAATAACAACAATAATTAGCAGCCTTTATTGAACAATTTCTGTTTGCAGACTCTGTACTAAACTGTTTACTGGAATTATCACAAATCAACTCTAGAAGGCAATCACCATTAGAAAGAAACTATAACTCAAAGAGGATACATAACTTATTCCAAGGATAATCAGCAAATTAGTGTTATAGATGGAATGTGTTTTTTCTCACTGAGGGCTTTTTATTGATTTGAGAGAGAAAGAGAGAGAGAAACATGGATTGGTTACCTCCTGTGCCCACATACCTGAATCCGAAACCTAGGTATATGCCCTGATCAAAAATTAAACCTGAAAACCTTTGAGTGTACTGGACCATGCACCAACCAACTGGACCACACCAGCCAGAGCAGAAATGGGATTTAGATTCAGACTACTGGATTCCAAAACCTCAACCCCTTATCCATTACCCTACACTATCTCCCACAGGGCATCTTTCATAGTTAGCATACAAGCTGTTTATGAGCATCTGGCCCTAAAATAAACCATATATACCAGTAGCCAACAAGTCCATATAGACCTTTAATTCACAGTTAGAAGTATTAATATCTAGCCCTCCTGTATGGCAAACCCTCTCTAACTAGATCTAAATGCAAACACTCTCTTCTATATAATTTCTTCAGGTTCCTTAAGGTATGAAGAGCAAGGTAGCATCTTTCTCAAATTCTTAATAATACATTCAGGATGAAAGTGAGGCCAATACAGCTTTACATATAATTCAAAGCACAACAGACATGTACAGCAATTTATAAATGCCAAATGATGTGAAGTACCCTCTTCCAAGATGGAATATATCCATGGTTGGCACCATTGTTATAGTGTCTATATATTTCTGAACCTCTGCTGATCACCAAGGCAACTGTCTAACCCCTTCTACCATATGAAAAGCAAATCTAGTGCCAAACACACTATCTCAGTTTGCATGTCCTGCCAGAGTCAACACACATTGGACTGCAGATGGGAGGCATGGCATAACAGGAACGGCTGGGATATATAATTTATTATGGTTAATATGAAACATTAGCATAACCTTGATCAATAAATCCTTAGCATGAAGCTACTCATACCATATCTCTGCTTAGGGCATGTCCAATTTTACATGAGTAAAGTTCTCCTATGCCAGCATTTGGAGCAGTGGCTTCTAGTTCTGGTTTTTCTGAACTAATTGTCTGAGCTCACATTTAAGTAACATCTATAATAATAAAAGTGTAATATGCTCATTAGACCATACATTCTTTTGGATGAAACCGGGGATACAAGGGAAGTCAGATCCCAGCTGCCTTTTTTCATTGTACTGTAAATAAAGAACTGGACAAAAATCTATGAAACATCTGTTTGCAAACATTGGACAACTGGTAATGCAGAATTTTGATCATTGAGAAAAAGAAAGCAAAGGGAGAAAGCCCTAATAAGTATGTCCTTGATTTTCATCCTAGAGAAACTTTCTGGATCATACATAGTACATGGAAGGAGATTCTAAACAAAGCATGGTGGTCTCAATGAGTTGGGGAAACAGACTGGGGATCAGGAGGCTGCAGTGGCTGGACTTTGTGGGCCTGTATATCAGAGAGAAGGTCACTGCCCAGATAAAAAGTTCCAAACATCTGAATAGGATTTCATTGAGCCTCTAGCATACTTAGAATGAGATTATCAAGTGGTGGTCAAAGAACAATTACTAAGAATAGAACAAATTACTAGGAAGCTATAAGCTAAACAAGTTCCAGCACGAACAAAAAATTGAGAGATAGCAGAGTTCTGACCCCACCCAGAAATGAGACCTTTTTGAATATCTGGTACAGTTAACAGAGATGCCAGAAGGGTCATGCCTTAATATTAAAGCTAAATAGCCCTAGATTAAAGGCCACCATAAGCCCATACCAACAGAGCTTAAATTCAAGTCTTGGAAGGTGATCTGTAGGCAACTTAACTGTCTTCCATGTAAAGGTGTTCTTTAAAAGAAGGACAAAAAATTTAGACACTTAGCAATTACTGGGAAGAAGCAGGAAAGTGAGAATCAAAATCAGAAAATACAAAAAGACTAAAAAAACAATAATGATTGAAAGCAGACAAGAATTTTAGACAGCTATTATAAATATGTTGAGGAACTCAAGAAGATCATGAACATAATAAGGAGATAAATAGAAGATACAGAAAAGAGCAAAGAGTAACCTAGCTCATTTGGCTCAGTGGCTTGTGGCCTGAAGGGTTCTGGGTTCCATTCCAGTCAAAGGTATATGCCTGGAATGCTGGCTTGATCACGATTGGGGGCTTTCAGGAGGAAGCCAATCACTGATTCTCTCTCATCATTGGTGCTTTTATCTCCCTTTCCCTCTCTCTTTCTCTCTGAAATAAAAATATATATAATATAAAAAAGAGCAAAGAGGAACTTCTAGAAATAAATGATCCTATATAATAAAAGACTAATATGCAAAACGACCAAAAAGCAGAATAAACAGTCACTGACCACTGATGCACACTGACCACCTAGGGGCAAAAGCTCAACACAGGAACCCCCTGGTGGTCAGTGCACTCCCACAGGGCAGAGAACCACTCAACCAGAAGCCTTGAGCCGGGCTCACAGCAGGTGAGTGCAGTAGCAGTGGTGGGAACCTTTCCTACCTCCATGGAAGCGCTAAGGATGTCCAACTGCCTAAACTGTCAGTTGGACATCCCCCGAGGGTTCCCAGACTCTGAGAGGGTGCAGGTTGGGTTGACAGACACCCCTCAGTGCACAAATTTTGTGCACAGGGCCTCTAGTATTTTATAATTTTCTAACATACTTGCAAGCAATTTAACCCCCATTCTCCACTTATCCTCTACTCTATCACCTCTTCACATTGAATAAAGCTCATTTTCAAAAGGATTTTCTACAATCCGAATATGTTTGACACTAATTCAAATGTGGACTTTTCTGACACTAAGAAAAACTTGTACTTTGCAACTATAAGAATTTAAATGCATTTATGAAAAAGGAGATATACTGTAAGAAATATCTGTATTCATTCCTTAAGTTTATATGTATGATTTAAAGTAGGCTTCTTAGTTTAACTTTTACCTCAAACTGAAAAATCTTAGCCATCCATTAAGCCACAAGCTGTAACCCTTGTGCTGCCAGTTCTGGTGAAGAGCCTTTCAATGACTGGCTATGGAGAAGAGGGCTTGGCTGTTAGGGATTTCATACCATCTGAAAAACTCTACTTGTACACTTAAGAAACATAAAAATACCAACTACTTTATATTAAATAGTAATACAAAGGTTACGGTATTATTTAAAAGATTTTTTAACCTTACCTACTATACAGTACAACTAATATTTACTTGTTTATTCAATAAATCACAGTTAATCTCCAAAAACAGCATCCAGACTAAATGGTTCTGTGATCTCCCATAATCTTACACTTGAAAAAGTGACAACTGTATATATTTTTTAAAATTAAGCCACCCTCTCCTCCTACAATTATTTTATTTGAACTGCTTCCTTTACTTAATATAAAATCCCTCTACAAACAGTTATGAAGGGGGGGGGTAGAAAGAGCCCACCTTCTCCTCCAGGACTGGGTCTCAGACTCTCACTCACTAGAGGTGCTCCACTCCAGAGGTGCAGGCACATACTCTGCATGCCACTGAGAGGGCAACTGAGCAGCACATCAAAGAAAAGGGCAAATCAAACTGCATTCCAACTTTCTATTCCACTCTCAAGGTTTAACAGTAGTCTCCTCAGCTAGAAACACACATACTTTTTTTAAAAAAATATATTTTATTGATTTTTTACAGAGAGGAAGGGACAGAGATAGAGAGCTAGAAACGTCGATGAGAGAGAAACATCGATCAGTTGCCTCTTGCACACCCCCTATCGGGGATGTGCCCGCAACCAAGGTACATGCCCTTGATCGGAATCGAACCTGGGACCTTTCAGTCCACAGACCGACGCTCTACCACTGAGCCAAACCGGTTTCGGCAAAACACACATACTTTTACACATGCGCACAAATACTGCTTCTCTCCCATAAACAGACTTTATTTACCGTGTTCCTACTTTACTAAATGCAATCATATTTTAGAGATATTCAATGCATCTAAAAAGCAGATCTAGGGGGGGCGGATCTTGAAGATGGCAACCAAACAGTCGGACTTGTTCTGATTCTGGTCCCACAACGGATAAAGGTGGCTTCTGTGTCGCTCAGGGAGTGTTGATTGGCAGCTAAGGGACAGCAGAGTTCCCAAGGAGGGTAAGGGAGGGTCCGCTGGACAGGATTTCCTGACCAGGTGGCCAGCACGGCGGCGGCGGCGGCGGGGGCGGCAGCGGCGAGCTGCGGGCTGCGGGCGTGGAGGGAGGGCTGCAGCGTCTTGCCAGGAAGGAAACAGCTTCTCTGCGGCGTGGAAAACGCATAGCCGGGAAGTCCATCGAGCAGCTGAGACTCCCGGAGCGGCGCAGACACGTGGATTCGGGGGAGATCTTCAGTCACCCACGGAAAGGTCAGAGTTTGCGGGGATAGCCTGAGGGGTCTGGGTCCCCCAGCGGCGCAGACAGCTACAGTAGCCGGGGAGCTCCAGCCCCGCCTCCACGGTAGCCGGGAGCGCCTCACCACCGCCCACGGAGGCAGAGCAGAGCCCAAAGAAGGCTGCAGCGACACCTAGCGCTGGGTTTGAAGTAATCCCCCCCAGAAGCGGGACTTTTTTAAAACACCAGGGGACACGGGACAGAGTGTTAAGAATCGCCGCTGTCCCGCCAAGGGCAGAACATCTAGACACCTTGGCACCGGTTCCCATTCACTCCCTTGCTTCTGAATACTAGGGAAGGACTGCCCAGTTGGGCATAGCCGGGGAAATTGCAGGGGGAATTTGCCTTCTGGAAACAAGGGATCGGAGCCAGAAGACATAGTCTGGGAGCCAGCTGGCACCCTGCCAGCTAGAGCCATAGAGAAAGAAGGCCAGAGCAACCAAAAGACTGGGAGGTCAAACCGAAACACTGACACCTAAGAGCTGAATTACAAACTGCCTTTTTTTTCCTTTTCTTTTTTCTTTTAATTAATCAAAAATAAATGGACACAAATAACTAAGATATAGCCTGCTTAAAATTAAGGTTTACCTTACAAAACTGAGGTGCAGTGGAATGCTGGGAACTGCAAAACTGTCTGGTCCGAGAATCAGGAGTGCCAAATACATTAACAGAGGAAGTGAATGACCACTACTGGAAATTTTTATGCTAATTTTACTATTCTTTATTTTATTTTCATTTTTTACATCTTTTATTTAATTTTCATTTTTTATATCTTTTACTTAAGAAACGATTTTTTTCTTTTTTCCTTAATTGATTTTACCTTTTTAATTATTACATTTTTCAATCTCTATCATCACTATTACTACTGCTATTTTTGCAATTTTTGTTTCTTTTTTGTTTCTTTTATTTCTTTTTTCTTTTTTTTCCCTCTCCAGTACCATTTTATTTTTTCTTTATTTTAGATTGGGAGTAACCTTCATTCTATTTTTATTTCTACTAGAGCATCATTCAACCCTATCTCAACTTGACTTTACACCATCACTCTCTTACCAAACTTTACCCTTTTAGTCGACGGTTTATCCTATCCCTTTCCAGCTTTAGTTTTTCCTCTATTCTTTCTGTATACCCCTTGCTAAAGCTCTCACTATACTTATAGACCTAAGTTCCAACCCCTGATCCAAGTGTATAAATACGAATTTCTGTACTAGATTAAATAGTTTAAAAAAACTGTTCTCCCCTCTATCCTTTTTGCATTGTTTGTGTGAGGGTTGATTATTGTGAATTTTTATGCTTTTTAGTGAAATTGTTATGCTTATTCCTGCGTTGTTATTGTTGCTTTGTATTTTTTTTAAATCCTCTGTTTTTATTTGTTTCTATTACTTCTGTATATAGTAGCCTTACTTAATAATAGTGGATATTGTAGTTTGTATTAATCTCCAAGTATTGTTACTGGCATTGGCTGGGTTCAGTTGTTGTTCTATAGCAATTTTCTCCACATATATATAGTTTGTTTCCCATTTCTCTTTTAGTTTGCTTTCTCTCCCCCCCCCTCTCTCTCTCTCTCTCTCTCTCTCTACCCCTTTCTTTTTTTCCGTTTTCAAACTTTATTTTGTCATTACTTTTTTTCTTCTTTTTCTATCTCTTTATCCTTCTTTTTTTATTTTATTTACTTAATTTTTTTGTATTTAATTTTATAAAAGATTTTCTTTATTTTATTTTTACCTTTCTTCCTTCTCCCCAATCCCCTAAGTTGCCTTTCTCTAGTGGTCACCTTTATTAGAGGTTATTAATATTGTAAATACATTCCTGTTAAGTGCCTCTTGTGTTGTACCTGGTAGTGTTGTATATTGTACCTTTAAATCAACTCAGGAGAAGGAACACCACATAACGAGACATCCTGAAAAGAGAGGCAATGGGGAGACAAAAACATAGTCCGCACATAAAAGAAAAGCAGGCATCACCAGAAAAGGAAGTAGAGTCAGAGGCAAGCAGCCTACCAGAGCAAGAATTCAGAATAATGATCATAGGATGGCTAAAAAAAATGCAAGAGAAATTTGACAATAACCAAGAAGAAATGAGGAAGAACCATGAGGAATTGAAGAAGAGCCATGAGGAATTGAAGAAGAATCAAGAGGAATTGAAGAAGAACCAAGAAGAAATGAAAAATGACATCGCTACCATGAAGAACTCAATAGAAAGCATCAAGAGTAGACTAGATGAAGCAGAGGACCACATCAGTGAGCTAGAAGATAAGATGGAAAAGAATACCCGGGTAGAGCAACTTCTAGAAAAAAAGATTAAAAGCAGGAGGAGAGCCTACGGGAGCTTTGGGACAAAACAAAACAAAATAATATTCGAATAATAGGGGTTCCAGAAGGAAAAAAAACTGAGGTAGACATGGAAAAAGTATTTCAAGAAATAATGACAGAAAACTTTCCTGAAATAGAGAAGAAAAAGACCCACACAAATCCAAGATGCTCGCAGAGTCCCAAGCAAAATGAATCCCAGAAAACAGACTCCAAGGAACATTATAATTAAATTGGCAAACAACAACGACAAAGTAAGAATCTTAAAAGCAGCCAGAGAGACAGAAAGTTACATACAAAGGAACCCCCATCAGACTAGCAACTGATTTCTCAACGGAAACTTATCAGACCAGAAGGGAATGGGATGAAATATACAAAGTTATGCAAAGGAAGGGTCTGAATCCAAGAATACTGTACCCAGCAAGGCTATCAATCAAAATTGAAGGGGAAATCAGGAGCTTCACAGACAAAAAAAGACTGAATGAATTTATCTCCACCAAACCAGCAATGCAAGAAATGCTAACGGGTCTACTGTAAAAATAAAGAAATATTAAGTGAATCAGGAACACGGGTATAGAGGAAAAATGGCGTCAAATGAGTACCTATCATTAATAACTTTAAATGTAAATGGTTTAAATGCTCCAATAAAAAGACATAGGGTAACAGATTGGATAAGAAAACAAGACCCATACATCTGTTGTCTACAAGAATCCCACCTCAGAAAAAAAGATGCACACAGACTGAGGGTGAAGGGATGGGAAAATGTTTTTCAGGCAAATGGAAATGAAAAAAAAACTGGGGTAGCAATACTTATATCTGACAAATTAGATCTCAGAGTGAAGGAGACAATAAGAGATAACGAAGGCCACTTCATAATACTAAAGGGAACAATCCAACAAGAAGAAATTATCCTGGTAAATATATATGCACCCAATACAGGAGCAACCAAATACATAAAAAAAACTGCTGGAGGACATTAAGGGAGAGATTCATAGCAATACAATCATAGTAGGAGACTTTAATACCCCAAAGTTACCCTTCGACAAATCATCTAAACAAAAAATCAGCAAAGAAATATCAATTCTACATGACTCACTAGACCAGATGGAATTAATTGACATCTTCAGAACACTCCACTCAAAGCTGCAGAATATACATTCTTCTCAAGCGCACATGGGACATTCTCAAAGATAGACCACATTTTGGGACATAGGCAAAGTCTCTTCAAATTTAAGAAGATAGAAATCGTATCAAGTATCTTCTCAGACCATAGTGGCATAAAACTGGAAATTAACTACAATAAAAATAATCCAAAGAAATCAAACACATGGAGATTAAACAGCATGCTATTAAACAAGGACCGGGTTACCAGAGAAATCAAGGAAGAAATTAAAAACATCCTGGAAACAAATGACAATGAAAACACAACAATCCAAAATCTATGGGACACAGCAAAAGCAGTTTTGAGAGGGAAGTTTATATCCTTACAAGCCTATTGCAAAAAACTAGAAAAAAGGGTAACAGATGATCTAACTCAACAACTCAAAGAGTTAGAAAAGGAGCAACAAGAAAAGCCCAGTGTAAGCAGAAGGAAGGAAATAACAAAAATCAGAGCACAGATAAACGACATAGAGACCAAAAAAAACAATACATAAGATCAACAAAACCAAGAGCTGGTTCTTTGAAAGAATAAACAAGATAGATGAACCTTTAGCCAGGCTAACCAAGAAACAAAGAGAGAGGACCCAAATAAACAAAATCAGAAATGAAAGAGGTGAAATAACAAAAGACCCCAACGAAATACAACGTATTGTTACAAAATACTACAAACAACTCTATTCCAACAAACTGAACAACCTGGACGAAATGGACATATTCCTAGAAAAAAACAAAGTTCCAAAACTCGATCAGGAAGAATCTAAAAATCTCAATAGACCAGTGACTTGGGAAGAAATTGAAACAGTCATCAAAAAGCTTCCAGCAAACAAAAGCCCAGGGCCAGATGGCTTCACAAGAGACTTTTACCAAACATTCAAGGAACAACTAAAACCTATCCTCCTCAGACTATGCCAAAAAATCCAAGAGGAAAGAACACTTCCAAACTCCTTCTATGAAGCCAGCATCACCCTAATACCAAAACCAGATAAAGACAACTCAATGAAAGAGAATTACAGGCCAATATCCCTCATGAACATAGATGCCAAAATCCTCAACAAAATTCTAGCAAATAGACTCCAGATGAACATCACAAAGATCATACACCATGACCAAGAAGGATTTATTCCAGGAATGCAAGGATGGTACAATATCCGCAAATCAATAAACGTGATACATCACATAAACAAACTGAAAGATAAAAATCATATAGTCATATCAATTGATGCAGAAAAAGCATTTGATAAAATCCAACACCCTTTCCTGATAAAAACTCTTAACAAGGTGGGAGTACAAGGATCATACCTCAACATAATAAAAGCTATATATGAGAAACCCACAGCCAGCATTATACTCAATGGGCAAAAACTAAAACCATTCCCTCTAAGAACAGGAACAAGACAGGGATGCCCACTCTCGCCACTCATGTTTGACATAGTACTGGAAGTACTAGCCATTGCAATTAGAAAAGAAGAGGAAATAAAAGGCAGCCAAATTGGAAAAGAAGTAGTAAAGTTATCCTTATTTGCAGATGACATGATATTGTACATAAAAAACCAAAAAGACTCCATTAAAAAACTAATTGACTTAATAAATGAATTTGGCAATGTAGCAAGATACAAAATTAATGCCAAGAAATCCATGGCATTTCTATACACCAACAGCGAAACTATAGAAACAGAGACTAAAAAAGCAATTCAATTTATCATCGCACCAAAAAAATTAAGATACCTAGGAATAAATTTAACTAAGGAAGTAAAGGACCTATATGCAGAAAACTACACGACACTGAAAAAAGAGATAGAGGAAGATGTAAGGAGATGGAAGAACATGCCATGTTCATGGATTGGTAGAGTCAACATCATCAAAATGTCCATACTTCCTAAAGCAATCTATAGGTTCAATGCACTCCGCATTAAAATACCAACGGCATATTTCACAGACCTAGAAAGAACTCTCCAAAAGTTCATTTGAAACAATAAAAGACCCTGAATAGCCACAGCAATCCTGAGAAAGAAGAGTAAAGTAGGAGGGATCTCAATACCAGACTTCAAACTGTATTACAAAGCCACTGTTCTCAAAATAGCCTGGTACTGGCACAAGAACAAACATATAGATCAATGGAATAGAATCAAGAACCCAGATATCAACCCAAATCACTATGCTCAATTAATATTTGACAAAGGAGGTACGAATATACAATGGAGTCAAGACAGTTTCTTCAATAAATGGTGTTGTAAAATTGGGCAGGCACATGCAAAAGAATGAAACTAAATCACCATCTTACACCATACACAAAAATAAACTCAAAATGGATACAGGACTTAAACATCAGATGGGAAACCATAAAAATACTAGAAGCATCCACAGGCAGCAAAATTTCAGACATATGCCAAAAGAACTTCTTCACTGATACTGCCCCTAGGGCAATGGAAGCTAAAGAGAAAATAAACAAATGGGACTACATCAAAATAAAAAGTTTTTTTTACAGCAAAAGAAACCATCAACAAAACAACAAGAAAGCCCACGGTGTGGGAGAACATATTTGCAAATAATACCACTGATAAAGGTTTAATCTCCAACATTTACAGACTTATACAACTAAATAAAAGGAAGATGAATGATCCAATTAAAAAAATGGGCAATGGACCTAAATAGAATATTTACAAAAGAAGACAGAAGGAAGGCCAAAAGACACATGAAAACATGCTCAAAGTCACTAATTATCTGAGAGATGCAAATCAAAACAACAATGCGGTACCATCTCACACCTGTCAGAATGGCCAACATCAACATATCAACAAACGACAAGTGTTGGCGAGGTTGCGGAGAAAAAGGAACCCTCGTGCACTGCTGGTGGGAATGCAGACTGGTGCAACCACTGTGGAGAACAGTGTGGAGTTTCCTCAAAAAACTGAAAATGGAACTCCCATTTTACCCAGTAATCCCACTTCTAGGAATATATCCAAAGAAACTAGAAACACCAATCAGAAAGGATATATGCACCCCTATGTTCATAGCAGCACAATCTATAATAGCCAGAATCTGGAAACAGCCTAGGTGCCCATCAGCTGATGATTGGATCCAGAAACTATGGTACATCTACACAATGGAATACTATGCTGCCATAAAAAAGAAGGAATTCTCATCATTTGCAGCAACCTGGATGGAATTGGAGAACATCATGCTGAGTGAAATAAGCCAATCAATGAAAGAGAAACATCACATGACCCCACTCATTTGTGGATAATAAAGATCATTATAAACTGATGAACCAAAAGATAGATATAGAGACAGTAAAGCAACAAGCAGATTGTCAAATTACAGCGGGGAGGGGAGGAGGGTCTGGGGGAGATAATAAATCAACCCAAGGACTTGTATACATGCATATAAGTACAACCAATGGACATAAAACTCTGGGGAGGGAGGGGATATGTGGAAGGGAGGGAGGGGGGCAAAAAAATCAATAAAATATGTAAAAATAAAGAAAATAACATAAAATAAAAAAGAGAATTGAAAAAAAATAAATAAATAAGGAGGAAAAAAAAAAAAAAAAAAAGCAGATCTAGGAGATTTGGTAATTCCCAGGAACAATTTGGAAGACCGCCTCTAATTTTCAAATAGCACATTTATGTAAAAAATGTTAACTTCTAAAGAGTTACCAACACTATTTCTGTTAACCAATATGACTTAAACAATCAGGAATGAAACAAAGAAATATAAAGTTATTTTTTTAAAGCTTGCAATGTTTAAATGTACTGAAAATTACTTTTCAGTACATTTCATTCCTCACAGAAGACAAAAAAAAAAAATAGCTTCATGTAAATACCAGACTGTTTTCTCCTATCATATTAAAACATCTGGAATATTTTAAAATGTAAATTTAATTCCAGTTATTCTTGGCCTTACTTTTTTACCTCTAAATCAAATTTGTTAGAAAATAAACAATATTAAAGTATGTTCTAGTGCAGCTCCTGAAGGAAAAACTATAATATTCTATAAAATAAAAACCCAGCAACCAAAACGGCAGAACAAGCAGAGACCAGAACAACCACAACCCTTCACTTCAGCTGGCCCCGCCCCCAGCGGGGACCCCCACTTCAATTGGGGGCATGGTCAGCCTGCAAACCACCTGTGGTCCCTACACCACGGCTGGCCCTGCCCCCCAGTGGGGACACCAACCCAAATCAAGGAGAGGGCCAGCCATCAAACTACCCCTGACTCCTCGCCCCAGCCAGGCCCACTCCCCAGCAGGGACCCCCACTTCAATCAGGGTATAGCCAGCCTGCAAACGCCCAATGACCCCTCACTCAGGCCAGCCCAGCACCACAGCAGGGACCCCCACCATGACCAGGGGCCCCCATTAGGGCCAGATGGCTGGCCCCCAGCTGAGCACTGGGCCTATATTCTATATAATAACCCTATATAATAATCCTATATAATAAAAGGGTGATATGCAAATTAACTCTAATGGTGGAACGACCAGAACAACATCTCAACCATTCACTATGCAGTGCACTGACCACCTGTTGGTCCATTTCCCCAACCAGTAAGCGATGACCATCTCATGGTGAACAGAGAACTGGAGGTCGGTGGGGGGGATGCAGGTAACACCAGGGCAAGGCCTCCACCCCACCAGTCACCCCACACACAGAGAGAAATCCATGGCAGAGGGGGGGCCTCGAGCAGATGGGAACAGTCAATCTCTTGGTCTATTTCCCCAGCTATCAGGCTCTGATTGCCTGATGGTGAACGGGGAACTGGGGTGGGTGGCAGTGGGGGACAGGGTCAGCTGCGGGCAGATGGGAAAGATGGCCCTGAATTCAGGCCAACCCTAGGGACAGTACCTGCACATGAATTTCATGTACCAGGCCTCTAGTTGAAAAATAAAATTCAAATAGTCATATCAATTGATGCAGAAAAGGCATTTGACAAAATCCAACACTCTTTCTTGATAAAAACCTTTAGCAAAGTAGGCATAGATGTATCATACCTCAACATAATAAGGCTTTATATGACAAACACACAGCCAACAACATACTTAATGGGCAAAAACTACAATGGTAAGATATGTATATTTACAGAAAGATAGATTACAAAAACAATCCCATTTACCACTGCAACAAAAATAACAAAATACGATGCCTAGAAATAAACTTAACTAAGGAGGAAAAAGACCTGTACTCATAAAACTAGAGGACATTGAAAAAAGATAGAGGAAGACATAAACAGGTGGAAGAATGATTGGTAGAATCAACATCATTAAAATGTTCATACTATCCAAAGCAATCTACAGACTCAATGCAATCCCCATTAAAATACCAACAGTATATTTCACAGACCGAGAATGATCTATCTAAAACTCAACTGAAATTAAAAAAAAAAAAAAGACCCGGAATAACTGCAGCAATCCTGAGAAATAAAAACAAAGTTGGTGTGATCACAATACCAGATATCAAGCTGTATTACAAAGCCACTGTTCTCAAAACTGCCTGGTACTGGCATAAGAACAGACATATATTATAGATCAATGGAGATCAATAGAGAACCATGAAATCGACCCAAACCACTATGCTCAATTAATATTTGACAAAGGAGGCAAGAGCATACAAGGGAGTGAAGACAGTCTCTTCAATAAATTATGTTGGGAAACCTGGACAGATACATGCAAAAAAATGAAACTAGACCACCAACTTACACCATACATAAAAATAAACTCAAAATAGATAAAGGACTTAAACATAAAATGGGAAACCATAAAAATACTAGAAGCATCCACAGGCAGCAAAATCTCAGACACTGCCGAAGCAATATTTTCACCAATACAGCACCTAGAACAATGGAAATTAAGGAGAAAATAAACAAATGGAATTACATCAAAATAAAAAGCTTCTGCACAGCAAAAGAAACCATCAACAAAACAACAAGAAAGACCACTGCATGGGAGAATATATTTGCCTATGTTATCTCCTATAAGGGTTTAATCTACAACATTTACAGGGAACTCATACAATTTAACAGAAGGAAGATAAACAATCCAATAAAAAAGGGCAACGGACCTAAATAGACACTTTTCAAAAGAGGACATACAGAAAGCCAAGAGACATATGAAAAAATGCTCAAAGTCACCAATCATCCAAGAGATAAAAATCAAAATGACAATGAGGGACCATCTCATACTTGTGAGAATGACTATCATCAACAAATCAACAAATGACAAGTGCTGGCGAGGATGCTGAGAAAAAGTTATCCTTTTGTACTGTTGTTGAGAATGCATACTGGTGCAGCACTAAGGAGAACACTATGGAGTTTCCTCAAAAAACTAAAAATGGAACTCCCATTTGACCCAGTGATTCCACTTCTAGGAATATATCCCAAGAAACTGGAAACACCAATCAGAAAGGATATATGCACCCATATGTTTGTAGCAGCACAATTTATCATAGCTAAGATTTGGAAACAGCCTAAATGCCCATTAGTAGATGAGTGAATTAAAAAACTCTGGTACATCTACATAGTGGAATACTACACTGTGGTAAAAAAAAAAAAAAAAAAAAAAAAAAGAAGAAGAAGAAGAAGAAGAAGGATTTCTTACCATTTGGAACAGCATGGATGAAACTGGAGAGCATTATGCTAAGCAAAATAAGCCAGTCAGAAAAGATAAATATCACATGATCTCACTCATTTGTGGAATATAGAGAACAACATAAACTGATGAATAAAAACAGATCCAGCCGAGACCAGTTTGGCTCAGTGGATAGAGCGGCGGCCTGTGGACTGAAAGGTCCTGGGTTCGATTCTGGTCAAGGGCATGTACCTTGGTTATGGGCACATCCCCAGTAGAGATGTACAAGAGGCAGCTGATCGATGTCTCTCTCTCATCGATGTTTCTAACTCTCTATCTCTCTTTCTTCCTCTCTGTAAAAAATCAATAAAATATATCTTTAAAAAAAAAACGAAACAAAAAAACAGATCCAAAGACAGAGAAGCATCAATCAGACCATCAAACCTCAAACAGAGGCAGTTTGGGGAAAAGGGAGAGATCAACCAAAGTACTTAAATGCATGCATATAAGATTAACCAATGGAGACAGATACTAGAAGGGTGAGGGCACAAGCGAGGCTTGGAAGCTTATGGGGATAAGGACACTTATGGAATACCTTGATCAATAAAGGGGAAAAACAGAAAAAATAATTTAAAAATAAAAAAATATGCCCATTGCCCAGCTGATGAGAAAGCAGATGGGAAATCAGAACTGCCAAATGATTTTTCAAGAACACCTCAACTGTCAACCAAACTGACTTTTCCCAGGTATACAACTATAATTTAGTGTTCCTGTAGTTTAGTATGTATACAACTATAGTTTAGTATTCCTGTCAAAGTAGCAATATTTTACTGATATTTCTTTTTGTTTGTTTGTTTATATAAATATATTTTATTGATTTTTTTACAGAGAGGAAGGGAGAGAGATAGAGAGCTAGAAACGTTGATGAGAGACAATCATCGACCAGCTGCCTCTTGCACACCCCCTACCGGGGATGTGCCCACAACCAATGTACATGCCCTTGACCGGAATCGAACCCGGGACCTTTTAGTCTGCAGACCAACACTCTACCACTGAGCCAAACCGGTTTTGGCTGATATTTCTTTTACTTCTCTACTTTCTATGAAAAAAATGAATATGGTGGTTCCACCTTTCTGGGAACAAACCCACTTCTAAAATTTATCCTGCAGAATTAACTGCATCTCTAAACAAAGATGCCCATTGCTATATTATATTAGATCAATGTCTAAGTAAATTGTGGTACATCCATTGGAAGAATAGTAAGCAGTCATTAAAAGTCATGTATAGTACTATCTAAAAATATTCACAATATATTGTTAAATGATAAGGATTACAAGACGAATAACTATTAAGAATTTTGGAAGCAACATCTCAAGTTAAACATTAAGACAGCTTTCAGCTTTCTGACAACTAAGGAAAAATGGAAAGTTTTCATGTTTCATAAAAATTACTAGATAAGTGTTTTTCTTCTAAAGAACGCTTTTCTTTATCTTTACCATAAATTATGAGTTAAGCTTTTATAACGAAAACATGTTTATACTGTAAACTATTCTAAGGAATACAAAGAGGGGAATTAAAAAAAAAAAGAAGTGAAGAGATATTTGGTTCTAGAGAGAAAATGAATTCTGGGAGAATTTGTGAAGTTTAGTTAATTAAATAATTGTAGATTTATGGAAGTATGTCAATTTATGTTAACAAATGTAAATTACTCAAAACCAAGAATTAAAGCAATACCAAAAGACTTACAGACAAAAATACATGAAAACTTTCACCTATCAAAAAAACAAACACACAAACAAACAAAAAACAGGGAGGATGAGGACAGTTATGTGATACCACAATTTAAAAAAAATTAAAATTAAAAAAAAAAAAACAACAGACTGTCTAACCAGGGGTGGGAACTTTTTTTCAGCCAAAGGCCATTTGGATATTTATAGCATTTGTGGGCCATACGAAATTATCAACTCAAAAATTAGCCTGTTATGTTTGGTCAAAAATTTAATTAATTTACCCCTAATGCTTGGCAGACTAAATGATTTCATGAGCCTTATTCGGCCTACAGGCCAGACTTTTCCCACCCCTGGTACCAGCTATGATTATGCTGATATGTCCTTCATGAAAGTATAAAAATGTCTAGCTTCCCCATGTCTAGGATAAACCATTTCTTCTGCATTACTTACATACAACACTTACAACAAAAGATATGGCTTCCCCGCCACACACACTGATCAATTCTCCCACACAAACTGGGTATCCTGTAATTCAATTTAATTCAACCAGAATGACTGCATACCCCACAGATTAAAATTATTAATCCTATAAAACTGCTCCCACTTTAGGTGCCAATTGCAAGTAGTAAGTCCCTGTTATCCACAACTTCTGTATGACTTGGTTACAAATCAGAAGTTTCCAACACTCTCTCAGGTTCAATAATTGGCTAGAGTATTTTAGTTTATTTATTTACTTACTTTATTTTTTTGTTGTTAATCCTCACCCAAGGATATTTTTTCATTGATTTTTAAGGATATTGGAAGAGAGGGAAAGACAGAGAGAGACACAACAATGTGATAGAAACACATTGATTGGTTGCCTCCTGCACGATTCCTGAACAGGGCCCAGGCTGAAAAGGAGCTTGTAACCAAGGTATGTGCCCTTGACTGGAATCTAACCCAAGTCTCTTTGGTCCGCAGGCTGATGCTCTATCTGCTGAGCTGAATCAACTAGGGCTACAAAGAGTATTTTAAAAAATACAAGTGAATAGCTATATGAAGAGATCCATAGAGTAAGGTCAGAAAGGATCCCATAGAGTTGGGGTGCACCACCCTCCTGGATTATAAATGCATCACCACCCCAAAAGCTCTACAAATCCTGTACTTCCGAGATTTGTATAGAGTCTTCATCATGTAGGCATAAAAGATTACTTATTTTCTAATCCCTTTCCCTCTTCAGAAGGTGGTGGGTGGGACTCATAGTTCTAATCTTCTAATCTTGGCTTTGTCTTTCTACCCTGTTTCCCCGAAAATAAGACAGTGTCTTATATTAATTTTTGCTCCCAAAGATGTGCTAGGTCTTATTTTTAGGGGATGTCTTATTTTTCCATGAAGAAGAATACGGTACACATTTATTGTTAAATGAAAATAAAGGAAATTTATTACCTGTATACAATACGGTAGTATGGTAGTTGTCAACACAAACCAGACAAACTGTGAATCCTACAGTATCAAGAATTTACTCATTTATTCAATGACAATCATGTCATCATCTTCTGGAACATCATCATAACAATCCAATTCCTGAATATCCTGGTGAATTTCTCTCAGAATCAGTGGACCAAATCTCTCATGTTTAGCCTGGGGGGGGGGCTTATTTTGAGGGGGATGCTTTATATTTCACTCAGAAGGAAACCTGTAAGTAGGTCTTATTTTCAAAGGATGTCTTATTTTCAGGGAAACACGGTAGTAACCAGCCTCTATCCCAGTGTCCAGCAAGAGCTGTTTCATTAGAACAAAAATGCTCCTATCATCCAAGAGCCTTGTGTCTGGAACCAAAGTAAAACACTAAATATTAGCAGGAACTGGGAGCAGAGACCAAAGATATATATTTTTATTATTTATTAATACTTATCTACCTATGGACTTCCTGCACGCCAAGCCTGGAGAAGAAAGAGCTGTGTGTAAAAGAAAGTGATGAGAAAGTAAAGAGTGGAATAGAAGAGTGAAGAAAGAAAAGCTGAGCAAGGACACAGAATCTGACACCCTAGGATGCCAGGTATGCAGGTCTCAGCTAGAGTCAGAGGAGAGCAGAATTCTGAGTCTCTACTTTGTAAGTCTGTTCATTTCTTTGCTTTGGTGGTTTTCCAGTTTCAGGTTTTTTGTTTTGCCCTCAGTTACTTAGTAAAGTTACTAAAATTCCAACCCTGTTTAAACTAAATGAAGAAGAAAAGGAGAACTGTCCTCCAGACATGGCTGACAGGAACTTCAGAGAGTCTGGACTGGCAGGGCACTCTGGTCACAGCTGTGGTGCCAACTTGAGGCCAGAAATAACCCAGCAAGGCTAGAGATGGAGAGAGACCTCTGAAGACCAGGGGCCTCACAGCTGGCTTGGGCATGACAGATAATCCCATCAAAGTTTGCCCCCAATTTTATTAGCTTTTAAGACTTACCCAGGGAAGGTATTAGAGAGAGAGCATTTTAGTCCGCTTCCAAACTGTTAGCCAGCTTCTATGTTTTAAGAAATTATTTAAATTCTGTATTTGCTCCTTTTGGGGGGATGCTAAAATAGTGCTGGTGTTTAGTATACTGCTAGAATCAGGGGAAAAAATATGATTACATGTTTAAAAATCCAACTAGAGCCCTGACCAGCATGGCCTGAGCACCAAAGGGTGACAGGTTCAATTTCCAGTCAAGGGCACATATCTAGGTTGCAGGTTTGATCCTTGTCCCCAGTTGGAGAGTGGTGGAGGGGGCAACCAATCCATGTTTCTCTCTCATACAGATCTTTATTTTTGCTCTCTCTCTCCTTCTCCCTCTCCCCCCCCCCCTCCTCCCTCTATTCTCTAAAAATGAAGAAAATAAAATAGCCTCACTCCTCTGGTGAAAACTAAAAAAAAAAAAACAAAAAACAAAAAAAACACACAAACAAACAAAAAACCACACACAGCTAGAGAATAGGTATTTTAAATCTATTCTCTAGCTGGTTTTTTTTTTTTGTTTGTTTGTTTGTTTTTGTTTTTGTTTTTTGTTTTTTTGTTTTTTTTTAGTTTTCACCAGAGGAGTGAGGCTATTTTATTTTTTCCAACTGGGGGCAAGGATCAAACCTGCAACCTAGGTATGTGCCCTTGACTGCACGCCTCTGGCAGCCTAGTCACCCCAAACTGACCCTCTGCAGAACTGGTTACCCCCAACTGTCACCCCTTCCGGCCTGGTCTCCTCACACAGCCTGCTGTTTAGTCATCTGTCTGGTTGTTTAGGTCGTGACAGCCCTTAGCTTTTCATATATTAGGATTAGTAGTAAGTTACTCTAACTGGGTGTCTCAGTTAGTGGAGCACTGCTCCATGCACTAAAAGGTTGCAGGTTTGATTCCCAGTCAGGGCACATACCCAGGTTTTGGGTTTGATCCTGGTTTGGGGCATGTAGGAAAGGCAACTGAAGATGTTTCTCTCTCACATAAATATTCCTTTCCCTCCCTTCCTCTCTCTAAACATATCCTTAGGTGAGAAATAAAAAATAATAATCTATACTAATAAAATAGACACATGTAAATTGACCGTACTTCCGCTATGCCAAGAAGCCACGCCCACCAACCAATCACAAGTGGGTATGCAAATTAACCCAACCAAGATGGCTACAGCCACAGAGCAAGTATGAGGCTTGGGTTTCCCTGGCAATGGAGGGAACCAAGCTTCCTGTCCACTCTGGATAGCCCTGGGCTCTACTCAGGACTACAAAGTTTTAATTATCCTACCTAATAAAAGAGTAATATGCAAGTTCAGCATCACTCCACTACACCCAAAGATATGCCCACCAGCTATGCCTACCAGCCAATCATTGCAAGTATGCAAATTAACCCCAACCAACATGGCTGCCATCACAGAGAGCAGGAGGGAGGCTTGGGTTTCCCTAGCAATAGAGGAAGCCAAGCCTCCACTCAAAGATACAAAGTTTCAATTATAAAAGATAAATCCCAAGAAAAATGGCGGCAGCCACAGAGCTGGAGAGAGCAGGCTAGGATTTCCCCTGGTGACCTAGGAAGCCAAAGCTTTCAACCTGCCCTGGCTAGCCAAGGCTTCTACTCCAGGTTACAAAGTTTCAATTATAGAAGGTGAATAAACTCCAACAGAAATTGCTGCCACCATGGAAAAAGCAGAAGGCTTTGCTCCACGCTACAAAGCTTCAATTGTAAAGATAAATATATCCCAGATGCCAGGGCCTCTGCTTGGGTCTCCTTGGGTCACCGGGGGGCATGGCCAGCCTGCAAACCACCACAGGCCTCTCATCCAGGCTGTTCCATGCCCAAAGGGAACCCCTACCCTGATCAGGGCACCCTTCAAGCCAAACCAGCTGCCTCCATCCATGCACCAGGTCTCTATCCTATCTAATAAAAGAGTAATATGCAGATTGACCATCACTCCAATGCTCAAGATCAAGATAGCTGCCCCATTTGGTCAAAGATCCTGCCCCCTTGGTCATCCAAGAGGACCATGGGAGGGGCAAGAAAATATAATTACATAGGAGTCATCACCCAGCTTCCCTTTTGTATGACACAAAATCAAAAGAATACCCCTTTGTGTATAAAATTAAAGAGAGGTTTCTGGCTTATGTAGACACCAAAGAAAGGATGGCACTACTATCACTACTAGCCCCTGGGAGAGATGCAGAAAATGTAACTAAGACCTGGTCTGTAGAAAAAGAAATGAACAGCCAGTATGAAATGGAATCGCCATGGCCTAGAACAAAGAATATCCTTATATGATATTATTCTACAATGTCATTAAATTTTTTTCCCAGATTTGTGTTACCCCAATTACATATAATAGTACCTCGAACCATTGGGGATCAATAACAAGTCATCTTTTTGGTGCTTGGAGACAAAGGTAACACATCCCTAGATATTTTAGAATTACAACAGCATAATATATAATTAACCCAAACAAACTTACAAACCAATTCTTTGAATATCTGGCAGCAATTTAAAAATGACATGAAAGGACTTAATCCCTTCCATTGTGTAGAGGGCCTCCTGGGAAGACACCTGAGCATTCTATATTGGCCCCTCTTGCTCTTTTTGGCCAATAGGAACCCTCTTCTCACAATCCAATTGCCCACAGCTGCTGCCTGAGCTTTCTGTTCATGTTGAGGTTGAAGCCTTGTGATGACTGATACCATGGGGCGACCTGGGCCCTCCCTGGAGAAAAAACCCAAGTTCCCCAAGATATGTGATCAGTGCTGGGGCTCCGACATCAGGCGTGGGAATTGTAAGGCAGGAGCTGGATGTGAAGGCTATGGGGTCATAGTATACCAAGGAGACAGAACTGAACCTCAAATCTCCCTGCTTGGCCTCAGAGGATGGCTGGTTAGCCAGAGTCGGATAAGATTCCTCATGGAGGGAACAACCTAAGACAGGCACAGTCGCAGAGGGGCCATCAGGAGAGAACTTGGAGGTCAACTGACCCTCACCCCCCCCCCAACTTTGCAGGCGCCTGAAACCTCACCCCTGCTGAGAGTTTCCTGTCCCCATGGCAGCTTAACTTCCCATGCCCAGCTCAAATCAGGACCCACGTAAAAGACAGAGACTTGGCTGACAGCAGCTGCCCTCTCACTACAACAAGACTTGTTTGAGTTGTCTTGTACTCATGGTGTGGGGAAGTGGGTTTTTGATATGTAAATCCAGCCTACCACCAGGAATGCTCAGGGTCTACTCAAGAAGGCAAATAATCCTTTCCATTGATATTTACATGGTAAAATAAGATTGTTTTAGAGTAATAAATCTGACAGTAAAATAGTAGACAAGTTTATAGGCTAATTTAAATTGGCTAATTGAAATAAGCAAATAGTCTAGAAAAATTAATTGCATTGGACAAAAAACTGTTCCTAAGTGTTAACTAAAATTTTTATTGGTAGTTCATCTCATGATAAAAATCTCACAACAGGAAAAGAACCTAAAGCAGTCATATTATAGTGCAAAAAATTAAAATTTAAAAGCTGTCAAGACTACATTATAAAATTTTTAAAAGCCTCCTAATATTTAAATCAAAAAAGGGGGAAAGTAGAATAATATCATAAAAGGAAAAATATCCTGTAAGTAAATTACATCTAGAAAATTTGTACTTTAGAAAATTAATTGTAATACTAACAGTAAGGCACCCATGAAAAACACACATGGTATCAAAACAAGCCAGAGGAAAATCATTTGGGTAAAAAATGAAAAAGAATCCCAAGTCAAATTTATAGAAAATATTCCTTCATTAACTTTTAGTCAAGAATATGTTTGTATATTTTCAGAAAACAACTCTGAGACCATGTGGATTCCGGCAAAAGAAAGGAATTGACAGGACTACTCCAACTGTGAAGACAGAAGAGAAGCAGTCCAGAGATGGAAGATGCTGATGCCTTGCCATAACAGCAGTCAGCAGCTGTTATGGTTGCCCAGGTTGCCCAGGACCAAACCTGCATTACCATCATTTGTCCACCATCCAGAACTGAATTATCATTACTGACATTTACACATAAGGAACTATTTGACATCGAAATTGGGTCTCAAAAGAACTGTTGGCCCAGAAAGAAACTCACTACAGACTGATTCATATGCCTTTAAGCATAACCTTTTTGTCTCATTTTCGATCCTTTTAAGTATATTTCCAGGAGGACATGATCTCACTCATCTAGGGGAAATAGTGAACAACATAGACTGATGAACAAGAACAGACCCAGAGATAAGGACCCATGGGTCAGAATGTTGGACCTCAAAGGGAGGGTGGGGATAAAAGGAAGAGATCAACCAAAGGATGTGTGTGCATACATATGAACCTAACCAGTGGTCAAGGACAATAGGGGGGTGAGGGCATGAGTGGGGAGGGGTGGGGAATTGGAATGGGGGGTTGAGGACAAATATGTGATACTTTAATCAATAAAGAAATTTAAAAAAAACAAAGATGGTAGCTCCCATGTGGACACAAGATGGCCACCACACAATGGCCAGCAGGGGAGGGCAGCTGGAAGAAATCAGACCTGCAGGGAAGGGCAATTAAGGGCGATTAGGCCAGCAGAAGAGGGAAGTTGGGGGCGACCAGGCCTGCAAGGGAAGGTAGTTGGGGGAATCAAGCCTGCAGGGGAGGGCAGTTAGGGGTGACGAGGCCAGCAGAGGAGGAAAGTTGGGGGCCACCAGGCCTGCAGGGAAGGGCAGTTGGGGGGGACCCAGGCCTGCAGGGGAGAGCAGTTGGAAGGGACCAGGCCTGCAGGAGAGGGCATTTGGGGGGAACCAGGCCCTCAGGGGAGGGCAGTTAGGGGTGACAAAGCCTGAAGGGGTGGGCAGTTAGGGGCAAACAGGCTGGCAGGGAAGCAGTTAGGCATCAATCAGGCTGGCAGAGGCATGGTTAGGATGTGATCAGGCTGGCAGGCAGAAGTAGTTAGGGGCAATCAGGAAGGCAGGCAGGCGAGCATTTGGGAGCCAGCAGTCCTGGATTGTGAGAGGGATGTCTGACTGCCCGTTTAGGCCCAAACCCACCAGGAACAGGCCTAAACAGGCAGTTGAACATCTCTCGAGGGTGCAGGCTGGAAGGGTGAGGGACATACCCACCACCCCCCTTACACGAATTTCATGCACCAGGCCTCTAGTAATTACATAATAGTAGTAATTAGAAAATAAATACAATTTCTTTTAAATGTTTGAGAATGTAACCATAAAGAAAATGCACAGATGAGCAATTAATGTAATAAACACTAGGATGTCTTATGCATCCAAAATAATAAAAGCAATAGTAAAGTCAACATGATAATTAATATCACAAATGAAATTTAATTTAAACTTTGGACCACTTTAGAAACTCAACCATGTTTTTTACAAACATTTCCTCACCATTTAGTTTTCCATGTTAGTTGTTTGAAAATACCTCTACTGTTTGAACTTTGTTTTAAAGTTACCCTGAGTGGGAAATATTAAAAGTTATTTGACCCTGACCAGGGTGGCTCAGAGGTTGAGTGTCAACCTATGAACCAAGAGGTTATCTGTTCAATTCCCAGTCAGGGTACATGCTCAGGTTGCAGGCTTGATCACCAGTGTGGAAAGTGCAGGAGGCAGTCCATAGATATTTCTCTCCCATAGATGTTTCTATCTCTATATTTCTCCCTCCCCCTCTCTCTAAAATCAATAAAAACATATTTTTTAAGTTACTTGATTCAAAGGGGCATTCTTGTGACACTGTCAATCCTATATGATAAAAGTCTAATATGCTAAGTGTCTGGTCAACCAGTCAGCCATTCAACAAATCAAAGCATAATAAGCTAATGATATGCTAAGGCCATTCAACTGCTTGCTCTGGTGTGCACTGACCACCAGGGTGAAAATATTATAGTTGAACAGGTGACCAATCACTATGACATGCACTGACCACTAGGGGGCAGACATTACAACTGGTATGTTAGCTTGCTGCTGAAGTCTAGCCAATAGGGACTAGGTGAGATGGGCCAGACATGCTCTGAAGCCCTCCTGTGGTTCCTCCCTGGTTGGCCAATTCCTGAATCCCTCCTCAGCCCCGATCATGCACCAGTGGGGTCCCTTGGCCTGGCCTGCACCCTCTCACAATCCAGGACCCCTAGTGGGATGTTGGAGAGCCGGTTTCAGCCCAGTCCTGCAGGCAAGGCGGAGAGACCCCACTGACGCATAAATTCGTGCACCAGGCCTCTAGTAGGGTAATAATCAGTTCTGTACTGCTAGGTCACCTTAGTAGCATGATTAGGAAACACAGGTGGCAACAGATGGGTCTTGGCTCGTAAGTAGTATAAGGACAACAAATCATAACACTGTTTACGATTCTACTGCTCTGGATATCTATTTCTTGGGTAACTAAAATCTCCATAGCTCTGATTATCAGTTCTATCATTTCACTTTAGTGAGGTAAGCACATAGCGTACACATAAAAAGTTAGTATAAAAGAAAATATCTTCCACTTTTAAAGCAACCAATGTCTCAGTTTAGCCTAATTTATGGCAACAGTTGAAGAATAAAAATACTCATTGATAACTGTGTTAATCATTTCCTGCCAGGAACCTAGCCACAAACTTACAATCAAGTTTCTAGACCAAATTTCTACAAAAAAACACACACAAAAAAAAAAAAAAACATGCTCTGAAGAAGTATGCATCTCCTTTCCAAATAGCAATCAGAGTGTTTCATTCATTTCTGATCATAAGCACACTATTTATACCAAAGTACTTGTCTAGTTAGCATCAAGTGCCATGTTTAAAATGGTATAACAGAGAAGTTCTATGCTTGAATTCAAAGGTCTAAAATGAAAAACAGGTCTTCCAAAAAGTATAAATGTCCAGTCATAAGATAAATAAGTATTAGGGCTAACTACAGTTAACACTGCTATGCTCTATATAGAAAAGTTGTTTAGAGAACTAATCCTAAGAGCTCTCATCAACGAAGTAAATGTTTTCTTTTTCCTTTTATTGTATCTATATGAGAACATAGATGTGAACTAAACCTAATGTGGTAATAATTTCCACACTATATATAAATCAAATTATCAGGCTGTGCACCTTAATCTTTAAAAAATAAATCAATAAATAACAGGCCTCTCAAATGCCCAGAGCCCACAGTGAATGTTCAGAGTCCAGCTCTTTCCAAGGGAGCAGAAGATCTGCATGAGCCACAGCTTAAGTGGGACTATCACCTTCTAAGACACAGGCTGGCACAACTTTTGTCTACAGGGCAGAAGGTCATATAGTCTCTACAACTAATCAACTCTACACTTAGCACCAAAGCAACCACAGACTATATGTAAATGGATGTTTGTGGCTGTAAGCCAATAAAACTTTATGGACCCTGAAAATTGAATTTCATGTATTTTCACATGGAACAATACATTAGTTTTCCTTTGCTATTTTTCAACCATTGAAAAATATAAAAACCACTGTTAACTCACCAACCATATTTAAACAAGTAGCCATATCTGTCCTATGGGATTTGTCACCCTGACATAGGTAATAGTTTGCCTTCATTTTTTACCTATCCCCCCATAATGTAAACCTACAAGGTATGTGCCTTTTCTTTTAGCAATGAGTTCCTTTGCTTCTTTAGGTCTCTAATGCCCTCAGGTCCCAAAGTCCATCAGAACAATGAAGAGGTCAAAAAAGTATTGGAGCATGGACTAAAGAAAGGGCATGTGCCCCTCTTATTTTGCTTTGCAGCTTTGTTTTGATCTTTGCAAGTTATATAACCATTCCAAATCTCCATTTCACCATGTATAAAAAGAGGATCATGGTATCCAACCAATGAATGCATTTCTGAAGGTAATTCAGAAATGAGCAGGGAAAGTAGAGCAAAAATATAACATATGGAGAAAAACTGCCCAACACAATTCAGGCATTGCCTGATGATTCACTGGTAAATTGCAAGACTATGGTAGTGTAGTGTATGATCCTGGGTAAAGAAAGGAAGCTCAGTGAATTTAATTAAGTCCTGGGAAAAGAGGCAGCTAGCAATCTCACTGACTGCATGCCACTTTTCATAATTCTCTGAGTGGACTAAAAACAACAAACATAAATTAAGATTCTTCTCTATGTTCAAAAAATAGGGAAGTACTGTGAAGAGTACAAAGATGAATAAGACTTAGCCCTTACTTCAAAAACTTTATAAGTTAATAAACAACTACTATACAAAGCAGGTATGATTAGTATAAATTAACTGCATTAAGTTCAAAGAGAGCCAAACAAAAGACAGTAGGAGGAAGAATTTCTAGGAGCTAAATTTTTAAAATGAATAGAATTTCAAGAATAGGCAAACAAAGCCCTGAACAACATTTCTCAGTGGTTAGATCCTTGGCCTGTGCACAGGAGGATTGTGGGTTTGATTCCCAGTTGGGGGCATATACTAGTATTTGAGTTGCTGGTTCGATCCCCAGCCTCAGTTGGGGCATGTGCAGGAGACAATTGGTTGATGTGTCTCTCTCACAGGGATGTTTCTCTCTCCATGATCTTTCTCTCTCATATATATAACCAATAAAATAATAAAAATAAACTCTTTAATTCATATATTCATCCCTTTATTTTTTTTATTACTTTATTGGTTAAGGTTTCACATATTTGTCCTCATCCCCCCCCATTCTCATCCCAAACCCCTCCCCATGCAAGTCCCCACCTCTCTATTATATATCAATCCCTTAAAAAAAAAAAAAAAAAAAAAAAAGGACAGACAGAAATTTGACAGTACAGTCATACAGATAGCACAACTCAAGAATACTCAAATCCCTTAAATAAAATGGTGTACAACAATGTATGCAAACTATTTCCAAAAATTTGAAAATAAAATCAATCTCTTCTAAAATCACACACTCTTCTAAAAACACACACACACAGGAACATACACACACACACACACACACACACACACACTCACACACACACAATGAATACAATCCATGGATTCCCACCTCAGGTTGAAAAGACCGTTTTCAATCCACAGCCAGTTAATTCTGAGGATGCAGAATCCTTGGATATAGAACCCATGGATTCATAGGGCTGAATATACTATAGGATTGTAGAACATGAGGATTCTCAATGTCACTAGACATTACTGATTTATTCTCCAAAGATTTTGTTCTTTCGACAATCTGAGAATTTTCATCATTACAGCACATAGTATGTAACCAGAGTTCATTTTAAAATAATTTAGCCAATGTGATGGGTAGAAAAGAGTATTTCATTTTAAATTTCATTTTAATTTTTATTTCCTATCCTCACATTGTCTAGAGCTGTTTCATATGTCTATTTCTATACTATGAAATAAATGGCACAGTATGTTTAAGAATGAGGAGTTGTATGTGGCTGGAGCCCAAGACACAGAAATTGCAGAGAGGATAGCCTCTCTCTTTCTTCCAGAGGTTTCTCTGGGAACTTGTTCTTTCCCTCTCCACCCTGTTAATTGCTAGTTTATATCCTCAAGTTAGACACAAACCTCTTCTTTCCTCCTTAAATGTGCCTGAATAATTTAAAGAGTTTATAAATGAACATGGTTGAAAAATGCTCGTCTTGACAGAAATATCTGAAACCATTTTCTCCATTCTTGCCTAAAACTTGATTTTGCCAAACTTAGATTATAAAATTCAAGATACCTTAGTAAACACACAAAAATTCTGATCCGCAATGCTCATATATAAGGATTACCTGAGGCCAGGGAAGAAAGAGACACTCACGACCTTCAGAAGGAGTAATCTTCCAAAAGTCTGAATCCTGCTTTAAAAAGGCATAAATTTGTGTTGGCTAGGTGATTCAGTCTGTTGGAGCATTGTTCTGTACACTAAAAAGTTGAAAGTTCAATTCCCAGTCAGGGCACATACCTAGGTTGAGGGTTTGATACCTGGTCAGGGTGCAAAGGGGAGGCAACTGATTAGTGTTTTTTTGTTTTTTGTTTTTTTTTTTTTTAATCAATGTTTTTTTTCTCTCTCTCTCCCTCCTTCTTTCTCTAAAATCAATAAATATATCCTCAAGAAAGGATTAATTTTTTTAAAAGGCAGAAATTCTCAGATTGAATTAGAAAGCAATGTAGTTGGAATGTAAAATGGTGCCTTGACAGGACAGTTAAACACTTTAATGTTAAATCACAGTTTATTTGCCTGAATTTTTTTTTTTTTAATTACTCTAAGTCTCTAATAAAAATGATTCGTGACCTTTGGGAAGATTTCTACTTGTATTAAAACTTGTATCAAAATTAAAAAAAAAATCTGATCCAGATCTGGAGATCTGGTTGCAAATCCTTGGCAGAAATGCATTCACTCTTCTCCTCACATCTAGAAGGAAAAAAAAAAAAAAAAAAAAAAAAAAAAAAAAAGTGCAGGAAAGATAAAGCAAGGTACCAACCCAATTTTTTTGACATTCATTGGGAAGGTATTGCCACAAAAGCTTCCATGGGGATACAATTTATTTTAAAATCTTTATTGTTGAGAGTATAACAGATGGCCTCCCCCCTCCCCATTTTTCCCCTCCACCTGGGGTTCCCACACCACCCCAGACTTTGCCACCCTATTGTCTGTGTCCATAGGTAATGTATACTTGCATATACAATCTTTGTTTAATCTCTTCCAGTTCCACCTTCCTTCTGAGATTCCTCAGTCTGTTTCATCTTCATGCCACTGATTCAATTAATTATTCACCAGTTTATTCTGTTCATTAGATTCTTATTTAATCTAAAAATAAAAATAAATAAGAATCTAATATTCTGTTCATTAGATTCTTATTTATTTTATTTATCTAAAAATAAAAATAAATAAGAATCTAATGAACAGAATATTAGATTCTTATTTATTTTTATTTTTAGATTCAATTATTGATAGACATGTATTTATTACCTTTTCATTGTTTATACCAGAGACCCAGTGCATGAAATTCATGCACGGAGGCAGTGGGGTATAACTTAGCCCAGCCTGTATCCTCTCCAATCTGGGATCCCTCTCACAATCCAGGACTGCTGGCTCCCAACTGCTTGCCTGCCTGCCTTTCTGATTGCCCCTAACCACTTCTGCCTGCCAGCCTGATCACCCCCTAACCATGCCCCTGCTAGCCTGATTGATGTCTAAGTGCTCCCCTGCCAGCCCAATTGCCCCTAACTGCCTTCCCCTGCCAGCCTGGTCACCCCCAACTGCCTTCCCCTGCCAGCCATCTTTGACCATATGGGGGCTGCCATCTTGTATGTTGGAGTGATGGTCAATTTGCATATTACCTCTTTATTATATAGGATTTTTTATCTTTTTCTTTTTCTTCTTCTTCTTCCTCTTCTTAAAGAATAAACTTCAACATTTCCTGTAATACTGGTTATATGGTGATGAACTCCTTTAGCTTTATCTTATCTTTGAAGCTCTTTATCTGACCTTCAATTTTAAATGATAGCTTTGCTGAGTAGAGTAATCTTGGATGCAGGTCCTTCCTATTCATCACTTTGAATATTTCTTGCCACTCCCTTTTGGCCTTTTTAGTTTCTATTGAGAAATCTGCTGACAGTCCTATCAGTAACCAACTGCTTTTCTCTTGCTGCATTTAAGGTTCTCTCTTTGTCTTTAGCCCTTACCATTTTAATTATGTTTTTATGTGGGCCTCTTTGGGTTCCTCTTGTTCAGGACTCTCTATGCTTCCTGACTTGGAAGACTATTTCTTTCACCAGGTAGGGAAAGTTTTCTGTCATTATATCTTCAAATGGGTTTTCAATAACTTGCTCTTCTTCTGGCACCCAGATGATGCAAATGTTGGTATGCTTGAATTTGTTCCAGAAGCTCCTTACATCAAGCGTGTCAAACTTACACTTTATTCATTTTTTAAATTTTTTCCATTTTGCTCTTTTGTTTGGGTGAATGTTGCTTCCTTATATTTCAAATCGTTGATTTGATTCTCAGAATTCTCTACTCTACAGTTGAATACCTGTAAATTATTCTTTATTTCAGTCTGTGTATGCTCACTAAAGTCCCTTGGAGGTCTCAGGAGATTCTTGAGTAACCTTATAATGGTGGTTTTTATATCCCATAGCTTGCTTTCTTCAATTTCTTTCATTTGTGACATGTTTCTTTGTTTCCACATTTCAGCTACTTCCCTGCATTTGTTTCTATGTTTTGGGTAGAGCTACTATGTCTCCTTGAATTGATAGAGTGACCTTATGTAGTATGTGTCCTATAGGGTCCAGTGGCTCAGCCTTCCCAATAACCTGAGGTGGACACTCCTGGTACACCCCTCTGCAGGCGTGTGCACAGTCTTGTTGTAGTTGAGACTTGATTGCTGTTGGTGTCTCTGGGAGGAACTGAACTCCAGGCCAATTGGCTGTGGGGACCAGCAACTACAGTGGGAGAGCTGCTGTGTAGGAGACATCCCTATGGAGAAGCACTTCCTTCAGTGGGACTTTGGTGCTCACTGAGTCTGCCCCTTGAGTGTGTCACTTGCATGTGTAGAGCTACAATCCGGTATGGTCTGACACTGACGACTTGTCTCATTGGCTCTTGGGTCTCTGGGGAAGTACAAAGTCAGCCACTGTCTGTAGCCACCAAGCAGGAGCTACAGAGAGATCCGCAGATTCCTCCTTTTTGTATTGGGTTTGGAAGTGCCCTAGCAAGACCTAGCTATGAAGCAAGGCAGGCTGGTACTAGTGTCAGGTCTTGGGTCTTTTTAATGGTTTTGGGGCACCCTGATCCAGTTGCAGCTTGTTTGAGAGATTTTAGCAAAGTCTGAAGCCTGAGGAGGGACAGGCCATTCATATGCAAAAGTCACTGTACACAGGTCAGGTGGGACTGCAAACTGGATGGGGTGGGGTCTCAGGGAATCACCATGGAAGAATAAATAGAAATGGCTTCCAGTCAGCCCCGTGTCCAGGGAGGTCTGGGGTATATAATTTTAGGTAAAATTCCATAAATGTATTTAAGGGAAAAATGATTGTTTTTAACCAGAATATTACTTAGTTCTTTCCATGGTAAAAACAAAGTGACAACCAAAATGGAATAAAAATAGCACACAGCAGAATGCTCAGTAAATATAACAAAAAGCAGTGTTCTTAACTTTGGTCAATACACAGCATCAAAACTAGAAAAAACTTTATTTCAAATTCTGATTAATGTGACTCAATTAGTACATTCTCTACTTCAGTGGAAAATCACTATAAATTTTTACTTTCAAAAAAGAGTTGCTATTATAATTCCAATAACACTATAATCCAATATTGCCTCACATACATATTTCTCTAATCCAATCATTTTCAACCCTTCAGGAGACATTTGGCCAATTTTCACTTTGAGATATTTTTTGTTCTCACACCTGAAGAGGGTGTTCTTGGCATCTAGTGGGTAGAGGCCAAGGTAGCTGCTAAACCAAGTACAATGACAGGACAACACCTACAATACATAATTACCTGGCTCAAAATGTCAATAGGGCCAAGAAACTCTATTTCGTCATGGCTAGCTGGGACATGGTGACAAATTCAGGAAGTTAGAGATGATAAGTACTCTTCTTTTTTTTTTTTTTTTTTTTAAATCAATCTTTATTGTTCATATTATTACAGAGGTTCCTCATTTCTTCCCCCCTCCACCAGGTTCCCACCCCACCCTCTGCCCCCTCCCCATCCCCCATTGTCCTCATCCATAGGTGCAGTTTATGTTCAGTCTCTTCTTCCCTCAATTTCCCCAATAGTAAATCCCTTTTCAGATAGTAAATCAGTTACTTAGCATTTTCTCATATCAATAATACCTCCACATGCCCAATGATACACTTCACACAAAAGACATTTCCCAATAGGTCCACCAGCTTCATCCAGGCCCCACCCAAGGCACTCACAGATCAACACCCCAGTCCTAAACTAACTCAACACATCCAGATCTAAGCCTTCATCACTTGATTCAGCAGACCCTCAATTTCCCACGAAAGTTTCCAGCCATGTCTGAGAAGCAGCCGTGGGGCAGGGGCAGGCGAGGAGCGAGCTGTTCTGGGCCTGGCTGCTCAGGGCCTGGCCTCTGTTGCTCTGGTTCATTCCACAACCAGCTGCTCTGGGTCTGGTCACTGCCGCTCCCGACCTAGTTGCTCTGGACCTGGCTGCTGCTGCTCCGGGCCTGGCCGCTCCCAGCCTGGCAGCCGCTGCTCCGGGCCTGGCCACACCAGCCCCGCCTGCTCCCCCGGGCCTGGCCGCTCCCAGCCTGGCAGCCGCTGCTCTGGGCCTGGCCACACCCAACCCGCCTGCTCCCCCGGGCCTGGCCGCTCCCAGCCTGGCAGCCGCTGCTCCGGGCCTGGCCGCACCTGACCCGGCTGCTCTGGGCCCGGCTGCCCCGGGCCCGGTCGCTCCGAGCCTGGCCACTCCCGACCTGGATGCTCTGGGCTTGGCTACTGCTGTTCTGGGTCTGGCTGCTCCCACCCCGGCTGCTCTGGGCCCTGCTTCTTCGGGCCCGGCCACTCCAGGTCTGAGTGTTCCTGGACTGGCCACCCTGGGCTTGGCCGCCTCCGCCTCATGCCTGGCTGCCACTGCCCCAGGTCTGGCTACTCCAGTGCTGGCTGTTGATGCTCTGGTTCTGGCTGCTGTTGTTCTGGGGCCTGGCCGTTGCTGCTCCGGGTCTGGCTGCCACTGCCTTGTGCCTGGCCACTCTAGGCCTGGCCGCCGCTGTTCCAACATTCTGTCCTTTTTTTTTTTTCTTTTTTCTTTTTAAAACGCATTTATGTTGCAATGTTGGCTGGTGAGTTGAGCTCTGACTTAGTCTTTGATTTTTCAAGATCTTCTTTGTATTCTTTCTTAAGTAATTTTACTATTTTTTGCTCTCACATGATTTCTTCACATTGAGAACTTCTTTGGTTTCTTCCTCCTGGTCCTGGGAGCTCAGCAGGTTGGCCTGTGGCACCCCTTTGTTCTCCGCGGGCTCCTGCGCTGCTTCAGCCTGTTGCCGGGATGGCGCCGCCCAGGAAGCAGCCCCCGGCTTTGGCTCCATTGCCCGAGCTCAGTGGTCAAAGGCTTAGGGGCACCCACGCCCCCAGGGGCCCCGTGGCCCGCCTCCTTGCTGGTGCCCGGTTGGCTGGAGTCCGGCAGGGGCTTCCGCTCCCCTCCGTGTTCCCCCAGCCTGGAGCTTTTTTTCTCCTTCCCGCTAGGGGAGTCCAGCATCAGAATCAACAGACTGTCCTCTGCGCGCAGTTTGCGCGAGTCCCACAGACTGTCCTCTGCGTGCAGTTTGCGCGAGTCCCGGGGGCCCGGCCTTTTGCCGCTCTCCCCAGACTCCACCTCACAACCCCGTCTCCCTCTGCCTGAGCTTGGGTCCCCAGGGATTAGCCCAGAACTGGGGTTCGGAGCAGTCTGGACTGAGGCCCAGTGCTGCTGGAGGCCTTGTTTCTTCCGGCTAGGGTAACCCAGCATCAGAGTCAACATTCATTCCTCTGCGCGCGCATTGCGCGAGACTCCGGGGGCCCTGCTTTTCGCCACTTTTCCGCCTCACGGCCCCATCTTCTCCTGCTGGAGCCTGGGTCCCCAGGGTCTGGCCCATAACTGGGGCTCAGTGCTGCCGGTTCGGGGGGCTCAGCGCTGCCGGTTTGGGGGTTCAGCCCAGGCTGGGGGTTTTATTTCCTTCCTGCTAGGGAAGGAAAGGCAGCTCCCCGCCCTCTCCTCCTCTCCGGCTGCGACCTCTCCGTGCACACATGCGGGCGGGCGCGCAGCATGTCTCTGTACCTTAGGCTTTTTTTCAGCTCCTCTGATTTTCTTTCTGGTTTTCTCTTTCCTTCTTGTTGTAGAATTTTCAGTCAGTCGACTACCTGTAGCTCTGGGCAATGTCCACTCTACATTTTAGTTGTATTCCATTGAAATTGTTGTGTGCTGCCGCAGCTAGATGTCTACCCGAGCAGCCATCTTGGATCCTCCCTCATAAGTACTCTTCTTATAGACCTCCTATGAAGCTACAGAACTTCTAGAGTTTACTTGATATTTACATGGACAAATAAAAGTTTCCTATTAAGTAATTTTCACTTAAAATATTTTAGGGAGAAAATGGAGCATAGCCCAGAATTCTAGCCATAGTATTAATCAGTGTGCCATCTATATCTATTAGCTTATCACATCCACCTTAAAAAGTTCATAACCAAACTGGTTACTGTTGGCTCTATGTATTATAAATTAATGTTTTTCTGTATTTAAGAGTCAGTTGAATTTCCCATGGCCATCCACCAAAAGCAACCAGTCCTCAGATTTCAGCAATGGGTTTTATATGGTCATTTTTTTTGGAAAACATTCATATCTGATATTCCCTTTCTCTGATATTAGAGTCTATTAAAACTTATTGTGCAGCTCCATGAAATTTAGAGACCAGAGTGGGAAAGGAAGAGGATTTGGACTGTAAACTTAAAGGCAGGAACAACAACAACAAAAAATGTCTTCTATAAAAAGTAAAGGGTATTGGTGATTAAATGAAATAAAATATACAAGGCTGAAGAGGTCCCTATAAAAGTAGCAAAGTTCTTAGAGGTTATTTTATTTCCCAATAAGATTCCTTGGGTGTTTCACAAAAAAAGTCATTTTTCTGGTGAATTTTTTTTAAACGTCTCCATTTCCATGTATGCTAAAGACATTTACTTGCCTATTTTCTAGCCGTTACATTAAAAGAAAAAGTTTGTTATAAAAAATTTCAGTTCAAATTTAAAGGAACCAAACAGGGTTCAGAAATCCATTTTGAAACCATCAGATATATCTGAGAGAAAGAAAAGCATTGTATTAACTGACAGAAACCCATTTGAATGTGAAGTTTCTCAAGCTAACAAAGCAGGAATGTAGAAACATGTTTACCCATTTAAGTTTTCTTAAACATTTAAAGATGAAGATAGGCCCTGCCAGGTGGCTCCTACTGTGCACCAAAAGGATACAGGTTTGATTCCTGGTCAGTGTACACACCTACTTTGTGGGTTCCATGCCTGGCTGGGCATATAAGGAAGGTAAGCTATGTTTTTCTCTCACCTTGCTGTTTCTCTCTCCTCCTCTTCCTCCTCTCTAAATATAAAAAATAGATAGATAGATGATAGATAGATAAATAGATAGATAGATAGATGATAGATAGATGATAGATAGATAGATAGATGACAGATAGATAGAAATAGATAGATGATAGATAGATAGATAGATAGATATCTCAGGTGAGGATTTCAAAGATAAAGGCAAAACTATTACTTCTGGGTTTAAGCCTGAAAGCAAAATTCGAGCAGAAAAGTGGCTTATGTACTGGAAGGAAGGAAGGAAGGAAGGAAGGAAGGAAGGAAGGAAGGAAGGAAGGAAGGAAGGAAGGAAGGAAGGAAGGAAGGAAGGAAGGAAGGGAAGGAGGGAGGGAGGGAAGGAGGGAGGGAGGGAAGGAGGGAGGGAGGGAGGGAGGGAGGGAGGAAGGGAGGGAGGAAGGGAGAAAGGAAGGAAGGCAGGCAAAATGATCCTAATTAAAAAACAAAATATATATATATAGCAGGACATTTATATGCAAGATCTAATTCCAGATAATTGAGCCTAGAGTTAAAGCACAAAAGTGGAAAACTGCAAGAATACCTCATGTGTGATAAATGGCAGCAAAGTTATGTTTAGACAAACATGTGGTGAGACTGTCTTTAATCTAGCTAAATGTAAAAAGTGTTGTTTTACATGAACTTGCCAATTCACTGCAAATCCAGCTTCTGAAAACAAGAACCTGCACCAGGTTTAGGAAAAGGACGGCTAAAGGGAGAACTATGTGTCCATAGTTTCCCCCTCCAAATCCCCAAGGAGGAAAGCTGCTGCCTAAAGGTATTGAGTAACTAGGCAGCCCCACTGAAAACAACCAGTTTTGAGCGTTGTTTTTGGCAAGAGGTTAGGTGTTACCGGCTGCTTCCTGGGGCGCTTGGAAGGAATGTGTCACCATCAATCAGAAAGTACACTGTTTAGGTCAGAAAAGGAGTACTGCCTAGTCCAACATGGATGAATCATGCACCTCCAGGAAAGGAGGAGAAAGGAAAGTTGCAGGAAAGGTGTTGGTGCCTAGGGACCTGCAAGACCAAAAGGAAATCCCGACTTGCAGTACAAAAATTCTTGCGCTCAGGTTACTGGGAATTCCAGGAGCAGGAGGGAGGGCACCCCAACTCTGCCCAAAAGCAGCAAGGGCGGGCGGGCACCCCCCTCTGCCCCGGGGACCAGCAACGCGGAGAGCTGTCCTGGCGCGGAGGAGCAGTCCATCCCATCTACCTCGGAGGGCCTGGAGATCACAGAGTAGCCACTGACCCCTGCGGTGCTGGGGAGGCCCGGCTACCCACCTAGCAAAGCCCGAGCCAAGAGATGAAGGATGAATGGACTGCCCTGTCCCCCCTCCCCCTCCCCCTCCCCCTCCCCCTCCCCTCGAGCCTCAGCAGACGGGTGCGGACCGCGGGAGTGCTCACCTGTGGGAATGCTGGCGGGCTTCTCCGAGTCTGCACCTAAGCAGGGACTCCAGGGCTGAAGGACGAGAGCCAGCAACAGCAGCCGAGGCTTCACGGTGCAACCCCCCATCTTCGGCTCCTCGAAGGCCTGCGCGTGCTCAGGCACCCCCACCTCCTGGCGGCGGCGAACTTCTCGCGAGAGAGCGGAAAGTCCAGGTCCTTCCCGGCCGATAACTCCCGCGACTATGGCCGGGAAGAGCGAGCCAAGTGCGGGCAGCCGGACAGCAGCTAGGACCGGTCCTTCGCGGAGGCGCCCCGGGCGCGGCGGGCAACTTATAGGCTTCCCTGGGGGAGGCGATGGGGCGGGCCGCGCCCTGGCTATTGGCCGCGCCGAGCCGCCGCGCTGCGGTGTGCGCCCGAGCTGTGGGTTCCGGCCCCAGGTCGGGGACTGTGCTCCACGCAGCCCTTGTGGGGACTGCCCGCGGCTACGTGTAGCGGCGCACGCAGGGCTGCGCTGAACCGGGAAGTGTGTGCTTAGTTTGGGAGTGGGCCTGCGAGCGCGGGGAGGAGCCGCGGGCGGGCGGCGCTCCCCTCGGCTTCTGCCGCCCAGCACCAGACGCTTTCTTTCCGTCAGCCACTAAGGGGGAGACTTGGCTCTTCTCTGCATTTGGATGCTATCCTTGTCCGAGTGACTGTAAATCCTCATCAATCTTAGAGCAAGGGCATCTCGCCAGACGCTAGCATGGAAATGAATCTCTCTAACCCTCCCCTGTTAAATTCAGGGGTCAAGTTTCTTCTCCCTGCAAAAGGAAGGCTCTGTTTTGATTGCTATGTAAACTGAAAGTTTTTACTGTCCAGGGAACATTTCTTCTCCAGTGCCAGGAGAGCCATAGACAGTGACTTGTAAATCCTGCCAGCGGATTTGGAGGCCAGCGGTGTAACCTGGGGCTATGCCTTACAAGTTCTTCCTTCAATTCACCTGGAAAATTGCCTCCCCTCTCCCCCCAGATCTCTGAGACATCTCGGGTTCTTGCCACTAAGCACATTTCTTTTTTCTGTATTACTTAACATTTTTAGCTAATCCAGTGTTTATTCTGCTGGGATGAGCAGGGGCAAAAACACAAATAAAGGAGAAAGCGTGAAAATATTGACTCATATATTTCTTGACATGAGCTGTTTAATGGGACAAAAAGACTCGGACTGGCAGTATGGCAGTATTCTACCTCTATCTTCCTAAAAAGGGGTGGAGAAGCCTGATTTGAAACAATACCCTTTCCAACTCTGAACCTTTGAAGTTAAAACAAAAAAATTATTGAAAAAGATATGTCCCAATTTGATCACATTTTGTCTAAAACTAGCATGATATGAGGGAAGATGGAAGAAGGCATAAAGTAGATAAATGGTGATGAAAAAAATAAAATAAAATTAGCATGGTTTTTTAAAAAGGTGGAAGCCCAAGCTGGGTAGCTTAGTTGGTCAGTGTCATTCCAATACACCAAAGTTGCATGTTTTATTCAGGTCAAACCAACCAATGAATGCATATATAAGTGGAACAACAAATCTCCCTCTCCCTCTCCCTCTCCCTCTCCCTCTCCCTCTCCCTCTCCCTCTCCCTCTCCCTCTCCCTCTCCCTCTCCCTCTCCCTCTCCCTCTCCCTCTCCCTCTCCCTCTCCCTCTCCCTCTTCCTCTTCCTCTCCTTTTTCCTCTCCCTTTCCCTCTCCCATCAATCAAATAAAAACAGGTGGAAAAATCTGCAAAGAAATGTTGCCTGGGGTGTGACATTTTAGAAAAGAATAATTTCCTGTGCCCAGAACTAAGCCAGTTGTTACTGCTTTAAAGGTTTGGTCTCAGTTTTTTAAAAGGAAAATTGGAGAGAGTTCAGAAAAGAGTAACAAGTAAAGAAATGGAAAGTGTGACCTGTGAGAATCAAATTAACTTTATTTAGAACGGGGGGGGGGGGGGAGGGGGGGCGCTAAGAGATGGATTCTTTAATAACCTTCAGTGTGTGGCCAGTGCCACTCTATAAAACTAGGCAGAACCTGACTAGTGTGGGTCAGTGGTTGAGCATCAATCTATGAACCAGGAGGTCACGGTTCAATTCCCAGTCAGGGCACATGCAGGGGCTGTAGGCTCGATCTTCGATATGGGGCATGCAGGAAGCAACAGATCAATGATTCTTTCTCATTGATGTTTCTATCTATCCTTCACCCTCCCTCTTATGAAATCAATAAAAACATTATTTAAAAACTAGGCAGAAAGCAAATAGCACTAATCCTCTATGTCTGAATTCTCTACTATGAATGGATGGTGTTTTGGCCACATCTGAGTCTCTTAACTTGTGTACTGGGTCAGATTCTGTCAAACTTTTTGAATTTGATTTCTTGCTTTCCTATTGTCCAATATCTTCAAGAACTTGCATGGTTAAAACCTAGCTTTTGCCTTCCCTCATGCCCTCATATTCTCATGCACAATTACAGTCTCTCCACATAACAGCGTGTGCATGCTTCTACTACAAAGTCTGCCACGCATTGCAGGTTACCATGACATTCACCCTTCTCTATTGAGAGTCACGATGTGAAGACTGTAATAATTGTATAAAGCAAGTGTTTCTTTGGGTTTCTTTTTTAAATAGCCAGACACATGTATCACTATCTGAAAGAGCCCCAATTCTGAAACAAAATCCTTCCTGCCTTCTTGTATTTTCCACTGTCTGCTGAACATCTCTACTTGAACATTCCACTGGCACAAAGTGCAAATGTCTTTAACTCATCAAATCCAGATACCACTCACAGTTTCCTCATCTCTATTAATAACAATTCTGCTCTCTAACTTACATGGTCCTGCAAAACACAAAACCCTGCAGTACACACAACTTGACAACAAATCTTGTCATTTTTTTCTTTCACGTTTTATCTTCATCTGTTCCTTTCCATGCTCACTGCCACCTCACTAATGCATTTCTGAATTCCCTAACTATGCTGTTGGAATTGTTTCCTCCCTGTAGATTCTCCTTGCCTCCAGTATTATACCATTAGATGCCAGACTCAGATATCATTTTGATTACCTCATCCCCAAATTCAAAGCTTTCATAAAGAATTTGGAAACAATCCAAACAAATCCCTTAACCTCGAATTCAAGTTCTTTTGCTATCAAATATAATCACCTCAAATCTATATCCAGTCAATCTGGTTTGCTTTATTATGTCCCAAAGACTTGTATTTTTTTTTTTTCTAGAGTTTGGGTAAGAATCACTGTCTTCCTTTGGGTTCTTCCAAAGGCCAACCATAAACCAAGATTTAATGACCAGCAGTTTGTTGAGAATTTGAAGGAAAAGGGATAGTTGAAGACAGTGATACAGGAAAGGGAAGTTAGCTAGTAATGGATGCATTATTAAATATTCAACCGTAGGTGATTAGAGCTTGCCCTTGTTCATGTTATCTATCAAAAATACTCTTCTCTAAAGTTCTCCTCCTCCCTTCATTAGGCTAACTTCATCAGACTCAGGTGCCACCTCCTATAGGAAGCCCAACTTGAGTATCTCACCCTACCCCTTGTCCCATGTTTACTCTTTAAACAAACCTCTCTCATTTTTAACATATTTTTATTAGTTTGTTTATTGGCAGAGGGCAGGATTCAATTTTTTTCAAGATTATGTACTAAATAACTGGCTCATAATAGCATATATTCATTCATTGATTAAAAAAACATAGTGTACCTGCATGCCTACTATATTTCAGACATTATTCTAGATGCTGTTAAGATAAATATATATATATATATATATATATATATATATATATATATATATTAAATCCCTGTTTTTATAGAGATTTTACTCTTGTATAATTAAAGAGATCCTAGATAATAAAAGGGTAATATGCAAATTGACCAAACGAAAGAACAACTGAACAACCAATCTCTGCATGCTAATGATATGCTAAGGCTGCTCAACCACTTGCTATGACATGTACTGAGCATCAGGGGGTTGTTGGGTTCTGGCTGATCAGGACCAAGCTAGATGGGCTAGACACACCCTGGAGCCTTCCTGCAGTCTCTCCCCAGTCAGATCATTCACTGGAGGGGTCCCTCAGCCTGGCTTGGGCTCTCTCGCAATCTGGGACCCCTTGGGGGATGTCAGAGAGCTGGTTTCAGCCAGATCCCACAGGCCACTCCCCTTAGGAGGGCGCCAGATGCAGGTCTCGTGGCTGGTGAGCACTGCTGTAGCAGCTCAAGCCTCTCCCAATCGGGACTGATTGGGCAGGAGCCTATGGCAAGCACAGTGGGGCCAGGATGAGGGGCAGCATCAGGTAAGAGCTGCAGGCAGTGTTGAACTAAGGGTTTTGGCCCATCCCCTGCAGGCCACCCAGAGGGACCCCAGCAGGGCATGAATTTTGTCCACCAGGCCGCTAGTAAACATACAATAGTGGAAGTGATAGAGAGAAAATAAGTCAGGGACATTAACTAGAAAGAACCAAGAAGGAGAGAATATGCTGAAACTTTAAAAGTGCTCACTAAGGCAATGCTTATGCATCACCTAAAAGCAGTGGGGGAAAGAAATGGTTTCTGGGGCCAGAACATATCTAGAGTGTTAGAGCTGTGCAAGGGAACAATGATCAGGAGTCCAGTGGCTATGAAATTGGCAGAAGATTAAGCCTGAGTGGTAAAAGGAGGGGAGGGGTAAACAGCAAAAAGTGTGATTAGAATAGAGCCTGGTAACATCTCTAGCCTTGAGGACATTAGGCTAAGTAAAATAAGCCAGTCACAGATGAACAAATACTGCATGATTCTACTTATATCTAAATAGTCAAACTTGCCCTGGCCAGTGGGGTGCAGTTAGTTGGAGCATTATCCATTTACTAGAAGGTGGCAGGTTCAATTCCCGGTCAGGGAACATACCCAGGTTGTGGGTTCGATCCATCTATCTCTCTCTCTTCTGCCCCCTCTCTCCCTAAAATCATTTTTTTTAAATTAAAGTAGCCAAACTCGTGAAAACAAAAGAATTGAATGGTGGTTGCTAGTAGTTGGGGGAAGGAGGTAGAAGAGAGTTTCTAATCAGCCTGTATAAAGGTAAAAAATTTCCTTTACGCCAGTTGAATGCATTTTACATCTGCTATACAGCATTGTGTCTTTAGATAACAATTCTGTATCAACAACACTTAATTTTTTATTTTAATTTTTTAAAATATATTTTATTGATTTTTTACAGAGAGGAAGGGAGAGAGATAGAGAGCTAGAAACGTCAATGAGAGAGAAACATCGACCAGCTGCCTCTTGCACACCCCCTACTGGGTATGTGCCCACAACCAAAGTACATGCCCTTGACCGGAATCGAACCTGGGACCTTTCCGCAGACCGACGCTCTACCACTGAGCCAAACCGACTTCAGCTGTATCAACAACACTTTAAAAATTATCACAGTGTGTGTGACAGAGAGACTTTTTTGTTGTTGTTAATTCTCACTGGAGGATATTGTTCCATTGACTTTTATAGAGAGTGGAAGGGATGGGGAGAGACAGAGAGAGAAAAACATAGGTGTAAGAGAGACACATTAATTGGTTGCCTCACACACACCTGGACCAGGGCCCATGGCCAGAAATCAAGTCTGAAACCCAAGTAAGTGCCCTTGACTGGCATGAAACCTCAAACCCTCCAGTCCTCTGGCAGACGCTCTATCCACTGAGCAAAACTGGCTTGGGCACTTCTGAAGTTTTTTACTCTTTTTCTTTCTATTGTCTTCAGGAAAAAACAATAATTCTTTATTTACAAACTCTGGTTCTCATGCAGCACTTTCAGCCAAAATACCATTTTATTAACCTTCATTGTATGTTTTAGTCATCTGAGCATGACTGTACAGAATCCTCCTGTTGACCTAAGTAACTTCCAAACCTGTAAAGAATTTTTACAAGTTTATTTGAGCCAAGCTGACAACATATGCTGGGGAACTAGATCTCAAATTCTCCCTAGAATGACATTTTTGCAGCTTCTTTTATACATTTACTATTAAGGAGGGGATGAAAGGAAGATGGAAGATGGAAGAATGGCAAAAAGCTATGTGGAAAATGGATTATAGACTGGTTAAGATTATGCACTCTCTTGAGGGTATTTATGGCTTGTTTCAAAGGTTTGCTAACACAGATTCACAGAAACAATGGACAGGGCTTGTTTAATGTAAAGATAAATCTTTTACTAAAGTTATTTGCATCCACTGACACACCTTGAACAAGCAGATGTGTGTTGTCTGTCTTTGTGGGTGCCAAGATTGAATAGGGGACTACATCTGACTGAAAAGAAGAAAAGAAAACAGAAAAAGAAAGACGTTATATATCTGGGGAGTGACCACCCACTGTGACCTGCCCAGTTAGGAATTTATGATCAGATCTCACTGTGAAATTATTTTCCATACTACCCCTTTTTTCTTTTCTTTTTTAAAAATATGGACCACTTCACAAATTTTCATGTCATTCTTGTGCAGGGGTCATGCTAATCTTCTCTGTTTCATTCCAACTTTAATATGTGTACTGCTAAAACAAGCACAAGAAGCCCTTTGTCATCTACACTCCCCAGGAAGATATGAATTTGTGAAATCCTTGTACAAAGCAAAAAATTTATGTCAGTTGTAAAACTAAATTCAGTCACTTTCAAAGTCAGAAGAGCAGGCCAGGACTGTAAGGAGAGCCAGAGTACAACAGTTTTCCAAAGATGATCCTAACAGATGTTTTGTGACTAGTTGCACTAATTTGGCCAGAGCTGTCTAGGCCATGAGTCACCCTAAAAGTTCGACAGCAGAAATTTGTGGTTTCTGCATTTAGTTTCCAAATATATTTTACTTAAATTCCAAGTTATGATATATTTGTCAGCATAAAGGCCACCAATATGACAGTAATTATGATTAACCACAATATAATATTAAAAATGTTTTGTTCAACAGTAATTTCTAATGATTTTTGTCAAATATTAATTGAACATAGCCCTTGTCTGTGTGGCTCACTGATTAGAAAGTCACCCTGTACACCAAAGGGGCCTGGTTCAGTTCCAGGTCAAGTACCTGAGTTGCCAGCTCACTCCCAGCCCCCAGGTCGGGGTGTGTTTAGGAGGCAACCAGTAAGATGTGTCTCTTTCACATTGATGTTTCTCTCTCATCTCTCTCTGTCTCCCCTACCCTTTCCACTCTCTCAGAAAAGCAATGGAAAAAATAGCCTAAGGTGAAAATTTATGTGTGTGTGTGTGTGTGTGTGTGTGTGTGTGTGTGTGTGTGTATATGAATAATGGCTTGGGTTGATTTCTGGGTTCTCTATTCTGTTCAATTGATCTATATGCATATGCCAGATTACAATGGCTTTGTAGAGTAATTTCTAATCATTTTTTTAATGGCTCACTGTCCTTATGATCCCTCATTCTTCTACTCTGAGGATTATTAACTCCTTTGTCTGGAATAATCTCTGCCCAGAGGCAGATTTGCACTGAAGCTGAGAAAGTTTGTCATTTCCCCTCACTTGCAATGTTGAGAGTAGCGGGAAATCCTCCTATCTAATAAACAGGGAATATGCAAATTGACCATCACACCATCACAAATACAGCTGCACCCACAGCTGAGGTCGAGTTCCCATAAAAAGCCTTAATGAATAATCAGCACTTGAAGCTTCATGGTGCTGGGCCAGGGTAGGAGACCTGAGGCTACACCTCCTGCTTAGCAGGCTTGAGGGGGGACCTCAGGCCACACCCCACACCCCAGCATCGGGCCAGGGGACCTAAGATTATGCCCGGTGCCCCAGTTCTGGGCTGGGGGACCTGAGGCTGTGGCCCCTGTCTAATACCAGGGTGGGGGACCTTGAGGCCATGTCCCTACCCAGGGGTGCTTGACAAGGGACCTGAGGCTGCTCCCCCTACACAGCAGGCCAGGGGACTTCAGGCCACACCACCTGCCCTGGTCAAAGGACCTCAGGCCATGCCCCCACCCTGGCACCAGGCTAGGGGACCTGAGGCTGCAACCCCTACCCAATGGGACATGACAGGAGCCCTGAGGCTGCACCCTAAACCTGGTGGGGCTTGACAAGGGACTTGAAATTGCGCCCCCCACTTGGTGGGACTTGACAAAGGTGGGGCCAGCTGGGTATGGATCTCACCCAGTAGGGGTGGGACCAACTGGGTCTGGGTCTCACTTGATTTTTAGGCACCGCATTGAGCGAGGACTTGACTCTGGGTCCGTGGCATGCCTCAGACTCTGACAGGAGGAAGATTTTATGTACATTTTACTAATTTTCTTTCATCTCTGACACTTCTATTATGGAAAAAGGGCAAATAGCAACATTAAAATATTTCCTCTAATTAATACCCTTTTGTTTATTTTATTTTTTAAAATATATTTTATTGATTTTCTACAAAGAGGAAGAGAGAGGGATAGAGTGTTAGAAACATCAATGAGAGAGGACCATCGATCAGTGCTCACAACCAAGGTACATGCCCTTGACCCGAATCAAACCTGGGACCTTTCAGTCTGCAGGCCGACGCTCTATCCACTGAGCCAAACCGGTTTCGGCTAATTCCCTTTTAATTTGCATGAATTTCATGCACTGAGCCACTAGTTATATTATATTTGAGGTTGGTAAGAAAGCCAGTTTGCAATCAAGAACAATTACTGAGCCCTGGCCAGTTTTCTCAGTGGTTAGGGACCACTGGGTCATGGGTTCAATTCTCCATCAAAGGCATGTTCCTTGGTTGTATGTTTCCATGTGTGGGAGACAGCCAATCAATATGTCTGTTTTACACTGATGTTTCTCTCTCTCTCCCAGAAAATATCCTGGGTGAGGATTAAATATATATATATATATATATATATATATATATATATATATATATATATATTTAAAAATATACTATATATATATAGTAAATTGTTGATTTCTTCTCTTATTTTACAGAAGTACTCACTTTTTTGTTATGTATTGGTAACTAAGTCTTTTTTTTTTTTTTTTTTTTTTTTTTACTCCTCACCCAAGGAGTGAGGATATTTTTTCCATTGATTTTTAGTGAGAGTGGAAGGGGAGAAAGAGAAACATGGATGTGAGACACACAGTAATTGGTTGCCTCACACATGTGCCCCAACCAACCCAGAGGTGGGTATCAAACCTCCAACCCAGGTATGTGCCTTTGACAAGGAATCCATACATGACCCTTTGGTCCAATGGCTAACACCCTAACTACTGAGCCACGCTTGCCAGGGTTTTTTTTTTTTTTTTCTTAAAGAATCTTTAATAGCTCTGGCTAGTTTGGCTCAGTAGATAGAGCATTGGCCTGAGGACTTAAGAGTTCCATTTCAATTCTGCTCAGGGGCGCGTGCCTGGCTTGCAGGCTTGATCATCGGGGAGGGCAATGCAGGAGGCAGCCAATCAGTGATTTCTCTCATCATTGATGTTTCTATCTCTCCTTCCCTCTCTGAAATCAATAAAAAAATATATTTTTAAAAAAAGAATCTTTAATATAATATAAATGTTAGGCTCCATTAAACCTTCATTTACTTTTTGTCCTACCCCTAAAATCTAGGCCCAATCCTTTCCATAAGTATTGAGAATATAAGGAGTCTATAATCAACAATTCCTGGGCTTAGTTGGACCTTCCTGATCAACACTGATCATAGATTCTAACAACGTATTCTTACATCAGCAATTTTGAGAAAGAATAAAGTTGAAGGCTATAGGGTATCAAAATATACTAAAAGGCCATAGAAATCAAAAGAGCCTGGAACTGGCCTAAAACAGACATACAGATCTAAGTGTTATCAGGGAAAAGTATGAGTAGTCTCCCCATTGAGAGTGGGAGTAGAGTTTAGGGGTACCATTGAAAAAAGTATTTCTGGATGTCCCTATAGGAGGATGAGATATAATTGGAAAGCTTTATTTCCACAAAATTACATTTCTTGGTTTTCAAAGTCCCATTTCCCTTAGTCCAGTTATAGAAGAAGTATAGCTGGAGTTTCAGTAAAGCTAGAAGCAAAGACAGTGTCCAGAGTTTTCTTTCCATGTTGGAACCTGGTCCAGTTCAGCATCAGGCTAGCATCACTCCATTAGTCCATTGTGTGTGGACTAATACAGGAGAGAGTGAACCTAGCAATGGGTCCTAAAAGCATAAAATGAACCAAGAGCATGAAATCCTTAGTTTAGGACATTAGATATTCCACATTTTGCATCCTTGTAATGGCTGTGCACATTTTAGCCAATGACATGTTTCCAAGTGTGACTGACAGCTAAGTACCTTTCTTAAATCATCCCAACTTTACTGGGAATGCATCTATTCTCCATCCTGTCCAGAATCTTCCCCCAGCAATCTGCAGGAATAAACTAGTAGCTCCTTGGAGAGTATGAAGTTCCTAGTGAAACTGCCCAAATGACATGCTTATAATATTTGGCCTTCCCTTTGCTCCTTTCCTGTTATTAGTAACTAGGTTAATAACAACAGTATTAAAAGGAACAAAACAGATAGCCCAGAATAAAACCATGCCTTTATATCCAATCAATTCTTTGAAGTTAGTCTATTCAATAAATGGTGTTGGGAATATTGGATAGATTTATGAAAAAAAAAAAAAGTAAAACTAAACCACTTTCTTACACCATACACAAGAATAAAAAAGTGGATTAGAAACTGAAATGTTAGACTCTAAACCATAAAAGTTATAGAAGAAAACATAGGCAGTAAAACCTTGGACATTTCTTAAAACAATATTTTTTTCTGATATATCCCCTTGGGCATGAAAAACTAAAGAATGAGAGAATATATTCACCAATGACACATCTGATAAGGGGTTAATATTCAAAAATTATGAGGAACTTATAAAACTCAACACCAATACCAAGAAGACAACCCAATTACAAAATGGACAAAGGATCTGAGTAGACTTGTATGTCCAAAGAGGACATATAGAAGGCAAATAGACATATGAGAAGATGCTCAATATCACTAATAATCAGAGAAATGCAAATTAAAACCACGATAAATCCAAATGGCATGGCTCAGTGGTTGACCTGTGAACCTGTGAACCAGGAGGTCAATTCCCAGTCAGGGCACATGCCAGGGTTATGGATTTAATCCTCAATGGGGAGCATGTGGGAGGCAGCCAATCAATGATTCTCTCTCATTGATGTTTTTATCTCTCTCTCCCTCTCCCTTTCTCTCTGAAAATAATAAAAACTTATATTTAACGAAACAAAAACACCACAATGAGATAACACCTCACAACTGTCAGAATGAGTATCAACAATAAATCAACAAACTGCAAGTATTGGCGAGGATGTGGAGAAAAAGAAACCCTCATGCACTATTGGTGGGAATGCAGATCGGTGCAGCCACTATAGAAAGAAGTATGGAGTTACTTCAAGAATTAAAAATGGAACTGCCTTATGAACCAGCCATCCCACGTCTGGGAATATATATGAAGATCCTGAATCACTAATATGAAATAATATATACACTTCTATGTTCATTGCAACATTTACAATAGTCAAGAGTGGGAAGTAGCCCAAATGTCTACCAGTAGATGACCAGATGAAAAAGCAGTGGTACATTTACACAATGGAATACTACTGGGCAGTATCTTTTTGCAACAGAATGGATGGGCCTGGAGAGCATTACAAAAACTGAAATAAGCCAGTCAGGGAAATACAAGTACCATATATTTCACTCATATGTGGAATTTAATGAACAAAATAAACTAACAAAATAGAAAGAGACTCATAGAGAACAGACTGACAACTATCATACAGAGATTGTATGAAAAAGGTAAATGGATTGAGCAAAAATAAACAGACAAACAAAAACAAGGCAAAAAACGACATAGATCCTAACAGCAGTATGCTGATTGCCAGAGGGAAAGAGGGTGGGAAGAAAATGAAATGGGAATAAATAGTGATGGAAAGAGACGACTTCGGGTGGTGAACACACAATCCTATATAATAAAAGGGTAATATGCAAATTGACCCTAACAGCAGAATGACCAGAATGACCACTGGATCAGTCACTATAAGGTGCACTGACCACCTCTTGGTCCCTTTCCCAGCCAGCAGGCTCTGATTGCCTGAAGGCCACCCACTGTGGGGCGGGGCTGGTGAGCGGGCAGGAACAGCAAATATCTTACCATATTTTCCGGCATATAAGATGACTACTGTGTTCTAGTAAAAAGCCTGCTCAGATTGGCCAGAGTCAGAGAGGCAGTCTATTAAAAAAAGAACTGGTGTTGCCTTGAAGTGGGTGGTAGTCTTATACAGTGAATATAGGCCTAAACCTATGTTTTAACTGTAAAAATTAGAGGGTCGTTTTATACGCCGAAAAATAAGGTAGTTCCTTTCTCCAGCTGTAGAGCACCAATCACCCAATGGGGAACCGGGGGTGGCAGCCGGGGGTGGGACTAGCTGCGGGCAGCTGGGGAAGATAGCCTTGATCACAGAACTGTACCTGGGTACAAATTTCATGCACTGGGCTTTTAGTATAATATACAGATGATGTATTACGATGTACCTGAAACCTATTTAACTTTATTAACCAACTAGAGGCCAGTGCACAAAATTCATGCATGGGTAGGGTCCCTAGGCCTGGCTGGCAATCAGGACTGACCAGAGCCTTCCTGCTGCTGTCTTGGGCCTTTCTTCATTTTGCATTACCTGCTGGTGGTCAGCGTATGTCATAGCAATCTGTCAAACTCCCTAGGGGACAATTTGCGTATTAGTCTTTTATTATATAGGATACCTTCCCACCCTTCATAAGTTAAAAAATAAACCAAAAACTGGGAGAATAAAATAATAGAAAATTCTAAAGCTTTGGAATGAGAGAAATGAATATTAATCAGATATATACCATAATAAGTACTAGTACTAGGTAGTACTTTTTAAGTCAACATTCTTCAAATCTGGAAAATAAATTATGTAACATACACTGAAGAAAATATTTTTACAATATAACTGAAAGAAAGGAGAATTTACTTTAAAGGGTGGCATTGCCAAAATGCCATGGCATGCCTAGTCTGCATGCATCACCCAGGATTATAAGTGTTGTCTTCTTCAGAGCATTTTCCATTACAGGTTTCCAAAAGAAGTGGGTTGCATCAGATATAATTTTCTGTACTATAGACACAACACAATGCACAGAGCTCCTTTATCCTTTTTGAAGCTAGCCATAATGACTATGTAGCCCATTTGCTGACAGCTTGCAATGCTCTTTGAATCAGGCAGGAAATGTTCAGTGAACTTTGTGTAGGCATTGTATTTTGCAGAGTTTCCTGACATCATAAGACCACGCTGGTATTTGAAAGTAGCCATTTGGTGACTGCCCTCTAATTTCTTTAACTTCAATCACAGTGTTTTTCTTAATTACTGTTCTAGAGTTACTTTGTTAATGTGTGGCCTTCTTATTTTTTCCAGTTAATCTGATTCTTAAAAATCGCAATTAGAGATAATTAACACTAATCTTGGCCAAAAGTAAAAATACTATTTAGGTGCAAAGGATTATTACTATTTCTAAAAATATGTTTTCGGTGTAGACTAAAAAAGGCAAATTATCATTTAAAACACAAGTTTTTAAACAATTGTTCTTTTCCCCTTAAAATTTTTAAAAATCTCTCTAAATGAGAAATATTATCAAATAAATTACTCTTGACCATGTAGATAATTTTATAAAAATTTATTTAAGGCAAAAAGAAGATACACCTAAAGCATGATCTCAACAGATTGAGATAAATACTCTGAATAAAAATATTTAATCAGTTTCTTTTTTTATGTTTTAAATTAAGGAGGGAATGTAAGAAAGATTACATGGAGATGGGTGAAAGCAAGGAAGGATTGTATTTATTACAGGATAGTTAATAAGATTACGTTCTTTCCTTTTTTTAAAATATATATTTTATTGATTTCAGAAAGGAAGAGAGAAGGATATATAATAGAAGCAGCATGAGAGAAAATCATTGACTCCTGCACCTCTTCCCCCCTGCCCCGCCCCTTTCCCCTCTCTGGGGATTGAGCCTACATATCCAGGAATGTGCCCTGACTAGGAATTAAACCATGAACTCCAGGTTCATGGATGAATGCTCAACCACCGAACCGCACTGGCCAGGCAGATTATGTGTTCTCTTGAGGGTAGTTACTATTTATTTCACAGGTGTGTTAACCTAGATGCACAGAAACAATGAACAGTTTGCTTAAAAACATTTCACTGAGAAAGTTATATCACTGGGGTGTGACTACCTACTTTAACCTATCCAGTTAGGAATTTATAATCAAATCAAGTTGTGGAGTTACTTTCCGTAGAACCCCTTTATTTTGCTCACACTCTAATACCTCCCTTTGCATTGTTCAAATTTCCAATAACTATAATTTATTGCCTAAATCAAAACAAATGTTACAAGTATACACATAGAAAAATTGCCCTAAATTAATAACAAAAGTAAAAAATCCTTTTCTCTTTATACCACCCAGTTTCCTTAAAGTAGGTGCACAATTGTTTATTCACTCAATCAACAAATATTTAATGTGCAGGCATCCTGCTCCAGATACCATTTTGTCTTCAAGATTTCAAGATAAATCAGACACCTTTCTTTCTTCAAATTACTCCATGTATGTATAAACTATTATTCTAAAGAATAAACTAAATCCTGCGCATTTCTTTAGACCACAATGTATATAAATGAAAAATTGTTAAAGAAAAATCAATGTTCTATATATTCGATATAAGATTATTTTGAATAAAAGATAAAATAATTTGAATTATCCTCTCAAGATAATGTTTTATTTCATTTGTTGTTCTATAAAGTAAAGTATCTCAATCTTGACATATACTTAAATAATAGGAGCATGAAATATTACATGCTTTCATCTCTCTCTCTTTTTCAATCCATGCCAATTTTCACTATCAGTCTTTTTGAAAACTATAATGCAGACCAAGAAAAAAAAAAATTTAAGTCTTCACCCAATGATATGTTTATTGATTTTGGAGAGAGGAAGGGAGAGAGAGAAAGAGAGAGAGACATTTATATGAGAGAAACATAGATTGGTTGCCTCTCCCACATGCCCTAAACCGGGGACCAAATCTACAACCTAGGTATATGTCATGGCCCAGAATCAAACCTGCAACCTTTCTGTATATGGTGAGAAACTCCAACTCCCTGAGCCACACCACCCAGGCCAGGAAATAATTTTTATCCTAAAAATTAATAATAACCAAATATGCCTTTATTTTTATTTTATTATTTATTTAAATAATTGTTGAAAGTATTAGATATGTGCCTTTTTTTCCCCATTGACCCTCTCCAGCCTGCCCCCAGGCCCTCACCACTTGTCTGTGTCCATGGGCCATTCATATATGCCAAAAGATCCTTGGTTGATCCCCTCCCACTGACTCAACTTCTCCCAACTTCCCTCCAAGATTCTGCACTCTGTTCTATGCTTTCATGTGTCTAGATCTATTCCATTCATCAGGTTTATTTTGTTGTTTTGTTTTGTTTTGTTTTTGTTACTTACATTCCATGTATGAGTGAACTCATGTGATACTTATCTTTCTCTAAGGAATTATTTCCTTTAGCATTATAATCTCTAGGTCCCTCCTTGTTGTCCCAAAGGGTAAGAGATTCTTCTTTTATACTGCTGCATAGTATTCCCTGTTATAAATGTATTACAGCTTTCTTATCCACTCATCTACTGATGGGCATTTGAGCTGTTTCCAAATCTTAGCTATTATAAAGGGTGCATACATTCTTGCTGTTGTGTTTTGGGTTTCTTGGAATATATTCCTAGAAGTGGAATCAGGGGTCAAATGGCAGTTCCATATTTAATTTTTTTGAGGAAATTCCATATTGTTTTTCATAATGATTGCTCCAGTATGCCTTCCCACAAGCCGTGTACTAGGGTTCCCTTTTCTCCAAATCCTCACCAGCACTTGTCATATGTTGATTTGTTGATGATAGTCATTCTGACATGTGATACCTTATAGCTATTTTAATTAGCATCTCATTGGCCATCAGTAACTTTGAGCATTTTTCATGTCTCTTGGCCTTCTGTATATCCACTTTTGAAAAATGTATATTTAGGTCCTTTGCCCATTTTTTTTATTGAATTGTTTATCTTTTTTTTTGTTGTTGTTGTTTTGTTGTTATGATGTATGAGTTCCCTATAAATTTGTTAAGACGTATAAATTCCCTATAAATTTTGAAGATTAAACCCTTGTCAGACATAACATTGGCAAATATGTTCTCCCATGCAGTGGCTTTTCTTATTGTTTTGTTAATGGTATCTTTTGCTGTGTAAAAGCTTTTTATTTTGATGTAGTCCCATTTATTTTCTCCTTAGTCTCCATTGTCCTATGAGTTGTAACAGGAAAGATATTGTCATGCCATATGTCTGATATTTTGCTGCCTAAGGATTCCTCTAAGATTTTTATGGTTTCCCTACTTACATTTAAGCCTTTTATCCATCTTGAGGTTTTGTTTTTCTGTGTATGGTGTAAATTGGTAGTCTAGATTCTTTTTCCTTTTTCTTTTTTGCATGTATCTGTCCAATTTTCCCAATACCATTTATTGAAGAGACTGTCTTGACTCCATTGTATGCTCTTGCCTCCTTTGTCAAATATTAATTGGGCATAATGACTTGGATCAATTTCTGGGTTCTCTGTTCTATCCTATTGATCTCTATGCCTGTACTTGTGCCAGTACCAGATTGTTTTGATTATGGTAGCTTTGTAGTATAACTTGACATCTGGTATTGTGTTTCTTACAACTTTGTATTTCTTTTTCAAGATTGCTGCAGCTATTCAGGGTCCTTTTTGGTTCCATATAAATTTTTGGAATATTTTTTCTAGCTCTATAAAATATGCCATTGGTATTTTAATAGAGATTGCATTGAATCTGTATATTACCTTGGGTAGTATAGACATTTTACTGATGTTGATTCTACCAGTCCACTTGTTTATATCTTCTTCTATCTCCTTTTTTCAATGTTTTGTAGTTTTTGAGTACAGGTCTTTTGCCTCCTTGGTTAAATTTATTCCTAATATCTTAATATTTTATTTCAATGGTAAATTAGATTGTTTATTTACTTTGGGATTGTTTTTCTGAGAATTCATTATTGGTGTATAAAAAAAACATCCATTTTGGGGTGTTGATTTTGTATCCTGCTACATTGCCAAATTCATTTATTAAATCTAGTAGTTTTTTATGTAGTCTTTGTAAATTATCATGTCATCTGTGAATAATGAGAGTTTTACTTACTTATTTCCAATTTGGAGGCCTTTTATTTCTTCTTTTGTCTAATGACTGTGCCTAGGCCTTCCAGTACTATGTTGAATAAGAGAGGTGAAAGCGAACATCCTGACTTGTTCCTGTTTTTAGGGAAAATGGTTTTAGTTTTCACCCATTGAGTATGATTCTGGCTGTAGGTTTGTCATGTAAGGCTTTTATTATGTTAAGGTATGTTTACTCTATTCCCACTTTGCTGAGAGTTTTTATCAAAAATTGGTGTTGGATATTGTTGAATACTTTTCCGTCTATTGATATAATCATTTGATTTTTGTCTTTCAATTTGTTTATGTGTTGTATCACATTTACTGATTTGTGAATATTGTAGCAGCATTGCATCCCTAGAATAAATTCCACTTGGTCATGGCGTATAATCTTTCTAATGTAATGCTGGATCAGATTTGTTAGAATTTCGTTGAGGATTTTAGTATCTATGTTCACCAAGGATACTGGTCTGTAATTCTCTTTGTTTGTAGTATCTTTATCTGAATTTGGAATTAGGATAATGCTGTCTTCATAAAAATAATTTGGAAGTGTTCCTTCCTCTTGGAATTTTTGGAATAGTTTGAGGAGTTAGTTCATCTTGGAATGTTTGGTTAAACTCCCCTGTGAAACCATCCAGACCCATGTGAGAATAAACAAATAATATTTTCTGTTAAAGAAGGGAGTTTATGAAGCCACCTTTTTGGCTTACATGACTTGCAGATCCCTTGTGGGCCACCATTTTTAAAGGGCAAAAGTCAACCCCTTTCTTTAAATTAACCAATCATGCAAGAATGTGAGCCTAAGCTCTTCCAATCAAGAGTGAGGGACAGATCATGTGTGTCAGGAAGAAAAAGCCAAGTAGACTACAATGTGTATTATCTCCCACACCATGTGTGTGCACATTTTCTGCAGTAATAAATATATTTTCCTTGCTGTCTGGCTCCTAAGTATATTTTCCTTGTGTTTTTCCAGTATTTTTTTCCCTGATTTTCCTGTGGTTTTTTTTCCTGTTTTTCCTGATTTGGTGGGCTCACCCTATATCTAACAATTTGGGGGTTTGTCTGGGATTCCAATTGTCCCTATGGGAGGCAATTGAACCCCTCTCCTGAGAAAGAAACCCTGCTACCAAGTTATGGTAGCCTCAGTGAGGAGGGACAGCCATTACCTCTCCCCACTCCCACTCTCAGTCCAACTATGAGCTGAGGATCAAAAGGCAACCAACAACACAAAAGAGGCCCAATCAAATAAGAACCACAGTAATCAGGTAACCTCATATATGAGCCCATGTGGGGAATTGAACTGAGTACTACTTTGTGATTGGGTATCCTCGGAGGTCAGGTTTATGTAAGTGGAATGTGTCTTGGACATAAAGCAAGTGCGGAGTTCTGATGTGTGGTTCTGTTCTCCTGAGAGGGAAACAGCCAGAGAGAGAGATGAAGCAGATATTGGGGAGTGTGAGAAATCTTAAAAAGGGGGGATTGAGCACAGTGGGAGAAATCTCCAATATGGGAGGTTGAGTACATAGTCACCAAGAATATTCTGAGGAAGTGAAACAAAAATTCTAGGCCTAAGGAATACATTCCCCAAATAGTCTATTGGAAGAATACAGGGAAGTCTCCAAACCAGGGACAGGAGACATTGCTCTACTTTGGTGGTGTTTTTATGCAGGGCATTCTGTGGTGTCTCTAGGTCATATGTGCTTGTACTATATAAGAGTGTTTCTGTTGATGTTTTGTGTCTCTTTGTTGTTTGGTTTAATTTGTTTAAAGATGGGGCATGTCCCTCTTTGGAGAAGTCTAGTTATGTGTGGCAAGGCTAAACACATGGAAGAAAAGGCAGGAACATCTCAGCAGCTGCCAAGAATTCTTAACTTGGGACTCTTTCTGCTTTTTCTGTCAGGGAGTCAGCTGCCAGAAACTCTTAGCTAGTGAGATTTTTGTCTATGTGTCTGTAATATAATTTTGGTTACTGATTTACTTTGCTTGCTTTCTATGTATTGGAGGACTGTGTTTGGCATGGAGAAGTAGGGATCATAGGCATGGGGAAGTAAACAGGTTAGTGTGGGATTCCAATGTTTGGGCAACAAGGCTAATGTTTCCATGATGATGGATAGTTCTTGCATGAGAATCCAAGTTTGACCCCCAGATCCCTGGGGCATGTAACTTAAAACTTGAAGTTTGCTGGGTTAAATTATTAATCTGAATTTGCCTCCTATAGAGAATCTAGAGGATGGAATTTAATCTGTTAATGAATAAGTAATGTATTTTGTTTATTAAAATCTCTTAAAATGTTAATATATTGCTAATCTGATGAATGTTAATTACTTACATGTCATCTAAAAAGATTAATGTTTCTAAGGGTTAAGAATTCTAATTGGAAAAAAATTTGGTTTTGGTGTCATTTTGAAGGAAAAATAAAGTGGGTTCTGAAAGTTGTAAGGTTTGTGAAGAGGGTAATGTTTGTAAAGAGAAATGTTGAAAGAAAGTGATATAAATGATACATGCCAGTAAGCCAGGATAAGTAGAATAGGGAAACAGATGGTTAAACAGCAATTTGGAGTATCTTCTCAAAACCATGAACACTTAAGAGTAAATAATTTGCATTTTGTTTCACTAACAAGAGGACAAATAACTTATATCAACATACTCTGGAAGACAGCAGAAATCCAATTAGTGTCTTTCGCTGGCCAAGGACAATGAATTAAACCTTTTTACCGAGAATTGGCTTTAGGTGATTCCAAAGACTCTGAAATGCCTTGAAATCTTCCTATTATGAAGAATAAGGACCAATTACTTAAAAACTATTTATTGGGTTTCTCTTCTACTTTTATCTCTCTCAGGTTAGGTCTCTTGACCCAAGGCCCTCCTCTTGAATTTCATTTCATACCATTGACCAGGAAATTATGCTCATTCTAATCAAGACCTTGGAAGGGAAACAAATTGGAACACTCCTAGGAAGGACCCTAACTTATTTTGCTTACTGTTGAGGCTGCTGTTTGAACTGAAGATCAAGGTAGACCCATCATACCTGGGTTAAGGGTGGACCACCAACTTCCCTAGGTGGAGACACCTCAACTTGGACAGCCATACCAGGACATATCCCCTTAAAATTAACACTAAAGAAACTAAACTGTCTATTTGCTTTAGGGCTCTGACAAATTGCAGGGGTTTATGCTGTGGGCTGGGGAAATGTGTAAAATTCAGATCATGCTTATCCAGTTTAATTATTGATTGATTATAAATAACTTGAATGATTTGGATACTTCAGCCTTTAGGCCAAAAGATTGGCTAGGACTAGATTTAGGAGTAGATGTCACAGAACAAGATCCCATAGGTCACTGACACCACATGCAAATTGTCTCTAACAAGGCTGGAATGGATTAAATATTATGTTCATGCCCTAAATAAAAGCAACTGGAAGGTTAGAGATCCAAGTGGTCCCATTTCCATTCATATGGACCTCAGACAGTAATGAGATGGAATGTGTGCTTGCCCTGTACCAAGAGGAAAACACCTAAGGAAAAACTTCCTCTGAGACTCTCTCTGTTATTTCCATCCAACAGAGGTAAAGAGCAAGGACCCCCCAAAATAATCCAGTCCCCATCCTCTGACATAAACTATACCTCCTGCCTCTCAAGTGGAGGTGGGAGGACAAACAGTACGTAGAATTTATAAGAAATTTATCTGGATACATAAATGGCCAAGTATCCTCAGAAACCAATAATTCTTCCCTGTTGCTGATGTCTGGTGATATTTTGGGGAACCATTACTTGCGCCCTTACCCAGCAGTTAGAGCAGAATTTGCACTCTGATACAATTGGCTATACCTTTCACTTTGGCATATCATAAAACTTTTTTTTTTAATGGCAGACAAACTACCCTGTTTCCCCGAAAATAAGACAGTGTCTTATATTAATTTTTGCTCCCAAAGATGCGCTAGGTCTTATTTTCAGGGGATGTCTTATTTTTCCATGAAGAAGAATACGGTACACATTTATTGTTAAATTAAAATAAAGGAAATTTATTACCTGTATATGGTACGGTAGTACGGTCGTTGTCAACACAAACCAGACAAACTATGAATCCTACAGTATCAAAAATTTACTCATTTATTCAATGACAATCATGTCATCATCTTCTGGAACATCATCAGAACAATCGAATTCCTGAATTTCCTGGTGAATTTCTTGTGACTCCATTTTTTTCAGAATCAGTGGACCAAATCTCTCATGTTTAGCCTAGGGGGGCCTCATTTTGGGGGGGGGGGTGCCTTATATTTCACTCAGAAGGAAACCTGTAAGTAGGTCTTATTTTCAGAAGATGTCTTATTTTCGGGGAAACACAGTAGGAAGAAGAGAGAGAGTCTAGGAGATTCCTTTGATCCCCATATTTACCAGATTCCAATGTGGTTACAGGAGGGGTGCCAAATGAGCTAAGAGCTAGAGATCAGATTGCTGCAGGATTTGAATCTGTCCTGTTCTGGTGGTCCACTGTAAATGAGAATGTGGATTGGATTAATTATCTATCTATCTATATAAAAGCCTAAATGACTGGATGACTGGCTGGCCAGCCAACTGGCTGGTACCTATGACATGCACTGACCACCAGGGGGCTGATGCTCAATGTAGGAGCTGCTGAGCAACAGCAACTTTGCAGAATGCCCTCTTGCACTCTAGGACCCGTCAGTCAGCATGAACCCCATGGACCAGGCCAAGGGACCCCACTGGTGCATGAACCTGTGCACTGGGCCACTAACATATATAATAATAAAAACACAATATGCTAATTAGACCGGACAGCAAAACAAGCTTCTGGACATCATTCCAGACCTCCTTCTGGATGAAGCCATGGTGGCGGGAGCCATGGCAGAAGCAGTTAGGGGTGATTAGACAGGAATGCAGAATAGTTAGTGGTGATGAGGCATGCAGGCAGACTGGTTAGGTACAATCAGGCATACCAGTAGGTGAGCAGTTAAGAGCCAGTGGTCCCAGATTTTAAGAAGGATGTCCTGGATTGTGAGAGGGTGCAGGCTTAACTGAGAGACCCCCCGTTGCATGAATTTTGTGCACCAGGCCTCTAGTTTACTATAACCATCAAAGGATTGTTAACTATACTTGAGATGCAGTTAAAGGAGTAGCTGAATAACTACATGTCACCAGCAGGATGACACAGGAGGATAGGTTGGCCTTGGATATAATTCTGGCAGAAAAGGAAGAGTATATGTAATGTTGGAAGACCAGTGTACATTCATTCCTGACAACACAGCCATACAGAACCATCATTGCAGCTCCCCTGTGGGCTGCCATTTTGAAACAACAAAATTCAACCCCTTCTTTAAATTAGCCAATCATGCAAGAGTGTGAGCCTAAGCTCTTCCAATCAAGAGTGAGGGACAGATTACATGCATCAGGAATAAAAAGCTGAGCGGACCACAGCTCAGTGTGTATGTGTGTGTACCCTTCTGCTGGAATAAAGGTATTTCCCTTGCTGTCTGGCTCCTGAATAAGCTGTGTGATTTACTCAGGCTTTGTTTAACTGGGAGGTTTTTGTTTTTGTTTTTGTTTTTTGTTTGTTTGTTTGTTTATTTATTTATTTTTATTTTTTATTACTGCTTCTATTTCACCAGTTGTTATTGGCCTATTCAGGTTTTCTGCTTTTTTTCTGATTTAATTTTAGGAGATTATATTTTCCTAAGAATTGGTCCATTTCATCCTCATTGTCTGGCTACTATGTTCATCAAATTTTCTTACAATCCTTTGTATTTCTATGGTATCAGTGGTTACTTCGCCACTTTCATTTCTGATTTCATTTATTTGGGTCCTCTCTCTTTGTTTCTTGATGAGTCTGGATAATGTTCATCTATCTTGTTTATCTTTCAAACAACCAACACTTGGTTTTATTGACTTTTTGTATTACCTTTTTAATATCTATGCCATTTCTTACTGCTGTAATCTTTATTATTTCCTTCATTCCACTTACTCTGGGCTTTTCTTGTTATTATTTTTCTAGTTCTTAAAGTTTTAGGTTAAATAATTTATTGTTGACTTTTCTTGGTTTTTTTGAAGCAGGCCTATAGTGCTATGAACTTCCTTCTCAGGACTGCTTTTGCTGTATCCAAGAGATTTGGGATTGTTGTGTGTACATTTTCATTAGTTTCCAGAAAGTCTTTTATTTCTTTCTTTATCTCATTGGTAACCCATTCATCCTATATAATAAAGAGGTAATATGCCAATTAATCCTCACGCCATCACAAGATGGCTGCCTACAACCAAGCTGGCAGGGGGGTTAATGAGGGATGACCAAATGACTGAATAAGCAGTTAGGGATGACAAAGCCAGTAGGGGGTGCAGTTTGGGACAATTAGGTTGGCAGTAGGGGCAGTGAGGGACAACTAGGCCAGCAGGGGGACAACCAAGCTGGCAGGAGGCCAGTTAGGGATGGTCAGGCTAGCATGTAGAGGCAGTGAGGGGCAATCAGGGCAGCTGGGTGGGGAAGAAGTTAAGGACGACCAGGCAGGTGAGCAATTAGGAGCCAGTGGTCCAGGTTTGTGAGAGGAATGGGATGGGGCCTAAACCAGCAGTCATACATCCCCCAAGGGGTCCTGAATTTGAGAGGGTGCAGGCTGGGCTGACGGGACCTCCTCCCCTTGTATGAATTTTATGCACTGAGCATCTAGTCATTTAATAACATGCTATTTAGACTCCATGAATTTGAATGTTTGGGGTATTTTTACTATAGTTAATTTCTAATTTCATTCCACTGTGATCTGAGAAGATACTTGACATTATTTCAATCTTCTTGAACTTGTAGAGACTTTTTGTTTCCTAAACTGTCATCTATCTTTGTAAATGACCTATGTCAGTGGTTAGCAAACTGCAGCTTTTTGGCCCCTTGAGTTTTTAGCAAAGGCCAGCTTAGGAGTACCCTAATTAAATTAATAACAATGTACCTACCTATATAGTTTACATTTAAAATATTTGGCTCTCAAAAGAAATTTCAATCCTTGTACTGTTGATATTTGGCTCTGTTGACTAATGAGTTTGCCAATCAATGACCTATGTGAACTTTAAAAGAATGTATATTCTGCTGCTTTGGGGTGAAATGTTCTATAAATGTCGATTAAATCCATCTGATCCAGTGTGTCCTTTAGAATCACTGTTTGTTAAGTTTTTGTCTGGAAGATCAAACCAGTGAAGTCAATGGGGTGTTAAAGTCTCATACTATGAGAGTATTGTTGTCAATATCTTCCTTAAAGTTCTTTAGAATTTTTAAAAATATATATTTCTTTATTGATTTCAAAGAGGAAGGGAGAGAGACAGAGAGATAGAAACATCAGTGATGAGAGAGAATCATTGATCAGCTGTCTCCTGCATGCCCCCTACTGGGGATTGAGCCCACAACTAAGGCATATGTCCTTGGCCAGAATTGAACCTGGGGCCCTTCAGTCTACAGGCTGAGGCTCTATCCACTGAACCAAACTGGCTAGGGCTAGAATTTTTATATATACATTTATGTGATCCTATATTGGGTGCATATGTTTATGGATGGATACCTTTAGTATTATGTAGTGTACTTTTTGTCTCTTGTTATGGCCTTTATTTTGAAGTCTATTTGGTCAGATATGAGTATTGCTACTCATATTTCTATCCCAGCTTTTTTCTTCTTTTCTATTTGCATGGAAATTTTTTCCCATCCCTTCACTCTCATCCTATGTGTGTCTTTTGTTCTGTGGTGGGTCTCACATAGAAAATACATAGTTGGGTCATGTTTTTGTATCCATTCAGCTACCCTGTGTCTTTTTATTGGGCTTTTATTACATTTATATTTAAGATTATTATTGATTTGTACTTATTTATTGCCATTTTAATTCTGTATGCCTAGGTTTTTCTCTCTTTCTTTCTGTCATTACAATAGTTCCTTTAGCATTCCTTATAATGTTGCCTTAGTGGTGATATACTCCTTTAAACTTTTTGGGGGGAGAGGGGAGTAGTCTGAGAAGCACTTTATTTGACCATCTATTTTGAATGATAACCTTGCTGGGTATAGTAATCTTGGCTTCATATCCTTACTGTCCATTTCATTGAGTACTTCATGCCATTCCCTTCTGGCATGCAGAGTTTATGCTGAGTAATCAGGTGTCAGTCTTATGGGAGCTTCTTTGTAGGTAACCATTTGCTTTAATCTTGCTGCCCTTAAGATTCTCTCTTTATCTTTAACTTTATCTTTATCTTTATCTTTAATTATGATGTGTCTGGGTGTCAGCCTGTTTGGGCTCTTCTTGCTTGGGGTTCTCTGTTCTGCCTGAATTAGTATAACTTTTTCCTATACCAAGTTAAGGAATTTTTTTGCCATTATTTCCTTAAACACATTCTCTATCCCTTTCTCCATTTCTGCATATTCTGTCACACCTGATACTTGAATATTGTAACATTTTTCATTGTTCCACAGCTCCCTTAAGCTCTCCTCCTGTGTTTTAATTTTTTGTTTTTGTTTTTATTTTATTCTCTGATTGAGTGATTTTTTTCAACTCTGTCTTCTAATTCAGTAATCTGGTCCTCAGCTTCCATGAATCTACTGTGTATTCCACCCAATGTGCTCTTTATTTTTGCTATGTCATTCTTTATTTCTGTTTTCACAGTTACTATATCTTTTCTCATGCTGTTGAGCATCTTTACCATCATTATTCTGCACTCTGTATCAGATAAGTTTCTTATCTCCATTTCTTTTATCTCTTCTTCTGAAGAATTCTCTTGTTCTTTCATTTATGGGTTGTTTTTTTCTCTTCTCATTTTCACTGCTTTTTGGGTTTGTGACTATATATTAGCTAGATCTGCTATGCCTCTCAATGTCTAGTGCAGGGCAGTGTCAAATGCTGTTTCTTACTAATTAGATCAGGCAAAGACTCAACGTGTCCAAAAACATCCTCTGCCTACAGCCAAATAAGATTCAGTCTTGAATACCATCAGGTATGGTGAAAGTTTTTTTCAACAAAGTGGGATAATTGCTTTTGCCTGGAAGCTAATTGTTATTCTCAGTCTCTTAATGGGCCTCAGAAACTCTGCACAGTGGTGCAAAGTGTTTTCAAGTAGTGTGGATTAACTGTATTTCCCTCCAGGAAAGGCCACCTGTATAGCAAATGTCTGTATGAGAAAGATTACTTCTGCCATGTGAGGGAATGACTCAGCACAGGAAACTGGGATTTCCACCTTCTGATCTCTAACTCTAGAGCCACTGATCCTGGCTTCTGCAACACAGCTCCAGTCCACTCTGCCATCTCTCTGCTAGAGCACAAGATGGGTGGTTCAACAGGAAATTTTGTGTATTGGCCCATTAAGAGGGTGCCTGCATTTCCAGCCATCTCTTCCTCGCAGATAGAAATCTTGCTGCATTTCACAGCATTAAAGTTATGTAGATAACCTTCTCAATTTTGATGCTCTCTGCTCAGTCACCCAGCTTGAGGATTAGACCCCAGAGTTCTCAGTGGCAATCCCCCACAGCTGAGATAGTTCTCAAGAACTTAAATTGCTGTCTGTGGGAGCCTGGCCATCCCTTTTGTGCCTCCTCCCCTCCTACCAGTCTCTCTGAGGTCTCCACTTTCAGTTCTCAGTTCTCAGGTTTCTCTCCAGTGAGTCTTCCATTGATTATTCATTAAGATTTTCTGTATTTCAGTTGTAATTCCAGTTTGGTCCTGGGAGTGTGTTTGTGCAGCATCCACTTACTCCACTGCCATTTTTAATTTCTCCCTTCTAGTCTCTCTAGGTTATGGATTTGATCCCTGGTTGGGCACATACAGAAGGCAACTGACAGATGTTTCTCTCTATGTGTCTCTTTTGTTTTTATTTTAAAAATAAAGCAATGAAAGGCAAGATATTAGAATTTAATGTGATCTTTACCCTTGACCAGTGGTTGGCAAACAACAGCTCATGAGCCACATGAGGCTCTTTGGCCCCTTGAGTGTGGGGCCATAAAGTTTCAATTACACTGTACGTGTGCACCTGCATGTGGTATTTTGTTGAAGAGCCACACTCAAGGGGCCAAAGAGTTGCATGTAGCTCATGAGTTGCTGTTTGCCGACCGCTCACCTTGACCAATAGAGCATGTCACCTAATTTTCACATACCCTACATTTCCTCTCTGTCACAAAATTGATTACCATTTTTAAAGTATACTCTGAAGATAATTCAGAAATGGCAACCCTATATAATAAAAGCCCAGCAACTGAAATGGTGGAAGGATCAGAATGATCAGAGACCAGAACGATCATGGCTCCTCACCTCCCAGTGGGGACTCCCACCCCAATCTGGGGTCCTCATCAGGGCAGGCCAGCTTACCCCCACCCATGCACCAGGCCCCTCTTATATAATAAAAGGATAATATTCATATTTACCCTAATGACGGAATGACCAGAATGACTGCTCGATCAGTCACTATTAGGTGTTCTGATTACCTTTCAGTTCTTTTCTCTGGCTGACAGGCTCTGATTGCCAAATAGTGAGTGGTGAACTAGGGGTGGATATCAGGGGATGTGAGAAGCACCGGGCCAGACAGAAAGTGACCCATGGTGGGGGTGGGGCCAGCGAGTGGGTGGGAATAGCCAACCTCTTGGTCCCTTCCCCCGGCAATCAGGCACTGATCACCCAGGTAAACTAAAATATTAGAGTTTAATGTGATCTTTATCCTTGACCTGGGGGGTAGGTGGCAGCAAGGGGTGGGGCCAGCTGCGGGCAGTGGGGAAGGTGGCCCTGATTGCAGGCCAGGCATAGGGACTGTACCCACACATGAAGTTCATGCACCTGGCCTCTAGTATGGCATTATCTTTGTCTCAAATCATTCACTCAGGCCAATTTGGGTTCCAGTCCTAATTCTACCACTTAATACCTGTGAGTCTTTGGCCTAATTTCTTAACTTCTTGTACCAGCTAAGGCTCTAAGAAATTTACTATTGCATATCTGAAGGTGTCCAGAAGTGGGAGATCCCAGAGTTGGTGTATGCGTCTGGCCTGTTTCTTTCTGATGTTCTTGACTTTTCCTATACTACAAGTTTCTTGGATAGGTATTAACAAGTGTGCAATAGTCCTGGGCATTATTTTAACAGGAGATATTGGGGGCTGGAGGTGTGGGGAGAGGAATTTCCTTTTTACATGTCTTTGCCCAGAATCTGCTTGAAATGTTAAAAGACTTTCCCTCATGTCATTGGCCATATTTAGGTCACATGGTCATTCCTAAATGAATAGGGTTGGAGAAAGCAATTGCCACTCATAGTTAGCTGGTCAGACTCTTTCCCTAGAGTCAGCTTTATCTGTCACATGGCAAAGAGGGAGTCTATTTTAGAAAGTAAACAACATTGAGGTTCTGCCCTGTCAGGTGGCTCGGTGGGTTAGAACATTTTCCAACTATGCCAAGGTTGCAGGTTTGATCCTCTGTCAGAGCACATACAAGAATCAACCAATGCATAGACAATAGTGCAGTGAAGGCCTTGGGAGGGGATAGGAGCAAGGTGAAGGGGATAAATGGAGGGGGGAGAGGGATTTCAACAATACATTTATAAAATTGAAAAAAGTAAAAAAAGAGAGAGAGAGAGAGAGAGAGAGAGAGAGAGAGAATCAAGCAATTAATGCATAATAAATAAGTGGAACAACAAATTGATCTCTCTCTCCCTCTGACTCTTTTTCCCTTCTTTCTGAAATCATTTTTATTTATTTATTTATTTAAAGTATATTTTATTGATTTTGAACAGAGAGGAAGGGAGAGAGATAGAGAGTTGGAAACTTAAATGAGAGAGTCATCGACCAGCTGCCTCTTGCACACCCCCACTGGGGATATGCCCGCAACCAAGGTACATGCCCTTGACTGGAATCAAATCTGGGACCTTTCAGTCCCCAAGCTGACGCTCTATCCATTGAGCCAAACCCATTTCGGCTCTGTTTTTTTTTTTTTTTTTTTTTTTTTTTTTTAATGACCTTTCACTAGGAAGTGAATAAATGGTTGATGGTCAACATAGGTCATTTACTATGGTTTTATTGCCTATGCTTCTTGCTTTTCCTGGAATTAAGTACATTTTTAAAAATTGTAATGTTATGTTTTCAACTAGAAGCCTGGTATATGAAATTTGTGCATGGGTATGGTTCCTAGGCCTGGCTTGCAATCAGGGCCATCTGCTTGACTGCCTGCAGCTGGCCCCACTCCCTGCCCCCTGCCACCACCTGCCGAACCTGCCGGCAACGAACAGTACCTGAATGAGGGGGTGAGGATAAGAAAAAGACAGACAAGAACAGATGGAGTCGAGTTGGGAGGGCTCAGACCTAAGGTCTGCAGCCACGAATTTTATTTTTCCAACCTTTAAATATAATTCTGAAGGAGGAAATATTTATTTCAGGCAATCATGTAGGTGGCCGTTTCTGCTAACATGATGAGTTCCTGTACAGATAAGTTCCTTCAGGACCTGACCTTTTACAACCACCTGACCTTTTACAACCACCTATCTTGTTCTTAACTCGCAGTTCCTTCTGCGCCAGCAGGCTCCTATCAATTGTTTTACCCTAAAGCAAAGACATCTGCAGTTAGCAGCGTTCCTAGGGGTAGTAGTAATTTTCCACTTAGGTTAATGGAAAGGGGGGCACATGGAGAGCTGTGTCCTACACCCATGCCTGCATTTTATTATATAGGATAGAGTCCCGGTGCATGGGTGAGGGCCTTCCCTGATGGGGTCCCTGGATTGGAGTAGAGGTTCCTGCAGGGAGGTGGGGCTGGCTAAAGCGAGGGTCTGTGGGTCATTTGCAGGCCAGCCACAACCACAATTGGGGGAGGGGTCTCCACTAAGGGGGGAGGGTCAGCTAGGGTGAGGGGAGGCAGTTGTTCTGGTCTCTTGACTTGACCCTGGTCATTCTGCTATTTTGGTTGCTGGGCTTTTATTACATAGGATGTGCTATATTTTTAATTGACTTTTTAAAATGTATCTTTATTGTTGAAAGTATCACAGATGCCTCTCCCTTTTTTCCCCATTGACCCCCACCACCCTCTCCCCATCCCTCCCAGGCCTTCACCACACTATTGTCTGTGTCCATGGGCTCTGCATATATGCATTAATGTTAATCTCTCCCCAACCCATTAGCCCATTTAAATTATTGATTTTAGAGAGAGAGGAAAGGAGAGAAACATCAACCTTTTGTTGCATTCATTGGTTGGTTTTATATGTACCCTGACCCAGAATAGAACCTACAGTCTTAGAATACTGGGATGATGCTCTAACCAACTAAGCCTCTTGCTCAGCACCAATGTGTTGTGTTTTTAAACACATACACAAAAATTATTTTTTTCTTCTTATTGGGAGGGTTATATATACTATTTGATTTTTTTAAAATTCTTCATAAAAACTATAATAATATACTTGATTCTAGAGCTTGACTGAATAATCACATAATTAAAACTTCAGGGATCCTGATGCAATTCAGTCTCCTTGAACTCTAAAACCAGAAACGGGTTTTGGCTTATAAAAAGAACTTAAATAAGCTGATCTATCTAGATATATGGAAACATGGCATCTATGCACATTTTTTTCCATTTCATTTACCTTACCACTCAGACTTTGGGGATCTTCCTGTAAATTTGTCTGTGACTCATCCTCAAGTCAATGACTTAATCTAACCAAGGGAAGGGAACATGATCATTCAACAAATCCACAATCTCCAGTTAGGGAGCCAGAACCCTCTAAGGGGGCTAATTCTGAGGCTTGGCACTTTTCATGTTCTCCCTTTTCCTTAAAAAAAATTAGTACTTACAGTTGGTCTGCTAACTGGTATTTCTTTTATCCACTGAAGGTATTTCTGGGTCTGTTTGCTTTGCAAGCTCACACAAGATCTGGCTCAGTTTCTTTGTACAGAGCAAAACAAGCCCTGTTCCTGCTACTTTTTCTTCTTTTTTTTATACCCAGTAAAAACATAAATTATCTCATTGGAATTATCATAATAACATTGTTATCAAAACAAGTCAGCCAATATGGTTTAATTTTACAGAAATGGAGTGGAGGAGCCAGGAGCTTCATTTCTAGCCTAAAGTCACTTAATTAGCAAGGGCAGTTGCTGGGCTCAAAGCAAAGTGAGGGACCCAGAAAGTGTGGTGCACTCTGCTATAATAGATCACATTTTTGCAGTAAACACCAAATACTTACTGCTACACACCTCCCCAATACAACTGCATATTAGAGTTGTTGCAGTGTAAACCTTATTTGTTCTCCTATCTATGTGTTACATATAGTGGTGATTGGTGTGGTTAATGGAGAAGTCTGGAGGAGGAATTTACACCTTGGCTGAGATAATAGTCCTTTTTCTCTTCAATACACCATTTACTGAGATGGTGGTTTATGTTTGAAACTGATACTGAAAGCAGCAGTTAGAAGATAAGTTTACTAATTCCTGGTTTAACACTGACAGGCTATACCCCGAGGCTTACATTTCCATATGAATGAAAGCAAGCAGGTTAATATATGGAGGAATGGTTCTCCTAGTCCTTCATGTATGTACACATACAATCACACATACTCTCACACACACACTGACCAAACTCATATGTACATTTATTTTCTTGCTATAGACCTTTCCTGGGTGGTACAGAAAAATAAGATTAGCAAATTCTGAAAGCAGGTTAGTTAGTTGGTTGAAAAGATGAAGGATTGAGGTGGTGGGAGTGACAGGAGCAGAGTTTGGCAGTTATTTGCTTATTTGTTGGGTTGGATGGAGGAATTCACCCAAGAAATTGAGTCAGTTGATATAAAGCCCAGGACTATTAAGAAAGAGAGATAAATAAAGACAACTTTTAGGTCATTTTACAGACATTAGCATGGTAATCTTTTTTTTTTTTTTGCCTCCTCCTCAAGTATCCAGTCTCCTAAAGTTCCCTTTTATACACAGTTCTACATTACTCTTCAGTGAATTTTGGAGAACTATTTATGTTTAGTTTGTAGGGTTGCCAGATTTCACAAATAAAAAGACAGGAAGTCCAGTTAAATGTATTTTCATGTAAGCAATAAATACTTTCTTTATGTGCAAGTCTCAAATATAGCACAGACAATCTTTTACTATAAATTGATATCTGCAATTCAAATTTAATTAGGCATGTTCTATTTCATTTGGCTAAGACACGTATAAAAGAAAGAACATCTGTTTTATTGGCTTCAATACAAATTGGAGGAAAGTTTATTGGGGACTTTGGGATATGGCCACTGTTCCTAAACTTGGCTGCGTATTAAATTCACCAGAGGAACTCCAAATTCTGGTGTGGCTTAGGGATGCAGCCAGGATGTGATACTTTACAAGACATTCCAGGTAATGCTTCCAGGGAGATACTGGAAGTCTGGGGTCCAGTAGTTCTCATCTTGCACTACAAATAAAAGACAAGTGCCCATAACCAGATCCTACCACAAAGCAATTAAATCAGAATCTAGGTGTGGTCCTCTCCCTTGCAATTAAGGAAAAGCTCTTAGTAAATTGTAATATTCCTTCAAGATTAGAAAGTCGAAGTAAAAAATATGACATCCTAGGGAGCACCAGTTACAGGAATCTTTAAAAAATTATCTTTAATTTTTAAAATATAAAGTTAATATTTATTATAGTGAATTCAAGCAATAAATAAGCATGTAAAATATAGATGAATAAAAGGCCCTGGTTAGGTAGCTAAGTAGGTTAGAATGTTGTCCTGATATGCTAAGGTTGAGGATTCAATCTCTGGGGAGAGAACATATAAGAATCAACAAATGAATCCATAAATAAGTGGAACAACAAATTGATGTTTCTTTATCCCCTCTCTCTAAAAATAAATAAAATAATTTTTAAAAATTAACTTCCCTAATTCTCCTTTCCAGAGGTATTCATTGCTCCCTATTAAAACCATGTTTTCTCATGCAGGGAGGAAGAATCAATGAGAGGCAAATGATGTGTCAGTTATCTTTTTTTAAAGATTTTTAAATTTTATTTTTAGAAAGAGGAAGGGAGAGGTAAAGAGAAACATATGTGAAAGCAAAATATCTATCTGCTGCCACCTACCAGGGATTGAGCCTGAAACCCCGGGTCCATGTCCTGATCTAGAAATCAAACCAGCAACCTTTTGGTGCATGGGACAAAGCCCAAGCAACTGGAGCCATCCCGGCAAGGGCAGATAAGTCAGTTATCTTTTAAAGAAGTTGCCACATGTGCTGGGGTGGCATGACTCAGTAATTGAGCCATCGACCTATAAACCAGGAGGCTACTGTTCAATTCCTGGTCAGGACACATGCCAACGTTCTGGGCTCTATCCCTAATGGGGGATGTGCAGATGTTTTTATCTATCTCTCCTTCTCCTTTTCTCTCTGAAATCAATAAGAGCATTAAGAGAACGAAAGAAAGAAAGAAAGAAAGGAAGAAAGAAAGAAAGAAAGAAAGAAAGAAAGAAAGAAAGAAAGAAAGAAAGAAAGAAAGAAAGAAAGAAAGAAAGAAAGAAAGAAAGATAATTGCTACACTTCACTTTTAATGGATCAGAACTTTACCAAGTCACTATGCAAGGAAATGTGTCTATTTCAGACTTCACTGTGAGTCGTGGAAGCTGTAATAATATAAGGAAAGAATGTGAGGAGAGACGTGAGTGGACAAAACAACCTTTACTACAATCATGCTGCACTCCTGACATTCCCATGTAATGGCAGTGGCATTGGACACACTCCTGGCCAATCTCTATCCCCTTGTTTATTTGCCTCAGGGGAACAAGCATTATTTACCTATGTAGTGAGTTTGAGAGAAGGAATTGGGCATAAGTAATTTGGTTCCTTCTTTTTCTCTCTTTGGAGAGGCAGCCTTTGTCTGCAGGGAATACATATTCATAGCTTCTCCCTGGCATCAGTTTTATAGGGGCCAGCCTGCACCTGAGACCATTCTAGTTTTCCAGCTCTGCTTGAGATAGGAAGGGGAACTCTGATTCTATATTATTCTGTAAACCCATTGTTGGCAAGGAAAACTGCATATTCTTTTTTTAAAATATATTTCATTGATTTTGTACAGAGAGGAAGGGAGAGAGATAGAGAGTTAGAAACATCGATGAGAGAGAGTCATCGATCAGCTGCCTCTTGCACACCCCCCACTGGAGATGTGCCTGCAACCAAGGTACATGCCCTTGACCGGAATCGAACCCGGGACCCTTCAGTCCCCAAGCCGACACTCTATCCATTGAGCCAAACCGGTCCCGGCAAAAACTGCATATTCTTAAAGCAGCTTCAATCATTATAAAAATCATTTATGTTTTCTTTCTGATTTCATTCACAAAGTACTTTATATAAATATAGTTTCCCTTTGGAAGTTACAGAGCTCTCAGTGAAGAAATTAGCATAAACTCTCCCTGATTTCCATGTCCAGACATGTCCTGTGGCCATATCTCAGACAAGTGGCATGAATACACCATAAACACAAACACAGAGAAAACTAAAAATTCCCTAACTAGTAGAAAGAATATTAATATCCAAGAAACTTAATGGGATAAAATAGACACTGAGCATTGCCAGGAATAATCCTCATAGTTTTATCTCATCTACTAGATCCCTGAATAAAATAAAACCATATCCCCAGCTACATCATCTCTTTCTGTCATCTGTTGGGCCAACAGGCTGACTAGGTCATATCTATGCAGAAGTTGTTTTCAATTGTCCATTAGCTATATTTTCCTTTTTCTACTCAGGGTAATAGTATGAATGTGTCAACTGATTTCTTGTTGAGCCAACAATTATATTTCTTTTTTAAAATTTTTATTTATTAATTTGAGAGAGAGAAAGAGGAAAGGAGAGGGAGAGGAAGAGGAAGAAGGAAAAGAGAGAGAGAGAGAGAGAGAGAGAGAGGAGAGAGACTTGTTTTTCATTTATTTATGCATTTATTGGTTGATTCTTGTATGTAGACTGACTGGGGATTGAACCCGCAACCTTGGTGTGTCAGGATGACTCTCTAACCAACTGAGCTGTCCAGTCAGGGCAACAATTATATTTCTTTGAAGAAGGAAAATTTATCAACAATGTATAGTATTTTTACCAAAACAAACAAATCAATAAAACAACAACAACAACCCTAACTATACATATTTTAATAGAAAAATTGAACTCAGATGTGAGTGGTGATTATGGATATCACCATATAAAGGGATGAAGAAATAAAATACACCCCTATGTTACCCATGACACAAATATTTAAAGTATTTCTGTTGTTTTTGTCAAATAGTAAATTAGTTTTGTTTGTTTGTTTGTTTTATAACTAGAAGATCTCTGAAATTAATTTGGTTTACTGAGGTAGATTCTATAAGCATATGCTTACAAATAATTTAGAACATTTTAAAAATTTTGAAACTGGGTTTTTAGTTTTTTTGTTGCTTAAAATTTCAGTGTTATACAAGATGATGCACAAAATGGTTTAAGTAATTGTTAAATTTTTGGTGTGGTGGTAGGAAATTGGAGTAAGAATTTTACTTCTGTTTCTACTACTAATTCTGTATAACTATGAATACATGATCTGAGTCTCTCTTTAGTTTCATCATTTATATATTAGAATGTAGAGCAGATAGTTCTTAATGCCCCTTCCAACTCTAAAATTCTTTAATTTCATTCCTTTAAAACTTATAGGTAAGTACCAATATATTCTTGACTGAAAAGAAAATGAGCATAGTTACTAAAAACATCTATGAGCTAGTGCTGCCCTCTATAGTAGAGTAGGATTGGGCTGGAGCTACAAAACTAGAACATTTTTGTCATTCTAATTACTATCTTAGGCTGTCCTCTACATCCTATTCATGCAAAACCCAGAGTTTTAAAACATTGTCTAATTTCTAGCTGTCTATTTTTATCTGTTAAAATGAAAATATTAAAACTCAAATTATATTTAACTATAGGCCCAGTGCATGAAATCCATGCTCAAGCAGGGTCCCTAGGCATGGCCAATGATCAGGGCTGATCTGTGGAGTGATTAAGGAGGGCACCTGCCTTGGCTGGCTTGGGGCCTGCATTGAGCATCTGCCCGCTGGTGGTCAGTGCACATCATAGTGACTGGTCATTCCAATGTCATTCTGCCATTTGGTCTAATTGCATATTAGGCTTTTATTATATAGGATGACTTTTAGCTAAGACAATTTGAGTAAACACGTTTTTAAAACAGTTTAAGGACAGGATTGTTTCTGTAATCACCCAAAATAAACTTATTTGAGCTTGGGACATCTATAGAAGGAAAAGAAAGCCTCTCAGAGAAAGCACACACTCAGATAAGACCTTCTCAGAGCCTCACAGGCTTCCAAGCCATAATCCTGAACTTGAGAACACAAGGAGTAACACACTACTATTTTACTCTATTGCTGACTTTCCATATTTCCTTGTTAATGCACAAAGAAATCACATATCACACATGTGGAAACTATGCTAAGTCCCCAGATAGTCAAAGCTGATAGGAGTAATACACCAGTATGGCCAATGTTGCTCTGGGCATGTGCCTAAATAGGATGTTCATGGACTCTGAGCCTGGGAATCTTAGTCAGGCTGATACCATGAGCAGATGCAAGGACACACAGTATCCTGTGACCTTCAGTAGACAATATGATTGATATAACTATTGGCATAAAGCTTCTATGTCTAAATGGTATAAAGTGGACACGGGGAGGGGAGAATGGTGGCTGAAGAGATGGACCTGTTCTGAGCCTAGTCCCAGAGCAGATAGAAGGAACACCTGAGAGTCGCTCAGGGAGTGTTAGTTGGCAAGCTAAGGGGTAGCAGAACTCTAAGAGAAGGTGGGGACTGCTGGACAGGATTTCTTGACCAAGCAGCCCACACTGCGGGGGAGACCTGTCCCAGAGCTATGGGCTCAGAGGGAAAATGACTTCATCTTACAAAGAAAAGAGGATCTTATATGAGGCCTGAAAAACCCACAACAGTGGAGACCACCGAACAGCTGTGACACCTCAATCAGCACAAGCATGTGGATTCAAGGGAGCTCTTCAATCACCCACAGAAAGGAGAAAGAGAACTACATAACCAGACATCCTGAAAAGAGAGACCATGGGGAGACAAGAAATAGCCCGCACATGAAAGAAAAGCAGGCATCACCAGAAAAGGAAGTAAACGAGTAAGAGGCAAGCAACCTACCAGAGCAAGAATTCAGAGTAATGATCATAAGATGGCTAAAAAGAATGGAAGACAAATTTGACAATATGAGTCAGAACCGAGAGGAAATGAAGAAGAACCAAAAGGAAATGAAGATGAACCAAGAAGAAATGAAAAAATGACATCACTACTGTAAAGAACTCAATAGAAAGCACCAAAAGTAGATTAGAAGAAGCAGAGGACCGAATCAGTGAGCTAGAAGATAAGATGAAAAAAAATACCCAATTAGAGCAGTTTCTAGAAAAATAAATAAATAAATAAAAAGCAGGAGGAGAGCCTACGGGAACTTTGGGACAATAAAAAACAAAACAATATTAGAATAATAGGGGTTTCAGAAGAAAAGGAAACTGAGGAAGGCATGGAAAACCTGTTTAAGAAATAATGACAGAAAACTTTCGTGAGATAGAGAAGAAAAAACCCACACAAATACAGAAACTCGCAGTCCCAAGTAAAATGAATCCCAAAAGACTGACGCCAAGGCACATTATAATTAAATTGGCAAACATCAACGACAAAGTAAGAATCTTAAGAGCAGTGAAAGAGAGACAGAAAGTACATATAAAGGAACCCACATCAGACTAGCAACTGATTTTTCAATAGAAACTCATTAGGCCAGAAAGGAATGGGATGAAATATACAAAGTCATGCAAAGGAAGGGTCTGAATCCAAGAATACTGTACCCAGCAAGGCTATCAATCAAAATTGAAGGTGAAATCAGGAGCTTCGCAGACAAAAAAATACTAAAAGATTTTATCACCACCAAACTAGCAATGCAAGAAATGCTAAAGGGTCTACTGTAAAAATAAAGAAATAGGAAGCGAAGAAAGAACACAGGGGTATAGAATAAAAATGGCATCAAATAAGTACTTATCAATAATAACTATAAATGTAAATGGATTAAATGCTCCAATCAAAAGACATTGGGTAACATATTGGATAAGAAAACAAGACCCATATATCTGCTGTCTACAAGAAACTCATTTCAGAAAGAAAAAAAAAAAAAAAGACACACACAGACTGAGGGTGAAAGGATGGAAAAAGGTTTTCCAGACGAATGGAAATGAAAAAAAAAGCTGGGGTAGCAATACTTACATCTGACAAATTAGATATCAAAGTGAAGAACATAACTAGAGATAATGAAGGCCACTTCATAATACTAAAGGGAGCAATCCAACAAGAAGAAATAACCCTGGTAAACATATATGCACCCAATCAGGAGCACCCAAATACATAAAAAAAAAAAAAAAGCTGCTGGAGGACATTAAGGGAAAGATCAATAGCAATACATTCATAGTAGGAGATTTTAATATCCCACTATCAACTTTGGACAAATCATCTAAACCAAAAATCAGCGAAGAAACATCAATCCTAAATGATGCACTAGACCAGATGGAATTAATTGACATCTTCAGAACATTTCATCCCACAGCCACAGAATATACATTGTTCTCAAGTGCACATGGATCATACTCAAAGATAGACCACATGTTGGGACATAGGCAAAGTCTCTTCAAATTCAAGAAGATAGAAATCATATCAAGCATCTTCTCTGATCATAATGGCATAAAACTGGAAATCAATTACAATAAAAATAATCCTTAGAAACCTGAAACACCAATCAGAAAGGAAATATGCACCTCTATGTTCATAGCAGCACAATTTACAATAGTTAGGACTTGGAAACAGCCTAGATGCCCATCAGCAGATGATTGGATCAAAAAACTACACAATGGAATACTATGCTGCCATAAAAAAAGAAGGAAATCTTATCATTTGCAACAACCTGGATGGAATTGGAGAACATCATGCTGAGTGAAATAAGCCAGTCAATGAAAGAGAAACACCACACGACCTCACTCATTTATGGATAATAAAGAACATTATAAACTGATGAAAAAAAAAGATATATACAGAAACAGTAAAGCAAGAATCATACTGTCAAATTACAGTGGGCAGGGGAGGGAGATATGCGGGAGACAAGAGATCAACCAAAGGACTTGTATGCATGCATATAAGCAAAACCAATGGACGAGAACCTCTGGGGAGGGAGGGCATGTATGGGAGTGGGAGGGGGCAATGATAAGACATGTACACATATAATACTTTGATAAAAAATGAAAAAAATAAATAAAACACAGGGGTATAAATATTTATGATCTAAGATTAATAGATCATAATAATATATGACAGCAAAAGCATGAATAAGAAAATAAAAGTTATCAAATTTCAAAAAAAAAATGGTATAAAGTAGAATACTGACCAGTCTGATTTGCCTTCCCTCTGAGGTTTGATGGTCTGTTCCCTGCTTCTCTATCTTTGGATTTATTTTTGCTCACCAGTTTATGTTGTTCATTATACTCCACAAATTAGTGAGATCATGTAATACTTCCATATTTCTCTGACTGGCTTATTCTGCTTAGCATAATGCTCTCCAGTTCCATGTATGTTGTAGCAAATGGTAAGAGTTCTTTCTTTTCTACAGTAGCATGATATTCTACTGTGTAGCTGTATCACAGTTTTTTTGTTTTTTTTTATCCACTCATCTGCTAATGGGCATTCAGGGTGTTTCCAAATCTTAGCTATTATAAATTGTGTTGCTATGAACATAGGGATGCATATATTCTTTCTACTTGGTGTTTCTGATTTCTGGGAATATATTTTACCAGTGGGATTACTGGGTCCAATGGGAGTTCCATTTTTTATTTTTTGAGGAAACACCATACTGTTTTCCAAAATGGCTGCACCAGTCTGCATTCCCACCCACACTTTTTTTTTTTTTTTTTTAGGAATAATTCCAAATAATTTATCTTAGCTATTTCTTCTTAAAGAGTAGTACAAAACTCCCCTTAAGAGAGGACAATACTTAGTGACTTCCTTCAAAAGTACAGTATGGAAAGTGGAAAAATAACAACTTTATAAAAAGAGACCTGGCAGACAGTATGTCACATTGATAGCATGGATCTTGCTATGATTTGATTAGAGGGGCACTTCACCTCTGTGGTATTTTCCTCTCAAAAGCCCACAATCTAATTATAGGAAAAACTTCAGAAAAACCCAAACTGAAGGATGTCCTACAAATGCCTGAGGAGTACTCCTCAAATATCAAGGTCATCCAAATGCTAGATGTCAAGTGTTGTTCTGAATAGGGTCTTGAAACAGAAAAAGGAATCAGGGGAATAACAAGAAATCTATATAAAATATGTTGTTTAGTTAAAAATAACATATTAATATATGAAGAATGTGAATCATTAGTTGTGACAAATGTACTAATATGAGACACTGATAACATGCAACTTTCTGTAACTCCCAAACTATTCTAAATTAGAAGTTCATTAATAATATTTTATTGGCTTTTTAACCTCCTATATTGATGTTCTCTGTAGTGCAAACTGTCTCTAGTTCTCAACTCCATAGTTCAGTATGCAATGCTGGAATGTGGAAATAAATGGCTTTGTGGAATTTGTGTCATCATCTCTCCCTTCTTCTGGCTTTGGACATGCCAACACCAATGGCTGTCCAAATCTCACCAATCCTTCATGGCCTCAATCACTCACTCATTTTCTCATTCATTTACACATCCAAGCAGAATCATTGCCTGAGCATTGTGCAGTGGATGCATTTAACCTGAACTATAAAGAACCTCATTGTCCAGTGATGGAGTTGAGGGGGGGAAAAAAATCACCAAAATAAATACAATATGTGAAGAGACAATGAATTTTACTCTCAGGGCTGAGAGAAAACTTTAAAGCTCAGAGATATTAGAGAATCCTATCTAATAAAAGAGTAATATACAAGTTGACCATCATTCCAACACACAAGATGGCTGCCCCCATGTGGTCAAAGATGGCCACCCCCATGTGGACACAAGATGGCCACTACAAGATAGGCTGCAGGAGAGGGCAGTTGTGGCCAGCTGGAGGTGACCAGGACAGCAGGGGAGGGCAGTTGGGGGGGGGGGACCAGAACAGCAGGGGAGGGCAGTTGGGGGACCAGGCCTACAGTGGAAGGCAGTTGGGGGGGACCAGGCCTGCAGGGGAGGGCAGTTGTGGGCAATAAGGTCAGGAGAAAGGGTAGTTAAGGGTGACTGGGCCAGCAGAGGAGGGCAGTTAGGGGAGACCAGGCCTACAAGGGAGGGCAGTTGGAGGTACCAGAACAGCAGGGAAGGGCAGTTGAGGGGTACCAGACTGGCAGGGGAGGGCAGTTAGAGGTGACTAGGCAGGCAGCGGAGGGCAGTTAGGAGTGACGAGGCAGGCAGGGGAGGTAATCTGGTTGGCTGGGGAGCAGTTAGACATCAATCAGGCTGGCAGGGCGTGATCAGGCTAGTTGGCAGAAATGGTTAGGAGAAATCAGACAGAGGCAGGTGAGAGGTTGGGAACCAGCAGTCCTGGAATGGGGTCTAAACAGGCGGTCAGACATTCCTCAAGGGGTCCCAGATTGGAGAGGGTGCATGCCAGGCTGAAGGACACCCCCCTACCCCGCATGCACGAATTTCGTGTATCGGGCCTCTAGTAGTCATAAAAATAGTAAGAAAGATCTTGCCAGACAGAAAAGAAAAGGAAGGGTTCTCAAAGTGGAGGGATAGCATAGGTAAAGACCCTAGGGTACATGGCTTTTCAGGGCCTGTTTAGAAGTAAGAATAATTTCTCAAATTTGTTTAGCTCCTGCTCTGTATCAGGTAGTATAACAGCATATATATCGGTTTCCTATGGTGCTGTAACAAATGACCAAAAAATCCATTAAGTTACAGTTTTGGAAGTTAGAAGAATGAAATTGGGTTTACAAGGCTAAATTCTATCTGTGTTACATCTGAAGACTCCTTGTCTTTTCCTGATTTTGGAGATTGGACATATTCCTTGGCTCATAGCCCCTTCCTCCTTCTTCAAAGCCAGCAGCATAGCTAATTCAATCTTCTTACCTCTCTTGGACTTCTGTTTCCATCATACTGAGTGTGGGCTAGGACCTGTGCTAAGTGCTTTGTTCCTGGTAACTTATTTAATCTGTTAACCGAGCGGGACCTATAAATATGTCAAATGTAAACAATATCGGGTACGGTAGGATGTATGAATACGTCCTTGAAATATATGTTGCGCCCTGAAACGGGAGGGACGTATATTTCCAAAGAACAAAGGTATAAGTCATCCATACATGTCTTGAGATGAATTTAAGACACGGAGGGAATCAAAATTGAGAGTGGTGGACGTGTTCTGGGTGAGCAGTGATGGGTATGTGCTTACATTCACTCACCTATTTTCGTATTATATATTATTTACTTATATTTTTTATATCTCCACCTTTATATAATAAAAAAACATATAAAATTGATCCAATCATCAATAATTTGTCAGAAAAGTTTAAAAGTTTTTATGTATGTGAACAAGAAATATGCGCAGATGAATCTCTTTTATTATGGAAAGGGAATTTATCTTGGAAACAATATATATCTACAAAAAGAGCTAGATTTGGAATGAAGTTGTTTATTTTGAGTGAAAGTCAACCTGGATACATACAAAATATAATTTTATACACGGGTAAGGACACAAATTATGGTTCGAACTACCCACAAGAAAAACAATCAACAAGACTTGTTTTGGAGTTAACACATGACTTACTGAATAAAGGGTATAGATAGGATTTACTTAGATAATTTCTATACGTCAATTCATTTGGCTGAACTCTTGTGTCAAAACAATACAGACATTGTTGGATCAATGAGGAAAAACAGAGTCGGAATCCCCAGTGAAATAAAAACAAAAAAATTACAGAAAAATGAACATATGTAAGAATCAAAGACAAACTTACCGTATTTTCCGGCGTATAAGACGACTTTTGAAACGGAAAAAAAGTCAGCCAAAAATTGGAGGTCGTCTTATACGCCGAGTATATCCCGAAAAAACGTCTCGATATGCCACTAAACAAATTTTCCAACTCGATCCCGAAAATCATCTGGATATGCCACTAACTGAATTTTTCAACTCGATCCCACACCAATCACTGCAAGGCTGCTCGGACTGCCTCTCTAACTCAGCCAATCCAAGCAGGCTTTTTATGCATGCAAATTATACATGTTCTGTACCAGAAGCTACACTGTGTTCTAGTAAAAAGCCTGCTCAGATTGGCCAGAGTCAGAGAGGCAGTCTATTATAACCTTTGAACCTTTGCTTGTTGTGATTGGCTCACCGTGGTACAGACAGTTGCAGCACAGGAACGTTCTGTGTAGCCAAAGTTGCTGTATCAGGACACATACAGTGAGTTAAAAGGTACCATATTAGAACATTCTGTGTGTAGCTGAAGCTACAGTACTGTATAACCCCGGCCTAAAATATTAGTGGGTGTACAACAAATGGCTGGTAGAAAAGAACCCATCATGGCTCCAGCAAGAAGAAGGAAATTTGAAGCCAGTTTCAAACTGAAAGTTGTAAACTTTGCCGAGGAACACAATAACTGTGCTGCGGCAAGACAATATGGAGTAACAGAAAAAATGGTCCGAGACTGGCATACTTGGCATACTCTTTAATGAAGAGTATGCCAAGGAGTAAGTGTGCATTAAGAAGAGGCACCCCTTATTGGCCAGAACTTGAAAAGCATGTAGAAGACATGGTTCTTGAGCATCGTCAAAATGGTTATGTAGTGACATGTAACAAAATACGTATATTTGCACTTCAGAGGGCCAAATCTAACCCAGATAACAGCAAAGGATTTAAGGCCATTGTATCCTGGAGTACTAGGTTCTTGGAAAGGCACAATCTGGTACCGAGGCAAAAGACCAAAATTGCACAAAAATTACCTGCAGATCTTGACGGCAAAGTAAGTCTTTTTCATCAATATGTAATACAACAGCGCAAGAAACATGGCTATTCATTAAGTCAGATCGGAAATATGGATGAAGCTCCTATGAATTTTGATATGGTTGGAAATAAAACTGTTAATCCAAAAGGTGCAAAAACAGTGTTAATTAAAACAACAGGACACGAGAAGTCCAGTTTTACAGTGGTACTAGCATGTACAGCTGATGGTGCCAAACTAAGACCAATGATTATTTTTAAAAGAAAAACAATGCCGAAAATCAAGTTCCCTGTTGGAGTTTTTGTACATGTGAATGAAAAAGGGATGGATGGATGAAGAAGGGGTAAAGCTATGGCTTGATAATGTATGGAGTAGGCGACCAGGTGGACTTCATCAAGAACGTAGCCTACTGGTGTGGGATATGTTCAGGGCTCATTTAACTACCAGCACAAAAAACAGACTGGCAAGAATAAACACAGATGCGGAAGTTATTCCTGGAGGATTGACATCATTGGTACAGCCACTGGATGTGTGCCTAAACAAGCCATTTAAAGATCGCATTAGAGAACAGTAGAATGAGTGGATGGTTAGCGGCCAAAAGTTATTCACAAAAGGAGGAAACATGCATGCGCCACAATTGGATGTTTTGTGTAACTTTGTCATAAAAGCCTGGAATGATATTACTGAAGAAACAGTAATCAGGTCTTTCAAGAAGTGTGGCATATCAAATTCTTTGGATGATATGGAGGATGACTTCTTGTCACAAGATGAAGGGGAAGCCAAAGCTTCTGATTCGGAATTTGATCCATATGATGACTGTCTTACAAATGTACCACAAGAGGTCATTGATGAACTTATGATGTCAGAAGAACATGATGAGGATTTTGAAGGATTTTAAGCGCACAATGCTCCTCTGCCTAGAAAAACCTCTTATCATCCCAGTCAGTCACAAACAAGCATTTTCTGCAAGTTCTTCATGTAATTTTCTTTCCAGATGATGCCATCATTGTTAATGTTCTCTTTTGGATTTCTTGTTTCTTGGTCAAGTTCATGGCATTGCCATTTGTGAAGAGACCTTCCATTTATCGTATCAATGTATGGTATATTACAGTATGTTTGAAAAATGTCATTCATTAAAAATTTAATTAAAAAAAGAACTGGTGTTGCCTGGTGGGGTAGTCTTATACAGCGAATATAGGCCTAAACCTACGTTTTTAACTGTTAAATTGGTGGCTCATCTAATACGCCGGAAAATATGGTATGGTTTTAAAATGGAAGGATAAAAAAGACGTATTGGTGCTCAGTTCTATTCATAATGACGAAAAGACAATGATTGAAAAGAGAGGAAGAAGGCAAGAAAAACCGAATGTTGTCCTGGATTAAAACAAGAATATGGGCGGCGTAGATCTGGGGGATGGAGTTATGGTGGCCCACACGGCTGCCGTAATAGGGTAAAAAAATTTTATAAAATTTTTTTTCTATGATTAATTGATATGTGCTGCTTCAATGCATATATTATATACAAAAAAGATAAAGGTCATTTGGATTGATTACACTTTTTGATAGAATGTGTTGAGAAATTGGTAGATAACAACATAGTGAAAACCCACCCAAAGACATCAACAAGCAGCTCTTCATCTAAACCATCACGTTTAGTTGAAAGGCATTTTCCAGAACAAATGAAAAGCGATATAGGAAAAATTAAATCCAGGAAATGCAGAGTTTGCTACAAAAAAGGTGTTAGGAAAGAATCTACATACTTGTGTCCCGATTGTAAGGTAGCACTATTTATCAACAATTGTTTTAAAATATATCACAAGGAAGTTGAGTTTTGAATTTTTACATCTACATTTCAATTTTTTAAACTCAATATTTCTATTTCATTTGTGTGCTTTTGTTTACTGTTCTGTAATTGTTAACTTTTTTATATTTTTTATTGTGTATAGAAATAAAATATATATATATTTTTGTAATCTTTATAATTGTTTGTAAAATTTATAATTTTTTAATTCGATGTTTCCATTTTTTTGTTGGTATTCTTTTCTATTTGTTTGTAATTTTGTATTTTCCTTTGTGCTTTATATATAAATAAATGAAAAATATATATTTCATTTATTTTAATTAAGTATAAATAAAAAAATAATAATATAAAATCACGCCACTGGGTGTGATGTACTGACACGTCCTAGTGAAAGAGTATGTGCCCATTGTACATTGCGTAATTAAAAAGGGAACTCCCGGTTAACAGGTTAATCCTCACAATATCAAGATGGGTAATTTATTTCCCATTTTAAAGATGAGGAAACCAAGGCAACTGAGAAGTGTAGCCAGCAAGGGTCAGGGGATGAAGGGTCTTCTGTTATGCCAGAGAGTTTAGATTTTTTTCATACAATATCCTTGACTGTCCCAATGTTTTTATATTGAGAAGTAATATGACTAATTGTATACTTTTAAAATTATTTTATTTGTTTTTAAATGTAAAAATTATAATGCTTTTTAAAAAAATCTTTGTATTTAAAAGTATTACAAATGTCTCCGTTCCCTTCCCACCCCTACCCCCCACATTGCCTTCCTCCACCTGGTTCCCACCCTGCCCCAGCCTTCACCCTGCTAATCTCTGTGATCATAGGTAAAATCTTTGGTTAATCTTTTCCCACCCCCCTTTTCTCTGAGATTCATTGGTTTATTCCATACTCCATGCCTCTGACTTTATTTTATCCACAAGTTTCTTTGGCTCATTAGATTTCTTGTTTGTTTATTTTGATGTTTAGATTCAATTATAGATAGATAAATATTTATTGCCTTTTTATTGTTTATATATTTCTTCTTCTTCTCTTCCTCTTCTTCCTCTTCCTCCTCCTCTTTCTCTCCCTTCTTCTTCTTTTTCCTCTTTTTTTTTTTTTTCAAAAATACTCTTCAACAGTTCATGTAATACTGGCTTGGTGGTGATGAATTCCTTTAGCTTTTTCTTGTTTGTGAAGTTCTTCATCTGACTTTCAATTCTAAATGAAAGCTTTGTTGGGTAGAATAATCCTGGTTGTAGATCCTTGGTATTCATCACTTTGAATATTTCCTGCTACTCCCTTCTGGTCTGCAAAGTTTCTGTTGAGCAATCAGCTGACAGTTGTGTGAGTGTCCTCCTTGTAATTTACTAACTGCTTTTCTCTTACTGCTTTTAAGATTCTCTCTTTGTCTTTAACCCTTGGCATTTTAATTATGATGTGTCTTGGCATGGGCTTCTTTGGGTTTCTCTTGTTTGGGACCCTCTGTGCTTCTGTGAAATCTATTTCTTTCACCAGGTGGGCAAGTTTTCTGTCATTATTTCTCCAAATAGGTTTTCAATATCTTGCTCTTTCTCTTCTTTTGGCACTCCCATAATGTGACTGTTGGTAAGCTTGAAGTTGTCCCAGAGGATCCTTATATTTTCTTCTTTTTTTGTTTGTTTGTTTTGCTCTTCTAGTTGGGTGTTTTTTGCTTCCTTGTATTCCACCTCATTATTTGATTAACAGAATCCTCCACTCTAATGTTAAATCCCTGTAAATTATTTGTTTAAAATATATTTTATTGATTTTTTTACAGAGAGGAAGAGAGATAGAGAGTTAGAAACATTGATGAGAGAGAAACATCCATCAGCTGCCTCCTGCACACCCCTCACTGGGGATGTGCCTGCAGCCAAGGTACATGCCCTCAACCAGAATTGAACCTGGGACCCTTTAGTCCACAGGCCAATGCTCTATCCACTGAGCCAAACCGGTTTCAGCTGTAAATTATTCTTTATTGCAGTTAGTGTATGCTTAATCTTTGACTGGTCCTTTTTCGTGTCTTTGATTTTCTTCCTAAGATCCCTTAAAGTCTCATCAAAATCCTTGAGTAACCTTATAACCATGGTTTTGAACTGCGTATCCAAAAGTTTGCTAGCTTTCATTTCTTCCATTTTGGCTGGTTCTTTGTGTTTGTTTCTATGTATTAGGTGGAGCTGCTATGTCTCCTGGAATTGGTAGAGTGGCCTTGTGTAGAAGGTATTCTGTAGGGTCAAGTGGCTGAGCCTCCACAGTCACTTGAGCTGGGTATTCCAGGTGTGCTCCTGTGTGGGCTGTGTGCAGTGTTGCAGTTGAGCCTTGATTGCTGTGTCACTGGGAAAAATTCACCTCTGAGCGAACTGGCTGTGAGGACCAGCTGTTACTACAGTTGAAGAGTTTCTATGCAGAAAATAGCCCATGGAACAGGATTTTCTTCAGGGGGCTTTGGTTCTCACTGAGTCTCCCTCTTGAGTGTGCCACTTATGGATGTGTAGAATTGCAATCTGGTATGGTCTGAAACTGTCAGCTGGGTGTCCTGGCTCTGGGGAGGTGCAAAGTCAGCCTGGGGCCACCCTGCAGGAGCTATTTGAAGGTGCCTATGTGAGGCCCAACTGTGAAGCAGATTCTTGGGCCTCTTTTTGATAGGTTTGGGGCACACCAAACCAGCTGCAGCTTGTTTGAGAGATTTTAGCCTGAGCAAGGACAGGCCATTATCTGCAAAAAACACTGCAAACAGGTTGGGTGGAGCTGAAAATTAAATTGGGTGGAGTCTCAGGGAGTCATCAGGGAACAGTAAACAGATATGGCTGCCAATCAGTCCTGTGACAAAAGAGGTCCCAGCCAAGGAACAATGACCCTTGCAAGCACCTCACTCTCTGAGAAAGCTGCTCCTAAGTTCCTGACTTGATGCTAGTAATCCAGTTACTCCTTGGATGTGTCTGGGTACTCTAGCCTTGCCCTGAAGCTCAGAGAAAGCTGGATCATGTAAGTCTGTGCACGGCCCTTTAAGAGGAACACCTGGGTCTCCCGTAGCCTCTGAGTCTCTCAGCTATAATTTCCACTGGTATTTATAGTCCATGGTCATGGGAACGTTTTTTTCCGGCTCTGGGAGCCTGAGCTGGCAGTCTGATATGGGACTGGGATCTCTTGCCCCTCATAGGTGGCCTTCGCAGAGATGGTTGCCATTCTGTTTAAAAAAGGAGCAAATGTGAGTGTTGGTCCAGCCCGATCTGCACCTCTTCCCGTCCTACCAATCTCAATGTGCTTTCTTATTTATTTCCATTCAGCCATATTTCAGGTAGTTCTGAATGATGGTTATTTTGTATTTTAGTTGTAAATTTAAAAAAATATATATTTTATTGATTTTTTAGAGAGGAAGGGAGAGAGATAGAGAGCTAGAGAGCTAGAAACATCAATGAGAGAGAGTCATTGATCAGCTGCCTCTTGCATACCTCCCACTGGGGATATGCCCTCAACCAAGGTACATGCCCTTGACCGGAATCGAACCTGGGACCCTTCAGTCCGCAGGCTGACACTCTATCCACTGAGCCAAACCGGTTTCGGCTTTAGTTGCAATTTTGATGTGGTTGTGGGAGGCAGTGAGTATAGGCATTTACCTACACCGCCATCTTGGTTATCTCCTTCACCACACTATTGTCTCTGTCCATTGGTTACACATATATGTATTATATATACATTCTTTGGTTAATCTCTTCCTGTCTCTCCACTCCCTCAACCCCCACTTCCCCTCTGGGATGTCAGTTTGTTCCATGCCTCCATGGCTCTGGACCTATTTTATGGTTATATCCTATGAAAAATGGTATTGATGGTTATCTCATGATGCAGTTGGGGGAGTTAATATAATTTGAAACAAAACAATTTTTATTTTATGCACAAATTCTTTGCTTTTGTGCTGCAATTACATACTTACTTGCTTTACCCTTACTGAGGGATAGAAGATAACTTATCTTTTTAAAAAAATATATTTTATTGATCTTTTACAGAGAGGAAGGGAGAGGGACAGAGAGTTAGAAACATTGATAAGAAAGACATCGATCGATCAGCTGCCTTCTGCACACCCCTCACCGGGGATGTGCCCACAACCAATGTACATGCCCTTGACTGGAATTGAACCTGGGACCTTTCAGTCCGCAGACCGACACTCTATCCACTGAGCCAAACCGATTTTGGCAGAAGATAACTTTTCATTTGTCTTCTTGAACACTTAGTGCAATGTCCCATACACATAGAAATTTTGTCATTCATTCCACAAATGTTGAACACTGTTCATGTACCACTCTCCTGGGTTCTATGTTTACTATCCCAACTTGGATTGATAAAATTTTGCTAAATTGCCCCTCCAATTGTATTTACTATGCATTCAACTTTCAGATAACACTGAAAAGTGCATCTTATTCCTCTTTAGTAGTGCCTGGAGGTTTACCTGGGCCCAGAGTGTGTGATTAAATAGGACAGAAAGATATTATACAGCACATGAGATGGTGTTAGTGACCATGGCCTACAACATTGCACTGAATACATATGTCCATTGTGGTCCTCAAAGATGTGAATTTTGTTTATTTTAAAGTCTGTCTCATTCATTAGTCTGAGAATCCCTGAGGATAACAGCTTTGCATTTTTTTTCCTTTGCATTTCCCTCTGTCTTCGGAAATAGTTCCGAGATGAATTAATGAATGCTCAATAAAGTAATTATTGATAAGGGGAAATAGTGGAAAGGAGGGTAAAATGGACACCATTGTAATTAACTCAGTTATTAATTAAATAACAGAAAAGGAGCAAAGGAAATAACAGGTAATAAAGGCATTACATTAGTGCTAGAAATCATTTGACATTCTACAGGTCTGTTTGCCATAGATCCTAGGGGAAGGGACTGGACAAAGAAAGAATAGATGCATGTCCAATAAGTTCTAAATGATGAAGGGAAGGTGATTATCTGTCAGTCACACGTGGGAGCAGGTCATTGGCCAGAACAGGCTTGGCCACTGCAAGGGTGGGAAATCTAAGATACATAAGCTCCTAAGAAAGGGAGTTCTCTCTCTTGACCCTCTTATTGTAGGTGGTGTGCTCCCATGCATTCACCCACATGGCTCACAGCCATGTGGACCCCACACACAGGAGACTGATGAACTAAAATTAATCTGATATCCTGCTGGATTTAACTCCATCATAGAATGGAAACACTGGACACTGGCTTTGCTTTTAGCTCTGCTGAATCCCCAGCTGCACATTTTCCAGATCTGATAAAAAATGGGACTTTGAAAATCAAGGGATATAATTCCATGCAAATAAAACTTTCTACCACATATCATTCTTATGTGGGTATTTTTTATAGCAGCACTTCCATTCTCAGTACCAAATTATTATCTTAATCCATTTGGGCTGCTGTTACAAAACTACTAAAGACTAGTTGCTTAAACAACAAACTTTTATTTTTCACAGTTCTGGAGGCTAGTAAGCCCAAGATCAAAGTGCTGGCCTATCCCTCTTCCAAAGGGCCTACCTCCAAATACCATCACATTGGGGTAATTAATTCATACATTTTGGAGGGAATACAAACATTCAGTTTCTAGCAAAGACCTAATCACAAGTCCAAAAATAAAACAATATTTTATTATAAGCCACTAAGTGGCCCACCCTCCAGAAGAAGGTGTGTCTCTCAGCCTGGCATATACCCTCTCCAATCTGGGACCCCTAGGAGGATGTCCAATTGTGGGTTTAGGCCTGATCCCACAAACAGCAGCCGAACATCCCTCTCATAATCCAGACCACTGGCTCCTAGCTGCTCACCTGCCTGCCTGCCTGATCTCCCCTATCCACTCTGCTTGCCGGCCTGATTACCCCCAACTGCATCCCTCCTTGCAGCCTGATCTCCCCTAAATGCCCTCCTGCTGACCTGATTGCCCCCAACTTCACCCTCATGCTGGCCTGCTCACCCGCAACTGCCCCTCTGCCAGCTTGGTTACCCCCAACTTTCTTCATGCTTTTGGATCACCTCCCCTCCTGGCCTGATCGCCCCTAACTACCTCTGCCTCAGCCCCACCACCATGGCTTTGTCTGAAGGATGTCTGGAAGGTCTCCTGGTCTAATTAGCATATTATCCTTTTATTAGTATAGGTTATATTTATTTAAAAATAAAAACAATATGAGAAAACACATTTCAGAGAATACCTTTCAAAATTAATCTGATCAATTTTATACAATAAAATATCATTAAGAAAGATAGAAATCATAATATGAACTGTAGTATAAAATATGATATTCTTTCTTAAAGAAAGAGGAATTATAGTAACTGTAAGATACAAGTTAATACCACAAAAATTTAGAACAAAAATTAAAAATGTCATACTATAAAAATAATTTTTTTTTTTAGTATTATACAGCAGGTCCTGAAATGGGGTATAAGCAAATAAAAATGAACAGTTTTTTGTTTTTTTTTAAGATTTTTAAAAACAATTTTATTTTTTAAACTTAAGTTAATAACACTAAAGATGGACAATGAAATTATTTCTTTTTTAAGTGTCTTACACCAATTCATCCACCCAACAATATACAATTAGAGTTTGACATTTCATTTTGATTTTAGAATTTTAATATATATATATTTTTGTATAATTATGTACAAGATCAAATCTATGAAATCTTAGTGTAACCAGTTTCCAGTTTCTGTCCTTGTTCCCTCGACGTTGCTTCTCCCATTCCCATGTAAGTAAATTTTTGTTGGTTTAGTTTTTAGAGTATCCTGCTATTGCCTTTTCATATATATGACAAAGATATGTATATTTTATATATGTAGTGCACATTCTTTCTTATTGGAGAAATGGTAGGTAAACTCTACATTATTTTCTTTTTTTTTTCTTTTTTTAAAATTTATTTATTTATTTATTTTACATATTTTATTGATTTTTTTTTTGCCCCCCTCCTTCCCTCCCACGTATCCCCTCCCTCCCCAGAGTTTTATGTCCATTGGTTGTATTTATATGCATGTATACAAGTCCTTGGGTTGATTTATTGTCTCCCCCAGACCCTCCTCCCCTCCCCGTTGTAATTTGACAATCTGCTTGTTGCTTTACTGTCTCTATATCTATCTTTTGGTTCATCAATTTATAATGATCTTTATTATCCACAAATGAGTGGGGTCATGTGGTGTTTCTCTTTCATTGATTGGCTTATTTCACTCAGCATGATGTTCTCCAATTCCATTCAGGTTGCTGCAAATGATGAGAATTCCTTCTTTTTTATGGCAGCATAGTATTCCATTGTGTAGATGTACCATGGTTTTTGGATCCAATCATCAGCTGACGGACACCTAGGCTGTTTCTAGATTCTGGCTATTGTAGATTGTGCTGCTATGAACATAGGGGTGCATATATCCTTTCTGATTGGTGTTTCTAGTTTCTTGGGATATATTCCTAGAAGTGGGATTACTGGGTCAAATGGGAGTTCCATTCTCAGTTTTTTGAGGAAACTCCACACTGTTCTCCACAGTGGTTGCACCAGTCTGCATTCCCACCAGCAGTGCACGAGGGTTCCTTTTTCTCCGCAACCTCGCCAACACTTGTCCTTTGTTGATATGTTGATGTTGGCCATTCTGACAGGTGTGAGATGATACCGCATTGTTGTTTTGATTTGCATCTCTCGGATAATTAGTGACTTTGAGCATGTTTTCATGTGCCTTTTGGCCTTCTTTCTGTCTTCTTTTGTAAATATTCTATTTAGGTCCATTGCCCATTTTTTAATTGGATCATTCATCTTCCTTTTATTTAGTTGTATCAGCTGTCTGTAGATGTTGGAGATTAAACCTTTATCCGTGGTATTATTTGCAAATATGTTCTCCCATACTGTGGGCTTTCTTGCTGTTTTGTTGATGGTTTCTTTTGCTGTAAAAAAAATTTTTATTTTGATGTAGTCCCATTTGTTTATTTTCTCTTTAGGTTCCATTGCCCTAGGGGCAGTATCAATGAAGAAGTTCTTTTGGCATACGTCTGAGATTTTGCTGCCTGCGGATGCTTCTAGTATTTTTATGGTTTCCTGTCTAATGTTTAAGTCCTGTATCCATTTTGAGTTTATTTTTGTGTATGGTGTAAGTTGGTGATCTAGTTTCATTCTTTTGCATGTGTCTGCCCAATTTTCCCAACACCATTTATTGAAGAAACTGTCTTGACTCCATTGTATATTCGTGCCTCCTTTGTCAAATATTAATTGAGCATAGTGATTTGGGTTGATATCTGGGTTCTCGATTCGATTCCATTGATCTATATGTCTGTTCTTGTGCCAGTACCAGGCTGTTTTGAGAACAGTGGCTTTGTAATACAGTTTGAAGTCTGGTATTGAGATCCCTCCTACTTTACCCTTCTTTCTCAGGATTGCTGTGGCTATTTGGGGTCTTTTATTGTTCCAAATGAACTTTTGGAGAGTTCTTTCTAGGTTGGTGAAATATGCCGTTGGTATTTTAATGGGGAGTGCATTGAACCTATAGATTGCTTTAGGAAGTATGGACATTTTGATGATGTTGATTCTACCGATCCATGAACATGGTATATTCTTCCATCTCTTTACATCTTCCTCTATCTCTTTTTTCAGTGTCATGTAGTTTTCTGCATATAGGTCCTTTACTTCCTTAGTTAAATTTATTCCTAGGTATCTTAATTTTTTTGGTGCGATGGTAAATGTTATTGCTTTTTTAATCTCTGTTTCTATAGTTTCGCTGTTGGTGTATAGAAATGCTGTGGATTTCTTGGCATTAATTTTGTATCCTGCTACATTGCCAAATTCATTTATTAAGTCAATTAGTTTTTTAATGGAGTCTTTTTGGTTTTTTATGTACAATATCATGTCATCTGCAAATAAGGATAACTTTACTACTTCTTTTCCAATTTGGATGCCTTTTATTTCCTCCTCTTGTCTAATTGCAATGGCTAGTACTTCCAGTACTATGTCAAACAGGAGTGGCGAGAGTGGGCATCCCTGTCTTGTTCCTGTTCTTAGAGGGAATGGTTTTAGTTTTTGCCCATTGAGTATAATGCTGGCTGTGGGTTTATCATATATAGCTTTTATTATGTTGAGGTATGATCCTTGTACTCCCACCTTGTTAATAGTTTTTATCAGGAAAGGGTGTTGGATTTTATCAAAAGCTTTTTCTGCATCAATTGATATGACTATATGATTTTTATCTTTCAGTTTGTTTATGTGATGTATCACGTTTATTGATTTGCGGATATTGTACCATCCTTGCATTCCTGGAATAAATCCTACTTGGTCATGGTGTATGATCTTTGTGATGTTCATCTGGAGTCTATTTGCTAGAATTTTGTTGAGGATTTTGGCATCTATGTTTATGAGGGATATTGGCCTGTAATTCTCTTTCATTGAGTTGTCTTTATCTGGTTTTGGTATTAGGGTGATGCTGGCTTCATAGAAGGAGTTTGGAAGTGTTCCTTCCTCTTGGATTTTTTGGAATAGTCTGAGGAGGATAGGTTTTAGTTCTTCCTTGAATGTTTGGTAAAACTCTCCTGTGAAGCCATCAGGCCCGGGGTTTCGTTTGCTGGAAGCTTTTTGATGACTGTTTCAATTTCTTCCCAAGTCACTGGTCTATTGAGATTTTTAGATTCTTCCTGATTGAGTTTTGGAAGGTTGTATTTTTCTAGGAATATGTCCATTTCGTCCAGGTTGTTCAGTTTGTTGGAATAGAGTTGTTCGTAGTATTTTGTAACAATCTGTTGTATTTCGGTGGGGTCTGTTGTTATTTCACCTCTTTCATTTCTGATTTTGTTTATTTGGGTCCTCTCTCTTTGTTTCTTGGTTAGCCTGGCTAGAGGTTCATCTATCTTGTTTATTCTTTCAAAAAACCAGCTCTTGGTTTTGTTGATCTTATGTATTGTTTTTTTTGGTCTCTATGTTGTTTATCTGTGCTCTGATTTTTGTTATTTCCTTCCTTCTGCTTACACTGGGCTTTTCTTGTTGCTCCTTTTCTAACTCTTTGAGTTGTAGAGTTAGATCATCTGTTACCCTTTTTTCTAGTTTTTTGCAATAGGCTTGTAATGATATGAACTTCCCTCTCAAAACTGCTTTTGCTGTGTCCCATAGATTTTGGATTGTTGTGTTTTCATTGTCATTTGTTTCCAGAATGTTTTTAATTTCTTCCTTGATTTCTCTGGTAACCCGGTCCTTGTTTAATAGCATGCTGTTTAATCTCCATGTGTTTGATTTCTTTGGATTATTTTTATTGTAGTTAATTTCCAGTTTTATGCTATTATGGTCTGAGAAGATACTTGATACGATTTCTATCTTCTTAAATTTGAAGAGACTTTGCCTATGTCCCAAAATGTGGTCTATCTTTGAGAATGTCCCATGTGCACTTGAGAAGAATGTATATTCTGCGGCTTTGGGGTGGAGTGTTCTGAAGATGTCAATTAATTCCATCTGGTCTAGTGAGTCATTTAGGATTGATATTTCTTTGCTGATTTTTTGTTTAGATGATTTGTCGAAGGGTGACAGTGGCGTATTAAAATCTCCAACTATGATTGTATTGCTATGAATCTCTCCCTTAATGTCCTCCAGCAGTTTTTTATGTATTTGGTTGCTCCTGTATTGGGTGCATATATATTTACCAGGGTAATTTCTTCTTGTTGGATTGTTCCCTTTAGTATTATGAAGTGGCCTTCATTATCTCTTATTATGTCCTTCAATCTGAGATCTAATTTGTCAGATATAAGTATTGCTACCCCAGCTTTTTTTTCATTTCCATTTGCCTGGAAAAATTTTTTTCCATCCCTTCACCCTCAGTCTGTGTGCATCTTTTTTTCTGAGGTGGGTTTCTTGTAGACAACAGATGTATGGGTCTTGTTTTCTTATCCAATCTGTTACCCTATGTCTTTTTATTGGAGCATTTAAACCATTTACATTTAAAGTTATTAATGATAGGTACTCATTTGACGCCATTTTTAATCTATACCCATGTTCCTTCTTCACTTAATATTTCTTTATTTTTACAGTAGACCCTTTAGCATTTCTTGCATTGCTGGTTTGGTGGAGATAAATTCCTTCAGTCTTTTTTTGTCTGTGAAGCTCCTGATTTCCCCTTCAATTTTGATTGATAGCCTTGCTGGGTACAGTATTCTTGGATTCAGACCCTTTCTTTGCATGACTTTGTATATTTCATCCCATTCCCTTCTGGCCTGATAAGTTTCCGTTGAGAAATCAGTTGCTAGTCTGATGGGGGTTCCTTTGTATGTAACTTTCTGTCTCTCTCTGGCTGCTTTTAAGATTCTTACTTTGTCGTTGTTGTTTGCCAATTTAATTATAATGTGCCTTGGAGTCTGTTCTCTTGGATTCATTTTTCTTGGGACTCTGCGAGCATCTTGGATTTGTGTAGGTTTTTTCTTCTCTAATTCAGGAAAGTTTTCTGTCATTATTTCTTGAAATACTTTTTCCATGTCTACCTCAGTTTCCTTTCCTTCTGGAACCCCTATTATTCAAATATTATTTTGTTTTGTATTGTCCCAAAGCTCCCGTAGGCTCTCCTCCTGCTTTTTAATCTTTTTTTCTAGAAGTTGCTCTACTTGGGTATATTTTTCCATCCTATCTTCTAGCTCACTGATGCGGTCCTCTGCTTCATCTAGTCTACTCTTGATGCTTTCTATTGAGTTCTTCATGGTAGCGATGTCATTTTTCATTTCCTCTTGGTTCTTCTTCAATTCCTCATGGTTCTTCTTCAGTTCCTCGTGGTTCTTCCTCATTTCTTCTTGGTTATTGTCAAATTTCTCTTCCATTCTTTTTAGCCATCCTATGATCATTATTCTGAATTCTTGCTCTGGTAGTCTTGTTGCCTCTGACACTACTTCCTTTTCTGGTGATGCCTGCTTTTCTTTTATGTGCAGACTATGTTTTTGTCTCCCAATGGCCTCTCTTTTCAGGGTGTCTGGTTATGTGGTGTTCCTTCTCCTGCGTTCATTTAAAGGTACAATATACAACACTACCAGGTACAACACAAGAGGCACTTAACAGGAATGTATTTACAATATTAATAACCTCAAATAAAGGTGACCACTAGAGAAAGGCAACTTAGCGGATAGGGGAGAAGGAAGAAAGGTAAAAATAAAATAAAGAAATTTTTTTATAAAATTAAAATTAAAAAAAATTAAGTAAATAAAATAAAAAAAGAAGGATAAAGAGATAGAAAGAGAAGAAAAAAAGTAATGACAAAATAAAGTTGGAAAACAGGGAAAAAAAGAAAGGAGAGAGAGAGAGAGAGAGAGAGAGAGAGAGAGAGAGAGAAAGAGAGAGAGAGAAAGGGAGAGAAGAAGCAAACTAAAAGAGAAATGGGAAACAAACTATATATATGGAGAAAATTGCCAGAGAACAACTACTGAACCCAGCCAATGCCAGTAACAATACTTGGAGATTAATACAAACTACAATATCCACTATTATTAAGTAAGGCTATGATATACAGAAGTAATAGAAACAAACAAAAACAGAGGATTTAAAAAAAAATACAATGCAACAATAACAACACAGGAATAAGCATAACCATTTCACTAAAAAGCATAAAAATTCACAATAATCAACCCTCACACAAACAATGCGCAAAGGATAGAGGGGAGAACAGTTTTTTTTTTTTTTTTTTTTTAACTAGTTAATATAGTACAGAAATTGGTGTTTATACACTTGGATCAGGGGTTGGAACTTAGGTCTATACGTATAGTGAGAGCTTTATCAAGGGGTATACAGAAAGAATAGAGGAAAATCTAGAGCCGGAAAGGGATAGGATAAACCGTCGACTAAAAGGGTAAAGTTTAGTAAGAGAGTGATGGTGTAAAGGTCAAGTTGAGATAGGGTTGAATGATGCTATAGTAGTGATTAAAATAGAATGGAGGTTATTCCCAATGTAAAGTACAGAGGAAAATAAAATAAAATGGTATTGGAGAGGAAACAAACAGACAAAGAAACAAACAAACAAACAAGAAAAAACAAAGAACAAAAAAAAAAAAGGAAAGAAACAAAAATTGCAAAATAGCAGTAGTAATAGTGATGATAGAGATTGATAAATGTAATAATTGAAAAGGTAAAATGAAGTAAGGAAAATAATAGAAAAAATTTTTCTTAAGTAAATGCTATAAAAAGTGAAAATTAAATAAAAGATGTAAAAAATGAAAATAAAATAAAGAATAGTAAAATTAGCATAAAAATGTCCAGTAGTGGTCATTCACTTCCTCTGTTAATGTATTTGGCACTCCTGATTCTCGGACCAGACAGTCTTGCAGTCCCCAGCATTCCACTGCACCTCAGTTTTGTAAGGTAAACCTTAATTTTAAGCAGGTTATATCTTAGTTATTTGTGTCCATTTATTTTTGATTAATTATAAGAAAAAAAAAGAAAGAAAAAAGAAAAAAAAAAAAGAAGAAGAAGAAGAAGAAAAAAAAAGGCAGTTTGTAATTCAGCTCTTAGGTGTCAGTGTTTCCGGTTTGACCTCCCAGTCTTTTTGGTTGCTCTGGCCTTCTTTCTCTATGGCTCTAGCTGGCTCCAGGACTATGTCTTCTGGCTCCAATCCCTTGTTTCCAGAAGGCAAATTCCCCCTACAATTTCCCCGGCTATGCCCAACTGGGCAGTTCTCCCCTAGTATTCAGAAGCAAGGGGATGAATGGGAACCGGTGCCAAGGTGTCCAGATGTTCCGCCCTTGGCGGGACAGCCGCGATTCTTAACACTCTGTCCCGTGTCCCCTGGCGTTTTAAAAAAGTCCCGCTTCTGGGGGGGATTACTTCAAACCCAGGTGTCGCTGCAGCCTTCTTTGGGCTCCGCTCTGCCTCAGTGGGCAGTAGTTTGCGCACCCGCCTACCGTGGAGGCAGGGCTGAAGCTCCCCGGCTACCATAGCGGAGGCGGGGCCGGAGCTCGCCGCAGCGGAACCCAGACCCCTCAGGCTATCCCCGCAAACTCTGACCTTTCCGTGGGTGACTGAAGATCTCCCCGGAATCCACGTGTCTGCGCCGCTCCGGGAGTCTCAGCTGCTCGATGGACCTCCGGGCTGTGCGTTTTCCACGCCTCAGAGAAGCTCTTTCCTTCCTGGCAAGACAATGCAGCCCTTCCTCCACGCCCGCAGCCCACAGCTCGCTGCCTCCACTGTCGTGCTGCTGCCGACGCCGCTGCCACTGCTGCCGCGGCCGTCCTGGCCGCTTGGTCAGGAAATCCTGTCCAGCGGACCCTCTCTTACCCTCCTTGAGAACTCCACTGTCCCTTAGCTGCCAATCAACTCTCCCTGAGCGACTCAGAAGCCACCTTTATCCGTTCTGGGACCAGAGTCAGAACAGGTCCGACTGTTAGGTCGCCATCTTCAAGCTCCGCCCCCTGAACAGTTTTTTTCTGAATACAATTTTATGTTCAATAGAAAATGTTAGACATTATTATAAGAAACAATATATATGTGTAAGAGTACAACTGCATTTTCAAATACAAGGTAATTAGTATTTTAGAAAGCAGCAGTTTTTCAATTTTTTTAAAAGCTAGCAATCATGCAAAAAATGAACATTACAAGAAACTGAGTATACAATTTTTGCCATGAAAAGATGAATATAATTAAAAACTTAGGCAGCTTTCTTTCACTTTAATAAGAATTGTGGGTAAAGACTGTAATATCAGAATAACCAAACCTAAGAACACTCAGCTTCTTCTTCTTCTTCTTCTTCTTATTATTATTTTAATAAGAAACAGAAGAATACATTCCATTCTATGTACTGGCTGTGTTAAAAAGACACACAGTACATGTCCAGATAGGCTGCTAAAGTGCAATAAAAGCAAGTGGATTTATCACAGTGTAGTCATTGACATAGCATGTTGTTAATTAGTTAATACAAATAAGTACAATTATACTTTAACTATATTGATCTTATATACTTATTCTTTGTTTATTGTTTTATTATCTTTGCACAGATACAAATTTATCTATTAAAAAGAAGCAAAACAATAGTAAGCAGTGTCAAAATGTATAGTACTTGTTTTTATAAAATGCTACTCAGACTGTCACATTTTATTTATTTATTTTTAAAAAAATATATTTTATTGATTTTCTACAGAGAGGAAGGGAGAGAGATAGAGAGTTAGAAACATCAGTGAGAGAGAGTCATCGATCAGCTGCCTCTTGCACACCCCCTATTGGGGATATGCCCGCAACCAAGGTACATGCCCTTGACCGGAATCAAACCCGGGACCCTTCAGTCCCCAAGCCGACGCTCTATCCATTGAGCCAAACCGGTCTCGGCAGACTGTCATTTTAAAATTTGAAAACAAAACTCCAACTCTTGCCTTTCAAACAGCACATTTTTTATCAGGAATATTCTTTAAAGAAAAAAGTTATCTCCTCTGTTACATCAAAGGAGATAGAAAGATTCCATAGGCAGTCTTAGAAATTTGGCTGAGAATATTTTATAGATAAGGCATCTGTGACCAAAATAGGTTAAAAATATTAAATATAATCTTTTTTATAAGGGCACTGATGTCTCTAAGTTGCTAAGAAATTTAGAGTAGCTGTGGCCCTGGTCACCTTTTTTTTCCGGATAGTCTGACCTTGTTTTCATATATAAGGCAGTTCCTAACTGTCCATGAACAAGGGGACAGGCATGGAAAACATAAACCTTATGATAAAAATGTTTTATTTGATAATAAAATCAAGTTTTCCATTGAAACTTTTATAAATTTTGTAAAAAGAAGCATTGATACATGTGCACGGATAAAATGTTCTTCATACAATAAAATAAAATATTTCTGCCTGCCTTCCTATTTTTTTTTTTAAGATGAAGGATATTGTTCTTTTCACCTCGAGTCAAATTTTTTATTGGTGAGAGACTATGTTGATGACAATTACCTATTAATGTGAGAACTCTGGGATTCATTTTCTACTGTCTTACGTTAAAGTGTTTTTCAGCTCATCATATCTACATTTACTTGGTTAATGAGTTAAAGCTTTTTCAGGATGAACTCATAGTATACCAAGTAGACAACGAGACAGATTCTCAGCTTAAATGCACATTAGACTGTATTCTTATACTCTCAGGCTGCCTATCAGAGCTAACACAAAATGAAAGTAATCTGCAAAAGCAAATAAGTGAGGGTTAACTGTAAGCCCAATCCAACTTTTCTAACTTTTTAAAAACCCATAACTGCTGATTTTCTTTGTCCATCTATCTTGATGAATGTTGTGGTGATCTTTCAAAGTACATGAAGTCCTGAAGTTGGAAAAAGAGAGAGAGAGGGAGAGAATTATGTATATAAATACATAAATAATTTGATGTAATGCATAAAATATTATCCTTTATAATTTACCTTGAAATTCTCCTGAACCAGTTAAGAAATCTGATAAATCTTTATAAAGAGGACTGTATAAAGAGTAGCAATTACATACTTAAAACTGTTGGTAGTCAATACATTCTCCATTTGAGATACTAATTAAATTTTTATTGTTAAAGGAAAAAATACTTGATAATATTAAATATGCTAAATATACCAACTGCAATATATTAGTGAGATATTTCAGGTAAATATTATTAATTTTATTTCTATGCTTTCCTTATAACTATTAACTAGAAATGCAATAAAGGGACTGCATCTAATAAATCTAAGGATAGTATAACACCAAGCAGTACACTGACGGAGAGACAGTGAGGTAGAGGAAAAGAACATCAGCTTTAGAGTTATTTATTACATTAAGAAGTCACAGGATAGGTTTTAAAAAATACCTATTTATAATAATATAGCATTCTTCTGGACAAAGTTGGGACTGTGAGGGGAACCTGGGTTCCAGGTGCCTGCTGGTGGCCGGAGGGAAGCCAGCATCAGCAACCAGGGGAAGGAAGGCCTACTCTTGCACTTAGAACAGGTAATTATCCCATATAATAAGAGCCTAATATGCATCGGGCCTATATATATATATATATATTATATATATATATATATTTCAGTGAAGAAGGGAGAGGGAGAGAGAGAAATAATGATGGGAGAGAATCATTGATTAGCTAGGGATTGAGCCAGCAACCTGGGCATGTGCCCTTGACCAGAATTGAACCTGGGACCCTTTATCCACTGAGCCAAACCAGCTAGGGCAGATAGGCTTTTTTAAGTAGTAAAAATAATCAATAACATGCAATGATGATCCCATTGGATGCCTAATACCTCCCAAGCACTCTCTTGCCCCATTATTCATATGGTAGTTAACTTTTATAACCTTGAAAAAATAAGTATTTTTATCTTTATTTGATAGACAAGGAGATTGAGGCTTGCAAGTGCTAAACACTTTACAAAACATGCAACTAGTAAGTGGTAAAGACAGAACTTGGACTAATTTCAAAGCTATTGTCTTTTTACTACACTACTTCTTATCAGAAAGAATAATTGTCTCAAGATAACTCAAAAGCAAAAGGCTTACAATAAGGAAGCAAGCTCCAAAAATCATAGCTTTCATCTTCACATCCAGGTCTAATGGAAAGTGAATGTCAAAGTGGTCAGCATGGCCCATGGCTGACATTAAACCATTCCACTTTCTAATGATACTGCCGATGTTAGAGACACCATCGATGGCTTTGACCTAGGAAGATAAGAATTTTTAGACTTTTTGGTAACTAATACTGTGTAGCTTACACTTCTCAGGCCAGTGCTCTTCTTCATCCTCAAATGAGTTATTAAGGAGATATGACTTGTACTGATTTTGAAGTTCTTCTCCATATAACAAAGGGTGGGATTGGGGGTTGGAAAGGGAATTTCTTCTAGTCTAGGGAAACACGAAGCATGGTTCTGTGCACTTCACAAACTCCATATAATCACTTAAATTTACATGTGACAAACAAATCAATCTTTTTAAATTATGCCAGGATCCCAAAGGACTTCAGCTTCTATAAGGGAAACACTGACACTTGCCAGAGGGAAAGCAGTCAGACACTGACTTTCAGTGATCAGAGTGATCCCACACTTCCTGACCCTGAAATCTGGCTTATCTATATTTTTTCCCCACATGGTCTTTTAAAAAATAAGCAATGCTTGATGACATTGTAAGATAAACTGAGACCTAAGAGAAGTTTATTTAATATCATGGGCAATACTAGAAAGAGCAATTTTAGATTGCTGAATTACAAGGCATTCAGAAAGAATTTTAAGAAGCTCAGGAAATATGTCTAAGCATTTCCTTTGTCAGATTCATAGGATTATAAGTAATCATTTTGTATCCATAGAGATAAAAGGTAAAACAAAAGGATTTTTCTTTTTCCTGAGAAAATGTTATAGCTATGAGTTTTATCTATGTTACCAGCATTGTCCTGTTTCCTAAGGACACAGACTTCTATTCTGCAAATAAGCAACATGTGTAGCCTCGGGGTCTGTGAGAAGGTGGGCACTATCATTCCTCAGGACATATTTTTTGATCCTGGAAATCTTTGGTAAAAAACAGTTAATTAAATAGAACCAAGAATAAAATAGATTTATGTCAGGCTACTTACTCTTACAATTAATGTTCTCTTCTCTTATCTTTATAAAACACTAAAAATATTTTTTTTAAATCTTACATTTTAGAAAACATTAAGCAATCCATTAACAATAATTTGAAAATCACATAATGTCAACCAGTTAACTTCTCATATTAATTTACTGATTCACATGAAAAATGATCTAAACCAAATCATTCTTAAATCTGTTAGAACATACAGAAAAAATGGAAGAAATGTTTTTATATTTGTTTACCTCAAACACAGAATCTGAGCCACAGCCATAGGTTGAGCATGGCCCACGGATGCTCAACACATTTTCTTTCTTCTCATTTTGGATGCTGTACACCGCCCGGCACAGGTTCCAGTGGTCCATAACAAAGCCAATGGTGATGCCAGGAGGACACTGCACCTCTAGCTGCAAGTGAAGCATGACAGAAGGGAAGATGTTATATATGTACTAGAGGCCCAGTGCACAAAATTCATGCATGGGGGAGGCTGTCCCTTAGCCCAGCCTGCACCCTCCTCTCCAATTTGAGACCTCTCAGGGGATGTCCGATTGCCCTTTTAAGGATCAGGCCAAAACATGAAGTCAGACATCCCTCTCTCAATCCAGGACTGCTGTCTCTCAATTGCTCATCTGCCTGACTTCTTGATTGCCCTTAATCGCTTCTGCCTGCCAGCCTGATCACACCCTAATAACTCCCCTGCTAGGCTGATTGATGCCTACCTGCTCCTCTGCCAGCCTGTTTGCGCCTAACTACCCTCCCCTGCGGGCTTGGTCAACCCTAACTTCCCTCCCCTGCAGGCCAGGTCCCATCCACTGCTCTCCCCTGCAGGCCTGGGTCCTCCTCAACTGCCCTTTCCTACAGGCCCAGTCACCCCAACTTCCCTCCTCTGCCAGCCTGGTCACCACTAACTGCCCTACCCTGCAGGCTTGATCGACCCCAACTGCCCTTCTTTGCAGGCCTGGTCCTTCTCAACTTCCCTCCCCTGCTGGCCATCTTGTGTCCACATGGGGATAGGATCTTTGACCACATGGAGGCAGCCATCTTAGGTGATGGAGTGATGGTCAATCTGCATATTACTTTTATTAGATAGGATAGAGGTCTGGTGCAAGCCTCCCTCCTGCTCGCTCTGTGGCTGCAGCCATCTTGGTTGGGGTTACTTTGCATATTTGCTCTGATTGGCAGGTGGGCGTGGCAGAGTGATGGTTAATTTGCATATTACTCTTTTATTAGATAGGATAAATACACATACACAAAACCCAGATGTAGCCTTAATCCATTTGAGGACTGGGGAATTGTTACTCTGAAACTGTCTTTCATTTTACTTGGCTATTTCTTAGGCTTGTATTTCAATGAACAGCCTTGAGAAATAAGGTCATGATTCCCTCTGAGACAAAGTTACTAAGCCAATTCTCCAAGCTTGGTGTCCTCAGTTGTATACGTAGCATCTCTCTGGGCTGCTCCGAGTCAACCCCGTAGAACTTGGGGATAAGGGGACTTGCATAAATATGCTTATGTTCATGCTGCTTTATGTGTTTTAACAAAGATCATATGTTTTATCTAGGTGTCTCACATCTTACAGCAAAATACACAGAAACAGTAACAAACCAACTTCTTAGTTTACATGTCAGACATAACAACTATAAAAGAAAACAAACCAGAAAAGAAACATCCTGAACACTGTATGTTAGGAAAGTAGCTGAATGTGTTATGGGTATATAAAACCATTTTAAAAAGAGTTCTAAATGTTGTCCAATACTCTCGGCTAATTATCTTTACAATATTCCTTTGGGAAGAACTAAGATCTTCCTATTTAATAATATCAAGATTCACAAAATTAAATTATCTGTTAAAAGACCAAAGGAAAAGTTCTGATGATTTTCCTGCTGTTTTACATACTTTTCTAAGACTTTTGTGTCCCTTGAATATCATCATAGGGCAAGACCTTCATGAATTGTCAAATTAAGATATCATTGTTCATATATATAAAATCACACACATATACAAACATATATGATATATTTGATAGCTTCCTGGGAGTGAGATCTCATATAAGTTTAATCTTGAGATTAAAAAAAAAGTATATACAAATAAATTAGATTCATAAGAATCCATATCATTCAACCATAAAAGGAATGAACTATTAATACATGTCACAACTTGTATGAACCTCAAGGTAAATTATGTTGAAAAAATCCAGTCCTAAAAGGTTCCATACTGTATGATATTCTTGAAGTGACAGTGTTAGAGAGTGGGAATTTTTGAGCATGCTTCCTCCTAGTCCACTTGGCCATAAATCCCAACTACAACTCACAAAATAGCCTATGAGAACAGGATGCTAGTGAGCCTTACAGGATAGATCACTGTCAGTTTTCTTGAGAACGGGAGGCTAGTAAGCCTTATAAGATAGATCACTGTCAACTTTCCTGAGAATGGGATGCAGTTATTTACTCCACCAGGTGCCAGGACCCTGTAAATAACATGCTGACATTACTTAAGAAAAACTGCTTTGTTTTAAATTGTTTGCTGTGCAAAACAGGATGTAGTGAATGTGTTTAAAAACTGTCCTTCACAAAGGGTCAGGGCTGCTCTCTGGACTCACTCCATGGAGAGAGAGCAGACGCCGGCCGGCTATTAAAGGCTCCCTAAATTTTAATTTGGTCTGGACTCCAGTGGTCATTTACTCGAATTCGCTCCACAACAACAGTTATAGAGATGGAGAACAGATTAGTGGTTGCTAGGGTTAGAGATGATTAGAAGAGAGAGAGGTAGGTGTGGTTATAAAGAGTTTTATATGGTAATAAAACTTTCATATTTGAATTATGGTAGTGGATACAGTAATCTATATAGCTGATAAAACACACATGCACATGTAAACTAGTTTACACACACATGCACATGTAAACTAGAGAAATCAGAAAAAAATCTAAATAATGCTGTGGGACAAAAATTCCATATACTGGATTAAGGCAGTAATACTGATTTGTTTTACTGTATCCTGCCCTTATAGGTTTTGATTTATAAAGCCCAACTCATAAATACATACCCAGAAAACACACACAATTCTTACTAAATAAAAGAATCAAGGATAAGAGATGGAAATTCAACTCAAATATAAGGACACACACAAACAAACATGACAGAAATTATAAAAAAGTAAGATATCTGACAACAATAGCTAATATCCATTGAGCACTATAATAATTGTAAGCACTGCGCTAAGAAAATGATGTTTACTTACCATTTAATCCACAAAACAATCATCCCATGAGATAGGTGCTATTTTTAAATATATATTTTATTGATTTTTTTACAGAGAAGAAGGGAGAAGGAGAGAGATAGAGAGTTAGAAAATCAATGAGAGAAACATCAATTCAGCTGCCTCCTGCACACTCCCTACTTGGGATGTACCCACAACCAAGGTACATGCCCTTGACTGGAATTGAACCTGGGACCCTTCAGTCTGCAGGCTGATGCTCTATCCACTGAGCACAAGAGATAGGTGCTATTAATATCTCCATTTTATAGGTGAATAAGTCAAAGCACAGAAAGGGCTGTATGTCAATTACTATAGTAAATGCTGTACTTATCATTTAAATACTCCATTAATCAAGGGGCTATTGTTCTGCCCAGTGTACAACACTAAGGTTCAAAAACATTAAATTGTACAAATTTAAGTAGGTGGCATACATAAAATTCAAGTTTTCTTGGACCTCTCTCTAAAACTGTTTTTATTTCCCTGTAGCAAACAACTTTCCTAAACTAAATAGACTGTAGAACAGTAAACAAACTAACTCAGAACATCTGCTTTTCAGTTCCAGCACCACCGTCCACCATGTGCAACACCATTAGCAGGCATATCAGCAGGTGCAGGTTGTGATGGGTAGAGTAAAAGTATCTAAAGGCGCTACCAATTCTAATACTAGAGGCCTGGTGCATGAATTCATGCATGGGTGAGGTCCCTTGGCTTGGTCGGCAATAGAGATATATTGGGGGAGAAGGGGACTGACCAGCAGTGGGGAGGGACCACAGGAGGTTGGCCTGCTGGAGGGACTGTGGAAAGTTGGCCAGCCAGCTGGAGGGTGGTAAGAGGGGTCATGGGAGGTTGGCCAGCTGGTCTGGGGAGGGAGCTGTGGAAGGTTAGCTGGCCTGGGGGAGGAGCCATGGACCATTGGTTGTGGGAATGCACTGACCACCAGGGGGTAGCTCCTGCATTGAGCGTCTGCCCCCTGGTGGTTAGTGCATGTCATAGTGACTTGTAATGCTTGCTCAGGCTTTTATATATATATGTGTGTGTGTGTGTGTGTGTGTGTGTGTGTGTGTGTATATGTGTGTGTGTGTATGTATGTATAATATATATATACTAGTAGCCCTGCACATGAATCCGTGCTCCAGTAGCTTGCTGCTCCTCCAGTAACTCTTCGCCTACTGCCCAGCCCTCCTGTAGCTCCCACACGCCCTTTCACAGCTTGCTGCCCTGCCCCCTCCTATAGCTCTCTACTGCTTGCTTTTAACTAGCAGCTTGCTGCTGCCCTCCTGTAGCTCTCTGCCTGCTACCCCGCCCTCTTGTAGCTCCCTACGCCCTCTCCCCCCATCTCCCTACCTTATAGCTTGCTGTGCTGCTCCCTCCTGTAGCTCTTCACTGCCCACTTGTAGCTTACTGCCCCACCCTCCTGCCATTCTGTGATCCAGTCATTACATGGTCTGTCACAAATTATATCTTTATTATATAAGACTAATAGATATGTTTACATTTAGCATAGCTTATCTGGAAACATTTAGGTAAATGTGTGACTCCTATTTTAGGTGATAGGTAAACTTCTAAATTCTATTAGGCACAGCTCATAGAATTGTGGTTACTGAATAAATAATTTTGCTTGACCCACCCATTAGCATTAAAGAGCATAAACTGACAGAAAAAGTCCTTTGTTATTTGTCTGAGGTGAGACAATTTGGTTTTCTCTCTTCTCACAGGGCCCGTGGAATGCTCTCCCCCGCACCCCCTTGCAGTTTTGGAAAGAGCACAGCCGTGTGTGAATAGGTGGATCAGAAAGAAATAATGGATTAGACTTCCATTCTTTAACCTCTTGCCTGGTGGAGGGACAACAGAAGCAACAGCAGGTGCATCTGAAGGGTCTCTGCATTGTCATGATTTCTCGGCCCATAAAGTCAGAGACCCGGAGGACAAAGGGCCTTAGTGTCCGGTAAGCATTCCTGGTAAAGTCGTCTGTGTCTTCAGTTACAATGTACACCATCTGGTCCAGGTTGTTTTTAATATCATATTTATTATTAGTTTCAAAATGTGTTATCACTGAAAAATAAAATGAGGAAATTGTCTTACATTAGAAGTAGTTAAAATGGGTCTCAAAAGGGGGAATAAGAGATATAAACTTCCAATTATTAAAAAAACAAACAAACAAAAAAAGTAGCGAAAACCGGTTTGGCTCAAGGTCCCAGGTTCGATTCCAGTCAAGGGCATGTACCTTGGTTGTGGACACATCCCTACTGAGGGGGTGTGCAAGAGACAGATGATTGATGATTCTCTCTCACTGATGTTTTTAACTACCCCTCTCTCTTCCTCTCTGTGAAAAATCAATAAAATATATATTTTTTAAAAAGTTATAGGGATGTAACATACAGAATAGGAAATAGTCAATAATGTCGCCGAAACCGGTTTGGCTCAGTGGTAGAGCATCGGTCTGTGGACTGAAAGGTCCCAGGTTCAATTCAGGTCAAAGGCATGTACCTGGGTTGCAGGCACATCCCCAGTAGGGGGTGTGCAAGAGGCAGCTGGTCGATGTTTCTCTCTCATCGACGTTTCTAGCTCTCTATCTCTCTCCCTTCCTCTCTGTAAAAAATCAATAAAATATATTTTTAAAAAAGTAAAATAATGACCTAATAACTTTGAATGGTGACAGAAGATAACTAGATTTATTCTGGTGATCACATTATAAGAAATATAAATCACTATGTTGTACAACTGAAACTAGTATAATATTACATGTCAACTATACTTTAATAAATGTAAGTCCTTTTAGGGGCTTAAAGCAGAATAGCTTTGATAAAATTTCAGGTAAAATATGTGTAATTGATTAGAATGTTAAAATAATTTGTATAACTTATAAGTATTTAAGTAATTTTAAACTTTGAAACATTTATTTTAAGAAGTTCAGTGTAAAATGATTTTTAAAGCTTTTCCATGTGAGCAAAGATTGAAACAATATTTCTAGAGTACTTAAATTCAGAAAAAATAATTAACAACCATATAAGTGAATAAGACACTGGGGCTAGAACTTAGATAACAGTGGCAGAGCTGCAAATCTGCTAACTATGATGCCTCTAACTAATTTAAATTCTGGCTCCTTCTTTTTCTCATCCATGAGAAGTTAACATGTAGGAGCTGGGATGGGTAGAGGTAGTGCCATTGTCCAGATAAAATATAAATCTTTGCAAAGTCTAAAACTTACATATGATCTATAAATATATAAAATTATCCAATACTTTCATTACTTTTCTGAGAAGAGGATATCCTTTTCTCTTTGAGGCACTAAAAAGTGGTCAATATAAATAAGGAAATAAACATTGGATAATGGGCATTTCCACCTGGTTCAGATACTGCCAATCACTACTGAATTAATTATACATACTTTCCAAAGGTTCAAAATGCTGAAGAACATGTATGTTGTCCAACTGTTGGGATAAAAAAAAAAAAAGCAATTAGGAGAGCTAGAAGTAACAGAATTAAAGCATTAGAAATTAAACTGATGAGATAGGTATTAAAATAGATTGATAGCAAAATATATTTTTGAAATAGAATTGAATAAAAAACATTTTGATAAAGTGGAATCAGCTCATATACATTTAACTAGGTGGTTACTAGAGCTATGGAGATAGGAAAACCACTTTTCTCCAGTTCCACTGCAAGAGACTGATACACTTGTCTAAAATATCAGAAAACCACCTCCCACCATAGTAACAGTATTAGAAGCAGCTGAGCTGATACAAGTTTTCCCTAGCTCAGTTCCTACTTAGTCTCTCTAGCATACCACTCAGACTAGAAGTGTGCAGGAACTTCAGGACCTTTGGACAAGGACCAGCTATAGAGAAAGACATTTTTCTCAGTGGCTTGGGAAGAGTGAATCAGCCAAGGTGGATTCCGCTCCACACGGGAGTGTCCAATTTTATAACATTTTCCAGGTACTTCTGAGAGATTAACATACTGATTTCCACTTGTTTGAGCTATTAAACGCTAAGACCTTCCTAGGTGCACACTTTAATTCTGGGAGGGTCTGAGAGGACAGGAAGCAGGTGAATGGACAGGATGAGGGCAAAGGAGAGGAAACTTTCTGGGATGGCATCTCTTCAAAAGGGAGGTTGGGAATGCAATTAAATAAATGTCTAATTTCACTTAGGAATCACTCTAAAGAGACACAGTTAAATGGGCCCATTCTAAGTTATACTTGAGAACATGGTAACAGAAGAGAAAAATCTCCTTGAGGACAGACTGATTATATTTATACAATTTTATATAATATAGATAAGACCATTCCAAATCCCTGAGTCTAGAACACTGCCTGGAATGCTACATTTCACCAAATATTTATTGAATACATTAACTAATGAAAAATACACAAATGTGATTAATAAATAAAATTTAAAATTATAACTTGACATTAATGTTTTCTAGTAATTGATTGTAGGAGGGTATAGAGCAATGGTTCCCAACCTTTTTTTAGCTATGCCCCACATAAGCATCTCTAAAATCCTGATGTACCCCCTGTGAAATATAATTCTTATTATTCAAAAAGTGAACTATTCATGTGGAGGAAGCTTAAAAGGCCATTAACTTGGTTTAAACAAGCTTCCAAAGAACATGGCATCCATGAAAGAGAAAAATAAAAAAAAGGAAGGACAGCTGAAGTATTAAGGAAGAAATCACTAAGAAATTGTTAAAAAAAAATTAATATGAAGTGATATGAAAAAATACCAAATAAAGTTTCAAAACATATGAGAACTGAAACGCATTAAATGTCACAATATATACTTATATATTACATATGAGGCCCCTGGAACCATAAATACAAAAAAAAATTAATTGTTAATTCATTCTCAAATTGCCCCCTCCCTTAAAAATCAAATTGCTCCTCTTTGGGGCTTGTGCCCCACGTTGGGAACCACTGGTAGAGAGAGAACATAATCCTTCCTTCATTCAAAACTTTTTTTGTATGAAAACAAAATCAGGTGAGGGGTTTAAACATGTTTTAAAAATATCAAAAGTGGCCACTATGGTGATGGCACCTTAAAAAATCTAGAAAGTGCCCTAATTGTTTGGCTCAGTGGATAGAGCATAAGCCTGCAGACGGAAGGGTCCCAGGTTCTATCCTGATCAAGGGCATGTACCTTGGTTGCAGGCACATCGCCAGTAGGGGGTGTGCAGGAAGCAGTTGAGTCAATGTTTCTCTCTCATTGATGTTTTTAACTCTCTATACCTCGCCCTTCGTCTCTGTAAAAAACACACACATAAAACAAAACTAGAAAGTTAAAATCTAGTATTAAGTAAAAATATTCACTGTATGATAAAAGCACCCACTGTTGAACAAAAATTTCTAAGGACATGACATCCATTAGTGTGGAAGAATTTTGCCCAATAAGGTAGTATGGCTGTTAAGAAACAGCACTCAAACAAACTGGTGGAGTGATGGGCTATGCCAATACTCTAATCCTGCTACTTTATTATTTATTTATTTATTTATTTATTTATTTATTTATTTATTTATATTTTATTGATTTTGTACAGAGAGGAAAGGAGAGAGATAGAGAGCTAGAAACATCAATGAGAGAGAGTCATCGACCAGCTGCCTCTTGCACACCCCCACTGGGGATATGCCCGCAACCAAGGTACATGCCCTTGACCAGAACCGAACCCGGGTCCCTTCAGTCCCCAAGCCGACACTCTATCCATTGAGCCAAACCGGTCTCGGCGAATCCTGCTGCTTTAAATGCTACAATATTGATAGTCCTGATAAAGATTCCTGTGATCTGCAAATAAGATGGCAGGAAGGGTAAGATAAATAAAATGATAAAGAAGATGATGAGACAAACACAAATATAAAAAAATAAAATCAAACAAATAAAACCAAACAAACAAACAAACAAACAAGAAGATGAAGGGCTCTATGTCTTCTGCTCACATACAAGGTATTTTAACTAATAAATTCACATAGCTATCATCTGTTGGGTGGGCCCTGTGTGCCAAAAATATTAGGCACATTACAAACCTATTCAAAGTTATATAATAAGGGGGGAGCAGAGCTAGAATTAAAATCCAGATTTGTCTGGCTTCAAACCTGTTTTGTTTCTTTTTACTCAAAATATTCCTGAAAGGAAAAACAGAATTCATGAAATATGTTAATATAACATTAGTCAGAGTAATAGAAAAAAAAGGTTTTTTTGTTTTTGTTTTGTTTCTGTTTTTTTTTTTTTTAATTTAAAGCCTTTCTTGTTTAAAGTATTATATGGATCTCCTTTTTCCCCCCATTGACCTCTCCCTAGTCACTCCCACTCCCAGCACATGCCCTTACCCACCTAGTGTCTGTCCACTGGTTATGCTCATATGCATGCATACAAGTCCTTTGGTTGATCTCTTACCCCTTCACCCCCCCGCCTTCCCTCATAGGTTGGACAGTCTGTTCGATGCTTCTATGTCTCTCTGGTCCTATTTTTGTTCATCAGCATAATGCTCTCCAGTTCCACTCAATTTTTACAAATGGTAAAAAGTCCTTCTTTTTTACAGCAGCATAGTATTCCATTGTGTAGATGTACCATAGTTTTCTAATCCACTTGTCTGTTGATGGGCACTTAAGCTAGAGAAACTGTTTTGTTTTGTTTTTATATACATTTAAGTGAACAATATTGAAGCTATACATTTTCAAAAGAGAAATGACTCCAGATTTATGATTTCCAAGGACAATTTGAGTTAATTATTTTGTATAATAAAAGACTTCCCAAAACTGAGTAACTTATACACATTTTATAAGCTTCTCAAATAATACAGAGGTAGTTTAATCTACCACTTTACCTGAATGACTGGCTTTGCATCTTATCAATATTTTGCCAAAACAACAATTTAATAAAAATTTTGACTCATTTATAATCCAAATTTTCCTGATCTAACTCTAATGACTTGCAAGAATCAATAATATCACATTGTAGCTATGGTTTCAATACAGAGGATTATCAAGGCCATTTTCATTATATAAAAATGAAATGAAACATATCAACTTAAAGGAGTATTTGGATGACTATATGGGAAGACAATTTAATAGGCAATTTCCTTACTTGTAATGCATTTCTTTTTTCAAAAAGTAAAACATGACTCAGTTGTTTCTAAGGGACTGAAACAACTATCCCTAACCCTAAACATAACCTTAACACTAACCCTAACCCTAGTTTCATCTTATTTTCATTAAGCAATCCTTTTTAGTTTTTGACATGGGTTTTGAAACATAACATTTACTAACATTTACTACAGCAACCTGGCAAACTGCCATTTCTGATTTGGACATTCTGGTAGCTCCAGAATGTCTACACAAGTGGAAATTAGAGAGTCACTGTGCTTGAGAAGTGGTTCTTTGCAACCTGGCCTGAAGCCATATCTTTGGTAGGTCCCCTATTTTTATTAACATTGCATGTTTTTTTGGCAGAAGAAGCATGGATGATGAAAGCTATGGGTAGTGAGAAAAGGTAATGGGCTAAGGAACTCAGTAACTCATTCACTGTTTATTGTTCTGTTCTTTTTTACTAGTACGTTGCTTTTTTTTTTCATGTTAACTCTACTTCTTTGCAAATGACACTCTGATTAGGATCTCTGTTAGTTTTTCTTGTATTCATATTCCTACATTTTAAACTGCTTTTGACAGAGCATCATGAATGTGTTAAAATTCAACATATATCCTTTAGAAAAACCATATTCATCCCTCCAAAAACACACTTACACTCTCTGACCTCCTTTCACATTTCTAAAATTAGTGCCATCACTCTTAGTCTCACAAATTAGATTTCTGTTATCACTAGTCTGTTACTTTACCCACTCAAATTTAGTCTTTTGTGTCTTATTGAATCCTCAGTCATACTTCATTAGAAAATATATATTGGATTTGTGTAAAGTACCTGTGTTAAGTATTCCAGACCAGGAGGGCAGTCTGCCATAAGAGTTGGCCCTGGCATCCATATTATTGAAGCAGGCTTATTTGGCACAGGATAGTTGCCAGGCTGGTACTGGATAGGATGGGTACTACTAGTTGGCTGACAATATGAGAAGGCACTGGGCTGCTGTGGATCATATCCCATAGACAAGCCTCTTGGGTAGCCTGCAGGGAGAAAAACAGATGCTCCAGGGGGTCCTGTGTTAAAAAACAAATGAAAGTATTACATACCATTAACATGGCAATATATTGGAAGTTAGCATGACTTTTTACATGAAGATGTTATGGATCACATAACATCCACTTAGAAATAACAAGATGTTCTAATTTCTGAGTATGTACTATTGTACCAACACTGTTCTAAAGGTATTGCGTATCAATGTATTTACCACCAGTCCTCTTAAATCTTATGATACAATTAAGATGCCTGGTGCACAAAATTCATGCACTGGTGGCAGGGGCCGGGGGGAGGGGGGAAGAGAGGTGTCCTTCAGCCCAGCCTGCACCCTCTCACAGTGCAGAATCCCTCACTCCTTACTGCCCACATGCAGTGGAGGTGGTGGGAGAGACTCCCACTGCCATCATTGCACTTGCCAGCTGTAAGCTTAGCTTCTGACTAAGCGGCTCTGTCCCTGTGGGAAAGGAGCACACTGACCACCAGCGGAAAGCTCTGCATTCAGCGTCTGCCCCCTGGTGGTCAGTGCACGTCATAGCTGTTCGGTCAATTTGCATATTAGGGTTTTATTAGATAGGACTGTTCCTATTTCAGAGGTGTAGAAATAAGGCTGAAACATGAAGTAGCATGTTAAACTATGCATTAGGTTTGTTCCTCCTTTGAATAAATCATATACCTACTTCATCAGACTGTAATGGGATTATCACAAGACTAGCACATAATTAGCACTGTAAATTTCTGTTAAACCTCACAAAGATAGTAAGGTCTGCTTTAAAAGAGTACTTTCAATGACTGCTAGCTAATTCCAGAAAGCCTTCACCCCCCCATTCCTATTAGCAGTCTCCTCCATCCCCACATCCCCTCCTCAGTTCCTGGAAACAACTGTCTCTACAGACTTGCCTAATCTAGATATTTCATATAAATGAAATCATATATCTAGACTTTGTGACTAGTTTCTTTCACTTATGCTTGTTTTTGTTTATTGAGAAATAATTTGCGTGTAGCAAAAGTCACCCTTTTTTGGTATACAGTCGATGAATTTTCACAAACTTACACAATCAGGCAATTGCCGCAAAAATCAAGATACTGAATGATTCCAGGACCCCAAAAGTTTCCTTCAAACTGCTTTGTAGATCATCCCTTTAAAAAAAATTCTTTTTGTTTTACTTTTCATAAGCTACTAATATTTCACTGCATGCATATATCACATTTTATAAGTCCATTAATAATTTGATGGACATTTGGATTGTTTCTACTTTCTGGCTATTATTTTAAGTAACACTGCAGTGAACATTGGTGTACATATACATGTGTAGATATATTACACATGTAGATATATTACACATGTAGATATATTACTAGTATATTACAGTTGGTGAATGGTAACACCATGTTCAACTTTTTTGAGGAACTGTCAAACTATTTTCGAAAGTGGCTTCACACTCCCAATAGAAGTGTAAGAGGGTTCTAATTTCTCCAAGTCCTCACTAATACTTACTATATCTTATTTTAGTTATTTTACTGAGTGTGAAGTGGTATCTATTGTGATTTCTTTAAAAATCTGTTTTTATTGATTTTAGAGAGAGAGGAAGATAAAGGGAGAGAGAAACATCGAGGAGAGAGGAACATCGATTTGTTGCCTCCTGCATGCCCCCTATTGGGGATTGAGTCTGCAACCTGGGCATGTGCTGACTGAGATTTGAATAGGTGACCTTTTGGTACATGGGTCAATGTCCAACCACTGAGCCATACCAGCCAGGCTCCTATGTTATTTTCCTGATGACTAATGATGATGAGCACCATTATATATACTTACTGGACATATATTCTTTGGAAAAATGTCTATTCAAAGCCTTCCTTAGCCTACATTAAAACTGAATCTCTTACTTTTTTGTTGTTGCATTATAAGTAGTTTACATATTTAGCATAAAAATCTCTTGCTGTATGATTTATAAATATTTTCTTTTTTATATTCTATTGATTTTTTACAGAGGAGAAGAGAGAGGGATAGAAAGCGAGAAACATCAATGAGAGAGAAACATTGATTAGCTTCCTCTTGCACACACACACACACACACACACACACACACACACGCGCGCGCGTGCGCGCGCGCCCTCAGGGATGTGTCCCCATGCAAGGTACATGCCCTTGACCGGAATCGAACCTGGGACCTTTCAGTCCGGAGGCCGATGCTCTATCCATTGAGTCAAACTGGTTTTGGCTATAAATATTTTCTAATTCTGTTAACTGCCTTTTCTCTTTAATAGTATTCTTTGACACACAAGTCTCAATTTTTATGAAATTCAATTTACTTTTCCTTGGTTGACTATGCTTTAGGTCTCATATATAAGAAATCACTGCTTAGTCCAGGTTATGAATACTTATAACTGTACTTTATACTAAAAGTTTTATACTTATCATACTCTGGCATATATGCATTTTATACATTTTTAGTATACCAGTATTGTGTGATATAGGAGTTCAAATTCATTCTTTTGTGGGTTGATATTCAGTTATCTCAGTACTATTTGTTGAAAATAAATTTCTTGCATGGAACTGTTTTGGCACCTTTGTCAAAAATCAATTGGTCAGAGATGTTTGGATTTGTTTCTGGACTTTCAATTATATCTTATTGATCTACATGGCAATCATTATGCCAGTACCATATGGTCTTGACTTTGGTAGCTTTGTGGTAAGTTTGGAAATTGGGAGGTCAGTCTTCCAAATTTGTTTTTCCCCATCAAGGGTTATTCTGAGTGCTTTTTATTTCCATGTGTACTTGAAGATTAGCTTGCCAATTTCTTAAAAAAAAGGCTACTGGGAAATTGTTTAAGAATTGTGTTGAAACTTCAGATCAATTTAGGGAGGGTTGCTATTTAATAATATTTACTTTTCAAATCTATATGGGATATCTTTCCATTTGCTTTAATTTCTTTCAACAATAGTTTTTTAAAAATATATTTTTATTGATTTCAAAGGGAAGAAAAGGGAGAGATAGAATCAATGATGAGAGAATCATTGATTGGCTGCCTCCTGCACAACCCCTACTGGAGATTGAACCTACAACTTGGGCATATGCCCTTGACCAGACTCGAACCCAGGACCCTTCAATGTGTAGGCTGATGCTCTATCCAATGAGCCAAATCAGGTAGGGCCAATAGTTAATTTCCAGTATATAAATCTCATATTTTTATGTTATTATAGTTAGAATTATACTATTACTTTTTGGGGGCTTGTTCAAATTGCTCACACATAGAAATAGCAGGGGATTTTTGTATAATGATCTTGTATACTACTACATCGATGAACTCAATAATTAGTGCTATGTGTGTTTGTGTGCATTTCTTAGGATTTTTTTGTATACAAGATCATCTCATGTGCAAAGAAAGATAGTTTGCTTTTGTATTTCCAATCCAGATGACTTTTATTTCTTTTTCTTGTTTAAATACCCTGGCTAGAATACGTAGTAAAATGTTGAAAAGAAGTGACATGAGAAGACATCCTCTGTTCTTGATTGTAGGGGGAACATATTCTACTTTTATTAACCACTAGAGGCCTGGTGCACAAAATTCATGCACAGAGGGTGTGTGTGTTGGCCCAGCCTGCACCCTCTCCAATCTGGGATTCCTCGAGGGATGTTCAACTGCCTGTTTAGGCCTGATCCCGGTGGCTTTAGGCCTAAACGGACAATCCAGGACTGCTGGCTCCCAACCACTCACCTGCCTGCTTGCTTGATTGCCCCTAACCATTTCTGCCTGCCAGCCTGATCACACTCTAACCACTCCTCTGCCATCCTGATAGATGCCTAACTGCTCCCCTGCTGGCTCAATTGTCCCTAACTGCCCTTCCCTGCTAGCATGGTCATCCCTAACTGCCCTCCACTGCAGGCCTGGGCACCCCTACCAGCCTTCCCCTGCCAGCCTGGTTGGCCCCAACTGCCCTCCCCTGCACACCTGGTCCCCCAACTGCCCTCCTCTGCATGCCTGGTCCCCCCCAACCACCTTCCCCTGCAAGCCTGAGTCCCCCCCTCCAACTGCCCTCCCTCAAAGGCCTGGTCCCCCGCAACTGCCCTCCCCTCCTGGCTATCTTTTGGTGGCCATTTTGTGTCCACATAGGGGCAGCCATCTTTAACCATATAGGGGCAGCCATCTTGTGTTGGAGTGACAGTCCATTTGCATATTACTTTTATTAGATAGGATAATGTCAGCTATGGGATTTTATAGATGCCTTTTCTCAGGTTCAGAAGGTTTCTTCTCATTCCTAGTTTGTTGATTTTTTTGTTTTGTTTTTTAATATATTTTATTGATTTTGTACGGAGAGGAAGGAAGAGAGATAGAGAGCTAGAAACATCGATGAGAGAGAGTCATCGATCAGCTGCCTCTTGCACATCCCCCACTGGGGATATGCCCGCAACCAAGGTACATGCCCTTGACTGGAATCGAACCCGGGACCTTCAGTCCGCAGGCTGATGCTCTATCTACTGAGCCAAACCGGTCCCGGCTTGTTGAGCATTTTTGGATATTAATCTTTAGTTTTCATTTCTTATGATGTCTTTGTTTGATTTTGCTAAGAGGGTAATACTTGCCTCATAGAATGAGTGGGAAAGTACCCATTACTCTTACTTCTTTTTAAGGGTTTTCAAAAGTTTAGTATTCAAATCTTCATTGCACCAACAGATCACCAGTTTGATTCATAGTCAGGACACATGCCTGGGTTGTGGGCATGATCCCCAGCAGGAAGTGTGCAGGAGGCAGATGTTGATGTTTCTCTTTCATTGATGTTTCTCTCTCTCTTTCCCTCTCCTACCCTCTCCAAAATAAGATAAAAACATATTTTTAAAAAAGAAAATACATTAAAAATATTTTCATTGAGCATTTGGTAGAATTCCCTAAGGAGGGCACCTGGGCCTTAGCTATATTTTGTCAGAAATTTTGAATTAATTCAGTATTTTTACCTATTACATATGTTTATTCAGGTTTTCCATTTCCTCTTGAGTCCATTTCAGGGTTTGTAACTTCCTAGGAATTTATCTACTTCCCCTAGGTTTTCTAATTTGTTGGCATACAATTATCATAGTATTCCCTTGTATCGATAGTACTTTTTAATTTCTGTCAAGTTGTTAGCAATGTTCCTATTTTCATTCCTGATTTTAATATTTGTGTATTATTTTCTTGGTCAGTTTGGCTTAAGTTTTTTCCATGTTGTTGACCTCTTCAAAGAACCAATTTTTTTGTTTGGTTGAGTTTGTCTTTTTTTTCCTCTATTTCATTACTTCTGCTTAAATGTTTAAGATTTCCTCCTGATTTCTTTGGATTTGATTTATTTATGAGGTGGAAACTTGGATGACTTGAGATTTATTATTTTTTGGTAGATGTTTATAGCTCTTTCTAAGTACTGTTTTAGCTAAATCCCATAAACTTTGGTATATTTTGTTTTTGTTTTTCATCTCAAAGTTTTTTTTCCAATTTCTTGCGATTTCTTTTTGCTCCTGATTATTTAGGATAGTTCTATTTAATTTCCTGATATTTGTGACTTCCCAAATTTCCTTCTATTGTTACTGATTTCTAATTTTATTTCATGTGGTAGAATATAGTTTGCATGATTTCAGTTGTTTTAAACTTATTGAGGCTTGTTTTTGGCCTAACCAGGAGGTGTAGCCTGCAGAAAGTCATATGTGCACTTGAAAAAAATGTGTATCTGCTATTGTTTGGTAGAGGATTGTATACATACATGTCTGTTTTATAGAGTTATTGGTGGCTTTTATTTCATTTCTAATTGTGTAGTTACTTGTTCTACCCATTACTTTAAGCAAAGAATCACAATTCCCAATTATTATTTGTTGAATTGTCTAAAAATATTATATACAAATTTGTGTAATCAAATTATTTACTAATAAGTATATATTATCCAGAGAGATTATGAGAAATAAAAAAAAATGACAAATTATATGTAGAAAACTGGCATTTTATAATCCGTTTTGAGCTCTAAAATTGCCATTAAAGATTCTGTTTCATTCTGCAGGAAAACAAAGCAAAACATGTTTAATTTTGCATAAGTATAGTATCCTTCACTTATTTAAAGAAAGAAGTTATAATTTAGAATTGAAGGACAGAAAAAGAGCTTTCCAGACAAGAAAAAATTAACGGAGTTCATGAATCACCACCAAATCAGTGTTACAAGAAATGTCAAAGGGTCTTCTTTAAGAATAATAAAAAATAAATTAAAAATATGAATAATAAAATGGCAATACCAAATAAAAATGGATTAAATGCTTCAATAAATAGAGACAAGGTAGCTGAGTAGATAACAAAACAAGACCCTTCTTTACATATGATGTCTACAAGAGGTTCACTTCAGATTAAAAGACACAGACTGAAAGTAAAGGGATGAAAGTAAAGGGATGAAAAAAGAGATTTCATGAAAATAAAAAACAAAAACAAACAATAAAAGCTCAAGTCACAATACTTATACCAGACAAAACGGACTTTAAAACAAAGGGTATATAATAAGAGAAAAAGGAAGACCTGACGATTCTATTTCTGGGTATTTATTCAAAGAAATGCCCATCATGAATCAAAATGACACATGCATCCACATGTTTATTGTGGCCTTATTTACAGTAGTGAAGATATGGAAGCAACCTAAGTGTCTGTCACTAGATGAACAGATAGAGAAGTGGTGCATGTACAATGGACTATGACAGCAAAAAAAATTAAAAATAAAATTTTGCCATCTGCAAATCACGGATGAAGTAGAGTATTGTGCTGAGTGCAATAAGTCAGACAGCGGAAGACAAATGCCATGTGGTTTCACTTATGTGTGGAATTTAAAAAAACAAAGTAAACAAGAAGACTGAAACAGTCTCACAGACTCAGAGAAGATTTTTACAGTTGCCAGAAGGTAAGAGGTTTGTGGGGGTGGATAAACAAGGTGAAGGAATTAAAAAGTACAAATTGGTAGTTAAAGAATAGTCACAAGGATATAAATACAGCATCAGAAATATCCTATATAATCCCATATAATAAAAGCCTAATATGCTAAGTGTCCAGTTGTCCATTCAACCAATCAAAGTATAATATGCTAATGATATGCTAAGGCTTTTCAACCACTCACTGACCAGCAGGGAGCAAAGAGTCGGCCAGTTGACCAGTCACTATGACATGCACTGATCACAAGGGGCAGATGCTCCAACTAGTAGGTTAGATTGCTGCTGGTGTCTAGCTGATCGTGACTGAGTGAGATAGTGTAGAGCCTTTCTGTGGTCCCTCCCCAGCTGGTGAAATATCTGTTCTAGAGGAATCTAGATGCTAGGATAGTGATTGGTGAAAATAAGATTGATTATGTAGATCAACAATTAAATAAAATTATAGAGAAATGATGAAATACAGTAAGACTATAATATCAGATTGTCAAAACCACAGATTTAGAAGCGGAAAGCAGGGTCAGAGCCACAGAATATGCATACGTATGAGGTAAAAGAAAAAAGAAAGGCCTGCTGTTTCTAGAAAACACTGCAGGGGCAAAGGCTACCTGAGCTCTGAAGAACATACATCTGGAGTCAAAACAACATCCTGTGGATACTGAGGTTTCTTCTAACCTTTTACAGCTTAACTCAATAGTCTCCATCTCTAAAATATACATAAATACCGTGTTTCCCCGAAAATAAGACATCCTTTGAAAATAAGACCTACTTACAGGTTTCCTTCTGAGTGAAATATAAGGCATCACCTGAAAATAAGGCCCCCCTTAGGCTAAACATGAGAGATTTGATCCACTGATTCTGAAAAAAAAGGAGTCACAAGAAATTCACCAGGAAATTCAGGAATTGGATTGTTATGATGATGTTCCAGAAGATGATAACATGATTGTCACTGAATAAATAAGTAAATTCTTGATACTGTAAGATTCACAATTTGTCCGGTTTGTGTTGACAACTACCATACTACCATACCGTATACAGGTAATAAATTCCCATTATTTTCATTTAACAATAAATGTGTACTGTATTCTTCTTCATGGAAAAATAAGACATCCCCTAAAAATAAGACCTAGTGCATCTTTGGGAGCAAAAATTAATATAAGACACTGTCTTATTTTCAGGGAAACAGGGTATATATTTCAATAAATATTGCTATAATCTTACCTATCACTTTCTAAATCATTAAAATATATATATCCATCCAGTGGTCATTATGGCAGGATGACCAGAACATGCCCATTGAGTATGATGTTGGGTGTAGGTTCGTCACATAAGGCTTTTATTATGTTGAAGTATGATCCCTCTACTCCCACCTTACTGAGAGATTTTATTTTGTCAAATGTCTTTTCTTCAGTAATTGATATGATTATATCATTTTTGTCTCTCAATTTTTTTATGTGATGTACCACATTTATTGATTTGCAGATATTGTACCAGCCTTGCATCCCTAGAATAAATCCTACTACTTGGTCATGGTGTATGATATTTCTAATGTAATGCTGGATCTGGTTTGCTAGTTATGGATTTTAGCATCTATGTTTATCAGGCATATTGGCCTGTAATTTTTTTCTTGCAGTGTCTTTAACTGGTTTTTGGATTAGGATAAAAAGTTGGCTTCATATAAAGAGCTTGGAAGTTTGCCTTCCTCTTGAATTTTTTGGAATAGCCTGAGGAGGATAGATTTTAGTTACTCTTTGAATGAATTTTTATTGATTTCAGATAGGAAGAGAGAGAGAAACATTAATGCTGAGAGAGAATAATTGTTCAGTGTCTCAAGCACACTCAGCCTGAAATTTGGCATATGCCCGACCCAGGAATTGAACTGTGTCCTCCTGGTTCATAGGTCAAAGCTCATCCACAGAACCTCGCTGGCTAGGCAGTATTATTGTTTTTATTTTATTTGTTCCACCACCATTTATTTCCTCTTTAGTTGCTTCCACCTTCACCCACTACCCTAATTATTTTTAAAAGCAATCTTAAATATTAGTATTATTGTCTGGAGAGAGGAAAAAGCCTTTCTGAATACTTCATGTACCTGGTACAAAATGAGAATTACAGTCTGGAGGGTCATCAGGCCTTGGATCAGGTGACTTTAATTGGCTTCCCATTTCATCTGTAGGTTGCGCAGGGACTGTGGGGACTATACCTTTGGGGAGAGATAGGGCACATGATTTGCAATGGAAATGATAATATGGTAATAGAATACATTCATTTTTTTTCTTGTTGGCATGCACCATTGGTTATATCCAATAAGAAATACACTCATATTTCATACAAAAAATATAATCTGTAAGTATATTAGACATCAAGCTATTATAATATTTGATAGATTTTTAGGCTGAATATGGATTAAAAAATAAAATATTAAACCATTGTTCTACAATCAAAACAAGGAACTTTCATGCTACTAGCTTCAGCTGTTCTGATGCTGGTTCCTATCTACATAAACTTCCTTTCACACTGCCAAAAATTCTTTTTCATAATATGTAAAGTCATACATAGAGTGAATCTGATTTTTCATGAATCCACTTTGGAAAATTGTTGTTTAGATAAATTCAAAACATAATAGAGTAAGTACTTAGTACATTCAAAACAGAGCATGATAAATACTAAATGGTTTAAAAGCCAATGGTGACAGATGCAGTTCAATTAAAGGTGGTTTAGTCTACATTTCCAGGGATTCACACTGTTCCCTATTCATCCTGAAAGACCTGTCACACTGATTGCTTCAAGAGAATATTTAAGTCACTTTTCCTGTTGTTGAAATCAGAGAACCTTTTATTTAGACTCACTATAAGGAACAGTCTGACTCTCTTAACTGATTTTATCTAAAAACAATCAAACACACACACACACACACACACACACACACACACACACACATACACACGCCATAAACAGTGTGTTTCTCTCCTTGTATCATGTCCTGCATTGCTTGATAATGCAGGGGTTACTTTTGAGCCCTCCTTTATGAAGACAGGCTGCTGTCACAGGATTTTTATTACTACTTCTCATTGCAGACTTACTTTCTTACCTGTATTTTTCTTAACCCAATTTTCCCACATACTTTAGAGATCAAAGGCATGGAGAAAGAGCTGACATGCAAATTAAAACACAAGGAATAATAATTTCAAAATTATGGGGAAGCCAGGGGAAATTTAACATTAGTAGTCAAGTTCCATAGACTCTCCTTTCCCAGCTGCTTTTATTTACTAGAATACATAATTGCCTTTTAGGAATGCAAACAGATATATCAGTGGTAATGCTTAGTAAACAATAAGATTATCAGGTTGTGGGGAGTTGGCTTTAAGCCATTGAGTCAACAGTAGGTAATAAAATGCAAATATTCACCTTGTGAATATCAAAGGAGCCCAGGTTAGCCTTCTGATGGACTTCTGGCATTTATATTAATTTCTGTTGATCTTGGTTTCCTGAAGACATTTGGGCTGCTTCCAAGTCTTGCCTATTGTACATAACACTTCAATGAAATAGAGATACATATTTTCTTTTGATTTAGTGTTTTGGGTTTCTTTGGATAAATCCCAGAAGAGTAATCACTGGCAGTTCTAATTTTTAATTTTTTTATTTTGGTAATTAACTCCATACTGTTTTCTATAGCGGCTGCACCAAACTGCATTACCACCAGTAACTAGTGTATCCTTTTCTCCACAATCTCACCAACACTTGTTGCTTGATGATTTGTTGATGACAGACATTCTGACAGCTATGAGGTGAGATCTCATTATGGTTTTAATTTGCATTTCTCTGATGATTAGTGACTTTGAGCAACTTTAATATGTCTCTTGACCATCTGTATGTCCTCTTTGGAGAAATGGCTATTCAGGTCTTTTGTCCATTTTTTAAATTGACTTAAATGGGCCGAGACCGGTTTGGCTCAATGGATAGAGCGTCGGCTTGGGGACTGAAGGGTCCCGGGTTCGATTCCAGTCAAGGGCATGAGAGAGGGCATGTACCTTGGTTGCAGGCATATCCCTGGTAGGGGGTGTGCAAGAGGCAGCTGATCGATGACTCTCTCTCATAGATGTTTCTAACTCTCTATCTCTCTCCCTTCCTCTCTGTACAAAATCAATAAAATATATTAAAAAAATAAAAATAAAAAATAAAAAATAAATTGGCTTAAATGGTTTTTTTTGGTGTTGAGTTTTATAAGTTCTTTATAAATTTTGGATATTAAGCTTTTATCAGATGTATCACTTGCAGATAATGTTCTATTCAGTGGTTTGTCTTTATATTTTGTTGATGGTTTCCTTTTCAGTGCAAAAGCTCTTTAATTTGATGTAGTCCAATCTGATTATTTTTGTTTCCCTTGCCCGAGGCAATATATCAGAAAAAATATTGCTAAGAAAAATGCCCAAGATTTTACTGCCTATACTTTTTTAAAGGATTTTTATGGTTTCTAGTCTAAAATTTAAGTTTTTAATCCATTTTGAGTTTATTCTTGTGTGTGGTGTAAGGTGGCCAGGTTTCATTTTTTACATATATCTATTCAATTTTCCAACACCATTTACTGAACAGACTATCTTCTCTCCATTGCATGTTAAATGTTAATGAACTATAAAGGTGTGGATTTCATTCTGTTCTGTTCCATTGATCTAAACCACAGTCTGGCCTCCCTTTGTGGGATGCAACCTGGCTGATCAGGGGAAGGCACCAGCTACATCACCCCACTGCTGCAGCCACTGCCAGTCACCACAGCCACCAAGGTGTTTTCATCAACACGGACTCCGGTCCCTTCACCAAGAAAAAATGACAACTTTCTTTAAGCGTTTTCAAGATGTGTCTTTCATATGATATCCATTCTTTATTACTTTTTTTTATCCTCACCTGAGGATATGTTTCTATTGACTTTTAGAGAATGTGGAAGAGAAAGAGACAGAGAGCAACATCAAAGTGAGAGGAACACTTTGATTGGTTGCCTCCTGCATGAGCCCTGATCTGGGCCCCTGCAACATAGGTACATGCCCTTGATCAGAATTGAACCAAGACCCTGTGGTCGGCAGGCTGAGGCATTATCCACTGAGTCGAATCAGCTAGGTCAGGATATGACATTTCTTAATCCTCCAGCAGCAGACCTTCGTTTTTTTCTCCAGAAGTGTGGTGGAAAAACCCTAGATCACCTTTTGGGATTCTTATTACCCAAGTTACGGTATTAAGAATATTATCAGTGGCATACAAGAAGCTTAGCCAATGTGCAGTCAAAAAAAGTGTTTCCTCTATAGTTCACACCAATCATGGGCTTGGCCGAAGCTTTAGGCCTGGGAGGGGTCCTTCAGCTCCCTATGATCGCCAGCTCCACCCGTTTTTGGCTTTGGGAAGGGGACCCCAAGCTCCCTGTGATCGCAGGCTCCCCTCCTGACCAGGTGTGCCCAGATGAAAAGCCTCCAGCTGAGGCATTTGGCCTTGGGCAGGGGACCATAAGCTCCCTGTGATCTCAGGCATAGCTCCTGCCCCCATATTCTGATTGAAGGCTTGATCCTGCCCAAGAGCCCCCTGGCTCAGGGCCTTCCCAGACTGCTCTGGGCCCACATGGCCTTACCTCACAGTGACCTAGGTACCAGGATGTTCCTGGGAAACAGGCACTGGGCGCCTAGGTATGCAAATTAACTGTCATCTTTTCTGGGTTAATTTGCATACTCACTCTGATTGGCTATGGATGTAGCAAAGGTATGGTCAATTTACATGTTTGTCTATTCTACCTCCACTATACTGAATAGTGGCCATTACCCCATTCACTCGAATCCTTGACTTTACCTTCTGAAAATAAGCTCTGCCTTCTCAGATTCAGCCTTGCCCCTCCCCCTTTTTTTTCCTGGGTGTTTGTTGTTTGTATTTTTTGGTTATTTTGTTGTTGTTGTTTTCCAAAAATACATACTTTTTTTCCTCCTTTTTCTTTCTCTCTTATATTTTTTCCATTTCTCAATATCATTTGAAACTCTTTTCTCTCCGCTAATTCTGTTTTCTCTGGTAGTCACCTTTATTTAGGATTATCTGTCATGAATACACTTGAGTTTTGTTCCTTCTGTGTCATGTTTTGTGGAGTTGTATTTTGTGCCTTTTGGTTAACGTGGAAGAGAGTGAGCAACATAACCAGACACTTGGAGAGAAGCAAAAATGGGGAGACAAAGAAACAGTCCCCATACAAAACAAAGTAGAAATCACTGGAAAGGGAAGTAAATAAAATGGAGGCAAGCAATATCTCAGGAGAAGAATTCTGAGAATTGGTCATAAGGATGCTGAAAAGGATGGAAGACAAATTCAACAATATGTTTAAGAACTAAAAGAAAATGAAATGAAAAATGGTATTGCTGCAATGAAGATCACAACAAAAACCGTCAATAGTAGAGTACAAGAAGTTAAGGACTGCATCAGCAAACTATAAATAAAAGTAGGAAAAAACACCAAAGCAGAGCAGCAACAGGAAAAAAAAAACACATAAAAAGCAGAAAGAGAGCCTAAAGAAGCTTTGGGATAAAAAAAATGAAACAACATCTGCATAATATGGGTACCAGAAAGACAGAAAACTGAGCGAGGAATAGAAAATCCATTTGAAGTAATAATGACATAAAACTTCACTGATATAGGGAAGAAAAAACTCACACAAGTTCAAGAAACACACAGAGTCTCAAACAAGTGAACCAAAAAAGACCAACAGCAAGACACATAATAATTAAACTGGCAAACTCCAATGACAAAGAATCTTAAAAGCAACCAGAGAGAGACAAAAAGTTACCTACAAAGGATCCCCCATCAGACTAGTAACTGATTTCTCAACAGAAACACACCAGGTCAGAAGAAAATGGAATGAAATATACAAAGTCATGCAAAGGAAGGATCTGAATGCAAGGCTATCAATCAAAATCGAGGGTGAAATCAGAAGCTTCACAGACAAAAACGGGCTCAGGGAGTTTATTCCCAAGAAGCCAGCAGTGCAAGAAATGCAAAAGGGACTGCTGTAAAAAAAAAAAAAGAAAAAAAAAAAAAAAAAAAAAAAAAAAAAAGGAATAGGAAGGGAAGAAGGAACACAGGAGCAAAGAATAAAAATGTCAAAAAAACAAGTACCTATCAATAATAAGCTTAAATGTAAATGCCTTCAAAGCTTCAATTGAAAGATATAGGTAGTTGAATAAATAAGAAAATATGACCTATATATTTGCTATCTACAAGAGTCCAATCTCAGAACAAAGGACTAACACAGACAGTGAGGAGATGGAAAAAAATTTTCAGGCAAATGGAAATAAAAACAAAGCTGGGGTAGCAATACATATATCTAACAAAAAAATACATCAAAGTGAAGGTCATAACAACAGATAAGGAAGGCCACTTCATAATACTAAAGGGACCAATACAACAAGAGTATATAACCCTGGTAAACATATATACACTCAATAAAGAAGTGCACAAATATATAAAAAGCCTTCTGGAAGATATCAAAGGACAAACTGACAGGGATACAGTAGGGTATTTTAATACCCCATTGACACAACCAGATAAATGGTCTCAACAAAAAATCAGCAAGCAAAGAGTCATCTTAAATGTCTCACTAGATCAGATGGAATTAACTAACATCTTCAGAATATTTCACTCCAAAGCCACAGAATATACATTATTCTCAAGTGCACATGAGTCATTTTCAAAGATAGACCACATACTGAGACACAGGCAAAGCCTATTCAAATTCAAAAAGACAGAAATCATATCAAGCATATTCTCTTATTGCAATGGTATAAAAGTAGAAATTAGAAAAAAAAGAACCAAGATGGTGGCATAGGGCAGACGCCCAAATGCAGCCTACCACAACAAGTTTGAATTTAGAACTGAAAAATAGGGGAAACATCACCCTGAAGCGCCGGACGGCTGGCTGAGCGGAAGCTCTACCATCTGGGAAGGAGAGAGAAGGCGTGCTAAACCTCAGGAACTGTGAAGGTACGGAAAACTGTGCACGCGAAAAAGCAGCTGCAGAGTTCGCTGCCTGCTTGCTTGCCAAGCGCCGAGTTTGCTACCTGCTTACTCCCTGCGTGCAGAGAGGGCAGACAGCTAATGCGCGGCTGGCTTTCTTGTTCGGGAGGAAAACAGAACCACCCTATTGCGCTGATAGATGGCCCCAGACAGGGAGAGGCCAGACTGTCAGGCAGTGGGCAGGGATCTCTCGGAGCTGTGTGAAGCCAGCAGCCATTACTGCGGGACTCAGAAACCAGATCCTTGTAGGGAGGGGCTGAATAAAGCTTGTCTGCACCACCCGAGACTACGCCCCATCCAAGTAGAGCACAGAAGCCCTTCCAGTGGCTAGCTTCCTCGTTCACTGCCAATAGTACTCTCCGAGGGAGGGGCAGACAGGAATCTAAAGCTTGTCTGCTCCTATACCAAAGAGGTGCGCGCACCTGCGGGACTCAACAAAGCTTGGCTGTGCCACCCCGAGACTCCGCCCATCCAAGCAGACTATAGAAACCCTCCTAGCTGAGACACTTCTGATCCTCATAGCCAATTGGCTTGGAGATCAACACTTCCCAGTGATACCAACAACAAGCAAGGCTTAACAACAAAACGGCACACACATCCCACAAAGGGCTACACCAAGTCTGTCCACCTCAGGTAACTGGGAGGCTGACTCACTGAACTATATAGGACACCTTAGCACACAAAGCCACCCTACCAACTCAGGGAAGCTGTGAAAATGCTAAGACAAGGAAATAGATCACAAACAAAAGAAATGGAGGAAAAGAAGAGACTGGATATAGAGTTCAAAACCACGCTTATAAGGTTTTTCAAGAATTTCCTAGAAAAGGTCGATAAGACCTATGAGGAGATGAAAAGGGATCAACAAGAACTAATAAGGGATCAACAAGAACTAATAAGGGATCAACAAGAAATAAAGAATACTTTGTCTGAAATAAAAAGTATTATACAGAGTCCTAAAAACAAAATGAAAGATCACAAGAATCAAGTCAAAGATTTGGAACATAAAGAGCCAGAAGACACTCCACCACAGAAGCAAGAAGACAAGAGAATCCAGAAAGTTGAAGATAATGTAAGAAACCTCTGGGACAAATTCAAGTGAACCAACATCAGAATTATGGTGGTCCCAGAAGCAGCCCGGTCTGGTGTGGCCAGGCCCGGAGCAGCGGCTGCCAGGCTGGGAGCAGCCAGGCCCGGAGCAGCAGCAGCCAAGTCCAGAGCAACTAGGTCGGGAGCGGCAGTGACCAGACCCGGAGAAGCTGGTTGTGGAACGAACCAGAGCAACAGAGGCCAGGCCCTGAGCAGCCAGGCCCGGAACAGCTCGCTCCTCGCCTGCCCCTGCCCCACGGCTGCTTCTCAGACATGGCTGAAAATTTTCGCGGGAACTTGAGGGTCTGCTGAATCAAGTGATGAAGGCTTAGATCTGGATGTGTTGAGTTAGTATAGGGCTGGGGTGTTGATCTGTGAGTGCCTTGGGTGGGGCCTGGATGAGGCTAGTTGACCTATTGGGAAATGTCTTTTGTGTGAAGTGTATCATTGGGCATGTGGAGGTATTATTGATATGAGAAAATGCTAAGTAACTGATTTACTATCTGAAAAGGGATTTACTATTGGGGAAAGGGAGGGAAGAAGAGACTGAACATAAACTGTGCACCTATGGATGAGGACAATGGGGGATGGGGAGGGGGCGGAGGGTGGGGTGGGAACCTGGTGGAGGGGGGAAGAAATGAGGAACCTTTGTAATAATATGAACAATAAAGATTGATTTAAAAAATAATAATAATAAAAATAATAAAATAAAAGTAGAAATTAACTACAATAAAAAAATCAAACACTTGGAGGCTAAATAGCATGCTATGAAACAATGATTGGCGATAGTCACAGCAATACTGTCGTGATGGATAGAAAAACCGCAGCGGAATAGACAGACAGGTCCCAAAGCAGAAAGAAAGAACAGCTGAGGTTCGCACGCGAAGTATTTGTTGGTGAGTTAAGGGACAGCTAAACTCTAGAAGAAGGTGGGGGACTGCTGGATGGGGTTCTCCTGACCAGGCAGCCCCCACTTCTGCTGAATTCCCTCTCAGAGCGACCCGCTAGGATGAGGAGACTGTGCCATCTTGAAGGGGAAAGTGGATCTTATTGGAAGTTTGAAAGGTTACAACATGAGGCAACCACGGAACAGCTGCAAGCTCCAGAACACAGGTCCCCACATGTGGATTCAAAGGAGCTCTACACTCCACCATGGAAAGGTCAGATTTCACCTGGGATAAGGTGAGGTCCTGTCAGGAGAATCACGTGCACTGTAGTAGTTGGAGCACCGAGTAAAATCTGTGCCTAGAAAAATCTGTGGCTGTTGGGGCTGGAGTGATCTGTGAATGTGAAAGGGGGTCCTCAGAGCTGCTAATATATAGAAGGAAAATCTAAAAAGCAACCCAGTTTGTTCTGATGCATAAGGAAAGCCTAAAAATCTTAAAGTCTGCTGACTGCTAAGACCCAAGGGCAAAGGAGGACTACTTATACTTGCAAGCAGACCCGTTGTTTGCACACTTGGGCTTTTTCCTCTTCAAATTCTTGCTTCTGATTACTAGCCCAATTCACAGGATCATCAAGTTGGGGACACCCTACAAAATTGCAGGGGTGTTTTTCTGGATCCTGGGGATCAGAGTGGGGAGTGACCATCGGAGAGCTAGCTCCCACAAACTGATATTGAGTGCCACAGGGAAAGAAGGCTCTAAACACAAGCTAAAAAGGCCATATATAGACAGTGAAGTCAATCCAGAAACACTGCCATCCAGGGGCTGAATCACAAATTGACTCTTGTGTAATAAAAAATAAAGGCTTAAGAGAAATTAAAACACTACCTGCTTAAAAATCAGGAATGGCTTACAACACTGAGCAGCAATGAAACACAGGGAATTGCAACATTCTCCTGACTGGAAAACAGGCATACCAAACAAAATAATAAAGGAAATGAATGATTTTCACTACTGCACATTTTAATATTTTACTTTTTATTTTTATTTTTAAATTTTTATTTTCTCATCTTTTACTTAAGAAACTAATTTTTGCCTTTTTTTCTCAATTGATTTTACTTTTTTAATTATTACATTTTTATTTTCATTAAGTATTATTACTACTAATATTTTACATTTTTTTAAGTGTCATTTTATTTACTCTTTACTTTAGGATTAGTGTTCTACATTCAATTTTCATCTTTCCTTTTGCATCTTTTGTTTCTATCTCAACTCTACCTTTATGCCATCCTCTCTTCCTAACTTTTCCCTTTTTGGTGTCCTGTTTCTCTTACCCATTTCCTGATTTAGATTTTCCCTATTCTTTCTGTTTACCTCTGTTAAAATTTCACCCTATTACTCCAAGTCCATACTCACCTCTATCTTTTCTGTAGAACACTAATCCTAAATCGCATAAACAAATTGAAAGATAAAAATCACATAGTCATATCAATAAAGTAGAAAAAACATTTGACAAAATTCAACACACTTTCTTGATAAAAACTCTCAAGAAGGTGGGAATAGAAGGATCATACCTCAAAATAATAAAATCTATATATGATAAACGCACAGCAAACATCATATTCAATGGGAAAAAACTAAAACCATTTCCCACTATCACCACTCTTGTCTGACATAGTACTGGAAATATAAGCCATTGTGATCAGACAAGGAGAAGAAATAAAATGCATCCAAATTGGAAAAGAAGAAGTAAAGCTGACCTTATTTGCAGATGACATGATATTGTACATAGAAGCCACTAAAGATTCCATAAAAAATTTATTAGACTTAATAAATAAATTGGGCAATGAAGCAGGATACAAAATTAATACCAATAAATCTATGGCATTTCTATACACCAAAAATGAACATACAGAAAGAGAGACTAAAAAAGCAATCTCATTTACCATCATTCCAAAAACATTAAGATACCTAGGAATAAACTTAACCAAGGAGATAAACGACTTATATGCAGAAAACTACAGGACACTGAAAAAAGAGATAGTGGAAGATGTAGACAGATGAAAAAACATACCATGTTCAAGGATTGGTAGAATCAACACCATTAAAATATCCATACCACCCAAAGTAATCTATAGATTCAATGCAATCCCCATTAAAATACCAATGTCTTATTTCACAAACCTGGAAGGAACTATCCAAAAATTCATCTGGATTAAAAAAAGACCCTGAATAGCCACAGCAATCCTGAGAAAGAAGAAGAAAGTAGGAAGATCTCAATACCAGATTTCAAGCTGTATTATAAAGCCACTGTTTTCAAAACAGCCTGGCACTGGCCCAGAACAGACATATAGACCAATAGAATAAATAAAGAATCCAGATATCAACCCAAACCACTATGCTCAATTAATAATTGACAAAGGAGGCATGAACATACAATGGAGTCAAGACAGTCTCTTCAACAAATGGTGTTAGGAAAATTGGACAGATATATACATCTACACAGTGGAATACTATGCTGCCATAAAAAAGAAGGAATTCTTATCATTATAGCAACCTAGATGGAATTGGAGAATATTATGCTAAGTGAAATAAGCCAGTCAATGAAAGAAAAATACCACATGATCTCACTCATTTATGGATAATAAAGAACATTATAAACTGATGAACAAAAAGATAGATACAGAGGCAGTAAAGCATCAAACAGACTGTCAAATTACAGTGGGAAGGTTAGGGAGATGTGGGAAAATAAGAGATCAAACGAAGGAATTATATGCATGCATATAAGCATAACCAATGGATGCAAAACACTGCGGGTGACGGCATGTATGGGAGTGGGGGGGGGGGGCAATGGTAAGATAAGTTCACATATAATACCTTAATAAAAAAAAATGGAAAACAAAACAAAACAACGATTGGCTTTCCAAAGAGATTAAAGGAGAAATAAAAAGCATCTTGGTAAACAATGACAATAAAAACACAACAATGCAAAACATAAGGGATACAGTGAGAGCAGTCTTGAGAAGGAAGTTCATAGCTCTACAGGCTTACCTCAAAAAAAAACAAGAAAAATTGGTAATAAATTATCTAACCCTACAATTCAAAGACTTAGAAAGCAAGCAACAAGAAGCGCCCAGCATAAGCATTAGTAAGGTAATAATAAAGATCAGAGCAGAAATAAACAACACAGGAAAACAAAAAAAGTATAATAAAAAGGTCAACAAAATCAAGAGTTGGTTGAAAGGATAAACAAAATTGATGAACCTCTAGCCAGGCTCACAAAGAAGCAAAGAAAGAGTACCCAAATAAACAATATCAGAAATGAAAGAGGTGAATTAAGATCCAATCCCACATAAATACAAAGGATTATGAAAAAACTAAAGGCCCAATGTATGAAAATTCATGCACTGGAGGAGGGTTCTCTCAGTCCAGTCTTCCTACTCTCACAGTCTGGGATCCCTCAGGGGCAGGAGGCAATCAGGTGATCAAGGAAAGGTGACACCTGTGCTGCTGTCACAGCTGGCAGTGCAAACATAAGGTTCAGGTAGCCAGCTCTGGTTACCTGAACCTTATGTGGCCCTTGGTGGCTGGGCTTCTGCCATCTGAGGCTTGCCTGCTCCTCAGAGTGGCCCTGGGTGTCAGGGCGGCCAACAACCGAGGCCTGCCTAACCCACAGACTGCCCCGGAAGGGCTGAGGGTCTTGGGCTCTGCCATCTTGTGTATGCTGCCATCTTTGAGGGAATGGCAATAAATTAGCATATTCCCACCTTCTTGGTTGTGTGAGCCTCCATCTTTGAGGGTGGAGCAGTCAGCATATTACCTTTTTATTGACTATGGGCACTGCCATCTTTGTGACAGCATGAAGGTCATTTAGCATATTCCCTCTTTATTAGATAGGATGCTATGGACAACTCTATTCCAATGAAATGAACAACACAGATGAAATGGGCTTATTCTTAGAAAAATACAAGATCCCAAAACTCAATCAGGAAGAATCAGAAAACCTAAATATGCCCATAATTACTGAAAAAATTGAAGCAATTATCAAACATCTACTAAGCAAAAGTGTTCTTCCAAAAATTGAAAGAAAAACTAAAACCTATCCTCCTCAGGCTATTCCAAAAAATTCAATAAGAAGGCACACTTCCAAGCTCTTTATATGAAGCCAACATCACCCTAATTTCAAAACCAGATAAATACACTACAAAAAAAAAAAAAGAGAGAGAGAGAGAGAGAGAGAGAGAGAGAGAGAGAACTACAAACCAATATCCTTGATGATCATAGATGCTAAAATCCTCAACAAAATTTTAGCAAACTGGATCCAGCATTACATTAAAAAAATCATATACCATGTCCAAGTGGGCTTTATTCCGGGAATTCAAGGATGATACAATATCCACAAATCAATAAATGTGTTACATCACATAAACAAATTGAGAGACAAAAATCACATTCATATCAATTGATGCAGAAAAGGCATTTGACAAAATCTAACACCCTTTCTTCATAAAAACTCTCAGAAAAGTAGGAATAGAGAGATCATACCTCAACATAATAAAAGCCTTATAATGACAAACCAGCCAACATCAGACTCAATGGGCAAAAACTAAATTCATTCCCTTGAAGAATGGGAACAAGACAGGGATGCCCACTTTCTCCACTGCTGTTCAATATATTACTGAAGTGGTAACCATGACAATCAGATAAGAAAAAAAAGGCATCCAAATTGGAAAATAAGTAAAATTGTCCTTATTCGCAGATGAATGATACTGTACATAAAAATACCCAAAGACTCCATCAAAAAACTACTAGACCTTATAAATGAATTCAGCAATGTAGCAAGTTATAAAATTAACACCCAGAAATCTATGGCCTTTTCACACACCAATAATAAACTCACAGAAAGAGAAATTAAAAAAAAAAATACCATTTTCTATTGCATCAAAAAATTAAGATACCTAGGAATAAACTAAGGAGATAAAAGACCTTTACTTGGAAAATTACAGAATATTAAAAAAAAAAAAAAGAAAAAAAAGACAGATAGAGGAAGATATAAACAAATGGAAGTACATGCCATGTTCATAGATTGCTAGAATGAATATCATTAAAGTTTCCATACTGCCCAAAGCAATCTACAGATTCAATGCAATCCCATTAAAATACAAATGGCATATATCAAAGATAGAGAACAAACTCTCCAAATATTAATCTGGAATAAAAAAAGACCCCAATTGTCATCCTTTTATTCAATTTGGGATACACCTATAGCCCTGAAAAGAGAACAAAGTTAAAGGGATCACAATACCAGATATCAAACTATAGTACAAAGTCAAGGTTCTCAAAACTGCATGGTATTGTCACAAGAAGAGATATAGATCAATGGAACAGAACAGAGAACCCAGAAATCAACCCAAGCCATTATGCTCAATTAATATTTGATAAAGGAGGCAAGAGCATGCAATGAAGTCAAGACAGTGTCTTCAATAAATGGTATCTTGAAAATTGGACTGATACATGCAAAAAAAAAAAAAAAAAAAAAAAGAAAAGAAAAAGAAATTAGATCACCAACTTATACCTTACTCAAAAATAAACTCAAAATGATTGAAGGACTTAAATGTAAGATGGGAAACCATACAAATATTGTAAGATTCCATAGGTGCTGGAGGCTAAGACCAGTAGGTCATAATAAATGCAAGAAGTCTTCAGAAGGCTGATGGACTTTGATATTCAGCAGGGCTGAGAATCACAACTGACTTACCCAGCTGTTGGCTGAATAGCTAAAGGTAATCCCCTAACCTGAAAATCCTTTATTGTTTACCAAATCTTACCATCAAGGTCTGTTTGCTTTGCTAAAGGTCAAATGTATATTCTAGTAAATAAAAAGCTAGGAGAATGGACATTCAGAGAGCCACTCCACTCCTCCTGGTTCCCCCAATGATTTCTAAATTTATATTTCTTGTCTAGTATATCTGTTTATGTCACAGTCCCTTCTGCAGATTCCTGAACCTTTGCTGCAAAAGGTTGCAGCACATTGGCAGCAAAATATCAGAAATGTCTTATCAATATCTTTGCCAATACAGCTCCTAGGGCAATGGAGTCTAAGGAGAAAATAAACAAATGGGACTGCATCAAAATAAAAAGCTTCTGCACAGCACTGCACAGCAAAAGAAACCAACAAAACAACAAGAAAGCCCACTGCATGGGAGAACATATTTGCCAATGCTATCACAGATAAGGGCATAATCTCCAAAATTTATAGGGAACTCATAGAACTTAACAAAAGGAAAGAAAACAATGCATTCAAAAAATGGGCAAAAGACCTAAATAGACACTTTTCCAAAGAGGACATTCGGAACCCAAAGACATATGAAAACATGCCCAAAGTCACTAATCATTCAATATATGAAAATCAAAAATGAAGTACCATTTCAAGATAAACCAAGATGGTGGCATAGACGAACACCTATACTGATGCCTACCACAACAATTTCACAACTACAACTAAAAGACAAAGCAGACATCATCCACAACCACCAGAAAGCCGGCTGAGTGTAAATTCTACAACTAGAAAGAAAAAAGAAAAAAGGACACTGAGACATAGGAGTTGCAGAAAGCAGAACTGTGGAGACATGGAGACGTGTGCACTGGAGAGGAAGGGTCAGGCAGCTGAATATGTGGCTGGTTTTCTCAAACCAGAGCAAAACAAGGGCTCTCCATAGTGTTAAAATCCAGTCCCGGGAGAGTCTCAGGGAACCCAGACATATACAGGAAAAAACTGGACTGTCTGGCAGCCGGCATGGCTCAAGAGCAGCTTTATCTCATGAGTGCGTGCAGCCATAGTCCCAGGGCACTGAGACCCAGGGAAATTGCAGCAGACGCAGAGACATATGCATGAGAGGAAAGGCTGGGTGGCTGGATTACCTGGCTGCCTTGATTGTCCCGGAGGGAAACAGGGCCTCCCGACTGCACTGTAATCAAGTTCCGGAGGTGTGTGCAGCCATTGCCGTGGGGCACGGAGACCCAGAATAACTCTGGAAGACAGGTGAGGAGGCGCACATGCAGAGAGCTTGGGCAGTTGAATGCTTGCTGCCTTTCTCATTCTGGAGGAAAACAAAATCTCCCGACAACATGTACTCCAGTTCTAGGTTAAACTTTGGGTACTCACACTCATTCAGGGAGAAACTGGTCTGTTTGGCAGTGGGCAAAACTTGAAAGCAGCTTTCTCTCAGAGATGGCATGCAGCCATTGACGCTGGACACTGAGACCAAAACTGGGAAACCACAGCTACCGGCTCTGCCCTGAGACCCCACCCCATCCAAACTGAGCACAGAAGCTCTCCCAGTGTAGTCCAGTTGATCCTAACAGCCTGGAGAGCAACTCTGCCCAGTGATAACAACAATCAAGGCTTAACTACAAGTCTGTGCAGCCCATAAAGGGAAGCACCAAGAGTGTCCACCTCAGATCACAAATGAAAGAAATGGAGGCAAGCAGAAGCCTGGACATAGAGATCAAAACCACATATATAAAGTTACTCAAGAATCTGCTAAAAACCTCTGAGGAACTTAGTGAGACTTTTAAAGATCTTAATGAGATTGAAAAAAAAAAAAAAAAAAAAAAGGAAAAGGATCAGATAGAAATTAAACATACTCTGTCTGAAATAAAGAATATATAGAAATTTAACAGTAGATCAGAGGATCCCAAGAATCAAACCAAAGATTTGAAACGTGAAGAAGCAAAAGACACCCAACCAGAATCCAAAAATATGAAGATAGTGTAAGAAGCCTATGGGACTACCAACATTTAATTTTTTGGGTGCCAGAAGAGAGAACAAAATATTAAAAATCTATAGAAGAAATAATGACAGAAAACTTTCTCTACCTGGTGAAAGAAATAGACTTACAAGTCCAGGAAGCACACAGAAAGAACCCCAAACAAAAGGGATCCAAAAAGGACCACACAAGACACATCATAATGAAAATCCCAAGGGCAAAAGACAAAGAGAAAATCTTGAAAGCAGCAAGAGAAAAACAGTTACCTACAAGGGAGTACATATGCAACTGTCAGCTGATTTCTCAACAGAAATTATGCAAGCCAGAAGGGAGTGGCAAGAAATATTCAATGTGATGAACAGCAAGAACCTACAACCAAGATTATTCTACCTAGCAAAGCTATCATTTAGAACTGAAGGGCAAACAAAGAGCTACACAGACAAGAAAAAACTAAAGGAGCTCATCAACACCAAACCAGGATTATATGAAATGCTGAAAGGTACCCTGTTTCCCCAAAAATAAGACAGTGTTTTATATTAATTTTTGCTCCCAAAGATTCAGAGGATGTCTTATTTTTCCATGAAGAAGAATACAGTACACATTTATTGTTAAATGAAAATAAAGGACATTTATTACCTGTATATGCTACGGGAGTACAGTAGTTGTCAACACAATCCAGACAAACTGTGAATCCTACAGTATCAAAAATTTACTCATTTATTCAATGACAATCGTGTCATCATCTTCTGGAACATCATCATAACAATCCAATTCTTGAATTTCCTGGTGAATTTCTTGTGACTCCATTTCTTTCAGAATCAGTGGACCAAATCTCTCATGTTTAGCCTAAGGAGGGCCTTATTTTTGGGGGGATTCCTTATATTTCACTCAGAAGGAAACCTGTAAGTAGGTCTTATTTTCGGAGGATGTCTTATTTTTGGGGAAACGGTATTTTTTAAGAAGAGGAGGAAGAAGAAAAAGGTAAAGATAAAAATTATGAACATCAAATACATGTATATCAACAAGTGAATCTAAAAATCAAGTGACTTGCCAGGACCGGTTTGGCTCAGTGGATAGACCATCGGCCTGCGGTCTGAAAGGTCCCAGGTTCGATTCTGGGCAAGGGCATGTACCTTGGTTGTGGGCACATCCCCAATAGGGGGTGTGCAAGAGGCAGCTGATCGATGATTCTCTCTCATCGATGTTTCTAACTTTCTATACCTCTCTCTTCCTCTCTGTGAAAAATCAATAAAATATATTTTAAAAATAATTTAAAAAATTAAAAAAAAAAACAAGTGACTAGAAGATCTGATCAACAGAATAAACTGGTGAATATGATGGAATCAGGGGCATAGAGGGGGAGTGGACAGACAATTCTCAGGGAAAAGGTGAAAGGAAGGGTTAGGGGAGAGAGTGGACAAAAACCTTACACTTATGGATGAAGACAGTGGCGGGGGGTATAGGTATGGGGTGGGGTGGGGAATCACGTGGAGGGGATCTATGGGGTTGGGGAAGAGGAATATATGTAATAATCTGAACAATAAAGATTTTTTTAAAATGAAGTACCATTTCATACCTGTCAAAGTGGCTATGGTCAACAAATCAACAAGCAAGTGCTGGAGAGGATGTGGAGAAAAAGAAACCCTCATGCACCGCTGGTGGGAATGCAGACTAGTGCAGTCATTGTGGAACACAATATGGAATTTCCTCAAAAAGTTAAAAATGAAACTCTCATTTAACCCAATAATCCCACTTATAAGAATATATTCAAAGAAACCCAAAATACCAATCAGAAAGGATATATGCACCTCTATGTTCATAGCAGCACAATTTACAATAGCTAAGATTTGGAAACAGCCCAAGTGCCCATCAGCAGATGAGTGCATTAAAACACTGTGGTACACCTACACAATGGAATACTACACTGCTATAAAAAAGAAGGAACTTTTACCATTTGCAACAACATGTATGGAACTGGACAACATTATGCTACATGAAATAAGAGAGTCGGAGAAAGATAAATATCACATGATGTCACTCATATGTGGGATATAATGAACAACGTAATTTGATGAACAAAAATAGATCCAGAGACAAGGTAACACTGAACATACCATCCAACTTCAGAGAGAAGGCAGTGGATGGGTGCGGGGAGGAGTTAGAGGTTAATCAAAGGACTGAATGCATACATATTAGCATAACCAATGGATACAACTCTGAGTTGTGGGAACTTGTCTTGGAGGGTGAGAGTGGCAGGAGGGAGGGTCAATTGGGGAAAAAGGAGACATGTGAATGACCCACAACCCACATGGTTCAGGGTTTGGGCTCTGTAAGAGCAGCCACATGAAAATGAAAGAGACAAGACAAGAAATAATAATTTGGAAATATTGGGAGATCAGGCTGAAGCCCAATTCAAGAGGAAGGACTCTGTTTGGGTTCAGGCCTTGCCACCCTTTTATTCAATTTGGGATACACTTATAGCCCTTAAACAGACAATTTCCAGTAACAGGCAGAGTTTCTTATCAGTAAGGATTTACATGATGGTCTGGTGGGGAAGTTGCTTCAGCTACCATTGTATAGAATAAACAGTAGATGCATAGCTCTGACCTTTGCCAGGGCTTAAGAGTCACCAGCATTCTGGGATCCTTGTCGACTCCTCTCTGTTAGTAAAGACAATAGGTGGTTTCCCACAGGGGACATATGTAATACTTTAAATACTATAAAAAATAAAATTAAGAAATGGGCAGAAAACCTAAATATACATTTCTCCAAAGAGGACATACAAATGGCCAAAAGACACAAGAAAAAATGTTCAATGTCAGAGAAACCAAGATGGTGGCCTAGATAAGCACCTTAGCTAATGCCTTGCACAATTTCAAAACAACAACTAAAATCAGAATGGACATCATCTAAAACCACAGGAAAGCTGGCAGAGTGGGAAATCTAAAACTAGAAAGAAGAGAGGCTCACGGATTGGATTGGGAACTGAAAAGCACTGAGGTAGGGAGATGCTCGTGCGTAGAGAGGAAGGGCAGCTGAATGCCTGGCTGGCGGGAGGGGAAAGGAATTCCCTGATTGCCCTGAACCCTTTCTAACTGTACTGAACCCCAACTCAGGCTCATACGGGTGGAGTTAGGACTATAGAGAAAGGCACCCAGAGACTCAAGAGACTGGGAAACTCAGAAGAGCCAGGAGCTGCAGCGGGCAGGGTCTACAGTCTCAAGCAAGTGAGTGCACACAGAAAGGTCTGACTGCGGAGGTTGCCTTAGCCTCTCCATAGCAGAAGGAGTCAGAAGCCCCAGACTACAGAAGACCCAAACCAATTCCGGGTGAGCCCCTGGGGCACACATGCTCTTGCATGGGGAATCTGGATGTCAGGCGGAAACTCAGGGAAGCCGTGGAAGGCAGAAGTCAGGTGAAAACTCAGGCAAGCACACAAGGTAGGGCTGACGAGAAGCCAAGACTGTCAGCTCAGCCCTGAGACTCCAACCCATCCAAGCTGAACACAAAGGCTTTTGCAATTTTGGAAGTCTGATCCTATAAGACTGTCTCCAATACAGAAGGTATCCTGGAGTAGACACAGCTGATACTAACATCCAATGGGCCTGGAGGTCAATTCCTCCCAGTGATACCAACAACAATCAAGTCTTAACTACTGGGGAGGCTGACCCACTAAACACACAAAGCGATCGTACCAACTCTGGAAAGCAGCGAAAATGCCGAGACAAGGAAATAGATCTTAAACGAAAGAGATGGAGGAGAACAAAAGACTTGACATAGAGTTCAAAACCACAGTTATAAGGTTTTTCAAAAATTTCCTAAAAAGGCCAATAAATTTAATGAGACCCAACTAGAAATTAATCATAAACTGACTGAAATAAAAAATATTATACAGAGATCCAACAGCAGATTGGAGGAACACAAGAATCAAGTCTAAGTTTTGGAATACAAAGAGCCAAAGGACACTACTCTAGAGAAGCAAGAAGAAAAGAGAATCTAGAAAGTTGAAGATAGTGTAAGGAGCCTCTGGGACAACTTCAAGCAAACCAACATCAGAATTATGGGGGTTTCAGAAGAAGAGAGATAGTGAAAACCTATTTGAAGAAATAATGTCAGAAAACTGCTCCCACCTGGTGAAAAAATAGACTTACAAGTTGAGGAAGCACAAGATCCCCAAACAAGAGAAATCCAAATGATTATCAGCTGATTTCTCAACAGAAACTATGCAAACCAGACAGGAGTGTCAAGAAATATTCAAAGTGATGAATAGCAAGAACTTACAACCAAGATTACTGTATCTAGCAAAATTATCATTCAGAATTGAAGGGCAGATAGAGCTTCACAGATAAGAAAAAGCTAAAGGAGTTCATCACCACCAAACCAGTATTATATGCTGAAAGGTATTCTTTAAGAAGAGGAAGAAGAAGAAAAAAGATAAAAAATTATGATCAACAAATACATATATATCAAGTGAATCTAAAAATCAAGTGAATTAAAAATCTGAGGAACAGAATAAACTGGTGAATATAATAGAATCAGGTGCAAAGAAAGGGAGTGGATTGATAATTATCAGGGGGAAAGGATGTGGGGGTGCAGAAGAGACTGGACTAAAAACATATACCTATGGATGAGGGCAATGGGGGGGGGGGAGAGGGAAGAGTAAGGGCAGAGGGTGTGGCAGGAACCGGGTGGAAGAGAGCTATAGGGGGAAAAAGGAGAAACAATTGTAATAATCTGAGCAATAAAGATTTGTTTTAAAATAAATAAATAAATAATGTTCGTCACTAATCATCAGAGAAATGCAAATTAAAACCACAATGAGATATCACCTCACAGCTGCTGAATATCTATCATCAAAAAAAAAAATCAAACAATTGCTGGTGAGGGTGTTAAGAAAAGAGAAGACTAGTTCATTCCTGGTGGGAATGTATATTGTTGCAGCCAATATGGAAAACAGTAGTTTTCCTAAAAAAAATTTAAAATGGAACTTCCATAAAACCCAGTGATTCCTCATCTGGGAATATATCCTAAAATCCCCAACACACCAATCAGAAAGTATATATGCACCCCTATATTCACAGCAGCATATTTCAATAATTAAGATCTGAAAACAGCCCAAATGCCCATCAGTAGATGAATGAATAAAAAAAGCTGTGGGACATTTATACTATGGAATACTATGCAGTTTTAAAAAAGAGGTATCTCTTGCCCTTTGGGACAGCATGGATGGAACTGGAAAGTATTATGCTATGTGAAATAAGCTAAACTGAGTATGATAAATATCACATAACCTCACTTATTTGTGGAATTGAACAAAATTAATTGACCAATTAAATAACACCTGAATCAGGGAGGGATGGAACAATCTGACATGGGATTGAGGGGACAAGAAGAAATAAACCAAAGAATTTATATTTATACTAGAGACCCAGTGCAGATTTTGAGAAGGCACAGGACAGACCAAGGGACTCCATGGGAGGGACCAAGGGAGGGCTCCAGGGAGTGCCCGGCCAGTCTCACTCAGTCCCAATCAGCTGGACCCCAGCAGCAAGCTAACCTACCATGCAGAGCATCTGCCCCCTGGTGATCAGTGCACATCATAGCTACTAGTCAAAGGGTCAGATGGATACTTAGCATATTAGACTTTTATTTAGAGAGATGCATAGCCCCTGGATACATACACTAGGGTAGTGAAGACCTGGGTAAGTAGGTTTGGCCGGAGCGGGGGGGGGGGGGGGGGGGGGTATGGGAGGGAATGGAAGATATCTCTAATACAATCAACAATAAAAAATATATATATTAAAAAATAAAATATATGGTTATCAAATATCAGCTTTATTTTTATTCTTAAATCTGTGTCTTCAGTTTCATTGATTTATCAGTAAACGTGCTCTCTCTTTTATTACTGTTTAATCACTATAGCTAGCTTTACAATACTTTTTATTATGTATTAAAGTCTCCACACATATGTATATTTTCTTTTAATTGAAATCTTTCCACATGAGCTAAATAGTTGCTTTAAAACAAACAAAAATTCAGTTTGAAATTTAATTTATACATCTTTATACTTATACACTCTTAAATACTTAATGTATTTCCATATGTACCTGGAGTTTTATATCTTTAAACAGGTTTTTCAATTTTGTGTTAGTTCATGCCAAACGGAATGGTCTATTTGTCCTATTGTATTTTCTAATTTATAAACATCACACCTAGTGAGAACTGTAAGTCCACACTGGTTAGTAAATTCTTTGATTTTTTTCTAGGAGATTTTCAGTTGTTTTCCTGTAGACATTCAAAATATACAACCAGATTAAGTGTAAAAAACTATTAATTCTGTCTTTTTTGCTAACCAGAACGTCAATATGCTCTTCTGCTTTATCCCACTGGCCTATAAAATTCAGACTGTGATGAACTTTCCGAAATTTAATGGAAATGATTTTACTATTTCAAGATAACCACAGGAGATACATAGATGGAGATATTTTTATTCCAACTATCACAACACCCAACTTAAAGTATTGAATCCATTCCCTTTTAAGTAGGTGGGAAATCAACTTTACTGCATCATAGTTTCAGTGGCTACATTTCAAATATACAATGTAAATTAAAAATTCAATTAAATTGTACATCCTAAGATAAATAAAACCATAAAATAGGTGAGAAGAAAATCCAAGTCTTGAAATATATTTTACTTTATGAAAACAAAGCACATTCAGCCGGAATGAATCACATCTCCCCCCTTTGCTCCCATTGCTAACCTGAGTTAGAGGTCTCTCTGGTAACAAGACCCTCCACCCGGATGTAAAGAAGTGACCATAACTCTTTGACCTGCCTTTCTGCCTGGTCCGACTTCGTAGAGGGCTAAGCAGAGGGGATGCCCCCAGTGCAGGCGGTGTCTGTCGCTGGATGGCCTGCGGGAGCCACCCAACGGGGACAAGGCAGCTGGGCGCGCAGCCAATTCTCCGCAGCGCGTTCCTCCCTGGCCTCCCCAGCAGGCAGCCTTTGATCCCCCACTCCGAAACCCCTTCCCAGCCTCCTAGGGCCGTCCGCCCTGCTCAGCTCACCGCTCAGCACTAGCTCAGTCAGGGCCCGGATCTAACTTTCCCCAGAGGAAGGAGTGAGGAGGGGGCGGGGAAAGCAAAAGGAAGAGGAGGGTGTTTCCAACAACAACAACCTAGAGCGTGAAGGGAGGAAGCCTGGAGTAGGCAGACAGTACGGTGGACACCCTGCCCCTTCCCCACGACCCTTTAACCCACTCCACCCCCCCAACACACACACCCCTCACACACTCAGGCACACACTGGGGTACACACCCGGCTCAGACTCCGCCCTACGCGGTGAACCCCAAGGGTCGAATTGGCCTCTAATTGCAAGCCCAGGGGGCAAGGGAAGTGAAGAAAAAGAAATTGCATCCACTGTTAATGTGCAGTGATTGGGAGACTAAAGCAAGTTAGGGGTGGTGACTAATCAGGAAACAAGCAGGTTCCAGAGCTCTAAAGGAAGGGCTCTGCTAGGGGCTTACTGAGCTCCAAAGGACTCAGAGGAGCCACTGTTCTTTGCATCTGCTTAGACCACACACCCTTGGCTGTGCAAGGCTGGTCCTTGGCTGTGCAAGGCTGGCCCAGGCCTTCCCCCGCCAACCTCCCTCCCCACCCCACACACACAGGATTAAAGGAGGCCCACTGGCTGTGGAAGGGAGGCCTAGGCAGAGGGGAAGAGAGCAGGATGCCTGTGTTTTCTGACTTTTGGTGCAAAATGACATTGGTTAATTGCCCTCCTTAGCACAAAACCTTTTGCAAACTAGTGGGGTTGGGTCAGTGGTGATTCCTGGGCTGGAGTTGGGAGGTGGGGGGGCACAGGAACTGGGAGAATGTTAATGTCCCTGACCTTATAAAGAATTAGGCTGGGCATACTAGTACCCTGTTTCCCCCAAAATAAGACAGTGTTTTATATTAATTTTTGCTCCCAAAGATGTGCTATGTCTTATTTTCAGGGGATGTCTTGTTTTTCCATGAAGAAGAATACGGTACACATTTATTGTTAAATGAAAATAAAGGACATTTATTACCTGTATATGGTACAGTAGTACAGTAGTTGTCAACACAAACCAAACAAACTGAATCCTACAGTATCAAGAATTTACTCATTTATTCAATGACAATCGTGTCATCATCTTCTGGAACATTATCATAACAATCCAATTCCTGAATTTCCTGGTGAATTTCTTGTGACTCCATTTCTTTCAGAATCAGTGGACCAAATCTCTCATGTTTAGCCTGGGGGATGAGGCGGGGGGTGGGGGAGGCTTAATTTTGGGGGAATGCCATATATTTCACTCAGAAGGAAATCTGTAAGTAGGTTTTATTTTCAGAAGATGTCTTATTTTCAGGAAAACGCAGTAAGCAAATTAGATTAAGCTCTGAGGAGTATTTGGCTGGGCTCTACTATGGGAGATGTATGGATATACTTGGTTAGCAAACTACCGCTCACTAGCCACATGACTGTGACTCTTTCACAAAATACTACAAAATACACTGGGTGAGTCTATTTTGAAGAAGTGGTGTTTTTTGAAGAATAAGTTTAAGTTTTAAAAAATTGGCTCTCAATAGAAATTCAACAGTTGTACTGTTGATATTTGGCTCTGTTGACTAATGAGTTTGACATTGTGAAGGCATATAGGAATGGAGTTCTGGAATTTCCAGTTTTCTTTTGTTTTATGACATTTGTCAGTATGCTTGTGAAAAATAGATATTTTAAAATTCATATTGTATTTTTCAGTAATAATTGCACAGAACATTACCCAAGAAGAGGGACAGTGTTATATTGAAAGCATAAAACAAACTGGTGTCAAATGACAGCAAAAATTGATACTAAATATTTAGTAGCTTTGTTTTTACTTCATAAGCATGATCAAGAATTTGAGCTCATGAATTCAAACATACATAATGTTCACATGAAAGATGACAAAAAAGTTCAAGAGCAAAATATATCTCTTGAAACATATTGCTTTGGGGGATAAAGAAATAATTGAAAGTATGTTATATGCCCAAATCATAAGGTTTGAAAGAAAGTAGAATTATTAAAAACCTTGTTTGTCTTTCTAAAATTCCTGATCTGAAATCATTTCAACCTGAATACTTCAAGGGATGACAAATTCACTATGTGTGCACCAATTCTATTTTTAGTTGCTCCTTATTTACATCTCTTTGCAGTAATTTCTTTTTACTGTTTTTTCTTAAATTCTACAGTTGGCTTGGAGTTAATATTGTACCTTGTCATATAAAATAATTGTTGTGGGGTTGAACCCTGGGTTCAAAAATAAGACCACCAGAGGCTGATAATTAATTAAAAAAAAGCAGGCAAGGATTTATTGAAATAAAAACTGGCCAGGACAGCCACAAGAGCACCACACGCAGGTAGTCTCCACACAACTGCACTATTCAGGTGTAGGCAAGTCTTTTAAAGGCCTAAACTGTAAGAATTTTTCTTTGTTCCTAAATCTTAAAGACTAAATTCTGAAGGCTGGGAACAGCCTGCAGGGTTGATTCCCAGTCGCGTCCTGCTGGACATTGGAATGTGTCCTATCTTGCGATAGCGATAACACAGAAGCAGTGCTCAGTGGTTAGTCTCTAAAGGTTATCTACAGTTTCTATCCCTAAAGCTACTTAGTCAGTGGGAATCAATCTCCTGTGGTCCTGGTCCCAGGCAAGGAAAAATTGCCTTAGCCTCCCGGTCTCCACCTGGAAGCTGAGGTAAGTATCCAGTGTTTTAATCAGATGCAAAAGCCAGACTTAGCAGGGTTAAAATTCAAACAGCAGTTTTTACCAAAGTATGGTTGCCACTATATTTCAATAATAAATTTGAAAGAGCACTTTTTGATTTTTCAATCTTATGTACCATTGCCATTGCTATGTTACACATGCACACAAATTATAAGCTATATAATAAAATATCATATGTTGCTAAAGCAGTCAGTTGACTTTACTGATATGAAGAGAAGAAAAAAATAGAGTTTTTATATTTTCCCAAATATATACAATTATATGGCCTTTTTATTTGTTGTAGATAAAGTTTTATCCATTGTCACTTCCCTGGGGTTAGAGAAGTTCCTTTAGTATATTTTGTATTGCATTATAGCTGAAAATAAATTCTCTCAGCTTTTTTTTAATCTCAAAATACTTTTTATTTTGTATGAATTTTTTAAAAGGTGTCTTCACTGTATAAAGAATTTTGGGTGGACAGATTTTTTTTTTCACCATAATTTTTCACTTCCATTTTTATCTATGGGATTCATAATACTGGTTTTAAGATTAACTTTTTTTAAAACATTGACCAGCTGCAGCCCACCTGCACACTCTGAGCCAGGCCTCTCCACCTTATTGTCTGTGTACATGGATTATGCACATATGCATACAAAGTCTTTGGCTGATTATCTCCCACCCTCCCATGCTTCCCCCCTTCCCTCTGAGATTTCAAACTCTGTTCCATGCTTCCATGTCTCTGGATCCATTCTGTTCATCAGTTTATTTGGTTAATTAGACTCTACATATGAATGAGATCATGTGATGCTTTTCTTTCTCTTACTGACTTATTTCACTTAGCATGATACTCTCCAGGTCCCTTTATGCTGCCTCAAAAGGTAGGAGATTCTACTTTTTTAATGCTGCATAGTATAAATGGTATAAATGTACCATAGCTTTTTACCACTCATCTGGTGTACCACTCTTCTACAGATGGGCACTTGGACCAGATCTTAGCTATTGTAAATTGTGCTGCTGTGAACATAGGGGTGCATACATTTTTTTCAGATTGGTGTTTCCAGTTTCTTAGGATATACTACAGGCCCAGTGCATGAAAATTCATGCACTGAAGGGGGTTCCCTCAGCCCAACTGTCTGGGAGCTCTCAGGGCATAAGGTGACCTGGTGGTCAGGGGAAGATGATGCCCCCATCACATCTCTGCTGCTGCCACTGCTGGAAGCACAAGCCTCAGCTGAGAGGGCAGGGCGGAGTTATCCTCCATTCTGTAATTGAACCCTAGCCCTCACCCAACCAATCAGGGTTAGCCGAGGCAGTGACATTACCACCGACCGGAGTAAAACCCCTGGACTGGGCAAAATTCGCTCTCCCGCCATGCTGCCGGCGTGAATGGGACAGAGCCCATGCTAGCATGGAAAAGGCTCTTTTGTTTATTGCATCAAACCTGGTGGTCCTTGAGGATCACGAAGTCTGGGCATAACATATGGGGGAATTCATCCAGGATCCCCAGCCAGGACCATGAGGGACCCCGATCCGGAGAGCCTGACTGGCCGCGGTACTGTGTGCGTGCTCTGAAGGGACATAAAACCCCTCATGAAATTGGTGCCCGAATATGCCTGGTGGACGCACTATGAAGGCCACGGGCAGGAGGTCAGAAGACATTCTGACCTTCCTGTAGGAACCCTCATGTGGGGAGAGGAATGGAAACCTCTCCCAGGATGAGGTGAGCAGCCTGAGCCGTCTTTGCCTCACCTGCGGAAAGTGAGCCTTTCCCAGGTCTGAGTTTGGTATCTGCGGGCGACATGGCACCCCAGGGTGGAGCCGGAGAAGTGTGGCCGGCATGGTGGTGTGAGGGGTCCCCCCAGCGGTGTTGCGTCGGAGGGGTGGCTTCCCCGGGGCTCAGTCTGCGCGTTGGAGCACAGCTGGGCAGTGGTGGCCTCGCTCGGGAAGCAGGCACCTGGGTTAATTTGCTGGCTGCCTAGAGAAGGGGAGGCGGAGCCGGGAAGCAGCTGGGGCGACCTGCACTTCCTCCTCGTGGGGCTGCCTGAGTAGCATGGCTGGGGTGGTGGCAGCAGCCTCGCTCCAGGGTCCTCGGCCCGGGGGGCCTGGGCCAGTGTGGAGGCCTCAGGTACTGGAGAAAAGCTCAAAGGCGAATTTCTGTGCTCAGTAAAGAGAAAAGGCCAGTTCAAAACGAGTGCGCATAGTTTTGGGCTGTGCTTAAAACTTTTCTGTGTACAGAATGAGCTTTAAAAATGGTGGATATTAACTGAGAGATAAATTAAAACTAGTTTCCTAAGTCATTGTAAGCAGCTTTTGAAATTCCCCACCAGGAGGCTGAAACTAGATGGTAATGGCTGGGAGTCTTCAGCTAAAGAAAGTGTTCATTTGCATTTGAATGCTACTCCAGTGATCTGCAGGGAATGGTAGGTGATTCCATGGTGAAGCTGCCCAGATGGCCTTGCTTACAATGTTTAGTCTTCCCTGTCATTGGTATCAGCTAAACAGAGTCATATAGCTACTTAAATATAAATTGTGATTGACCTATCAACAAAATTCATTCTTTTTTCTGACATTGTCTTGAATCTTAGTAAACTGCCTCTAGTGCGGAGAGGTCTAGGGGAGGCCAGAGAGCGCAAGACTATTAACTCTCCTGCAAAGAGATTATTCAGTGCTTTGTTTGAACTTCAGAAAAATTTTTAAGATCTGAAAAAATGTGTGACCAGATTTGTTGCTGAAACTTTACACTAAGTAAGCAGGATGTATTAGAAATGTAATGTTATTAATCTAAAACAAATGTCAAATATATTTGATTTGCCAGTTTTAAAAGTTCAAAGTATAAATTGAATTAAGAAAAATTAATTGTAGTAACTAAATGTCTAGAATATGGCAGGCTAAACTGTATAACATGTATTAAGAATAAGCAGTACGCAATATTTTTTGAAGTCAGTTTTTCTGAAGTAATGTTTAATGCAACATATGAAACTTTTATATTTGATCTGTTTTGTTTTACTTTGCATTGTCAGTTTCAATTTGAGCTTGTACCTGCATTTTGTATTTTGTTTAAACTTTGAGAATCATTTTTTGTTTTAGTCATGTGTGTCTACTTTATAGATTTAAGTAGACTTCATCACAAAGGTTTATAATTTATTTAGAATTGTGTTAAAACAATTATTTGTATGATTTAACCCCCCCGCAACTGCTTGGACAATTTTCACCGATGTTCTGGGGGGGGGGGGGGGGGGGGAAGGGGAGGGGAGGAATAGAAGAGGGCTTAGAAATGCAGATAAATCTGTATCTGTAGGAAAAACGTGGCATTTTAAATTTCAAGTTGCTGGAGGCCTGGGAACAGGTACTGGACCTACTCCCTCCTCCCTTGCCTTTTCTTTAAAATTTGAGGCATGGTTATGTAGTTTTGGAAAATAAGATTTTTATAAAAGTTATAAAGAGAATGTCCTGACAGATTAGCTAGGAGAGGCAAGCCTGTTAGTTTCCTGATGGGCATTGGGGCACCCTATTTAGTCTTGAGAGAGCCAATAGGACCCGTACATCAGCCCAGGAAGCCACCGGACAAACTGCCTGTTTTCCTTGGACATCAAGAAGGACTGTGGTCCTCGGAAGGAACACGTACTGGGGAAATGCAGCTGTTGAACTGGTCCAAAGTGGAACAACGGGCTTTTGAGGAGCTAAAGAAGGCTCTCATCTCAGCAGCTGCCCTAGCTTGCCAGATGTCACGAAGTGAGTGAGGTAAGGGGCATTGCCAAAGGGGTTCTCACTCAGAATCTAGGTCCCTGGAAGAGACCTGCTGCCTATCAAAGAAACTGGACCCTGTGGCAGCAGGGTGGCCAGCGTGCTTCCAGGCAGTGGCCACCACAGCATTGCTGGTGAAGGAGGCAGATAAGCAGACTCTGGGCCAGGAGCTAACCTGGATGGGCCAAGCTTTTCTCCTGGACCAGCCCTGTGTCCAGATTCATAAGACTCTGGCCATCAACCCTGCCAGCTTGCTTCCAGATGATGATGGAGGAACCCATTCATGACTGCACAGAGGTAACAGACTACAAGGTACTGTTCACGGATGGGAGCAGTGATGTTCAGGATGGGACCTGATATGCAGGGCAGTGGTAGTCACTCTGGACCAAACCATTTGGGCACAGCTTCAGAACTTTTGGCCTTACTCCAGGCCCTTTGATGGAGACACTGTGCCATCCACAGAGAAAAGAGGGTTACCAACTGCAGCCGAAAGGAATCGGCTGAACAGAAGCAAGCCCCTGACAGACCAGATGATTGGTGGATCCTCCAGATGACAAGACTGTTGGTCCCAGAGGCTATAGGTCAAAGTTGCCCAGTGACACCAGATTACCCACTTAAGTGTCACCAAAACTTCCAAACTTCTGTAAAGGAGAGTTGCTAGAAGTACTATCTGTGCACAGGTAAATGCTAAGCAAGGTAAGGAGGTCCCCCTGGAATTCGGGTTCCAGGAACCTTCCCCAGGAGAACATTGGTAGGTGGATTTCGGAAATTAGACCACCAGCATTAAGGTCTAGTTTTTGTAGACACTTCAGATTAAGTTGAAGTATACCCCACTAAGACAGAAACTGCCCCTATAGTAGTCAAGAGATTACTCTAGGAGATTATACCTAGATTCTGCCAGTATCAGATAACAGCCCCACCTTGTTAGCTAAGGTATCTCAGAGTATAGCTCTAGCCTTAGGACAGGTAAGTGAGACTCTGGAAAAGGAGTTTAACTAAATATGTCCTAGAATCAGTGAAAATTGGACCAACCTGTCCTTTGTCCTCTTGAGGGCCAGGTGTACCCCTTACTGGGACAAGTTTCCCCTTTTTTGGGAGGGGATCATGTATAGTAACCATTCCCTTGATCAAGTCCTTACAGGCTCTGCAGTTTGCTTGTGCCCACTGCAGACCCTGTAGCCCCAGAACTCAATGTGGATAAAGAAATTCACTGCCCAAGGACTCAAAGGGACACACTGTTATCCTAAGCACGCCCACTGCTGTTGAAGTAGATGGCACCAGACCTGACTACATGACTCCCAGCTCCTGTATGGCCTGGATCCTGGCAACTACAGGCCAGGAGGAGAACTGATGCCTACAGGAGGGGAACTGGACTTCAGTGAGGACAATACTGATGGGAACTGTGGTACTAAGGGTCTTGGTAACTCTATTTGTTGTTTATGCTGAAAGAAGTAGGCTGAGTCAATGATTTGACTAGGCACATTAGACAAAAGGGGAATGAGAGGGCAGGGCGGAGTTATCCTCCATTCTGTAATTGAACCCTAGCCGTCACCCAACCAATCAGGGTTAGCTGAGGCAGTGACATCACTACCGACCGGAGTAAAACCCCTGGACTGGGCGAAATTTGCTCTCTCTTCCGCCATGCTGCCAGCGTGAATGGGACAGAGTCCATGCTAGAATGGAAAAGGCTCTTTTGTTTATTGCATCGGACTCGGCTCCCTGGTGGTCCTTGGGGATCACGAAGTCTGGATGTAACATCAGCCAGTCCTGATTACCTGAGCCTTGGGCAGCCCTGGGCAGCTGGGGGGCTGAGGGGACTGGGGGACTCTGGAGGGCTGAGGAAACTGGGTGCCACTATCCTGTGGCTGTGGGCACACCATCTTTGGTGGTAGTCAATTAGCATATTCCCTCCTTATTGGCTGTGGGTGCCACCATCTTTGAGGGCAGGGCAATCAATTAGTATATTATCTCCTTATTGTGGGCACTGGCATCTTTGTGATGGTGTGAGGGTCAATTAGCATATTCCTTCTTTATTACATAGGATCCCTAGAAGTGGAATCACTGCATCAAATGGCAGTTCCACATAAATTTTTTTAAATTTCTTTATTGATTAAGGTATTACATATGTGCCTTTATTCCCCTATTACCACCCTCCTCCCATTCAAGCCTCCACTCCCCTGTGGTCTATGTCCATTGATTAGGCTTATATGCATGCATATAAGAACTTTGGTTGAACTCTCCCCATTACCCCCACTGTCCCCTACCTTCACTGAGGTTTGACATTCTGATTGATGTTTCTCTGTCTCTGGATCTATTTTGGTTCATCAGTTTATGTTGTTCATTATATTCACAAATAAGTGAGATCATGTGATATTTATCTTTTTATGCCTGACTTATTTGACTTAACATAATGCTCTCCATCTCCATCTATGTTGTTGCAAATGGTAAGAACTTTTTTTTTTTTTTTTTTTTACCACAGTGTAGTATTCCATTGTGTAGATATACCACAGTGTTTAAATCCACTCATCTGCTGATGGGCACTTAGGCTGTTTCCAAATCTTAGCTAGGGTGAATTGTGCTGCTATGAATATAGGATGCATATATCCTTTCTGATTTATGTTTCTAATTTCTTGGGATATATTCCTAGAAGTGGGATGACTGAGTCAAATGGGAGTTCCAGTTTTAGTTTTCAAAGGAAATTCCATACTGTTATCTAAAGTGGTTGCATCAGTCTGCATTTCCACTAGCAGTGTACAAGGTTCCTTTTTCAACAAATGACAAGTGCATGCTCGCCAACACTTGTCATTTGTTGATTTGTTGATGATAGCCATTCTGACAGGTGTGAGATGGTACCGCATTGCTGTTTTGATTTGCATCTCTCTGATAATTAGTTATCTTGATCAGATTTTCATATATCTCTTGGCCTTCCTTCTGTCTTCTTTTGAAAAGTGTCTATTTAGATCAGTTGCCCATTTTTTGACTGGGTTATTTATCTTATTTTTTGATAAGTTGTATGAGTTCCCTGTAAATGTTGGAGATTAAACCCTTATTGTTGATATCATTGGTAAATATGTTCTCCCATGCAGTGGGCTTTCTTGTTATTTTATGGATGAGTTCCTTTTCTGTGCAAAAGCTTTTTATTTTGATGTAGTCCCATTTGTTTATTTTCTGTTTAGTTTCCATTGCCCTAGGAGGAGTATCAGTGAAGAAATTGCTTTGGCATATGTCAGAGAGTTTTCTGCTTATGGATTCCTCTAGTATATTTATGGTTTCCCATCTTACGTTTAACTCCTTGATCCATTTTGAGTTTATTTTTGTGTATGGTAAGTTGGTGGTCTAGTTTCATTTTTTTACATTTATCTGTCCAACTTTCCCAATACCATTTATTGAAGAGACTATCTTGACTCCATTGTATGTTTATGCCTCCTTTGTCAAATATTAATTGAGCATAGTGATTTGGGTCTATTTCTGGGTTCTTTATTCTATTCCATTGATCTTTATGTCTCTTTTTGTGCCAATACCAGGTAGTTTTGAGAACAGTGGCTTTGTAATACTGCCTGATATCTATTATAGTATTGAGATCACACCTACTTTGTTCTTCTTTCTGAGGATTGCTATGAAGGAGATGGAGGTGGCACCTTCCCCTGATCAGCCTGGTTGCCTCTTGCAGAGGGAGGCCAGACTAAGGCTTAGGCCCACTCACTCTGGGGAGTGGGCCTAAGCCATCAGTAGGACATTCCATGAGGGCTCCCAGATTGGAGAGAGTGCAGTTCGGGCTGAGGGACCCCTCACCCCATGCACGAATTTCATGCACATGGCCTCTAGAATCAATACTAAAAAGCTAAGGTAGAATATGCTAAATAGCTCCAGCCATGAAGACAGAAGAGACACAATTTAGAGATGGACAATACTGATGACGCCTCAGCATACCAGCAGACAGCAGCCGCGGGTTGCTGAAGGATGCCCAGGACCAATCCAGAGACGGGCGGACCTGCATTACCACCATTTGTCCACCAACCAGATCTGAAATATAATGGCTGGCATGTACACATAAGGAACTATCTGGCATTGAAATTGGGACGCAAAAGAACTGTTGGTCCAGAAAGGAACTCACTACAGACTGATTCATTTGCCTCTCAGCATAACCATTATGGCTTGTTGCAGTTTAGGTTCTTACAAGGGTATTTCTTGGATCACATGATCTCACACATCTAAAGGAAATAATGAACAACTCAAACAGACCCAGAGAAAGAGAACCAGTGATCAGACTCTCAAACCTCAGAGGGAAAATAAAGGGGGATAGGGGTAAGGGGAAGAGATCAACCAAATTACTTGTGTGCATACATATGGGCCTAGCCAGTGGCCATGGACAACAGGAGGGGGTGGGATGAGGGGGCTTATCTAGGGAGGGGTTTGGGATGGGAATGAGGGAATAAGAACAATTATGTGAGCCCATAATCAATTAAAAAAAAAAGAATATGCTAAGTAATTTTTCATGAGGAAAGTAAAATGGTACATGACTCCACTATTGAATGTTAAATAGTATTGAGAACTGAGAGAACTTTCCTTGATGTTTTGTTAGTTTTCTTTTGTTTGTTTGTTTTTCTGGCAGATTCAAGAGAACCAAAATGTAGTGTTAAACATGGCTAAGTGGTTGAACATCCACCCAAGAACCAGGAGGTAACAATGCTATTCTGAGTCAGGGCACCTGCCTTGGTTTCCAGCTCTATACCCACCAGGGGGTTTGCAGGAGGCAGCCAATCAAAGATTCTCATCATTGATGTTTCTATCTCTCCCTCTCTTTCTCTTCCTTTCTCTCTCTATAACCTAAAAACAAACAAACAACAACAAAATCCCACAACAAACCAAACAAAATGGATAACAATCCTATTTCTAAAAAGAACTAACTGTAATGACTCTGTTTTCAAGGTACAACATGTTTGTAAAAAAAAAAATTGTTATGTAGATGAATAGATACAGGACTAGAGAGGACTTTTTGAAAGAAGAAGTAATCATTTTATGAGTTAACATGAGAAAAATAACAAATTCCTTAAAGAATGGAGACATTGTGACATTTTTTTATTATTTGGATTAAGGAAATGTGCATTGACTGACTATATCAGTATGGTTATCTTCATGACCAAGTAAGTTGATGGGCATAGCACAATCTGAGCTGGTTGAAGAAGTGCTCTGCACATACTGGTAGAATTTCAGTTCTTCCTCTGCAGGGGCAGAAGAAAGGCAATTCTGTAACAAAGTGGATAGATGCAATCCTGAGCCCTTCTATTTTGGATACAAAGAATTATGCAACAAGTTAAAAGAAGGAGATTATGAAAATAAGATAAAAAGAAATTATGTCAAAACCAGTTAAATGCTCTACTGTATATCAAATACTAGAAAATTTGCCAAGAAAAAAAAAATGATATGAAAAGCACATCAAAGAATGAAAAAGATAAAAATTTAGCCTAAAGCTTGAAAGGAAAAAGAGAAGTCAAAAGAAGTTTTCAACTAAATCTAACAAAATAAAAAAAAATCAACACTTGAAAGATGGTTCTTTTTAATAAAAAATAATAATAAAGGTACCTACACAAATAATTTTTATTTTTCACAGATTGTACCCTATCAGAGTTTATGTGGCTTCCACATATAGGGCAGGTAAATTTGATAAAACATCACTTTATCAACATCTCAGAAAACTATGTTTAGGAAGCAAATGCTGGTATTGGTCTCTGGGAAGAAAACCTGGGAATGAGTGTATTGTCTTATACTTGAGGAAGAAGGAGAGGTACATTGTAAGAGGAAGTCTTGAAATCGCTTATTTATGTTTAAAAAAAATCCATGACAATACATGCTGTATTAAATTGAGAGAAAAATATTCAAAGCCGAAAAAAACACTAGATGATGATGCAAAAGATGGATAAAATGAAAAATAAATTTGGAATCCCATACATTGCAAATATATTTAAATGAACAGATATACAAATGCTTAGCTATTAAAGCATTTCCATCAGATGAAATAGTATATATGAATATATTTTGGAAATGTATTGAACAAAAACAAATTTAAACTCCTCACAGAATAATCTGAAACTGAATTCTCTATTGAGCTAATAAGGACCAAAGAGAATGTTTATTTTCTTTTATTCCCTTTTGGTTCTTTCTTTCCTCCTTTAAAATTAATATTAACACTATGGTAGTCAATTTAAAAAGCAGATAAAAATGTAGGCTAAAAATAATATAGAAGTTCCCCAACTATTTACTTGATATAATAGCCAAGTATGTAAAAAGGGTTTTTGTTAGGACTTTGCCATTAACTTACATTCTAAACTCAAGCAAGATTTTTATAGAATGAGGTTTTGCCAGCGCCCGAATGACTGATGAGCAGGTTATTCAGACACAGTTTGACTGTGAGAGAGGGGGCTAAAGGCCCCCTGGCTCTAGTGGCCAGAGCAGCCTCTATTGCCTGCATCCTTAGGCCTTTATTGGAATTTTTATTTTTAGATACAATCAGTAGAGTGAGGAATCTTGGGAGGACTTGTGTGTTTACATTGTACTCTAGGCAAAGGCATCCAGGGATTAAGATTAAGGATTCTAGTGAACACCCCTGGATCTGCATTTAAACAGACTTGTTTGGAAACGTCAAGGAATAATTAGGGGTTCCACTTTTGACACTCCCCTAAGTCAGAATTCAAATAAAGAGGGCAGGCAGCCTTCCACACACTTCCCTTTCATCAGAATGTCCTCCTTACAAGCTTCTCAACCAAGGCTCTTGTGTTCCCCAACAAAGTTTAGCATGGCTTGGGTCTGAAACTCAGACTGCTACTAAACCAGTTTAATTATATATATATTTTGTATGTTCATATAGGAGTACAAGGTTTTTTCCCTGTGTTTTAATACCTCTGGTCAAAGGAATCACATTGTAGATTTATGGCAAATTTCTTTTTGAATTAACTATTACAATGTAACATTGTATTAAATGGTATATATTTTCTATTTGTTTTGCTATCTTTCTCTGCAACACTCTAAAATTTTGGCAGAGACCCTCTATTAATGCAGAATAATTTATTGGATGGGTACTGGGATATCTTTCAAACTCTACATGGAACATGCATTTGAGCCTTAGCATCTGCCTATAAACATGATTCTCAAACTTGGTTACTCCTTAGTCTGGAGAAATTTTTAAAAATCCAATCTTTACCCATTGAAACTCTGACTTCATTGTTCTGATGTAGGGCCCAGAAATCAAGTATTGCTTCTAGTGGATAGTATTTTAGTAGAGCCAACATATCATCTCTCTTCTCCACTTATCTCTATTACATTTATTTTCCAATTGCTCCCTGGCTTTTTCTGCTTCTGTGTTCAAATGCAGAAAATAGTTCCTGAGCCAATTGACTATGAAGAGAGGAGATGATCATCATGTAAAAATGTGGTTGCTTTTGGGATAACCTCTCAATAAAATGTTGTCCATAGTAGATGTCAAATTTCCAAAAAAGAGAGGCACAGAGCTGGAAATAAAATAGCTCCCAGTTATAGAGGGATTCTAGGGCTTTTACTTCTCTTTCACCTGGTGACATGTGAAATAGAACATGTCAACCAAAGTTCTCTAATGTTTATTTACTTACTTACTTTTGGGAATGGAGTAGGAGAGAGAGAGAGGCATTGATGTTGTTATATTATAAATCAGTGAGCTGAATAGGGGATGCCTTACTAAGTCAGATTTTGGATTCTTTTATTATGATAGCAGGCTTAGAGGAATATTATTTCCAAAGTCTAAGCCTGCTCCCACTGCCCAAATTGCCTTCCCTCTGAGATCTGTCAGTCTGTTCTATGTTTATATTTCTCTGGACCTATTTTGTTCATCAGTTTATTTTGTTTACTATAGCTGTTTTGTCCACTCATCTACTGATGAACACTTTGGTTGCCTCCAAATCTTGGCTATCCTATATAATAAAACAGTAATATGCAAATTAACCATCACTCCACTACACCCACTAGCTAATCAGGAGTGAGTATGCAGATTAACCCAACCAAGATGGCTGTAGCCACAGAGAGAGCAGGAGGCTTGGGTTTCCCCAGCAATGGAGTAAGCCAAGTTTTCTGCAAAACCTGGCTGGCTCAGGCCTCCACTCAAGGCTACAAAGTTTCAATTATAGAAGATAAATAAATTCCAACAGAAATGGCAGTAGTCATGGAGCTGGAGAGAGCAGGAGGGTTGAGTTTCCCCTGGCGATGGAAGAAACCAGGTTTCTGCAGCCCTGGCCTGCCTTGGCCTCCACTCAAGGCTACAAAGTTTCAATTATAGAAGATAAATAAATCTCAGGATACCAGGGCCTCCACTTGGGTTGCCAGGGGGTGTGGCTGGCCTGCAAACCACTACAGGACCCTTACCCAGGCAGCCCACACCTCAAGGGAACCCCCACCCTGATTCAGGACACCCTTCAGGGCAAATCAGCTGGTCCCCACCCATACACCAGGCCTCTATCCTATCTAATAAAAGAGTAATATGCAAATTGACCACTCCAACACACAAGATGGGTTCCCCCATGTGGATACAAGATGGCTGCCACAAGATGGCCAGCAGGGGAGGGCAGTTGGGAGGGACCAGGTTTGCAAGGGAGGGCAGTTAGTTGGGGGTGATCAAGCCTGCAGAGGAGGGCAGTTAGGGGTGACCAGGCCAGCAGAGGAGAGAAGTTGGGGGCAACTGGGCCTGCAGGAAAGGGCAGTTGGGAGGAACCCAGGCCTGCAGGAAGGGCAGTTAGGGGTGACCAGGACTGCAAAGGAGGGCAGTTAGGGGCAAACAGGCTAGTACGGGAGCAGTTCAGCATCAATCAGGCTGGCAGGGAGTGGTTAGGAGGTGATCAGGCTGGCAGGCAGAAGTGGCTAAGGGCAATCAGGAAGGCAGGCAGGCGAGCAGTTGGGAGCCAGCAGTCCTGGATTGTGAGATGGAAGTCAGACATCCCTTGAGGAGTCCCAGATTGGGACACCCCCTCCCCATGCAGGAATTTCATGCACCAGACCTCTAGTCTATACTAATTAAAGGGTAGTATACTAATTAGACCAGACATCTTCCGGACGACCTTCCAAATGTCCTTTCTGACAAAGCCGGCCTGGGTGTATGTGGCTGCATTTTGCCCAGTAGAAGCTACCAGTGGTCGCGGGCCAAAGCCTCCACCATGGACCTGTTCTGGGACCTGCCAGAGCCTGACTGCTAGCCAGCTTCTGTTAAGTGAGCAGTGAGGAGAAGGGGGCAGGAGGGCTGGTGTCAGCCTGGAGGCCATGGCACCTGAGGTGGTCACACCTGAGGTAGTTGGTGGGAGGAGTGGGCAGACAAACTTGCTTGACTTCGGCCTGGCCCCAGCGTGTGCACTGTAGCCCTGGAGCCCCAGAGTGTTCTACAATGTTCACTGCCTAGGATGAAATGGCTCAGCTCGAGTCACAGGCTGCACGTCCGGGGAAGTGTTGGCCCTGCAACTTTTGTGTGTGGCCCTCACATGCTGGCAGCCCAGCTTTGGGTTGCTCAACTTTGGTCTGGCAGAGTCCCTCCGCCTTCACATGTGGCACAGAGTCTGGAGCTTCTAGCCCACAGCCCCCAGCCTGGGTCAGAATTGCTTTTGTGTGTGTATGTGTGTGTGTGTGTGTGTGTGTGTGTGTGTGTGTATGCATGTACAAGTTCAGGGTTTTGTTTTGGTTTGTTTTTACCCCAGATTGAAGGAATCACCAGTGTTATCTTTCATGGTTTTGAATCATCCTCTGTGCTTCTCTGATTTTTCAGTTGATAATAGTTTTCCAGGGTCACAAGAAGCCTCCCTCTACCCAGAGTAAGAAGGAGCAGCCACCCATCAGCCCATCCCTGACTACAGGGGTAAGTTCCTGCAGGTTGAGGTTTGATCCCCACAAATTACCCTCAGAGACTAGTGCCTTTTTTATTGCTGTGTGTCCAGATTTTAACTGGACAAATGCCTGGTGGTTCCAGGCGCCAACTTTGCAAAATCTTGCAGGAAGATAATTCTGTCTGTGTTTCTCCAAATTCCCTCAGCCCACTCACTCCTCTGTAAAGGCACAATAAAGATCACAGGTTTTCAGCAACGGTGGACCTCTCTCATCACAGTCATTTGGACTGGATAGCATTTGAATATTTATCTAGGCACCATGACAGAGAAACACAAGCTCAAGTCATGTTCTGTGCCCTTAAATATTTTACAATTTTATTAGAGTGAGTGGATGATAAAAGAGCAGTAATGACATCAAAATGTAAGGCAACAATACAGGGAGGAACAAAGACAATTGCTAGGGTGATTTCCCAACAATTAGTACAAAGAGTATGTGCTTTAAATTAAAAAATAATATGTGTAGAGGTAGCTGCTTCATGAGTATGGCACCCCTTCTATTTTAAAGAAAGGTGAGTCCCATGTGAACGCTATACTATGCTAAGATATTTGAGACATTCTTTATTGTTAAATGTGATTTATTTCTGTATGCCTCAGTTTTATAATAGTTAAATTACTAGAATAATACATCTTCCTATAAAATGTTACAAGAATATCAAATGATCAGGTGACATTTATTGTTATTTTCTATAAATGAACACAATCTCTGGTATGATAAAGTGGTAGGTATTATAGAAATATTCAGACAGGGAGACCTACAGGCTTGATTACAAGTGAAGTTTACTATCACAACCCAAATTTATTGCTTAATCAAAAATAGGGAGCCAACTGGAAACTGAACCAAATATAAGCCCTTGAAGGGCAAATGTAAATTGGATAAGTATTGCTATTATAAGAGCAACAAGAAAGAATTCAGGGGCAAGAATGAGAAGCAGATTGCATCCACTCTAAGTTGCTGCTAAAGAAAAAGAATGCGACCATTTGCATGGGAGGATCCAAGATGGCTGCTCGGGTAGACATCTAGCCGCGGCAGCACACAACAATTTCAATGGAATACAACTAAAATGTAGAGTGGACATTGCCCAGAGCTACAGGTAGTCGACTGACTGAAATTTCTACAACAAGAAGGAAAGAGAAAACCAGAAAGAAAATCAGAGGAGCTGAAAAAAAACCTAAGGTACGGAGACATGCTGCGCGCGCGTCCGCCCGCACGCACGCTTGGAGAGGTCGCAGCCGGAGAGGAGGAGAGGGCGGGGAGCCGCCTTTCCTTCCCTGGCAGGAAGGAAATAAAACCCCCAGCCTGGGCTGAACCCCCGAACCGGCAGTGCTGAACCCCCCCGAACCTGGCAGCGCTGAGCCCCAGTTATGGGCCAGACCCTGGGGACCCAGGCTCCCGCGGGAGGAGACGGGGCTGTGAGGCGGAAAAACGGCGAAAAGCAGGGCCCCGGGAGTCACGCGCAATGCGCGCAGAGGACTGAATGTTGACTCTGAGGCTGGGTTACCCTAGCCGGAAGAAACAAGGCCTCCGGCGGCGCTGAGCCTCAGTCTGGACTGCTCCGAACCCCAGTTCTGGGCTAATCCCTGGGGACCCAGGCTCAGGCAGAGGGAGGCGGGGCTGTGAGGTGGGGTCTGGGGAGAGCGCGAAAGGCCGGGCCCCCGGGACTTGCACAAACTGCGCGCAGAGGACAGTCTGTGGGACTCGCGCAAACTGCGCGCAGAGGACAGTCTGTTGACTCTGATGCTGGATTTCTCTAGCGGGAAGGAGAAAAAAAAAAAGCTCTAGGCTGGGGGAACACGGAGGGGAGCGGAAGCCCCTGCCGGACTCCAGCCAACCGGACTCCAGCCAACCGGGCACCAGCAAGGAGGCGGGCTCGGGACCCCTGGGGGGGTGGGTGCCCCTGAGCCTTTGACCACTGAGCTCGGGCAATGGAGCCAAGGCCGGGGGCTGCTTCCTGGGCGGCGCCGTCCCTGGCAACAGGCTGAAGCAGCGCAGGAGCCCGCGGAGAACAAAGGGGTGCCACAGGCCAACCTGCTGAGCTCCCAGGACAAGGAGGAAGAAACCAAAGAAGTTCTCAATGTGAAGAAATCAAGTGAGAGCAAAAAATAGTAAAATTACTTAAGAAAGAATACAAAGAAGATCTTGAAAAATCAAAGACTAAGTCAGAACTCAACTCACCAGCCAACGTTGCAACATAAATGCGTTTTAAAAAGAAAAAAGAAAAAAAAAAAGGACAGAATGTTGGAACAGCGGTGGCCAGGCCTAGAGTGGCCAGGCACAAGGCAGTGGCAGCCAGACCCGGAGCAGCAACGGCCAGGCACCAGAACAACAGCAGCCAGAACCAGAGCATCAACAGCCAGCACTGGAGTAGCCAGACCTGGGGCAGTGGCAGCCAGGCATGAGGCGGAGGCGGCCAAGCCCAGGGTGGCCAGTCCAGGAACACCCAGACCCGGAGTGGCCGGGCCCGGAGAAGCCGGGCCCAGAGCAGCCAGGGTGGGAGCAGCCAGACCCAGAACAGCAGTAGCCAAGCCCAGAGCATCCAGGTCGGGAGTGGCCAGGCTCGGAGCGGCCGGGCCCGGGGCAGCCGGGCCCAGAGCATCCAGGTCGGGAGTGGCCAGGCTCGGAGCGGCCGGGCCCGGGGCAGCCGGGCCCAGAGCAGCCGGGTCAGGTGCGGCCAGGCCCGGAGCAGCGGCTGCCAGGCTGGGAGCGGCCAGGCCCGGGGGAGCAGGCGGGGCTGGTGCGGCCAGGCCCGGAGCAGCGGCTACCAGGCTGGGAGCGGCCAGGACCGGGGGAGCAGGCGGGGCTGGTGCGGCCAGGCCCGGAGCAGCGGCTGCCAGGCTGGGAGCGGCCAGACCCGGGGGAGCAGGCGGGTCGGGTGCGGCCAGGCCCGTAGCAGCGGCTGCCAGGCTGGGAGCGGCCAGGCCCGGGGGAGCAGGCGGGTCGGGTGCGGCCAGGCCCGGAGCAGCGGCTGCCAGGCTGGGAGCGGCCAGGCCCGGGGGAGCAGGCGGGTCGGGTGCGGCCAGGCCCGGAGCAGCGGCTGCCAGGCTGGGAGCGGCCAGGCCCGGGGGAGCAGGCGGGTCGGGTGCGGCCAGGCCCGGAGCAGCGGCTGCCAGGCTGGGAGCGGCCAGGCCCGGGGGAGCAGGCGGGGCTGGTGCGGCCAGGCCCGGAGCAGCGGCTGCCAGGCTGGGAGCGGCCAGGCCCGGGGGAGCAGGCGGGTCGGGTGCGGCCAGGGCCGGAGCAGCGGCTGCCAGGCTGGGAGCGGCCAGGCCCGGGGGAGCAGGCGGGTCGGGTGCGGCCAGGCCCGGAGCAGCAGCAGCCAAATCCAGAGCAACTAGGTCGGGAGCGGCAGTGACCAGACCCGGAGAAGCTGGTTGTGGAACGAACCAGAGCAACAGAGGCCAGGCCCTGAGCAGCCAGGCCCGGAACAGCTCACTCCTCGCCTGCCCCTGCCCCATGGCTGCCTCTCAGACATGGCTGGAAACTTTCGTGGGAACTTGAGGGTCTGCTGAATCAAGTGATGAAGGCTTAGATCTGGATGTGTTGAGTTAGTATAGGGCTGGGGTGTTGATCTGTGAGTGCCTTGGGTGGGGCCTAGATGAGGCTGGTGGACCTATTGGGAAATGTCTTTTGTGTGAAGTGTATCATTGGGCATGTGGAGGTATTATTGATATGAGAAAATGCTAAGTAACTGATTTACTATCTGAAAAGGGATTTACTATCGGGGAAATTGAGGGAAGAAGAGACTGAACATAAACTGCACCTATGGATGAGGACAATGGGGGATGGGGAGGGGGCAGAGGGTGGGGTGGGAACCTGGTGGAGGGGGGAAGAAATGAGGAACCTTTGTAATAATATGAACAATAAAGATTGATAAAAAAAAAAAAAAAGAAAAAAAAGAAAAGAAAAAGAATGCTATACTATGAAAATACTTAATACAGATTATAGAGAGATTTGTTATAAAGGATTGCCTTGAGTAGGTGGTATTTCAGTTAATTTTTTTTAAATGTGAAGAGGTTAGCTAGATAAGAAAAAGGTGTAAGGTCCCAGATTGGAGAGGGTACAGGCCGGGCTGAGGGACTCCCAACCCCCATGCATGAATTTCATACATCAGGCCTCTAGTTGTAAATAATGGTGCAATGAACATAGGATTGCAAACATTCTTTTAAATTAGTATTTCAGTTTTCTTCAGACAAATTCCCAGAAGTGGAATCACTGGGTTATAGGTCAGTTCAATTTTTAATATTTTGATGTAACTCCATTCCAATCTTCAATACCACTAACTTTGTTGATTCATTGGTGATAGCTATTCTGACAGGTGTGAGGTGATATCTCACTGCAGTTTTTTTTTTTTTTTTAATACCTTTTATTGATTTTTTACAGAGAGAAGGAGAGAGGGATAGAGAGTTAGAAACATCGATGAGAGAGAGACATCAATCAGCTGCCTTTTGCACACCCCGACTGGAGATGTGCCCGCAACCAAGGTACATGCCCTTGACCGGAATCGAATCCAGGACCTTTCAGTCCGCAGGCTGACGCTCTATCCACTGAGCCAAACCAGTTTCGGCTCACTGCAATTTTACTTTGCATTTTTCTTATGATTAGTGATATTGAGCATCTTTTCATATGTCTATTGGCCATCTGTATATCCTCTTTGGAGATGTATCTATTCAGGTCCTTTGCCCATTGTAAAAATAAGATTGATTGTTTTTTGGTGTTGATTTTCATAAGCCCCTTATAAATTGTAGATATTAACCCCTTATAAAATGTGTCAGTAAATTTTGTCTCCCATTCAGTAGGTTGCTTTTTATTTTGTTGATGGGTTCCTTTCTGTGCAAAACTTTTTAGTTTCATTTAGTCACATCCCCGCCCCCCTGCCTTTCCCCCCTCCCCACCCCCCCGCCAGGTGCTTGAGGAGATATATCAGAAAAAATATATTGGTATTGGAAATGCCTAAGATTTTACTGCCTATATATTCTTCTAGGATTTTAATAGTTTTGAGTCTAAAATTGAAGTCTTTAATCTATTTTGAGTTTATTCTTGTGTATTATGTAAGTTGGTGGTCTAGTTTGCACATATCTGTATAAGTTTTCCCAACACCATTTATTCAATAGATTTAGTCCATTGTATAGTCCATTCAACCTTTAGTCCATTGTATGCTTTACCTCCTCTGTCAAATATTAATTGATTATAAATGTGTACATTTATTTTTGGGCTCTCTATTCTGTACCACTGATCTATTTGTCTGTTTTTTTATGCCAGTGCATGTTACTTTGGTTACTATGACTTGTAGGAGGGTTTGATACTAGGTAGCATGATTCCTCCAACTTTATTTATCATTATCAAAATTGTTGTTATTATTCTGGTTCTTAAGTTCCATACAAATTTTTGGAATATTTATTCTGGTTCCATGAAATACACAATTGGTATTTTGGTGGGAATTGCATTGAATCTGTAGATTGTTTTGGATACTAAGAACATTTTAATGATGTTAATTCCTTTTTAAAAAATATATTTTATTGATTTTTTTTACAGAGAGAAAGAGAGAGGGATAGAGTTAGAAACATCAATGAGAGAGAATCATTGATCAGCTGCCTTTTGCACAGCCCCTACTGCGGATGTGCCCGCAACCAAGGTACATGCCCTTGACCGGAATCGAACCCTGGACCTTTCAGTCCACAGGCCGACACTCTATCCACTGAGCCAAACCGGTTTCGGCCTGTTTAGTTTATTTTAAGAGGTTTAACTTTCATATATTTTAACTATCTTTAAGGTCTTGAGTTCAAAATCATATGAAACTCTTTCATATTTAAAATAAACAATCCCATTTTAATTAGTGCATTAAATTTTCTTTTTAAGTTCACTTGAATGATAATTATCTTTTCTCTTAAAGTAATGAATTTGATAAGATTTTTAAAGGTATCTTACAACAAAATTCTAACTGTAAATGTATTCATGGTAATTTTCAAATTCCTTATGATTTCTCCCCTAAAGAATCTTAGATGCTTTTTAACTTCTCCAAAGGAGGGAACATTCTCATTGGGAATGAGTGCCCTTCATGTGGGTTGAGCAAATGTCGACTTGGAACAAAAGTGACTTCCTCTAGTTTCCTGAAGAAATACTTCCTTAAATAATGGTATGGACCATTGTTCATAATTTTTATTTTTGGACTGCTAAAATTTAGTAAAAAATTTAATGGAATGTTTGGTGAATAAAATGCCAAATTCCCCTTTTATTCAGATTATGGCAATTATATATCTCAATCACAGTTAAGCATTTTTCAAGTGAGTTATGTGGAAATTTTCCCAAATTACAACAATGATTCCCTCCAAAATGCTTCTATACCTAAAAGCAATGTTTCCAATTAATTTCTACCTTTGGGTTTTATTTTTCCAGCATGATTTAGCTAATATAAAAAGAAATCAAGCAACTAATTAAACTAATATCTTAGCATAAGACAGAGTGAATCATTAATTAGCATAAAACTTTCTTCAATAGTATTGACAAAAAGTACTGCTAATTATTTAGCTAACTATAAAAGTACTTATCAGATAGTGGGATCATGAGGTTCTTTTTGCTTTTTTCTTTATTTGATTTTCTTTTATCTGGAACATGGTAATACTAGAGGTCAGGAGCATGAAACTCGTGTAGGGGCTGGGGCGACCCTCAGCCCTGGCTGCACCCTCATGCAATCTGGGACCCCTCAGAGGATGTCAGACTGCCGGTTTATGTCTGATGTTCAATAGATGAATGGCTAAAGAAGATATATAAATACATATATATGTATAATGAAATATTATTCAACAATTCAAAAGAATGAAATCTTTTCATTTATGACAACATGGATGGACCTATAAGGTGTTATGCCCAGTAAAATACATTAGATAAATACTGTATGAAAAGAAGACAAATACCATTTGTTTACACTGACATATGGAATTTTTTAAAAAGCCAAAAAACAAATGCACAAGCAAAACAAAATGGAAACACACCCATAGATACAGATAACAAACTGATAACTGGGGATTGGGATAGGAGGATGGTAATAAAATAAATCAATAAATACACTAAAATCAAACACAGTGGCTCAAAAAGGGGAAAAAATCCAGTGCCCAGGTTGTACCCTATGATTGAAATCAATTACTGTAGATAGGACAAAAACATTAATAGTTCTTCAAAGTTTTTAGGGGATACCAATGTATAGATGTCTGAGAACCACTGCACTAGTCTAGTACTTATCTCACGAGTAACAATTAATAGTAACAATTAAGATTATCTTAAAAATTTGTTAAAACAGAAAAAAATTAGGTGAGAGAGAAGATGGCCACTGAATAAGCAGAACTTTCTTACAATAAAACTAAATTGAGGAACAATCACCCATAATTACCAACTGAAATTCAGCTGAGGAGAAGACTTATATCAAGGAAAAACAGGAAAAAACAACAACAACAAAAAATACCTGGAGGCTGGTAGAAATGGTGAGATTGACCCAACTTCCATGGGTAGCAGCCAAGGGTGGAGAGGGATCTCTTGGCTATAAGAGGTTTGTTTGTTTTTTTTTTCTCCCTGAGAAGATCAAGGCCCACAACTCAGGCTGGACTCCACAGCCTGGACACCAGACCCGAGAACAACAGCCCTCATAACATTCAGCCATAAAAGGTGGCAAGGAGAGATTAGAGCTGATCAGAGATAAAGCCTCAGGTTTGTTTGTTTAAAAAAACCAGAGCACAGGGTTTTCATTCCCAGTTAGTTACCTAAGGCTTCAGTGTAGGGAGAGTGGTATGGACTGAAGGTGCCAGAGGAGAGGATAGAGTGGAAAGCATTGGGGGGAGATGTGGAAAAGCAATGGCCTGGAGACCTGCATTCATTTGTATCCTCCTAAACTGAAAAGAGCATTTTGCCTGAGAGGTACTGGCTGCAACCAGAAGCCACAGCTCAGGAAAAGGAAAATACTCCACCCTAGGTGATAAAGCCTGCCCCACCCTCAGGAGCCCTGCTTGCTACACCCTGTATGAGAAGAGTAAAATCATATCTAGCATCTTTTCAGATCACAATGGCATAAAATTAGAAATTAACTACAATAAACAATTTTAAAAATCAAGCATTTGTAGGCTAAATAGAATGCTTGGGTTATCAAAGAGATCAAAGAAGAAATTAAAAACATCCTGAAGCTCTTTTGCTCTCTCTCTGGAAGCAGCCAGCAGTGGTACTCTTCTCTTCAATAAAGCCTAGGTCCTGGCAACCCGGTCTTCAGCCCACTCTATTTCATCTTTCATACTTGAGCCGAAACCTGGAACATGGAAAATCCTCTGGCCCTGCTCAGTGGCATGGCCCTCAGTTGATTGGCCTATTCAGAACACTTCTCGAACTCTGCCATACCAGGACACATGGGAATCTTGTCGCTTTCTTACTGTCTCTTGCAGAATAAAATGCATTAGATAAATACTTTTGCCAACCAGAAGGTGGGAGAGGTCTACCTGGCACTGAATTCAGAACTGAACATCAGAATCTTTGAGACCTTGGGTTGACGCCCCAAATGATGCCCCCTATCAGCTGGAAGCAGTTACAGAAGATTGACCTTCACCCCCTGACCTTGCCCAGACTCAATTTTTTAAAATATCAGAAGCCTGGAATAATAGATCCTCCCTTCCTCTAACTGATGGATGGAGAATGATGTAAACTCCACCAGACATTCCTGAGCACTGAACCACCAATCAGTACCTGCCAATATCCTAAGCCCCTGATTCCTAAGTCCCTAGGTCCCTAATCATAGACCTTTCATGAAACCACCAATCAGCGTGTGCTGAGTGTCCTAAGCCCATCCCCTCTCTTTCCTCCCCTTAAATGTGCTTGTATCCCCGCCCTTGCTCTCTTCTGCTTCTCTCTCTCTCTCTCTCTCTCTCTCTCTCTCTCTCTCTCTCTCTCTCTCTCTGGAAACAGCTGGCAGTGGTACTCTTCAATAAAGCGTGTGTCTTGGGAAAACAAACAAACAAACCTGGAAACCAAGGACAATGATCAATAAATACCAAAGATCAATAAAACAAAGAGCTAGTTCTTTGAAAGGACAAACAAGATTGATGAACCACCAGTCAGGCTCACCAAGAAGCAAAGAGACAAGATCCAAATAAACAAAATAAGAAAAGAAAGAAGTGAAGTAAAAACCAACCCTACAGACATATAAAGGTTCCTAAAAAAATACTATGAAAAACTCTACTCCAAGAAACTGGACTACATAGAATATGTACATATTCCTAGAAAGATCATTTTTTTTTTCAAAACCCAAGCAGTAAGAATAAAAAAAATCTGAATAACTACGGAGGAAATTGAAGCACTAATCAAAGAGCTTGCAGCAAAGAAAAGTCCTGGTCCAGATAGCCCTATAGGGTAGTTTTACCAAACATTTAAAGAACTAAAACCTATCCCCCTCAAACTATTCCAAAAAATTCAAGAGGAAGGCACACTTTTAAGATCTTTTTATGAAGCCAGCATTACCCTAATCCCAAAAACATTAAAGACTCTACAAAGAAAGAGAATTGCAGACCAATATTTCTGATGAACACAGATGCTAATATCCTCAACAAAATTCTAGCAAATATGATCCAGTATTACCTTAGAAAGGTTATATACTGTGATCAAATGGAATTTATTCCAGGGTTGCAAGGATGGTAGAAAATCCACAAATCAATACACGTGATACATCACATAAACAAAATGACAAAAATCACATAATCATATCAATTGATGCATAAAAGGCATTTGACAAAGTCTTTCCTGATAAAAAACTCTCAGCAAAGTGGGTCTAGAGGGATCATATATCAACATAATAAAAGCCTTTTAAGACAATCCTACAACCAACACATACACAATGGGCAAAAACTAAATTTCTTTCACCTAAGAACAGAAACAAGGTAGGAATGCCAACTTTTGACATAGTACTGGAAGAGCTAGCCATAGCAATCCGACAAGTAGAAAAAAAAAAGGCAACCAAATTGGAAAAGAAGTAAGATTGACTTTATTCACAGATGACATGATGTATGTAGAAAGCCCTAAAGACGTCATAACACTACTAGACTTAATAAATGAATTTGGCAATGTAGCAATTTTTTAAAATATATTTTATTGATTTTTTTACAGAGAGGAAGGGAGAAAGATAGAGAGCTAGAAACGTTGATGAGAGAGAAACATCGACCAGCTGCCTCTTGCACACCCCCTACTGGGGATGTGCCCACAACCAACGTACATGCCCCTGATCGGAATCGAACCTGGGACCTTTCAGTCCACAGACCAATGCTCAACCACTGAGCCAAACCAGTTTCGGCAGGATACACAATTAATACCCAGAAATCTATGGCTTTTTTATACACCAAAAATAGAAAGAGAAACAAACAAAAAAAAATTCCATTTAGTACTGCAACAAAAAAGGCAAGATACCTGGGAATAAACTTAACCAAGGAGGTAAAGGAACTGTTCTCAGAAAATAACAGGATGATGAAACAAAGAGATAGAAGAAGATATAAACAAATGGAAGAATATACTGTTTATAGATTGGTAGAATCTACATCATTAAAATGTCTACTATACAAAACAATCAACAAATTCAATGCAATCCTACCTAATAATCATATCTAATAAAGAGGGTTTATGCTAATTGAACATCACTCTGTCACAAAGAAGGCTGCACCCACAGCTGAGGCTAAGTTCCCTTAAGAAGTCTTAAGGAGCAATCAGCAGGGACCTGAGGCTACATCTTCCCTCACACCTGTGGGGCTTGACAGGGGACCTCAGGCTGTACCCCCCACTGGCAGGGCTTGACAGACCTCGCCCCCTGCCTCCTGCCCTGATGCCAGGCCAAGGGACCTGAGGCTGTGCTTGATGGTGAACCTCAAGGTGTGCTTCCCATCCTGATGGCTAGGGGACCTCTGGCTGCTCCCCCACCCTGGCACCATGCCAGGGGACCTCAGGGCACCCCCCATTCTAGTACTGGGCCAGAGGACCTGAAGCTGTGCCCCCCTATTTGGTGGGGCTTGACAGGGGACATCAGGCCATGCTCCCCACCCAGTGGGGCTTGACAAGAGACCTGAGGCTGTGCCCCCCTGCCAGTGGGGCTTGATGGGGGCTTGAGGATGTGCCTCCTGCCCAGTGGGGCTTGACAAGGGTGGGACTGGCCAGGTCTGGATCTAGCCCAATGGGGCAGTGGACCGATCTGGGTCTCACTTGATTTTTGAGGTGCATGTAGGTAGGTGGGGACTTGATTCTGAGTCCCCCTTTTAATGTGTATGAATTTCATGCACCAAGCCACAAGTCTCCAAAAAAATACCAACATCATATTTCACAGAACTAGAACAAACTCTCCAAAACTCTTAGAATAACCTACAAACAGCAAAATATCTGACATATATTGTAGCAATATCTTTTACTGAGATAGCTCCTAGGAAAATGGATACAAAGAAAAAATAAACAAATGGGATTACATAAAAATAAAAAGCTTCTGCACAACAAAGAAAACCATCAATAAAACAATAAGAGAGCCCACTACATGGAAGAAAATATTTGCCAATGTTATATCTAATAAGGGTTTAATCTCCAAAATTTATAGGGAACTCATACATCTTAACTAAAGGAAAATCAACAGTCCAATTTAAAAAATTGGAAAGTAACCCAAATCAACACTTTTTGAAAGTGGACATACATATGGCCAAGAGGCATATAAAAATGCTCATAGTTACTAATCATAAGAGACATAAAATTAAAATTAAAATGAGGTATCACCTCACACCTGCCAGAATGCCTAGCACTGAGAAATCAACAAAAATGCGTTGGCGAAGATGGGGAGAATCAGGAACCCTAGTATACTGCTACTAGGAATGCAGACTGGTTGGTATACCACTGTAGAAAACAGTGCGGAGGTTCCTTAAAAAAATTAAAAATGGATTTGCCATTTGACTCAGCAATTCCACTTCTGAGTATATATTCTAAAAAAAATCCCCAAATGCCAATCAGAAAGAATATATGCACCCCTATATTCATAGCAACATTATTTGTAGCAGCTAAGATCTGGAAACAGTTCAAATGTCCATCATTAGATGAGTGGATAAAAAATATGTGCATTTATATAATGGACTAGTATGTAGCTATAAAAAAGAGAGATCTCTTACCCTTTGAGACAGCATGGATGAACCTGGGGATTATTATGCTAACTGAAATAAACCAGTTGGATTATGACAAATATCACATGATTTCTCATATAAGTGGAAGCTAAAGAACAAAATAAACTGATGAAGAAAATAGGGCCAGAGGTCCAGTATAGCAGACCTAAGTTGGGATAGGGGAGCAATTGGAAGGTGGGGACAGAAAGTGATTAACCAAAGAATATATATTAATATATGCATAACCCATGGACATGGACAATGGCATGGGGAAGACCTGAGATGTTTTGGTGGAGAGGGCAAAAAAGGATAACATGGAGACATCTGTAATTCTGTCAACAATTTAGAAAATATCTTGGATAAATAAGCCCAAAATATAGAAATTACAAAAGACATGAATTCAAATATATTGGTTACAAGTAATGAGAACCAATGAAAATGAATTAAACTGTAATTAAAAGACACCCCTCCCCCCAAAAAAAAGCTTGTTAAAATGCAGATTCCTGGTCCCCCATCCTCTGAGTTTCTGACTTAGTTCTAAAGCTCCCAATTTATGTTACCTTTAAAAAAAAAAAAAAAAAAGCTCCCAGTTTATATTAATGTTGTTGACTCAAAGATTACAGTAATTCTCTGCACTAGAGAAAGATATTGAAGATAAAGGAAAAGTGCTTTGGGAGGATGGAAACATCTAAACACAGTGGTTTGGTTTCCCTTTCAGTGGACGGGAAAGGCAATTGCTTCTTCCTTTGTGACAAGGAGGGGAGAAAAGGAAGTCTATCTATCTATCTATCTATCTATCTATCTATCTATCTATCTATCTATCTATCATCTATCATCTATCTATCTATCTATCTATCTATCTATCATCTATCTATCTATCTATCTATCTATCTATCTATCTATCTATCTATCTATCTATCATCTATGTGCCTAAGGGGTTGTTATGACCAAATGACTGGAATGACTGGAATGACTGGTTGACCAGTCGCTATGAAGTGCAATGACCACAAGGGGGCAGACACTCAATGCAGAGCTGACCCCTGGTGGTCAGTACGCTCCCTCAGCCAATCTCCCATGACCAGCCAATCTCCCATAGTCCCTCCCTTTCTCTCTCCCCCTTACCAGCAGGCCCCAATTGGCCCAGCCTCCATCAATCTGGCCCTGATAGGCCTTAATCACCAGCCAGGGCTAGAAACCCCACTGTACACAAATTCTTGCACCAGTTTTCTAGTAATCAGGTAAGCTTGTTGGTGGATTTGCAGAAAATTAAGGAAGGTCTGCTTTGATGATTTCAAGTACCAGTATTTTAGGCTGGTACTGGTAGTGTAGAATTGTCACATGCATCTGGCATATACATAGTAATGAAGTAATAATCTACCACAATTATGTGATCACAAAATTGATTTCCAGGCAGCAACATCCAGGTTACATCAATATGTATAACCAGGACATACTACCCAGTTATAACTTTTTTGATTGTAGAATATGTTTTCTCTCATGAAAACTAAAAAAATAAAAATTAAAAAAAAATGTTGTCAGTATCTGCATAATAGCATAGGTGACTCTTCTGCTTTGAAGTAGGAATTATCTTTGGACAGTCATTCCATAGACTTTGAGCTATAGAATCCAATCTAAACCCATAGCCCTTTAAGGGCAGAAAGGGTTAGTAAAGTAGTCATCCCACGTTTACATTCAAAGGCAATAAATACCAAAGTCTTGGTAGAGATGGGGAAGTTCCCACTGATAGTTCCTGTGAGCTATCATAATTGTTATGATTACATTTAGTCAACAATATGTTCTGTAGATGTACCTGAAGATTCCCAATCATGATGTTTGAAGATGGGACAATTTGGATGATTTTTGGTGATCCTACAAATGTTAATAAGCTTACATGATTTGCTGAACAGGTCCCTTTGGCAGGTCTCAGAATGCTGGCTAAAATCTTGGAATTTATTCCAGTACTGAGGTTCTCAAAGTGTAGTTCTGGTCAGCAGCAACAGTAGCTTCACCTGGGAACTTGTTAAAACTGCAAATCATATACTCTGAATCATATACTCTGGGGCATATCAATCTATGTTTTAAAAATTCCTCCAGGGGATTCTGATACATGCTAAGGTTTAAATACTACCATTTCAGTGAATGGCCAAAAATTAATAACCAGAAACCCTGGAGTTTCCAAAAAATATCAACACCCTTCAGTCAATGAATTATTTTGGTGGATAATTTGGAAAATATTTTCTAACATAATCTATTTTTTTTAGAATGACAGGGTGTCATATCTACATACATAGCTGGTGAGATTAATCTACACTAATAAAAGAGAAACATGCAAATTGACCATCACTTTGTGATGGCCACCAGCCAATCAGGAGTGAGTATGTAAAATGACCAAACAAAGATGTAGGCAGCCCCGAGCACGCCCCAAGCGCCCCTCTCCCCCAGATGCTCCAGGCCTCTGGGCAGCACTCATGCAAGCACGGAGTGGCTGGGTGAGGCGGGATGCCTCCTATGAGGCGGAGGCGGGTGGTGGAGGGAGCTACAGGAGCAGTGCTCTGGCTGGAGCAGACTGAAGCTCAGGCTGGAGTGAAGACAGAAGGTGGCGACCAGAGTGAAGGCCTAAGTCCTGGGTGCTGGAGGAAAACAAGTGCTGGCAGCCAGGGGAAGAAAGGCCTATTGCACGAATCTTCGTGCAATGGTACGCTAGTGTAATATATTTTTATGTAGAATAATATCTTATTTTTGAAGTACATTTAAAAATTATAGTTAACTTGCTCTAAAATTCTATTAGATTGGTTCTGTAAGGCAATTAAAATCTTATTTGCTCCCTATCAAATGTATTCTCTCCCTGATAATTTTGGGAGCATATGTGAATCCCACATGTGCATATATTCAATATCTGAAAAAAAAAAAGCCCCAAAATTAATGCTGTTTTTTGTAGTTCCAAATTCAGAAAACAAAACAACAAAACTCATCCCTGTTCTGTTCATGCTAAAGAATATACTTCAAAGGCATTTCATTTCAAGTATTTTAAAATCCTTGTCTATCTCTGTAGTCGCCTATTGTATGGTGTTCTTTGCTTCTTATGCTCTTGCTTCCACTTATCTATCTCCAGTGTCATCTGCAGAAACCTCACCTGTACCATAATCTGTTATGAGAAACTTCATACCTAAAACATTGGGTGTAGGTGCTTTCAAAGCTTCCAATCGTCCATGTGCTAGACGAGTATCAAGTCATCTATAGAGGTAGGACTAAATGTTGTCCATAAAATAATTTCACCTGGTTTACATGGTTTCTTCTTGATCAACATTATCAGCTTCTGGTCCTAATGCCCAAACCACAAAGGATGAAACTGGAGACACCAGAGCTTACACTTCATCTTTCTCTTCCTCCTGTAACCATTTTATTGCACATGTATTTGGCAAGCTGTAAGCTGAAGACACGTTAACCCAAGTTTAATACCTTGTTCTAGAATGTGAGCATTGACATCTTAATTATTTTGTACTTAGCCTTTAGAAGCCTGACCAAAACAAAAGCAGAAAATATTCAAGTTTTACATCCTGTCAACAATTTCAAACAAAATCCTTTCTCCTCTAAGAGTGTTAAAACATATAAATGGAGGCAAAAAGCAAGATACCAGTGTATGAACAAGTTTCAACTTTCTTCCATTGTGGATATGTAAATATATCCAATATATATGGCTGTAACAACACTGCCTAATATATGCTAAGCATTCTGTATATACTATGTACTGTACTAAATAATATCTAATTTTATGCTCCAAACAATGCTTTAAGTAGGTACTGTTACCATATGCAAAGTTTAGAGGGGCTGAGTACCTTGTACCAATGGTGCCAAGTCCTGATTTAATGAGACCAGATGGAGAAAAAAAAGTGGATGTGTCTTTCAGGGGTTGTAGGCAGATAGTTTCATAGAAGAAACTGTGAATAAGACAGATGATTTGTAAATAAAATAGCTTTACAAAATTTGGGAGCAAAAAATCATACTATGAGTTTTTTATTTAGTTTACTTTGGTTCCAAGTTTATTCTCACCAATGAGGTAAGATATTTAGTCTCATGTGTTTTTTAGTTTTTGTTTTGTGTGTGTGTGTGTGTGTGTGTATGTGTGTGTGTGTGATAAAAGACTCCTAAGAAATGTTACAAAGCATAGGAAATTCAAAAGAGTCCCATAGTCCTTTAGAAGGTAGAAACCTCCACTTCCTCCTGACTAGGCCAGAACATATTTTTTATGTGAATTTTCTAGGCCATAGCCCCCCAAAAAACACAGTTAGGCATATGTGTAAGTCTATCTCTGGACTGGTTGTCTACTCCCAATGCCTATCCCTTGGCAATAAATCCCTCAACTGTACTCCTCTTTCTTTAGATAAGCCACTTCTGATTCCTTCAATTATTCATTTATTTACTTCTCACCTGAGGACATCTTCATTGGAAGAGAGAGACGAGAGAGAGAGAGAGAGAGAGAGAGAGAGAGAGAGAGAGAGAGAGAGAGAGAGAGAGAGAGAGAGAGAGAGAAAGGAAAGAGAGAGAGAGAGAGAGAGAGAGAGAGAGAGAGAGAGAGAGAGAGAGAGAGATTACCTGCCTCCTGCACAAGCCCTGACCAGGGTGGGGGTCAAATTTGAAACCTGATATGTGCTGATTGGAAATCAAATCTGAGACTCTTCAGTACATTAAGTGTATGGGATGATGCTCCTACCAACTGAGCCACACCAGCCAGGGCCTGACTCTAAATTTATTTTATCTTTCTTGTATGTTCTTGGTCATTTGCATTCCAAGAATGAGCTTTTGCAAAGAAAACCCTACTATTTTCTTCTGTGGACAGAAATCCCTACTACCAGGACAAGATTTATCCAAAATATGAAATGACACCTCTTATATATCAAGGGCTGCTCTATCCAGACACTTTGTAGGAAGGGAGAGAAGCCTTTGTGTGGAAATACTACGGCCTTGTTTTATCATAATTAACTAGAATTTTATATAGTTAACATGAAATTTATGCAAGAGTAGGCCTTTCTTTTCCCAGCTGCAGGCACTGGCGTTTCTCTGGGACCCAGGACCTGGGCTTCCTTCCAGCCACCAGCACCCAGAACCTGGATTTCCCTTGCAGCCCTGGCTGCAATCCAGAAGGTTGTCCTGAAGGACATCCAGTCTAATTAGCATCTTACACTTTTATAATTATAGATTATTTTTTTGTCCTCTTAGGGCAGTATCTGATGTAGGATGAACCATATTTTGGAACTTATTTATCTTTGAAACAGACATATCTAAGAATCTTCATGAGTAATTTTCAGTTATTTTTGCAATGAGGTAGAGTTAAAAAACAAAATTACATATTAAAACTATATCATAGAAAACACTGCCTTATTCAGTTTGCTATGACAGAATAGCATAGATTGAGTGGCTTATCCATAATGAAAATTTATTGCTCCTAATTCTGAAGGTTGGGAAGCCCAAGATTAACATGCTGTCAGATTCAGTGCCTGGTGAAAATCCAACTTCTAGTTGTAGTTGGTCCTCTTTTTACTAACTGCATGTGGTGAAAGGACAAGGGGACTGTCTGGGGCCACTTTTGTAAGGTTTTACAACCTATTTCTGAAGACCCCACTGTCATGAGTTAATCACCTTCCAAAGACCCTACCTTCAAATATTATCATAATTGATATTAGGTTGAAACACATGAATTTTGAGGGACACAAACATTCAGTCTATTGCAAATACAAATAAAGAAAATCATCTTAAATCAACCTGGTAGATTGTGAAAAAATATCCACAATATTTTATAGCACCTCCCATTAAGGAATAGGATCTCTTACAATATCCTTTGAATGTGGATTTAGCCAAGTAACTTGAATTGCTCAATGGGACATTAAAAACTTGATGCAAGCAGATGATTGAAAGTGCTTGCAAATGAGGATGCATTTTCTGGCTGCTTTTGGAAAGTAGACATCATATAAACAAGTTAGGCTAGCTCCAAGTAAATACAAGGGAGCTTGTATTTAAAGAAGAATGGCTTTTTAAAAATGAAGTGGACTAAGTCAGATGCATGAAAAGCCACATAATTTTTACAGGAATTATACTAGCATAGACTAAAAGATACTGAGACAGTTTAAAGTGAAAAGGGACTTCTATGTCTAACTTTAAGCTACTAAGCTAAAAGAAAATATGGCCATTTCATTTAGAAAACATAAATGGTAGAGCATGGACAACAATGGAATAGATAGCACTGCCAGAAAGCAGAACATTCTCTGTCATCAGAGTTAGTGGAACTGGCAACATGTGCTCATTTCAGTTCTGAAATTGCTGTTGACCAGTGACTACTAGGAGGATTCCATTTATTTATTGTGTTTATTTTGACCTTGACTCACTATTGTGTTGGGTGTGTCTTTTTATTTTTGAAATCTCTGAATCTAGTGGAGCTGCATCCAAGTATCCTAAATCACTCACAAAAGATGAAGATCATGTGACACTGGTCTCAAGCCTATTGCATAATTGAAAAAGAGGTTTTTGGGAGTTCTCCAGGGTTGAAGATGTTTTGCATGTGGGAAGAATAATTGTGTCCAGAGGATAGACAGAGGTTGATTGGATGGGGAAGGCAAAAAAAAAAAAAAAAAAAAAAAAAAGCCATAATATTTGCAGCAACTCCCATAAACAAATTGAATCTATTTTTCCACTCCTTGAATCTGAACTTGCTATATGATTTGCTTTGGCCAAAGGGCTATTAATATGTATAATAAAAGCAGAGACTGGAAATGAGCTTGAATATTTAAACTTGCCTTCTTGCTGCTTTATTACATAGCAATCATGTGTAAAAACTTCAGCTAGTTTCCTAGATGATGAAAGTTATGTGGCCTTTGTCCCATTGCCTCAAACAACAGCTATCTATGAATGAGCCCATCTGGGATGAGTCAGCCCCCAGCAAATCCTTTAACTGACTACACATGCATCAGCCAGTTCTTGACCAGGAGAACTATATAGCAGAATACCCATCTAAATAAAATGATCATTTTAAGTTCCTAAAGTTTGGTGTGCTTTATTATGATGAAAAAAATCTATAAATAATTTTGGTGAAATAAAACTTTATTTCTATATTCTTAGTAAAAGTTACCGTATTTAATTCTTCTTAGAGCTGGCAAAACTTAATGCTAGTTACCTTTGGCACACTTTTTCAGGCTGATTCTTATTACCAGAATTCAAAATATACGTAGTCCTATATAGAATGGAAATGTTCAATAAATGTAATTAGGTTGTCCTGATAGTAGAAATAGGTACAAAACTTAGATATGAGTGCTTTCTGTATCTTGTTTATAATAAACGAGATTATAAAATATTAAAACAGAATTCTAAAGATCAGTTCTATAAATATCCAACTGCTAAGGATATAAGAATGATGGTTTTACTACTTTTATATGCACCTAAATACCAAGTCCCTTAGAGAACAAAAAATAATTCCACCGCATTTCATTTTTTCTTCTAGGGGCCCAGTGGATGAATTCCTGCACCTCAAAAAAAATCTGTGGGCTGAAGGCTGCAATGGGCACAGGGGCGGGTCTTGGCCCATCCTCTGCGTCCCCTCCTGGCCAGTCCCACCATGGCCCCAGGTCCCTGTCTGCTGGTAGTTCCATTCCTGCTGCCACCCCTCCCACACACTGATGGCACCGGCCCCACTGATGGCAGAGTGATTGGGATCAGTGCTGTCAGTGGATGTGAACAATGGCTACTGCCCCAGTCACCTTTCAGGAGCAGGGGGAAGTGGAGAAGCCCTCAGGGGGTGATTGGGGCGAGCAGCCTCCGCACGCACCCCCTTACGGCACCAGGCAATTGGGGCTGGCACTGTGTACTGGCAGCAGGTGTGAGCAGTGGCTCCAGTGCCAGCAGCAAGTGTGAATGCTGGCAGGACTGTGGCACAAAAGAATTTTCAGTAACAACCAGAGGCTTGCCCTGATGACAGTGACCGGGTCCCCGCCATGGTCTGGTGCCTCTTCTCACATGCTACACCATCCTGCCACATCTGACACCTGCCATGATTTGCGTGCACCCCCTGGTGGTCAGCACAAATCATAGCAACCAGTTGTTTGGTTGTTCAGTTGTCCCTTATCCTGGTATTTGGTCTATTTCTATATTAGGGTTTTATATTAGATATTTTACATTCATATGTTCAATATAGAAAAGAGTAGGAATAGAGAAGGAAAAATTTATATTTTCAACCACATAAAAAAATCTACTATTAATATTTTGGTTCAAAGTCTTTACACATACACACACACACACACACACACACACACAAACACACACATTATAACATGCCTGCTGTTTTCCTTGCATTGTGTATTATGAGTATCTATTTCATCATTTCATCAAATTTCTCTTATTGAACATTTGAGTTCTTAACATTCTTTTTCAGATATATCATAATGTGTTTAATATATTTTAAACACTAAATTTTAGGTAAACTTTCTTCTATTTATTACAGTGAAATTTGCTATATAGATTTTACATTGCTATTTACTGTAGTATAAAAAAGAATTTGTCTGCATCCATGTTAATTTTTTGAAGAAACTAATACATAAAAGAATGTGAACATTAAACCTATTATTGGTTTTTTAAAAATAATTTATTGAGGGTGACACAGGTTAATAAAATTATATAAGCTTCAGGTGTACAATTATATGAAATTTGTGTACAGGGGACTAAGAGGTCCCTCAGCCCAGCCTGCACCCTCTCCAATCTGCACCCTCAAGTGATGTCAGACTGCCCGTGTAGGCCCGATCCTACTGGTAAGATTAGACCTAAAGAGACACTCGGACATCCCTCTCACAATCCAGGACTGCTGGCTCCCAAGTACTCACCTGCCTGCCTTCCTGATTGCCCCTAACTGCTTCTGCCTGCCAGCCTGATCAATGCCTAACTATTCCCCTGTCAGCCCAGTCATCCTCAGCTGTCTTTCCCTGACAGTCTGGTCACCCCAAATGCTATTAGATAGGAATTTTTCTTTAACATATTGGACAGTGTACCTGCCGTGGTGTTCACAAACCAGTAAAAATGTAAATTCAAACTAAAAGTGTCATAAAATAAACTTAAATAGGAATTTCATGAGACCTTGGAAAGGTGATATCATGTGATTGTTTCTTCCTTTTTTCCTTCTCTTTCTTTTTTCTTGCTGTTTCACCTTTTGTCCTTTTTTTTTTTTTTTTCTTTCCTTTTATTCCTTGTCTGTCCTCTCTCTTAACTTTTCCGTTGGCAGAATCGTCAGTACTTGAATTGTCTTGCTTCCAGAAGTCAAAGAAGAGGGAAATACACAGTCATCTGAAGAAAAAGATGATCTATGTTGGGATCGGTGGTGTTTCTGGTTTTGTTCTTTCCCCGGTTTGATTGTCATTTCTTCTGGCCCTGGCTTCTTTAGGACTTGTGCATGGAGACTTCTTATTTGTGTCTACAAAACCTCCCTGCCTTGGTGAGAACTGTAGGGGAAAATGCTTTCCTGGGTGGGCTCAATCCTTGCCCAAAGTGCTGAGGAACCGGGGTGGGGAGCACCCACCACCGCCCTTGCAGAGCCAACCTCCAAGACCTCGGGGAACTCTCCAGTAATGTAACTGCAATGTCCCCGTTTGCCTTCAGAAATTAGTTGTAAGTTACTTCTAATGTGAAACCCTACCTCAGCCATTTCCATTGTAATTTCTAAAGATTTTAAACAAAACCATTTACCTCCCTAACCTGGTCAGAAGTTTCTACCCAATGGGAGAGGTTTGCTGGGCAGCATTGCCCAGATATCACCGCCCATCTCCAATCACTTAGCTGGTATCAAGGGAAGTTTCAAGACTATATAGTATGTGGGGGGATCACTCCATGGGGGTGCAGTCTGACACCCAGGCTGCTTCTGGGAGGGAATAGCTCTGTGGGGAGTGCCTGTATCCCAGGCCTACACCCCCCCAGATGCAGATACGAGCTGATCGCTAGGGGGAAAGGGGAAAGGGTGTATAGGCAGCCCAAGTGTCTCCCAGACCCACAGCCCAGGCAGGGACAGGCAGCAGATGGCACAAGCCATGCACAGCACCTTGCAGGCCCATGGCCCAGGCTGGGGCAGTGGCAGACAGTGTATTGTATGGGCCATGTGGGGGTCGGGGTGGGCAGCAGGTTGCGCCAGCCCGGCGGGGGCACCTCCCAGGCCCACGGACCAGGCCTGGTCTGGAAGAGGATCTTGCGGGGGTGGGGGATACAGCCATCTCCCAGGCCAACAGGCTGGGCTGCTCGCTGCCTGCTTTCAGTGGCAGCCTTCTCTGGGACTGGGAGACTTTGCAAGCCTGAAAGGACTGGGTGCTGCCATCTTGTGTCTATAGGCGCTGCCACTTTTGTTGTAGAGTGATGGTTAATTTGCACATTACTTTTATTAGATAGGATATTGTGTTCATGACCCCAAGTCAAGATTCCTTCTATCACCATTTATTCCCCATTTAAAATCTTCTACTATTGCCCACTCCTCTTCCCTCTGTTGCCTGTGTCTATGAGTTTATTATTATTATTACTAGAGACTAGTGCATGAAATTTGTGCACTTGGGAGAGGTCCCACAGTCCGGTCTGTCCCCTCTCACATTCTGGGAGCCAGCAGTCGGACATCCTTATCACTTCCACAGAGGCGGGAGAGGCTTCTGCCACTGCCACCGTGCTCACCAGCCATGAGCCTAGCAGTGCTCCCACTGTGGAAGCGCACTGACCACCATGGGGCAGCTCCTGTGTTGAGCGTCTGTCCCCTGGTGATCAGTGCATGTTATAGGGACTGGCTGTCCTTTCATTAGGTCAATTTGCATTAACCTTTTATTATATAGGATCTTTTATTTCTAAAAGTTCCACTTTGCTCTTTTTTTTTAATTATATATACTAGAGGCCTGGTGTACAAAATTTGCGCACAGGGGGTGTGTCCCTCAGCCCAGACTGCACCCTCTCCAACCTGGGAACCTTGAGGGATGTACGACTGCCTGTTTAGACCTGATCGGATCAGGCCTAAACGGGCAGTCGGACATCCCTTTCACAATTCAGGACTGCTGGCTCCCAACTGCTCGCTTGCCTGCCTTCCTGATTGCCCTAATTGCTCTGCCTGCCAGCCTGATCACCCCCTAACCACTTCCCTGTCAGCCTGATTGATGCCTAACTGCTCCCCTGCCAGCCTGATTGCCCCTAACTGCCCTCCCCTGAAGGCCTGGTCACCCATAACTGCCCTTCCCTGCAGGCCTTGTCCCCCCAACTGCTCTTCCCTGCAGGTCTGGGTCCACCCCCAACTGCCTTTCCCTGCAGGCCTGTTCCCCCCCAACTTCCCTCCTTGCCAGCCTAGTCACCCCTAACTGCCCTCTTTTGCAGGCCTGATTGCCCACAACTGTCCTCCCTTGCAGACCTGGTCCCTCCCAACTGCTCTCCCCTGCTGGCCATCTTGTGGCAGCCATTTCGTGTCCACACAGAGCAGTCATCTTTTACCACATGGGAGAAGCCATCTTGTGTGTTGGAGTGATAGTCAATTTGCAAATTATTTTTTTATTAGATAGAATTAGATAGGATAGAGGCCTGGTGCATGGGTGGGGGCCCTGAAGGGTATCCCAAGTCAGGGTGGGGGTTCCCTTGGGGCAGGGGGCCTATGGTGGTTTGCAGGTTGGCCCCATCCTCTGGTGACCCAATCAGGGGCCCTGGTATCTGGGATTTATTTATCTTCTATAATTGAAACTTTGTAGCTTTGAGTGGAGGCCTGGGCCTGCCAGGGTGTGCGGAAAGCTTGGCTTCCTCCACTGGTGGGGAAACCCAAGCCTACTGCTCTCTATGTGGCTGCAGCCATCTTGGTTGAGTTAGTTTGCATAATCACTCCTGATTGGCTGGTGGGTATGGCTGGTGGGTGTAGTGAAGGTACAGTCAATTTGCATATTAGTCTTTTATTAGATAGGATGTTTTTATTTACTTAAAAGAGAAAGGGATAGGGAAAGAGAGATAGAAGCCTCAATGAAGAGAGAGAACAATTGATTGGCTGCCTCCTGAATGTTCCCCAGATGGATCACACTAGCAATTCAGGCATATGCCTTTGACTGGAATTAAACCTGGGACCTTTCAGTTTATGGGCCGACACTCTATCCACTGGGCAAACCAGCTAGGACACACTTTTCTGTTTTCTATATTTTCTATTTAACTCCTTATTATGTTCATGCTCTCCTTTAAATTCCTCAACATATTATATTTATAATAGCTGTCTAAAATTCTTGTCTGCTTTTAATCATTATTACTTTTTGTAGTCCATTTATATTTCCTGATTTTGATTCTCACTTTCCTTTTTCTTCCCAGTAATTGCTAATTTTTTTGTTCTTCTTTTAAAGAACAGCTTTACTTGGAATACAGTTAAATTGCCTGCAGATCAGCTTTCAAGACTTGAATTTAAGCTCTGTTGGTATGAACTTAAGGTGGACTTTAATCTGGGGCTATTTAGCCTTAATATCAAGGTATGGCCCTTCTGGGGTCTCTATTAACTATACCAGATATTCAAAAAGTCTTATTACTGTGTGGGGTCAGAACTCTACCACCTCTCAATCCTTTGTTAGTGCTGGGACTTGTTTAGCCTATAGCTTCCTAGTAGTTTGTTCTGTAATCAGTAATTGTTCTTTAACCAATCATTTGAAATATCATTCTAAGTATGCAGGGGACAGTATTCAACCAGAGACTCAATGAGACCCTATGCAGATGTTTGAGGTTCTTTATTTGGGCAATGCCCTTCTCTTTGATACACTGAACCACAAAATCCAGCCACTGCAGCTTCTTTGATCCCCAATCTGTTTCCCCAACTCAGCGAGACCACCATGCTTTGCTTGAATCCCCTTCAACATACTATATATGAGCCAGTAAGTTTCTGCAGGAAGAAAATCAGGAGCATACATATTAGGGCTCACTCCCTTTGTTTCCCTTCTCTCAGTGATCAAAATTCTGCATTTCCAGTTGTCCAATGTTTGTAAAGAGATGTTTCGTAGACTTTGTCCAGTTCTTTCTTTATAATGAAGAAAGGCACTTAGGACCCAGGCTTCCCTTGCAGCCCTGGCTTTGTCCAGTCTAATTAGCATTTACACTTTTATTATTATAGATTATTATTTTGGTTTAATCATTTCACCTTTCACTAAGTCCTCCATCACCCTCCCCTCTGACAGTTGTCTCTGTTCTCTGTATCTATGAGTCTTTCAATTTTGTTTGTTATTTTATTTTGTTCATTATATTTCATATATAAGTGAAATGATATGGCACATGTCTTTCTATGACTAGCTTATTTCACTTAGCATAATGCTTTCCAGGTCCATCCATCTTGTCATAAAAGGTAATACTTCTTTTTAAAACAAACAAACAAACAAAAATCTAAATAGTATTGTATTGTGTAAATCCACCATGGCTTATGGACTTACCAACTGATAGAATTTGGGCTGCTCCTAAATTGTGGTTATTGTAAATAACACTGTAGAGAACATGGGGATGCAAATATTCTTTTAAATTAGTTTTTCAGGTTTCTTTAAATATATTCACAGAATTAGAATTGCTAAGCTACAAGGCAGCTCCATTTTTACTTTTAAAAAGTGCTTTATTGTTTAAAATATTACATATAATATTACATATGTCTTCCTTTTCCCCCATTGATATCTTCCTGGCCATCCCCAGCCCCCAGGACATGCCATCACCTCCTTTGATTATGCTTATATGCATGCATACAAGCCTTTGGTTGATCTTTCACCAACCTCACTCCCCAGCCTACCCTCTGAAGTTTTACTGTCTGTTTGATGCTTCTCTTTCTCTGGATCTATTTTTGTTCATCAATTTATATTGTGCATTATATTCCACAAATGAGTGAGAGCACGTGATATTTATCTTTCTCTGACTGGCTCATTTCACTTAGCATAACACTCTCCAGATCCATCCATGCTGGTGCAAACTGTATGAGTTCTTTCTTTCTTTCTTTCTTTCTTTCTTTCTTTCTTTCTTTCTTTCTTTCTTTCTTTCTTTCTTTCTTTCTTCCTTCCTTCCTTCCTTCCTTCCTTCCTTCCTTCCTTCCTTCCTTCCTTCCTTCCTTCCTTCCTTCCTTCCTTCCTTTCTTTCTTTCTTTCTTTCTTTCTTTCTTTCTTTCTTTCTTTCTTTCTTTCTTTCTTTCTTTCTTCTCTTCTCTCTCTCCCTCCCTCCCTCCCTCCCTCCCTCCCTCCCTCCCTCCCTCCCTCCCTCCATTCCTTCCTTCCTTCCTTCCTTCCTTCCTTCCTTCCTTCCTTCCTTCCTTCCTTCCTTCCTTCCTTCCTTTCTTTTTCTTTTTTTTTTTTTTTAAATATATTTAATTGATTTTTTACAGAAAGGAAGGGAGAGAGATAGAGAGCCAGAAACATCAATGAACAGACATCGACCAGCGGCCTCCTGCACATCCCTCACCGGGGATGTGCCCGCAGCCAACGTACATGCCCTTGACCGGAATCGAACCTGGGACCTTTCAGTCCACAGACCAACGCTTCCACCACTGAGCCAAACCGGTTTCGGCAAGTTCTTTCTTTTTTTCAGTGTCGTAGTTCTCCATTATGTAGATGTATGAAAGTTTTTAAAGCTACTCATCTACTGATGGGTACTTAGGCTGTTTACAAATCTTAGCTATTGTAAATTTTGCTGCTATGAACATGGGGTGCATATATCCTTTCTGATTGGTGTTTCTAGTTTCTTGGAATATATTCCTAGAACTCAGATCACAGTGTTAAATGGGAGTTCCATTTTTAGTTTTTTGAGGAAACTTCATACTATTCTCCACAGTGGCTGCACCAGTTTGCATTCCTAACAATAGTGCAGTAGGGTTCCTTTTTCTCCATATCCTCACCAGCACTTGTCATTTGTTGATACTAGCCATTCTGACCTGTGTGAGAATGTATTTCATGGACATTTTGATTTGCATCTCTCTGATAATTAGTGACTTTGAGCATGTTTTCATGTCTCTTGGCCTTCTGAATATCCACATTTGAAAAGTGTCTAAGTCCTTTGCCCATTTTTTGATTAGATTATTTATCTTCCTTTTGTTAAAATGTATAAATTTTCTATATATTTTGGGATTAGACCCTTATCAGATATAACATTGGCAAATATATTCTATGAAATATGCTTTGGTATCTTGATAGGAATTACATTGAATTTATAGATTGCTTTAGGTGGTATGGTGATTTTAATGTTGTTAATTCTTCCTATCTATGAACACAATATATGCTTCCACTTATTTGTATTGTTCAATTTCTTTTTTTCAGTGTCTTAAAATTTTCTGATTACAGGAATTTTACAACTTTGGTTAAATTTATTACTAGATTTTTAAAAATATATTTTATTGATTTTTTACAGAGATGAAGAGAGAGGGATAGAGTTAGAAACATTGATGAGAGAGAAACATCAATCAGCTGCCTCTTGCACACTCCCCACTGGGGATGTACCTGCAACCAATGTACATGCTTTTGACCGGAATCGAACCTAGACTTTTCAGTCCACAGGCCCACGCTCTATTCACTGAGCCAAACCAGTTTTGGCATTACTAGACTTTTTAAATGCCATTGTAAATAGGATAGTTTTCTTAGTTTCCCTTTCTGGAGTCCATTATTGGTGCATAAAAGTGAAACTGGGTGGGCGAGAAGATGGTGACCATAGCAATCCTAAGAAAGAAAACCAAAATTGGAGGGATTACAATACTAGATATGAAGCTATATGATCAAGCTAAGGTTCTCAAAACTTCCTGGTACTGGCACAAGAAAGACATATAGATCAATAGAACATAACAGAGAACCCAGAAATTTACCCAAGTCATTATGCTCAATTAATATATTACAAAGGAGGCAAGAGTGTACAATGGAGTCAAGACCGTCTCTTCACTAAATGGTACTGGGAAATTTGGTCAGATACATGCAAAAGAAAAAAGAAAGAAAGAAAGAAAGAAAGAAAGAAAGAAAGAAAGAAAGAAAGAAAGAAAGAAAGACACCAGACCACCAACTTACACCATACAAATACTCAAAATGGTTAAAGGTTTTGTGCAGTGGAAAGAGCATTGGTCTGTGGACTGAAAGGTCTTGGGTTCAATTCCAGTCAAGGGCATATACCTTGGTTGCGGGCACATCTCTAGTAGGGGGTGTGTAAGAGGCAGCTGATGGATGATTCTCTCTCATCGATATTTCTAACTCCCTGTCCCTTTCTTCCTCTCTGTAAAAAAATTAATAAAATATATATTTTTTTAAATGGCTAAAGGACTTAAACATAAGACTGGAAACCATAAAAATCCTACAAAATCTATAGGCAGCAAAATAGCAGACATATGTTGTAGCAATATCTTTATCAACACAGTTCTTAGGGCAATGGAGACTAAAGAGAAAATAAACAAATAGGACTACATCAAAATTAAAAGCTTCTGCACAGCAAAAGAAACCATCAACAAAATATCAAGGAAGCCCACTGCATGGAAGAATATATTTGCCAATGATATTTCTGGGAAGTGTTTAATCTCCAAAATTTACAGAGAACTCATACAACTTAATAAGAGGAAGATAAAGATTCAATCAAAATTTGGGCAAAGGATCTAAATAGACACTTTTCAAAAGAGGACATACAGATCCCAGAGACATGAAAACATGCTCAAAGTCACTAATCTGAAAGATGCAAATCAAAACAACAATAAGAATGGCTGTCATCAATAAATCAACAAAAGACAAGTGCTGGAGAGGATGTGGAGAAAAAGTGCTGGTGGGAATGCAGATTGGTGCAGCCACTGTGGAAGACAGTATGGAGTTTTCTCAAAAAGTTAAAAATGGAACTCCCACTTGACTTGGTAACCCCCACTTCTAAGAATATATCCCAAGAAACTAGAAACACCAATCAGAAAGGATATATGCACTTCTATGTTCATAGCAGTACAATTTACAATAGCTAAGATTTGGAAACAGCCTAAGTGCCCAACAGCAGATGAGTAAATTAAAAATTTTGGTACATCTACACAATGGAATAGTATGCCGCTATAAAAAAAGAAGGAACTTTTACCATTTGCAGCAGCATGGATGGATCTGGAGAGCATTAAGCTAAGTGAAATAAGCCAGTCGGAGAAAGATAAATAGCACATGATCTCACTCATATGTGGGGATATAATGATCAACATAATTTGATGAATAAGAATAAATCCAGAGACAAATGGCAAGGGAGAGGGGGAGGTTAGAGACCAACCAAAGGACTTGTAAGCATGCATATTAGCATAACCCATGGACACAGACACTTGGGCCATGGGGGCTTGCCTGTGGTGGGAATGGCTGGGGTGGGAGTCAATTAGGGAAAAAGGAAACATATAAAAATTTAGACAATAAAAAAGATAAGCAAATACAATGATCAGTATTAGCTTAAATATTTTTTTTTATTGCTTGAAGCACCCAGTATTTCATATTCCAAATCTTACTTTCCTCCTATATTCATAAAGAACATGATAAGTACTGGTCATAAATGCACCCTAACTGGTAAAATGAGTCAATTCCTGCTACGAGCAACTACTGCCAAAATTTCAACAGATGGAAGTGTAAATTTTTAAAATATCAATATTATTCCATGTTTTAATTTAGGCATAACTTTAGGTAATAAAATCTTATTTACAAAATATATGCTATTTCAAAACTAATACCGTTTTTTAAAAGAAAATCTAAGAAAATATCATACATACACAAATGCAAATCATGTTTGGAACCCAGAAAATGTGTTTTTTGTTTATTTTTTAAAAACTGGAACTTTACCAAGGAGAAAGGGAGAAATGGGCATACAGGAGGATATCCAAGATGCTTTCTTGCCTTGAATGAGCAGTGATCATATAGAGATCTGTCAGATAAGTAAACACAGTAGTGTTTAGTAGGGTTAGTAGTCTTCCAAAAATAAAAACCCATGTTTGTAAAATAATATATTTTAAAAACATTTCAACATTGAAACACATGTAGAATGTTATATGATGAACATCCTAAATATTTAAACTTACATAACTATTGAATGTCTTGCCTTTTAACTACATCATAAATGATATTTACAAGTTAATATATCTGTTAAATTAAGTATGTGTGTGTGTAATAATGAAGAGAGAAAAAAAAATTCAAACTTCTTTCCACCAAGAAATATCACATCTCATCTGATAAGACCATGGTTCTCAAGTGTGGAGGCCAGATGAGTGGGATCAGTGCCACATTAGAAAATGTTAGAAAGAAAATTCTCATGCAGTACCTTGGATCTACTGATCATAAAATCTGAGAATGGGCCCAGCATTCCCCATTTTATTAAGCTCTCTTGGAAATTCTTATGCATGTTGATGTTTGACAACAATCACTGTGCCAAAAGACCCTTAACTAATGGGTTAGGTATAGTGAATAAGCTGTTTCAAAGTGAACTAGAAATTACATAAGGCTTTCTTAAAAAGTGAAGCAATTGAATAATTTCAAAAAAAAAAACCCCACAAAATATGTAGGTATGATAGACAATATCAGATAACAAGTTAAAAACAGAATTTGACTTGAAAAGGGAAAAGTCAATAACACCATTGTAGTGTGAACTACAACATGCAGGGCATGGTTCTAGAAACTTGCATGCAGTTACTCATTTAATCTTCACAACATCCCTCTGAGGTGCTTGGAAATTATTTAGAGAACTAGCCACAAGTGAATGAATTGATTCTTCCTATTGATACTTCCATTTTATAGATGGGGATACTGAGACTAAAAATACAGTTATATGACGTGCCCAAATCCAGAGCTGGTAAAAGGAAACAGAGACACAAAGTTAATAAGTGGGTTACTAACTTAATTGAAATTTCCATAGTCTGCACATTTAATAACAAGGAAATGCTGATGCTAATAATAAATTGTTTTAACTACATAAATTTTATTCATGGACACTTTGCTTTTGAACAGTAGTGCATATGCATGAAAACACTAGTAGTAGGTGGGTACAAATAGAAACTTTTTTACCTAATTAGGTGAGGATTTGGCTAGCAAAGTAGTTTCTTTGTTTTTAATTTGAGAAATATTAGGCATGGAATTCATGGCTGGGTTGCACTGCCAATCCCTCACTCCTTGAGGTCTTATACATGCAGCCCCACAAATTTATCTTACTTGCCTAGTCCCAGGAGGCAGTTGAGCAATGAGTGCTGATAAACTGGTTCAGTTTATGAATCAGTATGCACCCTAAACAAAGCTCTCAAAGTCACAGCACAGATGATGGGATATTTGTCCTTTATTCATCTCCTGGCATTAAAATTACTTTAAGTATGGCAACTATTCGCTCACATGAGGAGTTTCTCTGTGGGAACTTCATGTTATTCTTCCTAGAAGTCTGAGTGGGATTTCATATAAGTAACAGTAAACAAGAAAACAAAGAGGAATCAGCAGAAGCTGATTGACAATTCAACCAAAAGGTTGGTGAAGCTTGGGTAGCTCAACAGGGTTGAGTCAAATGTAATTTACCTGTTGGAAATGGCTAAAAGGCACTTCCCCAAAAACTGAATAGGATTGTTAACTATCAGACAGCTCAGGGCATTTTATTGCCTCCTGTTTGCCAAACACCTGAATAGCTGTAGGCTATTCCTCAAACTGATAATGCTTCTGTACCCTTTGATATCTTACCCTTTGAAGTATATATTTCTACCTTGCCTTGGGACAAATTGTACTAATAAAAGCAGGGTCCTTAGTCAAGGTAAGAGTCTTCAGTTCCTTTTAGTTGAAGCTCTTCTGACCCCCAATACCTTTCAAAAATATCTTTCATCCTTGGACTCTTTAATCATCTACAGGCAACCCCTTTCTCCAGAATGCTGAACCCTTTGTAAAGCTGGGAAAAGAACCCCATCACCGCTGTCTTAGGCTTTTATTATAGCAACAGCTTGAACTAAAATTAACTTCCAGATACTATCAGCAGGGCAAGTATCCTTGAGAAAACAAATCTGTCTGACATGTATCTGTAGTGTCTTTAAAACAAGGACATTTTGAAGTCTAAACATAAAGATTCCAGTAAAACACACTGAGGCTCAGGCTTGTTTCAAAAGTTAAGGCAGGGTCTGCCACCTTTGGCTAGAATTCCATAGAGGGTTCTGACCTTTCAGAGAATCCTCCTTACAGACTTTCCAACCAAGTCCCGTGCTTTCTCATATCTCCCCTATTTTTGTTTTCCTGGCTGCAGAAGAGAGAGGGAGGTGGTAAACTTTCTGCTTTGGAATGTCTTGGTCCACAAAATGCATTCACTGCTCAAGTTCTGATTTTTAGACTATAAGAAAAACAAAGAGAATAACAATGACAGCAGTGATTAGTCCAATCAGGTACCAATTGATTCTAGGAAATCACGTGGTGTGTTCTATCTACTCCAAATGCTCCTTCACTGTATTCCAAACAATAATCTCTTTTTCATGTTCATTGATAGCAAGTAAGGACTTTCTAATTTGTCTTTGCAACATGTTTACTTATTCAGTAAGGTTATCATGAAAAACTCCCCATAGATGCTTTTTAACATCAATCCAATGATGGTGAATACTGTTCCATTTTAAAGGGATGACATACATGTGCTTATGTTCCCAATCACAATTAAGCACTTGCCTGTATGCTATAGTGTCCTCTATTTCCCTCAGATATTCAATGGCTGCCTCTATTGCCTATAGTCTAGCTATTTTTTTTTTTATCTATGTGCTGTTGTATAGTGAATTCCCTAGTTATACTATAAGCCATATTTTTTACAAATGTGGTCATCTGTACAGATTCAGAAAGGGCAGCTATAGCAACACTGGCAGTAGTAAGAATAACAACAGCCGAGATGATGGCTGCAATGAGCATTCCCAAAAATATTTTGGGTCGGTGTTCTTTCTAAGACTTTGATAGCTGACTAGCCTTGCCATTTTCTGGTGAGATCAACAGGTATTAGGATTTCTGCTTGTCTCCTAAGTATCATAATAATGCTGATGTTCAATGAGGTAATATTCTGGATGGTAATACATGATGCAAAATAAGCTCCTTTTCTAACTTGTACTAGAAAAGATGAACTATAGTTTATTAGTAGATTGAAGCCGATAACAAAGACATAGGAGTGAATGGTGCAAATCAGGCTATTATCAGTAAGATATTAGTAAAATTATACTATATAGCAGCCAGAGGAGTTCTGGTAGTCACTGTGTCACAATTTCAAAGAACTGAAAACATGGCCTAATCTCTATAAAGTTTTCTAAACTGGCAAGCCTAGTACATGAAGTCATGGGAAACTTATCTCTCCCTCAGTCCAACTTACAAGCATGCCTGCATAACCAATGAAACTAGTATTAGATGCACAGTGTACCAGAATGTCAATGTGGTTGGCTTGCAAATGACCATTTGGGCTCCAATCTATTCGATATAACCTATTGGTCCCATAGGACCATCAAATGGGCGTGATTTTCTAGAAAAACTTCCCAATGGAATGCCTCAGCAGAGGGGTCTAACCATTTATTTAGCTTATATGGAGGGATAGGAGGCACAGTAGCATTAGTCAGATTACCACAGGCCAGACTGCCTGCTGAGAGAAATATATAATTTACAAAATTGTTTTAAAAATGCTTCCTTATTTCTGAAAAACAAAAAGTTTAAGAATTAGCAATACTTTCAACAAAAGTTATAAAATATATAATTATTTTCTATTTATTCAGCTTTACAATAAAATTGTTTCTTCTTATTTTCCTGCTAGTATATCTATAAATTCAGATATTTTATAGAGTAATGCAAATGACATGGAATCTTATCTATTCTGCAAAATACAATATTCCAGAATAATGATTACAGCTATAAGTGAAAGCATACTATAGTTATTCTTATTTGACAAAGCTTCCTATGTACCTTAAGTAGAAATTTTTCTTCATGAGAGAGAAAACAAATACTTGGAGCATTCTAGAGCCTATTGGAATGATCTAAAGCCAATTCTAGGTTAAGAAGAAATTTCTTAAAACTCAAACCCTGGGAAGGTAGTCAAATATATTAGACTAAAATATTATTTATTATTATTATTATTAAACAGTATTAAGTAATTTATTCATTTAAAGTACTCAAGCTCCTGACTAATATAACATAATCATTTTAATTATATATATGTATATACACACTAATAAAAGAGAAATATGCAAATCAACCATACCTCTGTGGTGCCTATCAGCCAATCAGGAGTGAGCATGCAAATTAACCAAACAAGGATGACAGGTTAATTTGCATATGCAGGTGGAAAGCTGCTGGGCGGGGAGGGACACCTACTATGAGGGGGATTGAAAGGGGTGGAGGGACCTACAGGAGCAGTTCTCAGGCTGGGAGAAAGGACTTGCAGGGAGTGAGGACTTGCAGGCTCCTGGGTGGCTGGGAGGTCTATTCTTGCACTGAATAAACCTTCCTTCTCCTGGTGGTCACTTAGCCATATATATATTTATGTCAATATATATATTTGGCTAATATATACATATTAGCCAAATATATATATGGCTAAGTGACCATCACACCCGAAACAACTGAACAGATGACCAAACAGGCTGTGTGGGGCAACCAGGCTGGCAGGGGGTTAGTGAGGGAAGGACGACCAAATGACTGAGCACCAGGCTGCATGGAGTGACCAGACCCATAGGGGGGGGCATTTGAGGGTGACCAGAGGCAGTGGGGGGCAACCAGGCTGGCAGAGGGGGGCAGTGAGAAGCGACCAGGTTGGTAGTGGGCAACTATGCCAGCAGGGGTGCAGTTAGGTGTGATCAAGTAGGCAGGCAGGTAAGCAGTTAGGAGCTAGTGGTCCCAGATTGTGAGAGGAATGTCCGACTGCCAGATTAGGACCAATCCACAAGATAGGGTCTAAACTGGCAGTCTGACATCCCTCAAAGGATCCCAGATTGGAGAAGGTACTGGCTGGGCTGAGGGGATCTGCCTTGTGCACAAATTTTGTGCATCTGGCCTCTAGTATATATATAAAACCTTTGCTTCTTAGACAAGTATAGGAAAATATTTTTTTTTCTTTATTTTTAGAAATAGGCTTATTTTTCCAATGGAAAATATACTTACATTCTTAAAAAGCATAAAAGAGATAACATCACCTTGACAACTCTTAGGAGACTAGAGAAAGGGTTGGTGTGAATATGGGAAGAAAGCAGGTCTTGGGATTTGTTCCCAGGACTGTAGTAACTTCTGGACCTCTAATGGCTTTAGTGTAAAAGTATCACAGGGATTTTTTTCCCCTTCCCCCTACCCAACTGCTGCTGCTTCTGCAGCTTATTCAAGTGTAATTCTGTAGTTCCAACCCTCTAGGATAAATATTTGGGGAGTTTAAATAATTGTTTCTCATATTTTTCTCTTTTTGAGTAGATAAACAATATGAAATCTTGTATATAAAAAGAGATCTTAAAAACAGAAACAAAATAAAAAAAGAAAACCCTACATTAAATGAATGAATACTCACAAAAGGATGGACTTGGACATTAGCCTTAGAATCTTATTTCACACTAGAGGCCTCATGCACGAAAATTCATGCAAGAGTAAGCCTTCCTTCCCCTGGTTGCCAGCACTGGTTTACCTCCGGCACCCAGGACCCAAACTGCTTCCCTCTTCTGGCCTCTGGGAAGCACCTGGGACCTGGGCTGCTTCCCTCTGGCCACCTGCAGGCACTCAGACCTACGCTGGCCTCCCTAGGGCTGCCCACAGGCATCCAGGACCTGGATTGGCTTCCCTCAGGCCTCGGCATTGTCAGGAAGGACTTCCGGTCTATTATAATTAGCATATTATCCTTTTATTGTTATACATTAACCCAGTTTAGGAAATGGGTTCTGACTAGCACAAAGTCCAAACAATAGAGACTGAGGATTCCTTATATTCATAAAATGGTGAAGTGCAAACATCTTCCCCCAAAGATAAGGAAGCAAGAATATAAATTAGTAACCAAGTTACATTATAAACAGACAATAACTTTTAGTAAGAGTTTCTAGTGGCTGATGCCTTGAGAGCGAGAGCAGAAAGGCTTCCTAAGGTTAAGAATACTTGGCAGCTGCTAGTAAGTTCCTGCAATCCCTGCCATGTGTTCAGCCTGCCACAGTAGCTGGGACCCTTAGCAAAGTGAAATATGCCCCATCTTTAAAAAAATTAAACCAAACAATAAAGACACAAAACAACAATTAATAGAGACATTCTATGTACAATATCTATAGGTATGCACAATCTACAGAGAATACTTAATAAGCCAGATTCCTTTCCATGGATCTTTCAGAAGATGTCTTATAGTGCCCAGAACGTATAGTCAGAGGGCTTCTGGGTGGGGTGGCTAGTGAACACCTACAAACAGTCTTTGCCCATAGATCTCATTATATTCTGTTCTCCATAATAAATGTTGATTAGAGTCCAGAGTTGTTTTGCCCAAAACCTGCCAGTCCCAAGGAGTCATGTGATAATTTTCAGACAAGGCATTAAGGCGTCCTTTTGTAAATGAACTGTTAGCCCCATTTTCTCTAATACCTTTCCTTATTTCTTTAAAGGTATTAAAGAAGAGCAGCTCATGAATTCTATTAACTTGCTGATCTTTTATAACTGGGCAAACCAAAAGATCTTCTAGCATGGCTGCCTGACACAGAATTCTATAATCATGGACTCTCCCACACTGTGGTGTAGCTTTAAGTATTATAGGCTCTACAGGCTGTGATTCAGGAGGAGGGGTTGGTAGTAAATCCTCCTGTCCTGTAGGCTTTTGATCCTCAATATGAAGTGGGCATAATGCAGCTCGAAAAGGAGGCCACATACTTGATGATAAGTGCACTTGTTTTCTCTGGGCCTGATTTCTCTAAATTTATGCCCGCTTGTTCCCAGAAATTAAGGTCTAGCATTCCAGCATCAGAGAACCAAGAATTATAACATATAACAGTTTATAATAAGCTTTTTAATTATTCTTTTGTAACAGAGGCACCACCTGCTTTTAATAGCTGTTTCAGCACTGTGATATCTTGCTGCTGTTCTGTGGACAACTGACATCCCATTATGAAACCTCTGATGAGAAACAATTCCCTTGTATTTGGAAATCCCAACTGGTTTCCAATGACTTAATGCACAGTTACTTTCATTTTCTTCCTCTTTGTTTTCAAGAGTTCCATAGCATTTCATTGTGTTCCTTGTTCCTCACACTGGGAAATACTTGCAGGGACTTACCAGCAGACCCTGAGAGATGGATCAATGATTACTCTGACACACATCTCTGTGAAAGAGAGGGCTAAGGGAGTGCCTGGCTAAAGGAACCAGACAGCCCCATTAACCTGCCTCCCTAGGCTTTTATTGTAGCAACAGCTTGAATAAAAATTAACCTCTAGACACTATCAGCAGGGTAAGTATCATTGAGAAAACACATGTAACTGTAGTTTCTTTAAAACAAAGACATTTTGAAGTCTAAACATAAAGATTCCAGTAAACCTCCAGGGGCTCAGACGTGTTTGAAAAAGTCAAGGCAGGGTCTGCCACCTTTGACAAGAATCTGGAAGAGGCCCTAACCAGTTTGGGTGAGTGGATAGAGTGTTGGCCTAGGGACTGAAGGATCCCAGGTTCGATTCCAGTCAAGAGTATGTACCTTGGTTGCGGGCGCATTCCCAGCAGAGGACATGCAAGAGGCGGCTGATCAATGATTCTCTCTCATCGATGTTTCTAACTCTCTATTCCTCTCCTGTTCTCTCTGTAAAAAATTAATAAAATATCTTAAAACAAACAAACAAACAAAAAAAGAATCTCCTAGAGGCCTCTGACCTTTAGAAAAATCCTCCATACAGACTTTGAAATCAAATCATGTGCTCCCCCACAGATGAAAATTAACAGTAAAAACAATACCCCCCCGACACATACACAACAAACAAAAACATCAACCAAAACCAACCAAACAAACAAACAAACAGATTTGTAAACAAAATGAATTATGCAAGTAAATACTCTTTTCCTGTGAATAGCAATGATGGGGAGAGAATTCTGGCAGTGAGACTTAACAGAAATCTGTTAGGATGTTCACAGTAGACAATAATCCAACTTAATCTAACAGATACTTTTTCTGGAACATTTCTTGATGATAACCATCTGTTGAGAATGTTTGATTAGAGGTAAAATGTTCCCTAGCAACTAATTCTCAAAAGCAACTTTTAATGTAGGAAGAAATAAGCCATTCCCAGACAGAATAACCTCAGTGTGTTAATACTAGAAAATAAGAATCTACCAGCAGAAATAAATTGCCTTTAGTAGGCAAGCCAGCTTCAAGAATCTGTTTTCCAAATCTTGTTTGTTTCCAACCTGGGTAAATTTATAAGCCCTCTTTTGGCACAAATAGGATATTTTGCCACAGTTTAACATGAAAAGTAATTGAAGTTTAACTTGAATGTTTAGTATAGAGAGAAGCTAAGAAATCATCTTTCAGCTATCCTTGCTTTTAAATCCAGAGCTGCTAGTTCAAACCCTGTATTGCCAGGTAATAATATTTCATCTGGTCTCATCCTCTAAATACCACCCCACTTCCCTTCTTTCAGGGTTTTCCACATTTTGAGACTTGGAGATTACAAGTAAGAAGGGAACTCAGGCTTCTGTGTCCTGATGGTATTTACCCTCCTCTGAATGAGCATGGTCCCAGCTGTAAGTTTGGCATCTTGTGTGAAGACACCCTCTCTCTCCCAAGGGGAGAATCAGACTTTATCTGTGAGTTCAGGATGCATTTTATATGGCATTTAAAGCCACATCGAAATTCAATTTATTTATTTTTTATTTTTATGGTTTAAAGCATTACAAATACTAGTGTATATATCTCTTTTTTTCCCAATTGACCACCTCCTGGCCTCCCCTACCCTATGGCACATGCCCTCACTCCTCGCCTCCCTAGTGTCTTGTGTCCATTGGTTATGCTTATATGCATGCATACAAGTCCTTAAATGATCTCTTACTCACCCTTCCGCATTATCTCCTGCCTTCTCTCTGTAGTTTGACAGTCTGTTCCATGCTTCTTTACCTCTGTATATATTTTTGTTCATCAGTTTACAATGTTCTTTATATTCCAGTGAAATCATGTGATATTTATCTTTCAGTAACTGCCATATTTTGCTGAGAGTAAATGCTCTCCACTTCCATCCATGCTGTTGCAAAAGGTAAGAACTCCTTCTATTTTACAGCACAGTGATATTCCATTGTGTAGATGTATCAATTTTTAATTTTTTAATTTTATTTTTTTAAAATAAATTATTATCTGTGTACAGATTTTAACATTCCCCCCTCCCATACATACCCTCCCTCCCCAGAGTTTTGTGTCCATTGGTTGTACTTATATGCATGTATACAAGTCCTGCAGTTGATCTCTTCTCTCCCCCAGATCTCCCTACACTCCCCGCTGTAATTTCACAGTCTGCTTGTTGCTTTACTGTCTCTATATCTATCTTTTGGTTCATCAGTTTATAATGTTCTTTATTATCCACAAATGAGTGAGGTCATGTGGTGTTTCTCTTTCATTGACTGGCTTATTTCACTCAGCATGATGTTTTCCAATTCTATCCAGGTTGCTGCAAATGATGAGAATTTCTTCTTTTTTATGGCAGCATAGCATTCCATTGTGTAGATGTACCATAGTTTTTGGATCCAATCATCTGCTGACAGGCACCTAGGCTGTTTCCAAATTCTAGCTATTGTAGACTGTACTGCTATGAACATAGGGGTGCATATATCCTTTCTGATTGGTGTTTCTAGTTTCTTGGGATATATTCCTAGGAGTGGGATTACTGGGTTAAATGGGAGTTCCATTTTCAGTTTTTTGAGGAAACTCCATACTGTTCTCCACAGTGGTTTCACCAGACTCCATTCCCACCAGCAGTGCACAAGAGTTCCTTTTTTTTTCACAACCTAGCCAACACTTGTCATTTGTTGATGTTGGCTATTCTGACAGGTGTGAGATGATAAGGCATTGTTGTTTTGATTTGCATCTTTTGGATAATTAGTGACTTTGAGCATGTTTTCATGTGCCTTGGCCTTCCTTCTGTTTTCTTTTAAAAATATTCTATTTAGGTCCATTGCCCATTTTTTAAGAGTCTCATGCTAGCCGGGCACTTCAGTGAGCTAGCCGGGCACTTCCATTGCCCATTTTTTAATTGGATCATTCATTTTCCTTTTTTTAGTTGTATAAGCTGTCTATAGATGTTGGAGACTAAACCTTTATCAGTGATAACATTTACAAATATGTTCTCCCATACAATGGGCTTTCTTGTTGTTTTGTTGATGGTTTCTTTTGCTGTAAAAAAGCTTTTTATTTTGATGTAGTCCCATTTGTTTATTTTCTCTTTAGCTTCTATTGCCCTAGGGGCAGTATCAGTGAAGAAGTTCTATTGGCATATGTCTGAGATTTTGCTGCCTGTGGATGCCTTTAGTATTTTTATGGTTTCCCGTTTTATGTTTAAGTCCTGTATCCATTTTGAGTTTATTTTTGTGTATGGTGTAAGTTGGTGATCTAGTTTCATTCTTTTGCATGTATCTGTCCAATTTTCCCAACACCATTTATTGAAGAGACTGTCTTGACTCCATTGTATATTCATGCCTCCTTTGTCAAATATTAAATGAGCATAGTGATTTGGGTTGATATATGGGTTCTCAATTCGATTCCATTGATCTATATGTCTGTTCTGGTGCCAGTACCAGGCTGTTTTGAGAACAGTGGCTTTGTAATATAGCTTGAAGTCTGGTATTGAGATCCCTCCTACTTTACACTTTTTTCTCAGGATTGCTGTGGCTATTAGGGGTCGTTTATTGTTCCAAATGAACTTTTGGAGAGTTCTTTCTAGGTCGGTGAAATATAATACTACAAACAACTATTCCAACAAACTGAACAACTTGAAGGAAATGGACATATTCCTAGAAAAATACAACCTTCCAAAACTCAATCAGGAAGAATCTAAAAATCTCAATAAAATAGTGACTTGGGAAGAAATTTCAACAGTCATCAAAAAGTTTTCAGAAAACAAAAGCCCAAGGCCAGATGGCTTCACAGGAGAGTTTTACCAAACATTCAAGGAAGAACTAAAACTTGTCCTCCTTAGAATATTCCAAAAAATTCAAGAGGAAGGAACACTTCCAAAGCCTTCTATGAAGCCAGCATCATCCTAGTACCAAAACCAGATAAAGACAATTCAATGAAAGAGAATTGCAGGCCAATATCCTCAACAAAATTCTAGCAAATCGGCTCCAGCAGAACATCACAAAGATCATACACCAAGTAGGATTTATTCCAGGAATGCAAGGATAGTACAATATCCACAAATCAATAAACGTGATACATCACATGAACAAATTGAAAGATAAAAATCATATAGTCATATCAATTGATGCAGAAAAAGCATTTGATAAAATCCAACACCCTTTCCTGATAAAAACTCTCAACAAGGTGGGAGTACAAGGATCATACTTCAACATAATAAAAGCTATATATGATAAACCCACAGCCAACATCATACTCAATGGGCAAAAACTAAAACCATTCCCTCTAAGAACAGGAACAAGAAAGGGATGCCCACTCTCACCACTCCTCTTTGACATAGTACTGGAAGTACTAGCCATTGCAATTAGACAAGAAGAGGAAATAAAAGGCATCCAAATTGGTAAAGAAGAAATAAAGTTATCCTCATTTGCAGATGACAAGATATTGTACATAAAAAACCCAAAAGACTCCATTAAAAAACTAATTGACTTAATAAATGAATTTGGCAATGTAGCAGGGTACATAATTAATGCCAAGAAATCTATGGCATTTCTATACACTAACAGTGAAACTACAGAAACAGAGACTAAAAAAGCAATTACATTTATCATCACACTAAAAAAATTAAGATACCTAGGAATAAACTTAACTAAGGAAGTAAAGGACCTATATGAGGAAAACTACAGGACACTGAAAAAAGAGATAGAGGAAGATGTAAACAGATGGAAGAACATACCATGTTCATGGATTGGTAGAGTCAATATCATCAAAATGTCCATACTTCCTAAAACAATCTATAGGTTCAATGCACTCCCCATTGAAATGTACCACAGTTTTTTAATCCACTCATCTGCTGATGGGCATTTAGCTGTTTCCAAAACTTAACTATTGTAAATTTTGCTGCTATGAATGTAGGGGTGCACATATCCTTTCTGACTGGTGTTTCTGTTTTTATTGGGATGTATTTCTAGAAGTGGTATTACTGGATCAAATGGAAGTTCCATTTTTAAATTTTTTGAGGAAATGCCATACCGTTTCCCACAGGGGCTGCACCAGTCTGCATTTCCACCAGCAGAGAAGGACGGTTCCTTTTTGTCTGCATCCTCTCCAGCACTTATTAGTTGATTTGTTGATAATAGCCATTCTTGCAAGTGTGAGATGATACCACACTGCTGTTTTGATTTGCATCTCTTGGATGATTAGTGACTTTGAGCATGTTTTCATATGTCTCTTGGTCTTCTGAATGTCCTCTTTTTAAAATATACATATTTTATTCATTTTTTTACAGAGAGGAAAAGGAGTTAGAAACTTAGATGGGAGAGAAACATCTATCATCTGCCTCCTGCACACCTCCTACTGAGGATGTGTCCGAAACCAAGGTAAATGCACTTTATTAGAATCAAACCTGGGACCCTTCAGTCAGCAGGCCGATGCTCTATCCACTGAGCCAAACCAGACAGGTCTGTATGTTTTCTTTTGACAGTTGTCTATTTAGGTCCTTTGCCCATTTTTTTTAAATTGAATTGTTTATCTTCCTTTTGTTAAGTTGTATGAATATCCTATAAATTTTGGAGATTAAACCCATATCAGATATAATATGGGCAAGTGTGTTTTCCCATGCAGTGGGCTTTCTTGTTGTTTTGTTGATGGTTTCTTTTGCTGTGCAGAAACTTTTTATTTTGATGTAGTCCCAATTTGTTTATTTTCTGCTTAGTTTCCATTGCTCTAGAAGCTGTATTGGTAAAGATATTGCTACAACAAATGTATGCTATTTTGCTGCCTATGGCTTCTTCTAAAATTGTTATGGTTTCCCATCTTCACATTTAAATCCTTTATCCATTTTGAGTTTATTTTTGTGTATGGTGTAATGTGGTCTAGTTTCATTTTTTTTTTTTTTTTTTGCGCATGATTCTGTCCAATTTTTCAACAACATTAATTGAAGAGACTGGCTTGACTCTATTGTATTCTTGTACCCCCTTGGTCAAATATTAATTGAGCATAATAGCTTGTATCAATTTCTGGGTTCTCTTTTCAGTTCCACTGGTCTATATGTCTGTTCTTGTGCCAGTACCAGGCAGTTTTGAGAACAGTGACTTTGATATCTGGTATGTATCCTTCAACATTGTCATTCTTCCTCAAGATTGCTGCAGCTATTCTGGCCTTTCTATTCTTTTCTTTTTTCTTCCCCCTCCCCCAGATAAAGTTTTGGAGAGTTTGTTCTAGGTCTTTGAATTATGCTGTTGGTAATTTATTGGTGATTACATTGAATCTATAGATTGCTTTGGGTCGTATAAACATTTTAATGATATTGATTCTACCAATCCATGAACATGGTATATTTTCCATTTGTTTATGTCTTCCTCTATCTCTTTTTTCAGCATTGTGAAATTTCTGTGTACTGTTCTTTATTTCCTGGGTTAAATTTATTCCTAATTATCTTAATTGTCTTTATTGCAATGGTAAATGGGATTATTTTTTAGTTTCTCTTTCTGTGAATTCATTATTGGTGTATAGAAAGCCATGGACTTCTGGGTGTTAACTTTGTATCCTGCTACATTGCCAAATTCATTTATTAAGTCTAGTATTTTTAATGAATCTTTGGGCTATTCTATGTACAATATGATGTCATCTGCTATTAAGGACAGTTTTAATACTCCTTTTCCAATTTGGATGCCTTTTATTTCTTTTTGTCTAACACAATGGCTAATACTTCCAGTATTATGTTGAAAAGAAGTGGTGAGAGCGGGCATCCCTGTGTTGTTCCTGTTCTTAGGGGAAATGGTCTTAGTTTTTCCCATTGAGTGTAATTTGGCTGTGGGTTTGTCATATATGGCTTTTATTATGTTGAGGTATGATCTCTCTATTCCCACTTTGCTGAGATTTTTATTTTTAATCAAGAAAGGGTGTTGGATTTTGTCAAATGCATCTCCTCCATCAATGGATATGATTATGTGGTTTTAATCTCTCTGTTTATGTGGTATATCACTTTTATTGATTTACATATATTGTATCACCTTTGCATCCCCAGAATAAATCCCAAGTGGTCATGGTGTACAATCTTTCTAATGTAAGCTGGATTCGATTTGCTAGAATTTTTTTGAGAATGTTGGTGTCTGTGTTCATGAGGGATATTGACCTGTAATTCTCTTTCTTTGTCTTGTCTTTATCTGGTTTTGGGATTACTTTAATGCTGGCTTTATAGAAAGAGCTTGGAAGAGTTCCATACTCTTGAATATTTTTGGAATAGTCTGAGGAAGATAGGTTTTATTTCTTCTTTGAATGTTTGATAAAAGTACCCTGTGAAACTGTCTGGTCCATGGATTTTGTTTGTTGCCATTTTTTTTTTTTTATGACTGCTTCATTTTCCTCCATAGTTATTTGGCCCATTCAGATTTTTTGAAACTTCCTGATTGAGTTTTGGAAGGTCGTATTTTTCTAGGAAAAATTTCTTCTAAGTTGACCATTTTCTATTTCTTCTAAGTTGACCATTTTGTTGGAATAAAATTGTTGGAATAATGATTCTTTGTTTTTCTGTAGAGTCTGTTCTTATTTCACCTCATTCATTTCTAATTTTGTTTATTAGTTCTCTGTTTCTTAGTGAGCCTTGTGAGAGGTTCATTAATCTTGTTTATCATTTTAAGGAACCACTGGTTGGTTTCAGTGTTCTTTTGTGTGTGTGTGTGTGTGTGTTTTCTTTTTTTCCCCCTCTATGTCATTTATTTCTGCTCTGATCTTTACTATTTCCTTCCTTCTGTTCACTCTGGGCTTTTTTTGTTGCTCTCTTTCTAATGCTTTTAGTGATAGAGTTAGATGATTTATTACCATGTTTTCTTGTTTTTTGAGGTAGGCTTGTAGAGTTATAAATTTGCTTCTCAAGACTGCTTTCACTCTGTCCAATAGATTTTTGGATTGTGGTGTTTTCATTGTCATTCATTTCCAGGATGTTTATAATTTCTTCTTTGATCTCTTTGGTAATCCAGTCATTGCTTAATAGCATGCTATCCAGCTTCTAAGTGTATGAATTTTTGTGATTGTTTCTATTGTAGTTTATTTCTAATATTATACCATTGTGGCCTGAACAGATGCTTGATATGATTTTAATCTTCTTGAATTTGGAGAGACTTGTCTTGTGACCCAATATGTGGTCTATCTTTGAATATGTCAAATGTACACTTGAGAAGAACATATATTTCTTGGCTTTGGAGTGAAATGTTCTGAAGATGTCAATTAAGTCCCTCTGATCTAGTGAGTCATTTAGGATTTCTGTTTCTTTGCTGATTTTTCATCTAGAAGATTTATCCAGTGATGTCAGTGGTGTATTAAAGTCCCTTATGACTATTGTATTGTTGCCAATCTTTCCCTTGATATATTCCAGGAGTTTATTTTTATGTATTTGGGTGCTCCTGCTTTTGGTGCATATATGTTAACAGGGTTATATCCTCTTGTTGTATCAATCCCTTCAGTATTATGAAATGGCCTTCCTTATCTCTTGTTATGGCTTTAGCTTTGAAGTCTATTTTGTCAGATATAAGTATTGTTAGCAGAGCTATTTTCTTTTTTTTAAATTTCCATTTGCCTGAAAGATATTTTTCTATCCCTTCACTTTCAATCTATGTAAGTCCCTTGTACTGAGGTGGCTCTCTTGTAGTCAGCATATATATGGGTCATGTTTTCTTATCCATTAGCCACTAGATGTCTGGATTGGAGCATTTAGTCCATTTATGTTTAAAGTTATCAATAGGTACTTATTTGTAGCCATTTTTTTTTTGTGCCTGTGTTCCTTCTTCCCTTTTTATTTCTTCTTTTTACACCAGTCCCTTTAGCATTGCTTAAATTGCTGGCTTGGTGGTGACAAATTCCCTTAACTGTTTTTTGTCTGGGAAGCTTCTTATTTCTCCTTCAATATTGAATGATAGCCTTGCTGGATAGAGTATTTTTGAATTCAGTCCCTTGCTTTACACTACTTTGTAAATTTTCCTTCCCTTCCTCTTTTGCTTGATGTTTTTCTATTGAGAAATCATTTGATAATCTAATGGGAGATCCCTTGTACGTAAATTTTTGTCTCTCTCTTACAGCCATTAAGATTCTTTCTTTGTCCAGAACGTTTGTCACTAAACATTTGCCAATGTGTCTTGATGTGGTCCTTTTGAGTTCATCTTGTTTGGGACTCTGAGTTGGTGTGACTTTTTTCTTCACTACATCTGGGAAGTTTTCTGACATAATTTCTTCAAATAGGTTTTCTAACCCTTGTTCTCTTCATGTCATTCATGGCACCCCTATTATTCATATGTTGCTTTTTTTCATTTATGTTTAAAGTTATCGATAGGTACTTATTTGTTTCAAAGCTCCCTTAGGATTTCCTCCTGTCTTAATTTTTTTCTCCAATTGCAGTACAGTTTGTGTATGTTTTGCTTCCCTGTCTTTTGATTCGCTAATTAATCCTCCATTTTTCCTAGTGTACTGTTGCAACTCACCATAGTATTTTATATTGCAGCTATATTTCTTCTTGATTCTTACATAAATTGTTAATTTTTTATCCATCCGGTTTATGCACTCTATGACCCTTATTCTGAATCATTTTTCTGACATATTGTATGCATCCATTTCACTTAGTATCTTTTCTGGCAATTTCTCCTTTTATTGCCTTTGAGGGTTTCTTTGTCTTCCATTTTTGCTCTCACAGAAAAATCTAGTTGTCAAGTCATGTGGGAGACTGCTCCTTGGGCGGCAATGGCTCCTCAGTCAGTGGCTGCTCTTCAGACAGGCGTGGAAGCAGCTGCTTCTCAGTTGATGGTGGGTGCTGCTTGCATGGCTACTCGCAACAGTGGTGCCTTCTCTGGCTGCTGACACAGCTGCTGTTTCTTGGATGGGGGTGAGCTGCTCATGAGGCTTTTGCTTGCTTCTTGTATTCTTCTGAACTGTTTGAAATTATTTCTCTTCTTTCTGGGACTTTCAGCATGGTCTCTTTTGGTCTCTTTATATCAAGATGCCATCCTGTACTCTTTCCCCAATGGGACTCTTCAGAACCAATATGCTTCAGAAGTCTTTGGTCTTCTTCATTTCTCCTTCAGCAATCTTAACATAAACTTCATTAACTTTGAAAATAAAGGGCCAAGTGCATCTTCTAGAACAGTGGTCGGCAAACTCATTATTCAACAGAGCCAAATATCAACAGTACAATAATTGAAATTTCTTTTGAGAGCCGAATATTTTAAACTTAAACTTCTTCTAATGCCACTTCTTCAAAATAGACTCTTCAAGGCTGTGGTATTTTGTGGAAGAGCCACACTCAAGGGGCCAAAGAACCACATGTGGCTCAGGAGCTGCAGTTTGCTGGCCACGGCTCTAGAAAATGGGAAAGAGAAGGAAATAAATCCTATCCAGATTCCACAGAAGGGAATTAGTCCCTGGCTACATCTTGATTATATTCCAGTAGTATCTGTCCTACATAAGTGCAGTGACGTCTTGCTCCAGAGGGCCTGTCTGAGCCAGAGGACCGCTCTGATCTTTATTATTTCCTTCCTTCTTCCCACTCTGGGATTTTCTTGTTGCTCTCTTTCTAATTTTTCAAGTTTAAGTTAGATGAGTTATTACCAGTTTTTCTGAGTTAGGCCTGTAGAGCTATGAACTTCCCTCTCAGGATTGCTTTCACTGTGTCCTATAAATTTTGGATTGTTGTGTTTTTATTGTAATTTGTTTCTAGGTGTTTTTTATTTCTTCTTTATTCTCTTTTGGTAACCCAATCACTGTTTAATTGTATGCTATTCAGCTCCCAAGTTTTTGAATTTTTGTGATTGTTTTTATTGATTTCTAATTTTATGACATTGTGGTCTGAGAGGATGCCTGACATGATTTCAATCTTCTTTAATTTGGATAGACATTCCTTGTGTCCCAATATATGGTCTATTTTTTTTAAATGCCCCATGTACACTTGAGAAGAATGTATATTCTGTAACTTTGGTGTGGAATGTTCTGAAGATATTAAGTTCATTCAATATAGTGAGTCATTTAGGATTTCTATTTCTTTTCTGATTTTTTTTAACATGGAGGATTTATCCAGTGATATAAATGTGGTATTAAAATATCCTACTATGATTATATTGCTGTCAATTTATCCCCTGATGTCTTCCAGGAGTTGCTTTTATGTATTTGAGTGCTCCTGCATTGGGTGCATATATGTTTACCCAAGTTATATCCTCTTCTTGAATTCATTTTTTTAGAATTATGAAGAATCTTTCCTTGTCTCTTCTTATGGTCTTTATTTTAAGGTCTATTTTGTCAGATATAAGTATTGTTACCCCAGATTTTTTTTTTAATTTCCACTTGCCTAAAATATATTTTTCTATCCCTTCACTTTCAGTGCATGTGAGCCCCTTGTTCTGAGGTGTCTCTCTTCCACTCAGCATATATATGGGTCATGTTTTCTTATCCATTAGCCACTTGATGTCTTTGGATTGGATCATTTAGTCCATTTATGTTTAAAGTTATTATTGATAGGTACTTGTTTGTAGCCTTTTCTGTTCTTTATGCCTGTTTTCCTTCCTCCCCTTCTATTTCTTCTTTTTACATCATTCCCTTTAGCATTTCTTGCATAAACTCCCTTAGCTTTTTTTTTTTTTTTTTTTTTTTTTTTTTTTTTTTTTTTTTTTTTTTTGGTCTGTGAAGCTCCTGATTTCCTCTTCAATTTTGATTGATTGGTTTTATTTGATTGATCTATCTAGCCTTGCTGGATAGACTATTCTTGGATTCAGTCCTTTGCTTTGTATCACTTCATATACTTCATTCCATTCCCTTCTCACTTGATGTGTTTCTGTTGAGAAATCATTTGATAATTTGATAGGGGTTCCTTTGTAGGTAACTCTCTGTCTCTCTCTTGCATCCTTCAAGATTCACTCTTTGTCATTAACATTTGCCATTATAATTATGATATGTTTTTGCCGGATCCTGCCAGCAATGAACAGTACCTAAATGAGGGGGTGAGGATAAGAAAAGACAGACAAGAACAGATGGGGTCGGGAGGGCTCAAGACCCGAGGTCTGCAGCCCCGAATTTTATTTTTCCAACCTTTAAATACAATTCTGAAGGAGGAAATATTTATTTCAGGCAAATCATGCAGGTGGCCATTTCTGCTAACATGATGAGTTCCTGTACAGATAAGTTCCTTCAGCACCTGACCTTTTACAACCATCTGACCTTTTATAACTCCTTTTACAGCTCCTTCTGTGTCAGCAGGCTCCTATCAATTGTTTTACCTTAAAGCAAAGACATCTGCAGTTAGCAGCATTCCTAGGGGTAGTGGTAATTTTCCGCTTAGGTTAATGGAAAAGGGAGCACATGGAGAGCTTTGTCCTATGCCCATGCCTGCATTCAGCCACATAGGACACCTGCATTCAGGGCAGCTCCCCACATTTCCCCCTTCCCTTTATTTTAAGCAGGAGTACCCTTTGGGCTTTTAGCTGTAAATTGGTAGAATGCAATGCTGCACTTATCACTAAAATATTCCTAAGTAACATGCGGAGAAGAAACGGGACGCAGCATAAGATTATACATATTACAAAGTGAATTCCCCAAGAGATGAACCATCGGAGCCAATTTGGTTAAGCATGCAAGAGTTTATTACAGATTCCAATCCGGGCTCAAACCTTGGCTGACACAGCAGCCGGCAAACACCCAGGCGAGAGCACTGATGGAGGGGCAGTCCCTCCTCTTATACCTCTTGTTCCCCACCCCTCCCACTGTTGGTATGTCACTCCCAGATTGGCCCCTCAGGACAAAGACCTGGTGGTCCTGAGCTATTTCTCAGATAGTTTACACAACCTGGCCTGTTTTGCCTCAAGCAGAATGTCTGTTCTGACTTCAAACAGGAGTGCAGGATGCTGCGGTTTTGATAACACCAATCTCCTAGCCAGATCTGGAGGGAGGTCTGCATGTCTTACTACAAAGGACTTCCAGGCACTGAGTTACAACTGACTCTATTTTTTTTTAACTTTTCCCCCCTGGCCTGGTCTGTCTCCAGAGTCCTTATCTCTTGGGCAGCCGAGGCCCGACTGTCACAATACATACAAGGCCTAATAATCCTAACACTACATAGCAAGATGTTGGAAATTAGTTAAGGATCGTACTTGACCTAACAGTTGCTGGACAAAGTTTTTTGCACTTTCTGCCACACTAGTGTTCAAGGGAGGGCTATCTTTAATGCCTACTATTTCTTTTTGTAATTGCAACAGGTCCAAAGAAACATTTTCTGCATGCCATATACCGAATTTTCTGCATGCCATATACCGAATTTCTGTATCCATCCCCAAGTTTGTTGACTATTGTTATACTGCTTGGAGGTAATACAGATCCACTGGTACTCAGCATGGCACCTAAACCGACTCCTAATTCTTAGACCTTAGACCTGTTCTCCCAGGACTTGAACCACATCATATAAGGCATTCAGTTTTTCTTCAAATTTTCTATCTATGTTTTTTTGAGTTCCTAGCGCTTGAGAGACATTTTTTGATAAATTATTAACATAATGTGCTGTATGAATGGTTTGTATCAAAGCAATAGCGCAACAAGAGTAAAGAGTGCTGTAATTCCAGCAATCAGGAGCCCTATAAATCTTTTAGTATGAGCTAATGCTGAGTTAACCTTTTTCCATATCTGTAAAAGGGTCCTGTGACATGAACTGGAATCATAACAAATGCTGGCTGGTACAGCACTACAACCTTAGTACCTTCCTCAACTGAGGTGACACAGTAAGATTACATTTTTCACAAGAAACATTAAATACAGAGTTATGAATGGTGATGGTAACATTCCCCACAAGCAATGCATAGGGCTCAGGAACACAGGCGGAAATGCCACTGAGTCTCAGGCTAGAATTGTCCTTGCCCAAAGCTGTGGCAAGGAAAGTCCTCATGCTAGCACTCAATTTCCACAGGTCAGTCTAATAAATCTTATGATCCATAGTCCACAGCCCTTCTGTAAAACCTTACAAGCTGTTTTGAGGGTTGGCTTTGTTTACAGGTATCCAATCATACAGGCTGAGATTAAGTCCAGGAATTGGTATCCGAGTCACAGTGTCCCCATAGCAATGTCTCCATGATAGATGACACCAGGTTGCAGGAGGTTCCTCTTTACAGGGTAGATAAATTCTAGGCCTCAGGGCAGTAATAATTTGGGCTGTCTCTCCCGAGATACTGCATAATCACTGTCCAATGAGTACCGTTCTTATTGGCAAGAGTAATCCCATTTACAGTTATACACCCAGTATAATTAATACCTTTCCTTAAACATATAGGGACATTGCCATTCATCCTAAAGTAGATATAATGTCTATGACTCGTGGCTTTAATGTGATGGCTAGACGGTACCCCTAGAGCCTGCGTATCATTTGCATAAACCAGAACATTTCTCTCATTCCAAGACACCAGATGTAAGAGCAGAGGATTGGGAACGTAGGCCCAGTATGGATCGGCAGTAGAAGGCTGCACTTGCGCTGATAAAAGTGCCAACATGGCTAAAGGCAAGGTGGTAGGTGTAGCTGGCTCTCCAGTGCTAGCAGCCATCTGCTGGGCCCTCCAAGTAAGATTCTTTATCTGCCCCCAAGTGGGCAACTTGGCCTGTTTGGTGGTTACCATAGGCTCTGGGTGCTTAGACTCACTCAGCAGTAGCCTCTTCATTTTTCCCTCTAGATTCTGGTCCTGTTTGGCGTACCAGCCTCTCCGGGAGCCAGTGCAAGCTTTTGGCATGCTGTGGGAAAACACAAACATGCCCTCTTCCCTAAATTAGTACTGGATCTGGTCCTGACCATTGCCCAGTAAGAGGGTCCTTCCAGCACACCTGTGCATAGGTATGCTGGGACGTTGCACACCAGAACCTCTGAGCCGCAGATTTTCCATTAGCATCTAAATTTAAAAAATTTAAAATAAATAAAGCATGGTTAAGGTAATTCTGCGGTGTCATGGGGTATAATTCCCCCCTTTTTATTTTTTGTAATTGTTGTTTCAAAGTACCATTAGCTCTTTCAACAATACCTTGTCCTTGCAGGTTATAGGGGATTCCAGTTTTATGAATAATACCCAATTGTGCACCTGGAACTTTTTTCCAGTACAGACAGGTCCATTGTCAGTTTTAAGACTTTTTGGTTGTCCCATAGTGGCAAAACATATTAAGCAACGAGGAATACAGTGCTTGCTCACCTCCCCGGATTATAAAGTAGCCATTAGAAATCCGGAAAATGTGTCAATAGTAACATGTACATACTTTAATTTTCCAAAACTAGGGACATGGATCACATCCATTTGCCACAACTGGTTGGGCAATAAACCTCTGGGATTAACTCCCAAATGTGGCACAGAGAGTAATTCTGGGCAGGACTGACACTGTTTGACTATTTGTCTAACTGCTTCTCTAGTAATTTTAAACTGGAGGCTGAGGCTGTTGCTATTCTGATGATGGATGGCATGAGATTTTTCTGCTAATTGTTCTTGGGTGAACAAAACTCTTGTGGCCTGATCAACTAATAGGTCTAGTAATAATTAATGTCGTTTTCTAATACTTTTTTTTAAATCGAATTTATTTAAACAATACAACAAAATTTAATCAACAATATAGTTGCCATTGTTTTCTACTACTTGTGACCAACGCTCAGGAAGCATTTTAATCCCTCTGTTATAAAATTCTTGTGATTTTGATGCAAAAAATTCGGTCAATGCATTTTTGAGGCATTCTTCATTATTAAATTTTTTTCCAAGACTAAAGTTTTGCAAGGAACGAAACAAATGGTAATCGGAAGGGGCAATATCAGGAGAATATGCAGGTTGAGGGAGAACTTCCCATTCCAACTGGCGCAGTTTTTCAGCAGTGATTCTTGCAGTATGCGGTCATGCGTTATCGTGGTGAAGTATTACGCCCTTCCGATTAATCAGCGCGGATTCTTTTTCTCTTAAAGCTTGGGCAAACCTTTCCAATTGGGCACTATACACTGCACTTGTAATGGTTTGGTTAGATGGTAAAAGTTCATAATGAAGAATTCCTTTAAAATTCCACCAAACACACAACATCACTTTTTTCGCATGCAAGTCAGGTTTTGGCGTGGGCTGCAGAGCCTCATTTTTGTCCAACCATTGAGGCCGCCTTTTCAAATTAACATACAGCACCCATTCTTCATCTCCGGTAACAATTTGCTCTAAAAACGGCAAACGGTTTTGACAAGAGAGGAGCGAACTGCAAATTGTGACTCTTTGATTACGGTTGTTGTCGGTCAACTCATGAGGAACCCATTTTCCAAACTTTTGGACTTTGCCAAGTGCACACAATTGATTAGAAATTGTTTTTTGTGAACAATTTAAAGTTGTCGCAAGCTCTTGTTGGGTAATTTGAGGATTTTGCACCAAATGAGCTTGAAGAGCTTCTTGATCAAAATTGGACACACGGCCTCGACCACTCTTGTCATCTAACGAAAAATTTCCCTCGCGAAATTTCTCAAACCAACGCTGGCATTTTCTGGCGCTAACTGCATCTTGACCAAGAGCACTACAGATGTTTTTTGCAGCCTCACTTGCTTTTCTTCCTAATTGGAACTCGTAAAGCATGCAGTGCCGAATATGCTCTTCATCCGCCATCTTCTTAGCCCTAGTTTTGCAACAAAAACCAAACCAAACATAAACTTTTTCAAGCAAAACTTGTTAATTGCACTTCACACGTTCTGTAGATACCACGTGTTTGCAGGTTATGTCAATACAAGTCAAGCAAGATTTTAAACGAATGTTTAAAAACGACATTAATTATTACTAGATCCGATATTTCATTGCCTTGAGCTAAAGGTCCAGGTAGGCCAGTGTGAACTCGGATATGGCCAAAATAACATTTTTCAGTCCTTTGTTGAAGTTCTTTTTTGATAGCTCTAAATAAACTCTGAACATTACTATTAGAGGTTCCTATAAAAGGAACAGTTTCTATGACTTGTAATGCCCTATGTACTGATATCAGAGTACAGATTAAATCTCTGTTCAGATACCTTTTGAATAGCATCAAGGACAGCTTGTAGCTTGACTTCCTGAGCTGAATGGCATCCAGTTTTCCAAGAAGTAGTTTTTCCTAACATAGTATAAGCTGCAGTTCCATTGGAGGAGCCATCAGTGAATATTAATAATGCACCTGTTAGCGGTTCAGCAGATACTTTTCCAGGAAAAATAAATTGATGTAAGCTAGCAAATTGCAACAATTTATCAGGGGGTAATGATTATTCAGTCTCCTTGCATAATTAGCAAGAGAGATGGTCCAAGTATCGCTGTGCTGAAATAACCAATCCTGTTGTTTGGAAAAAGGTAGACAAATGAAATGAGGCTCTCTTCCTAATAATTGACAAGATTCAGTTCTCACCATGTGAATCAAGGTTGCTACTAATTCATGATATGGGGTAAGAACTTTAGAAGGAGAAACTGCTGAGTACAGCCATATTAGCTGTCCTTTCTGATATATTATACCTTGTTCCCAGGCTCCATCCGCTTGAAATTTAAAATGCCACATTTTTCCTACAGATAAGGATCTCAGATTCTGATAGGCCTGAAAAGAGGAATGGAAGAATTTCTAACTGTGCCTTTAAGCCCCCTAACAGAACACGGTGAAAAGTATCCAAGGAGTCAATGGGGGTTTTGGGGTCTCATTGGGGCGTAGGAATTTCTCTCCTCACTGCAGCCGCCACCTCCAGCTACTCTAAACAACCCCTGGAGGGAATAGACACCAGGTGGGCGGAGGCAGGGCTCCCATGGAGGCGTTTTTATCCAGCAGTCCACTCTGTTCCCACTGGGAAAAACGCTTGCCTCCTGCTAAGGTGGCATGGGGGAACTGGTGATCCCTCCACTGTAGTCAGACTTCCTGACCTTTCTGAAAAGCTCTTACTAATTTTAAAATTATAACTAAAGAGTTGATACACATACAACGACCAAACGGCCCACAAAATATTTTATTTTTCTTTTAAAGATTTTACAATGTACTGTAATCATTAATTACTTTAAACTTAAATGGCCAATTGAGACAAACAGTTCTGAGACCGTTCCTCCACCACTAATGAAGACTGGGTGGAAGTGGTGTCTGAAATAAGATTCATTTAGTTTTTGAGCTTGCTGGGCAGCCTTGGTGACTTTGCCAGCTCAAGCTTCCTTCTTGTAAATAGTTAATTTTAGAATTTGGTCTCTGCTTTTAACTTTTTGGATGACCACAATTGATATAATTTCATACCTTTAAATTAATAAACATAGACATAAATTTTGTTAGGTGGGCCGATTTCCCTCTGGCAGAAAGCAAAGCTCCACTGGGGAAAATGAATCCCAGTGGCCACTCCGGGCGTTTTGCTAGCCATCAGAGCACTCAGCTTTAAACAAATTAAAGGTTTCTTTCTTTTTCTTTTTTCTTTTTCACAGATTTTCACACTTATATGAACAAATAATTATACCCAAGCAGACAAACAAATTATCAAACAAATGTCTGTACTTATACCCTTTCAGTAAACAAGTAACATTACAGTGTTTCAACAAAATAGAAATGGCATTCATGTTGGACAAAGGAAGCCAGACTAATATCCTAAGAACTATGAGGGGAAAGTTATCCTACAGACCGGCGTTGACCTGGGAAAAAGAGTGGTTAAATCAAAAGTATTAACATCAGAGCCGTAATCGTCCGCCCATTTCTTGAAGTCCTGAAAAATTTTTCAAAAAACACTGTAGAGGGGAACACAGAGTCACTGATAAACCTTGACCCATTTTGACAGAACAAAACATAAAACACAAAACAATTAGGCCTGACATAAACATGACAGAACACAAGACACCTGGGGCTGAGGACACCGTCGTGTCCTTCGGCCAGAGCCTGGAGGTTAAGCTTCGTCCAGCCCTCCAAAGACTCATACCCTTTTCTAGGTTTCTAAGTCTATAGTTCCTTCCTCTGGGAACCAGGGGCAGACTTCTTAACTGTTTCTGCCTTGCTTTTACGCCTCTAGAGGGAAGCATACTCTTAAGAACTTGTACGAATAGCACTTGGCTATTCCCTTGCCCCATATTTTTACTCCCGCTATTACACTCCTTGCCCCAATCCCACCTTATTCCAGACACATCCTCTTTGCTCCTTGGGCAGTGTCCTCTACCTTAGTCCCATGTTTTCATGTTCCTGTTTCGGGCGCCACTTGCTGGAACCTGCCGGCAACGAACAGTACCTGAATGAGGGGGTGAGGATAAGAAAAGACAGACAAGAACAGATGGGGTTGGGAGGGCTCAAGACCCGAGGTCTGCAGCCCCGAATTTTATTTTTCCAACCTTTAAATACAATTCTGAAGAAGGAAATATTTACTTCAGGCAAATCGTGCAGGTGGCTGTTTCTGCTAACATGATGAGTTCCTGTACAGATAAGTTCCTTCAGCACCTGACCTTTTACAACCATCTGACCTTTTATAACTCCTTTTACAGCTCCTTCTGTGTCAGCAGGCTCCTATCAATTGTTTTACCTAAAAGCAAAGACATCTGCAGTTAGCAGCATTCCTAAGGGTAGTAGTAATTTTCCACTTAGATTAATGGAAAAGGGGGGCACATGGAAAACTGTGTCCTATACCCATGCCTGCATTCAGGCATATAGGACCCGTGCATTCAGGGCAGCTCCCCACATGTTTTGGTGTGAGTCTTTCGGGGTTTAGCTTACTTGGGACCCTCTGTACTTGTCTGTTTTCTTCCCCATATCAGGGAAATTTTCAGTCATTATTTCTTCAAATAGATTCTCTAATCCTTGCTACTCTTCTTGTCCTTCTGGCACCTCACCATATGTATGCTACTTCATTTCATGTTGTCCCAAAGCTCCCTTAGGCTCTCCTCCTGCTTTTTAATTTTTTTTCTCCAGTTAGGTGTTCAGAATGGGCTTGTTCTCTACCTTATCTTCTAACTTCAGTCCTCCACTTCTTCTAAGTCTACCATTAAGACCTTCTATCCTAGGGTTTTTTGTTTTAATAGCTATATCACTTTTGATTTCTTCCTAATTTTTGCATAAGTTGTTGATTTTCTCATCTATCCCTTTTATGAATCATAAAATCATTACTCTGAATTCTTTTGCTGTCATATAGCATGCCTTTATTTCACTTATTTCTTTTCTTGGTGATTCCTCTTTTTCTTTCCCCTTGGGATTGTTTTGTTGTCTCCCCATTTTAGCTATCACCAGAAGGTCCAAGCATTGAGTTGTGGGGGGCCTGAGCTGTGTGCAGTAGGAGTGTCGCACCATCCAAGAGTCACTGAAGAGCTTCAACATCAAGATGTGTGGTTGCCAAGGGTCAGCAGGAGCCACACACACCAAGAATCAGAGTCACTAGCACTCAGTGCAGCCTAATGCACACATTCGCATCAGGGTCCCCACATACACCATGCTGAGAATGAGTCCTCGCTGGTGTGTGCCAAAAGTCAGAATCCTCAAGCACATGCCTGGAATCAGAGTCCCCATGTGCACACACCAAGAATTGAGAATTGGAATTTCTGTCACTCGGTGCAACTTCATGCATGTGCTGAGAATTAGGGTCCCTTTGCGCACATGCACTAAGAATTGGGTCACTGGTGCTCAGTGTGTGCACACTGAGAATCAGGGTTCCTGGGCATACTTGGTGAGAAACAGAGTCCCTAAATGTACATACTGAGAGTCAAAATCTCTGGTGCTCCATGAAGCCTCCTGTGCAGTGAACAGGATCTCTGGCCTTCTTGGGGGGCCAGATTGCACAGCCACCCAGTGTCAGTGGGAGGCCTGCTTGCACACCATGGGAAACAAACTTTCTGTGTGTACATGCCCAGAATCAAAGTCAGGTTGCATAGCCACCCTGTGTCAGTGGGAGGCTGGCTTGAACTCTGCAGGAAAGACTCCCCATGTGGCATGCCCAGAGTCAAAGTCAGGTTACACAGCTGCCATGTTTTGGCAGACCTATTCACATGGCGTGGGTCTAGCAGGTCCTATGCCACTGTAGCGGGCCGGTAAGAGGGGGATGAGCACTGTGACTTACAGAAATCTGGGGCAGGGATGTCTGGAGTCTTGGTGTCTGTGGGACTGCAGTTGTGGTAGCAGGTCTTTGTCCCAAGTGGCTAAAGGGTCTTGGTTTGTATCTGAGGCCAGAATGGGCTAGGATCCTAATTGCAAGCAGTTCTGCCCTTCAAGATGCATGGATTCTGTGCCAACGCTGGCCACCCCAAGGTGTTTAGTGCCAGTAGGGTTTTGCAGTCTAAGACTGCCCAGTCTGCCAACCCCCACAAAAGTCCTGCAGAATCTAACTGTCCCTAGCTCACACACACATGCCACACATGTCCACACACTCCTCTTGTGCTCCATCACTCTCCCCCACACTCTCTTTTCCTGACTTTTTGCCAGTTGTTGCCATCTACCCATCTCCAAGAATTTAAATTTAGCCAAAAATTTCTATTATTTGCATGAGCCACTTCTCTGTTTTAAAAACCTGTGATTATTGCCAGCAAGCAGCTATTTTCATTTTCTGCTCTTGCTCTATGCAGGAACCTGCTCAAGTGCCTTAACCTACATTAGCTCATTTAATTTTCACACAGAATATACAAGGTATATTTGTTATCATTCCCATTTGACAATTGAGTAAATTAAGATACAGGGAAGGACTCTTCCCAGGAAGAGACAATTAGGTACAGGCATGTTGCCTTAAGAAAGTCATGCATCCAGGGCAGGAACAGAAATAGGTGCTGGGGCAACTTCTGAGTATCCACCAGGGCACACTAGGAGTCTTGGAATTTTATTTTTTTAAATTCCCTATTGAGTTCCTTCTAATAACTGTACAATTATGGTAGCTTTTTTCTGAGCCCAAATTCCAATCAACCTTAATACCTACACAGGAAAGAATAGTTGACTGAATGCTAGGAGCCCAGACAGGATTTTCTGGCTATTTTAACTGCCTCTGCCTGGAATATCTTCTCTCTTCTGGCAGTGACTCCACTTTAGTCCTTCTCCCTCTACCCCAGACACCCCCAAAGGCTCTCTGACCAGCACTTGACAATTTAGCCAAACCACCCAAGAACTTTCTTCTTAAGATTGAAAACATAATTCTACCCCCACTGCATCTGTATCTTCTCCCTAGGACAGCTAGTGACATAATATTTAATATCACAACCCACCCAACATTATCCTAGGCCTTAGGAATGCCACTAAACCTACCCTTTCCTGGGCCTCACACCTTTCCAGAACAGGATGAAAACTTCTCATCTTTTGTATTCCCTCTCAGGTTGAAGTATCTTGGGGTGTGAAGTGGGAAGGACATGAAGATGATGGGTTAGGAGTGCAGAAGGTACTTCCTGTCTGAGGATAAGAGTAAGCTTCATAACTGCAGTTTTGCCCCAGTCAAGCCACAGGGAAAGTGGCCTTGAAAGAAGTTCAAGTTTGCTTTTCTGAACTTTTCTGCTCTGGCATGGGTCTAATTTGGATCATTAGGTTTAGGTTTGTCTACTTGTTGAGTCTCTTTAGACTAAAAATATGTTGTTCACCTTCATCCCCACACTCCATCATCCATTGACTACCCTCATAAGCACCCCAGACACAGCTCTCAGATTTCCAGATGATGCTGGGCATTCTGTAAATGCATGACTAGATTAAAGAGATAAATTGGCCAAGTTCTACAGTCTTAAGGATCACATTGAATTGGACTGTGGCCACAGGAGGTTTATAGTGCTTAGGACTGGCACTTAAATTGAACATCAGAGAATACTTCTTCATTCTCCACCCCAAGCTAACAAGCTCTGAGTAAGGAGAACATTGACTTACAGCTGGGATGGTTACAGATTCCCTGTGAGGGTTTTAGTCAACATTGGCAAAGTAGCCCACATCTTTTTAAAAAAAATATATTTTTATTGATTTCTGTGAGGAAGAGAAAGGAAGAGAGAGATAAAAACATCAATCCTGAGAGAGAATAATTAATTAGCTGCCTCCTGCATTTCCCCTACTGGGTATTGAGCCTGCAACCTGGGCATGTGACCTTGACCAGAATCAAACCTGGAACCCTGCAGTCTACAAAGCCTAAATCTTGAACACAAGTAATCCCTAGAAGTATTTGAAGCCTGGGGTGCAGTGAGGGTAACTAAACCCAAGTCCTGAATAGATAAACACAAGTACTGGGCAAAAGGCTTATTATCACAAGGAAAGGTCAGCTTATTGGCATTAAAACAAAATCTCCTCACCACGTGCTGACCTAAAAGATGTGTCAAGATTGCAGTGATGATGTGTCTTACTGCATCCTATCAGGTGGAACTCAGTTGCACTTTGTCTTATTACTGACAATGATCACTTCGATCACCTAATCACACTAGGCTCTGCTGTAAAAGTTATATTTACTTCTTTAAAATTAAAAGAACATTGTGGAATGCAATTTAAAACTATATGTATGTTTGTACTAATCAAACTTTTAATTTATGCATTTCTATCAGTAGGAATGTATGGTGTCCTAATTTATTCAATAGGTAATGATATTTTCCTATAAATATTTTGCTGCTCAAATTCCATTATTTTGCTGATGGGAGTCCTTTAAATTTAGTATCTTCATCCTTTTGGTATCCTACCATTATTCCTTGAGCATCTCCTTGGCCTTTCCATAAGTTGTTCAAGACTCATTGTACACTTGTGCCTGACTCATGTCTGAGTATAATCATTTCTCAAAGACCCCAGATTTCTTGGAGAATGGTATTTAGAAGGCAAGATCTAGGACTTTATGGACAGACAATGACCTGAGATAGGCTTTTCCTTTATTCTCTTCAGAGTAGAAAAGACAGGGAGAGAGAGTTCCTGTTCTAAGTGAGTCCATAACACCACATCTCTATATGTCACGTCATCCTGAGGGAGAGAATCTCAGGAGAGGTAAGGCTCCCCTCAAAGTCAGGCATGGAAAATGGGAGCAAGGCATTAAGCAACATTGTAGGATTTACCTTTTTATTTCATATCCTTTGGTCCTTTTATTTATTTTTTTAAAATATATTTTTATTTATTTGTGAGAGAAAGGGAGAGTGAGTGTTAGAAATATCAATGAGAGAGAATCATTGATTGGCTGCCACCTAGATGCCCCCCCCTCACACACACCCTTCATTGGGGATCAAGCCCTCAACCTGAGCATGTGCCCTGACCAGGAATTGAACTGTGACCTCCTGGTACATGGGCTGAAACTCAACCACTGAACCCCATCAGTGGGGCTATTTTATTTTGCTATACTAAAGGCCCAGTGCAGGAATTCGTGCATGGGTGGGGTCCAGCTGGCCCAGCCCCAATCAAGAGGTTGGCTGGCTGGCCACCATGATCAGGGCTGGGCCAGTTGTGGGAAGGGGCCATGGGCCATTGCCTGGCAAGCCCCATCTTCTGTTGGGGTTAGGGGGGGGGGGGACTTATTGGAGGTAGGACCAGGCCATGGGGAGGGGCTGAGGGTGGTAGGCCAGCTGGCCCCACCCCAAAATGGGGTGGGGATGTGCTGATCGGGGTCCAGTGGCCTGGGGGAGGGGCCATGGTTGGTTGGCTGGCTGGTCCTGCGTCTGATAGGGTAGTGGGGGCCCATAGAGAGTGTGGCCAGCCAGGCCAAGGGGCTTAAGGTTGGCCAGCCAGTCCCACCCCATATTGGGGTGGAGGATGTGATCAGGGGTGGGCCGGCCAGGGGGAGGGGCTGTGGGCCTATCATGGTGGGGAGGGCTGATCAGGGGAGGGCTGGCAGGGGAAAAGGGGAGGGTGAGGCATTTGGCTGGAGGCCCACTCTTGATCAGGGTGGGAGAGACCGATTAGGGTCAGGCTGGCAGTTAGGTGGGACGGTGAGGTTAGTCAGCCAGCCTTACCCCTGATTGGGCTGGTTCACTGACCACAGTGGGTGTCATAGTGACCAGTCATCATGGTTGTTATGGCTGTTATGGTTGCTGGTTTTTCAGATAGATAGATGGATAGATATTTTTAAATTTTTAATTATATTTGATATACAATATTATATTAGTTTCAGGTGTATACCTCAGTGATTAGACATTATAAAACTTATTAAGTAATCATCCCAATAAATCTCATACCTATCAGACACCATACATAGTTATTAGAATATTATTGACTATATTCCCAATGCTGTATTTTGCATACCATAACTATTGCCTGTGATTAGAGTACTCTATTGGTAAAGTATGAAAAAATGAATTAGACTGGGGGACTATCATGGTAATTAGGTCACAGAAACCATTCTACTAAGGCCTAACAATGTCTACCATAGTGTGGGCATGTAGTAATTGTTTTGTAAAAAGTAATTATAAATAAGCATTTTAATGAATTTTCTGATATATGCTAAATCTGTTCACCTAGAGAGTATAGTCTGCCATTTTTGCAAATAAGTTTTCTAACTTTTTTTTTCTTTTTTAATATTCTCTTGGCTTCATTGATTTCTGCTTCTGTAATCCCTACTGTGTACATGAATGTTGATGTATATTGCCTTTCTCTTTCTCACTCTACTTTAGAAGATTTGTGAAAAACTTTCTAAAGTCAGTTTTGCTTTATTGTGTTATATACACTAAAGGCCCAGTGTATGAAATTCATGCATGGGGTGGGGGAGGTTCATCTCAGCCCAGCCTGTTCCTCTCCAATCTGAGACCCCTTGGGAAATATCAGACTGCTGGTTTAGGCCCAATCCCAGGAATCGGGCCTAACTGTCAGTCAGACATCCCTCTCACAATCCCAGATTACTGGCTTCTAACTGTTCACCTGCCTGCCTGCCTGGTTGCCCCCAAGTTCCCTCCCTGTCTCCCCTGCCCTCCTCCCTCGCCAGCCTGATCAGCCCTAACTGCCTTCCCTGCCAGACTGATCACCTCTAACTGCCTCTGCCTGCCAGCCTGATCACCTGTAACTGGTCCCCTGCCGTTTTGGTTGCCCATAACTGTCCCCTGCTGCCAGCCAGGTGGCCTCCAACTTTCTCCTTTCTGCTGGCCTAGTTGCTTCTAACTGCCCCCCACCCCGCTGGCCTGGTCACCCCTTACTGACCCCCTGCTGGCCTGGTTGTCCCCAACTGCCCTCCTCTTCTGGCCTAGTTGCTCCTCACTGTCCCCCTACCAGCCTAATATTCCCCAACTGCCCCTGTTTGCCAGCCTGGTCACCCCTAACTGCACCCCCTGCCAGCCTGGTCATCTCCAGCTGTCCCCCTTGCTGGCCTGGTCACCATGAACTGCCCCTCTGCCAGATTGGTTGCTCTTCATGTCCCCCTTCCCCCCCAACTGGTCTGGTTGCCCCATGCAGCCTGCTTGTTCAGTTGTTTGGTCATCTATCACTAACTCCCTGTTGGCCTGGTTGTAGACAGCCATCTTGTGAGAGTGTGAGGGTTAATTTACATATTACCTCTTTATTATATAGGATTGTGCAACCTACTATTCCAGTGTCTCCATCATACTTTAAAATGGTATCATATTTTTCAACTTTATTATTGCCTGTAACAGAAATAAGCAACATTCCTCTAAATCTCATCAAGATTACAAACAGACATTTGTTGTAATTCCTAGTATTTTTCTCATTTAAATTTCTAATGATTCATGTGCAATGACTTTTCTCTTTATAACAGTTTAATTTTTTTAGTATCTGAATTTAAATGGATTTTGCAGATGATATATGGGTTTCTGGACAAATCTTTCTTGAATAGTTGAAGAAGAAAGGAGCTGTTCAAATCAGTTGTAGTTTTACTATACTGAACCAGAGATCGTGAATTTTATACATATGAGGGGGGCAGAAGGCAGAAGGGGGTGAGGATGATGGAAAATAAAGATGTAGCTGTCAGAGAAGTAATTTTAATACCTCTGGTCTTATTTTGAGTAGACTGTGGTACCTGATAGTTAATCTGGAAAGCCCTCCACCCCGCCCTTTTCCAAATGGTATAAATAACGCCACTAGGCGCTACAATGCAAGGACCTCACTTTACCTGGCATGCTGTTTGTACCAACCACAAACACAATGTGAGTACATGGTCACTTTTCATTGGTGTTTGGCATCTGGTGAATTATTTGGCTAATTAAAAATGGTCTAGACTTAGCTTTTCCTATAGTCCACTGACATTGGAATGTTCTCAATGTTAAAACTAGTGGTGTTGGTTGTATGTTGTTGTTGCTGATGTTTACCATTAGGAGTGGTGCCTATCAGGGGCATTCTGTTAAAGATGAAAGGGAGTCTCTTCCCCTAAGCCTTTATTTCCTAAGCACTATTTTCCTTTGCATGAGTTGAATTATAGATTAAACATCTCTTCTCACTCAGTGCAAATTTCCCTATAAAACAGAAGAAAAAAAATTCCTTTTAAGTTATTGACAGGTAGAAATTCTAGGTCACTGGTATGAATTTTATTACAGATTATCATTTGATGACCACATTTCAAAAACGCTTTTGCACTTTTGAAAAGGGGAAAGATAAAAGTGTAATGTTAAGAATACCATACACATTGATTGCTGTTTAAAAACAAAAATAAGCAAAGAAATATATCAACTATTTTTTATTTCAGTTATTTGATTGTTGGTAAAAATAATCTACTAGTCCATTATTAAAGTTCATACTCTGATGGAATATATGTATCCTATTTAATTAATATTTGAATGATCTCATAACTACCATATTCTATGAAAAATAGAATTAGATACTAAGCATTCCATGTATAAATAATTACTTAAAATTATAACAATTTTAGAGTGAGTGAGTCTTTAAATGTGTCCTTCTTTGGCACAGAATAATGTCTTTCTCACTGAAATTCATTAAAAATTGTAATTATTTTGTCTTATTAATATGAAAATCTTGAAGCAGATTAGCTTATATAAAAGTTAAATGTGGTGTAATTTCTGAATAAAAACAAATACATCTTTGATTTCTCCTTAATAATTTGAATATTGAGTATTATCTATATATTAGATACCCAGTTCAGGAAATTCATGCACAGGGGTGGGGGTGTCCCTCAGCCCAGCTTGCGCCCTCTCCAATCTGGGATATCCCTCTTATAATCCGGGACTGCTGGCTCCTAACTGTTTCTGCCTGCCAGCCTGATCACCCCCAAACTGCTTCCCTGCCAGCCTAATTGTCCCCAACTGCCCTTCCCTGCTGGCCTGGTCAACCCTAACTGCCCTCCCTTGACAGCCTGATTGCCCACAACTGTTCTCCTTGCTGTCCATCTTGTGGTGGCCATCTTGTGGAAGCAATCTTATCACAAAGTGAGGGCAGCCATCTTGTGATGACATTGTACGAGGGCATGATACCACCTAAGCTTTTGATATATAGGATATATAAAAGCCTAAGTGACTGTTATGACCAAATGACCGGAATGACCGGTCGACCAGTCATTATGACGTACACTGACCACCAGTAGGCAGATGCTCAACACAGGAGCTGCCCCCTGGTGGTCAGTATTCTCCCACAGCCATCTCATGGCCCTTCCCCACAGCTGGGCAACCTCCCATGACCCCTCCTCCTCCCTGGCCAGCCAACCCCTCTCTTGCAGTCCTTCTCCCCGGCACGCTGGTCCTCCCATTGGCCCTGATGGGGGACAAGGGAAGCGGACCGGCTAACCTCCCATGGCCCCTCCCCCTCCCTAGCCAGCTAACCTCCCATAGTTCCTCCCCCCAGCCAGCTTATCCCTGATAGGCCTTGATTACCAGCCAGGCTGCAGGACCCCACCCACACATGAATTCATGCACCGGGCCTCTAGTTTGAACATAATTGTAAAGGAAATTGCAGTTATATTCATTTTTAACTTTTTTGACTATACAATATTTGCAAAATAACATTAGTTGTTACATATGTAATTGTAACTAAACTTAATAAAATATATAATTTAATGTTACATCATTTTAATTTTGCTATAAAACTGAAAATAAAGCAACTTTATCAATGTTTAAATGTAAAAATCCCTGTTATTTCTCTGTAATATACAATGAAATACAAAATACATAAAATGAAATCAAATGTATAAGCAAATTTATAAATGACACAGAAAATAAACTCTATGATTTGAAATTAGAAATCATATACCTGGAGCTTAAGGTATCACAGTATAATTCACATATTTTATAAGTAATTTCAATAAAAAATAATTTTTTACTTATACATAGTCCCAATCAATATACAAACTTCACATTTTTGGAGATCTTTATTAATCCACTACCATACTCCTGCTCTCTGTTCTTGGTTTCCAGTGCTTTCAAAAAACATGAAGTCCTAAATAAAAACAAAATACAGAAATGAGTTTTCAGTAATAAAACTGAGATCAATTCTTCAATGCATAAATGCTAAGAGATATGAAATATGATGAAACAGAATGACACATCTGCTAACCAAGAAAATTGACTATTATAAATAGATCTGGGAAAAGTTGATAGCTTCAGCTTCCCATTTTAATAGCAATTAAATCCTATAATTCTGATCACTTATTAATATCTATATGAATTTAGTTATCTGATAATTTCTCTCAATTTCACTTTTTTTCAGGTCTCCTGTAATGACTCTTTTTGAATCTTTCTTCCTAAACTTTTTATATTCTTTCTCTAATAATATAACTTTTCTTAAGACTGCAATACCATGTAAAACTTTTAGATTTATTTCAGGGCATCTTAGAGTTAGAATACCACTTAGAATTATTTGGCCCAGTTTTATGATTTCTCTTCCAAGTATTCCCAGCTGGCCTCACTCCATCAATGCCTAACTAGATTTTCTCCTCCATGACTTAAAGTCAAATCTTATGGATTTTGTCTCTCACACCTATCATTTTGTCTCTCACATCCCATCAACAGAAATAAGTTAATCCTTCTTTGAAATCACTTGCAATTACTCTACTGCAATTATACCTCTCTTCAATCCATTTCTCAGTCACCAGGATTTATCTTTCTAAAATTTGGATTTATAACTATTTTACTTATAGCTATTTTAAATGTAATGAGTTAACTAAACCATTTTCAATGTCTTCTCAATGTCTATTAGAAGTTGCAGTCCTTAAAAGTCCTTTTGTAGAAGCCCAATCTATCTTATAATCATTTACTAACAATCCCACTACCAACCCCAACCCCATGTCCCATCTATCCAGACATCATATACTGCCTTATCTTCCCTATACAATTACATAATTATCAGATCTTTAAAAAATCAATAATTAATTATCAATAGCCAGTCAATGTTGAAATTTCTATGAATGTCTGTATATGTCTTTTTATACTGGTTTGTTCAATGCAGTATAGTCTACAAACTGCATTAAGTTGATGTCTTTAAAGTCTCTCTCATTTTATTATCTTTTTTATTTTCCTGACATTTATTTGTTGAAGGAAATGGATCCTTTTGCTGTATATTCTCTCATATTTTATTTTTTTCTGAGTGCATCCCCAAATAAACATTTAAGATAGTATTCATTTAGATGTTCCAAACCTTGCTTGCAGATTGAAATTACCTGGAAGTGATGTAAACAGCTTGAAGGCTTGGTCCCATTTCTAGAGATTTTGATTGACTATTTGCGTGCCGTCTTTATACAGGCAGTTTAAAAAGCTACCTACGTGTTTCTACTGTGTAGCTAAGATTGAGAACAGTTGTTCTCTCCCAGGTGTCCTTGAGTTTTGTTGCATATTGAATCACTTGGAGAGCTAAACAACAAACTTTTGATTGTGAGCTTCTGATTTAATTGAATGGGGGTATGATTTGATATTTGGGGTTTTTGAAATCTCCCTAAATGACTTAATGGAAGACAAGTGTAGAATCACTGCTCTATTCTGTGTGTGTCTACTGGCAGTTCCATCTGGTGGCTGGATTGGATGCACTTTTATTGCAGTTCACACTCAAGTAGTAGAACATTTAATTTAATAATGAATCAGGACAAAATCTCCCCATTTCACTGGGTTCTACTCCACCTTAGTCCATATCTGAGTGCACCTATTTTGATGTTTAAATAGAAGCCCCAAAGTCCTCTATAAGACACAGTTTTTCTTATTGCCTATGTGAAACTGTAGAATTTCCTGAGAAATTAGTCACCTGTGAATTCAGACCATCAGAAGAAAATGGCATTTCAGAGCTAGGATTAAATGGCACCCCCTTTGAATAAAATCTATAAATTTAAGGAAGTCATTTAAAAAGGTACGCTTTACTGAATCGTTCAGAATGATATTAAAGAAATACCCAAGATAAGCAAGAATATGCTTACAATGAGGAAACATGCACCAAGCATCACAGCTTTCATTTTCACATCAAGGTCTAAAGGGAACTGGATCCCAAAGTTATCAGTATCTGTAAATGCCTCTCTCACAAAACCAGTCCATTGCTTGGAAATCTTGCCAATCACATTTTCTTCATCAAGAGATTTAATCTAAATAAAAAAAAAAATGATGGTCTTAAAGAATTCTAGAAAACTAATAATAAAACAACTTTTAAATCTGTAATAAAATGAAACAAATGTGTTATTAAGCTTACGTGCAATACATAACTATGAACAGTATATTGTTAATTGGATACATATAAATTCCTGTATTTATAGATACATGAAAAAATTGTTCCTTTGCTACAGAAAACTTGTATCAAAGTAGTTTTACTGCCTGGCCAGCTTGCCTCAATGTTGAGCACTGACCTATGAACCTGGAGGTCACGGTTTGATTCCTGGTCAGGGCACATGCAGTTGCAGTAGGGGGAGTGCAGAAGGCAATCGATCAATGATTCTCTCTCATCATTGATGTTTCAATCCCCCTCTCCCTTCCTCTCTAAAGTCAATAAAAATATTTTTTAAAAGAAAGTAGTTTTACTGAAATATTTTACATTTTATTATTATATATTAAGACACAGTACTAAATTATTTTAAGTGATTTAAAACAAAATTTAAGAAGGAAAAGAAGCAAATATTAAATATTTATTTGATGAAATTTCTAGAAGCATTCCGGAAGGTAGCAAACTAAACCACATGTGACATCTGCTTTAAGACAAGCACAGGGTTGACATAGGCTGATTGATTACATGTGATGAGGGTGACATTACTACTCACTGTCAATAGACAAATAGGAAGTGCTAAGGGCCTGGGAAGGAGGACTAGCAGTTTTGAGTGAAGGAAAGTATCTAATAAGTAACTAAAAGGGATGCTATAGGTCCAGGGTTGGATAAAACTGGACAACAGAGAGTGAGGGAACAACAAAATAGGAAAGGTGTATGAAAAAAAAGCTCTGAAGTAAATTTTTAAAATTTATCTTAAAATTCTGCCTGAGGAAATTCCAGGACCACTATAAAGAGTTGGACAGTTGCACCTCACCAACTGGGCATACGGCAGCTGATGGTAGCCACACTCACCATGTTGTGTACACATAGGGTTATGTCAACCCAGGAAGAGATATGTTCTTTTTATTTTATTTTTTTAAATTATTTTTATTTTTATTTTATTGATTTTGTACAGAGAGGAAGGAAGAGAGATAGAGAGTTAGAAACATCGATGTGAGAGAGTCATCGATCAGCTGCCTCTTGCACACCCCCCACTGGGGATATGCCCGCAACCAAGGCACATGCCCTTGACCGGAATCGAACCCGGGACCTTTCAGTCCCCAAGCCGACGCTCTATCCATTGAGCCAAACCAGTCCTGAGATATGTTCTTTTTAAATGTACACAAGGTAGCACATGTGCCAGCAACATCCTTTGAAGCCACAGCTCAAGTTGGAGCTGCTAAATAAATGTGGGAAAACTAAAAACAGTTGACTCATTTTATTCTGGTGTAGGTGCTTAAGTTCTTAACAAACCTGAAATATGCTTTTAACATGAAGACTGTGATAGCATGGGTTGCTGTTGATCAATATTTATCCACCCCTCCCACTGTAGGCCCAAGTATTCTTCTCTGAACTTAGGCTTGGCCATGTGACTTGTTTGACCAATGGAATTCAGTGCATATGACAGCAAGCAGAGACCTTAAACATTGCTAAGTGGTTTGGCCTGGCTCTTGCTCTCCAGTGATCAGCCACCAGAAAATCATGTAGTTCTTGCTAAGGCTCTAGAATGAGCATACTTGGAACAGGCCCAAGGCCAACTTCAAGCCTAAATCAGTGCTGTCCAGCTGAGCCTATATGTATCCGCTGAGACACAACTGACCTGCAGATGCATAAGCATGAGAGCAAATGCCTGTTGTTTTAAGCCACTGATCTTTAGGGTTTTTATGTTATACAACGCAGTACTGGGAAAACAGACTAAATTAATCTTATGCACCCTTTAGTGTTTTATCTGCTAATAGCTATAATCTAAGAATTTGTAGCTTATAAAGTAATCTTATTTTATTTTTTAAAAATTTATTTTTAATGTTGAAAATGAACAATACAGAGGATAACTTATGAGCCACAATAATGCTGCACTAGATTTAACAGATATTAATATTTTTTTATTCCTATAGTTCAGAAAGTAAAAAAAAAATGATCTACAGCTGAAAAGTCAATAGGACTAAGATATTTTTAGCTAAATTCTAGATACTTAAAAAAACAGAAAAATTATATAATGAAATTATTTTAACTTCTGAAAAAATAAACTGATATTACTATTAAATTTAAATGTTAATTATTAAAGAATCTAGAGGCCTGGTGCACAAAATGTTAATTACTAAAGAAACTAGGGGCTTGGTGCATGAAATTCATGCATGGGTAAGTGTGTGTGTTGGGGGGGCCCCTCAGCTCAGCCTGCACCCTTTCCAATCAGAAATATCCAACTGCCAGTTTAGGCTTGATCCCTGGGATCAGACATCTCTCTCACAATTCTAGACTACTGGCTTCTAATCGCTCACCTGGCTACCTGCCTCGTCACCCCTAACTGCTCCCCTTGCCAGCCTGACTGCCTCTCACTGCCTCTGTGTGCCAGCCTGATTGCCCCTATCTGCCCCCCCCCTGCTGGCTTGGTCACCCCTAACTGCCCCCTGCTTCTGGCCAGGTTGTCCCCAACTGCCCCATCCCTGCCGGCCTGGTCACCTCACACAGCCTGCTTGTTCAGTCATTTGGTCATCCCTCATTAACACCTCTGCCAGCCTGGCCATAGGCAGCCATCTTGTGATGGAGTGTCAGACAATTTGCATATTACCTCTTTATTCTCCTGTATAATAAAAGTATAATATGCTAAGGGTCTGGTCATCTGGCCATTCAGCCAATCAAAGCATAATATGCTGATGATATTCTAAGGCCATTCAACCAGTCGCTATGACATGCACTGACCACCAGGGGGAAGATGCTCTAACTAGTAGGTCAGCTTGCTGCTGGGGTCTGGCCAATCAGGACTGAGTAAGATGGGCCATACATGCCCTAGAGCCCTCCCATGTCTCTCTCTGGCCCTGATCATGCACCAATGGGGTCTTTCACAATTGGGGACCCCTCAGAAGATGTTGGAGAGCAAGTTTCAGCATGATCCCACAATCCAGACCAAGGGACACCAGTGGTGCATGAATTCATGCACTGGGCCTTTAGAATAGGATAATAGATAAAGGTATTCTAGAGATTCTTAGCCATTTATCTACTTTAATATTATCTCAGCACATTCTCTGTCACCTCTCTGTACTCTTCTTTAGCATGTATGCAGGAGTAGTTTATTCTAGCTTTCCATCCCTTCAAATATTTTTATCCCTTTAAATTTAAATGTTCCTCCTTTATTTTCCTAACATAGATTTTCATTTCAGTAATTTTATCTTCATCTGTATCAAAGTCCTTTCCAATGAGGTTTTATCAATGGTTCTTCATTCTACTATCTGTCTTGCTTTCAAATCTTCCTGTCCTTTAATATTAGTTCCATTCTTCTCCTTATACTTCTTGTTTTGTCTAATGTTTATTTAAATACTTCTCATATGATTGATTACAGATTGCTCCATTATATAAAGTTTGTTCTTGGTGGATTATTTCTAGAGCATTATCCTCTCATGGCTTCAATCATCTGTGTGTTGAAAACCTCTCAACTTTTCCCTCTACATACACAAAATACAATATAACTCAAATACAAATTATTAGCTTTTCATAAATCAACTAGTTCTCCTCCAAGATTCTTAATGTGGCCAATGGCATTATTATTCATTCAGCTTCTTATCTTTAGACATCAGAATAATCTCCCAATTTTTTCATCTTCACCTGAAATCAAATCTATGAATCAGTTTCACTTAGTACATTTATTAAATGTCTCTTGATTTCTTCCTATAGAATAACTTCTGCTCTTGCTATTTTTTATATATACCAAGTTGCCATGCCAATTCACATCCAAATGGAATTCATATTCCATAATGGTTCCTCATATTGATAATTACTGCATTCAAACTTACCATCAGCTAGCTTTCAAGGTGCTATTTTCTTAATTCACTAGAAAAATTTTCAACATGAAAATTTTCAACATGAAAATTTCATGTTTCAAGGTGCTATTTTCTCAATTCACTAGAAGATGTTACTTAATAGCACCATTCTAGATGCACAGGAGTAGAGTTAATTTATTACCTATAATAGATGCTCTAAAGCATCCATCGAGAAGAATTGCTAATTACTTAGCATTAATATCAGAGTTTTACAATCAATACTTGCTTCACTAGTATTTTCACTTATTTTTAAACAAAATATATGTTAGCCAAACTTCTGTTAATATTCCCTGAAAGAACAAATACCTTTTTACTCCTCTGGATCTTTCATAGGAATGATAACTTCTATCGATACTTAAAGAACTATCATTATACATAAATCTTAAAGTCTTTACACATACATAGCCTAAATTCCACCCAACAAACTATATCCCTTTTAAAGGACTCATCTTTATATAACTAGGTTCTAACACAGGAATTCAATATCATGTAACCAGGCAGATAATATAACAGAAAGAAGCTGGCCAGTGGAAAACCTAAGAAAGACATGGGAGAGTGGCAGAGTTCCCATATATTAGTCACAACGGGCAGCATCACTTAGGTTCAGCCTGTTTTTTCCACCCTTTTATGGAAATGTGGGCCCAATTTGCCACATTTTCTTTTTTTTCCAATAGAACAAGAAAATCAAGATTAAGTTATAAAACCCCCTGATTTTTAATATTTGCAACTAAATAACATGAATTATTAAGGCTAGGCTATCTGTTGGAAAACAGCTGTAATGAAATTGCTCCATGTAGTAAGTACAAAGATATATTGTGGTTTCTAATAATCATTTTTTTTCCAAAATACATTTTTAATGATTTCATAGAGGAAGGGAGAGGGAGAGAAAAATAGAAACATCAATGCTGAGAGAGAATCATTGATCAGCTGCTTCCTGCATACCCCAGCCCACAACCTGCACATGTGCCCTAACTGGAAATCAACCACTGAGCCATGCCAACTATACTCTAACAATCAAATTTAATACAAAGGTAAAGGAGAGACCACAAAGATGTACAATTGGGTAGTTCATCTTACACTCTCTTTCTGAAAGCTCTCTTTGCATAATTGGAATTTTGGTAGGAATTCAACATGTCAGATCTTCTGAAGAGGGCCAAATGCATTGGCAGCCTGTGTTTCAAACTAACGAAGGATCAGAGGCTTTGGCAGTCAGATGTAGATGAAAAGGTTAACTTTATATTCAAAATGGGTAATGTATAGGACCTTCATACAAAACCACGTTTAAATATTAGTTGTTTTGCTTATATTTATTTGAGTTTAATGCTCTGCTTTTTTTTTTTCCATTTAGTATAATCAACACTGAAGCTCAAGGAGATTAATAACTTCCTTTCTGACCAAAGTTAAATATATGAGCAGTGTTTCCCTCTTGAGATATCAAGATACACATATTTATTTAATATATTTGTAACATCCTCACAACTTATATTATTATTATATTAGGAAAGAAATACCTATAAACATGATTACAACCCTTACCTCAAAATCAACATCTGCACAACAGCCACACACAAGACATGGACCAATAATTTTGAGTACATCCTCTCTCTTCTCATTTTGAATAGTTAACTTTGGCAGGCATGGATGCCAATTCTGAGTAACATAACCCACTGGTACACCAGGAGGAGCATAAATTTCTATCTACAAAAGCAAAAGAACATATGTAAATTGTAATAATAATAATAATGTCTAATAATGACTCTTATTTACTGAATACATTTTAAGTGTCAGACACTGTTCTAAGTATCACTTGATTTACAACAAGTTGGTGCTATTATTATCCCTATTTATGGAGGAAGTAACTGAAGAACAAAGAGTTAACTAACTTCATCAGATTCCCTAGCTGCAAAATAGATGAGATGAGTCACACACTCAGACAGGCTGCATGCATAGACTCCACTCTTAAGCACGGCTCTCTAAACCTATATATTTAAAAATTTCCATACTTATGAAATTCATGCATGGGGAGAGAAGAGGAGTGGGACAACCCTCAGCCCAGCTTGCCCTCTTGCAATCCAGGACCTTTCAGGGGATGTCTGATCCCATGATTCAGGCCTAAAACCTCAGTCAGACATCCCTCTCGCAATCTGGGACCGCTGGCTCCTAACTGCTCACCTGCCTGCCTGATTGTCCCTAACCACTTACCTGCCTGCCTGATCGCCCTGGTCTCTGGTCATTCTGGTTGTTGGGCTTTTATTATATATATAATATTGAAATTATTAAGGAACTCTTTTCTCAAACTCCTATAAAAAATAGTGGTTTAGATATATGAATAGCATCTTGATTGCTGGTGCAATTTTCAAATCTGAGTGGCAATGGCTCTATAATGGAAAGGAACTGGGGCCTGGAATCTTGGCTCTGCTATTAGTGGGGTGACCTAGGGTGAGCATGTCAAACTTGGGGCCGTGGGCTACATGTGGTCCACGATGAATATTTTTGCAGCCCATATAACAGTAAGGAAAGTTTTAATAAAAATTTTGTAACTTCTTACAATATCCAGTTATACATAATTATTAATAATGAACTACAACAATTAATAATGAACTGCTAATGACTGATTACTATAATCATGTTGCATTCATTTCTCTTATGCATCTTATGCACAGGCACACACACGATTTCTCTCCACTGATACTAGCAGCGAATATTTTAGCAGCTGATTGCCATGTGATTAATCTTGTACTGACTTTCTGGGTGTGCAATGGAAATATTTTGCTTTTGGAGAACAAGAAAAATAGATTTATTTGTGTTACACATATTAATTTGTGCAGCTACTCAGTGTCTGGTAAATTAACGCTTAAGAAAAAACCAGCATGCTCATGTGTAAGTGACATCATCCTAAACTATTTTCCAAGATCAATAATATAATGTCTGTCAATGTGCTCTTTACATTCAGAGCATATTCCACCAAAATCTCAGTTTTTTCTCAGATATTCCTATGGATACTGTTATACCTAACCTAAATGACAAAACACAGCATAATTCAGTAGGGATAACTTTAGTTACCTTTTGAAAATAAATGCAGTCTTGGACTTCAAATGTCTATGTGCCTGTGCCTTGGTCTGGGACCTGGTCTCACAGCTACTTGTCTGGAATTATTGACCAAGCAGGGATAGTCTCAAGCCAGTGGGTATACAGACAAAGACCAACTTTCCTGTATGCTCTCTGTTCTCTGGTGCCTGCCCTGAGATCCATGTTCTGTACCAGTGAACTGACAAGTAATATGAAATAGACACCTGGGAACTGAAGATACCTAACACCTAGCATATACCTACTACAGATGCTCAAATGTATTAATTTTTTTAAATGGGAAACTTAAGAACATAGGAGTTGAGATTTCTCAAAGATAGTATCTCCTAGGTTTCTTCCATAATAGGTTCGGCCACATATCTGCTCTTTTCCTCATTCTTCTGTACACTTGCTCTTGGAATTGTATTCTAGGATAGTCTCTGTGTGCCCTCCTATAGCTTTTGCCAGACCTCTCACGATCATTTAAAATAAGGGGCTTATCTTTTCAACTCTCCCCAAAGTCTGACTCTGAGCAGAGGCTCATTCCCATGAGATTAACTTCTCAGAGCCAGGGGGTTAATTGTTCACTATTTTTCACCTGCCATTCTTCCTCTCCCAATTGCTCTCAAATAGTTCATAGACCAATTTTTAGAAAATCTCATTTGATTATACAGGTTCAATGAAAGGGTGATAATTCTTGTTGAACTACTTTACATATTAGCTGGGTAAATGCTCACTGACCTCCTGAAGGCAGCAGGGGCAACAACAGCTGGTACATCTTAGTGGTCGCTGCAGAGTTATGACCTCTCGACCCATAAGATCAAGAATCCTCATGGTAAAAGGTCTGTTAGCCCCACAGCAGTTTCGGGTACAGCAATCAGTATCTTCCACAGCAAAGTAAATCCTCTGTCCAAGGATGTTCTTAATTTCGTATTTGTTATTTGTTTCAAAACCTATTAAAACTAAAAATATAAAAGGGAGTAATTATGACCATTATAATAAAAGAATATTGAATCTATCCTAAGATACTATAATATCTAGTTATACAATTTTTAGATGATAATTTATGTCACATTGGGAGAAAGCAAAGGAAAGGTGTTTGGAGATGATTCCAACAAAGGAAAAACAACAAAGGAAGAGAACTAGGAGAGGGTATGAAAGTATATAAAATTAAGAGTCCTATGTGAGACATGGAAAAGAAAGCCCATGTTCTCCTAATTCCATATAATTGTGTCATTAAGGGAGACTTAAGAGCTCATACTATTTGTTCACCTTAGAAAGTCTTTCCAGCTCCTGAGCAACCAAATTCTAGCTAACCTTTAAGGCCCATCTCTAGTCCAACTTTCTCTGTGAAGTCTTTCCTTATCACCCCGGAAATGTAAGGTCCTTTTTTCTATATTTCCTTAAGACTATAAACCCTCACTATTTCCTCTTAGTACTTAATACTTTCTGCATTGTATTATTATAGTTTGTTAACATACTGTGCCCACATTTCTTTCAGTGAAAAAAGACAACTCTTTTTCCTCATTCCTCTATATAGAAAGAAAAGTTACTGATGTGCTTCATCAGCATTCATGAACTTAAGAATAGCAAATTCACTGTTATATAGGCCACTGTGTATTGGAGCATCATATGTGTAACTCCACTCTTTCCTTAAGTCCTAAGCTCTTGATAATGTGACAATTCGGAATGGCCTCAGCAGTCTCTGCTTTTTCCCTGCCCAGCTCTCTATTCTCCTTCACATGTTAGAATTGATTAGTAGAATGATTTTCTACTTAAAAGAGTACTGGGTAGATCTGTTTGGGTACTCTGACTTTTTATATTCACTCCCTCTTTGCTCACATCCCCTAGAGGGCTGACTATTGTCTCAGATGGCGTGTAGCCATAGCTCTGCATCATCCCAACTTGCAGATTCTGTCCACTTTCTGGTGCTTTTGTCCATAGCTCTGTGAAGAAATTTTATTTGGAGAAAGTGATTCACAAAGCAAGACTCAAGTTTATATGAACCTTCTTGCAGAATAATATAAATTGTTATCAAAACTGTACAGAAGCTAAAAAATATTAGGTTTATCTTTGCCAAATTGACTTGGCAATTCTTAGACACAAGGAAGGTTTTATAAACGACTAGAGGCCTGGTGCATGAAATTCATACATGGGATTTGTGTGTGTGGGGGGATGGATGGGTCCCCCTCAACCCAGCCTGCACCCTCTCTAATCTGGGACCCCTCTCATAATCCAGGACTGCTGGCTCCCAACTGCTCACCTGCCTGCCTGCCTGCCTGCCTGATTGCCCCTAACTGCTTCTGCCTGCCAGGCTGATCACACCCTAACCACTCCCCTGCCAACCTGATCAACACCTAACTACTCCCATGCTGGCTTGATTGCCCCTAACTTCCCTCATCTGCAGCCTGGTCACCCCTAACTGCCTTCCCTTGCCAGCTTGGTCACCCCTAACTGCCCTCCTCTGCAGGCCTGGGTTCCCCCAAACTGCCCTCCCCTGCTGGCCTGATTGCCCACACATGTCCTCCCCTGCTGGCCATCTTATGGTGACCATCTTGTGTGTTGGAGTGACGGTCAATTTACATATTGCCCCTTTACTATGTACGATTTTTATTCTTTTAAATTATTTAATAATTTCTAGAATTATTTTTAGTAGCATCATAAAATGCACTTAGAACTTATAATACCAAGTGTCACCAGTTTTAATAAATCAAACATTTTTTCAGACACAGAGATCTTATTGTTACAATAGGCAGTTAGTTCTTAATGAAAAGAAAAGGGAGCCAGACATAGTTATGCCTGACTGAGTGGGGAAACAGCAGTTTCACAGTCAGCCTTGGAGGTGACCAGCATCATTTTATAGCCACACTGAGGAGCGAGGGCGGGTAACTGGCACCATTCTGCTGGATTAACCAAAGGAAGGAGAAAACTGGACGGGGAAATTCTTTTCATTGAGTGTATGTGCAGTAGAAGCCAAGATGGCACATAAAAGTGGAGACTAGGGGTGTCTAGCCCTGAGAAATCTGGGGAAAAGGTCTGGGAGGATAAGGGCACAAAACTCTGGGGGGGAGAAAAAGGGATGGACAGTGCTTCAGATGGTCACAATCATGCTAGGCTATGCAGAATATGTCCACTTGCTTGGTACAGTTTTCAGATATTCAATTAGGGAGGGAATAAAGGATCATTACTATGTCTATGCTCTGTGAACTAGGATATAAAATAATTTGGATTATGGTTTTGCTTTATACTATGTCGCAGTATGTTAATAAACTTTAACAATACAAGGCAGGAAGTAGCTTACTTTTGCACTGTGTGAGGAAAGATAATGAAGGAGTTTACTCTGAATGCCCATGTGAAAGTAGAAGGTAGATCAGAACATCACACTGGACCCAGGCACCCTTGTTTAATGCAAGAGTTATTCAGAGGTGGGAGGTGGTATTAGGCAAGGGAAAATGTTCTTGGCAACCAGGCTGCAACTCACAGGATATCTAGACCATTGGCATCCTAAGGTGAACTCTGTAGCTAACAGGGGCTAATCTTTTCACAGGAGAAAAATAGATATGCTAAATACTGACACCTGCCTGGTATCTTAGTGAAGTCTTCAATCTTATCAGCTGAACCACACACTTGAAACCTCTCCTTGCTTATAGCCTGGAAGGAGCGATTCTTGGTCCCAATTGTTCAGAGCCCTCATTAACTTGGGTCATAGGATGTTGCAAGCCATTCAAATAACAAGTGATTAAAATAAATATATAGAGACAAAATTACTCTCTAATATGTGTGTAGATGGACTTTCATTCAGATAGAGACATCCTGTGCTAAATCTAGCCCCATGACCTCCCTCAAGTGTTTTTCCTCTGACTCATGCAGGCCCTGTCTTCTAAGTGTTTCATTAGGTAGCTTAATCTCAAAATCTTTAGTCTGCTTATCTATAAAATGAAATCAATGGGCTTGCACAATCTATAAATTTCCTTCTATTTACTTAAAAAATGAAAAAAAAAATCTTTATTGCCTTTATTGTTGATTAAGTTTTGAATTGGGAGATGTAGCTGCCATAGTCTCAGATACTAAAAATAAAGAGTAATATTCATGTATACTATTTATAGTTAAAATACAGACTTTCAATTTGAAATAAAAAAACAAAATTAATGTTATCCCTTTTAAAAACTGAAGAGTTAATAATTAGTAAATTTGGAACTTTATATTTTATTAAAGGCCTGGTCCCCTCAGCCCAGCCTGCACCCTCTCCAATCGGGACCCTTTGGGGGATGTCCAACTGCCGGACATCTCTCTCACAATCCTAGTCCACTGGCTCCTATTCGTTCACCTGCCTGCCTGGCCTGGTTGACTCCAACTACCCCCCTCTGTAGTCCTGGTCACCTCCAACTGCCCATCCCTACCAGCCTGATCACCCCAAGCAGCCTGCTGTTCAGTTGTTTGGTAATCCCTCACTAACCCTCCTGCTGGCCTGGTTGCCCCATGCAGCCTGCTTGCTCAGTCATTTGGTTGCTCAGTCATTTGGTTGTTCCTCACTAGCTCTCCTGCTGACCTGGTCATAGGCAGCCATCTTGTGAGGGTGTGAGGACACACATATATTATATGTGTGTGTGTGTGTGTGTGTGTGTGTGTGTGTGTGTGTGTGTGATATCTAAAAACTATGAATGGAGTACTATACTATATAGGGTCTTTTTAGGGCATCTATAATCTCAAAAATAAATTCCCTAGAACATATCATGAAAAAAAATTCAGAATACAAATTATCCACCAATAAAGGGCTTTTTTTCCAGGAGTTTAAACAAACTAACAACAATGAGAACATTATAAATACCTTAACAATGTACATTGTATATAATCTGAATACAATAGATAATAATTTTATATTCTAATTGAATCTATTACCAACAAGTGAAATTATATAACTAGAGGCCCGATGCATGAAATTCGTGCATGGTGTGTGTGTGTGTCCCTCAGCCCAGCTTGCACCCTCTCCAATCTGGGACCCCTTGAGGGATGTCCGACTGCCTGTTTAGGCCCGATCCCTCTCACAATCCAGAACTACTGGCTCCCAACTGCTTGCCTGCCTGCCTGCCTGATTGCCCCTAACCACTTCTACCTGCCAGTCTGATTGATGCCTAACTGCTCCTTTCCTGGCAAGATTGCCCCTAACTGCCCTCCCCTGCAGGCCTGGTCACCCCTAATTGTCCTTCCTTGCAAGCCTGACCCCCAAACTGTCCTCCCTGGAGGCCTGCTCCTCCCAACTGCCCTCCCCTGCAGGCCTGGTGGCTCCCAATTGCCCTCCCCTGTAGGCTTGGTCCCTTCCAACTTCCATCCCCTGCTGGCCTGATCGTCCACAACTGCCCTCCTCTGCCAGCCATCTTTTGTCTACCTGGGGAAAGCCATCTTATGTGTTGGCATGATGGTCAATTTACATATTACTCTTTTATTAGATAGGATTTCTACTAGTGGTAAGAAACTCTGCAGAGAGTGAAGAGTTTTCATTAAAGTCTATATCTAGAAAAAAGACACTATGGTTCATGAATCTTCCCGGCAGGAGTTTTGAAACATCTGGTGACTTCCTATGTTCATATTATATGTAAGGAGCACTGAACCCAGAGAGACATCTGTTGGTATCAGACACATTCACATGAGCAGGAATGCTGTTTTAGAAAGTCAGATCTCTGGGCTAGCTGATCAGCATCCTTCAACATTCTAAGTGATAATCCTTAGCCCATGGCAAAAAAGTTTTACAGGGTTTATATGAACTTCCAAGAGAAACTGTTGGTAAGATTTTAATTTTCTACAACCTACCCATCCAGATTCAAAACATGTACTCACTTTGGAAATGCACTAAGGATAAATGCATTACTGCTGTGTGCCAATCTCAAGGTTATCACATATTAGAGGAGGAAAAGCCAGGTAAAGTGATAAATCACTTAAATGCTTTCTAGAGAGAAGAAGGAGCAAAAGTAAATTTTGGTTTGTTTCCTTCTAAATTAGGGTCTATATAATGAGGACAGATGCTCAGAGTAATAATATTTTACCACTTGATTCCTAAATTCAAGAAACAAATTATCAGGATGAGAGACATTTGTAAATAACCAATTTTAATCATTCCAGACTTGTGAAAGTGTTATATTTGTGCTGTTGATATGCCTTTATTTGCACAAATGTCTTCTCTTTCTAGAAATATAATCAACACAATCAATACCTACCTTCTAGAAGCTCAACTTGCTGATGAATCAGTATTTGATCTATCTATTATAATAAAAACAGAAAGTTAAACTGTAGATTATATTATCACATTTTTAAGCCAACCAAATCAACATCACTGTTTTTATATTTTAAAGGATACATATAATCAATTAACAATACTTACCAATATTATCAATATTTAGTAACTTATATTACTTCTAGATATACCAGAAATTAATATATACTTTATGGTTTTTTTGTTTTGTTTTTTAAAGAATAGTTTATGAATTTTGAGAGAGAAAGGGAGAGAAAAAAGAAACATCAATTAGCCCTAACCAGTTTGGCTCAATGGATAGAGCGTCAGCTTGCAGACTCAAAGGTTTGATTCTGGTCAAGGGCATGTACCTTGGCTACAGGCACACCCCCAATAGGAGGTGTGAAAGAGGCAGTTGATCAATGTTTCTCTCTCATCGATGATTCTAAATCTCTATCCCTGTCCTTTCCTCACTGTAAAAAATCAAAATCAATAAAATATGTTAAAAAAAAAAAGAAACAAACAAACAAACAACAATTAGCTGTATCCTGTACTCCTGGGAATTGTGACCACAACCCAGGCATGTGCCCTGACTAGGAATTGAACCAGCAATCTCTCCATGCATGGGACAATGCCCAACCAACTAAGTCACACTGGCCAGAGCTAAAGTTAATATATTTTTAACTGAAAATATCTATTGAATGGCCTGGCCAGTGTGGCTCAGTGATGGAGCGATAAATAATGATAATTATAACACCTAAATATCATAGAGCTTTTAAAAGGATCAAATAAGTTAATGCTTATACTAAGGAACAAATCCTAGAAAATGGTGCTTAATAAATGTTTGCTGTTGGCTAGTATCACAGATTATATTCAAGATTATAGAAAATACAACTTCCTAAATTATATGTAGTTTGCTTTAAAAGTAAATCTAATCTGCCTGGCCCATGTAGCTCAGTGGTTGAGTATTGACCAATGAACCAGGAGGTCACTGTTCAATTCTTCGTCAGGGCACATGCTCAGGTTGGGGGCTCCATCCCCAGTGTGGGTCATGCAGGAGGCAGCTGATCAATGAATCTATCTCATCATTGATGTTTCCATCTATCTCTCTCTCTCTCTCTCTCTCTCTCTCTCTCTCTCCCTCTCCCTCTCCCTCTCCCTCTCCCTCTCCCTCTCCTTCTCCCTCTCTCTCCCTCTCTCTCCCTTTCTCTCTGAAATCAATAAAAATATATTTTTAAAAATAAAAATAAAAGTAAATCTGACCTAGAAGAATTAGAATAATTTGTTAGTAAAAAATGTTGTTTTACCATTTCAGACATTTGCTAATTAGCCATTTGTTTTTTTGTGTTTTTTTTTGTTTGTTTGTTTGTTTTTAATATATTTTATTGATTTTGTACAGAGAGGAAGGAAGAGAGATAGCTAGAAACATCGATGAGAGAGAGTCAAAAGTCAGCTGCCTCTTGCACACCCCCTACCAGGAATATGCCCGCAACCAAGGTACATGCCCTTGACCGGAATCGAACCCGAGACCCTTCAGTCCCCAAGCCAATGCTCTATGCTCTATCCATTGAGCCAATCCGGTTTTGGCTAATTAGCCATTTGTTAATAAGTAAACTGGAAGCACAGTTTTATTTGAATAACTCTTTTAGATACTTGAAATTACCTGACTTAAATATTCCAACCCTGGTGGACAGTCTGATGGAGGTGGTGGTGCTGGCATCCATGGTACTCCTGCTTGTCCTCCTGGCTGATTATAAACTGGCTGGTGTTGGACAGGAGAGCCCACTGGACCAGCACCTGAATAGCTAGGTGGTGGGACTGAATAGTTAGCCTGGGGTCCAGGATAGCTTGCCAGCATCCCAGGATAGGCAGCTTGCAAATCCGGGTAGCCAGTATGTCCTGGAGGTCCTGCAATATGAACAAGTGAAATAATTTGTAATTGTACCAAAAAATGGAAACATCCAGCTTTTGAGTTTATCACACATCTACAAACAAATTTCAGCTTAGAAATCCTGTTTATATGAAGCTCAAGTTCATGTTTTTATCTTTCATCAAATTTTCAATGAAATATCTGTGTTTTCATATACATTTATATTTTGAGAATTTAGGGCAGAATAGAGTTGGCTCAGGCCTTATTTTTACCATTCAACACTCAGATGAAATATGCTTAATACCTAAGAAAGCGAAAGAAAATTAGCAATGATCTAGAGTCATTTGCACAAATATTCTGGAATGCCTTCATGGAAAAGAGAGAGAACATTGAATAGAAGGTTCAATATAAAGGCTTTAGGAGCCAGGTTTCTAGGATCAAAGCACTGTGTAAAACTGGGACTTTGGAATTCTAAAAAATCATGTCATACATACACACACACACACACACACATACACACACTAGAGGCCCAATGCACAAAATTTGTGCATGTGGGAGAGGGGTCCCCCAGCCCAGCCTGTACCCTCTCAAATCTGGGATCCCTCTCACAATCCAGGACTGCTGGCTCGTAACTGTTCACCTGCCTGCCTCCCTGCCTGATCACCCATAATCCCCCTCCCCCTCTACACCCCCGCCCCCGCCATTCTGATCACCCCTAGCTGCCTCTGCCTGTGGGCCTGGTCACCCCCAACAAGCCCCTCACTGGCATGGTCACTCCCAGTTGCTGCTCCCCTCTGGTGGCTTGGTCACCCCTAACTGCCACCATGCTGGCCTGTTCACCCCCAACTGCCCCTCCACCAGCCTAGTTGCCTCCAACTATACACCCTGCCAGCCTGGTTGCCCTCAAATGCTTTCCTGCTAGCCTGGTCGCCCCTCACTTCCCCCTCCGCTGAAGTGGTTGCCCCCAACTGCTCCCCCTGCCTGTCTAGTTGCCCCACATACTCTGCTGTTCAGTCCTTTGGTTGTCCCTCACTACCCCCCTACCAGCCTGGTCACCCCACGCAGCCTGCTGTTTGGTAGTCCATCTTGTTACTTAGGTCATGATGGCCCCTGGCTTTTTATATTATATATTAAGATAGAGAGAACTGGAGACAGTTTTGTCTCTTCAAGTTATATTGAACAAGTACTAAGGAAGTTTTTGGCTGTGACAGCTAGAAGGGAGGGTGGCACTGATATCTGGTGGACAGAGTCCAGAAATGCTGCTAAATATCCTAAAATGCCAGAAATAGCATGCTGATGGGAAAAAAAAAAAATATTCATCCCAAAATATTACAGTGCCGCTTTTGAGAAACCTGGTATAGAGATATAGGCATATCATTCCTTCCAGTACTGGCCATGTCATTTTCTGGTTTAACAATTTCCCTGGAGTTTAATCCATTGTATAGTCCATCCTTAAGACCCTCTACATGTAAGGCTTGATTCAACATGTATATAAAAGAAAAGCTTTCACTTGTTATCAAATGAAGATGATAATATGTTCAGGTAACTGCATTTCTATTGCTTGCACTTCCTTTTAAGCAGTCATGTCTTTTCTGTGACTCTTTCTGAACACAATTAACCCCAGCTCCACATGACTCAAAAACACTCAGGATCAAATCTTTTAACTGATTGATTTCATGATCATAATTTTCTGAAGAGATGGAGAATCAATATAATCAATAAAAATTTGCTTTAATGCTACTGATGATAACATATAGTCAACCAAAACAAATCAAGAACTACTCTGCCAACTTCATTACTGCACCTTCAATAAAGTACAATAATATAATAAATACACAGACAGATGGACAGACACACACACACCCTTTGGGGAATATCAATGATTGCTTTATTTTCAGCTTATTCTTTCCAGTGTTTCCCCAAGGGTGGTATGTGTACCCCCAGGGGTACGGGAAGAGTTTGGTGGGGGTACGCGTTTCACCGGAGTTTGGTGGGGGTATGCACTGCACCGTGCTTAGCTGCGCCTAATTCTACGTTCTCATGAGTACGAGGGGTACTCAGCATTATGAAAATTATAGAAGGGGTACACATATGTCAAAAGTTTGGGAAACATTGCAAACAAATGCTTTACCTTGGAATGCTGCTGGAGGATATTGAGGATGATACCCAGCTGGGAAATTTGTTCCTAGGTGAGGAGTATTCATTTGTGAATCTGTAATTCAAAGAGAGTTAAGCTTTAACAAAATACACATTAAAAAGAAAAATATATAATGTCTGTGATAGATAACTTCATTTTCATGATCTTATGCTATATTGAAATAGAGTGAATTCTTCACTTAACATAAGGTGTGCCTGTTATCAGAATTATTTTGCCTCAGAATCCTGTGTCAAATAAATTCCCTTTAAAAAAATTTTAACTGATTTTTAGAGAGAAGGAATGGGAGAAAGAGAGTAACATCAATTTGAGAGTGAAACATCCTGCATGCATTTCTCTTCCTCTTCCCAACCAGGATTGAACCTGCAACCCAGGCATGAGTCACAACCAAAAATCAAACTGGCAACGTTTTTGGTGCACATTACGATGCCCAACCAACTGAAACACATCAGCCATGGTAAACATATTCCCTTTTGGATAAAATGAAACAGCTAAATTCACAGGGGTTGAATTTTTAGTTTTCAATGCTGGATGAGTGTTCACTTACATAGTTTGATTTTATTGGTATTAGAATAGAGATGGTTTTAAAACCACATATAGAGTGTGAAGAGATAAATAAAACTAGGGGGATATGACAATGGTAATGGAAAAATTATAGATTATTTTAAAGATATCTACAATCATGGAATTTTTTCATGATTAAAATAATAATGCATATATATTTATTTAAATACTAGTGGTTTGGTGCATGAAATTTGTGCAGGGGGGGGAGGCTTTGTCTGGAAGGATTTCTGGAAGGTCTCAAGATATAATTAGCATATTACCCTTTAATTAATATAGACAGGATATGACATACTGCTGTAACTAAAACCAGTATTAGTCTATGAGAATACATACTTCATGCGATAGGAAGGCATTTAATACATTACATTGTATATGTTGTAAGTAGTAGGAAATAAGAACAAAGATGCCAGCAGTTCAAACAAAGCATAGCATCCAAAGATCATCCCGATAACTGTATTGCTGGCTCCTTTATTTTCAGCCTCCTTGGGGAAAAAAGGTCCAAGGATGGAATAGGACATCATACAGCCCAAGTTCATGGAAGCGGCCAATATCAGGACAAAAAGCTGCTCTCTGGAAAGCCGGCTGGGTGTCCCTCTGACACTCGCATCCTTAGCAATAAGATACACCCTGTGACTTTCCTTCCTGATTTGGAAATGGTTCCCCAGGTCTTTGAACATTTCCTAGCCCCTAATATGGTTTTTTTGTTTGTTTGTTTGTTTTTTGTTTTGTTTTTTTGTCATTCAGTGTAACTTCATTTACTGTTTATTGCACATGATTGAGGTCTTTAATTTCTAACCACCAAAGACTCAAAGGACTATTTTTTCCATGAAGTTTAACATTAACATCAGTGAATTCATATATTCATGTGTTTTTATTGTAAATGAATTATTTACATTGTCATAGATGCTGAACTCATAAGCATGGACCATGCAAAGGCTGGCAGTAAGCCAGGAAGCCACTCTGCAAGCAAACAGATACTCTGCATAAGGAGAAAATTCATAGCATAACATTTAATGTCCAACCTGAGTCACCTCATATATTGACTTATTAATTCATATAGTATCAGGCACTCAACTGCGTGATTGGTGACAGGGTTGTCCTGGTTTTGGAAGGATTATTCTTGAAATAATTAAGGAAAGGGGGGCTCAATCTTTCTTCTTGGTTGCTTGCTCCTCCCCAGCACTTTCATCTTTCTTCTCATCCTCAGCTACTTGGGCATCTTCTCCTTCACCTTCACCTCCTTCTTCCTTCTTTGTGTTCTCAAATTCTTCCTTGGCACCTTCTTCCTCTTTCTCTCCTTCCTCTTCATCAGCCACTTCCTTCTCCTTCTCCTCCTCTTCAGCTTCTCCTTCAGAGAGGTGTTCATCTTTAACTTCCTCTGTTTTTGCAGCCTCAGTGGTCTCCTCCACTTCAATCTGCTCCTCCTGGATATTGCTGGTGTATGAAGAAGGGAAGGAGCAAACAGACATCAAGTAGGAGCTAGTTTGTAAACCACTGTAGGCAGATGGACCGAAGATCTGGGAACTCTGGGAGTAGGCACTGGATATGCTTCCCACGCTGGTGAAACTGAGATGGATCTCCTCACCTTCCAAGAGTTTCCTGTAAGCTGTAATGTCAATGTCCAACACTATCTTCACATTGAAGAGATCCTGATATTCTTTTAAATATTATGACATTACACTCTTTGTGGTTCTCAACTCATTTTCTAATTTGTTGATTGTGTCCTGCATAGCACTAACATCAGCATTCTGCTTATCCTCCAGCTCTCGCAGCTGCTTTTCTAGAGCTTAGTTCATGCCCTGGCATGCTTTGATGTCCAGGGTCTTGGCCTTGAGCAGGTGGTGGCTTTCAGACACCTCCTCCTTGGTGGTGTGCATGCCATAGGTGTTCTTGGCAGTGCTCTCGGTCAGCATGATGAAGCAGATTTTGTACTATTCTTCTGCATTCTGCATATTCTTGGCAGCCAGCTTCTTCTACTGGGCGCAGATGTCTTTGAACATGGCAGAGAGGTCGGACTTGGAGAACATGTCCATCTTCACAGAGATCTGAGCATCCTGGATCTGCGCCTGCAATTCAGTGATCTACTCTTCATGCACCTTCTTCAGAAAGGCAGTTTAGTTAATCAGGCTGTTAGTGTGCTTTTCAATGGTAATAAACTACCTAACCCTACAACTCAAAGAGTTAGAAAGAGAGCAACAAGAAAAGCCCAGTGTAAGCAAAAGAAAGGGAATAATAAAGATCAGAGTGAGGATAAATGACATAGAGACCAAAGAAACAATACAAAAGATAAACAAAACCAAGAGCTGGTTCTTTGAAAGGATAAACAAAAATGATGAACCTTTACCCAGGCTCATCAAGAAGCAAAGAGACAGGACCAAAATAAACAAAATCAGAAATGAAAGAGGTGAAATAACATCAGACCCCACTGAAATTCAAAGGATTATTAAAAAATACTATGAATAACTCTTTTCCAACAAAAAGGACAACCTGGAGGAAATGGACATATTCCTAAAAAAATATAACCTTCCAAAATTCAATCAGGAAGAATCTAAACAGCTCAATAGGTCAGTAACTATGGAAGAAATTGAAACAGTAATCATAAAGCTTCTAGCAGACAAAAGCCCATGGCCAAACGGCTTCAGGAAAGTTTTCCAAACATTCAAGGAAGAACTAAAACCTATCTTCCTCAGACTATTCCAAAAAAATTCAAGAGGAAGGAACATTTCCAAACTCTTTCTATGAAGCTAGCATCATCCTAATACCAAAACTAGATAAAGACAAAACAATGAAAGAGAATTACAGGCCAATATCCCTCATGAACATAGATGCCAAAATCCTCAACAAAATTCTAGCAAATCGGATCCAGCAATACATCAGAAAGATCATCCACCATGACCAAGTAGGATTTATCCCAGGAATGTAAGGATGGTATAATATCTGCAAATCAATAAATGTGATATATAATATTACATAAACAAATTGAGAGATAAAAATCACATAGTCATATCAATTGATGCAGAAAAAGCATTTCACAAAATCCAACACCCTTTCTTGATAAAAACTCTCAAAAAGGTGGGAATAGAAGGATTATACCTCAACATAATAAAAGCTATCTATACTAATAAAAGAGAAAGATGCTAATTGACCATACCTTGCTACACCCACAGATAATCAGGAGTGATATGAAAATGAATCCAACTAAGATGGTAGGTAAATTTGCATATGCAGGTGGGGCAGGCAGTGCATGACTTAGCCCACAGGGTCCAGGCTGCCATGGATCACACAGGCCTGGTGGACAGGTCTGATGTCAACCGCAAAGTCCAGATAGCACTGTCCATGGGGTCCAGGCCATAATCGGGACTGGGCAGGTGGCATGAATATTGCCTGTCACCTGCAGGGTCCAGGTGGTGATTGGGACTGGGATGGCCCAGCAGATAGCACCTGATGTTGCCTGCATCCAGACTTTGATCTAGACCTGGCAGTTCAGGCAGGCAGCACCTGACACTGCTTTTGGGGTCCAGGGAATGATCGGGACTTGGCAAGTGGCATGGAGAGCACCTGACACTACCCTCGGGATCCAGGGGTGATCAGGACTGGGCAGGCGGCATGGACAGTGCCTGATGTCACCTGCAGGTCTGTAGGCAGGAGTGGCCAGGGTCTCAGGGATTACTGTCTGACTCTAGGCCGCCTGAGGGCAGTGGTGGAGCAGGCCTTGGATGAACATTTTAATGAAAATGCAATGCCTATGCCCTGCCAGATCACACCCTGTCCCTGGAGAAGAGAGGGAAGTAAGCAGTTAGGAGGCACCAGGGCTGTGAAGTGGCTGGGAACAACCTGCAGGGAGCTACCAGGTGAGAGGGCAGGGCAGGGCAGGGCAGGGCTAACTCCTGACTCCATTTTGTACAGTGGGGCAGAGCAGAGCTATTCTCCATTTTGTGTAACTGGAACCTAGCCTTCACCCAACTATTCAGGGTCAGCCAAAGCAGTGACATCACCACCCCTATAAAACCCCTTGACCTGTTGAAGCCCATGTTCTTCCGCCACGCCAATGTGTGAGTGGGACAGAACACATGCTAGCATGGAATTCAGTTGAGATCTACAAGATGCCCAAGAAGCTGAGGATGAGAAGAAAGATGAAGGTGCTGGGGAGGAGCAAGCAACCAAGAAGAAAGATTGAGCTCCCCTTTCCTTAATTATTTCAGGAATAATCCTCCTGAAACCAGGTCAACCCCATCACCAACCAAGCAGTTGAGTTCCTGATACCATATGAATTAAGAAGTCAATATATATAACATTCTGCTGAAACCAGTTTGGCTCAGTGGATGGAGCATCAGTCTGCAGACTGAAAGGTCCCAGGTTCGATTCTGGTCCAGGGCATGTACCTTGGTTGCGGGCATATCCCCAGTAGGAGGTGTGCAGGAGGCAACTGATGGATGTTTCTCTCTCATCAATGTTTTTAACTCTCTATCCCTCTCCCTTCCTCTCTGTAAAAAATCAATATAATATAATATAATATAATATAATATAATATAATATATATATATATATATATATATATATATATCATTCCCTCCCTGTACAGAAACCTAAGGAAAAAGAAACTAAATGGACTCCAAAATAGAACACACTTGTTTTTATTTGATTTTTTCCTTCCTATTTGATTACATTATTTTGAGTCTTAAACTACAAGTTTGTAAGGATGAGTATCTGTTGGAAAAAATACTGTGTAATACAATCTGGGCCCTCATTTTCCCATAGTGTTTAGAATTTTCACTATTATGTAATACCTCAAGTATAAAAATGGTATGTTATAAGCTGTGGTGCAAAATGTTAAGTGACAATTGTACCTGTGTATATGCCAGGTGGAATAAAGCACTTGTGGATTAAAGATATCCACCATGTTCATCCTTGTTCACTATTTGCTGTTTTAAGAATCTTTTGATTTTCTCAAACTCAATGGGTCTACCATAAGACATAACATCACTCAGCTTTGGAAATGACAGAACTGAGTCTTGGGTAAATTAGTTCCTTAATTAACATGATACCTTTAATTAAATAAAGCCTCCTACTACTCTATAAGAAACAAATTCAAAAAAAAAATTACCAAGACAGAGAGAGTCATATTTATCCTATACAGCAGTGGTTCTCAACCTTTCTAATGCCGTGACCCTTTAATACAGTTCCTCATGTTGGGGTGACCTCCAACCATAAAATTATTTTCGTTGCTACTTCATAACTGTAATTTTGCTACTGTTATGAATCATAATGTAAACATCTGTGTTTTCCGATGGTCTGAGGCTCTACAGCAGCAGTTCTCAAGTGACCCACAGGTTGAGAACTGCTAGCAGGGTCGCCTAAAACCATCGGAAAATACAGATATTTAAATTACAATTCATTAACAGTGCATTTAACAAGCTTTAGTTAACACTGAGGACAAAAATACTTTATCTGTTTTGGTAAAAGATAAGTAGACTAAACCAGATGAATTTACACAGATGTTGAGTCCACCAGACCACCATGTACATGTACAAGGTATGGGATGGAAGTGAGATGGCTAAGGCTGCTTTATAAAAGCAGAGTATCTGGTAATGGGGAGTCTTCCTATAAAAGTCTGCTCCTGCATTTTATGTTCAAGGAAATAAAACAAACATGCTCAGAACCACTTTGGGATAGCATTTTATAGTAAATTTTGAAGATAAAAGTAGATACTGCATCATCTGGGACCAACTGAGAAAGTGGTAGTCAAATGTTTTACAAAACTAACAAGTAAACCAAAAAGACAAAAGGAACAAAAACAATTTTATGTCAGTTGTTCTGGCATGGGTGCTTTATTCCTCCTGCAGAGCCTTTGCTGACAATTCCCGGAGTTCCCTCACAAATTTGTTCTCTTTTCTTTTTATAAATGAGGAAACTACACCCAAAGAGTAAATGGTTACTTAATGCTCACTCACTAGTTGAATTAAAGTGATTTATGGTTCATGTGCTTTACATTCATGTCCTTGATTCATTAAAAAAATTTTCCCCAACTTGTCCAGTTTCAGTAAAACTTGTTAAAAAACTATCTTTATGGTACCTCTCTTAATAATTTCAAATTTATTCATGGCCATTTTGTTTTTAATAGGCCAGGCTAGAAATTTTGTAAGCACTTACTGCATTCAAAATTTTAAAACTGAAAAGCACAGTAGTTAGTACTAATTAATAGCTGTGCTTTGATTTTTTCAATTTAGCACTATTTAAGAAAGTGCTATACATGTGTGTATAAACACATATATAATGAACATATACATTTATAAATATTGTGTAAATATTAACAGTATAAAATTTGTGCCTTTTTCAAAGAATATTGATGAAAGGCATCGAGCATGTAAAACAGTGTAACAATCACTAGAACAAAATGACAGACAATAGTTTATTATGAACACTCTAAATGCTATAAATAAGTAAAATGGTGCTATAATAGAGTTATGGAGGCACCAGATTAGATAGTGAGGATGTGTGTGTTAAGGAAGACAGATCTCAGAGTTGAAGGAAGTGTGTGTGAAGAGTGGGAAAGATGTGGCATTACAGATAAGAGATAACTGCATAGGTAGAGGTCCTGAGGCTGAGGGAGCTTGTGTCATTCAAGAAAAGGAAAATTCTGTGAGTTACAGACTAGGAGGAAGAGGTCAGTAGCCATGAGGATGGAGTTCTCACACATTCACAGTCTCAGCTACACTTTACACTCTGAAAGGCCAGAGTACAGCCAGTCCAAGATAAGGCACTTAATTGGTGCTTGTTGATTCAATAGGGTGTGTACAGTATTAGTTCATTCCTTTCGGTCAGAAAGAATAGCTCCCTTACAGATTTGAAGGCTGATTAATCTCCTATGACCTAGCTATTTCAAATGCCACTTTTCTATCTAAGTGCAGAAGTCCACTCATTTTACAAGCAGCCTTGTGTTAGTTCAGCCTTCAAACTCTTCCAATCGCCAGGGTAGTATTAAGAGGAACTTCTGCTGTTACAGAAATTCAAGGGAGAAAAAGTGATTCCAAATCACCTGACACTTGACACTAAGCAAGGGACACTTTGCACAATACTAATCATGTTCTGGATCTTGCTAAACTAGGAGAAACAATAATTTCCTGCCTGTTCCTGGAACAGGGAAGTTCCCATGCCAGAATTCCAGGAATAAATAAATGTATAAATAAAACCTCAGGGAACCAGATAGTAAGCACTGAGAAGCTGAACTTTGTCAAATATTCAAACAATAAGAATTGATTTTCACTGAGTACTTTCTGCAGTGCCAGATCCTGACCTAACAAAGTTCACTAATTCAGACCATACTCTAATTCTTATAAATTTTAATAGGTGTACAATTTCCAGAATGAGGTAATGAAGGAACTGGCTGGAAGTCCCAGATATTAAGTAGTACAGGCAGGATTCAGTCAGGCAGGTGGACTCCCGAGATAATGGTCTTGGCCTCTACAAACCGCCTCTATCTTTCCAAAGCTGGTGTTTCCAGGGTGCCTGGCATAGTTCCACCCACGCTCCTATTTAGTCTTTACTGTTAAACGACAGCTAACAGGCTTTATTACGCGTCCCTTCCAACTACCCCATGGGCTGGCAGATCCCCCTGGGCCCAGGTTCGTGCCTTGATTCAAGGTGCTCTTGGGGCTGTAAAGACGCCCACTAGAGGAAGAGAGCCTGTTCGGCGGGATCCTCCTCAGGACAAGTTCCCGGCCTGGAGCTCCCGCTGGCCAGCTGGGCCCTTCCAGAGCCCGGGCTCCACTTCCGGGTGGCTTCCCCTGACCCCTAGGATCCCTGTCCCACCAGGCCAATCTCTGTGCAAGCTCAACCCGCCGCCTCGCGCCCCTGTGTCACAATTGCCCCTGAAGCCCCGAACCAGGAGACGGAGAACGCCCCCGCTCACCTGTGGCTGCCGCTGCTCCCTTGACCGCCGCGCAGACCAGAAAAGGGAATCCGGGGAAGGCGGTGGCTCTGCTCCCTTTGGCCCCTGGGTGGCCCTGAGCGGAGGCTTACACAACCTCCCCGGAAGTCACCAGGGAGGGGCCTCCTAGCGACCTTGGCGCCGAATGCGCCTCTGGTTTCGATTCCTGGATCTTACGTACACAAAAGGGTTCCCTAGTGTCCCGCGAGCTTGTCTGGTAGCTGCAGGACAGGGAGCTGCTGGAGACCACTGCCGCCCTCCTCTGGACCGACTGATTCAACATTGACTCTGTGGCTCAGAGCAGCAGGGCAATGGGCCCCAACATCCGCTGGAACTGGGGGTCATTACCAGGAGTTGGCTGCAGGGGTGGGGTTGAAGGCACTTCCTTGACTCTGGCCTTGACCTTCATCCCTTACATTCCTGTCACTTTTAGGGGTGGGAGCAGTGAGTGGTTCAGAACTTGTTTTCCTTTATGGAGCCTTTTCTCTTTAGCTCTCTGGCTCTTTGTCTCTCTCAGTCTTTGAGTCTTAACTCTTTTTAAGAATTAAACCGACCAGATGTGTTTAGAATGTTTAGTTTTTCAAGTCCCTCGGACTGGCAACCAAGCACAATAAATATCTGAGCTGAACTGAAGAATTTATTGATTTCTTTTTTCTTTTAAAATTTTCATTTACAAAAGTAATACCTGATCTTCCACACAATAAAAGCGAAATAAGACAGTCTGAAAAAGACTCCATATGCTCTCACTAACATGTGGAGTCTAATGAACAAAATAAAACTGATTAACAAAATATATCCAGAGATATAGAAGCATGGAACAGACTAAGGAATTTCAGAGGGAAGGCAGGAGTGAGGGGAGGAATGATTAACTGGGGGACTTGTATGCATATATGCATAGCCCAAGGACACTTGGAGAAGGCCTGGGAGGGACTGATGCAGGGTGGAGGGGATCAATGGGAAAACAAACAAAGGGTACATCTGTAATCCTTTCAACAATAAAGATTTTGAAAATAATAAAAAATAATTTTTTCATTTATAAAAGTAACACGTGATCTTACACACAATAAAGCCAAATATGGAGAAAAGAAACAAAACATACTTTCTGCACCCCATTATTTTCCCCATGACACTTAATAGACATTTGAAAATTTACTGAGAGAATAGGGAGGTGGTAGGAGAGAAGGGAGTTGGAAGGGAGAGATATAGGGATATTGAGAAAATAAGACTGAAAAAGGAGGGAGGAAACTATTAGGGTCAAGGAAGGAGGTACCAATGAGGCCAAAAGTGGTAAAGAATTATAAATTTACTAGAGGCCTGGTGCATAAAATTTGTGCACTTGGTGGCCAGGGGTGTCTCTCAGCCTGGTCTGCACCCTCTCCCAGTCTGGGAGCCCTCAAGGGATGTCCTACTGAAATCCAGCAGTAGGAAATCCTTAGTGCTGCCTAGGAGGTTGGGGAGGCTCCTGCCAGGCCATTGTGCTCACCATCTGTGAGCCTGGCTTCTGGCTGAGCAGCACTCCCACAGAGTGCACTGACAACCAGGGGGAAACTCCTGTGTTGAGCATCTGCCCCCTGGTGGTCAGTGTGCATCATAGCAACAGGTTGTGATAGTCGATTTGCATATTAGCCTTTTTTTGTTTATTTATTTTTCAATTTTTTTAAATTAAGGTATTACATGTGTACATATCTTCCCATCCCCCCCACTCCCATACATGCCCTCACCCCCAGTGTCTTGCATCCATTGGTTATGCTTATATGCATACATAGAAGTCCTTCAGTTGATCTATTATCTCCCCCACCTCTCCCTAATGTTCCTCCTGTAATTTGACAGTCTGATGCTTTACTGTCCCTGTATCTATCTTTGTGTTCATCAGTTTATAATGTTCTTTATTATCTACAAATGAGTGAGATCATGTGGCATTTTTCTTTCATTGGCTGGCTTATTTCACTTAGCATAATGCTCTCCAGTTCCATCCAGGTTGCTACAAATGGTAAGAATTCCTTCTTTTTATGGCAGCATTGTATTCCATTATGTAGATATATCATAGTTTTCTGATCTAGTCATCTGCTGATGGGCATCTAGGCTGTTTCCAAATCTTAGCTATTGTGAATTTTGCTGCTATGAACATAGGAGTGCATATATCCTTTCTGATTGATGTTTCTAGTTTCTTGTGATATATTCCTAGAAGTGGAATTACTGGGTCAAATGGGAGTTCCATTGTTAGTTTTTCCTTACTGTTCTTTACAGTGGCTGCACCAGTCTGTATTCCCACCAGCAGTGCACATATTAGCCTTTTATTCTATAGGATTGGTCATCTAGAAAACAGATGAGTTGAGCCCCACAGTGGTGCCAGCACCCAAGGATGGGGAGTCAGAGATTTTAAAAGACTCTTGGCAGACTTTTTCAAAAGGGGATTCTCTGGACAGGTCCGGATCCTGGGCAAGTCAGGAGGGAAAGTTACTGGTCTTAACAAATGGAAGATGGTTGAAGCTAAAGGGAATGTCGGTGGCCAAATGATCTAAAGGTCAGTTTTCCAGGGGAGGAGGACATAGATTCAATTATTTGATCAGTCCTACAGAAACCAAGTCATTTTGGTTTGAATCCCTTCTCATTTGTGTGACTTTGCACAAATTGCACTCTCTGTGTCTATTTTTTAAACTGTAAAATAAGGGTAGTAATACTATCTACTCATAAAATTTAAAAAAATATTTTTTGTTGAAAGTATTACAAGTATTCTTTTACCCTTTTTGACACCTTCTTTCATCACCCTTCTCCTGCAGGCCTTCACCAAACTATTGTCTGTGACCATTGTCTGGGTTATACATATAACTCATTCCCTTCCTTCTGAGATTCATTAATCTGTTTTATGAGGATTAAGAAAGTTAAAATATACAAAAAGTTTAGAGCAGTGCCTGCCAGAGTAGGCACTAAATACATTTTTAAAAACATAAACAGAATTATTTTATGTAAAGTGTTCTCTCATGTGTTTCCACTTTATGAAACATCTTGGAAATATCTTTACCCTTAATACAGAACTGAATGTTGATGTAGTCATCACAGTATATTTTGCTCTCAATTTCATGATTACAAATTATGTTATGGTCATAATCCTTTCACATATCTTTCTGTACACACACAATAGAAAGTTTTCATTCTGTTCTTCTGCCTGCCAATATAGTCTGAGAATGCTTGTTTTACCGCATCTCTTCATATCCTAAATATCATTTCCAAATGTTTGCTATTTTGATTGGCAAATATTAACTTATTATTGTTTTTGTTAATTCTGATTGTTAGTAATATTGAGTAATTTTTTCATATTACTGAAAATTCTACCACTTTCTTTTGTGATATATCTGATATTTAATACAGTTTTCTGTTGGATTGGGACACCCCTTTTCTTATATGTTGTGCTCTTTATATACTATGAATTGAATCCCTGATCTATTAATAAGGTATAATCCTTTTGCCTAGATGGTCTCAGAAATATATCTAATTATAAATTGCTTTAGCAATACATAGTTTTCATTTTTAATAATCTTTTATAGTGTTTTCCACTTTTGACTTCTGGGATTTGCATCTATTTTTAGAAAGCTTCCTTTATGCATTCCAGAACATCCAGTATGAGTTCTTTCTTGACACCTGTTTATTTATTTTTTTTAAATCAGTACAAAACTTTTATTTTTTTATAATAGTTGATTTACAATATAATGTCACTTTCAGTTATATTGATTAGAAATGTTATATCTTACAAGAGATCACTCAAATAAGTCTAGTAATCTGACAATATACATAATTTTCACAATTTTATTGCCTATATTCCCTATGCTAAACTTCACAGGATTGTGACTTTTTATAACCAGAAATTTATACTTAATTTCTTCACTTTTTCATCCATCACCCTGACACCCTTCCCATCTAGCAAACATCAATTTGTTCTCTGTGTCTATGAGTTTGTTTCTGTTTTGTTTCTTCTTTTTTTTTTTTTTTTTTTTTTCAGATCCCACATGTAAGTGAAATCATGAGACATTTGTCTTTTACAGCATGGCTTCTTTCATTTAACATGGGTTTTGAGGTCCATCTATGTTGTTGCAAATGACAAAATGGTGTTCTTCTTTATGGCTAAGCAATATTCCATTTAATGTGTACCACCTCTTTTTTATCCATGCATCTATTGATAGACACTTAGATTTCTTCCATACCTTGACTATTGTAAATAATGCTATAATGATCATAGGAGGGTGAATATATCTTTTGGAATTAGTGTTTCAGATTTCTTTGAATAATACTCAGCAGTGGAATTTCTGTGTCATAAGACAGTTCCATAATTTGTTTTAGGACACAACATACTGTTTTTGTTAGTGGCTACACCAATTTATAATCTCACAAACAGTGCTTGAAGGTTCCTTTTTGTCCATATCCTCACCAACACTTGCTGTTTATAGATTTGTTGATGGTAGCCATTCTGACAGGTATAGATGATACCTCATTGTTGTTATAATTTGCATGTTTCCCCTCCTTAGCTAACTTTATTCTTAGGTATCTTAATTTTTTGTTGCAATGGAAATGGAATTGTTAGATTAATTTCTCTTTATGTGAGTTTATTATTGTTGCATAAAAAAAGCCACAGATTTCTGGGTGTTAGTTTTGTATCCTGCTACATTGTCAAATTCATTTATTAAGTCTAGCAGTTTTTTTGATAGAATCTTTAGGGTTTTCTATGTACAATATCATGTCATCTGTGAACAATGACAGTTTTATTTCTTCTTTTCCAATTTGGATACCTTTTATTTTTCTTCTTGTCTGATCGCTATGGCTAGCACATCACTATGTTAAACAGGAATGGTGGAGGACTTTAGAGGAGAATCTAAGATGGCTGCACAGGTAAACACATAGCCGCAGATGCGCACAACAATTTCAATAAAATACAACTAAAATATAAAATGGACATTACCCAGAACTACAGGAAAGTCGACTGACTGGAAACTCTACAATGAGAAGCAAGGAGAAAACCAGAAGGAAGAGTGGAGGAGCTGTAAAAGCCTAAGGTACGGAGACATGCAGCACATGGAGAGGACGGAGCCGGAGAGGAGGGAGGCTGAGTACCTGGCTGGCGTTTCCTAGCAAGAAGGAGATAAAAGCTCTGACTGTGCTGGGCCCCAGTTCCAATTGCTCTGAATCCCAGTTCTAAGCCAGACCCTGGGACCCAGGCTCATCCAGAGGGAGCTGGGCTATAAGGCGGAACCCTGGGGGAGCGGCGAAAGGAGGTCCCAGAGGCGTGCACATTGCATGCAAAGAAGGGACGGTTGGCTGTGCCGTGGGATTACCCTGGTGTGAAGGAGACAGGGGCTCTAGACTGCTCTGAACGCTACCTCCAACTCCACTTCCAACTGAACTGAACCCCAATACCGGGCTCATTGGGGGAGAGCCTACACTGTTTAGTAGCAGGCAAAAATCAAGGGCACCTTTCTCTCAGAGGTGCTTGCAACGAGTACTGAAGGACCCTGAGACTCAGAAGCCCCATAGGGCAGAGCTGACAGAAGCCAAAGCTGTAGGCTCCACCCTGAAACCCCGCCCCATCAGGGAAGCTGCGAAAATGCTGAGATGAAATAGATCACAAACGAAAGAAATGGAGGACAAAAAGCGACTGGATATAGAGTTCAAATCTACACTTATAAGGTTTTTCAAGAATTTCCTAGAAAAGATCGATAAGACCTATGAGGATATGAAAAGGGATCAAGTAGAATTAATAAGGAATCAATAAGAAATGATAAGGGATCAACAAGAAATAAAGAATACATTGTCTGAAATAAAAAATATTATACAGAGTCCTAAAAACAGAATGGAAGATCACAAGAATCAAGTCAAAGATTTGGAACATAAAGAGCCAGAAGACACTCCTCCACAGAAGCTAGAAGGCAAGAGAATCCAGAAAATTGAAGATAATGTAAGAAACCTCTGGGACAACTTCAAGCGAACCAACATCTGAATTATGGGGGTCCCAGATGATGAGAGAGAGCAAGATATCGAAAACATACTGAAAGAAATAGTGACAGAAAACTTCCCCCACCTGGTGAAAGAATTAGACTTACAAGTCCAGGAAGTGCACAGAACTCCAAACGAAAGGAATCCAAAGAGGACCACACCAAGGCACATCATAATTAAAATGCCAAGAGCAAAAGACAAAGAGAGAATATTAAAAGCAGCAAGAGGAAAACAGGTAGTTACCTATAAAGGAGCACCCATAAGATTGTCAGCTGATTTCTCAACAGAAACCATGCAGGCCAGACAGGAATGGCAAGAAATATTCAAGGTGATGAATAGTAAGAACCTATAGCCAAAAATAACCTATCCAGCAAAGCTATCACTCAGAATCGAAGGCCAGATAAAGAGCTTCACTAATAAAAAAAAGCTAAAGGAGTTCATCACCGCCAAACCAGAATTATATGAATTGCTGAAGGGGGTGCTTTCAGAAGATAAAGTAAATAAAGATAAAAATTATGAACAACAAATATGTAACTATCAACATGTGAATATAAAAACCAAGGAAATTAAAAAAAAATCTGATGAACAATATTAACTGTTGAATATAATAGAATCAGAAGAATGGAAGGGGAGTGAACTGACGATTCTTGGTGAAAAGGGGAGAGGGGGATGTGGGAAGAGACTGAACATAAACTGTGCACCTATGGATGAGGACAATGGGGGGTGGGGAAAGGGCAGAGAGTGGGGTGGGAACCTGGTGGAGGAGAGCAATGGAGGGGGGAGGGAGGAACATTTGTAATAATATGAACAATATTTTAAAAAATAAATAAAACTAGGACTTTAAAAACAAAAAACAAGAAACAGGAGTGGTGAAAGTGGGCATCCCATCTTGTTCCTGTTCTTAGGGGAAATGAGTTTAGTTTTTCCCATTGAGTACGATGTTGACTGTAAGTTTGCCATATAAGGCTTTTATTATATTGAAGTTTCATTCCTCTATTCCCACTTTGCTGAGAGTTTTTATCAAGAAAGGGTGTTGGATTTTGTCAAATGTTTTTTTTCTGCAAAAATTGATATGATTATGCGATTTTTTTCTTTCAATTTGTTTATATGATGTGTTATGTTTATTGACTTACAGATATTGTACCAGCCTTGCATCCCTGGGAGATAACTTGTAAGTAACTTTCTATCTCTTTTTTGTAGCCCTTATGATTATTTCTTTGTCATTAATGTTTGCCATTGTAATTATGATATGTCTTGGTGTGGGTCTTTTCGGGTTTATCTTGTTTGGGACTCTGTGCTTTTGTGACTTTTTCATCCAAAAGTCAGGGAAGTTTTTTGTTATTATTATTTTTTTTAAATATATTTTATTGATTTTGTACAGAGAAGAAGGGAGAGAGATAGTTAGAAACATCGACGAGAGAGAGAGTCATCGATCAGCTGCCTCTTGCACACCCCCTACTGGGGATATGCCCGCAGTTTTTTGTTATTATTTTTTCAAATTGGTTTTCTATTCCTTGCTTAACTTCTATTTCTGGCACTCCTGTTATGTTTATGTTGCTTCGTTTCACATTCTCCCAAATCTCCCTTAAACTCTACTCCTGCTTTTTACATTGTTTTTCCAATAGCAGTTCATATTTTGTGTTTTTTACTACTCTGTCTTCTAACTTACTGATTCAGTCTTCACCTTCTTCGAGTCCAGAAGTCACCAATCTTTCAGACCCCTGCTCCAAATATTTTCTTAAACAAGTGGTCACCAACCTCTCAGACCTCATGGACCACCAGTTGTCCACAGACCACCAGTTGGCAGCTGCTGTTCTAGTCTACTGTTGAAACCTTCCTTTTGTTCTTTATTGTAGCTATATCATTCTTGATTTCCTTTATAGTCTTACTCTTGGTGAATTTTTCATCCAGATATTTAAGCATCCTTCTAACATTACTCTGAATTCTTTCTTTGACAAATTGTTTGCTTCTATTTCATTTAGTTCCTTTCTTGGCAATTCCTCTTTTTCTTTCCTTTGGGGATTGTTTTGTTTTGTTTTGTTTTATCTCCCCATTTTTGCTGTCCCTTCTTATTTGCTTCTATGTAATGTGAGCTGTTATCTCATTCTGTTCCTTGGCAACCTGTTTGAGCTTCAAGAATTTGAAACCCATAGAGGTCCAATGGTCTAGTATTTTTTAAATTAGATCCTGCCTTGAGTTTTATGCCTTTATTGTTTCTGCTCTGAGTAGTACTCCCTTCCTCCACAGATCTTCCCTCAGTTACCCTCTGCAGATGCTCGGGGTTGGTGGGGGCACCTGCACAGTTCTTCTTGTTTGTGACTACCTGTGAGTATTTCTCTGACATGTGATTCACTGCATGGCCCCAGTGCTCATGGCAGGGTGGTGCCCTATTCTGGCAGTGCATTTGCAGTGTGGTCCTGGAGCCTAGATGGGTCCTATGCTGGATGCCTCTGTTGCACATTTTCAACAAGTTCCTGGGCATGGTCAGGGTTTCATGCTGGGTGCCTCTGGCTTTCACTATCAGCATGGTGCTGGGTGGAATATCAGACCAGGTCTATTGAGTGTTTTTGGATTAGTGATTTGATTTTGTTATTGGTTTGTTCACATTTTATATTTGTTCCTAATTCCATTTTGGAATATTATATGTTTCTATGAATTTATCTATTTCTTCCAAGTTGCCTGATTTGTTTGGATGTAATTTGTGTTTGTGTTGTATCAATTGTCACTTCTCCTCTTTCATTTCTGATTTTATTTTATGGATCCTCTCTCTTTTTTCTTAATAAATTTGGCTAAAGAATTATCAATTTGTTTATCTTACAAAACAAAACAACAACAAAAAAACAACAACACAGCTCTTGAGTGGGAGGAGAAAATGATGGCTGAATAGGCAGATCTATTGTGCACTTTGTCCCTGGGCCAGACTGGAAATGAAACTACATTAGAGAACATGCACCTAGAATTACCAACTGAGGTTCAGTTGAGGAAGTAACATAACAAGGAGGGGAAAAAATGCCTGGAGACCAGTAGGAGGAGCAAGGTCATGAGAGGAGGTTTGCCTGGAGAGGAAGGAATGCTTCAATATGGGGAGAACTGTTCCCTCAGAAAATAGAAGCTGCCCCACCTAATCTATGGCATGACCCATGTCACCTGAACATCTCATCAGTTGTAAAAGGTAATAGTGCTGCTGGCAGCAGTGGAGTATAGCCCTGGCAGACTGGAGCCACTGGGAGAGAAAGACAGTTTTGTTGTTTTTATTTTTTAAAATCTCTAAACCCAGAGGACAGAAGTTTTAATTTTCAGCTACACACCTGAAACACTGGTTTAGGAAGGGAGGAATGGACTTGAGGTGCCAGAGAACATGCTGGAGAGAGTAGTGCAGGGAGACTTGAAAAAGAAATAGCTAGAAGTCCTGCATTGGGTTTTTCAGATGCTTCAAAAATGGCGATTTTCATGGGAGGAGCTACCAGAGGGCAGGTAAAAACACACACACACATACACACACACACACACACACACACACACACACACACACACACACACACAAAAACCCTAGGTGATGCAGCCTGCCACACCCTGAATTTTGAGCTTTACAGAGGAAACAAGGGCAGAGGTCAAGTTTTTAGGTCTCAGTTCCTCAGTACTGGACTGGAGGAGTGGCTATCCGCCCCACTATTCTAAGAACCAGACTGATGAAAACTCCAGGATCCCAGCTGATCCAATTACTCTCCATACAAAGAACTCTGTCCGGCCAAGGGCAGAGTAATATTTTGGGCCACTGGTGGAGGAATAGCTCTTGGATAGGAAAACACTCCTATCATATTGCCAGTAAATGAAATAGCAATTATCCCAATTAAAACAGTCAGAAATAGACTTTTGAGTGATTAAGATTGATAGCTGTCTGACAGGCAAAGGTGGGCAGTGGTGAAAGCCCAGGAATCAGGAAGTGTGATGAACCAGCATTGGGTTCCAAGCAGCTAAATCTACTCTAGAAGCATATTGGCCCCTCCTGCTTGCAACCAAGGTCTGCAGAGAGAGAGAAGTATTGGACTGGTAGATCACGTGGAGCTTCAAGAGGGTGCTAAAAGCCAAAAAAAAACAGTGCCTGACAATGAGTATCACCTATGTACCTAACAAGAAGCCCAGAATTAGCAGACAGAACAGAAGAATGGGTTCTTAAGTCAGCTACCATTCAAACTCAGAGGAAATGAACACTTCACTATTTTTTGCACCTTTTTTTCCTTCCTTCTCTTTTTTTCCTCCTATTTTCCTTTTCCATTCTCCTTTTTAGTTTTTCTCTTTCCTTTCTTTATTAATTAAGGTATTACATATGTGTCCTATATCCCCATTACCACCCCCTCCCCTGAAACATCCCACTCATGCTCTCACTACCCTGTTGTCTGTATCCATTGGATAGGCTCATATGCATGCATACAAATCCTTTGGTTGATCTTTCCCCCTTAACCCCACACTCCCCTACCTTCCCTCTCAGGTTGGATGGTCTGAAAGAAACTTCTCTGTCTCTAATCTGTTTTTGTTCATCAGTTTATGCTGTTCATTATTTTCCATAAATGAGTGAGATCATATGATATTTATTTTTCTCTGACTGACTTATATTACTTAGCATAATGCTTTCCAGTTCCATCCATGCTATTGCAAATGATAAAAATTCCTTTTTATTTTTCCTACTGCTGCATAGTATTCCATTGTGTAGATGTACCACAAATTTTTAATCCACTCCTCTGCCGCTGGACACTTAGGCAGTTTCCAAATCTTAGGTATGGGAGAAACCAAGATGACGGCATAGGTAAATATCTGAACTTGCTGCCTCGCACAACAACTTCTAAACTACAACTAAAAGACCAAACTGACATCATCCAGAAACACAGGAAGGCTGGCTAAGTGGAAATTATACAACTAGAAGGGAAGAAAAAAGCACACTAAGAGTCAGAGGAGCTATGGAAGTAAAGTGCAGAGAAACCATGCAGGCCAGATGGGAGTGGCAAGAAATATTCAAAGTAATGAACAGCAAGAACCTACAACCAAGATTACTCTACCCACCAAATCTATCATTCAGAATTGAAGGGCAGATTAAGGGCTTCACAGATAAGCAAAAGCTAAAGGAGTTCATCAACACCAAACCAGTATTATATGAAATGCTGAAAGGTATTCTTTAAGAAGAGGAGGAAGAAGAAAAAGGTAAAGATAAAAATTATGAACAACAAATACATATCTATCAACAAGTGAATCTAAAAATCAAGTGAATAAAAAATATGATGAACTGAATAAACTGGAGAATATAATAGAATCAGGGGCTTAGAAACGGAGTGGACTGACAATTCTCAGGGAGAAGGAGGTGTAGGTGATGCGGGAAGAGACTGGACAAAAAAATCATACACCTATGGATGAGGACAATGGGGCAGAGGGTGGGGTGGGAACCAGGTGAATGAGAGCTAGGGGGGGAGGGAAGAGGAACAATTGTAATAATCTGAACAATAAAGATTTATTTTAAAAAATCTTAGCTATGGTAAATTGTATTGCTATGAACATAGTGGTACATATATCCCTTCCGATTGGTGTTTCTAGTTTCTTGGGATATATTCCTAGAAGTGAGATCACTGGGTCAAATGTTAGATCCATTTTTATTTTTTTGAGGAAACTTCATACTTTTCTCCATAGTGGCTATACCAGTCTGCATTCCCACCAGCAGTGCAGGAGTGTTCCTTTTTGTACTCATTCTTACCAGCACTTTTTGTTGATTTGTTGATGATAGCCATTCAGACAGGAGTGAGATGATACTGCATTTTGTTGGTTTGATTTGCATCTCTCCGATGATTAGTGACTTTGAGCACATTTCCATATGTCTTCCTTCAATCTTTTAAAGATAGATTTTTTATTGGGTTGTTTATCTTCCTTTGGTAAAGTTGTATGAATTCTCTGTAAATGTTGGTGATTAAACCCTTACTGTTGATAACATTGGCAAATGTGTTCTCCCATGCAGTTGGCCTTCTTATTGTTTTATGATGATTTTTTTTTTTTGTGAAAAAGTTTTTAATTTTGATGTAGTACAATTTGTTTATTTTCTCTTTTACTTCCATTGCCCTATCAACTGTATCAGTGAAGAAATTGCTTCAACATATGTCTAAGATTTTGCTGCCTGTAGATTCCCCTGGCATTTTTATGGTTGTCCATCTTACGTTTAATTCTTTATCCATTTTGAGTTTACTTTTATGTATGATATAAATTGGTGGTCTAGCTTCATTTTTTTTGCATGTATCTGTCTGATTTTCCCAACACCATTTATTGAAGAGAATGTCTTGATTCCATTGTAAGTTCATGTATTCTTTGTCAAATATTAACTAAACATAGTGGTTTGGGTCAATATCTGCATTCTCTATTCTATTCCATTGATCTATATGTCTGTTCTTGTGCCAGTACCAATCTGTTTTGAGAACAGTGGTTTTGTAATACAGCTTGATATGTGGTATTGAGATCCCACCTTCTTTGTTCTTTTTTGTCAGGATCACTGCAGCTATATAGGATCTTTTTTTTTTTTTATTTCAGATGAGTTTTTGGAGAGTTCGTTCTAGGTCTGTGAAATATGCCACTGGTATTTTAATGGAGAGTGCATTGAATGTATAGATTGCCTTGGATAGTATGGACATTTTGAACACGGTTGTTCTTCCATCTGTTTGTATCTTCCTCTATCTCTTTTTTCAGTTTCCTGTAGTTTTCCAAGTATAGATCATTTATCTCCTTAGTTAAGTTTATTCCTAGTTATCTTAATTTTTTTTTGTACAATGGTAAATGGGGTTGTTTTTTGAGTCTCTCTTTCTGTAAGTTCACTTATGGTGTATAGAAATACCATAGATTTCTTGGCATTAATCTTATATCCTGCTACATTGCCAAATTCATTTATTAAGTCTAATAATTTTTTTTATAGAGTCTTTAGGCTTTTCTATATACAGTATCATGTCATCTGAGAATAAGGACAGTTTTATTCTTATTTTCCAGTTAGGATGCCTTTTATTTTTTCTTTTTGTCTGATAGCAATGGCTAATACTTCCATTACTATGTAGAACAGGTGTGGTGAGAGTGAGGATCCCTATCTTGTTCCTATTCTTAGGGGAAATGATTTTAGATTTTGCCCATTGAGTATGATGTTGGCTGTGGGTTTGTCATGTAATGCTTTTATTATGTTCAGGTATGATCCTTCTATTCTCATCTTTCTGAGGGTTTTTATCAAGAAAGAGTGTTGGATTTTATCAAACGCCTTTTCTGCATCAGTGGATATGATTATATGATTTTTATCTCTCTGTTTATGTGGTTGATCACATAAACAATTTTATTGGTTTGCATATATTATACCATCCTTCCATCCCCTGGATAAATCCCACTTGGTCATGGTGTATGATCTTTTTAATGTAATGCTAAATTGAATTTGCTAGAATTTTTTTGGACAATTTTTGGTGTCTATATTCATGAGGGACATTGGCCTGTAATTCTCTTTCATAGTGTTGTCTTTATCTGCCTTTTTTTTTTTTTTTTTTTTTGTATTAGGGTGATGCTGACTGCATAGAATGAGCTTGGAAGTGTTCCTTCCTCTTGAAATTTTTCAAATAGTATGAGGAGGATAGTTTTAGTTCTTCCTTGAATGTTTGGTAAAACTCCTCTGTGAAGCCCTCTGGCCCTGGGCTTTTGTTTGCCAGAAGCTTTTTGATAATTGCTTCAATTTCTTCTATAGTTATTGGCCTATTGAGATTTTTAGATTCTTCTTATTTGAATTTTGGAAGGTTGTATTTTTCTAGGAATATGATCATTTCCTCCAGGTTGTCTAGTTTGTTGGAATAGAGTTCATAGTACATTTTAACAATCCTTTACATTTCTATGGGGTTTGTTGTTATTTCACCTGTTTAATTTCTAATTTTGTTTATTTGGGTCCTCTCTTTGCTTCTTAGTGAGCCTGGCTAGAGGTTTATCAATCTTGCTCATCCTTTCAAAGGACCATTTCTTGGTTTCATTGATCTTTTGTATTGATTTTTGTTTGTTTGTTTGTTTCTGTATCATTTATTTCTGCTCTGATCTTTAAGATCTCCTTCCTTCTGATCACGCTGGGTCTAATTTGTTGCTCTCTTTCTAAACCTTTTAGTTTTTGATATAGATGATTTACTTCCACTTTTTCTTGTTTTTGAGGTAGGTCTGCAGAGCTATTATCTCCCCTCTCAGGACTGCTTTCATTATATTCCATAGATTGTGGATTGTTATTTTTTTCATTGTCATTCCTTTCCAGGATGTTTATAATTTCTTCTTTGATATCTTTGGTAACCCAATCAGTGTTTAATAGCATGCTATTCAACTTCCAAATGTTTGAATTTTTTGTTGATTTTATTGTAATTCATTTCCAATATTATGCCATTGTGGTCTGAGAAGATTGCTTGGTAAGATTTTAATCTTTTTGAATTTGGAGAGACTTTGCTTGTGACCCAATATTTGCTCTATCTTTGAAAATGTCCTATGTGCATTTGAGAAGAACACATATTCTGTGGCCTTAAGGTGAAATGCTGTGAAGATGTCAATTAATTTCATCTAGTCCTGTGAGTCAATTAAGATTGCTGTTTCTTTGCTGATTTTTTTGTCTAGAGGATTTATCCCATTATGTCAGTGGGGTATTAAAGTCCCCTATGATGATTGTATTATTGATCTCTCCCTTGTTATTTTCCAGGGGTTGTTATTTTTATGTATTTGGGTGCTCCTTATTGGGTGCATATATGTTTACCAGAGGTATATCCTCTTGTTTTATTGATCTCTTTAGTATTATAAAGTGGCCTTCCTTATCTCTTATTATGGCCTTCACTTTAAGATCTATTTTGTCAGATATAAATATTTCTACCCTGGCCTTTTATATTTTTTTCATTTCCATTTGCCTGAAAGATATTTTTCTATTCCTTTACTTTCCATCTGTATGAGTCCCTTGTTCTTAGGAAGGCCTCTGGTAGACAACATATATGGGTCTTTTTTTATCCATTCAGCCACTTGATGTCTTTGGATTGGAGCATTCAATTTATTTATGTCTAAAGTTATTATTGATAGGTGCTTGTTTGTAGCCATTTGTATTTTTTCTGCCTGTGTTCCTTCTTCCTTTTTTATTTCTTTTTACACCAGTCCCTTTAGCATTTCCTGCATTGCTGGCTTGATAGTGATAATCTCCCTTAGCCTGTTTTTGTTTGTGAAGCTTCTTATTTCCTCTTCACTTTTGAATGATACCTTTCTGGATAGAGTGTTCATGGATTCAGTCCCTTGATTTCCCTTATTTTGTAAACTTCCTTCCATTCCTTTATGATCTGATGTTTTTCTATTGAGAAATTATTTGATAATCTAATGGGAGATCCCTTTCATGTAACTTTCTGTCTCTCTTTTACAACCTTTAAGATTCACTCCTTGTCTTGAACATTTGCCATTGTAATTATGACGTGTCTTGGTGTGGGTCTTTTCAGGTTCGTCTGCTTTGTACTATCTGTGCCTGTGTGACTTTTTTCTTCCGACATCATGGATGTTTTCTGATATTATTTCTTCAAATACATTTTCTAACCCTTGCTTCTTTTCTTGCATTATAGCACCCCTATTATATGTATGTTGCTTCATTTCATGTTGTTCCAAAATTACCTTAGGCTCTCCTCATGTCTTTTATTTATTTATTTTTTAAAGGTTCTCTCTTATTTTTTTTAAAATATATTTTATTGATTTTTTTACAGAGAGGAAAGGAGAGAGATAGAGAGCTAGAAACGTCGATGAGAGAGAATCATCGACCAGCTGCCTCTTGCACAACCCGTTCTGAGGATGTGCCTGCAACCAATGTACATGCCCCTGACTGGAATCGAATCTGGGACCTTTCAGTCCCCAGACTGACTGAGCCAAACTGATTTTGGCTCCTCATGTCTTTTAATTTTTCCTCCAATTGTTGTCCAATTTGGGTGTGTTTTGCTTCCCTTCTTCTAATTCTCTAATTTGGTCCTCTGCTTCTCTTAGTCTACTATTGAAACTTTCCAAGGAGTTCTTTTTTTTTTTAATCAATCTTTATTGTTCATATTATTACAAAGGTTCCTCATTTCTTCCCCCCTCCACCAGTCCCTTTAGCATTTCCTGCATTGCTGGCTTGATAGTGATAATCTCCCTTAGCCTGTTTTTGTTTGTGAAGCTTCTTATTTCCCCTTCACTTTTGAATGATAGCCTTTCTGGATAGAGTGTTCATGGATTCAGTCCCACCCCACCTTCCACCCCCTCCCCACCCCCCATTGTCCTCATCCATAGGTGCACAGTTTATGTTCAGTCTCTTCCTCCCTCCCTTTCCCTGAGAACAGTCAGTCCACTCCCCTCCCATATTGCTGACTGTACTACAATGAACAGCTATTATTGTTCATCAGGTTTTTCAATCTCCTTTTTTTGTTGTTGTAATTTTTTAATTAATAAACTTTTACACTTCTAAGAATAAATTTTAAAATCTAATAATTTTAAACTTTGTTTTGTTTTCTGCCCTGGGAATTGAGAGCAAACTTGTTTACATGTAAACTTGCCCTTAGGCTATCAAAAGGTGTAGCCATTCAAGTGTAAATGGACAGATTGTTTAAACATAGCTGCTGGTTGGAATTGGATTACCTGTTCTGGGTGGGAAGGGCTTGTCATTCCCTTTTTCCATTAAAATTAAGGTGTTAGCTTTAAAACCTCTTTTTGGCAAGAGACCTTAAACTTACAGAACTTTACATTTTTCAGATAGTAAATCAGTTCACATTTTCTCAAAATAATACCTCCACATGCCCAAGGATACACTTCACACAAAAGACATTTCCAAATAGATCAACCAACCTCATCCAGGCCCCACACAAGGCACTCACAGATCAACACCCCAGCGCTATACTAACTCAACACATCCAGATCTAAGCCTTCATCACTTGATTCAGCAGACCCTCAAGTTCCCCCAAAAGTTTCCAGCCATGTCTGAGAGGCAGCCTTGGGGCGGGGGCAGGCGAGACGCGAGCTGTTCTGGGCCTGGCTGCTACAGGCCTGGCCTCTGTTGCTCTAGTCCATTCCACAACCAGCTGCTCTGGGTCTAGCCACTGCCACACCTGATCCGGCTGCTCTGGGCCTGGCTGCTCCGGGTCCAGCCACTCCAGGCCTGGCTGCTCCCACCCTGACAGCTGTTGCTCCGGGCTTGGCCGCACCCGACCCGGCTGTTCTGGGCCCAGCTGCCCCGGGCCCGGCCGCTCCGAGCCTGGCAGCTCCCAGCCTGGATGCTCCGGGCTTGGCTGCTGCTGTTCTAGGCCTGGCTGCTCCCGACCCGGCTGCTCTGGGCCCGCCTTCTCCAGGCCTGGCCACTCTGGGCCTGGATGTTCCTGGACTGGTCACCTTGGGCTTGGCCGCCTCCGCCTCAGGCCTGGCTGCCACTGCCCCAGGTCTGGCTGCTCTAGGCCTGGCTGTTGCTGCTCTGGTTCTGGCTGCTGCTGCTCTGGGGCCTGGCTGTTGCTGCTCTGGGCCCAGTTGCCACTGCCTTGTGCCTGGCCACTCTAGGCCTGGCCGCCGCCATTCCAACATTCTGTCCTTTTTTTTTTTTTGCTGTTGCTCCTCGGATTGGGATGGGCTCCTCACAAGAACTGCCACTCTTGGGCTGGGGTGGGCTGCTTGCAAGGCTGCTGCTCCTCAGATAGGGTCGGGTTCTTCATGAGGCTGCTGCTCTTCAGACAGGTGTGAGCTGCGCTCATAGTTGTTGCTCCTTGGTTGGCAGGGGAGGCTGCATGGAGCTGCTTCTCTTCAGATGTGGGTGGGCTGCTCATATAGCTGCTGCACCTGCAATAGGGGTGGGCTGCTCACAGAGCTGCTGCTCCTCAGACTGGTGCAGGCTCCTCACATGGCAACTGCTCTTTGGACTGGGGCAGGTGCTTGTGAAGCTATTACTCCTCTGATGGTCAGACTGCTCACACAGCTGCTGCTCTTTGGAAGGGGGCAGGCTGCTCGTGAGGCTGCTACTCCTCCTACAGGGCAATGGGGCACTCACACAGATGCTGCTTGTCAAATGGGGGTGAGCTGCTCATGTGACTGCTGCTCCTCGATGGGGATGAGTTGCTCACATGGCTGCTGCTCCTCAAACAGGCATGGGTTGTGTGCGACTGCTGCTCCTTAGAGGGGGGCAGGCTGTTCACAGAATTTCTGCTCCCCAGATGGTTGTGGACTGGGTGCAGTTGCTGCTCCTCAAACAGGGGAGGGCTGCTCTTGCAGCTGCTGCTCCTTGGGTGGGAATAAGTGGCTCCTTGGTCCAGGAGCTGCTGCTCCTGCAGCTGCTGCTTCACAGACAGGAATGAGCTGCTCATACGGCTGCTGCTCCTCGGACAGGAGGTGGGCTGCTCACGTGGCTGCTGCTCCTTGGATGGGGGCAGGGACATGTGAGGCTGCTGCTCCTTGGCCTGGGTCAAGCTGCTCTGAGGGCTACTTCTCATTGGACAGGAGCAGACTGCTCACATGCCTGCTGCTTCCATGGTTGCAGTGCCCTGGGAAAAAGTCTTGGGCCAGTAAGAGGGGAACATTCTCCTGAACTCACAATAGCCTGCACTGGGATGGCTAAAGTCTCAGTGACCGTGGGACCACAGCCAAGGCAGCAGGTCCCTGGCAGGGGAGACTGTAGAGTTCCATCTGTTGTCTGAGGGCACCCTGGGTGGAGGTGAGACTGGGCTTCCAGTCACAGCAGCTCTCCCATTCAAAGAGCTGAGGCCTCTGAGGAAGAGCAGGCTGCTCTTGGAGTGTTTGAAATGGTAGCAGAGGCTGCCTAGTAAGGCAACCCCAGTCAGCCTGCCCATGAAGGTCCTGCTGGATCTAACTGTGCCTCACTCATGCATATGCACACATCCCACACATTCCTCTTTTGCTCCCTCATTCTCTCTCCCTTACTTCTGCCTTCTTCGTGACTCTGTAGTTAGTTCTGGAGTGTTATTGACCCATTCTCTCTGGGTGTCTGGTTATGTGGCTCACTCTCTAGCACATTGGCCAAACTTGATAAAATTCACCTTGACAAGACACAATATAAAGAGAACAAAACATGAATGTACTTGCAACACAAATAATCCCAGTATAAGTGACCACCAGAGAAAAGAAAATTAGGGGAGAGAAAAGAAGAGAATTAGGGGAAAGAAAAGAGAGCACAAATGATATCAAAGAGAGAAAAAATAGTATGAGAGAAAAGAAACAGAAGATAATGAAAGAAAAAGGAATATATATATATATATATATATATATATATATATATGAAGAAAACACCAGAGAACAAACAGGTAAACCAAATCATACAAACACCAAATTCCAAGTAAAGATCTTATATACAGAAAGAAAGGTTAAGAATTGGATGAATGTGGGGAGGACCTTAGTTCAGTATAGAGGAAGTAGAAAAAGGTTGAGTGGATAAGAAAAAGAGAAAGAGAAGAAAATAATAATGAAACATTTAAGAAATTGATTAAAAAATAGGATAAAACAAATAAAATAATTTAGAATGATGGGAAAATAATGCAAAAAGAAAATAAAGAAACAAACAAAAAGAAAAGTAAAATAGAAACAAAAGATATAACAAAATAATAATAAAATAAAATAAAAAATGACAAAGTGAAGTGTCATTCCTTTGGCTGGTTTAACATCCCCCTCTTTTTTACTGTCTGTGCCTGGGACTGAAGACCTCTCTTGAGGTCAGTCCCTTTGGATTCTCAGGGACTATTCAGATTTTTTTTTTTTCCTTTGTAACACTCAGGGTGTAGTCTGGGTGTGGTTGTATTGGTTGCTTGGAGACTGGAGGGAGGGGCTATCTCTTTAAGAGAAAATGGCTACTCAGGTTCCCTGAGTCAGGTATGACTCAGTGTCTGACTAGCAGCCACCTCTTCCATACCCTCTCCTCCCCCAGCATCCCCCAGACTCCACAAGTCCACACTTTCTCCTGCACCCAGCTATGGGTGAGTGTCGGTATCCAAAAGGTCCTATGAACTAGGTACAGCAAAGAAAAGCAAAAACCACAAAGAGGAGAAAGAGCTACACCTTTGCGAGCCCCTCTCTTCCTAGCTCTGTGCAGTCTGGGTAGCAGTTCTGAATGCCTCCTCTGGACTCAATCTGTCATGACTGTGGACCCAGATCTAGAATCCCCTGCCACTATCAGTCCCGCAGACCTTCTTTCCACAGTCAGACACTGTGCCTGATCCAAAGGATGCACCTCAGTGCCATGTGGTTTACCTCTGACCCGCTGAGCTTGGAGGTTCCGCAATTCTCCTCAGCCCAGATCCCTGAATTTTACCATTCTTCAGGTGTTCTCTGCCATTGTCTCACCAGCTGTGTCTACTTCACCAATTCGGGGTGGATGTTATTCGATTTAGTTTTTCATTCTGTCTTCTCTGGGACAAGGCTCGGGACACATCCATCTATTGCACTGCCATTTTGTCCCTTCTCTCTGCTTATTTTTTTAAAAAAATATTTTCTTTTGTTAATTCTCACCCAAGGATATTTTTTCATTGGTTTTTATGGAGATCTGAAGAGAAAGCGCAAGAGAGAGAAACATCAATGCGAGAGAAACACATGGGTTGGTTGCCTCCTGCATATTCTCTTACCAGGGTTGGGCCAGCAACCAAGGTACGTGCCCTTTACTGGAATTGAACCCAGTTTTGGTCCGCAAGCTAATACTCTATCCACTTTGGTTCACACGCTAATATTCTATCCACTTTGGTCCACAGACTAATACTTTATCAATTGAGCCAAGCTGTCTAGAGCTATTTAGCTGCTTTATTGATTTGTTATTATTCTAGCCTCTGTTGTTTTGTTCATATATCTAATTTTTATCTTCCCCGCTACTACTTAATTTTCCTTTCCCTTTTGCTGTGTCCCATAGAGTTTTGGTTGTTGCATTTTCATTTTCATTTGTCTCAAGGTATTTTTTTAATTTATTTTTTAATCTCATTGTTAATCTAGTTGTTCTTAGTAATGTGGTTGCAGATTTTTCAGTTTTCTTCCTGTAACTAATTTTTAGTTTCATACCAATTTGATGAGAGATGCTTGGTATAATTTCAATTTTAAAAAATGTATTGACACTTGTGGTCTATCCTAGAAAATGTTCTATTTGCACTTGAAAGATTTGTATATTTAGCTGCCTCTTGGTTCAATGTACTAAAAAATATCTGTTATAATGTGACTTGTAAGGCCAATGTTTCCTTCTTTATTTTCTGCCAAGCTGATCTATCCATTTATGTCAATAGGCTATTAAAGTACCCTACTATGAATGTATCACTGTTGACTTTTCCCTTTATACCTATCAGGTTTATATATTTAAAAAGTGCTCCTATACAGGGTCTATAGATATTTATGGTTACTTTATTTCTTTGTCTTTTGTTACAGTCTTTTTCTTTATTTCTTTTTAAAATCTATATTGTTGAAAGTATTACATAGGTATTCCTTTTTCATCCATTAACCTCCTCCAGACTGCTCCTGTCTTCTCACCCACCCCAGCCCCTCACCACCCCATTGTCTGTATCTACAGGTTTATGCATATATGCATGGGAGTTCATTAGTTGCTCTCTTCCCACCCACTTTTCCCTGTCTTTATATGAGTTTCAACTGTCTGTTCATGATTGTATGAATCTGGGTCTGTTTTTGATCATTAGTTTATTTGGTACATTATATTACACATATGAGTAAGATCATGGGATACTTAACTTACTCTTACTGGCTTTTTTTTTGCATCAATTGATATGACCATGAGAATTTTGCTTGCAGTCTATGTGTTATATCACTTTTATTGATTTGTGAATATGGTACTAGCCTTGCATCTCCACTTTGCTAAAATTTTGTTGAGGATTTTACATCTATGTTCTTCAGGGATATTGGTCTATAGTTTTCTTTCTTTTTTTTTTCTCCCATTTTTTTTTTTTATTGATTATGATACCACATAATTGTCCTCACCCCCTCAATCCCACCCCAAACCCCTTCCTACATATGCTCTCCCCCATCTCCCCCCACTGTTGTCCATGGCCACTGGCCAGGCCCATAAGCATGCACACAAGTCCTTTGGTTTATCTCTTCCCCTTTACCCCCACTCTTCCCTACTTTTGCTCTGAGGTTTGAAAGTCTGTTCAGTGCTTCTCTTTCTCTGAGTCTGTTTTTGTTCATCAGTCTATGTTCATCATTTCCTCTAGATGTGTGAGATCTTGTGATCTAAGAAATACCCTTGTAAGAACCTAAACTGAGAAAAGCCATAATGGTTACGCTGAGAGGCAAATGAATCAGTCTGTGGTGAGTTCCTTTCTGGACCAACAGTTCTTTCTTTGTCATGGCTTTATCTGGTTTTGGAATTCATTTAATTCTGCACTCATAGAAAGAGCATGGAAGTGTTCCTTCCTGTTGAATTTTTTGAAATAGTTTGAGGAGTTGAGGGGTTAGTTCTTTGAATATTTGGTAAAACTCCCCATGAATCATTTTGGAATAAGGCTTTTGTTTACTGAGAGTTTTTTTTCATTACTTCATCAATTTCATTAGTAATTGGTCTATTAAGGTTTTCTGATTCTTCCTTATTGAGGTTTGGTAGGTTGTATTTTTTTCTAGCAATATGTCCATTTTGACAAGGTTGTTCAGTTTGTTAGAATAAAGTCATTCATGGTATTTTATTACAATCCTTTGTATTTCTGTGGGGTCAGTTGTTACTTAACTTCTTCCATTTTTTATTTTGATTATTGGGGTCCTCCCTTTTTGTTTCCAGATCAGCTTGGGTAGAGGTCCATCAATCTTGTTTATCTTTGGTGTCTATTTCCACTCAGATCTTTATTATTCCCTTCCTTCTACTTATTTTGGGCTCTTTTCATTGTTCTCTTTCTAATTCTTTAAGTTGTAGTGTTAGGTAACTTATTACCAGTTTTTATTGTTGTATGATTTTTGTTTTATTTTGTTTTTTAGGTAGGTCTGTAGTGATTGGTATGAACTTCCCTCAAGACTGTTTTTGGTGTGTCTCATAGATTTTTGGGATATTATACATTCATTTTCATTGTTATCAGGTTTTTTTTTCTTCTTCTTTTTTTCCTTGCTCTCTTTGATAAGCAATCCATTGTTTAACAGAATGCTATTGAGCCTCCATGTATCTTAATATGTTGAATTTTTTTATTCTAGCTGATTTTTAATTTAATTCCATTCTGGTCTGAGAGGATGCTTATGATTTCAATATTTTTGAACCTGTGGAGACTTATTTTGCATCCTATCTTTGAAAATGTCTCACATGCAATAAAGAAGAATGTATATTCTGTAATTTTGGGGGAAAATGTTCTGAAAATGTTTGTTAATTCCATCTGATCTAGTGTATCACTTAGGATCAGTTTTCTTGCTGATTTTAAGTCTAGAAAATCTATGCTGTGATGTCTGTGATGTGTTAAATTCACATACTATGATTGTAATGCTATCTGTTCCTTGATATCATCTTTAAGTTGTTTTATATAATTGGATGCTCCTATATTGGGTGCATATATTATGTTTAACAAGGTTATTTCCTCTTGTTGTAACTATGACTTTAGTATTATGAAGGGGTCTTACTTATCTCTTGTTATGGCCTTCACTTTGAGGTCTATTTCATCAAGTACAACTATTGCTACTACAGCTTATTTATTCATTTCCATTTTCCTGAAAATTTTTTTCCATCCCTTTACTTTCAGTTTGTGTGAGTCCTTTGTTCTGAACTAGGTCTCTTGTATACAGCATATATATGGGTCATGTTTTCTTACCCATTCAGCTACCCTGTGTTCTTTGATTGGGGTATTTATCCATATATGTTTAAGGTTATTATTAATGGTTATTTTTTGTTGCCATTTTAATTCTTTTTTTGCATTTATAAACAGCTGTTTATTTCTGTAAAGTAGATCTTTAAAACTAATTAATGTAGTGACTTTAATACAATAACTAATAATTTAAGCATTGTCCCAACATATCCAAACTGGTTCCCAGGAGATTTTTTTTTTTTCCTTTTTCTTTATTGTTTAAAAACATATGTCTCCTCTATCCCCATTTGACACTCCACATGGCCATTCCAACCTAAGACAACCCCCCCCCATTGATTATGCTAATATGCATGCATACAAGTTCTTTGGTTTTTCTCTAATCCCTCCCCGACCAAACCTGCCATTTGTCTCTGAATCAATTTTTGTTCATCAAATTATGTTGATCATTATATTCCATATATGAATGAGATCAAGTGATATTTATCTTTCTCCAACTGGCTTATTTCACTTAGCATAATGCTCTACAGTTCTATCCATGCTGTTGCAAATGGTAAGTTTCTTTTTTAAAATAGTATTTCATTGTGTAGATGTACCACAGTTTTTAAATCATGGGCTGATGGGAACTTTAGATGTACTGCTATGAACATAGGGGTACATATATCCTTTCTGATTGGTGTTTCTGGTTTCTTGGGATATATTCCTAGAAGTGAGATTACAAGGTCAATGGGAGTTCCATTTTTAACTTTTTGAGGAAACCCCATAGTGTCATCCACAGTGGCTGCATTAGTCTGCATTCCCACCAACAAGGAAGGAGGATTCCTTTTTCTGCACATCCTCGCTAGCATTTGTCCTTTGTTGACTATAACCATTCCGAAAGATGTGAGATGGTACATCATTATTGTTTGTATTTGCATCTCTTGAATAATTAATGACTTTGAGCATGTTTTCATATGTCTCTCGTCCTTCTGTAGGTCCTCTTTCAAAAAGTGTCTTCTTAGGTCCTTTGCCCATTTTATGATTGGATTGTTTATCTTTCTTTTGTTAAATTGTATGAGTTCCTGTAGATTTTGGAGATTAAACCCTTATCTGAAATAGCATTGGCAAATATGTTCTCCCATGCAGTGGCTTTCTTGTTGTTTTGTTAATGCTTTCTTTTGCTGTGCAAAGCTTTTTATTTTTGATGTAGGCCCATTTGTTTATTTTCTCCTTAGTCTCCATTGCCCTAGGAGCTGTGTCAGTAAAGATATTGCTGTGACATATATCTGCTATTGGCTGCCTATGGAGTCATATTGCATTTTCATGGTTTCCCAACTGACATTTAAGACATTTAGCCATTTTGAGGATTTAGCGTGGTTTTTTTTTTTTTTTTTTTTTTTTGTGTGTGTGTGTGTGTGTGTGTGTGTGTGTGTGTATGGTGTAAGTTGTTGATCTGGTTTCATTATTTTCATGTATCTGACCAAATTTCCCAGCACCATTTATTGAAGAGACTGTCTTGACTCCATTGTAAGCTATTGCCTCCTTTGTCAAATATTAATTGAGTATAATGGCTTGAGTCAATTTCTGAGTTCTCTGTTTTATTTCATTGGTTTATATATCTGTTCTTGTACCAGTACCAGGCAGCTTTGAGAACCATGGCATGGTAATATAGCTTGACAACTGGTATTGTTATCCCTCTAATTTTGTTCTTCTTTTTCAGGATTGCTGTGGCTATTTTATTTCAGATGAATTTTGTAGTGTTTGTTCTAGATCTTTGAAATATGTTGTTAGTATTTTAATGGATATTGCATTGAATCTGTAGATTTCTTTGGGTAGTATGGGCATTTTAATGATGTTGATTCTAATAATCCATGAACATGGTATTGTTCTTCCATTTGTTTATGTCTTCTCTATCTCTTTTTTTCAATATCCTGTAATTTTCTGAGTACAAGTTTTACCTCCTCAATTAAGTTTATTCCTAGATTAAATAAATTGCAATGATAAATGGTATTTGGTTCCCCAACCAAGCAGCCCACACTGTGGCAGAGACCTCTCCCAGAGCTATGGGCTCAGAGGGAAAACGATTCCATCTTGCAAGGAAAAGTGGATCTTATCTGAGGCATGAAAAACCCATAACTGTGTAGATCACTGAACAGCTGTGAGTCCCCAATTGATGCAAACACGTGGATACAAGGGAGCTCTTCACCCCACCATGGAAAGGAGAGAGAAAACTACATAACCATATATCCTGAAAAGAGAGACCATGGGGAGACAAAGAAACAGTCCATATATGAAAAAAAAAGCAAAAAAAAAAAAAAAAAAAAAAGCAGTCATCACCAGAAAAGGAAGTAAATGAATTAGAGGCAAGTAACTTATCAGAGCAAGAATTCAAAGAAATGATCATAAGATGGCTAAAAAAGAATGGAAGACAAATTTGACAATATGAGTAAAGAATTACAAGGAAATGAAGAAGAACCAAGAAGAAATGAAAAATGACATTGCTACTGTAAAGAACTCAATAGAAAGCATCAAGAGTAGACTAGAAGAAGCAGAGGACTGCATCAGTGAGCTAGAAGACAAGATGGGAAAAAAAATACCCAATTAGAGCATCTTCTAGAAAAAATAATTAGAAAGCAGGAGGAGAGCTTAAGGGAACTTTGGGACAATACAAAACAAAACAATATTCACATAATAGCGGTTCCAGAAGAAAAGGAAACTGAGAAAGGAATAGAAAATCTATTTCCAGAAATAATGACAGAAAACTTTCCTGAGATAGAGAAGAAAAAACCCAAACAAATCCAAGAAGCTCATAGAGTCCCATAGGCTACCCACTGAGCCAAACTCGTCAGGGCAATGTTTTCAAAAAAACCTGCTGGAGGACATTAAGGGAGATATTAATAGCAATCATAGTAGGATATTTTAATACCCCACTATCACCATTGGGTATCTAAACAAAAAATCAGCAAAGAAACATCAATCCTAAGTGACTCAATAGACCAAATAGAATTAATTGACATCTTCAGAACATTTCACTCCAAATCCACAGAATATACCTTCTTCTCAAGTGCACATGGGTCATTTTCAAAGATCAATCACATGTTGGGACATAGGCAAATTCTCTTCAAATTCAAAAAGATAGAAATCATATCAAGCATCTTCTCAGATCATAGTGCCATAAAACTGGAAATCAACTACCATAAAAATAATCCAAAGAAATCAAACACATGGAGACTAAACAACATGCTATTAAACAATGAATGGGTTACCAGAGAAATCAAGGAAGAAATAAAAAACAAACAAACAAACAAACAAAAAAAACATCCTGGCAACAAACGACAATGAAAACACAACAACCAAAAATCTATAGGACACAGCAAAAGCAGTCTTTTTTTTTTTTTTTTTTCCAGGAAACAAATCAGTTTTACTAAAAGAGCGATGTTGACAGGAAGGCTGGTCAACAACCTTAATTGCTCTAACCACTCACCCTTTAGTTGAGACATTGTTAGCTGAAGCAGCCTACACCTTGTTTGTCCCATGTAAGTTTCTGTTATTTCCTGCCTAAGGGTTACATGTAAATTTCTGTTTATCTTGCCTAAAATGTTTTCCCCAAAGCCTCAATAAAAGGGATGGCAGGGCCGTAGCAGGGAGTCGTTCGCCCACTAGAGTTGGACTACCGCCTGGCCCCCATATTGCTAAATTGAATTTTTTCAAGTCTCTTCATTTGTGTGCAGCCCTTCTCTAGAACTCGAACCCTGAATTGGAACCCTTTCCATGTGGGAAGTGAAAGAGATTTCTACAGTATTATATGCCTCAGGACTTATGAATCATTAACAAGGCTGTGATTCACATTCATCCCATTGTACCCAATCCATATATTCTTTATCAGGTTTCTCATGAGGCCAAATAGTTCACTGTGCTAGGTCTCAAGGATACATCCCACTTCACCCAGGTAGTCAGCCTCTGTTTGCCTTTAAATGGATGGATCCTGACACCAGTGTAATGTCTCCATTTACTTGGACCATCTTTCTCAGACAATCCTCATATCTTTAGACAAATGCTTTGAAAATTAAAAAAAAGCCTGATAATTAAAACTACCACATGGAACCATTTAATACGTTGATGACATTCTTATCTGTAGCCCCATCAAGCAGGACTCTGACCACACTATCTTAGTCCTTAATTTCCTGGGGGGGAGGGGGGAAAGGGCTACCAAGTATCTCCCAATAAGGCCCAGATTTCCTTCTCAGTGGTCAAATATTTAGGCTACTACCAAACCCAGTGATCTCACTCTCTATAGAACAAAAGAGGGTATTCTAAATTTTTCAGTCCCCAGACAAAACAAACAAACAAACAAACAAACAACACATTTAAGAACCTGTTTTTGAATGTTGGGTTTCTGCCAAATCTGGATTCCTGGGTTTGAGCTGACAGCTAAGCCTATTTTTATTTTTTAATTTAATAAATCTTTATTGTTCAGATTATTATAATTGTTTCTCCTTTTACCACCATAGCTCCCCTCCACCCAGTTCCCACCCTACCTCTCCCCACTGTCCCATTCATAGGTATACGAATTTTGTACACTCTCTTCCTGCACCCCCAACAACCCTTTCCCCCTGAGAATTATCAGTACACTCCCTTTCTATGCCCCTGATGCTATTATATTCACCAGTTTATTCTGTTCCTCAGATTTTTAATTCACTTGATTTTTAGATTCATTTGTTGATAGATATGTATTTGTTGTTCATAATTTTTTTATTTTTTAAAAATAAATCTTTATTGTTCATATTATTACAAATGTTCCTCATTTTTCCCCCTCCATTGCTCCCCTCCACCTGGTTCCCACCCCACCCTCTGCCCTTTCCCCACCCCCCATTGTCCTCATCCATAGGTGCACAGTTTATGTTCAGTCTCTTCCTGCACCTCACCACTCCCTTTTTCCCAGAGAATCGTCAAACCACTCCTCTTCCATACCTCTGATTCTATTATATTCACCAGTTAATATTGATCATCAGATTTTTATATTCCCTTGGTTTTAAGATTCACTTGTTGATAGTTATGTATTTGTTGTTCATAATTTTTATTTTATTTTCTTCCTCTTCCTAAAGAACCCCCTTCAGCAATTCATATAATTCTGGTTTGGTGGTGATGAACTCCTTAATTAATTAATTAATTTATTTATTTATTTATTTATTTATTTATTTATTTATTTATTTTATTTGTGAAGCTCTTTATCTGGCCTTCAATTCTGAGTGATAGCTTTGCTGGGTAGAGTATTTTTGGCTGTAGGTTCTTGCTATTCATCACCTTGAATATTTCTTGCCATTCCTGCCTGGCCTGCATGGTTTCTGTTGAGAAATCAGCTGACAATTGTATGGGTGCTCCTTTATAGGTAACTATCTGCTTTCCTCTTGCTGCTTTTAATATTCTCTCTTTGTCTTTTGCTCTTGGCATTTTAATTATGATGAGTCTTGGTGTGGTCTATTTCTTTCCCCAGGTGGGAGAAGTTTTCTGTCACTATTTCTTCCAGTATTCTTTTGGTATCTAGCTCTCTCTCTTCTTCTGGGATCCCCATAATTCTGATGTTGGTTCGTTTGAAATTGTCCCAGAGGTTTCTTACACTATCTTCAACTTTCTGGATTCTCTTTTCTTCTTGCTTCTTATCTTCAAAGTGTCCCCTGGCTCTTTGTGTGCCAAATCCTTGACTTGATTCTTGCAATCTTCCATTCTGTTTTTAGGACTCTGTATAATATTTTTTATTTCAGACAATGTATTCTTTATTTCTAGTTGATCCCTTTTCAGATCCTCATAGGTCTTGTTTATTTTATTGGTCTTTTTAAGGAAATTCTTGAAAAACCTTATGAGTGGTTTTGAACTCCATATCCAGTCGCTTTTTGTCCTCCATTTCCTTTGTTTTTTATCTGTCTCCTTGTCTTGGCATTTTCACAGCTTTCCTGAGTTGGTAGGGTGGCTTTGTGTCCTATGTGGTTCAGTGGGTCAGCCTCCCAGTTACCTGAGGTGGACAGTCTTGGTGTAGTCCTTTGTGGGCTGTGAGTGCAGTCTTGTTGTTAAGCCTTGCTTGTTGATATCCAAGCCAATTGGCTATGTGGATCAGAAGTGTCTCAGCTAGGAGGGTTTCTGTATTCTGCTTGAATGGGGCGGAGTCCTGGGGTAGCACAGACAAGCTTTGGTGAATCCCGAAGATTGGTTGCAGGCGTGCTCACCTCTTTTGTATAGGCGCAGACAAACTTTGGATTCTTGTCTGTCCCACCCTAGGAGAGTCCCATTCTCAGCGAAGGAGAAAACTAGCCCCTGGAAGGGCTTCTGTGCTCTGCTTGGATGGGGCCAAGTCTCCGGTGGTGCAGACAAACTTGGTCAGCCCCTCCCTAGAAGGTCTGGTTTCTGAGTCCCACTGTAATGGCCACTGGATTCACACACCTCCGAGAGATCTCTGTCCACTGCCTGATAGTCTGGCCTCTCCCTGTCTAGGCCGTCTATTAGAGCAATAGGGTGGTTCTGTTTTCCTCCCAAACAAGAAAGCCAGCTGCGCGTTAGCTGTCTGCCCTCTTCACGCGCAGGGAGTAAGCCAGTAGCAAACTCGGCCCGCCCTCTCCTTGCTCTGCAAGCAAGCCAGCAGCGAAGTCTGGCAGCCGCCTTTTCGCGTGCGCAGTTCACCGCACCTTCACAGTTCATGAGGTTCAGCATGCCTTCTGTCTCCTTCCCAGACAGTAGAGCCTCCTCTCAGCTAGCTGTCCGGTGCTTCAGGGCGATGTTTCCCCTGTTTTCCAGTTCTAAATTCAAATTTGTTGTGGTGTCTATCCTATGCTGCCATCTTGGTTTCTCTCTCTAATTCCATTTTCAAAGTAGTTAAAGTAGTTAACTCTTCTTCACTGTTTTAAGGTATCATTTTTAATCATGTGAACAATTCTATCTGCATATGGACTTTCCAGCCTGATCCATTTATATTTTTAATTCTATTTTAAAATTTGTGCACTGCAGTTGAGATTTTCATTTTCAGATTCAATATAGTAGTTAGACATTTATCTAATTTATGAATTGAACCTCCCAATAACTCTAGTATCCAGAGTATCTATGGCACCATGAATAGTTGTTACAATATTAGAGGCATGGTGCATTAAATTCATGCACGGGGTCAGGGAGGGTGTCCCCTCAGCCCCTCCTGCACCTTCTTCAATCTGGGACCCCTCAAAGAATGTCTGACTGCTGGTTTAGGCATGATCCCAGACAATAGGACATCCCTCTCATGATTTGGGACCACTGTCTCCTAACTGCTCACCTGTCCGCCTGACTGATCACCCCTAATTTCCCCTCCCCCTGTAAGCCTGGTCATCTCCAACTGTCCCCCTGCTGGCCTTATAACCCCTAACTGCCTCTGCCTGCTTACTTGGTCACCCCCAATTGGCCCCCACTGCCAACCTGGTCACCCCTAACTGCGTTCCCACCAGCATGGTTACCCTTTAATGACGTCTGCACTGGCCTGGTAGCCTCTCACTGCTCCCGCCTCTCCCCCCCCCCCCCCCCCAGGTGGCCTGGTTGCCCCATGTAGCCTGCTGTTTGGTCATTACGTGAGGGCGTCCCAACCAATTTGCACATTTCCCTCTTATTAGTATAGATTATTGACTATATTCCCTATCCTGTACTTTACAGGATAGGGAATATAGTCAATATATTCCCTATCCTGGCCTGGTTTTGTGTGTGGTGTTCCTAAACCCCAAAATGTGTATTTCCTAAAAACAAGGACATTCTCTTGTCCTGAAGGGTGTCCTGGATTAGAGTGGGGGTTCCTTTGGGGCATGGAGAGGTCTGAGTGAGGGGCCTATGGTGATTTGCTGGCTGCCACCCCTGGCAGCCCAAGAGAAGGCCCTGGCATCTGAAATTTATTTACCTTCTACAATTGAAACTTTGTAGATTGGGGTGGAGCCAGCCTCCTGCTCGCTCCATGGCTGGCAGCCATTTCTGTTGGAATTTATGTATCTTCTATAGTTGAAATTTTGTAGCTTAGAGTGGAGTTGTGGGACAGCCAGGGTGTGTGGAAAACTTTCCTTTCTCCATTCCCAGGGGCAATCCTAGCCTCCTGATCTTTCCAGTTCTGTGGCTGCTGCCATTTCTGTTTGGATTTGTTTATCTTCTATAATTGAAACTTTGTAGCCTTGAGTGGAGGCTTAGGCCAGCAAGAGCAGGAGAAAAGCTTGGCTTCCTCCATTGCCTGAGAAACCCAAGACTCCCTCCTGCTCTCTGTGGCTGTAGTCATTCTGGTTGGGTTTATTTGCATACTCACTCTGATTGGCTAGTGGGCGTGGCTGGTGGGCATGGCTTGTGGGTGTAGTGAGTGAGGGTTAATTTGCATATTACTCTTTTCTTAGGTAGGATTGCTGTTTGCCCTTTATAATAGAAGTGTCAACCAAATTCATGATCGATAATGACAGATTGAAACACACATGTGTGTTTGGCACCAGCTAGAGCTTTATATATATTGCACACACAGGAGTCAACTTAGTCTATATAGATATAGAATAAAGTTGTATAATTAGTCCTGCTTTCTGATTTAGCTAAACTTTTTTCCAGCCCAGTGAAGCACCCCAAGTTCTCTTTCAGGTAATTGTCAGAAACATAGCAGTAAATATCAACATGAAGCAGATTATTATTTTAGATTATACTGTGAAAACAAAGGGTAAGAAACTAGTATTTAACTGCAGCAGTGTTTTTTTTTGTGTTTTTAAAAAATACATATTTATTGATTTCAGAGAGGAAGGGAGAGAGAGAGAGAAACATCAATGATGAGAGAGAATAATTGATTGGCTGCCTTCTGCATACCCCCCACTGGGGATTGAGCTCCAAACCCAGGCATGTATCCGTGGTTGGAATCAAACCCAGTACCCTCAGTCTGCAGGCCAACTCTGTACCTATTAAGCCAGAGGTTGGCAAACTCATTAGTTAACAGAGCCAAATATCAACATTACAATGATTGAAATTTCTTTTGAGAACCAAATGTTTTAAACTTAAAATTTTTTTAATGCCACTTCTTCAAAATAGACTTACCCAGGCCATGGCATTTTGTAGAAGAGCCACACTCAAGGGGCTAAAGAGCTGCATGGGGCTCAGGAGTCACAGTTTGCCAATCACAGCACTAAGCCAAACTGACTAGGGCTGCAGCAATGTTTGATTATATTCTGCACAGTGAGAAAACCTGAAGTTATTTTCAAGTTTCACCATTTCTTACTTGTTTTCAGTCAGATCAAGTTTCTAAGCTTTCTAAATTGCCGTTTTCCAGCTAATGAAAAGATAATAGGATTCCACTGAATCTTCTATCTACTGACTCCAAGACTTATTTGAAGATCAAGTGAGATGAGGCACAGGAAAATGCTTCACAGACATTTGGTTAAATTGTAAAATGTTTGCACCTGGCTATAAAGTAAGTCATGTTTATGGGCTAACGAAACTGCAAGAAAGCTAGTTGCTAAGAAGAGGAAGCTGGGCATTGCTATGTGACATCATTACCCGGATGGTCAGATACTTAGCATATTAGCCTTTTATATAGATAAGTTGATTTATCTTTTGACTTAAATAGCTTCTATGGAAAATTGGAAACTCGTAATGGAAGATCATAATTAAATCACTTAGGAGGATTACCTCTCACAGACATCTCTAATTAAGTCTGGATTGACTTAATTTGAAGTCTTCAGATTCTGTTGCAACGTGGCTGTGTCTGCATTCTTGGAGCTGTGGCTTCTCTTCACATTTTGCTTTCATTGCTTTTGTTCTCATTTTACTTTAAGCCTAATTATTCCCAAAGGCACCAACCCTCCCAATTGAGTTTATAAATGAAAAATACACAATAAACGTTTGTAAGAGTTTGCATTTCACACTTTGATGTCTTAATGTACTACCTAATAAGTCTATTACATACTTTAATCTTTTTCATTAATTTTTATTTTTTTTCTTCCTACCTTTCTCCTGCTACAATTTCAAACATGTCCTGCATTTTTGAAGAAATCCTCAAAGTGTTTCGGCATAATTTCTTACTGCATGACAACCTGGCCTTCTCCAACACCTTGCAAATGACCTAATATTCTTTAATACATTTATGCTTTAACTATCCAGAGGGGTATTTTGTGTTTTTGTTTGTTTTGTTTTGTTTTATTATTGTTTTTTGCAATTAAGAATTCTCCCCAATGACAGCTACTCACCTGTCCCCACTCACCTGCTCCACCATCCCACAGCAGCCAATGACCACCATGTTCTGTATTGCCCCCTGGTGGTAAGTGCATGTCATAGATACCAGTTGTTTGGTTATTCTGCAGTTTGGTCTATTTGCATATTAGCCTTTTATTATATAGAATGGGCCTTCAAGGCCCATCCATGTTGTTACAAATAACAGGATGTCCTTCTTTTTGTGGCTAAGTAATATTCCAGTGTACATGTATGACATTTTCTTTATCCATTCATTTGTTGATGGACAGTGATATAGCTTCTATGTCTTGCCATAGTAAATTATGCTGCAATGCATGTGGGAAGGGAGATACCTTTCTGAGATAGTGATTTCATTTCTTTCAAAGAAAGACCCATAAGTGAAATTGTGGTATATGATAGTTTTATTTGTTTTTTATTTTTATTTTTCCCTGATGATCTCACCAAGCTAGTTCCCTTGGCTGTGGTTTCCCTGGACCATAGGTAGGCACAGTGGGAATCTCTTTTATCCAGTCATGCATGTCACTAATTAGGTGACTAGAATTTGGCTGTCTTAAGAGAATCATAGTTATTCCCACCATTTACCCATGTTGCATCAAATTTCTTCACTTTGACATTCATAGAACTGAACAGAAATTATATACTATCAACACCCACTTTGGGCCTTTGAAATGATAGTTTTATTTTTCATTGTTGAGGAATTTCCATATTGTTTTTCATAGTGGTTGCACTTTGAAAAATTTACATTTCCACCAACAGTTCACAAGTGTTCCATTATTTCACATCCTCACAAAGTTATTTCTTATCTCTTTGATAATAACCATTCTAATTAATATCTCATTGTGTTTTTTATGTGTATTTCCCTGATTATTAGTGATGTTGTGCAGTTTTTCATGTAATTGTTTGCCATTTGTATGTCTTCTCTGGGAAAAAAATGTTTATTCAGATTCTTTGCCCATTTTTAAATCAGATTGCTTGGTTTTTGCTATTGAGCTATTTATATAGTTTGGGTATTAAAACTTTATCAGATATACTAGTGGCCTAGTGCATGAATTTCATGCACAGTAAAAGGGAATTAATTAGAGTAAATATTTTAATATTGCTATTTGCACTTTATAATGGAAATGTCAAAGATAAAAGAAAATTAGTAAATTGTACATGAAAATAATATATAACTTTATTAATAAATAAATAATAACAGAATGACATAACAATAACAAAGAATGACATAAAAACAACAAAAACATGAAATGAAAGCAAAAACATAATATAAAACAAAAACATAATATAAAGCATTGATGCAAACAATGACTGATAAATTAATTAAACATATTCTAACATCTCCCTGTACACCACATTAAGAGTGAAAACATTGCCCTGACCAGTTTGGCTCAGTGGGTAGCCTATGGACTGAAGGGTCCCAGGTTCAATTCCAGTCAAGGGCATGTACCTTGGTTGCGGGCACATCCCCAGTAGGGGGTGTGCAAGAGGCAGCTGATAGATGCTTCTTTCCCATCGATGTTTCTTACTATCTATCCCTCTCCTTTCCTCTCTGTTAAAGATCAATAAAATAAATATTTTTTTTTTAAAAGAGTGAAAACACTTTCAGAGTACTTGACTACTTTCCCTTGTAATGAAGTATTTACAACTTTAACTTTAATGTCACATGTTTTTCGAACTGAGAGAAAGCAACATATAACTAATTATGTGTGAAAATGGGTTCAGGTAGGAATATGCCTACTCTGTCCAGAGTTTATCCTTGTTATTTATTAATAGTCATTGCAAATGCTGCCATCATGGGAAACTCTTTGATTTAATATAAATGGGAGGCCAGTGTCAGACGGGACAAATCAATTTTTGGAATCAGAACAATTTCTCCCTCTGCAGATTCTGTTAATACTTCAGCTTCAATAATGTTAGGTCATAAACTTTTGATAATAAATCTAGTATCATTACAAAGAACCCCATTTATTATTAAGATTTCTCAATAGAATGATGATTGCACCCACTTTCAATTTTAATTTATGAAATGGCATTCCCAAAAGAGCAATACTATTAAGAAATTCAATGGGAAAATTTTCCTTTTCAGCATTATCTTTTGAGTCAATGGAATCATCACTCAAATATGTGTGAAAATCTCCATCGAGTATATCCAAAATTTCTTCATATAATTTTTGAATGTGCTCATTTTTTTTGAACAAAGAATTGTACATTAGATATATTTTTAATATTATCTATAGATATACTATTTCCAAAGGTAGCTTTAATAATAGATCCATTATAAATCATTTCACAGGGAATTTCAATAATATCTATTCCTAAATGAAAACTGCTATCAAGTTTTTCCAGAAGCCACTCTGCTTGGGCATTTTTTCCCTACCTTGTCTTCTAGCTCATTGATGTGGTTCTCTGCTTCTTCTAGTCTACTGTTGATGCTTTCTATTGAGTTCTTTATAGCAGCATTATCATTTCTTTTTTTCTTCTTCATTTTCTCTTGGTTCTTACAGATATTGTTGAATTTGTCTTCCATTCTTTTCATCCACTTTATGATCATTTCTCTGAATTCTCTCTCTGACGGGTTGCTTGCCTCCGTTTTGTTTACTTCCTTTTCTGGTGATGCCTGATTTTCTTTCATATGTGGGCTATTTCTTTGTTTTCTCATGATTTATCTTCTCTAGGTGTCTGATTAGGTAGTTATCTCTCTTCTTATCCCAGATGAAATCTGATCTTTCTGTGAGAGGGTACAGAGCTGCTCCAAATCCGTTTGCTCACGTTGCTTGGGGATCTGTGTCCCCAGATTCACAGCTGTTCACTGGGTGTTGTTGTAAATTCCCAGATTTTCAGGCTTCTGAGAACATCCACTCTTCCCTTCAAGATGCCGCAGTCTCCATGTCAGAGCTGGTAGCTCTGGGAGGGATTCCAGCAGCAGTGGAAGCTGCCCGGTAAGGGAAATCCCGTCCTGCAATCCCCCACAGTTCCCTGTATTATAGCTGTCCCTCAACTCACAACAAATACTGCCTGTGCGACCACACACTCTCCCTTTATTCTCTCACTTGCACACTATCTTGCAGTCTACCTTCCCATTGGCAGCCATCTTCCTTCCCTTCAGATTGGGCTTTCTTTTCTTCCTCATGACATTTTGTATGGTTTTGTTAATTTGTTTATTTCATGCATGAGGTTGTTGATGTTGATCATGAGTCTTTCTGAGCAATCTTAGCTTTCTGGCATTGCTAATCTTTTACTTGTTACTTTGACCTTATCTAAAATATAGAATTGAGCAAAATTCAGAGAAACACCATCTGAAGGATGTAAAGTTCCAATACAGTGATAAACTTTTCCATTATTCTAAAACAATATGGCTCATATACTGATAGTGATGCAATATTTGCACCAATTGAAGCAAACCAAAAGAACTATTTATTGAATAAATATTTTCCATTCAATTTTTACTGTCAGAATCTTCATTTATCATTAATGTTTTAAAATATGTCAGATATTCTGGAAAATGTATATCATTTGGACAAACTTTACCTTTGCTACAACATCAAGTAAATTTTTCATCAGATGGTTTTTCATCAGAGAAATTTAATGATAGACAAAATTGACATGTAACAGTCATTTCACCACAACTATGTTGGGTAATTGCATCCTCATTTACACCATTTTCTCTGTGAAGACAGTTCCTACCAGTATTGGTAGTACTTTTTGATGACTGTTTTCTTAGACATATTCTGTCGACGCTGCCACCTTCTTTCATCTTCAAAGGCATTTTGGTCTTCAGGCATTTTTTGTTGATGATGTCAGTTTCTTTTGACTGAACAGCTACGTTGTGCCAATAGTTGGTCTTCAGATACATTCTGTTGCTGATGCCAGCTTCTTTCAGCTTCAGAAGGACATTGTGCTAAAGCTGACCACTAGATATATTCTGTTGATGCTGCTGCTTTCTTTCAGTTGCAGAGGTACGTTGTGCCAATAATCAGACTTCAGACATATTCTGTTGACAATGATGCTTTCTTTTTGGCTGCAGAGATACCTTGTGCCTTCACATACACATTCATATATGTTATGTCACCAACAATGGCTTCTTTCAGCTTTAGAGTTACTCTATGCTGATATGGTCTTTATACATATTCCCACATCCCTGGGGTGTGGATGAATGGATTCCTGACTGTCAGGGTCTGGGGTGCAGGTGAATGGATTCCTGGCTGTCATGCTGCTGACAGCAAGCTGACCAATGGACTATTCCATGAGGTATGGGGTTCCCACTGTCCTGCTGTATGGGTCCTATGTGTAGGTGAATGGATTCCTGACTGTCAAGCTGTTGACAGCAAGCTGACAATGACCAATTCCATGAGAAATGGGGATCCCTCCACCTGATGTGTGGGTCCTGAGTGTAGGTGCTGTGCTGTGTGGATCCTGGGTGCAGGTATCAGGCACTCTTTTCCTTCCTGTCAGAGTCTGTGGTGCACCAAGGGACCCAGAGTCAAGTCCCCGCACACCTGTGCAAGCTTCAAAATTACTTGAGTCCCATACCTGGCTGATCCCACCCCCAATGGGCAAAACCCAGACCTGGCCAGCTGCACATCTTTCAAGCCCTGTGCACTTGCAGAATCACATCAGCATTGGTTGGTGACACATGCAGGCAGCACTGTATCCCAGATCAGGGACACAGGCAGGCAGAGTCACATCCCTGGCCAAGGATGCACACAGGTACCATCATGTCAGTGCTGGATGGTGATACATGCAGGAAGCATCACATTAGCACTGGGCAGGCCTGCGTGCGCATCTTCAGGGGTCTGCCTTCAGGCTGGGCAGTGTAATAGGCCTGCACAAACCTCAGCCAGGGTCACCTCCACTCTCTGCTCTCTGAGGGCCTGCCTGCTCACTGCTACCTCTTCATCTGGCAGGCAGGCCCTGCTCTCTTGCTCTATGCAGGCCTGCTCTGTTTTGCTCCTCTCTGCTCTCTGCAGACCTGCTTATCGCCATGGCGCTGGCAGGCCCTGCTCCCTGCTCTCTGTGGACCTGCTTGTTGTCTATGCCATCCATGGTTTGTCTCACTGCTCAGCAGTCCCCTCATACCCATCTGTGTATGCAGCCTCCTCCTGAGTTGGTCATGACTGTCACAGCATCCCAGCTAATTTGCATATTACTTATTTATATAGAGAGATAATTTTCAAATATTTTTCCTATTCTATAGGATGCCTTTTCATTTTGTTCATGGTTTTCTTTGCTGTCCAAAAGCTTTTTAGTTTGAGGCAGTCCCACTTGTTTATTTACTTTTACTACCTTTGCTTCTGGTCACATTAAAAAATCACCATCACCATGACTGATGTCAAAAAGCTTACCAACTATTTTTCTTCTATGGGTTTTATGATTTCAAGTCTTAAATTCATTTTGAGTTGATTTTTATATATGGTATAATATAGTGGTTCATTTCCATTCTTTTACAGATGACTGTTTAGTTTTTCCCAACATCATTTCTTTTTCTTTCTTTTTATTTATTTATTTTTTTCTTTATATTTTATTTATTTCAAAGAGGAAGGGAGAGGAAAAGATAGAAACATTAATGATGAAAGAGAATCATTGATTGGTTGCACATGCCCCATTGGGGATGAAGCCAGAAACTCAGGGTATATGTCCTGACTGGGAATCGAACTGTGACCTCCTCCTGGTTCATAGGTCAATGTTCAACCACTGAGAAACACTTGCTGGGCCCAACATCATTTATTATCCTTTCCCCATTATAAAATTTTGGATCCATTGTTATAAATTAATTGACTATATATGGCTGGAATTATTTCTAAATCTCTACTTTGTTTAATTGATTTATGTGTCTTTCTTTATACCAATACCATATTTTTATTACTACATATTTTAATATCTTATATAATAAAAGCTAATATGCAAATAGACCAAATGATGGAAAACCAGAACAACCGAACAACTGGTCACTATGACATGCACTGATCACCAGGGGGTGTGTGCGGAACGTAGCAGGTGTTGGCTGTGGCAGGATGGTGGTGAGCGGGGGCACCAGACCAAGGTGGGATACCAGTCGCTGTTATCTGGGCGAGTCTCTGGTGATTACTGAAAATTCTTTGCTCTTGTGTGCCATGGTCCTGCCAGGCACTCACATCTGCTCCCAGTGCTAGCCCTGCTTGCACCCAATGCTGCCACTGGAGTTGCTGCTCTTACCCACTGCCAGTGCCAGCCTCACTTACACCCACAGACAAGGCTGGAGCTGCTGCTCACACCTGCTGCTGGTGCTGGTACTGATTACTTGGTGTCATCAGTTGGTGTGAGTGGTGGCTGCCAGCTCTGATCACCCCTGAGGGCTTCTCCACTATCCCTTGTTCCTGAGGGGCAATCAGGGCAGTAGCCACCACTTGCACCCACTGATAGCACTGGTCCTGCTTGCCCCTGCTACTGGCACTGGCCCCAATCACTCCATGCTGTCAGCGGTTGCAAGTAGGGCTGATGCTGTCAGCATGTGGGAGCAGTGGCAGCAGGAGCAGAGGTCAGTGCCAGCAGCAGGGGATTGAAGACTGCAGCAGGAGGGGCTGGGCTGGGGTGTGGAGGATGGGCTGAGACCCGCCCTTGTGCCTACCATACCCTCGCAGCCCACAGTTCCTTTCAAAGTTCATGAATTCATGCATTGGGACCCTAGTAGTTTGAAATAAGAAAGCATGATGCCTCTAGCTATGTTCTTCTTTCTTAAGATTGTTTAGGTTACTAAGGGTCTGTTTTGTTTTATACGAATTTTAGGATTGTTTGTCTATTTTTTATGGAAAATACCATTATGCTTTTGAATCCGTAGATTGATTTAAATAATATGGATATTAAAAAAACAAACATTTTTATTGATTTCAGAGAGGAAGGATAGAAACATCCTATCTAATAAAGAGGGAATATGTAAATTGAGGGTCACTCTGCAACAAAGATGGCAGAAGCTGGGCCAAGTTAATAAAGGCAGGCATTCTGCCCTGCCTTGGCTACTCTGGGCCAGTGGGCAGTGTGTGTAGGTGTGGAGCAGCCTTCACAGGGTGGGATGCTTGGATTCGTCATCAAGGCTATGAAGGCAAGTGTCCCACCCCATCCAGGCCACTCCAGGCCAATGCGCAGCGTGCGTGGAGAGCTTCTATGCAGGGGAGATGGGCCAGCAAAAAGTGGCCTGTACTCCCCACATGGCAGCCAAGGCAACCTTGGGTGTATCAAGTGGAGCTTGAGGGCTGAACTGTAGTAGCACCTGCAGGCCAATCAGTGCCAAGGAGTCTGCACAAGTCCTGCCTCCTGGCCCAGAAGGTGCCAGATTGTGGGGACAGCCACAATGGTGGGCCAGATCGACATTCTCCTAGCCGTGTCACAAGGGTTTGCAGATCTGCACAGCTGCAGGCCTCCAGGGTGGGCACCCTCTCCTCCTGCCCTGGAGTGCAAACATCCCCCAGTGCGCTGTCACACACACATGCATGCATCAGTCCCGGACCATGGCACATGCAAGTCCCCCCTTTCCCCCACCCCTCTGCCACACTTCCATCAACCCCAACATGCCTATGTCCCTATGTCCCCTCCAGCATGATCATATCCTTTGGAGAGTGTCTGGGTATTTTGGGTGCTGGGGATAGGTACCTGTGAGATGACAGTGAGAGGGCAGAGTGGTGATTCCCTGTTCCTGCAGAGGCCAGTGCAATGACAAGATCACCTACAAGGGCTAATGCAGGTGCTGAGGCAAGAGCAGGTGTGAACAGACACACCTAATGGGATTGGGTGGCCCTTGCTGAGGAGTTCTGTTCTCTCAGTGTAATGGTGGGATAATTGGGGTGACTACAGAGGAGGAATGTGCACTTTGGATGTTGGCACCCATGAGTGAATGCTGCTCTGACTGAGCCTCACTCGCTTGGGGTCTAATGCACTCCTGCAAGGCAGTGGGTGACAGAAAGTGCTTTTCAGAGTTAATGAGAGAAAACATTGATTCCCCCACTGCCCATGAAAGTGGAAAGTGGATTGGGGAGACATGCAGAGAGTGAGTGAGGTTCCCTGTCTTAGGGTTCCAAATCCTCTATTGGTTCCTTTCACCACAGACTAGGGATATTCAGGGTGTCCCCCCAAATGTATACACACTTTGAATACCTACTAATTCCAATGGGTTTAAGCATAAAAAGAAAGAAACACGATGGAGCTGTCATCTGTTACAAGTGTGGGCACAAACTGGCAGTTGGGGTCTCATATTGCAGAGGATGCAGGCTGGACTGAGGGGATCCCTGTCCCCGTGCATGAATTCCATGCACTGGGCCTCTAGTCAATGATAAGAATCATCCACTGGCCACCTTCTGCACACTCTCCACTGGGGAATAAGCCCACAATCCAGGCATGTGCCACTGATTGGAATAGAACCCTAGAATCTTCAGTTCACAGGCTGATTGCTCCATCCACCGAGCCAAATCAGCCAGGGTGAGATTTTAATAATATAAATTCTTCCAATTATTGGTTAAATTCACTTATTGGTTAAATTCACTCTTAGGTATTTTTTCTTTTTGATACAATTATAAGTGGAGCTGTTTCCTTAATTTCTTGCTTTATTTCTAACACAAGAAATGGTATTAACTACCACATTAAAAGTGGTATTATACCTCGGCATTGATCAATTGTATAAATGGATCCAGTTCTAGAAAGGCTGGATCTACTGCAGTTTGGGGGCAAAGGTCCTTCAAACCTCTTATATTTCAGTAGAAATGAAAGCTCTTATTTATACCTTAACAGATTTTACTGCAGAGTCCATCAACCTATAATAATAATGCTTTTGTGGTAAGTATAAGCAAAAATTATTGAAATAGCTACTATAAGGCACATTAATTTAGAAGAACTTTACATTTAATTTTCAACCTTTAAAATGTTAGAGGAAGACAATGTCCGTGTTTTATTGGAAGCAATGTCCTCAGTATGTTATCCACCTCTTTATGCCAACTTTAGGGGTAAAACCCCAAGGACTTAAACCTAATCAAATTTGGTAAATCACTCAATAGTGGAAAAAGCCAATCATACTCTTAAAATCATTTATTAAAATAAAAAAGGGGAGACAGATGTTATGTGTCACCTTCAGAGAGGCTCTGTCATGCTTTTCATACTTTAAAATTTTTTGAATTGTGATTCAGAGGATCGTACAGCAGGTAAAAAGCATCCCGCCTCCTGTACAATAGCCTCCACCAAGTCAGCTAGGTGGAAGGAAGCATAAACCAGACAAGAGTTTTATCAGATTCAGTACTAATGTGGGGAAGAGGTTGTATTTTATATCTTTCCAGAAGGAGCAATGCGGCCAATTCGGGTGCCAGAGTGTTGCGTCTGTCACCACAGTGGACTCAGAGAAGCTCCTGTGTCCCTTCACTCAAAAGGACTTGAGTACTGCCCTGATGACAGCAAAGTGGGAGAAGAAAACTGAAAGCTACTCAAGGGACTGTGGTGCCTACATGGAGTCATCTGAAGAAGTTAAAGACTAAAGTGGAAGCTACTTCTTCAACCTGTACCTGCTCATGCTAGCATCTGTTATCCTCCTGTCTTCTGCAAAGTCTTGCACAGCAAGTCCAAGGACTCTGAGGACACCAGCAGCAAAAGAGACTCATTTAATAGCTAAAAATTTTAATATGTCCATAGTTCTGATTCTCATATTGTTGTTTTGCATTGGCATTATTTTGTTATTATTTAACAGCCAGAGTTTTGCTCTTGACATTCAAGTTTTGAAAATGATAACATGAATGTAATTTAGTTTTTGTATTGGCATTGTCTGCAATTGTTTTAATTTTAGAGCCTATTATTAATGTTTAAATTTTATTTTTATTAGTAAAAAAGGGTGAGGGGTAGAGGGCCGCCTGAGAAGGCACATGGACATTCTTTAAATTGTTAGCTGAGTTAGAGACACTAACAGAGTTCCTTTGTCCAGGTGTCAGCACAGGCAGGTCTAGATATGTAAATCTAGTAATGCTAGAGCCTAGTAAAGAATGCAAATAAGCTCCTTTGATCCTATAAATAAACCTGCGTGGCTTGGGGCATCGCCTTTGCTGTCTCTCCATCAGAGAGATGGCACCCACCTAGTGCCCAGCTTGATGAATTTATTTCTGCCTCCATGTTTTTTTCTTTCTTTCTCTAATTTCTTAATCCCCAGGTCCTCCACTCAGGAACCTGTCGTTTTCTGTTATGGACAAGGAAAACAGAGAAACAGCCCTCCGCAGGTGCCCACTGATCTCCTGGTCTCTGGAAAGTATAGCAGTCAGTCCCTTGAACTGTGTTAAAATAGAAGACTGTCCCTAAGGTCACAGTATTAATATAAACAATTGGCCTCTGGGGAAGGAGGGCTTGTTTGGGAGGGTGTGGGGTGAAGATTGGTAAGGTATGTACACATATAATACCTAAACAAACAACAACAAAAATGAGGGAAAAACAAACAAAACAATGGCCTCTTTTATGGAAAAAATGTGCTTGTTTCAAACTGCCACCTCTGTTCCAGGTCATGGGGGTACAGTCACAAACATTCACACTAAGTCTTTAAGAACTGGCTCTGAGTTTTATGGACTTCATCCTTATTGGCGAACAAAACTTGATATTTGGGGGCCCATTTTTCAGATGGAAGTTTTAAAAACAGGGCTATCAGATGTAATGTTCAAACCCTTTATTCCTCAGAGAGATACTGAGAGTTGTGGTTCCCTGTCCATTATGTGTAGCTGCCCTGGGGTGGAGTTTGTTGTGAAATCTTTTCAGTCTCTACTGCTTAGTTTGATATGAATTGTTTGCTCCTTTATCTGATGTGTAGAAGTTACTCAGCTAGTGTCGGAATTTCTATCTAAGGGGATATATCATATAATAGATTTGGTGTGTCTGTGGGAGGATGTGAGGTCAAGTGCATACAACATGTCTATCTTGAACTGTAACCTTTCAATCTTTAGTTTTTAAGTAATTATTTTGCAGTTGTCCACCAATTTGCCAGTGTTCTACAATTTCTATTTCTATTCTATGTAATCTATTTCTATTCTATCTAATAAGAAGGGAATATGCTAATTGACTGTCACACCCTTAAAGATGTCAGTGTCCACACTCATAAATGGTGGTACTCAGTCCCCTCAACCTACCAAGGCATGGTAGGCATGTGGCATGGCCAGGCCCACCCCTATGTGGGGTCTGGTTGCTCTACACACCTGCCTCTAGAGTCTACCAGTCTCTTCAGCCCCCAGCTGCCCAGGGCCAGCCTAAGGAGCAGGCAAGCCTTGGATGGCAGCTGCCCAATCACACAGGGCTGGCCCAAGGCACAGACAAGCCTTGAATATTGGCTGTCCAGCTGCCCAGGGTCATCCTGAGGCGCAGACAAGCCTCGGATGACATATGCCCAGTTGCTCAGGACTGACCAAGACTCAGGAACCAGGGCCAGCTGAGGCTTGCATTTGTTTCAGAAATAATAACATTAAAAATCTTTGCAAAAGAACTGGCAGTTTGCCAATTATTTATGTGAATTATTTATGTGGACTATGTTTATAAATTTTTGTAATCCTCTGAAATATTACAATAAAAATTATATCTTTTTTCTTTTTAATATATAAATGTGGCTCCTAGTTCTTGTGCCCTAATGCGTGAGAGAACATTTATTAAACACAAACAAAACATGCAGCAAGTGACTATATACTTTATTTTTGTAGAATCTACATACCTTTGCATACTTTTTATCATTTTGGTTAATGGTGTCATCTGAGAATGAATAGACAATATTTAAAAATAGCTAAATATGATACTAATTATTACTTTTAATAAGTATTTCCTGAAAAAGAAGCTAAAACTCTTAGTTCAAAGAGATTTAGATCTTACTTATTTTATTATGCTAAATCACAGGGATCCCAGGAAGGTAGTAAACTATTATTTTCCAAAATGTTTTACTTTTATTTGTTTTTCATAGCCTGCTGGTTTTCTTTAGTGCATATATTAATTACTCAAATTTCTCAGTACACCTTGGAGTTTTAATTTTATAGTTCTTTTCTGTTTCCCTAGTTTATTATATTTGTATTTTCTTTTATCCCCAATTTTTTTTCTTTCTTTCTTTTTTTATTTTATTTTATTTATTTTTACATATTTTTTTGATTTTTTTTGCCCCCCCTCCTTCCCTCCCACATATCCCCTCCCTCCCCAGAGTTTTATGTCCATTGGTTGTACTTATATGTATGTATACAAGTCCTTCGGTTGATCTATTATCTCCCCTAGATCTTCCTCCCCTCCCCACTGTAATTTGACAGTCAGCCTGTTGCTTTACTTTCTCTATATCTGTCTCTTGGTTCATCAGTTTATAATGATCTTTATCATCCACCAATGAGTGAGGTCATGTGGTGTTTCTCTTTCATTGATTGGCTTATTTCACTCAGAATGATGTTCTCCAATTCCATCCAGGTTGCTGCAAATGATGAGAATTCCTTCTTTTTTATGGAAGCATAGTATTCCATTGTGTAGATGTACCAAAGTTTTTGGATCCAATCATCAGCTGACGGGCACCTAGGCTGTTTCCAGATTCTGGTTATTGTAGATTGTGCTGCTATGAACATAGGGGTGCATATATCTTTTCTGATTGGTGTTTCTAGTTTCTTGGGATATATTCCTAGAAGTGGGATTACTGGGTCAAATGGGAGTTCCATTTTCAGTTTTTTGAGGAACTCCACACTGTTCTACACAGTGGTTGCACCAGTCTGCATTCCCACCAGCAGTGCACGAGGGTTCCTTTTTCTCCGCAACCTCGCCAACACTTGTCGTTTGTTGATTTGTTGATGTTGGCCATTCTGACAGGTGTGAGATGGTACCACATTGTTGTTTTGATTTGCATCTCTCGGATAATTAGTGACTTTGAGCATGTTTTCATGTGCCTTTTGGCCTTCCTTCTGTCTTCTTTTGTAAATATTCTATTTAGGTCCATTGCCCATTTTTTAATTTAAAAACTTTATCTTGGTTGTCAGTTTTTCTTCATATCTGGTTATCTTAGTTTGTTATATCAAGAATACAAGACCTGTGAGGTTTGTCATTTTTCTCTACTCTTGTATGCCTGATTCTCTGCTAATTCTCTTCCACCTGTAGGACTAAGACAAGTATGAAAAATGTTTGTCATCTTTAGGGTGAACAAATGGGGAAACCACTCTTTGAATGTTAAAATAAGAAGAGCTATACTCTTTGACACTAGAAGCCATTCCAGCAACATTAAAAACTTTATGCTCGCCCTGGCCATTGCTGCCCAGTGATTAGATCCTTGGCCTGTGCACTGATGAGTCATTGATTTGTTTCCTGGTCAAGGGCATGTACCTAAGTTGCAGGTTGGATTTCCGGCCCAGTCAGGGCACATGCATGAGGCAAACAACCTATGTATCTCTCTTACCTGGATGCTTCTCTCTCTCATTCCTCCCTCCCTCCCATTCTCTCTAAAAACCACCCTCCACTACCACCCACCTCTGTTTCTCCACTCACAATGGGATGATTGGAGCTTGTCTGCCCAGGGGAGGGATTGAGAGGTTGGCCATTCCAGCTCACTCACTGGTCCTGCCCCCACCATGGGTCGCCTTCTGTGTGGGGGGCAACTGGCAGGGTCAAGCCCTTGGCCTGGCACTGCCCGAATCCCCTGCCACTCACCCCCAGTTCCCATTCACCATTGGATGATGAGAACCTGCTGGCCAGGGAAAGGGACCAAAGAGGTGCTCAGTGTGCCTCATACTGAGTAGTTGAGCAGTCATTCTGCCGTTAGGGTCAATATGCATATTACCCTTTTATTATATAGGATAGAGGCCCGATGCATGAAATTCATACATAGGCCTTCCTTCCCCTGGTTGCCAGTACCTGCTTCCCTCTGGCACCTAGAAACCGGGCTTCCTTCCAGCACCCAAGATCCAGGCTTCACTCACAGCCCTGGCTTCATCTGAAAGGTCATCCAGGATAATTAGCATATTACATTTTTATTATTAACTAGGGGCCCGTTGCATGATATTCATGCAAGAATAGGCCTTCCTTCCCCTGGCTTCACTTCCAGCCACCCAGGAGCTGGCATGTCCCCCACCTGGCCCGTCCGCAAACCTATAAGTTCTCGAGTCTGTCCAGAGCAGCACTCCTGTAGCTCCCTCCACTGCCCCCCTCACACTCATAGCAGGTGTCCCAGCTCTCCCAGCCCCTCCATGCCTGCATATTCAAATTATCCCACCATCTTTGTTGGGTTAATTTTCATACTCATTCTGATTGGCTGTGGGTGTAGCGGAAGTATGGTCAATTTACAGGTTTATCTATTATTAGGTAAGACTAGTGGCCCAATACATGAAATTCATGCATGTGTGGGGTGGTGTTCCTCAGTCCAGCCTGCACTTTCTCTAATCTGGAACCCCTCAAAGGATGTCCTACTACAGGTTTACAGGGATCAGGCTTAAACTGGCAGTCAGACATTCCTCTTACAATCCAGGACTGCTGGTTCCAGCTGCTCATCTGCCTGCCTGCCTGATTGCCCCTAACAACTCTACCTGTCAGCCTGCTCACCCCCTACTGCCCCCACCAGCCTGATCACCCACAACTGCCCCCTGTGCCAGCCTGTTCTCCCCTAACTGCCCTCTTGCTGGCCTGCTTGTCCCTACCTTCCCTCCCCCCTGGCCTGCTCACTTCCAACTGCCCCTCCTTGCTGTCCTGATCACCTCCAACTGAGCCCCATTGATGGCCTGCTCACCTCCAACTGGCCCCACCCCCCACCAGCCTATTACCCAATATTGCCATCCCATCCTGGCCTGATCACACTCAAGTGACCCAATCTCTCGGTTCCCTCTTTTTTTGTTTTTTGTTTTTGTTTTGTTTTGTTTTGTTTTGTTTTGTTTTGTTCAGTGCCTCCTTGAGCAGAGGACAGGGCTAACCTGAAGCAGGTATCTAGGATTTATTTATCTTCCATAGTTGAAACTTTGTAGCCTTGAATGGAGGCCAGGGCCAGTCAGGGAGGGTGGAAAGCTTGGCTTCCTTCATCGCCGGGGCAACCCATGCTTCCTGCTTGATCCAGCTTCATGGCCACTGCCATCTTGGTTGGGTTAATTTTCATACTTGTTTCTGATTGGCTGGTGGGCATGGCTCATGGGTATAGTGGAGGTATGGTCAATTTGCATGCTTCTCTTTTATTAGTGTAGATAGATATAGATGATACCACTACTCTTATTGTCATTTTGCAATTACTTAACCCATTGGAAACATAATTAAAAAACAATAAACTAGGGACTCGCACAGGGATCCTGGAGGGACATTACTGCATTATAAAGAGGTCAGATTACCAGAAAGTTTATATAAGCAAACCAGAGTCAGATTACTAAAAATTTACAATTTGGATTTAGACTTAAAACTAAGGTTTATACCCTTTTGTCAGCATTGAGTAGGAAGTAGTTTGCAACATTGGTTGTACATTTCTATCATTGGGAAGATTTTTTTCATTGTTGACTCTGTTATAGATGTTCTCCATTTGCCCCTTTTTGCTTTTCTCTACCCTGTCCCCGATTCCCCTAGGCTTTTATCATATTATTGTCTGTGTCAATGGTCTAAACTTATATGCACATATATTCTTTAGTTTATCTCTTTTTCCAGTGGTCTATAATTTTGCAAGTATAGTTCTTTTATTTCCTTGGTTAAGTTTATTTCTAAGTACTTTGTTTATTTGTTGTTACAGTGGTAAATGTTTTCTTGGTTTCTCTTTCTGAGAGTTCATCATTGGTGTAAAAGTGCCACCAATTTATGGATCTTTATATTGAATCCTGCTACTTTGCCAAGTTCCTTATTACATCTAGTAGTTTTGTGTGTGGATTCTTTAGTGTTTTCTATATGCAGTATCATGTCATCTGTGAATAAGGACCGTTTTACTTCCTCCTTTCCAATTTGAATGCCTTTAATTTCTCCTTCTTTTCTAATCACTGTGGCTAAGACTTCCAGGAGTATGTTGAATAAGAGTGTTGAAATCAGATATCACTCTCTTGTTGATGATCTTAAGGGAAATGTTTTTAGTTTTTTTCCCATTAAATATGAGGTTGGCTGTGTTTTTCATGCAATGTTGAGCTATGACTTCTTTATTTCTACTTTGAGAGTTTTTATTATGAACTAGTGGCCCAGTGCATGAAATTCATGCATGGGGGCTGTCCCTCAGCCCAGCCTGTACCCTTTCCAATCTGGAACCCCTTAGGGGATGTCCAACTGCTGGTTAAGGCCTGCGGAATTGGGCCTAAACAAGCAGTCAGACATCCCTCTCACAATCCAGGACCGCTGACACTGGTTCCTAACTTGGAGCACCAGTATGTCTTTATTTTTCTTTATTTAATTTTTTTTAGGAAAAAAATCTATGATTTTTAATTAAAACTGAAAAAGTGTCAGGGACAGGAATGACGGAGGATGCATCCTAGGTGAATGGGATCCTGGGGTTGGAGAGTGGGGAACAGAATTCAAATGGGATCTGTGGATTGAACCTTAATACTATTTGAATGGATATTTCCTAATGTGGTTGGATGGAGAATTATTATGTAGAAGTGTCTGCTTTTGGGAAATACACTGAGAAGCATCTATACATTCTGTCATGTGTAGAGTATGTTCTCAAACAGCTTAGGAAAAGACTGGAGGAAATGGGTATGTATGTGTATAAATGCACACACACACAGTCTAACCTTGCTATTTTTGACTCCACCTTTGTGCACCTGCCCTCTTGCTAAGATCCATAAGTCCAGAATCAAGGCTTTCAGAGCTTCCTTGGCCACTGGACCATGGTCAGGGTGCAGGAACCCTGCAGACAGACAGACCAGCTGAGGTCCAACAGGTCCCACTGTTTTCTTGTTTCCATTCAAGTATGTGAACTGGGGTCTGTTTAGTGACAGGTTCCATTGGGGCTTTGGCATTCTGTGCTTCCTGGTGGCATCTGGCTGTGTGGGATGGCCATGCTGGTGCTCCAGTGGCTGCCCTGTGTCCGAGAATACTGTGTGGTAAAATATGGAAAATAGATTGTGTTGTAAGCAAATTCAGGCTGCCCCATTTCAACCTTAAGGAATCAACAGCACCCAAATATATAGTTTCCTTTTAACAGAAGCACAGAGAACGCTGCCCTGAGCATGCACAGTGCTGGCTCACCAGAGCCCACAGACCAGCAGCAATGACCACTTGTGGGTGAGGTTGTGAATTTGTGACACTGAGGTGATGCTGGGGGTGAATCCCTCGTCTGGGCCTATGCCCCACAGAGAAACCTGTGGTCGGGCACTGACAAGCGGTTCAGGGAACTGACATAGCCATGTTGGTACCATTGAAGTATGCAGATGTATAAACAATCTGCATACTTCCAGAAAGAAGGGATTTTTCTCCCACTCTAGATGGCCATGCTTCCCAGGTGGCACCCAAGGACCTGGTGCCTACCTGGCACCCAACTCACTGACTCCACAGGCAACTGCCCTAACAGCTCTGTATCTTTGCGGCCCTCCACGCAGCCTGCCAGTGCCATCAAGCATGGTCTGTTCAGTGCAGTCTGCCCATCTGCATGACCCCTGAGGTCGCCTGGCCACATGCTCTTCGGCTGCTCCTACCCAGACTCCACCCAGGACTCCACTTTCCCTACAGGGAGCAGTGGGCCCAGTGTGCCTGAGTGAAGCTCCGGCCTGGACTCTGCTTTCTATCCCTGGCGGTGAGCCCAGTGTGCCTGCACAGGGCTCCTGCCTGGACTTGTTGTCTGTCTGGTCATTATTAGTATAGATGGGATATTATTAAAAGCTTTTTCTGCAACAATTGATATATCATGTGACTGTTTTCTTCATTTTGTTTATGTGATGTATCATTTTGCTAATATTTTGTTGAAGATTTTAGCATCTATGTTTATCAGAGATATTAAACTATAATTTTCTTTTTGTACAGTGTCTTTGATTTTAAAATTCAGATAATGTTGGCCTTGTAAAAAGAGCATGGAAACCTTCCTCGTTCTTAAGTTTTTTGGGATAATTTGAGGAGGATTGATGTTACTTCTTCTTAGAATGTTTAATAAAATTAAAATTCACCTGTGAAGCAATCCAGTCCAGGACTTTTGTTTGCTGGAAGGTTATTTATTTATTTATTTATTTTATTACTGCTGCAATTTCATTAGTTGTTATCAGTTTATTCAAGTTTTCACATTCTTCATGATTGAGTTTTGGAAGACTGCATGTTTCTAGGAATTTGTGTATTTTGCTCAGGTTGTACAATTTGTTTGCATATTGTTATTCATAGTATTTTCTTGCAATCCTTTGTATTTCTGTGATGTCAGTTGTTACTTCTTTTTTTTATTTCTAATTTTATTTATTTGGGTCCTCTCACTTTGTTTCTTGGTGAGTCTGTCTAAGGTTTCATCAATCTCACTTATCTTTTCAAAGGACCAGCTTTTATTTCATTGATGTTTTGTGTGTGTTTTTTGTTTGTTTGTTTGTTTGTTTTTCTTCATGCCATTTATTATCACTCTCTTTATTAGTTCCTTTCTTTTACTCTGGGCTTGTTTTGTTTTACTTTTATGCTACTTTTTTTAGTTGTAGGGTTATATTGTTTGATATTTTTCTTGTTTCTTGAGGTAGGCCTATATAATAATTTCCTAAGCACTTCCCTCTTAGGACTGCTTTCATTATGTCCTATAGTTCTGGGGTTGGTGTATGTTTATTTTAATTTATGTCTATGAAGTTTTAAATTTTTTCCTTGATGTAATGGCAACCAAGTCATTGTTTAATAGCATACTATTTAGCTTTCATGTGTTTGAATGTTTTTGAGTTTTTTTAAATTGCGATTGATTTCTAATTTCATTTCATTGTTATCTGAAGAGATGCTTGATATGATTTCAACTTATTTTGTGTCCTAACTTGTGATCTGTCTTTGAGAATGTTTCATGTGCACTTGAGAAGAATGTATATCCTGCAGATTTGGGATGAAACATTCTCTAAATAATAATTAAACCTATCTAATCTAGTGTGTCATTTAGGGTCTCTGTTTCATTGTTGATTTTTTTGTCTGAAAAATTTATCCAGTGATGTCAGTGGGGCTTTTAAGTCCACTACTGTTGCTGTCAATTTATAGTTTAAGTACTCTAAAAATATATATCAATATTGGAATGAGTCTGGGGAATGAACCTGATCGCCCCTTGGTTCTGTTCCTGGGGTGGGGGCAGGGGCTGGCCCCTCTAGAAGTTTCCCCATTTCTGAGGAATGGGCTTACCTTCAATGTCTGTTTTTGAGTGACATTCATTTGCCCATTGTTTGCCGCGTCTGCATTTAGGACAGACTGATGAAGGGGGCGGTCGAGACTGTTTCCCTGTTGGACAGTCACGAACAAAATGTTTGCAATTGAAGCATGTTTTTTCCTGTGTATTTTTTGTAAAATCTTTAAGGGCGGCCCCTATGGCCAGTCCGATTGCATGGGAGGTTGCTATTCCTGAGCAGAGTTTGATATAATCAGAGAGGCTACCGCAGCCGTGAGGTCTAATAGTTTCCTGGCAAGATGGGTTGGCATTTTCATAAGCGAGGTGTTTAATAAAGGCGCTTTTTGTTTCTCCCTCCCCGACTAATCGCTCAGCGGCATCAGTTAGGCCGCTGACAAAATCACTATAGGGTTCATCGGGTCCTTGGTGAATCTTGGCCAACGAGGTGGTGGCCGAACCCTTGGGGGAAAGGCGCCGCCAAGCCTTAAGGCCGGCATTTTGTATCTGTGCTAATAGGCCAGGGGGAAAGCAGCTTGTGCCTCATTGGTGTCATAAGGACTCCGACCAAGTAGCTTGTCTCGCGTCCACGAGCGGGAGATTTTCCTTTCGCTATTGCGCTGTGCCGTTTCTCGGCAGTTTTCTACAAAATCTGTACGCCAAAGGACATATTCACCCCCGGATAACGTGGCTCGAGCTAAGGAAAGCCAGTCATTAGGAGTTAGCCACCGATCGCTTAAGCTTTCAAGTAGGGTCAAGGTGAAGGGAGCCGTGGGACCATAGCTGTTAACAGCTGCTTTTAAATCTTTTAAATGTTTAAGGTTTAAGCAGCTGTATTTTTGGCCTTTAGCCTGGGGCTGATCTGGGACAGGGTCATCTGTGTCTGAAGCCTCATCGGCTGAGTTTTGATCTTGGTTCTGGGAATCGGGAGGGTCTTTCTCTTCTTCCTCTTGCTCTTCTGAGGGGGATATGGAGTTCTGGCTGCGGGTGACAGGGAAGGCATGAATAGTGGGCTTGGGCTTAGAGGGTTTAGGGTTTTTTTTCAGTAGTTTTTGTAGACGCGGAAGTTAAAGTGGTGAGTTCAGCCTCAAGGGCTTGGATTTCTTTAATGAGTTGAACATCCTCAAGCTTTAGTCGGAGAATTTTTTTAAGGACGAGATCTCTTGAGATAGGGTAACTTTAGCTTGACGGATGTGATCTGAGCAAGCGGGAGAGGTGTGGAATGGCTCTAAAATTGGGGCTAGGAAGGGGTCTCTGGAGGGAAGGGGTTTAAAACAGGAGGGAAGGGGTTTGAGATAGAGAGGGGGCTGAAAAGGGGGGCGGAGGCGAGGAGAGATCAGTCGGGGTTATGTTATCGGGCGGCTTCTTCCTCTAGGGTAGCCTGATCATTGCAGTGTCTTGTGGAGAAGGAGGTAAGGGTGGGATAAATGTTAGAGGTGGGTGGCGGGGTTTTAGGGAAATCAGTATCAGAGGGAGAAGTTCCTTGTTTAGGCTCCTCGGGAATATCAATGGAAACTGAACAGACCGAGGGGGGATGGGAAGCCTCCTTAAGGGCTGTCTCTCCCGTTTCAATGATTTTTATTTCATGGGAACTTAATGCCTGACCCATGATCCTTCCTCTCTTCCACGTGAGCCTCCGGGACGTATAAACCCTGTACCAGGTCAGCTCAGGATTTTATCTTCTTATCAGATTTCTCCTACTTGGCTAGCCTCTGTCAACCTTTAAAAAAGGCCCCTGTTCACGTATCATAGGTCGGGATGTATAAGCCCCATGCAAGGAGGACGACCACTAAGATATAGTGAACTCAGGGTTTTCAAGAGGTTGCCTTTTGGTTCGGCTGATAATTGGTGACTTTCCTGAGTGATTCGGAGTCTCCTCTCTTCCAAACTCGGGTACCCTTCACTCTTCCCCGAGGAAGCTCTTAGTGGACTAGAGAGTACAGAACATGAGGTTCTCTAAGATCCTTTTTTCTAACCCTTACTCCTCGCGTCTTGAGGGATTCTTTCAAATGCCTGACCAAGAAAAATTCACTTGCTTACCTTTCTCGTCGATCTGTCTCACAGGCGGGCTGAAACTGTGGCGATCAGGAAAACGAGTCTTCACTCGTGAGTCAATACTGCATGGCGACTCAAGGGGTGTCCTGTAGGACTCCTTGCAAGTGTTCCCAGGACGGAGCCATATCTCGGGCCTCGCGTTGGGCGCCAATTGTCCCGACCAGCGGGAGATCAACATGGGGGTGAAGAGGCACCTAGAAGGGAATGATAGAGGTCAGGAGACGCGAAGAAATGGAGGCAAGACAAAGTTCTGATCAAGCCTCGAATTTTATGGTTGAAGCTGCAATATATATATATACACAGGCTGTAGGGGGAGGTTGCCGCAGGGACATTCCAAGGCGGGGCAAACTATGGGAGGGAAGATCAGGGAGGGGATGTTTAGGGATCTTCCGGAGCAGGATGTGTCCTTAAGCAATAGGTTATCTTTAGCTTCTGGCCAAACCCACAGGGCACCGAATAACTTCTGCTAGAAGGAACTTAATTCTAAGGTGGAGTTGTATTTTCTTAAGAAGGAGTTGCTTGTCTCAACTCTGATGGCTCCCAACACTTTCAAACTGTGTGAATCTTTTGTTCTGAGGTGGGTCTCTGGTAGACAGCATATATATGAGTAATGTTTTCTTATTCATTCAGCTACCCTATGTTTTTTTGATTAGAGTATTTACTCCATGTACATTTAAGGTTATTATTGATAGGTACTTATTTATTGCTATTTATATTTTTTGTGCCAATGATTCTCTCTCTCTCTATTTCTTCTTAAAGCAGTCCCTTTAACATTTCTTGCAATGCTCTTTTGGTGATAATAAACCCCTTTAGCTTTCCCCTTTCCCTCCCCACCCTCCATATTTTTTGTTCTGGGAAGCTCATCACTTCACTTTCAGTTTTAAATGTTAGCCTTGCTGAATAGAGTAGTCTTGGTTTCAAACCCTTGCTTTTCAATACTTTAAATACTTCATGCCATTCTCTTCTGGCTTATACATTGAGGAATCATCTGGCAGCCTTATGGAAGCAACTTTATAGGTAACTAATTGATTTTCTCTTGCTGCCTTTAAGATTATCTATCTTTAATTTTTGCTATTTTAATTATTATGTGTCTTTGTGTGGGTTTCTTTGGGTTCATCTTTGTTGGTACTCTCTGTGCTTCCTGAACATGTGTGACCTTTATCCTTCACCAGGTTGGAGAACTTTTCTATAATTATTTATTCAAACAGGTCCTTTATCACTTTTCTTTTCCTTCCAAAGATGAGGGTGATGAGGATGTTGTTATGTTTCATGTTGTCCCAAAGTTCCCTTAAACTGTCCGCCTGATTTTTAATTATTTTTTTTTCTTTTTGTTTCTCTGAGTGACTTTTTTCTACCTTATTAAGGTTGGTACAATAAATTCAAATCAATAAATGTGATACATCATATAATCAAATTGAAAGACAAAAATCACATAACCATATCAATTGATGCAGAAAAGGCATTTGATAAAATACAACACCCTTTCTTGATAAAAACTCTCAGCAAAGTGAGAATAGGAGGGATCATATTTCAACATAATAAAAGCCATATATAATAAACCTAGAAGGTTTATTATAATAAAAGCCATATATAATAAACCTACAGCAAAGATCATAGTCAATGGGAAAAACTAAAACCATTTTCCCTAGGAACAGAAACAAGACAGGGATGTCTGCTTTCACCTCTCTTATTCAACATAGTACTAGAAGTGCTAGCCATAGCGATTAGACAAGAAAAAATAAAAGGCACCCAAATTGGAAAAGAAGAAGTAAAGTTATTATCATTTGTAGATGACATAATATTCTACATAGACAATCCTAAAGACTTCATTAAAAACTACTAGACTTAATAAATGAATTCAGCAATGTAGCAGGATACAAAATTAACACCCAGAAATATATGTATTTTTAATACACCAATAATGAACTCACAGAAAGAGAAACTAAAATAAACAATCCCATTTACATTGCTACAAAAATATTAAGATACCTAGGAATAAATTTAACCAAGGGGGTAAAGGACCTGTATTCAGAAAATTAACCTATTTTTTTAATTTGCTGATTCAAACTTCCCCTTCCTCTAATCTACTGTTTTTCCTTCCAGTGTAATTCTTTATTATAGTTATGTCATTCTTTATTTTCATCTGGTTGTTTTTAATGGTTTTTATGTAATTTTTCATGCTGTTAATAATGCTTATAATCATTATTTGAACCTTTTATCTGATAAATTGCTTATATGCATTTCATTTAGCTCTTCTTCTGAAGTATTCTCTTGTTCTTTAATTTGAGGCCTATTTCATTGTCTCCCATTTTGGCTGCCTTTTTATGCTTCTTTCTATTTATTAGGTACATCTGCTATGATTCCCAGTTCTGATAGATGACCTTCTGTAGTGTCTTGTGGGACCCAATTGTATAATCTCCTTGATTTTCTCAGTAGTGTGTTCTATAAATGTTCCCTGTGTGGGTTATGTGGTCCCTCCTATTGTAATTGGTTCTTAATTGCTGTTCTTCCATTTGTCGGTAGACTTAGGCCTTGGGCTGGCTCACTATGAGGCTTATTTCCAACCATGTTGTGGTGCTTGTTATATAGGTGCTGACAGAACAAAACAAGGCAAACCAAAACTATACTGAAAATAGCACATACACAAACACATACACACACACAAAACAAACGAAAAGACATAATAAGAACAAAAATACCACCACCACCAATAAATACAATAAGAAAAAGAAAAAAGCCCTGGCTAGTGTGCTCAGTGGTTGGAGCATCCACCTTTGAACTTCAGGGTCATGAGTAAGATTCCCAGTCAAAGGCATTTATTTAGGTTGCAGGTTTGATCTGTGGCCCTGGTCAGGGTATGTGAAGGATGCAACCAATCCATGAGTCTCTCTTTCCCATTGATATTTCTCTCTCTCTCTCTCTCTCTTTCTCTCTCTCTCTCTTTCTCTCTCACCTTCCTTTCTCCCATCTATTCTCTCTAAAATAATCAAAGCAAAAAAATATCCTCAGGTGAGGATTTAAAAAGTGAATACTATCCTATCTAATAAAACAGTAGTATGCAAATTAACCAGCAATCCGCCATGCCCACCAGCCAATCAGGAGCAAATAGCAAATAAACCCAACCAAGAAGGCTATGACCACAGAGAGCAGGAGGGAGGCTTGGGTTTCCCTGGCAATGGAGGAAGCCAAGCTTTCTGCCTGCCTTTGTGGCCTAGTCCTCCACTCAAGGCTGCAAAGTTTCAATTATAGAAGGAAAACAAATCCAAACAGAAATGGCAGCAGCCACAGAGCTAGAAAGAGTGAGAGGCTAGGGTTGTCCCCACAATGGAGGAAGCCAAACTTTCCGTACATTCTGGTCTGCCCAGGCCTCCACTTAAGGCTACAAAATTTCAATTATAGAAGATATATAAACCCCAACATAAATGGCTGTTGCCATGGAGCAAGCAGAAGGCTTGGCTCCACTCCAGGCTACAAAGTTTCAATTGTAGAAGATAAATAAACCACAGATACCAGGGCCTCTGCTTGGGTCACCAAAGGGCATGGCCAGCCTGTAAACCACAGGCTCCTCGCCCAGGTCGCCCCACTCCCCAAGGGAACCCCCACTCTGATCTGGGACACCCTTTAGGGCAAACCAGCTGCCTCCCACCTGTGCACCAGGCCTTATCCTATCTAATAAAAGAGTAATATGCAGATTGACTAACACTCCAACACATAAGATGGCTGCCCCATGTGGTCAAAGATCCTGCTCCCATATGGATACAAGATGGCCACCACAAAATGGCCAGAAGGGGTGGGCAGTTGGGAGGGACCAGGCTGGCAGAGGAGAGAAGTTGGAGGTGACTGGGCATGCAGGGAAGGGCAGATGGGGGGAGAACCCTAGCTTGCAGTGGAGAGCAGTTGAGGGGGACCAGGCTTAGATGGGAGGGCAGTTAGGGGTCATCAGGCCATCAGAGGAGGGAAATTGGGGGTAATTGGGCCTGCATGGAAGGGCAGTTGGGGGGGGACTAGGCCTGCAGGGGACAGCAGTTTGGGGCAAACAGGCTGGCAGGGGAGTGGTTACAGGCTGATCAGGCTGGCAGGTAGAAGTGGTTAGGGGCAATCAGGAAGGTAGGCAGATGAGCAGTTGGGAGCCAGCAGTCCTGGATTGTGAGAGGGGTCCCAGATTGGAGAGGGTGCAGGCTGGGCTGAGGGACAACCCCTCTCCCCCATGCACGAATTTCTTGCACTGGACCTCTAGTAATATAAGAAAGCAAAAGGATTAGAGCAGAAAGGAAGTAATGAAAGAGGAGAATGTGAAAGAAAAGAAGATGGAGAAAAGGGAAAAAAAGAATAAAAAGAGAGAAAGAAGAAAAAAGATATATATGAAATAATAATAATTTTAAAAGGTAATAATGAATAAAATAAAATATGGAAAAAGAAAAAGTGAAAGAAAAAATAAAAAGCAAAGAGAGAATATAGATGATTAAAAGAAAAAGAGAAATAAGGGATATGAGAGAAAAAAGAGAAGAAAATAAATGAAATAAAATAAAGAAAAGATTATATACAAAATAATAATAAAGATTAAAAAAAGTGGAGTTCGCCTCCATATATTTTGGAGCTTACTGTATTCCTTTGGATTTGCTATTTGTAGAACTCATTGGATTTCACTCTGATGTTGTCCAAGCCTGGACCTTTGGTGTGATGGTCATAGGCTTCCCTTTAAGTTCTCTAGTGCAACCAATGCCAGTTTCTGTCCCTGCCTGGTTTTAGACACCAGTCTAATGCTAGGCAGACCAATATTGAAGTAGGAAGGGACTCTGAAACCCAGAGACTGGGTGTTTCAGGTTTCATCCCTTGAATGTCTCTGCTCTGAGTTGCTCTCCCATCTGCAGGAGTATTTGTTACTGGGGTGGCTTAACCAGACTCACATTGGAGGGGGAGTTGCTTATAATTTGTTGGAGTGGGACAGGCACCTTCTCTCACTCCCAGATTTAGCTGGCTGCTGGCTGTACTCACTGAGGAGCTTGGATCTGCTTCCCTGTAATGCAGCCTAAGGTCTCAGCATACACCCATCTGAATTCTGAACAGAAACTCATCTAGGAGACACTTTTGAAACCCTTCAGCTCCATGTGGCTTCTGGCACCCCCTCACTGTCACACAAAATAGTAGGGGATCCCCCCCCCCCCCCCCCCGCTGCAACACACACACACACTTGGCTCTCTAAACTTTCTGTGCAGTTGGCCCCACCTGGAAATGCCTCCACCCAGGTTCCCACTGGCCAAAAGTTCACATCCCCCATGCTGTGATACTGAGCACTAAGAGCGAAGATTTCTAGTCCTCTGACCATTTTCCTTTGGCTCAAATCACAGTAGAATGGGCCAGACCTACCATTTTCACAGGCTGGGTGGAACACTATCCCTGTGTTTGAGGTGGAAGTGGGGTGGAAAAGTCCAGTCTCTCTCTTTTCTTTTATATTTATTTATTTTTTTAAATGTTCACATGGGCAACAGAGAAGCCACTGTACAACTCCCTGCCCAATGTTCTACCAGAGGACAGAGAAACTCTCAGAATCCTTGTTGGGTATATGGATCATCCACTTTCATGGCCAAATTCTGAAGTCTGGAGCTTTTCTGCATGACCTCTTCCCCTAACCTCGCATCAGAGCAATTCACCCACTCATTGCCAGGGATGTTGTGGTTTGAGCTTCCCAGGTAGACCATATATCCACTGCTTCCAACTGCTCGTTCTACATAGGTTCCCCTTCTCTATTTTTTTGAATTGGGGAATCCTGGATGGGGCTGAGACTCCACACTCCCAGGGCAGCAAATGCTCCACTGTCACAATCTTTCTAGCTTCCCAGACTCACACCTGTGTCAATTGGTTCACCCTCTCTGAATCTCCTTCTGTATTTCCTCTGAATTCCTTATTCACAATATTTCAGATCAGCTACACTCCAAGTGCTTTTTCAAGCCTGTTGCTATGAAGTTAAGCCACAAATCTGTCTGGTGTTGAGAGCAAGTGTTGGAAGGTTCCAGCTATTTGGCAGCCATGTAGGACCTCCATACATTCTTTATGGTAAATGAAATGTAAGGTCCTTTAATGTTGAGAGCTACTGATGACAATATGGAGAGGAGGAATGAAAGGATGTTATTGTTTGGAAAGGGAGTCCCTTTCCATAAAAACGTCAGGTAGCTGTTCTTCTGGGGTTTCTTACTTTTGTCTCTCTGCTCCAGTTGAACTTACTTTAGGCTTAATAAAAGAATATAGTGGCCCAGGAGACACTGATAAGGATTTTGACTTAATTGATTTAGAATGAACCAAGGTATTGGTTTTTTTTTTTAAAGTTTCTCCACAATCATTATTATTATTATTATTTTTAAATTTGATTTAAACATTTATCCTGGATTGAAAATCACCATGCAGAATAAAGTTGATTTCTCTATATTTTACACTTCATTTCTACTCTACCTTCTTTCATCATTATGGCATTTAAAATGCTGAGACACTCAATCCGTGATCAGACCTACTCACCCTCATGACCTTGAATCGCCAAATCTGGAAGAGATTTGACTCCATACACGTGACACAGCATTGCATATACATTTCCTGTGAAGATAATCAAGATGCAACATACAAATGACCACAGTGAAGAAGGTATTTCCTGCATGATTTAGATAATTTTAGATTTTTTTTTTTTTTTTTTTTGCATTGACTATTTTACTTTTTGAAGAGGAATAGCAAATCAAATTTCGGAATCTACTTTTCATCACATGCTCAATTTCTAGGGTTGACTTTATTTAATTAACTACTTAATAAGAGAGTGTACTCAGTCTCCTGGGCAAAATAGGATTGTTTGCATTCACTAAGTTAATTGGAATTGTATTCAGTCTCATAATAAAAAATAAAAATTACTAAATTTTTATGCTTTGCATATTTATCCATAAAAATGGTCTGTTTCTTGTTTGATAAAAAAAAATTAACATCAAACTCACCATTCTAAATACAAAACTGGTACATTTTCTATGCAGATTACAGAAATAATAAAGTGAATATCTCATAAAAATATATATTTCCGTGAGTCTGCTGGTATAGCAGAGTTGATAATGTGAAGTGTTGTTGCCATCTGCAGCATGAGATACATTACATGCATATTACTTACACTTATATATCTGGGTTTTAAACAACTTGCTTATTTAAAACATAAGAACTATTTAATATTTCTATTAGTTTTTCTATGTATTTTCTACAGCTAGCTTTAAACATACTTAAAATATATATTATATTTTAAAACATTTAAAGCATTTGTGAATATGATAAAGATGCTAAAATAAATACTGGTATATTGATTGATTGATTATGCTGAAATTGAAAAGGGAATTAAAAAGTAGATTAAAATAGTCTTTATGATTTATTTATACAAGAAATTATTTTCTAAATCTTTTATGTTTGACAAAGTTAAAAAAATACTCCAATAAAATTTAAACATCTTTTTCAGGTTTATCTATTTCCCACTTAATCTTTTTTCTAGAATAGTAACCAGAGAGACATCCACAAAAATGACATCAAAGATATAGTCATGGATGAAATATTTTAAGTTGTTTTTTGTGTTGTTTTCCATAAAACAGATAGCACATAACATTGATGAAAATATTACTTATTCAGGTCTTAAGGGGATGATAAAATTTCTCTCCTAGTTTTCTGAATCCACATTCTATTTATTCTAGGAGTTTTTATTTTGCTATTTCTTATCTACTTATATTCTCATAGTAGAAGGTAGGCAAAAACCTGATAGCTCTGTAAAATTTGTCAAGTTACTTTAACATTCTTGAGAATTGATTGCCTTATCTGTGCTTTTGGACTTACAATAATCATTTTGTTGTGTTGCATTAAAATTAAATGAGAATTGTATGTGTGTGAGATGTCAAGCATAATGCCTAAATGTGCTCATAAATGTTAGCATTTATATATTTACTAGAGGCCCGGTGCAGGAAATTTGTGCATAGGAGGGGGTGTCCCTCAGCCCAGCCTTCACTCTCTCCAATCTGGGACCCCTCAAAGGATGTCCAACTGCCCATGTAGGCCTGATCCCAGTAGGATCATGCCTAAACGGGCATTCGGAGATCCCTCTCAAAATCCAGGACTATTGGCTCCAAATTGCTCTCCTGCCTGCCTTCCTGATTGTCCCTAACCACTTCTACCTGCCAGCTTGATCACCCACTAACTACTCCCATGCCAGCCTGATTGATGCCTAACTGCTCCCCTGACAGCCTGTTTGTCCCAAACTGCCGTTCCTGCAGGCCTGGGTCCCCCCCAACTGCCCTTCTCTGTAGGCCCAGTGGGCCCCAAGTTCCCTCCCTTGCAGGCCTAGTCCCTCCCAGCTGCCCTCCCCTGCTGGCCTGATCACCCCCAACTGCCCTCCTCTGCTGGCCATCTAGTGGTGACCATCTTGTGTCCACATGGGGTCAGTCATCTTTAACCACATGGGGACAGCCATCTTGTGTGTTGGAGTGATGGTAAATTGCATATTACTTTTTTATTAGATAAGATTTTAAAAATCATTTCATCACATTTAGTTTTGTTTCAAACAAAATTACAATTTCCATACTTCAGATTTTTTATATTTCTATTGCAAGTCATCTTTAAAACCAGATATTTATAATTACATAGAAAATGCCCAGAAAATGCATTTCAATTATTTTGATAATACTTTTTTTGAATACAGTAAAAAAAATACTGGCTTAGGTAGTAAATCCCAATATGGTTTTCTCCTTTTTCTAACAAAATTTTAATTACGTTATTTTTTTCTTTTTAAAATAAACCATAGATTCCATAAATTACTTAATTTAAATTACTGAATTCTGTAATGCCTGAATTTAACACCGGGGCAGTTGGATAAATTATAATACATGCCACTAAGTACAATGCTCACATTTTGTGGTGAAGTATGATAGCAATCATACTTAGGTAAAAACTGCTGTTTGAATTTTAACCCTGTATTCTGGCTGCTGCACTCACTTACTTGCTTAAACAATAAGGTAGTTAACCTCAGCTTTCAGATTGAGACCTGAAAGCTAAGGCAATTTTCCTGTACCTGTGGACCAGAACTATAGGAGATTGATTCCCACTGACTCAGTAGCTTCAGGAGTAGAAACTGTAGATAACCTTTAGAGATTACTAACTCTGCTTGATTCTGCTCCTGTAAAAATTACTTTCGCAAGATAGGGCCACATTCCAATGTCCAGCAGGATGTGGCTGGGAACGACCCTGTTTCCAGCATTTAGAATTTAGAATTTAGAACAAAGGAAAATTTGTGGTTTAGACCTTTACAAATACTGCCTACACCTGAAACAGTGCGGTCGTGAGTGTGGACTCCACCTGCATGTGGTGCTCTTGCTGCCATCCTGGCCAGTTCAATAAATCCTTGCCTGCTTTTTAAAAATCAATTAGCAGCCTCTGGTGGTCTTATTTTTGACTCCAGGGTTTGATCCCACAACAGTGGCAAAAATTATCCTAGTGTAAGAAATAGACTAAGCCATTTGAATTTAGATAATTTTTATTAGAAATATTTTTTTCATTCTAAGATAATCAACAAATTCCAACACAAAATGTTATAAGAAAAATATTAAAGTTCATTAAAAGGAAAACTTGATAAACTTGAGAACTCAAAATATTATAAATAATTTATTTTCCTCCTAATTTTAACAATTAAAGCACTATGACAGAACTGTAAAAATTAAATAAGAGAAAACTGTGAAACACTTAATTTTTTATCTTATTTCTTAAGTTTATTCTCATTTTGATAAAAACCAGATCTATAATAAATGTGGTATATAGAATGCATTTATGAATCAAATTTTAGTAAACTGACACATATGCTGCCTGGGCCATACACTTATACTTCAGATTACTGCTCCTCTTTTGGAGGAAACTACTGATGATTTACCAAATTAATTTTAGTTTCCTTTCTCTAGGATGTGAAAGAAAAGAGCCACATGCTAACCTGACAAGCTCAGGGGAGGCCTGCGTGGAAATCTTGCAAACTTAGAGCCCTAAAATAACCACAAAAGATGGTTTGAAAATTAAATATCTAACTACAAGCAGGTTATAGTGGGTAGTCATGTTCTAGGCTGATATTCTCCCAAAGATCAATTTTGATCTTTTTACTGAGTCCATTTGCCTTTTTGCCTCTAAGATAACAAACTTGTAACTTGCCTTTTTCCGGAGCCCCTGGGGCACAACCAAATGTGGTGGGCACCAGGACAGATGCCTCAAATTCCTTCCTTATCATGTTAATTGTCCCTGCACTCACCTGAGTACACTCCATCATTTTACTTTTTATCCAATCCCAGGAGTTTCCCACCGCTTTGCTTTCTCCCACCTCCTTACTCCATCACCAATGAATTTCAAGTAATCCACCTATGTCCCTCATTTGATTTCAGTGTATAATTAGAGAAATGTAACCTGCCATTCTTTGGAGCATTATCTCAATCCGTTGAGGTTCTGCTTCCCGGCATATGTCGAAAATTTGGCTCAAATAAACTCACAAAAATTCTTTACAGGTTTGAATGTTTTTGTTTGTTTGTTTGTTTTTTTGTTTTGTTTTGTTTTTTTCGTTAACAGGATATTATGAATAGGGAAAGATATTCAAGGCATTTCCCCCCCAGTACTATTGGTTTACTCAGACTGTTACTAACTTCAATATACTTTCTAATTAAATTTTCAAAGTACAAAAACAAAGTACATATGTATGCCATTTGCAGAGCTCAGGTCCTTTTAAGATTTTTAAATTCAATGGGAAGGATTAAATTCTTTCATGTCCCTATAAATTGTTGCCAGGCATCAAAGGAATCAGTCTGTGATAAGTGTCCTGTTCAGGCACCATAAATGCTGGAGTCTTTCCACACTTACAAGAGTTCAGGAATCTGGAGAAGGGTTGTGTATAAATTGAAATGAAATGAAATATAGACATGAAATATAAATTTGGGAGGTATGGGGGAGCCAGGGGTGGCTCCACTTTCTAGTGAAGTGGACTATCTGAATGTTGGGACCCACAACTTTTTATTTGTTGGGAAACACATTGGCACTTTAGGAATGCAAACAGGTAAAGTTTGATAAACAATAAAAGATTACCAGATTAGGGTAAATTCCTTCAGATATTCTGCCAGAAGCAGGTAAACAGAAAAAGATTATCAAATTAGGGGAAATGCCTATAACTGTTCCGGCATCAGGTAATAATATATGCAGATTTTCAGCCCTGCAAGAATTATGAACTTCTTGCATAATTATGACCTGCTGGAATTAGCCTCCAGCATACATATATCCAGGAAAATAAGCTATTCTTTTTCTTTTTAAAAATCTTCAACCAAGGATCTGGTATTATTTATTTTAAACTGAGAGGTAGTGATGTTGCAAAAGACCAAAGAAAACCAAGGATACTTCAAAGAAGAGGAGGGACACTGTTTAATACACCACAGACTCAGGGAACAACCATCCAAATCTGACTGAAGAAACATGGGGCTTTCCTTTATATGTCCCTGTGGTCTTTCTCCCGCAAATATGGATTATGCTTCTGGTCTTTTTTGTGGGCCTTGCAAGAAGGTCCCTAGGTGTTATGGGTCTCCAGGCCATGTCTGATTATATGACCTGGTGCCAGCATTAATAACCCTCCCTCCAGGGCAGTGCACTGTTCACAGTAACAGGTTGTGCAAGACCATTATCTGGGAAGGAGGTAGTGACATAATTATAAGTTATCAGGAATGTACACTGAACTTGCTGGCTTGGATTCAGATCACTAGCCCCAAATATCAGGGTTACATTGGAATTAGTCCTTTTTAGCCTTCTAACTACCTCCCCCGCCTCCTGTCTTATCCCACAAGCTTCTCTTAGCCTTGTGGTACAAGGATTATGGGATGTTATGATGAACATGGATGACGATTGCTCTTAACTGCTTCCAGCTGAAAAGGGATGGTGACAAAGGGGTCAGCATTCAGTGAGGTGTTTGTAGGGAACTCTGAAGTTTAAAGGCATTCCTGTCAGTTTGCAGGCAGGCAGAAATAAGCAGCGGTCCCACACACATAGACTGTTCTTGCATGGGAACTCCAGGTGTAGGTAGCCTTGAGGATAGAGTTGCATAGTTCATCTGAGAGGCAACCTGTTGGATGTTGGGCCTGGGTACTTCTGAAACAAATAGGAGCAACATTAGTTAGCTCTACATTGGCTGTGACAGATCCTATTATTTTTCCATCCAATACAATCTCCCCTCCCCACCAAGTGCATTTGGTAGTGGTCCCTATGGAAGGCAAGTATGTGCTAGCTAATATTATTAGTGGGAGCATGTTATTCCCTCTATTTCTGTTCAATGGGGATCCGCAACAGTGAACCGCTAGGACAAAGAGCAGTATTATGACTATTCCTGCAAGGCAGATGTAGCCAAGGATGGCATGACAAACTGTAGCCCAACAATTCATGATGAGGCCTTTGTTTCCTTGCTGTGTGGGAAGCAGTAATATTGTGGTGCTTCTGTGTCCCAGCAAGAACAGATGAGTTCTCCTCCTGGTACTAGCCTCGGGTTCCGGCAGCACTCATAAAAAGACAAAATGAAAATTATTAAGAAGATAAAACCAATGATTATCCAGAAATACCAGAGCATATTACCTTCAGGAGGAGATAAGAAAGAGAGCTTAGTATTAGGCAAAATTCAACAAGGTGTTTTAAATTCCTTGGAGCAGGTTGATTGGCCAGATCCTCAGGGGGTGTTTCTGGTCAGAGGTTACCTTCCACTCAGGCTGGGCATCACTTGGCTGGTGGGCTGCCTTCACCTGGAAGTGGTGGATCCAGATATTCATCTCTGTAACCTTAAAAGCTTTGGGGGTGGTTAATATGACTGGATAGGATCCCTTCCAGGTAGGTGTGAGGGGCTCCCTTTTCTAGTCCTTTACCCAAACCTGATCTCCAGGTTTATACGGATGTACAGCTGTTCCTAGAGAGATGTGTAGTTGGTCAGTTACCCATCTGTGAACCTATAAGCCAGTTTTTCCAAGTCATTGTAGTTGTTTCTGGATTTCTAAGTTCCCTATTTCCCCCAAATCTCCCTTTGGCCGAATGAAGGGAAGGGGTCTACCAAATAGAATTTCAAAGGGAGAGAAATCTATCCTGGCCCTTGTGGTACAGCATACCCACAGGAGTACAAGAGACAAGATATCTGTCCAGGGTAAGGTTATCTCTTGGCATAACTTAGCCATAGTCTGCTTTATTTATTTGTTTGTTTGTTTATTTATTTATTTATTTATTTATTTTTGGACGGTACATATATTATTTCTTTTGTTTTTCTTTGATAAATCTTTTTTTTGTTCAGATTATTACAATTGTTTCTCCTCCCCCCCTCACCTCATAGCTCCCCACCACCTGGTCCCCACTCCACCCTCTGCCCTTACTTCCCCTCCCCCCCACACAAACTGTCCTTATCCATAGGTATATGATTTTTCTCCAGTCTCTTCCCATACCCCCCACACAGACACCCCTTTCCCCCTGAGAATTATCAATCCCCTCCCATTCTATGCCCCTGATTCTATTATATTCAACAGTTTATTCTGTCCCTCAGATTTTTAATTCACTTGGCTTTTTAGATTCACTTGTTGATCGTATGTATTTCTTGTTCATAATTTTTATCTTTACTTTTTCTTCTTTTTCCTCTTTTTAAAGAACACCTTTTAGCATTTCACATAATACTGGTTTGGTGGTGATTACTCCTTTAGCTTTTTCTGATCTGTGAAACTTTTTATTGCCCTTCAATTCTGAATGATAAATTTGCTGGGTAATCTTGGTTGTAGGTTCTTGCTATTCATCACTTTGAATATTTCTTGTCATTCCTATCTTGCCTGAATAGTTTCTGTTGAGAAATCAGCTGATAGCCAAAACTGGTTTGGCTCAGCTGTAGAGCTTCGGTCTGCAGACTGAAAGGTCCCAGGTTTGATTCCAGTCAAGGGCAAATCCCCGGTAGGGGGTGTGCAAGAGGCAGCTGGTCGATGTTTCTCTCTCATTGACGTTTCTAGCTCTCTCTCTCTCTTCCTCTCTGTAAAAAAATCAATAAAATATATTTTTTAAAAAAAAAAGAGAAATCAGCTGATAATCGTATGGGTGCTCTCTTGTAGGTAAGCACCAGGTGGGAAAAGTTTTCGGTCATTATTTCTTCAAATAGGTTTTCAGTGTCTTGCTCTCTCTTTCTCTCTTCTTCTGGCATCCCCATAATTCTGATGTTGGTACGCTTGAAATTGTGCTAAAGGCTTCTTACACTATCTTCAGCTTTCTGGATTCTCTTCTCTTCTTGCTTTTCTGGAAGAGTGTCTTTTGCCTCTTTGTATTCCAAATTTTTTACTTGATTTTTGCGTTCTAGTCTGTTGTTGGGTCTCTGTATAATATTTTTTATTTCAGTCAGTGTGTGTTTAATTTCTAATTGGTTTAATTTCTTTTTCATATTCTCAAGGGTCTCATTAAGTTTATCAGCCTTTTATAAGAAATTTTTGAAAAATCTTATAACTGTGGTTTGCACTCTATATCCAATCTTTTATTCCCCTCCATTTCTTTTGTTTGAGATTTCCTTCCTTTTCTTGGCATTTTCACTGATTCTCTGAGTTGGTAGGGTAGCTTTGTGAGCCTGGGTATCCTATATGGTTCAATGGGTCAGCCTCCCAGTTGCCCGATGTGGACACTTTTGGTGCACCCCTTTATGGGCTGTGTGTACACCCTTGTTGTAGTTAAGTCTTGATTGCTTTTGGTGTCACTGGGAGGAATTGATCTCCAGGCCAATTGGCTGTGATGACCTATTGTGTCTATAACAGAAGAATTGCTGTGCTGGAGACACATTTATGGGGGAGGACTTGTTCCAGTAGGGCTTTAATGCTCACTGAGTCTGTCTCTTGGATCTGTCCCTTATGAGAGTAATTGAAATCTGGTGTCATCTCACACTGACCACTAGATATACTAGTTTCTGGATCTCCAATGGGATGCAGTTCAGCTATTATCTGAGGCCACCCAGTAGAAACTACAGCAAGAACTACAGTTTTCGCCTCTTTGCTTGGGATTTGGCAGTTTTGGAGCTGGGGCTAGAGTTTATTTCATTAAGCTGTCACAATTTAGGCCATTTATATGCAAAAGCAGCTGTGTGGTGCCTGGGCGGGTTTGTAGAATGTGCAGGATGGGGCCTCAGGACATCCCTAGGCTTTGGCATGGCAAACAGCGATGGCTGCCATCAGCCGTCTCTGCCTTTCAGCTTTTCCAAGTCTCCACGCTCCAGTGCAGTAAACAATGATTGCTGCTTGCACCTCTGAAAAAATGTCACCCTCACTTTCGGACCCAATGGTCAACAGGACAGACCAGCTTCTCCCCATAGGCATCAGGGACCCCTGTGGTCACCCCAGAAACTGGATTTCAAAGTGATCGGGAGCTTGTTTCCCTTTGCATTGAAAAAAAGCCCAGTCGCCCACCACCAGCCTGATTCTCGTGCCTAGGCTTTTTAGCTTTTCAGTGCTTGTGCTCCTTTCTCTATCAGCCAGCTTTCCCATGCTTCTGGGTGATAGACGTTTTGTCTTTTAGTTGTAGTTTTGAAATTGTTGTGCGAGGCGGGAAATTAGTTGTTTACCTATACCGCCATCTTGTTTTTTCTCTCCATAGTCTGCTTTAGAGTCCAATTCATGCATTCTACTTTCCCTGAACTCTGAGACCTGTAGGTGGTTTGTAGGTTCAATTTAATTTCTAAAGCCTTAGCTACCTGTTGTACTATTTCTGCTACAAAAGCTGGACCATTATCAGACCCTATGATCAGAGGCATTCCATACCATGGAATTATATCCTTAGCATTGCCTTAGTGACTTCTCTCACCTTTTCCATGCAAGTGGGACATGCCTCGACCGAGCCTGAAAAGGTGAAAACAAAAACTAGCAGGTATTTATTTCCTCAGTTAGGCCCTATTTCTGTAAAATCTACTTTTAAGTTCTCAAAAGGAGCTTGCCCACAACACTGAACTCCTATTGGTCTCACAGGACCCTGTTTGGCATTGTTCTGAACACAGAGGAGGCAAAGTTGAGAGACTGAGGCACATAAGGAGGGAAGATGGGCAATTAGGTAGTATCTGCCTAACAAAGCTTCTAGGGAAGTCTTCCCTAAATTAATAAGTTTATGATCCTGGAGGACTACCTTATGGGGTAACTGTTCTGGGACATAGACCCTATGATCTGGAAATATCCACAAGCCTTCCTTTGTTCTCTTGCCCCCTTCTTGCTGGGCCCATTCCTTTTTCTGAGGAGTGTATTATGGAGGTTCAGTTAATTTGGGGGCAATAATCTATGACAATGCCACTTGTTCTTTAGCAGCCAGCTTGGCTGTGGCATCAACATGTTGGTTTCCTTCTGATACTGAGTCTTTCTCTTTCTGGTGACCTTTGCAATGGATGATGGCTATGTCCTTGGGCTCCCAGACTGCTTCTACCCTTTTTCCCCCAAAATAAGACATCCTCCAAAAATAAGACCTACTTACAGGTTTCCTTCTGAGTGAAATATAAGGCATCCCCCCGAAAATAAGGCCCCATTAGGCTAAACATGAGAGATTTGATCCACTGATTCTGAAATAAATGAAGTCACAAGAAATTCACCAGGAAATTCAGGAATTCGATGGTTATGGTGATGTTCCAGAAGATGATGACATGATTGTCATTGAATAAATGAGTAAATTCTTGATACTGTAGGATTCACAGTTTGTCTGGCTTGTGTTGACAACTACCGTACTACCGTACCATATACAGGTAATAAATTTCCTTTGTTTTCATTTAACAATAAACGTGTACCGTATTCTTCTTCATGGAAAAATAAGACATCCTCTAACACATCTTTGGGAGCAAAAATTAATATAAGACACTGTCTTATTTTTGGGGAAACAGGGTAGTAACTTTAAAATCTCATTCTGATTTTTTATTCCTTTTCCTCCAGCTGTCAAGAGCACTCTTTCTTTGTATATGGCCCCATGGATATGCAGGGTAGCAAAGGTATAGTGCGAGTCAGTGTAGATGTTGGCACACTTATCTTTACTGAGTTCTAAAGTTTTAGCAAAGGCCAAAAATTCTGCTCTCTGTGCTGACCATCTTTTAGTGAGGGCCTGTGCCTTAATTGTCTTAAAGTTTGATACCACTGCATATCTGGCTCATCTTTTTCCTTTATCCAAGAAGCTGCTACCATCTGTGAACTATATCAAGTCCAGGTTTGGCAGGGGCCTACCTGATAGATATGGTTGGCTGGAATAAACCTCCTCTAGGACATCCAGGCAATTATGCTCAGGGGGCCCCTCAGCAATGGTTAGAAAGGTGGCCGGATTAAGAGTTCTCACTGCTTCTAATCATACACATGGATTCTCACTTAACAGGTCTTGATATTGAGTCATTCAGGCATGAATCAGCCAATGCTTCCCCCTTTATTTCATCATGGTGACAACAGCATGAGGTACTTTTACATTTAAGCTTTGCTCTAAAGTAAGCTTATCTGCTTCCTTGACTAACAATGCAGCAGCTGCAATGGCCTTGAGACACAGGGCAACTGAGTCAATCTGCTTGGAGAGATAGGCTACTAGTTTTTGCCAGGGTCCAAACTCCTGGGTTAGACCTCCTATGGCTACCCCACTGTTCTCGTGAAAAAAAGATTAAAGTCTCCTGTCACATCTTGTAGCCCTAAAACTGTGGTCTCAGTAAGCTTTGCCTTTATAGTGATGAAGGCTTTCTCCTGTTCAGGACCCCTGTCGATGAGTGCCTTCTCTTCTCCTATTAAAGCTTCATAGAGAGGTTTAGCCAGGTCTGAAAACCCTGAGATCCAAAATCGATAGAACCCTGCCGCTCCCAAGAATTCCCCTCCTACCGCTGGGTGCTAGGGACTGGGATGGCACATACTGCTTGCTTCCTTTCAGTCCCTAGCCTTCGTTTCCCTTGGGTGATCCAAAAGCCTAGATACTTTAATTTTTTTTCTGACAAATCTGTGCTTTTATTCCCTTAGAGACCCGATAACCTGTTTCAATTAATAGTCTCAGAAGGGCTCATGTTCCCTCCCAGCACTGAGCTCATGTGGAGCTAGCCAATAGAAGGTCATTTACATATTGGAGTTGAACACACTCCAAGTCCTGTCCTGGGAACTTAGACAGATCAGATACTAGTGCTCCACTAAAAAGAGTAGGGGAGTTCTTGAACCCTTTTGGCAGTCTGGTCTAGGTGAACTGCTCCTTGGCCCCTGTAGTTGGGTTTTCCCATTCAAAAGAGAAAAGAGGCTGGCTTGAAGAAGCTAATTTAAGGCAGAAAAAGGCATTTTTCATATCTAGGCATGTAAACCATTCTGCTTCTGATGAAATGAGCCCTAGAAGAGTGTCGGAATTTGATAGTGCTGAACGCAGACTTATAACAGCCTCATTAACAGCCCATAGATCCTGGATAGGATGGTAGTCATTAGTCCCAGGCTTTTTGACAGGCAAGAGTGGCGTGTTCCAGGAAGACCTGAATCTTTTAACAAGTCCCCACTAAAGCAGCCGGTCTAAGTGGATCTGGATTCCTAGGCGTGCTTCTCTCGGAATTAGATATTGGCAGATTTTAACAGGCTGTGTCCCAGGCTATAAGTCAATCAGCACCTGGGTGTGGTCCTTAACCAGGCCTGGAAGATTTCCTTCAGCCCAAACCAATGGGAATTCTTTTTCTAATTCAGGTTCTAATGGTGAGAACTTTGACTGGGGGGGATAAAGTCTCCATTCTTCCTCCCTCTGCATTGCTAGGGACAGGATCATTGGGGAGGTCTCTTCACTTAGGCGAAACTGTGCTGAGTGATTTGGAGCAAAAGTAATTTCTGCCCCCATTTTGGCTAAAAGATCTCTACCCATTAGAGACACTGGGCCATCTGGCAAGTACAGGAATTCATGAATTACTTGATGACCACCAAGTTGGCATCAGGAGGGCAGCAGAATGCTCTACGAGTCTGATCCCCAGTAGCTTCATTAATGGTGACCTCCTTTCTGGAGAGAGGCACTATTTTTTCCTTTATGACCTACTGAGTGCTAAGCTCCTGTATCAACTATAAAGCCCACAGTCTGGCCCCCAATTTTCATTCTGACTATGGGCTCATGGGGGCCTACCTGAAAAGAGCCCAGTTTGTCCTAGTCAGAATCAGCCATGGATAGCCCAATGAGATCTGCTTCTAGTGGCTCGGTTGATAGCGACTGGGTGGAAAAGGGGGTCCAGTTTTCTTACATTGTCATTTGGGACATTCATTCTTCCAGTGTCGTCTCCTTACAATAGGCACACTGGTCCCGTCGCAGACTTGCTCTTCCTTTCCCACCTGGTCTGTATTCTTGCTTCTCTTTCTGATCTGTCTGGGACTCTGAGCCTCCAAAAGCCACTGCTATTATATTGGCCCTTCTTTGTATTCTCTTTTCTTTCTCCCTCCTTGCCACACTGTCTCAGTTGATGAAAACCTTGTTGGCTGTCTCTAGCAGTTTGGTGGCATTTTTTCCTGCAAACCCTTCCAGCTTCTGTAATTTTCTCCTGACATCAGGCTGGGCTTGGCCTATAAAAACGGCATTTACCATGGTGTGATTTTCCAGGGCCTCAGGGTTAAAGTGAGTATTGATTCAGTATGTCTCACATAGTCTCTCTTAGATAGCTGTTGGACTTTTGTCAGGCTTCTGGAAAACCTTAGAGAGTTTAGCCATGTTGGTGGGCTACTTGGCTATGGCCCTGACCCCCTGGAGGAAGGCCAGCCAATATCTTTCTAGCCTGGCCCTTCCATTTTTTGAGTTCGGGTTCCAATCAGGTTTCTCAACTGGGAAAATCTCCCTGGCCCACCTGTCTCTAATATTCCTGCTGGGGCCTGGGTCTGGAGCCACTTCTGAGTCCCTTATACTACTCTCATGTGCTCCTCAGTGTTAAAGAATGTGAAAAGGAGCTGCTTGCAGTTCACCGAGGTAAACTTCTGGGTCTGGAAAATCATTTCTAAAAGGTCTACCATGGCCTGAGGGTTTTCAGAGTAAGCTGAGGTGTGATGTTTCCAATTCAGGATGTTACTTATGGTAAAGGGCTGATAATAAGAGACTGGCCTTCCCTCCTGCAAAGTCTCATCTTCACCAAGCACTTGGCACCTTGAATCTCCCTGATAGTCATCTGAGGTGCTTAGGCCCTTGATCGGCTGAATGAAAGCGCCACCCAACTGGCTCTGGAGAGCCCAGCTGAGGAGAAATGGAGGAGGGTGGTGTTTTCAGACTTTCTGAACCTTCCAGATCTACACGTTGGGGGGTTAGGGAGGAGAGGAAGAGGGAGGGAAGCACTTGGTGCTGCCTGTGGCACATATGGAGGTGGTAAAACTGGCGGGACTTCCTCAGGGAGTCCTGGCATAATGGGGGGGGGGGGGGGAGTTGGGTTCCCTTCTGAGGGACCTGTTTCTTTTCTCCTGCCTACTTCTCTTGTGCTTTTTCCTCTCCTGCCAGCTTTTCCTTAGCCTGCTCTTGTCCTGCCTGCCTCTTCGCTCCTGCTACTAAAACCTTACTTTGTCCCTTCTTATACACGCAAAACTAGACCCAAGATGTCAGGGTTTGAGCAATTTCTAACCAGCTGTCTATGTAGGGAAACAGATCTGAGTATCCAGGATCTTTCGGGACTATATTCCAGACCATCCTGACCAGTCCTTTATCTAAGGAGCCTTCTGAAGGCCAGCAAACCCCTAAGGCTGGTCATTCTAATTCTCAGGATCTCCTCAGTGTTTTTGGGTTCATTTTAATACCATACTCTCCATTGAAACCCTTTTCAAAATGCAATTGAGAACAGTGGGTTTACTTTGTCTTGATGCCATGATGATTGTTGGCTAGAGACAGACAAGGGAGGAGGTGACCTGTTTTCACAGATCCTCACTCAGATGGCTGCCTGGCTGCATCCCTTGGGAGCTTATATTTGTCTTAGTTAAGGTGCACCTCTATAAAACCCGGGCCTAGTCACCTCCACGTGGGGGTGAGTCACCGTTATGCCATATGATGAATCGATGAACCGCAGGTTGGGGCCCACTTGGACTGTGTAACTAAGTCGTGGAGCCACACAAAGAATAGGAGAGGGCAGGCCCTCTCCTTCCACTCTCACACACTTTCACCAGACATTCACTCAGAGTTTAAAAAAACAGTCCATCCTATTCCCGACAAATTTAACTATGACTTCCGGGGAGGTGATCAAGTGTCCCCTTCCACTCATTTGGAGTGGGTATGACTGACTGGGGACCCTACCTTACTGATTCTGTCGACAGGACCAGAAGTGTCTATTCACTTTCTCCAGATGCCTGCCGCGTCTGAGGCTGAGATCCAGGAGTGCCAGGAGTCCCCCAATTCAATTCTGCTAAAATCAGCAAGGAGAGCCTTCTGGAGGTCTATTTTGCAACCCTGGGCTCCAAGCCCTGTCCTCTTACTGGAGGCCAAAAAAGCCAAGTGCAGTTGGTTTCCCGGGACAGGGAACTAGCTGTTGCAGAAGATCAAAGAAAACTAAGGACACTTCAAAGAAGAGGAGGGACACTGTTTAATACACCAATGGATTCAGGGAATAGTCATCCAAATCTGAGTGAAGAAATATGCATGGGGCTTTCCTTTATATGTCCCTGTGGTCTTTCGCCTGCAAATATGGATTATGCTTCTGATCCTTTTTGCAGGCCTTGCAAGAAGGTCTCTAGGTGTTATGGGTTTCCAGGCCATGTCTGATGGTCTGACCTGGTGCCAACATTAATAACCCTCCCTCTGGGGCAGTGCATTATTCACAGGAACAGGTTGTGCAAGACCATTATCTGGGAAGGAGGTAGTGACTAAATTATAGGTTATCAGAAATGTACTTGTTGGCTTGGATTCAGATCACACCTTGACTGAGGATCAAACCCACAACTTCAGTAGGTGCCCTGATCAAGAATTGAACCCACAACCTTTTGATACACAGGACAATGCTCCAACCAACTGAGTCACCCACTCAGGGTGAAGCTATTGTTTAAATCATGATATAGCACTGATATTTGGAAGACACCTGGGGTGTGGCTGAATGGGAAAGTGTGGCCTAATTGCTAAAGGAGAGAGTCTGCACGCATTAGGTACAACCTGAATACCTAGGGCTTCTTCATCTTGGTGATAGCCATAATGATTCTCACTTCTATGTCTTTGTGCTGTATTCTTGACTGGGAATGTCCTCCCAGCCATACATTTCCTGACTTTGACCTTATATGGCCTGGGAAGTACACACTTATATCACATGTTATCTACTCTCTAAGGGTTCTAATCTCACACTTTAAGTGCAATGAATATTAGTTCTTCTTGTGCCTTGATGTACATTCTTTTATTATAGCAACTGTAACACTGGATTACACCTGTTTGGGTGAGTGTCATAGCCATACTTTCAGTTTCCTACAACAGAAACTGGGATTTAAGTTCTTAATATATCTTGCATCCCAAATTCAATCAAGTGTCAGGTTTTGTAAATTCCTTTTCCTATCTTGACTTGCATATATAGTTAGCACTATATAGGATCTAGCCCCCAACGACTTTTTCTGGTACAATGCATGTTTCTCTTCTTTTTGCTTACTATATTCCAGTTCCTTACCCTTTCTGTTTCTCAAACTTTCCCATTAGGCTCTTGATTTAGAACCCTTGCACTTCCTTTTTCATCTGCCTTTCCAAAATACTGTTATAAATTGCTATTTTTCTCCCTTTCTCTGGACAAATGTAACAGCATCTATATTTCTCTCTATTTCATTATACTGAAGTCATTTTCTTTATAGTTTTGCTCCTAGTAAGGAATTGATTGTTTTCCATTAGAGCAACAAGTAACAATCAAAACCAATATATTTATTTTTATTTCTTTTTTAATTTTTATTTTTTTAAATATATTTTATTGATTTTTTTTACAGAGAGAAAGGGAGAGGGATAGAGAGCCAGAAATAACAATGAGAGAGAATCATCGACCAGCTGCCTCCTGCACACTCCCCACTGGGATGTGCTCACAACAAATGTACATGCCCTTGACCGGAATCTAACCCGGGACCTTTCAGTCCGCAGGCCGACGCTCTATCCACTGAGCCAAACCAGTTTTGACCAAAATCAATACTTTAAGCTCACACTCCTGAATGAAATCTAGTAATATTCTATGTAATTAACTTAAAAAAAAATCAGAAAATCACCTTTCCATATGCATCCAGGTCCAAGGGAGGGAGCCATAAGCTGTGAATTGCAGATAGTTCTAAGCAGGTTTCCCAGGACCAGTCACAGTGTCTGACATTTGCCTGCATTAGAGTCACTCCAAAGAGGCCCATAATCAATACACCCAATTGGATCCTGTTCAGAAAACAACAAAGCAGGATCCAATAAACTTCATAAGCAGCATATCCACAGAGAGATATTGGCAGGCACCAAATCCAATTGAGGTGAATTTTGTGTGATCAGCACCTCCACAGTAGCTTACATACTGTGTTGTAGGCTGAGCCTCGCAGTTGGCCATCCTGAGGGTCAATACCATGCACAAATGAGCCAACAGACATCAATACTCCATTACAACAGGATGATGCACATAATATGTACAAAGAACATTTCTAGAGCACCAGTTCAGGTGATCAGGGAGACTGCACCACTGATCTCACCAAAAACTTACTATATGAGGCCATATTATCAATACTGGGAGTCAGAATAGATCTACCTAATACATAGAAATAAACACAAAGAGGCAACCAAAATGGAATGACAAAGAAACAGGCCCCAAATGAAGAAACAAGAGATTTCTCCAGAAGAAGAGCTAATTGAAATGGATGTATATATAGAGTTCATATATAGAGTTCATATATAGAGTTCAGAGTAATGATTATAAGGAAGTTCAACATAATTAAAAAAATAACATAAAAACCATAAAAAAGGATCAGTCAAAAATAAAGAATGTTTTTTTTTTCTGAAATAAATAATACACTGGAGGGAATGAAATAAATAATACACTGGAGGGAATAAGCTATAAGCTTAATGAAGCAGAGGTCATCAACTCAGTGACTTGGAAGCCAAGGTAGAAACCCCCCCCCCAAAAAAAAACAAAAAAAACAAAAAACAGAGTAGCAAAAAGAAAAAAAAATATTTAAAAATGAAGATTGTTTAAGGGACCTTTGGGACAACATGAAGTGTAACATTTATGTTATAAGGATACCAGAAGGAGAAGGAAGAGAGCAAGGGGTCAAGAAAATATTTGAAGAAATAATGACTGAAAACTTCTCTAACTTAGTGATGGAGAAAGGCATGCAAGTCCAAGAAGTGCAGAGAGTCCCAAACAAGATGGATCCTAAAAGGCCCAAATAAAGAAACATCATACAAAAATGGGAAAAGTTAAAGAAAAAAAAATCTTAAAAACTGAAAGAAAAATATAGTTACCTACAAGGTATCTCCTATAAGATCATGAGATGATTTCTCAACAGAAACACTTGACATCTGAATAGACTGGTATGAAATGTTCAAAGTGATGATAATCAAGGTTAAATAACCCAGGATATTTTACCCAGCAAGGCTATCTAAAATTGAGGGATAAAGAGCTTCCTAGGCAAGAAAAATCTAAAGAAGTATTTTACCACCAAACAAGTATTACAAGAAATGTTAAAGTGTTGCTTTAAGAAGAAAGAGAATAAAAAGAAAAAAAACACACGTAGAGGAATATAGTAAACAAAATACAATGGTCATAAATACATATCTCTCAATAATAATTGTAAATGTAAATGGTGTCAATGTTTCAATAAAAAGATATAAGGTAGCTGGGTGAATAAGAAAACAAGACCCATGTATATGCTATTTTCAAGAGACCAACCTCAAAATTAAAAATACACATATATTAAAAGTAAAGGAATGTAAAAAAATATTTCATGCAAATGAAAGGGATAAAAGTCTGGGGTATCAATACTTATATCTGACAAAATAGATTTTAAAACTAAGGCTATCATATGAATAAAGAAGGAAACTACATAATAATAAGGGATCAACTTAACAAAAGGATATAAACTTTATAAATATTTATGTACCCAACATAGGAGCACCTAAATTTGTAAACCAAATCTTGATGGACATAAAGAAATAGATTATTGAATATAGTTATAGCCAGGGATTTTAATACACCGTTGACCTCAATGGATAGATCTTCCAGGCAGAAAGTCAATAAGGAGATGATGGCCTTTATTGACATACTAGATCAAATGGATTTCATTGATATCTTCAGAGCATTTCATCACTAAGAAGTAGGATATATGTTCTTTTCAAATGCACATGAAACATTTTCTAAGATACACTATAGGTTAAGACACAAAACAAGTCTCAATAAACAAAAAAGATTGAAATCATATAGAGCATCTTTTTAAACTATAATGCTATGAAACCTGAAAATCAATCATAGGAATAAAAGAGAAAAAAATATGCAAATATCGATATATGGGAGTTAAATAACATGTTACTAAATGATGAATAAGTTAACAATAAGTTCAAAGAAGAAATCAAAAGATAATTTGAAATAAATGAAAATGATAACACAACAACCCCAAATCTGTGGGACACATGGAAAGCAGTCCCAACAGGGAAATTCATAGTATTACAGGCCTATATCAGGAAGAAGAAAAAGCTCAAATTAAAAAAATCTAACTTTACACTTAAAGGAACTTGAAAAAGAACAACTAAATAAATCCAGAGTGAGTTATAAGGAAGGAAATAATAAAAATAAGAGCAGAAATAAACAAAATAGTTAAAAAATACACAATTCACATAACAATGAGACCTACAGCTGGTTCTTTAAAAGATAAACAAGATTGATGACATTTCAACCATATTCATCAAGAAAAAGATAGAGAAGACCCAAATAAATAAACAGAAATGAAAGAGGAAAAAGAACAACTGTCACAAAGAAATACAAAGGATTGTAAGAAAAATTTTTGAACAGCTATATGACAACACACCTGCCAATTAGGATGAAACAGGTAAATTCCTAGAAAATGAATATTCCAAAACAGATTCAGGCAATCTGAATAGACATATTACAGCTAATTAAATTGAAGCAACAACAACAACAACAATAATAAAACAACCCTAACAAACAAAAGAACACAGGTGAATTTTACCAAACATTCTAAAACTATTCCAAAAAATTCGAGTGAAGAAAAAACTCCCAAGCTCATTTAATAATGCTAGCATTATCCTAATTACAAAACCAGATAAAGACACTATAAAGAAAATTATAAGCTAATAACGTTGATGAACATGGATACTAAAATCCTCAACAAAATATTAGTAAACTGAATCCAGCAATACATAAAAAAGAGATACCCTAAGATCAAGTGGAATTTATCTGGGGATGCAAGGTTGGTAGAATATTCACAAGATAATGAAAGTGATACACCAAATGAACAAAATGAAGGATGACCACATGCTCACATCAATAGATGCAGAAATAGTATTTGATAAAATTCAGCACTCATTTCTGATAAAAACTCTCAGCAAAGTGACAATAGAGGGAACATACCTCTATTCATACAGGACAATACCAGGGTTAACATCATACTCAACGGGCAAAAACTACTAGGGGCCTTAAGATCAAGAACAAGGATGTGCACTTCACCATTTTTATCCAACACTAGTGGCCTGGTGCACAAAATTTGTGCCAGAGGGTGGGGGTGGGAGGGTGCCCTCAGCCCAGCCTGCACCCTCTCCAATCTGGGACCACTAGGAGATAACCAGCAGTTGGACATTCCTCTCACAATCCAGAACTGCTGGCTCCTAACCGCTCACCTGCCTTCATGATTGCCCCTAACTTCTTCTGCCTGCCAAACAAAGTTGGAGGAATCATGATACCTGATATCAAATTATACTATATTGGCCATAGTAATAAAAACATTATGATATTGGCATAAAAACAGACATACAGATCAATGGAACAGAATAGGGAGCTCAGAAATAAACCTATGCCTTTTAGTCAATTAATATTTGACAAAAGAGACAAAAACATACAATAGACTAAAGATAGTCTATTATAGATGGTTCTGCTTTTATGCAAAAGCAAACATGTGCAAAATAATGAAACTAGACCACCTTCTTGCACCACACAAAGAATAAACTCAACATAAATCAAAGACTTAAATATTAGACTTGAAACCATAAAAAGGCTAGAATCAAATATAGGCAGTAAAATCTCTGACATTTCTCATGACAATATTTTTTTCTGATATATCTCCCTGGACAAGGGAAACAAAAGAAAGTATAAACAAATGGGATTACATCAAACCAAAGAATTTTGCACAGCAAAGAAAACCATTAAAAAAAACAAAAAGATAAGCCATTTAATGGGAGAATATACTCACCAATGATGCAACAGATTAGGGGTTACTATACAACATTTATAAAGAACTTATAAAACTCAACACCAAAGAAATAAACAATCCAATTTAACAAAATGAGCAAAAGACCTGAATAGACATTTCTCCAAAGAGGACATACAGATGGCCAATAGAAAAGATGATCAACGTCACTAATCATCAGAGAAATGCAAGTTAAAACTATAATGTGATATTACCTAATATCTAATAGAGTGATTACCCTCAATAAATCAACAAACAATAAGTGTTGGTGAGAATGTGGAAAAAAGAAAACCCTAGTGCACCGTTTGTGGGAATGCAAATTGATGAAGCCATATGGAAAGCAGTATGAAGTTACCTCGAAAAAAAATTACCCATCAATTCCACTTCTGGGAATTTAACCAAAGAAACCTGAAACACCAATTCTAATTGCACCCCTGTGTTCATCACAGTGTAATTTATAATAGTCAAGATTTGGAAGCAGCCCAAATGTCCACCAATAGGTGAGTGAATATACTACTCCACCGTAAAATGGGGGGAAAAAATTACCCTTTGGGTTAGCATGGATGGAATTAGAGAAGATTATGCTAAGTGAAATAAACCAGTTAGAGATAGTCAAATACCATATGATTCATTTCTATGTAGAATTTAATGAACAAACAAAACTAATAAGGGAAATAGAAACAGAATCGTAGCTAGAAAGCAGGCAAACAGTGTTGGAGGATAGAGGTGGGGTAGGAGGCAGAGAGGGTTTGAGAAAAAACAAGGAAAAAAAAAGAAAAACTCATGGACATAGTCAGCAGTGTAGTGATTGTAGGGGTGAGGGGGTGGGAGAGGTGGGAGAGGTTATAGGTAGAGTAAGTGGTGATGCAAATAAAAATAAACAAAGAGAAATAAAATCAGCAAATCAGCAAAATATTCAATCCAGCTAACAGAGTTCTAACCAGCCAGTCTGCAACACATGTTTCCACAGATAATGTCAACTCCTACTGCTTTGTTCACTGCTAGAACTTAATGCTTGATATAGGCACATAGCACATAATATGTACTTCAGAAATATTTATCAAATGTATCTTTAAATTAGGAATAATTGCCACTAAACATAATATTCCACTGCCTGAAACACTGCTTGGTGCATATAAGTAATTTCATAAAACATTAGTTAATGAATGAATGAGTAAATTCATTGTTCATGCATGTTTTAAAATAATTGCGAGAGATATCCTTGAAATAAACCAGTGATTATTCAGATGTTCAGATATATGTGTGTTCATATAGATCTCATAAACTCATCTTTCTTTTCAGAAATACAAAGATGCCCACCTGCCTATTTGGGAGGGTTAAAAACATTACAAATTTAATATGTTTAAAACTGAACCCATGTTCTTTATTCTGTTTACTCCTAATGATCTTTATGTCAGAAAAAGGGATAGGTCATAAATCTTCTTTCTCTCTTGAATTTCCATTTCCTACTCAGCATCAAGTAATGATAATTTTGCCTCCTAAATATATTTTGAATATTCTCAGTTCTCTCTCTTTCCATGAGTAAGGAGGAATTAATCAAAGCACCCATTAGTTGTCACTTAAGTTACTTTAGTAACCTATTAATTGGTCCATAAACATCCTCTCCAGCCTTCTTGCCATACTTATCTTTTACCAGTCTAGTCTCTCCTAATAAACTTTTATCAGATAATTTGCTAATAGAACAATCTAAAATCTTTAACATGGTCCACAGGCCCCATTCATTATCATCTGGTACAGCATTCTTCCTCACTTTCTAAACTTTAATCACTGGCCTTCTTCAAGTAACTTGAAATTGTTATGTCTCCTCTCCCATCAAGAAATTTTGCAAATGTTAATACCTCAGTCTGAAACATTCTTCCTTCTGCTCCTACTTATTCTTTATATATTAAATCCCCATTATATTTAATTCCCTGACCAAGTCAAATATCCCTGTCTTAGCCTTTTGTCTATTTCCTTTAAACAATTCTCATGTTTGAAATATATATGCATCAACTTTTAAAATGCCATTTCATTCAGTTTGTTATAAATTACCATAAATCACACACATTATGGTTAAAATAGATAAGGGGAATGTAGAAAATATTGGGTTCTTAACTACCCTGTTTACCTGAAAATAAGACAGTGTCTTATGTTAATATTTTCTCCCAAAGTTGTGCTAGGTCTTATTTTCAGGGAATGTCTTATCTTTCCATGTGCTAGGTCTTATTTTTGGAGGATGTCCTATTTTGGGGGAAACACGGTATCAACACAGCTTTGCAAAGTAGCAAATGGAAGAACTAAGGAGTGTCAGAAAAACTACATGTTTATGTTTATTCCTAAGCATCTTAATGTTTTTGTTGAAATGGTAAATGGGATTTGTTTTTTTTTATTTCTCATTCTCAGAGTTCATCATTGGTGTATAAAAATGCCATAGATTTTTTGGTGTTAAATTTTTATCCTGTTACATTGTTGAATTCACTTATTAAATCTAGTGGTTTTTTAATGGACTCTTTAGTGTTTTCTATATACAATAGGCCACTAGAACAAATTGATTTCATCTATATTCCCTCTCATCTTTAAACATATTATTTAAACAAGTTTTAGCTTTTCCAAAATAAAGTCTTACTACAATAAGATTAATGAATAAAGTAAAAAACAAAAAGGACTACTTACAAAAAGAACATTTTAGAAATTTCGTTCTTTTGAATAGTAACCAGCTTTGGTACCAAAAGAACTTTAAAGTGCTTTCTAAACATTGAACTGATGCTGCAAGCCTTAGTTCTCATCTTTCATGCTTACTCATGCAATAACTGCAAAGGAATCAAATAAAAGGATGGTAATCTCTCAAAGCAACATTGTGCTAGGACCAGTAATATTATTTTAAGCTATCATGCATTTATAACCAAATAATTGCTTCAATATACTATACTTTATTAAATATAATAATTAACATTTTGTTACAAATGAGCAAATACTCAAACCATTCAGAAATGAAATCCAAGCCCCAGGGTTTCTAAAAAAAAATAAAATAAAAAAGAATTAGGTCAAATGTCAACATCTTCAAGATAAAGAGATAATTTAAACTTGTCTTTTACTTACAGAAATATGTTCTGCATATTTTATTGTTTTATCATTTTGATTGTTATAATCCAGCCAGTGAATGTTCAAAGAACATAAAATCCTACAAATAAGTATACTGAGTATAAGTGGTGAACTTACAAAAAGGCAACAATTTTAAACCAAGAGTTTCACATATAATCTTTGATTACATAAAGCAATTTATCTTTCTTAGTGGAACTCCAGTAGCATGTAATTTATCAGTAGAAAAAAATCCTAATAAAAGAGTAATATGCAAATTGACTGTACCTTAGCTAAACCCACAAGCCACACCCACCAGCCAATCAGGAGCGAGTATGCAAATCAACCCAACCAAGATGTCTGTGGCTGCGGAGTGAGCATGGATCTTGGGTTTCCCCAGTGATGGAGAAAACCAAGCTTTCCGTCCACCTTGGCCTTTGCTCTATAAGTTTCAATTATAGAAGATGAATAAATCCCAACAAAAATGGTTACAGCGACAGAGCAAGCAGAATGATTGGGTTTCACAGGCTATGGATGGAGCCAAGTTCCTGGCTGGCTCTGTTCTCCATTGAAGGTTATAAAATTTCAATTATGGAAGATAAATAAATTCCAGATAACAGAGCCTCCACTTGGATCACTGGGGGACATGGCTGGCCTGCAAACCACCACATGCCCCTCGCCCAGGCCACACCATGCCCAAGAGCACCTCCACCCTGATCCAGGACACTCTTCAGGGCAAACCAGCTGGTCCCCACCCATGCACCAGGCTTCCGTCCTATCTAATAAAAGATTAATATGCAAATTGACCATCACTCCAATACACAAGATGGCTGCACCCATGTGGTCAAATATGGCTGCCCTCATGTGGACACAAGATGGCTGCCACAAGATGGCCAGCAGGGGAGGGCAGTTGGGAGGGACCAGTCCTGCAAGGGAAGACAGTTGGGGTCAATCAAGCCTGCAGGGGAGGGAAGTTAGGGTGACCAGGCCATCAGAGGAGGGAAGTTGGGGACAACTGGGCCTACAGGGAAGGGTGGTTAGGGATGACAAGGCCTTTAGGGTAAGGCAGTTAGGGGCAATCAGGCTGGCAGTGGAGTGGTTAGGGGTAATCAGGTTGGCAGGAAGAAGTGGTTAAGGGCAATCAGGAAGGCAAGCATGTGAGCAGTTGGGAGCTAGCAGCCCTGGATTGTAAGAGGGATGTCCGACTGCCCATTTAGGCCCGATCCTACTGTAATCAGACCTAACTGGGCAGTCAGATATCCCTCAAGGGGTCCCAGATTGAAGAGGGTGCAGTCTTGGCTGAAGGACACCTCCCACTCCCCACCCCCATGCATGAATTTCATGCACCAGGCCTCTAGTAAAAAAATAATTTGTAAGATTCATGACATTTTTATGTCTAATTTTTCAGAGCAAAAGTAGACTGGTTTGGCTCAGTGGATAGAGCGTTGGCCTTCAGACTGAAAAGTCCTGGGTTCAATTCCTGTCAAGGGCATGTACCTTGGTTGCGGGCACATCCCCAGTAGGGGATGTGCAAGAGGCAGTTGATTGATGTCTCTCTCTCTCATAGATATTTCTAACTCTCTATCTCTCGCTCTTCCTCTCTGTAAAAAAATCAATAAAATGTATCTTTAAACAAACAAACAAAAAACCTTATCTGAATCAGCATTGTATCATCAGTAAAAATTTGGATGATCAAGACTTTGTAAAATTAGATTGAACAGCATTCTAAGTCAGTGCAGAAAGCTGTAATAGACATTGACTTTTGAATAAGAATTAGTCATATCATAATCAACTTTGTGATCAGTAACTATCATCTGAGGAAGTACTGAAAACTATACCAGAGGGAACTTTAGAGGCAAAAGATTAGAATTATGGGTTGTGGAGTGGTTAGTAGCCTTGAACCACAGGAGAACAAAAATTATAATGTACTTAATATTTTGCTGTTTAGATCAAGTAAAGTCCTCACACTAGCAGCTTTTTAAAGGTCTCTTACAACAAGGTCATAAAATGGAGACAGCATTTAAAAATTAAAAGCATAATTATTCCTATCAATTTATTTTATAAGTCGGTAATTTATGTTGGACTATAGGTGAGAAATTGTTTTAAAATATGTTGGCAAAATAATATGGTAAAAGGAAAAAAGAAAGGGAGCCATTGGGTATTCTCTGTAGTATCTTTCTCCCTCAAGACACTGGAGTTCAAAATTATCTTTTAGATGATTGGAATATTATGTAGGTCAGTGCTTCTCCAACTTATAGGGTATAGAAAATTACTGAGGGTACATTCTTGCCATCCCATCCACCAGTTACATATAAGAGGCAGGAAGATTAAAGATAATCTCATTTTTTATATAAGTATTAAATATAGTGATTATCAATAATGCCAAATTGAAGTTTTGGAAAGGGGGTATGTGTATGTATGTGTTTGTGTTGTGTGTACACACATGCATGTGTGTATTTGGAGAGACTGGTGCTGAAGTGCTAAATAATCAAAATGGAAAAAGTAAGCAGGAAGTAGCAAATTAAAAAGCCCTGTCAAAGATTAAAGCCCTTAGCATCCAAGATGTGGCTGACAGGACAATAATAAGAAAGAGTGTGAGTGAGTGAGAGAGCAAAAGGGAAGTATGTGGACATGTGGGGAGTATGTCTGAATGAGGGACAGTTATATTCTGCAGGACTGTTGGGGATTGGAGGACCAGGCTTCCCTAGCCGGGCAGCCTCTACTATTGCTGAAATTTCTCCTTGGGCAGCTGAGTCTGCTGCAGAAACTGCGTTATGTTGAAGGGGAGAGTGTCTGGCTGGGAGCCCTCGGACACCACCCAGGACACTACAGCCACACCAGCCAGGGACCTGCTGCCTTGGCTGCAAATCCATGAACACCAAAACTCTATGTCCTTGGCCACAGGCTACTAAAAAGTTTGTCCAGGGGGAGACAAAATGGCAGCGAAATAGGTGGATGGATCTGGTGCCTTCTCACAGAATAGATAGAAGAAACGCCTAAATCGAATAATATCCACCTGAAATTGGTAAATTAAACACAGATGGAGAGACAATCCATGGACAGAAAGGTCAGAGATAGTTGGGAGACCAACGGGATTGGGATCTGGCTGGAGGGAGAAATGCATGCATCTGGGAATAAAGTGTTAGAGGGAGAATATGCTTCACCAAGTCCATGTGTATTGGGAACATTTGTAGTGCTCAACTGTAGAATGATGTCCACGGGGCTCCTGGAAGCAGGGAACTCTAGATCTAAATCCACAGATGTGGTAGGCTGCATCAGAAAGGCAGCCTGAAATTTTGCATCAGTCACACAGTGCCAGGGTGAGAGAGACATGCAGCAGCATGGTTGCTCTGTCTTTATGATTTTCTTGGTTTTACTAGCTAAACACAAGGTCTTTCAATCACAAACGCGCACTTAGGCTGCAGTGCAGGGGAAGATGGTTTTGTGGAATCTGGGAAACAAAATAGGGAGAGGTGATCAGAAAGCCAGCTCTGAGACAATTGGATCCCTCCAACCCTGAACAGACATTTTTCTCCCAGAGACCAGGTCTCTCTCAGCACCACAGATGCACCTAGCTGGAGCTCGCAGGGAAACAAAAATTCAAAATACCCCCAGGGAGCCCTCTGGAACTGGGTTGAGGGGCCATTTGGTCCTGAAAACTAATACAGTGACACTGTTATCTAGAGGCCATGTCAGAAATAGACGCTTGGGTAAATGTGACTGAAAGCAGGTAGAAAAACAAAACAGGCAGATTGATCCTGCCTGGCTGAAACCAAGACAATGGCATCTGACACAGAGAAGCAGTAAATTACTGGGAGCTTCAACATGGTGCTGACTATCTAGCAGGAAGCTGAGACATGGCAGACAGAACAGTGGGGAGGAGTCTTAGACCAGCCCCTATGGGAAATTAAATACTCAGCTATAGTGTATGAACTTTACTACTTCACTTTTGTTTAATCTTTTACTTAAGAAACTATTTTTTAAATTTTCTTTATATTTTAAAAATTATTTTTATTTATTATTATTATTATTACTACTAGAGACCTGGTTCATGGAATCCTATACCAGTGGAGTCCTTCAGCCTCGCCTGCAGGGATCAGGCCAGGCTGGCAGTCCAACATCCCCTGAGGGTCCCAGAGTGCAAAAGACCACTCTGGAAAGTAACTGTCACTCGGCAGCTCTTGTGTTGAGCATCTGCCCCCTGTTGGTTGGTGTGCATCATAGCTACCCAACAATCGGCTGGTCAAAACAGTCAGACAGTCACTTAGTCACTTAAAATAAAACTATTTTATTTATTCTACTTTCTATTTTACTTAAGAAACTATTTTATTTTAATTTTCTTTATTTTTATTTATTATTATTATTACTACTAGTCCTGGTGCATGGAATCCTACACCAGTGGAGTCCTTCAGCCTGGTCTGCAGGGATCAGGCCAGGCTGGCAGTCCAACATCCCGTGAGGGTCCCAGAGTGCAAAAGACCACTCTGGAAAGTAACTGTCACTCGGCAGCTCTTGTGTTGAGCATCTGCCCCCTGTTGGTTGGTGTACATCATAGCTACCCAACAATCGGCTGGTCAAAACAGTCAGACAGTCACTTAGTCACTTAAAATAAAACTATTTTATTTATTCTACTTTCTATTTTACTTAAGAAACTATTTTATTTTAATTTTCTTTATTTTTATTTATTATTATTATTACTACTAGTCCTGGTGCATGGAATCCTACACCAGTGGAGTCCTTCAGCCTGGTCTGCAGGGATCAGGCCAGGCTGGCAGTCCAAAATACCCTGAGGGGTCCCAGAGTGCAAGAGACCATTCCGGAAAAAAATAGTTTCTTAAGTAAAAATAGTTTCTTAAGGAAAATAGAAAGTAGAATAAATAAAATTAAAAAATAAATTTTATATACCGGTATTTTATTTTATTATTATTTTATCATTATTTTACCCTATCTTATTTTTTTCCTTTATGCCAACCCTTTCTTCCTCAGTTCCCTCTTTTTCATCTTGTCTCTCTTCTCCTGTTCCTGAATTAGTTTTTCTCTCTCCTTTCTTTTTACTCCTAAAAATGTTATCTTCTTTATTGATGTATTACTATTATAGAAGTCTCTGTTGGCTTACTCATATATCTAATTTCCTCTCCCCTGCTCCAAGTCCATGGACCCTTCCCTTTTCTCTTTCTTCACTGGACAATTTATTTTCTGGTTGTTATTGTTTGTTTGATTGTTTTTTAGTTTATTTTTGTTTTCTACTTTATGTTTTTGTTTTGTTTCATCTCCTTGCTTGTTTTCTTCTTCTGCTAAGATAAGACCAGGCCCCTTCTATTTTCACTCACCAAACTCAGGCCTATCTGCTCCCTACTCTATTCTCCTTTCCAAAAAAAAAAAGAAATATATAGATAAATAGATAAAAGAAAGGGAAAAGTTTTTTATTGAGTATTTCTTTTTTTACTTTTCTTTTTATACAGATATTCACTTTTTCCTCCTCTAAATTGAATAGTGGCAATTCTACCATTCACTCAATTCTTTTAGCTTACCTTCTAGAAATAAACTCTGCCTCTTCAGATTCAGCTCCCCCCTCCCTTTCTTTTTGATGTTTGCTCTTTTCATTTTTTTGTTTAGTTATTGTTTTTGTGAAACTTTCCTCTCATATGCATATATATTTTTCCCCTTCTTTTTTCATCTTTTCCTTTTCTCTCTTACCTTTTTTCTTTTTCTCAATATCAATTTTGCATGTTTTTCTCTACCCTAATTATCTTTTCTCTGGTGGTCACCTTTAGTTGGGGTTTTTGGTGTAGTGGATATACTCGTGTTTTGTTCCCTCTGTGTCATGTCTTGTCAAGTTGTATTTTGTGCCTTTGATTAACATGGTAGAGAGTGAGCAACATAAACAGACACCCAAAGAGGAGAAAACATGGGAAGACAAAGAAACAGCCCCCATAAGAATGATAAAGAGGAATCATCAGAAAAGGAAGTAAATGAAATGGGATCAAGCAATTTGTCAGAGAAAGAATTCAGAGCAATGGTCATAAGAACGCTAAAAAGGATGGAAGACAAATTCAACAACATGTGTAAGAATCATCAGGACATGAAGAAGAATCAAGAAAAAATGAAGAATAACATTGCTACAATGAAGAAGACAATAGAAAGCATCAACAGTAGACTAGAAGAAGCTGAAGACCACATCAGTGAGTTAGAATACAAGGTAGGAAAAAACACCCAAGTAGAGAAGTAACTGGACAAAAACTTAAAAAACAGAAGGAGAGCCTTTGTAAACTTTGGAACAACATGAAATGAAACAATATCCTCAAAGGAGAGGAAACTGAGCAAGGAATAGAAAACATGTTTGAAGAAATAATGGCATAAAACTTCCCTGATATTGAAAACAAAAAAACAAAAAAACTCCACACAAGTCCAGGAAGCTCACAGAGTCCCTAACAAGATGAACCCAAAAAGAACAACACCAAGGCACATCATGATTAAACTGGAAAATACCAATGTCAAAGTAAGAATCTTAGAGGCTGCCAGAGAGACAGAAAGTTACCTCCAAAGGAAATCCCTTTAGTTTATCAACTGATTTCTCAACAGAAACACATCAGGCCAGGAGGCAATGGAATGAAATATACAAAGGGATTCAAAGAAAGGGACTGAATCCACGGATACGATAGCTAGCAAGGCTAACATTCAAAATTGAAGGGTGAATCAGGAGCTTAACAGGCAAAAAAAAAGGGCTAACGTAGTTTATTACCACAAAGCCAGTGATGCAAGAAATGCTAAAGGGACTGCAGTGAAAAGAAAAAAATAAGAAGGGAAGAAGAAACACAGGCATAAAGAATAAAAATAATTCATAAAAATAATTAATAAAAATGCAATTCAACAAGAAAATATAACTCTGGTAAACATAAATGCAGCCAATACATGAGCACCCAAATACATAAAAAAATTCTGGAAGATATCAAGGGAGAGATCAATAGAAACACAGTCATAGTAGCGGACTTTAATACCCATTGACACCATTGGATAAATCCTCTAAACAAAAAATAAACAAAGAAATAGCAGTCCTAAATGACTCATGAGAGCAGGTGGACTTAATTGACATTTTCAGATCATTTCATCTCAAAGCTACAGAATATACATTCTTAAATGTACATGGGCCATTTTCAAAGATAGACCACATATTGGGACACAGACAAAATCTCTTCAAATTCAAGAAAATAGAAATCATATTAATCATCTTCTCAGACCACAATAATACAAAATTAGAAGTCAACTAAAATAAAAACAGTAAAAAAAAAAAATTAAACACTTGGAGGTTACATAGTATACTATTTCACAATGATTAGGTTACCAAAACCATCAAAGAAGAAATAAAAAGCATCTTGGTAAGAAATGACAATGAAAACACAATAATACAAAATCTACGGGAAACAGTGAAAACAGTCTCAAGCAAGAGGTTCTACCTCGAAAAAAAAAAATGGTTAACAAATTACCTAACTGTACATTCAAAGAATTAAAAGAGAGCAACAAGAAAAGCACAGCAAGAAAAGCACAGAACAAGCAGAAAAAGGAAAATAATAAAGATCAAGGAGGAAATAAAAGACATAGGGACCATCCCCCCCCAAAAAAAACTCACAAAAAACCCACATAACAAAAACAAACAAGCAAACAATAACAACAACAAAAAACTACACAACACAAAATATCAATAAAGCCTAAAGCTAGTTCTTTGAAAGGATAAACAAGATCAATGAATCTGTATCCAGGCACACCTAGAGGCAAAGAGAGAGGACCCAAATAAACAAAATCAGAAACAAAAGAGGCAAAGTAACAATCGACCCGACAGAAATACAAAGGATTATGAAAAAATTATATGAACAATTCTACTCCAACAAACTGGACAACCTAGAAGATATGGGCATATTATTAGAAAAATACAAGCTCCCCAAAGTCAATCAGGAAGAATGAAAAACCTGAATAGGCTGATAACTACCAAAGAAATTGGAGCAGTAATAAAAAATCTTTCAGCAAACAAAAGCCCTGATAGGGATGGCTTTACAGGGAGTTTTATCAAGCATTCAAAAAAGAACTAAAACATATCCTCCTCAGACTCTTCCAAAAAATTCAAGAAGGCACACTTACAAGCTCTGTCTATGAAGCCAGCATTATACTTGTTCCAAAAGCAGATAATGACACTACAAAGAAAGAGAACTACAGGCCACTATCCTTGATGAACATAGATGTTAAAGTCATCAACAAAATTCTAGCAATGCGGATCCAGCATTTTATTAGAAAGATCATACTCCATGACCAAGTGGGAATTATTCCAGGGATGCAAAAAAGTTAAAATTCCACAAATTAATAAATGTGATACATTAAAAAAAAATTGAGAGACAAAAATTACATAATCATATCCATTGATTAAAAAAAACAAAAAACAAAACCAATGGACCAAATTCAACACCCTTTCTGAATAATAACTCTCAGCAAAGTGGAAATAGAGGGAATCATACGTCAACATAATAAAAGGCCTTATACGAAAAACCTCTAACCAACATCATATTCTATGGGCAAAAACTAAATATTTTTCCCCTTAGAACAGAAACTAGACAGGGATGCCCACTCTCATCACTCCTGTTTAATATAGTATAGGAAGTGCTAGCTATAGCAATCAGACAAGAAAAAGAAATAAAAGGCATCCCAATTAGAAAAGAAGAAAACTGTAATTATTTTCAGATGACATGATATTGTACACAAAAAAAAAAAAAAAAACCAAAGACTCCACCAAAAATCTACTAGATTTAATAAATGAATTTGGCAATGTAGCAGGATACAAAATTAACACCCAGAAATCTATGGCTTTTTTACACACCAATAATGAACTCACAAGAAAAAGAAACTGAAAGAACAATCCCATTCACCATTGCACAAAAAAATAAAAATAAATAAATAAGTAAAATAAAAAATTAAAAAATAAATAAATAAATAAGATACCTAGGAATAAGGAAATAAAAGACATATATTCAAAAAACAACAGGACACTGAAAAAAATAGAGGAAGACATAAACAAATGGAAGAACATATTGTGTTCATGGATTGGTAGAGTAAATATCATTAAAATGTTCATATTACCCAAAGCAATTTATAGATTCAATGCAATCCCCATTACAATAGCAACAGAATATTTCAAAGACCTAGAACAGACTCTCCAAAAATTTACCTGGGATAAAAAAAGACCCCCAATAGCCACAGCAATCTTGAGAAAGAAGAATAAAGTTGGAGGAATCACAATACCAGATATCAAGCTAATTACAAAGCTATGGTTCTCAAAACTGCCTAGTTTTAGCAGGGTCTCTCTTTTCTGCATCTAGTTCAGCTAGAGAGCAGTCCAGTTCCTGCATAGGGGCGGCTGGGATTGATAAAAATGAAAGAAAGAGACAAGATACAGAGAAGAAAAAATCTGGGGCTGAGTGGGACCGCTGTCTCTCCTCTTCTGATGGAGAGACAGTGACCCAGAGCAGATGCAGTATATTTATTTTATACCCCCAAATACCAGGAAGTTTTCCTATTAATTCCCTGTGCTTGGCTGGATTTATGTAATGAAACTCACCCCCTAGCACCTGGGCTGAAATGAAGTTCAAGCTGATAACACTTCTGCCTTGTGGTAGAATGTATTTTCAGGGCATAGCTTTGCCAAATGCCTTAAATTTAGCTGACAATTTAAAGAAATGCCCATGTGCCTTCCCAGGTGCTCTCTACACCTGGTCTTGGCACAAGAACAGACATATAGACCAATAGAACAGAACAGATAAACCAGAAATAGACCCAAGCATTATGCTAAAATAATATTTGACAAAGGAGGAAAGAGAATACAATGGTCTGATGACAGCCTCTTCAATAAATAGTACTGAAATATTTGGTCAAATACATGTAAGACAATGAAACTAGATCACCAACTTACACCATCTAAAAAACAAACTCAAAATGGTGAAAGGAATTAAATGTAAGTTGGGAAACCATAAAAATTTTAGAAGACTCCATAGGTAGCAAAATATCAGACATATTTAGTAGAAATATCTTTACTGATACAGCTCCTAGGACAAGGGCAACTAAAAAGAAAATAAACAAATGGGACTACATCAAAATAAAAAGCTTCTGCACAGCAAAAGAAACCATCAACAAAACAACAAGAAAGCCCACTGCATTTGAGAACATATTTACCAATGCTATTTCAGATAAGAGTTTAATCTCCAACATTTACAGGGAACACATACAACTTAACAAAAGATTGATAAAAAAAAAAATCCAATAAAAAATGGACAAAGGACCTAAATAGATTTTTTTTTAAAAGAGGACATACAGAAAGCCAAGAGACATCTGAAAACATGCTCAAATACACTAATCATTCGAGAGATGCAAATCAAAACAACGATGAGGTACTACCCTGTTTCCTCGAAAATAAGACAGTGTCTTATATTATTTTTTTCTCCCAAAGTTGTGCTAGGTCTTATTTTCAGGGAACGTCTTATCTTTCCATGCACTAGGTCTTATTTTCGGGGAAACACGGTATATCAGACCTGTCAGAATGGCCATCATCAACAAATTAACAAATGACAAGTTCTGGCAAGGATGTGGAGAAAAAGGAACCCTAGTGCACTGCTGGTGGGAATGCAGACTGGTGCACCCACTGTGGAAAATAATACACAGTTTCCCCAAAAAGTTAAGAAAGGAACTCCCTTTTCATTCAGTAATCCCATTTCTAGGACTATATCCCAAGAAACCTGAAATACAAATCAGAAATGATATATGCACCCCTATGTTCATAGTAGCACAATTTACTATAGCTAAGATCTGGAAACTGCATTAGTGGCTATCAGCAGATGAGTGGATTAAAAAAAACAATGGAATACTACACTGCTATAAAAATTAAGGAACTTTTATCATTTGCAACAGCATGGATGGAACTGGAGAGCATTATGCTAAGTGAAAAAAGCCAGTTAGAGAAAGATAAATATCACATGATCTCACTCATATGTAGGATATAATGATCAACATAAACTGATTTAAAAAATTGGTTCAGAGATAAGGTAGCTCCAAACGGACCATCCAACATCAGAGAGAAGGCAACGGAGGGGCAGGGAAGAGGGTTAGAGATCAACCAAAGAACTTGTATGCATGCATATTAGCATAACCAATGGATGCAGACAATGGGGCGGTGGGAGCTTGCCCTCAGAGGTGGTTTGGGGGAGTCAATTGGGAAAAAGGAGACATGTAATACTTTAAACAATAAATATATAAATTAAAAAATAATAAAAAATAAAAAGCCCTGTTTAGTGGGAAGAGAAGGATAAGGAGTGAAAGATACATTGGATATCAGGCAAGATTGGCTGGAATTTGTTATTTGTTTAGATAAAAATGGGAATTGAAAGTGACTACTCAGTAAATATAGAAACATAGTAGTTTACATATAAAAATTCTACATTCTTCCAATGGTAGGGAACCAATAAGTGAAGTTAAAGTAACTCATCTTAAATTTGTGAAGAAAATACTCTATAATAACAGAAGGTCTAATATGCTAATTAGACTGGATGTCCTTCCAGATAAAACCAGGGCTATCAGGGAAGCAGAGTCCCAGGTGCCTGCCAGCAGCTGGAAGGAAGGCTCTTTTCATTATGGCGAGTTTGTAGTATAATATAACAAGTGATATCGTATAGTATAACTTGAAACCTTCTATTGTAATTCCCCCATCTTTTTTTCTCCCTAAAATTGCTTTAGCTATTTGGAGTCTTTTTTCATTTCATTTTAATTTTTGGAGTTTTGTTCTAGGTCTATGAAATATGCTGTTGGTATTTTAATAGGGATTGAATTAAATCTGTAGGTTGCCTTGGGTAATATGGACAATCTAATGATGTTGATTCTATCAATCCATGAATACAGTATATTCTTCCACTTATTTATATCTTTTATCTCATTTTTCAGTATCTTGTAGTTTTCCAAGTACAGGTATTTGGCTTCCTTCGTTTGTTAAGTTTAGTCCTAACTGTTAACTTTTTTTGTTATAATGGTAAATGGGATTGTTTGTTTCTCTTTCTGAGAATTCCTTATTGGTATGTATACAAGCTATTGATTTTTGGGTGTTGATTTTGTATCCTGCTACATTGATAAATTCACTTATTAAATTTAATAGTTTTTTGTGAAGTCTTTAAATTTTCTATGTACAATATAAGGCCATCTGCTAATAATGAGAGTTTTACATCCTTCTTTCCAATTTGGATGCCTTTTATTTCTTCCCCTTCACTGATTGTTGTGGCTAGGACTTCCAGCACTATGTTGCATAAGAGTGTGAGAGCAGACATCCCTGTCTTGTTCTGGTTCTTATGGGAAATGGCTTTAGTTTTTCACCATTGAGTATGATGTTGGCTGTAGGTTTGTCATGTGACACTTTTATTATGTTCAGGTTTGATCCCTCTATTCCCACTTTCCTGAGAGTATTTTTTTTAATCAGAAACGTGTGTTGGATTTTATCAAATGCTTTTTTCTGCTTCTCTTGATATGATCATGTGATTTTTGTCTTTCAATTTGTTTATGTGATGTATCATGTTTATTGATTTGAAAATATTATACCATCCTTGCATCTCTGGAATAAGTCCAATTGCTTATAGTGTATAATCTTTTTAATATATTGCTGGACATGATTTGCTAATATTTTGTTGGGTATTTGACATCTATGTTAATCGAGAATATTGGTCTGTAATTCTCTTTATCTGTAGTGTCTTTATCTGGTTTTGGAATTAGGATAGTGCTCACCTCATAAAAACAGCTTGGAAGTTTTTCTTCCTCATGGATTTTCTGAACATCGGTGTTCATTCTTTGAATGTTTGGTAAAACTCCCTGGTGAAGCCATCTGAGCTTTGCTTTTTGTTTCCTGGGAGGTTTTATTACTGTTTCTGTTTCATCAGTTGTTATTGACCTATTCATTTTTTTCTGATTACTCCTGATTCAGTTTTGCACTTTTCTTGTTCTTTCTAGTACTATAAGTTGTAAAGCTAGTTTGTTATTGATTTTCTTGGTTCTTTTTTTTTTTTTTTTTGAGGTATGTTTGTAGTGCTTTGAACTTGCCTATTAGGACTGCTTTTGCTGTGTCCCAGACATTTTGGGTTGCTGTGTGTTCATCTTTATTTGTTTTCAGGAAGGTTTTTATTTATTTCTTGATTTTGTTAGTTAGCCATCATGTTTTGGGGTATTTCTACTGTAGTTGATTTTAATTTCATTCCACTGTGATCTAAGAAGATGCTTGATATGATTTCAATAATCTTGAACTTGTAGGAACTTGTTTTGTGCCCTGACATGTAGTCTATCTTTGTGAATGACCCATGTGCACATAAGAAGAATGTATATTCTTCTGGGTTGCATGAAATGTTCTATCAATCTCCATTAAATTCATCTGATCCAGTGTGTCCTTTAGAGTCACTGTTAACAGGTTAAATTTTTGTCTGAAAGATCTATCCAGTGAAGTCAATATGTTAAAGTCCCCTACTATGATTGTGTTTTTGTTTATCTCTCCATTTAAGTCCTCTAGAAGGTTTTTATATATTTAGAAACTCCTATATTGAGAACATATATGTTTACCAGGATTATATCCTCTTGTTGGACTTATCCCTTATTATTGTGTAGTAACTTTGTTGTCTCTTGTGATGGCCTTTATTTTGAAGTCTATTTTGTCAGAAATGAGTATTGCTATTTCCATTTTTCCCCCTTTTCATTTGCTTTGAAATTTTATTTTATTATTTTATTTTATTTTATTTTATTTTATTTTTATCCTATCACTCTCATTTTGTGTGTCTTTTGTTCTGAGGTGGGTCACTTGTAGACAGAATATAGTTGGATCATGTTTTGATTCAATTCAGCTACCCTATACCTTTAGATTGAATCATTTAATCAATTAACATTTAAGTTTATTATTGGTAGATACTTATTTATTGCCATTTTAATTCTGTATGACTAGGATTCTCTCTCTGTTTCTTTTTATCATTACAGCAGTCCCTTTAGCATTTCTTGTTAAATGCTCACTTGGTTGTGATACACTCCATTAGCCTTTTTTTTTTTTTTTTTTTGGTCTGGGAAGCTCTTTATTTGACTTTCTATTTTGAATGATAGCCTTGTTGGATATAGTAATCTTGGTTTCACATATTTGCTTTCCATTATCTTAAGTACTTCATTCTATTCCCTTCTGGCCTATAGAGCAGTGGTTCTCAACCTTTCTAATGCCACGATCCTTTAATACAGTTCCTCATGTTGTAGTGACCCCCAAACCATAAAATTATTTTCGTTGCTACTTCATAACTCTCATGACCCACAAGTTGAGAACTGCTAGCAGGGTCACCTAAGACCATCAAAAAACCCAGATATTTACATTACAATTCATTAACAGTAGCAAGATTACAGTTATGAAGTAGCAATAAAAATAATTTTATGGTTGGTGTCTCCACAACACGAGGAACAGTTTAAAGGGTCGCAGCATTAGAAAGGTTGAGAACCACTGCTGTAGAATTTGTAATGAGAAATTATGAGAGCTCCTTTCTACGTAACAGTTCTTTTTTTTCTCTTGCTGCTTTAAGATTCATTATTTATTTTTAATTTTTGGCATTTTAATTCTGATTAAAATGTCTGGTCATGGACATGTTTGGGTTCTTCTTGCTTAGAATCCTCTGTGCCTCCTGAACTTGTGTTTTTCCTTTACCAGTTTAGGGAAGTTTTCTGTCATTGTTTCTTCAAACACATTTTCTATTCCTTTCTCCCTTTCTGCCTCTTCTGGCACAATTATTATTTGAATATTCTTATGTTTCATGTTGTTCCACAGCTCCCTTAAACTGATCTGTTTTTTGTTTGTTTTTGTTTCTCTGATTAAGTGATTTTTTTCAACCCTGTCTTCTAATTCACTGATTTGGTCCTCAACTTTCCCTAATATGTTGTTTTTCCTTCCATGTGTTCTTTATTTGTATTATTTCAGTATTTATTTCTGACCTTTTTTTTTTTTTTTCAGAGTTACTGTATCTTTTTTCAAGCTATTGGGTTTCTTTGCCATCATTAGTCTGAACTGTTTCAGATAAATTTCTATATCTGCTTCATTTATCTCTTCTGGAGAATTCTGTTTTTCTTCCATTTGGATTTTTTCTTTCTCTCCTCATTTTGGCCCTCTGTTTGTGTTTGTGTTAGGTAGATCCTCTATGCCTCTCAATCTCTAGTGAAGGCAGTGTCAAATGCTATTTCTGACTAATTAGACTAGGCAAAGACCACCTCTATCTACAGACTGATAGGATTCTGACTTGAATAGCCCAGGACAATAGTCCTCAGGTGAGGAGAGAGGTTTTTTTTCAAAAGGGTGGGGTGGTTATTTCTGCCTGGAGGCTAATTGTTATTTTTAGTCTCTTAAGTGGCCTCAGGGCAAGGTGTTTTCCAATAGGGTGGGTTAACTGTCTTCCCCCAGGCAAAGCAAATGTCTGTGTGGGAAAGATATCCTCTGCTGTGTGAGGGAATGACTCAACACTGGAAACTTGGGAGTATCTGCCTTCTGTGCTCCAACCTCCACATTCCCAATTTAGTCCATTCTGGTTACGCAGCTCCAGTCCATTCTACTCTTCCTCTGCTGGAGCACAACATGGGTGGCTCCACAGGGAATTTTGTGCATTGACCCTCTAAGAAGGTGCCTGAAATTCCAGTTGTCCTTTCCTGGCAGACATCTACCCTGCTGCTTTTCACAGCCACGTGTTATGTGTGTACCCTTTCAGGAGTGGTGCTCCCTGCTGGGGGGTCCATCTTGGGGATTAGATCCCAGAATTCTCAGTGGCAACCCCCAACAGCTGAGATATCTCTCCAGAACTTCAGTTGCTTTTAGTGGGTGTCCGGCCAGCCCCTTTGTACCTTTGACCCTCTTACCAGGCTCTATGCAGTCTCTATGTTTGTTCCTTGTGTACCAGGGTACTCTCTTGTGAGTATTCCATTGATTATTCTGGAAGTTTTCTGTAATTTAGTTGTAATTGCAGTTTGTTTCTGGGAACATATTCATGAAGCATCCACTTACTTTGCCACCATTTTTAATCTTTTGTAGGTTTATTTTTAAATTCCATGAGTTTTTGTTATTGCACTGAAAATGCTGGGAACTAAGGAAGATATTGGAGGGACATCGGGAACAGGAGACAGCCAATCTTTTGGCATAGAATTATTAAATTTCAATTCTTCTATACAAAACCAAAAAAGAAAAGATTGCTAATTAAGTTGAAAGTTGGAAAGAAAGAATAAAGACATAATATCTTTATAACATGGAAAGTCTGCCATATCCTATATCTATGTTCACATCAGAAGGGCAGGAATAGGGCTCTTTTCACATTCTGAACATCACCTAGTTCTTTAAGCAATAAAGCTGTACTGAACTTTATCCAAGGTAAATAATTGGGATACTTTTGTATTCATATTTTTTAGTGAAAGTGAAAATAAGCCAAAAAATCTAAATTGAATTTGAAAGAAAAGGGAAACTTAGGTTTTTAGGAAAAACAAGAAGGTCTGCCTGCTCGAAATGCATTCTCAGTCCTGAAGAAGTTGGTTTTAAACTAGCTTTCAATGTAAAGCTTAGTCCTGGGGGAGTGTAAAGTGCCGTGCTTGTAATTGACAATTAAAAGAGAGAGAAATAAGTCAGTTACACTCTTCAAGACCATACTTACAAAGAGAAAACAGGCACCAATCATGGCTGCTTTGACCCTCACATCTAAATCCGCAGGAACATGAATCCCAAAGTTGTCAGCATTGGTGAAAACATTGTTTACAAACCCCGACCAGTACTTTGAAATCTTCCCAATTGTAAGATTTTCATTAATGGTTTTAACCTTTAAAAAGAAAATAAGAGGAAGGTAAATAGATGGTCTTATATTTTTTCACATGCTTATTTTATGAGAGATTAATAATTTTATTCATCATCTCTAAACGATAGTATGATGTTACTCATTCCTTTATATAAGCACACGTTTATATATTTAACTTTCCATTTCACTCTTCAGGACTTTTGCTTTCCTGACAGTTTTCTAATCCATCATAAATTTTTGTTTTGTTTTGTATACAGATGGAGAATGTAATAGCAATACACAATTAAGGCCAGCTGACCACAAGATGGCAGCAGGTACATAGTTTCATTTATGTGGGCTAACCAAAAAGGTAATTCCTTTACTGGAGGTCCAAATTTAAACCTCAATTCAAAAAAATAAATAAATTATATATATATATATATATATATATATATATATATATATATATATATATAGAGAGAGAGAGAGAGAGAGAGAGAGAGAGAGAGAGAGAAGCAGATAAAGGCTTTAAAAGAAATTAGCTTCATTTCTAAGTGCAATTTGTTAACTTCTAAATTTTATTACTGATTTAATAATTACAAACACATTTAAATTTCATTAGCCATTGTACATTATACTTAGACATTTACTAGCTAATTTATTTAATAACCAATCATAAGCACTATTTTTGCATTAAAAAGTCCTAATATAGCACAGAGGAAGTTCAGACTAATTTGACATAAAAAATATATAGTCCTTTCCAGCTACGCATTCACAATGAAACTTTATCAGCTATTCATTTGCTTGCCTTGTTTACCATTCAAAGATTGAAAGTGATTCAATATAAACTTTCATTTTCAGTATGTCAGTAGAATGTAGAAAATAAAGTTACTTAAGACATCCTTATACCCAGAATACTAAAACACTTATGTCTAATTTCTTGTTTGATCATAGGGCATGTCTTTATACTTTATTCTTAGGAGAGCCATGCCAAGTCCTTTTGGAATGGAGTGGAGTTAAGAGATCTTCTTTTGCAAAAATTTACATTGTATTTTATGTGAATGCTATTAAACTGAATGCCCTAGGTGGTATACATGAATGAATAAATAAAATATTAGCATACAGTTTAAATCAGACCATATCCTCTGCCTAAAGTGGATAAACTAAGATAGTACATATTGCCATGCAACAACTTATTGTTTTTAACATTCAATTTACATATATTTATGTTAGAATATATTGTTCTATAAAACAAAAATAGCAAGTCTTATGAACATAACGTTTAAATTAGTGGTATTTTAATGTAATGTGCTTCTAAAATGAGATCTGAACTGGGGAATGTTACCACCAGTGCTATCGGATATAATTTATGGGACTCTAAACTACGGTATATATGTTTGCTTTATACAATGGCTATTGTATTTCTACATAAATAAAATTTTTGTAGTATGTTTAAAAATTCCTTAGTGTTTCTGAAATTATGAGTTACTATAGGGATGTAGAATATTGGTTTACTACATTAGTTCACAAATATATTATTTTCTAAGTTTATTACAGAAATATTTCATGATTTGAACATTTTTCTTTAATTTTTAAAAAAATATATTTTTATTGATTTTTTACAGAGAGAAAGGGAGATAGATAGAGAGCTAGAAACGTCGATGAGAGAGAAACATCGACCAGCTGCCTCTTGCACCCCCCCCTACTGGGTGCCCACCACCAATGTACATGCCCTTGACCGGAATCGAACCTGGAACTTTTCAGTCCGCAGATCAATGCACTGAGCCAAACCGGCTTTGGCTTTCTTCAATTTCTTCAATCCACTGAGCCAAACCGGCTTTGGCTTTCTTCAATTTTTTTTTATTAAGGTATTATATATGTGTCCATATCCCTCTATTGCCCACAACCCCAACCCCAAATCTGCCCTCATCCCCCAGCATCTTGTGATCATTACTTATTCTTATACGCACACATATCCTTCGGTTGATCTCTTACCCATCCCCCCTCCCCACCACTCCAGCCTTCCTGCTGTAATTTGACAGTCTGTTCAATGATTCTTTGCATCTTTATCTATCTTTTTGTTCATCAGGCTATAATGTTCTTTATTAGACATAAATGAGTGAGATCATGTGGTATTTTTATTTCATTAACTGGAGTATTGCACTTAGCATAATGCTTTCCAGATCCATTCATGCTGCTGCAAATGGTAAAAGTTCCTTCTTTTTAAAGAAGCATAGTATTCCATAGTACCATAGTTTTCTATTACTCATCTGCTGTTTTCAAATCTTACCTATTGTAAATTGTGTTGCTATGAACATTGGAATGCATATATTCTTTCTGATTAGAAAGGATAGTTTCTAGTTTCTTAGGGTATTTACTTAGAAGTGGAATCACTGAATCAAATGGGGGTTACATTTTTACTTTTTTGAGGAAACTTCATACTGTTCTTCACAGTGGCTGCACCAGTCTGCATTCCTATCAGCAGGGCACAAGGGTTCCTTTTTCTCCACATCTTTGCCAGCATTTGTCATTTGTTGATTTGTTGATAATTGCCATTCTGACAGGTCTGAGATGGTACCTCATTGTCGTTTTGATTTGCATCTCTTGAATGATTAGTGACTTTGAGCATGTTTTTATATATAATATTTGGACCTTCCTACGTCTTGTTTTGGAAAGTATCTATTTAGGTCTGTTGCCCAATTTTGATTGGTTGTTTATCTTCCTTTTGTTAAATTCTATGAGTCCCCTGTAAATGTTGGAGATTAAACTCTTAATGGGATAACATTGGAAACTGTGTTATCAAATGCAGTTTTGTTGATTGTTTCTTTTGCTATGCAGAAACTTTTTATTTTCATGTAGTCCCATTTGTTTATTTTCTTCTTAGTTTTTAATGCCCTAAGAGCTGTATTGGTGAAGATATTGCTTTGGCATATTTCTGAGATTTTGCTGCCTATGGATTCCTCTAGTATTTTTAAGGTTTTCAATCTTACATTTAAGTCCTTTATCCATTTTGAGTTTCTTTTTGTGTATGGTGTAAGTTGGTGGTCTAGTTTCATTCTTTTGCATGTATCTGTCCAGTTTTCCCAACACCATTTATCAAAGAGACTGTCTTGACTCTGTTGTATGATCTTGCCTCCTTTGTCAAATATTAATGAGCATAGTGGTTTGGGTTGATTTCTGGGTTCTCTATCCTATTCCATTGGTTTATATGTCTTTTCTTGTGCCAGTACCAGGCAGTTTTGAGAATAGTGGCTTTGTAATAAAGTTTGATATCTGATATTGAGATTCCTCCTAAGTTGCTCTTCTTTCTCAGGATTGCTGCAGCTATTCGAGGTCTTTTTTTTTTTTTTATTTTTTTATTCCAGATGGATTTTTGGAGAGTTCATTCTAGGTCTGTGAAATATACCATTGGTATTTTAATGGGAAGTGCATTGAAACTTTAGATTGCTTTGGGTAGTATGGACATTTTAATGATTCTACCAATCCATGAACACGGTATGCTCTTCCATCATTTATGTCTTCCTCTATTTCTTTTTTTCAATGTCCTCTAGTTTTCTGAGTAGAAGTCTTTTACCTCCTTAGTTAAGTTTATTCCTAGGTAATTAATGGTTTGGGTGCAATGGTAAACAGGATTTTTTTAAAGTTTCTCTTTCTGTAATTTCATTGTTGGTGTATAGAAATGCCATATATTTCTTAGTGTTAATTTTGTATCTTACTACATTGCCAAATTTGTTTATTTATTCTAGTAGTTTTTTTGATGGTGTCTTTAGGGTTTTCAATGTACAGTATCATTCATCTGTGAATAAGGACAATTTTATTTCTTCTTTTCCAATTTGGATACCCTTTATTTCTTCTTCTTGTCTGAATGCTGTGGCTAGCACCTCCAGTACTATGTTGAACAGGAGTGATGAAAGTGAACATCCTTGTCTTGTTCCTGTTCTTAGTGGAAAAGGTTTTAATTTTTTCCCATTGAGTATAATATTGGCTGTAGATTTGTCATATAAGGCTTTTTTATGTTGAGGTATGATACCTCTATTCCCATTTTGGTCAACGTTTTTATCAGAAAAGGGTGTTGGATTTTGTCAAATACCTTTTCTGCATCAATTGATATGATTATGTGATTTTTACCTCTCACTTTGTTTATGTGATGTATTACATTTATTCTTTGTGGATATTGTACCATCCTTGCATCCCTGAGATAAATCCCACTTGGTCATGATATATGATTTTTCTAATGTAATGCTGTATCTGCTTTGCTAGAATTTTGTTAAGGTTTTAGCTTCTATATTCATCAGGGATATTGGCCTGTAATTCTGTTTCTTTGTGGTGTCTTTATCTGGTTTTGAGATTAGGGTAATGCTGGCTTGTGCTTTCCTATTGAATTTTTTAGAATAGTCTGAGAAGAATTGGTTTTAGTTCTTTGAATGTTTGGTAAAACTCCCCTTTGAAGGCAACTTGTCCAGAGGTTTTGTTTGCTGGAACCTTTTTGATTACTGTTTCAATTTCATCAGTCATTATCAGCCTATTCAGGCTTTTTGTATCTTCCTGATTGAGTTTTGGAAGCTTGAATTCTTCTAAAGATGTGTCCATTTCATCGAGGTTGAACAGTTTGTTGAAGTAGAGTTCATAGTATTTTTTTCCAATCCTTTTTATATCTGTGGGGTCAGTTGTTACATTCCCTCTTTCATTTCTGATTTTGTTTATTTGGGCCCTCTCTCTTTGTTTCTTGGTGAGCCTGAATAGAGGTTCACCTACTTTTTATTCTTTAAAAGAATCAGCTCTTGGTTTCATTGATCTTAAACATTTTTTTTTTTTTTGTCTCTGTCATTTATTTCTGCTCTGTGTTTTTTATCTTTTTCCTTCTGGTGACTGTGGGCTTTTCTTGTTGCTTTATTTCTAGTTCTTTAAAATACAACTATAGATAACTTATTATTATTTTTTCTTGTTTTTTGAAGTAGGCCTGTGGAGCTATGAACTTCCTTCTCAGGACTGCTTTCGTTGTGATCCTATGATTTTGGATTGTTGTTTTTTCATTGTCATTCCTTTCCACAATGTTTTTAATTTCTTCTTTGATCTCTTTGGTAAACCAATCATTATTTAATAGCATGCTATTTCAGCCTCCAAGTGTTTGATTTTTTTTTTTTTTCATTTTCTTAACTGTAGTTGATTTCTGGTACATTTGTAGTTTATGCCATTATGGTCTGAAAAGATCCTTGTTACAATTTCTATCTTCTTGAATATGAAGAGACTTTGACTGTGTCCTAATAATATTTGGTCTATATTTGAAAATGTTCCATGTGCTCTGGAGTAGAACGTATATTATGTACCTTTGGGATGAAATGTTCTGAAGATGTCAATTAAGTCCATCTGATCTATTGAGTCATTTAGATTTCTGTTTCTTTGCTGATTTTTTGTTTAGAGGATTTGTCTAGTGGTGTCAGTGGGGTATTAAAGCCCCCATACTATGATTGTATTGCTATATATCTCACCCTTGATATCTTGCAGCAGTTGTTTGATGTGTTTGGGTGCTCTTGTATTGGGTGCATATATGTTTACCAGAGTGATATCCTCTTGTTGAATTGCTTCCTTATCTCTTGTTATGGCCACAATCCAAAGTGGCCTTCCTTATCTCTTGTTATGGCCTTTACTTTGAGGTCTATTTTGTCAGATATAGCTATTGCAATCCCATCTGTTTTTTAATTTCCATTTGCCTGAAAAAAATTTTTCCATCCCTTTATTATCAGTCTGTGTGAATTCTTTGTTTTGAGGTGCATCTCTTGCAGACAGCATATATATGGGTCATGTTTTCTCATCCATTAAGCTATCCTATGTCTTTTGATTGGATCATTTAGTCCATTTACCTTTAATATTACTATTGATAAGTTCTAGATTGTCATATTTTCATTCTTTTTTTTAATATATATTTTATTGATTTTGTACAGAGAGGAAGGGAGAGAGAGTTAGAAACATTGATGAGAGTCATTGATCAGCTGCCTCTTGCACACCCCCTACTGGGGATATGCCCCTTAACCGGAATCGAACCCGGGACCCTTCAGTCCCCAAGCCTATGCTCTATCCATTGAGCCAAACCAGTCTCGGCATAATTTTCATTCTTAATGTTTGATTTCTTCTTGCCATTCTGTTTCTTCTTTTCACAGCAGCCTCTTTAGCATTTCTTACATTGCTAGCTTGTCAGTGATAAAATATCTTAGTCCTTTTTTGTCTGTGAAGCTCCAGATTCCATCTTCAATTTTTAAAGATAGCCTTATTGGGTATAGTATTTTTGGCTTCAATCTCTCATTTTGCATTACTTTGTATATTTCATTCCATTCCCTTCTGGCCTGGTGTGTTTCTGTTGAGAAATCTGTTGATATTCTAATGGGAGATCCCTTGTAGGTAACTTTCTGTCTCTCTCTCTGGCAGCCGTTGAGATTCTTACTTTGTCATTGGTATTTGCCAGTTTAATTATTATGTGTCTTGGTGTTTGTGTTTTTGGATTCATCTTGATTGGGGCTCTATGTGCTTCTTGGACTTGCATGGTGTTTTTCTTGCCCATATCGGAAAATTTTTCTTTCATAATTTCCTCAAAAAGACTTTCTATTCCTTATTCAGTTTCCTCTTCTTCTGGCTACTCTATTATACGGATGTTGTTCGGTTTTTGCAGTGTCCCAAAGCTCCATTAGTCTCTCCTCTTGCTTTTTAAGTTCTCTTTCCAGTTTTTGCTGTGTTTGTATGTTTTTCCTACCTTGTCTTCTAATTTGCTAATGCGATCCTCAGGCTCTTGTAGTCTATTGGTTAAGTCTTCCCTTGTGTTCTTTATTGCAACTATGTCATTCTTTATTTCCTCTTGGTTCCTTTTCATGTTGGTGACATTCTCATTCAGCTCCTTATAAATGTCATTGAGTTGTGTGTATTTGTCAACCAGCCTTTGAGCATCCTTATAACCATTATTCTGAATTCTTTCTTTAACATATTGCTTGTCTCCATTTCATTTAATTCCCTTTCTGGTAATTCCTCCTTTTCTTTCCTTTTGGGATTTTTTTTTGTCTTCCCATTTTTTGCTGTAACATTTTAATTATTTCTGTTTCTTAAGTTTAACTGCTTCACTACCCACGTTCTTTTGAGGGTGGTATTAGAGGTGCGATCTCTCAGGTCTCCTGGGCTTGGTGATCTAGTGGAGCTCCCTACTTGAGCTATTGGCGTTCTCTTGATGTAGGTGGATCTTGAATATTAGTTTCTTATTCGTGGTGAATTCTTGTTTCAGCTTGGAAATTTGACTCACCCCCAGTTTCATTGTGCACAATCATTTTGGATGTGATGTGGTTCTGGCTTTTATGGAAAAGGTTGACAGAGGTCTCACTGATATGTTACCATTGTGGGTTCCCAGAGTCCACAGCCTGCAAGAAAAGGGTCTCAGGGCCTGAGGTTCAGGTACTGTGACTTTGGCCAGTGTGGTGTGGCTTTTGCTGGATTAGCCTCAGTCTGCAACTCAGTGTTAAGGGCACTGAGTCCATAATAGTGGGGGCTGGATGTCTCATAGTTTCTGGTTGAGACAGTGGGACTCTGGCCAAAGTGGTTTCCCTCTCTGAATCATGAGGGCATTCAGGATCCTGTGGCTGAGGATGTTGGAATCTCAGGGTCTGTGGCTGAAATAATGTGACATTTTCCAGTGGGGCAAGTCCTTAGTAACTCAGTTATATGTTCAGAGGTAGGCAACTGGGAGAAGGATATTGTTGCAGCTGAGAGAGTCATGCGCTCCTGGTTGGAGAGGCACATATCCAATGGCAGCACATAGTGGGGCCCAGATGCCTTATGCTGGGAGTGTGAGTTCCTGAGGCCCACACACCAGATTGGAATGTTGTAATGTGCCACCCACCCTGTGGAAGTAAAATTCCCAGCTTCTGCTTCAAGGGATGTGCAGCCTTGGTTGGATATGCATACTCAATGGCTGCTGGGGCAGTGGGCTCAGGGGCTTATGTGCTAGAACAGCACTACCATGGTACTGGATGCTAGCGACCATGCTTCTGCCTTGTGGCCATTACAAGAAGCACCTGGGAGCCTCCTGCCAGGATAGTGGACTCAGGGGACTTGCACACTGGATCTGTGCGACTGCAGTGATTGGAGGTTAGCAGCTGAGGAGTGGGAAGTCTGAGTTTCTGCTACAGGGCTTGAGCCTTTGTTTGGATACAAGTGCACCTAGAGGCAGCTCACAGAAGCACCCAGGAGTCGCCCGCAAGGGCAGTGTCCTCAGATGGCCTGCGTGCTAAAACCTTGTGACACAGTGCCTGATGTCTGTGGGTAGGCCGCTGGAAAGAGGAAGTCCAAATTTCTATTTCCGGGGCTGTGCACCCTTGTTTGGTTATGAGCATGTTGATCTTGGGCTCAAGAAGGCACCCAGGAGCTGCCTATAGGGGAAGCAGGCTCAGTAGGCCTATGTGCTGGAAAGGCACAGCCACATTGTCCAGAGGTCAGCATGTCCCAAATTTTGTTGCCTTAGTTGAAATTGCTCATGCCCAGGGTGGGGAGGGGTGGAAGGGGCCTCACAGAGGCACCCAGGAGCTGTCTGTTGGTGTGGTGGGGCTCAGGAGGCATGCATTCTGAAAAGGTGTGACTACGGTGTCCTGAGATTGGCATCTGTTGGGTGGGAGGGCTCAGTGTTTGCTGCCAAGGCCTTGTGCCCTTGGCTGGATTTGTGTGAACCTAGCTTACTAAAGCACCTGTAAGCTGTATGCCAGGGTGCCACACTCAGTGTGGTCCTTGCATTGAAGCCACATGAGCAAAGCCAGGCAGTCAGAATGGGGGAGGGGGGAGTCCAAATTTCTATTGCCAGAGCCTTGCACCCTTGTTTGGATATAAGTGCACTCTAAGAGGGCTCACTGAGGCACCCAAGAGCTACCTTTGGGATGGTGGGCTCAGGAGGCCTGCTCACTGAAAATGCACAACTGTGGTGTCCAGATGTCAGTGACTATGAATTGGGTAGACTCAGTTTTGCTGCTGTGCCTTTGATTGAATTTGCATCCACCCAGTGGTGGCTCATAGAAGTACCCCAGGGCTGTTTTCCAGGACAGTGCACTCAGAGAGGCCCTTGCGCTGAAGCTGCGTGACTGAGATGTGTTTAGGTAGGCAGCCGGGAGTGAGGTAAATCCGAATTTCCTCTACTGGGGGCCTTGTGCCCTTGGTAGGGATTTTGTGCATCCACTGCAGCTCATCGAGGCACCCAGGAGCCCTTTGTCAGGGAGGTGCACTCAGTGTGGCCCTCGCATTGAAGCCATGTGATCAAGAAGACTGTGGGAAGGTATTTGGAAAGGGAGGATTCACAATTTCTGTTGCTAGGGCAGTGAGCCCTTGTTTGTAGAAGTGTGTCCAGCAGGGGCACACAGAGGCACCCAAGAGCTGCCTTTGCAGCCTTGGACTCAGGAAGCCTGTGTGCTGGCAAAGTGCAACTATGGTTTCCAAAGATCGGCAGCTATGAAGTGGGAAAACTGTTTTTGCTGCCCTTGGTTGAATTTGCGCATACCCAGTGGTGGCTCACCGGGGTATCTTGGGGCCCATTGCCAGGGTGGTGCGCTCAGAGAGGCCTTTGCACTGAAGCCATATGACTGAAGTGTCTGTGGGTAGGCAAATGGGAGTGAGGGAAGTCCAAATTTCTACTGCCAGGAGCCTTATGCCCTTGGTTGGATTTGCTCACACCTAAGGGCTGTGCACTCAGGCACTCAGAGGGGCCCTGTCTCTGAAGCTGTGCAACTGAGATGACTGTGGGCAGGTATATAGGAAGGGGGAATCCAGAGTTTCTACTGCTGGGGCAGTGGGTCCTTGTTTGGGTAAGAGTGTGCCCCATGGCGGCACCCACTAGTGGCCTTTGGAGTGGTGGGTTCAGGCAGCCTGTACACTTGAAAAGCATGAATATGGCACTGGAGAAGCAAGACTGTGGTGTCAGGAGTTAAGCTGCTGGGGAGGGGGAAATTGCACTTACTGCTGTTGGAGAGTGCACCTTTGGAGGTAAAGGTCCTAGGGTCTATGAAGGGGATGTCTGAGCATGGGGCAGCAGTATTTTGCCTGGAGTGGCTGCCGGGTTGCAGGCAGTGTCCAATGACTTCCCAGAAGAGTCAGCTCTCCCCTTCAAGATGGCATGGACTCTGTGCCCATGCCTGAGTCCCACAGACTAGGGAGTGCCCACAGCAGTGGTAGTCTCTCCCTATCCAAGAGAGCCTGGTCTGCAAGTCCCCCCTGCTCCTGCCAGATTTAACTGTCCCCCACTCACTCACACACATACCACACACATCCACACACTCTCACACCCTCACTCACTCACACCCTCTCCCTCACCTTTGTCCTGCATGCCACCATCTTCCTCCAATCGGGAGAGGAACCCATGATTTGAACATTTAAAATAATTTAATTATGTTGCAACAAGTCAGGATCTAAGCAAAAACTTCCTTCATTTTGTCTATCATACCTCAAAATCCACATCACCAAAACAGCCACATGTTGCACAAGGACCAACAATTTTCAAAATATCTTCTTTGTTTGCATTTTGTATTGTGAATTTAGGCAGAAATGGGTCCCACTTCTGTGCAACATAACCAACTATAATACCAGGAGGAGCTTGGATTTCTAACTGTAAGAAAAGATAATAATAAAATAAGACTTTCTAAGGTTATTGTATTTTAATCCTACCTAATAAAAGAGTAATATTCAAATTAACCATCACTCTGCTACACCCACCAGCCATGCCCACCAGCCAATTAGAGTGAGTATGCAAATTAACCACAACCAAGATGGCTGCAGCTAGAGAGAGCAGTTGAAAGGCTTGGGTTTCCCTGGCAATAGATGAAGCCAAGCTTTCCACACACACCCTGACCAGCCTAGGCCTCCACTCAAGGATATAAAGTTTCAATTATAGAAGATAAATCCCAAGAAAAATGGCAGCAGCCATGGAGCTGGAGAGAACAGGCTAGGGTTGCCACCGGCAACAGAGGAAGCCATGTTTTCCACTTGCCCTGGCTGGCCTAAGCTTCCACTCAAGGCTTCAAAATTTTAATTATAGAAGGTAAACAAATCCAAATAGAAATGGTGGCAGCCACAGAGCAAGCAGGAGTCTTGGCTCTGCTCCAGGCTATAAAGTTTCAATTGTAGAAGATAAATAAATTCCAGATACCAGGGCCTCCACTTGGGTCACCAGGGGGCATGGCTGACCTGCAAACCACCACAGGCCCCTCACACAGACCAACCCATGCCCCAAAGGAACCCCCACCCTGATCTGGACACCCCTCAGGGCAAACCAGCCGGTCCCTACCTATACACCAAGACTTTATCCTATCTAATAAAAGAGTAATATGCAGATTGACCATCACCCCAACACACAAGATGGCTGTCCCCATGTGATCAAAGATCCTGGCCCTATGTGGACACAAGATGGCCACCACAAAATGACCAGCAGGGGAGGACAGTTGGGACCATCAGGCCTGCAAAGGAGGACAGTTGAGAGGGACCAGGTCTGCAAGGGAGGGCAGTTGGAGGCGATCAACCCTGCAGGGGAGGGCAGTTGGGGTGACCGGCTGGCAGAGAAGGGAAGTCGGGGGCAAACAGGCTAGCAGGGGAGCAATTAGGCATCAATCAGGCTAGCATAGGAGTATTAGGGGGTGATCAGGCTGGCAGGAAGAAGTGGTTAGGGGCAATCAGGAAGGCAGGCAGGCAAGCAGTTGGGAGCTAGCAGTCCTGGATTGTGAGAGGGATGTCCGACTGCATGGGATTGGGTCTAAACGGGCAGTTGAACATCACTCGAGAGGTCTCAGATTGAAGAGGGTGCAGGCTGGGCTGAGGGACATCTCCCAGCCCCAGGCATGAATTCTGTGCACTAGGCTTCTAGTTTTATTATAATGTAAATTTACTTCTAAACAATATACTTTTATGAGATTATTTTCACATTACACAAGTTATTTTAAATATCTGGTTCTAAGGAGCAAAGCAGTGTTTATTAATATTTTATAGAAACAAATATACTTATTGTATAGATATATGTTTGGTGTTATGCACTAAAAGTCCATGTTTTTGATCTTATTTCTTAAAAAGAACCTATCCCAGAATTCTTTTGAACCTGGAACACAGTATTCTTTGCCATTTTTGTTACTATTACAGCTGCTGGTCAAGTTGTTTCCCATGAGGGCCCTAATATATATTCCTTTTCAGTTGTTGCCACAACACATCTATTTTGAATCTTATCAATTATTAAGTATGCATATTTCTTCTCTTCAAATTGTCAACTTCCAGCTCCTCTGTGTCCTATTAAAAATAAATGTTTCCACAGAGTTCAGTTATTACACATCTATATAATCACTGTTTAACTTTTTCCAAGTGTTAAAAATGAGCAATTATTGTATTTCCCAAATAAAATCCTTTGTATAATAAGCTAGAAGTGGGTACAAAAATGAAAATTATTTGCTTTTAAATCAAATTACCTCTCCATCATCAGATCTCATTCTTTCTTTACTTATTTATTAAGTTAATAGTCTATGTACATGTCTATAGTGTTTTTGCTTAGACAAAAGTAGTTTCAACAAGACTGCTTAGAATTACATACAATTGTTCTGGGATCACTTTTAAAGTTATTGTTTTGCTTATGACAAAAATTTTAAAATTATTAATAGGTATCAAGATACAACTTATGTTTAATTTATGTGATAATGACTACTATAAAATAAAACATAAATTATTAGAAATATTCTGTGATTATACTGACTATACCATGTTGGGGAATATTATATCTTAAATATCCTCACTAGGAGGATAGAAATTCTTGAGTTTGTGTGTAAGTACCTTAGTTATTTTATCATTTAGCCTGGTGATTAGCTATAAATAGTTGGAGAATTAATTGGAGAATAAACTTCTCAAATTATTCTTCTTTCATTAATATTTATTTCTATTGTGCTAAATAGAGAATTTATACACTACTTTATTAAGACACCCAGGCTTGAATAAGAAAACTTGGATCAAGTCCCATTTATGATGTTTTCTAGATATGTGATCATAGGTAAATCATCCCCAGTTTCTAAGCACTAATTTGCTCAACTGCAAAATGTGGAGAGTAAAATCTATTCTTTCTAGCTCATAAAAATGTCACTATACTGAAGATATCTAAGTAAGTAAAAGTTCTTTATCACTTGCATTATGTCAATAAAAGCTATTATTACATGCCCATTAAAGGGTAATGGAAAGGGTAATTGAATCTATTATGTATTTAGAGCCAGTGTCATAATATCCAAAATGACTGAAGGTTCCACTAAATGCCATCACATCCTGTATCTCACTCTGGGCCTCACCAGCAGCCAAGCCTCTTTCTCTTTCTTTCCCAAAGGTCAGCAGTTCAGCCTACTTGCTAGCAGCCTGGGGCAGCTGATGATCAGCCCTGCCTCTATGATCAGGACCAGAGATAGGCCCAGAGATGCTGACTGGCATAGAAATTGACCAATCAGAACAAAATATGGGTTAATTGTGAGGAGCCAATGATTGCCTAGGAGGCAGAGCTTTTGATGCTGACTGGCATAAAAACCAACCAATCAGAACCTACACTGAGTGGACAGTGAAGACAAAACCTAAGGTGTGGGCTGAGGAAGGGTTTTAAGGGCAAAAGCTTTTGGTGTAAGGTGTAAGAAAGTGATTAAGTTTTTTAATGACAGGTTTGGCAGAACAGTGCATATGGCTGGATATCAGTTCAGATATAGGGATTATGTGTTTTTGTCTGTCAAGAGCATCTCTTTCTGCTTAAAAAGACTTTCCCTACCCCCCCCATTTAACCAATCCTATCCTACATAATCTATCTATACTAATAAAAGAGTGATATGCTAATTAGACCAGATTGACTGGCCACCTTCCAGACATCCAACTTCCTACTGGACAAAGCCACGGTGGTGGTAGCTGAGGCAGAGACAGTTAGGAATGATCAGGTCAGTAGGGGAGGGCTGTTAGGGGCACAATCAGGCTGGCAAGAAAGGGCAGTTAGGGGCTTTGTCCAGAAGGAAGTTGGATGTCTGGAAGATGCAGTTAGGGGTGATCAGGCAGGCAGGCAGAGAGTTAGGGGCAATTAGGCAGGCATGGGGGCAAGGTAGGGGCAATCAGGCCAGCAGGAGTCAAGGTAGGGGTAATCAGGCCGAAAGGCAGAGACAGTTAGGGGTGATCAGGCAGGCAGGCAATGGGGTTATGGGCAATCAGGCAGGCAGGCAGACAGGCAGGCAAATGGCAAAATCGCCCCTAACTATCTCTGCCTCGGCCACCACCACCATAGTTTGTCCAGAAGGAAGTTTTCCTGGATTGCGAGTGGGATTCCAAATTGGAAAGCATGCAGGTTAGGCTGAGGAACCCCCCTCCATGCACGAATTTCATGTATTGAAATAAAATAATTGAATGATTTCTTCTAGAGAAATAACATTGTCTTTTCCAAACCTTGATCTTTTTCATAAATGAGAGAATGCAATGTGACATCTGTACTAAATAATATTACCTAACCAAGAGAAATCACCTTAGAAGAGTAAAATAACACTTGACACTTCCTGAATTTTTCTACAGTGAGACAAAGGGTCAAAGGGTAGATTTACTTAATGGTGAAACTCATCCTCCTATCTAATAAAAGAGTAATATTCAAATTGACCATCACTCCAACACACAAGATGGCCACCCCCATGTGGTCAAAGATGGCCACCCCCATATGGACACAAGATGGCAACCACCAGATGGCCGGCAAGGGAAGGCAGTTGTAGTTGATCAGGCCAGTAGGGAAGGGAAGTTAGGGGTGACCAGGGCAGTTAGGGCAATTGGGGGGACTAGGCCTGCAGGGAAGGGAAGTGGGAGGGAATCAGGCCTGCAGAGGAGGGCTATTGGGGGGAACCAGGCCCACAGGAGAGAGCTATTGGGGGGAGGACAAGGTCTGCAGGCTGGCGGGGGAGGACAATTAGGGGCAACCAGGCTGGCAGGGGAGGGAAATTAGGGGCAATCGTGTTGGCAAGGGAGCAGTTAGGCATCGATCAGGCTGGCAGGGGAGTAGTTAGGAGGTGATCAGGCTGGCAGGCAGGCAAGCGGTTTGGAGCCAGCAGTTCTGGATTGTGAGAGGGATGTCTCAGATTGGAGAGGGTGCAGGCTGGGCTGAAGGACACAAACTCTACCCCCTGAATTAATTTCGTGCACCAGACCTCTAGTAGACTATATAAAATTAAATGCTATTAACAAGAGTCAGGAAGGTGTGTCTCATTTACATGATGTGTGAGCTATCTTCACCAATTAAGATCACAGAAGTCACTATCATTTTTGGTTGTAAAGGAAAAAAAAACTTAGTGAATTACCAAATTTTCAAGGTGTTTTGATTCTAAAGGAGTGATGTACTAATCCAAACAATTGGAAGGCTAATTGCTCCATAGTTCCAAATGAATGCCATTTATTAAAGAAATATTTGCTAACCTTTTTAAAAGTAGAAGGAAAAAGCAGACCAGAGCCAATGACTGACCTCTTGTAGGTAGCAAGGGCACCAGCAGCTGTCACACCTCAAGGGCCTGTTTACTGTAATCACCTCTCGACCCGAGTTGTCCGTGATCCTCAGAGTGCAAGATCGAAGTGTGGAACAGAAAGTACGATTGAAGCAGATGCTTTCCTCCACAGCAAAATATATTCTTTGCCCCAAGCTGTTTTTAATCTCATATTTGTTCACAGTTTCAGTGCCCAGTATCACTGATGAACAAAAAAGAAAATTCATCAAAATAATGCTGTGCTTAGTATTATGCCTTTAAACAAAAAACAAACAAACATAGTGACAGATTATTTATTAATAATATTGTACCTTTTTTATGCAAATCTACATCCATGCTCTAAAACTTGAGGATTCTCCATGGAAGTTAAACTCTGAGAACAGAGCTGTGTGCTGAATAAAATTTTATTCTAGATAAATGCTCTATTTGGAAACATGCAATACCACTTTCAACTAGAAAAGCAATGTTGTCAACAGAACCAAATGCTGTATTCAAATAATGATTCGGTCATTGGTATTAAATTTATTGGGACAACTCATATACTAAGAATTTTGTCTAAAATCTGTCTGGCAATATATCTACAGCTGTATGTTATCCTGTTATCTATTTCAATTTTGACATATTTTAGAAATAATATAATATGTTAAGAACAAAAAGTATTCAAGTAATTTGCAAGTTAGTCATAATCATAAATTTGTTTATTGTTAAATAATTTGCCCATTTGATTAATCACCGATGAAATCTTAAAACAGTGGAATTTTGTTTTGTGAATTTTTAAAAATTTAGTCTCAAACTTGATTTGCATTTCTGGAATTATTGAAAAAAACCAAAATTATTAGCAATCAGGGAAACCATCACATTTAAAAAAATAATTTTAAGATTTTAAAATGCTAGATTTCTAATGGCATATCACCAAAGACTTGGATAGTTTTATGCTTTTACATTTATTTTTTATCAGTCTAATAATTTTACTTACAATGTTTATTTAAAAAAAATAAAACAGTGCTATTTTTAAAACATTTAACTATTCTAAACGTTTAACTTTATCCTTTATAACATATTTAGATATGTAAGAATTTCTGAAACCTAAAATATTTTCAACAACTTTAATAGAAGAGGATACACTTACTTCCAAGAAGCTCCACCTGCTGGTGCACAATGATCAGGTCTAACTGTGAGGGCAACAGGACAAGGAAACATTACATCAACTTGTGAGAATATTCTTCTTCTTTTTTTAATTTTATTTTATTTGAAAAGCATATTTATTTTCACACACACACACACACACACAAAAGATCAAGAAACATGAAAATTGGCTATTTGTTTAAAAATTCAAAAATATTTCACTTTATATGTTTTAAAGTTTATACAACTGGTGAAAAAAAAACAAAAACAAAAAAAGCCCAACTGATTTAGGAATTGTAATCCCGCTATAAACACCTTAAAAAATAGAAAATATATATGAAAATGTTCTTTTCAGATATTTGAAAACAGGCCTTACAGGACTGTGATACCTAAGAGAAGGAAAAAAGAAATGAAGTAAATCTTACAATTGTCCTATATTACTGCCGGAGTCTGTTTCCCAGCCCCAGCAAAGGCTGTGTAAAACCAGAGTCTAATAATCTAGCAGAGCTGAAGAGACAGCTTTTGTAATTCAGATAGGCTAAAGTAGCTATACTATTTTTTCTTTTGTGATTTTTATCTTTTCTTTCTTTTTTGTTTTTATTGATTAAGGTAGTACATATGTGTCCTTATCCCCCAATCCTTCCCCACCCCTCACTCATTCCCTCACTCCCTGGTGTTTGTGTCCATTGGTTAGGCTTATATGCATGCTTACAACTCATTTGCTTGATCTCTCCCCCTCACCCTCACCCTTCTCTATCTTTCCTCTGAAGTTTGACAGTCTGATTGATGCTTCTCTGTCTCTGGATCTGTTTTTGTTCATCAGTTTATGTAGTTCATTATATTTTGTGGGAATATTCTTAACCTGTTTACTAGACTACATAAAATTAGGTCTAACTGTTAAAGGTAACATGAAGGCCATGAAACATTACATCACAACTTTTGAAGTATATGAAATTAGATGATTTTCATGTTCTCTATTATCAAAACAGTTGAATACAACTCACATTTATTTTATTTACTTATTTATTTTTAAATATATATTTTTTATTGATTTCAGAGAGGAAAGGAGAGGGAGAGAGAGATAGAAGCATCAATGCTAAAACTTATTGATTGGCTGTCTCCTAAACTACCCCCCCCCCCCAATGAACCTCAATCTTGCAACTTGGGCATATGCCTTGGCCTGAAATCGAACCATAACCTCCTGGTTCAAAGGTCAATATTCAACCACTAAGCCATACTGGCCAGGTACAACTCACAATTCATATTAAAAAAGAATGTAAAATGTTTTTTATTTAATTGAAAATAAAAAATTGCAAGAACCTTAAAGATTCCAAGGCAGATTTGCCCAGAATGTAAATAGAAACTGTGCTTAACTATGCTCTCTTTCTGTGTAATGGATAAAAGAGTCGCTATTAGAATCAATACTTTCAGAAGATTTTAAAATTATTATTATGGTATTATTAAATTATAATTAAACTATTATTCTCTATGTACAATAATCCCTATATGTTTTAAAAGTTGATTCCCCTTCTTTTTATAAGAAAATAAAATAAAACAACAAGGATCTGAATGTCTGGCCACTCATTCTATCCCTGCCTAACATTACTCCTACTGGATCATGCAGCAGCTCATTGCCCACAGTGATGATATATCTTTGTTACAGCAGAAAAAGCTTATTGTGGAACATTTTTTCACTCACACTTCCCTTTGGACTAGGAAAAAAAAACATAAATTCCTGCTGATGTTGATAAAATATCAATTTAAGCAGAATAAAAATTATGTTACTAAATGCATAATAGTAAAATTATCCTTATGCAATTAGAAATGAAGTCCATTTACAGTGATAAAGTATCCATACGAATGAAAACTATGTTAAAAAGTAGGTAATGCAAATTGTTTTTAAAGAAAATAATAAAAATGTGTTTTTAGATCGAATGAATTACTTTGTATATATTTTAAATTTGACATCCAGTCCTTGAAATCAATAAAAAATCTAATGCTGATTTCTTTTCTAATGTTTAATTTTATATGTTGCCTTTAAATGTGCTTTATTCTCTTCCACATTAATAAACCCATATGTATCTGTTAAGTTGAAGTAGACACTACTAATATTTGGTATTGGGCATCACAAACTCAGAACATTGGAAGTTACCTTATTTTGTTTATTCTCCTAAATACTGATGTGGAGGTAAAGTTAATATTTATTTAATTCAAATATTTTTATTGATGAAAGTGTGCATGTGGCTTCTTAAGATTTATAACAAGTATTTTCCAAAAATAATTTATGATTTTAAATATTCTTTTTAAAATATATATTTTATTGATTTTTTACAGAGAGGAAGGGAGAGAGATAGAGAGCTACAAACTTCAATGAGAGAGAAACATCTACCAGCTGCCTCTTGCACACCCCCTGCCAGGGATATGCCCGCAACCAAGGTACATGCCCTTGACCGGAATTGAACCCGGGATCTTTCAGTTCGCAGATCGACACTCTATCCACTGAGCAAAACCGGTTTCGGTTATGATTTTAAATATTCTAAAACCTATTTTAAAGATTATGCAAATTAAAACATTAGAACCAACCAAATGTGAGAATGCATTTACAAATAACAGCTCCAGCAAGGGGTTAACATAAAAAAATATATACAAAGAACACTTACAACTCAACAATAAAAAAGATACCAAACAATTCAACTAAAAAATGGACAGAGAATCTGAATAGATACTTCTCCCAAGAAGACATAAAAATGGCCAATGTATATGAAAAGACTCAACTTCACTAGCTATTAGGGAAAATGCAAATCAAAACTGCAATGAGGTATCATCTCACATATGTTGAAATAGCTATTATCAAGAAGACAAGTAAGTGTTAGAGAAGTAGAAAATAGGAGTTCTCATTCATTGCTGGTGGGAATGAAATCTGATACTGCCACTATGGAAAAGAGTTTGGAGGTTCCTCAAAAACTTAACAGTAAAATTACCATAAGACCCAGCAAACTCCCTTTTGTGTATATGCACCCTTATGTTCATTGCAATATTATTCACAGTGGCCAAGACATGGAAACAAAAAAAATGTCCTTTGATAGATGATTAGATAAATAAGATGTGATACATACATACATATATATCCATATATATCACACATGTGTGTATGTGTGTATTTATGTATGTATACACCCCCCACACATACAATGGGGTACTACTTAGCTGTAAGAAAGATGAAAAACTGCCATTTGTGACAACATGTATGTACCTTGAGAATATTATGTTAAACAAAATAAGTCAGACAGTAGCGATATAGTGAAGGGATTTGACTTTCAGTAGTGGGCACACAATGTAATATAGAGATCATATATCATAGAGTTATAGAGTTGAAACTATATAATATTTTAAATGTCACCTCAATAAATTTATTAAGAAATATAATCAGTTTTTTCTAGTGTGCTATTGTTAGTTCTGGTCTCTTCTTTTGAGGAAAAAAAAAGTAGGGCTTTGGGAGAAGAAGACATATGCCTCATAAAAGCTATCCATGATGATTTACCAGATGATATATTTAGAAGTAACTTAGGGATGAGGGAAGAACTGTGAGGGCAAGACTAAGGTTTTGAATTTAGGAGTTTTGAATATTAGTGTCACGGATCAAGTTTTAATCTTGAAAATGAGAGACCATCAATTAAGATCTGCTCTACAAAAGAGAGACTACAAATGGCAGCAGAGAAAATGCATGCTTCATGAACATGCTCCCAGAAACAAACTGAAACTACAAATAAAATATAGAAAAACTTCCTGAATAATCAACAGAAGACTCACTGGAAAGAACCCTGATAACTGTGGGCCAAAAGTGAAGACTGCATAGAGACAGGAGGAAGGGGCAGAGGTGAAAAAGGGCTGGTGGGCTCCCACAGATAGCAACTGAGTCCCAGAGAGATATCTCAGCTGTTAAGGGTTGCCCCTGAGAATTCTAGGGTACAATCCTCAAGATGGGACCTCCAGCAAAGAACACCACTACTGACAATGGTACCCACATAACAAGGGGCTCTGAATTTCCAGGAAGAGACAGCTGGAAATTCAGGCACCTTCTTAAAGGGCCAATGCACAAAATTCTCTGTAGAACCACCCACGTTGTGTTCTAGCAGAGGGTAAGCAGAGTGGACTGGAGCTGAGCAGAAGCTAGGATTGGGTATATAAGGGTTAGAGCACAGAAGACAGATACCCCCAGTTTCCAGTGCTGTGTCATTCCCTTACACAGAAGAGGACATCATCCCCACACAGACATTTGCCTTGCCTGAATGGGGGAGAAATATTATAGTTGACTTACCCTATTGTGAAACACCTTGCCTTGAGGCCACTTAAGATATTAAAAATAACAATTAACTTCCATGCAGAGGAGTTTTACCCCATCCTGTTGAAAAAACTCTCACCTCATTTTAAGACAATTGTTGTGAGCTATTCAAGTCAGAATCCTATCAGTCTGTAGACAGAGGTGGTCTCTGGAGTCTTTGAGTCTTTGTCTGGTCTAATTAGTTAGAACCAGCACTTGGCCTTGTACTGAACTAGAGATTGAGAGGCATAGAGGATCTACCTAGCACAAACCCAAACAGGACTAAAATGAGGAGACAAACAAACAAACAAACAAACAAAAACCAAATGAAAGAAAAACAGAATTCTCCAGAAGAAGAGATAAATGAAGCAGATATAGAAAATTTATCTGAAACAGTTCAGACTAATGATGGCAATGAAACTCAACAGCATGAAAAAAGATACAGTAACTATGAAAAAAGAACAATCAGAGATAAAGAATGACATAACACAAATAAAGAACACATTGAAAGGAATACACAACATATTAGGGGAGGTTGAGGACCGAATCAGTAAATTAGAAGTTACTTCTAAATATATCATCTGGTAAATCATCATTGAAAATAATCAGTCAATCAGAGAACTAAAAAGAAAAAAAAATTAAAAAACAGGAGGATAGTTTAAGGGAGCTGTGGAACAACATGAAACATAACCACATTCAAATAATAATTGTGCCAGAAGAGGCATAAAGGGAGTTAAGGGATAGAGAATGTGTTTAAAGAAACAATGACAGAAAACTTCCCTAAACTGGTAAAGGAAAGACTCACACAATATTCAGAGGCACAGAGAACACCAAGGTAGAAGAATGAAAACTGGCCTACACCCAGACACATCATAATTAAAATTCCAAAAATTAAAGACCTAGAGCAAATCTTAAAGGCAGCAAGAGAAAAGAAAACTGTTACCTAGAAAGGAGCTCCCATAAGGCTGACACCTGATTTCTCATCAGAAACTCCACAGTCCAGAAGAGAATAGCATGAAATATTCAAGGTAATGAAAAGCAAAGATCTGAAACTACGATTACTATATGCAGTAAGGCTTTTATTCAAATAGAAAGTCAAATGAAGAGCTCCCCCCCCCCAAAAAAAAAAATGGCTAGAGTGCATCCACACCAGGTCAACATTACAAGAAATACTAAAGGAACTGCTGTGATGAGAAAAGAGAAAAAGAGAGATACCTAGATATACAGAATTAAAATAGAATAAATGAGTACTTATCACTAATAATTTTAAAAGTGAATGGATAAAATGATTCAATCAAAAGGTATAGGGTAGCTTAATGGATAAAAAAGCATAACCCAACTATATGCTGTCTACAAAAGATCCACCTCAGAATAAAAGACACACACAAGGTGAGAGAGACGGGATATAAAAAATATTTTTGAAGCAAATGGAAAAGGAAAAAAAAACAACGAAGTAGTAATATCCATTTTCAACAAAATAGACTTCAAAATGAAAGCCATCACAAGAGACAATAAAGTCACTACATAATACTGACAGAATCAATCCAACAAGAGGATATAACCCTGGTAAACATATATGCACCTAATATAGAAACTTCTAAATAAATAAAAAACCTTCTAGAGGAGTTTAATGGAGAGATCAACAAAAATACAGTCAAAGTAGGGAACTTTAACACTCTGCTGACTTCATAGGATAGATCTTCTAGATAAAAAAATTAACCCATTTAATAGTGACTCTAAAGGACACAATAGAGTAGATGGATTTAATGGACATTGATAGAACATTTCATTCCAAAGCTTTAGAATATACATTCTTCTCAAGTGTACCTGGGTCATTCTCAAAGGTAGACCACATGTTAGGACACAAAACAAATCTATAAGTTCAAGAAGATTTGAATCATATCAAGCATCTTCTCAGATCAAAGTAAAATGAAATTACATATCAACTAGAGTAAAAACACACAAAAATATTAGAAGACATGGAGACTAAATAGCATGTTATTAAAGCAGTGAATGGGTTTCCAATGAGATCAAGGAAGAAATAAAAATCTTCCTAGAAACAAATGATGTGTACACACAATAACCTCAAATCCCAAAAATTACAAAAGCAGTCTTGAAAGGGAAGTACATAGCATTACAGGTATACCTCAAATAAGAACAAACAAATGAAACAAACAACATACACACACACACACAAAACACAACAAGAAAAATCAATGACAAACTATTGCTCTAGCTGGTTTATTTCAGTGGATACAGTATTGTCCTGAGGACTGAAAGGTCCCAAGTTTGATTCTAGCTAATAAGAGGCCAGTAGGCAAATTGTCCCCTCAGTAGTTCAACTGCTTGCTATGACGAGCACTTACCACGAGGGGGCAGTATTGAATAAAGGAAGGTCCCAGCTGGCAGCTGGCAGCTGGCAACCAGGGGAAGAAGGACCCAGTCAGCAGCTGGAAGGCCCTAATTGACCCTGATTGCTGTCGAGGCCTAGTGAACTTATCAGTGCACACATTTTGTGCACCAGGCCTCTAGTATTAGAAATAAACTACAATAAAAAGAATCAAAAATATTAAATCACTTGAAGGCTGAATAGCATACTACTAAATAATTATTGGGTTACCAATGAGATCAAAGAAGAAATAAAAAACAGCTTGAAAACAAACCACAACGAAAACTCAACAATACAAAATCTATGCGACACAGACAAAGCAGTCCTGAGATGAAAGTTTATAACATTATAGGATTACCTAAAAAGCACACAGAAACAAACAAGAAAAGTTGGTATAAACCATCTAACTCTGCAATCTAAAGAATTAGAAAGAGAGCAACAAAAAGCCCAGCGTGAGCAGAAGGAAGGAAATAATAAAGATCAGAGTAGAAATAAATGACATAGAGACCCCCAAAATAAAATCAATGAAAACAAGAGCTAGTTCTTTGAAAGGATAAACAAGATTAGTGAACCTCTAGCCAGCCTCACAAAGAAGCAAAGAGAGAGGACATATATAAACAAAATAAGAAATGAAAGAGGTGAAATAACAACAGATTCCACAGAAATATGAAGACTCATAAAAAATACTATGAGCAGCTCTATTCCAATAAACTTGTCAACCTAGAAGAAATTGACATATTCTTAGAAAAATATGACCTTCCAAAACTCAATTAGGAAGAATAAAAAAATCTGAATAGGCTAACAACTATGGAAGAAATTGAAGCAACAACAACAACAATAATAATAATAATAATAATAAAACTTACAACAAACAAAAGCCCTGGACCAGATGCCTTCACAGGGTACTTTTATCAAACATTCAAATAAAAAATAAAAATAAAACCTATCTCCTTTAGACTATTCCAAAAATTCAAGGGTAGGGAACACTTTCCAGCTCTTTCTAAAAAGCCAGAATTACCCTAATCCCAAATAAAGATAATACAAGAAAGAGAATTATAGATCAATATTTTTCATGAACATAGATGCCAAAATTCTCAACAAAATTCTAGCAAACTGAATCCAGCATTACATTAGAAAGAGCATATACCATAGCCAGGTGGGATTTATTATGATAGTACAATATCCAAAAATTAATAAACGTGATACATTACATAAATAAATTGAGAGGTAAAACCATATAATCATATCCATTAATGCAGAAAAACCATCTGACAAAATCCACCACCCTTTCTTGATAAAAAATCTCAGCAAGGTGGGAATAGAAGGATCATACCTCAACATAAAAAAAGCCACATATGATAAACAAATAGACATCATCATACTGAATGGGCAAAAACTATTTCCCCTAAAAACAGGAACAAGACAGGGATGCCCTTACCACTCCTATTTGACATAATACTGAAAGTGCTAGCCAAAGCAATCAGACAAGAAGAAAAAAATTGAGGAAGACATAAACATATGGAAGAATATACCATTTTCATAGGTTGATAAAATGAACATCATTAAAATGTTTATACTACCCAAAGCAATCTATAAAATCAAGGTAATCCTTATTAAAATACCAATGCCATACTTCAAAGACTCAGAACAAACTCTCTAAAAATTCATCTGAAAAAGAAAGGCCCCAAATAGCTGTAGCAATATTGCTAAAGAAGAATAAAGTTGAAAGGATCACAATACCAGATATCAAGCAATACTACAAAGTCACTGTTCTCAAAACTTCCTGGTACTGTGACAGGAACAGACAGTGGAACAGAACAGAGAACCCATAAATTGGCCCAACTCATTATGCTCAATTAATATTTAACAAAGTGTCAAAAGCATACAATAGAGTCAAAACAGTCTCTTCAATAAATGGTACTGAGAACATTGGACAGATACATGCAAAAAAAAAATATATGAAACTAGACCAGAAACTTACACCATACACAAAAATAAACTCAAAATAGATAAAGAACTTAAACATAAGACAGGAAACCATAAAATCTTAGAAGAAGCCATAGAGCGCAAAATATCAGACATTTTTCGTAGCAATATCTTTACTGATACAGCTCCTAGGGCAATGGAAACTAAAAAGAAAATAAACAAATGGGTCTACATGAAAATAAAAAGCTTCTGCACAGCAAAAGAAACCATCAACAAAACAATAAGAAAGCCCACTGCATGTAAGAATATATTTGCCAATGTTATCTCCAATAAGGGTTTAATCTCCAAAATTTACAAATTAATAAAAGGAATATAAACAATCCAATTAAAAAAATGGATACCTGGGTCCTAATTTGAGCTGTGCATGGGAAGTGAAGCAGCCATGGGGGCAGGAGAACTCCCTCAGAAGGGGAGAAGGTTCAGGAGCCTGCCAAGTTGCAGGGGGGGGGGTGTGGTAAAGGTCTGTGCCCCACCTCTGTTGATCCCCAAGTTCTCTCCTGAAGACTTGTTTGAGTCTTGTACCCCTGGTGTGGACAAATGGGTTTTTAATATCCAAGTCCAACCTAGTAGCAGGAATGTTCAGGCCCTTCTCAAGAAGGCAAATAATCATTTCCACTAATACACACATCGTAAATAAATACACTGCTACTAGAAATAAATGGGTATTCTAGAAAAACTGATTGTACTGTACAAAAAGCTGTTCCTAAAGTGTTTACAAAAATTCTTATTGGTATAGAGTCTCATGGAAAAATTGCATGACATGTAATGAACCTAAAGCAGTCATAGTTTAGTGCAAATAATTAAAATGTAAAAGCTATCAAGGCTACATGATAAAATTTCCAAAAGTATCCTATTATTTAAATTAAAAAAGAAGGTGACAGTGGAAGAATATCATGTAAGGAAAAATATCCTGTGAGTAAATTACATCTAAAGAATTTGTACTTTAGAAAATTAAACTTCATTCGAAACAGCAAGATACCCATTAAAATACATATATGGTGTCAAAACAAGCCAGGGGGAAATCATTTTGGAAAAAAAAATGAAAAAGAATCCCAACTCAAATTTATAGAAAATATCCCTTTATTAACTTTTGGTCAAGAATATGTTTGTATATTTTCAGAAAACAACTCCGAGACCATCTGGATTACTGTAACAGAGAGGAATAGACAGAAGTGCCATGAAGACAGAAGAGAAACAGTTCAGAAATGGAAGATGCTGATGATGCCTCGCCATACCAGCAGACAATAGCTGCATGTTGCTGAAGAAAGCTCAGGACCAAACCAGAGACGGTCAGACCTGCATCACCACCATTTGTCCAACAACCAGATCTGAAATATCATGGCTGACATGTACACATAAGGAACTATTTGACATTGAAATTGGAACTCAAAAGAACTGTTGGCCCAGAAAGGAATTCACTACAGACTGATTCATTTGCCTCTCAGCATAACCATTATGGCTTGTCTCAGTTTCAGTTCTTACAAGGGTATTTCTTGGATCACATGATCTCACACATCTAGAGGAAATAATGAACAACATAAACTGGTGAACAAAAATAGACCCAGAGAAAGAGAAGCAGTGATCAAACTTTCAAACCTCAGAGGGAAAGCAGGGGAGGGTAGGGTAAGAGGAAGAGATCAACCAAAGAACTTGTGTGCATATATATGGGCCTAGCCAGTGGCCATGGACACAATGGGGTGGGGGTATATGTGGGGAGGGGTTTGGGATGGGAATGGGGGGATGAGGACAATTATGTGATACCATAATCAATAAAAATTTTAAAAATTAAAAAAATAAAATTTAAATTAAAAAAATGGATAAAGGAACTGAATAGACACTTTTCAAAGGAGGGCATACAGAAGACCAAGAGACATATGAAAACATGCTCAAAGTCACTAATCTTCTGAAAGGTGCAAATTAAAATAACAATAAGGTACCATCTCACACCTGTCAGAATGGCTATCATCATCAAATCAACAAATGACAAGTGCTGGAGACGATGCAGAGGAAAAGGAACCCTCTTGCTGCCTGGAATGCAGACTGATACAGTGATTGTGGAAAACAGTATGGCATTTCCTCAAAAAATTAAAAACAGAACTTCCACTTGACCCAGTAATACCACTTCTAGGAATGTATCACAGGAAAAAAGAACACCAGTCAGAAAGTATATATACAGCCCTATGTTCATAGCAGCACAATTTACAATAGCTAAGATTTAGAAGCATCCTAAATGCCCATGAGCAGATGAGTGGATTAGAAAAATGTGGTACATCCACATGATGAATTACAAGGCTGCCAAAAAAAGAAAAATAAGACATCCCCGAAAATAAGACAGTGTCTTATATTAATTTTTGCTCCCAAAGCTGTGGTAGGTCTTATTTTCAGGGGATGTCTTATTTTTCCATGAAGAAGAATATGGTACACATTTATTGTTAAATGAAAATAAAGGAAATTTATTACCTGTATATGGTACGGTAGTATGGTAGTTGTCAACACAAACCAGACAAACTGTGAATCCTACAGTATCAAGAATTAACTCATTTATTCAATGACAATCATGTCATCATCTTCTGGAACATCATCATAACAATCCAATTCCTGAATTTCCTGGTGAAACATTGATGAGAGAGAAACATCGACCAGCTGCCTCTTGCACACCCTCTACTGGGGATGTGCCCGCAACCAATGTACATGCCCTTGCCCGGAATCAAACCTGGGGCTTTTCAGTCCGCAGACTGATGCTCTACCACTGAGCCAAACCAGTTTCGGCAATAGCACTGTCTTTAAATGAGTACTTTTGTCAAAGTAGCCTGCTCGCAGTGCATTTGCAATGCAACTGTCAGTGATTTTCTCCCATGAATTTTTCACCCAAGACACAACTTCTTGCAGTTTAGGTTTCACAAAGTTTCCACGCTGATTTCTCTCCATTCTATTTTCAGTGTAGTCATTAATTTCCATGTGAAAAGTGTCTTTGAATGGCTTGTTTATTGCAATATCAAGAGTCTGGAGATAGGCCGTCATTCCTGCAGGAATCATTATCTGATCTATTCTTTCATGAAGAAATGTCTTCATGTCTTTAGCGTGGTGAGTGCTGGCTGCATCCCAGACTAGCAGACCTCTTTGGCTCCCTTGCATAACAAGTGGCAGCATTAAATTGACCCACTTCCTTATAACTGCTTGTGTGGCCCAGGCTTTTTCAGTTTCAAGAATAAAAATGCCCCAAACACGTTCAATCTTTTCCTTCTGGCCCTTAGGAATGATTAAAGGTGGGATTTTAGTGTCATCCAGACAAATTGCCAAAATACAGGAAACACGTGCATTTTCATAAGCAGTGGAGGGAATGTACACTAAGGTGGCACCCCGTTATTCAATTGTTGTTTGAGATTATTGGCCCATAAACACTGCAGTTTCATCCATAGCAATCCTGTTGGAAAGATTGTATTTAGAGAAGTCAGCATCATCAACAAAGGACTTGAATGCAAGTACTCGCTTAATAACTTGAGTATCTTCAACCTAAGCAATGTTGTAGATCTTTTTAAATACAGTTCACTTCGCTGAAGAAAATTATCCAGCCAGTGTTGTGATGCTTTGAAGTCTCCGGGGGCTATGTCAAACTGTGGTGCCATTGCAAGGGCAAATTCTTGAATCTGAGCCCTATTCACAACCAAAGCCTTTGCTCTCCTGTCAACAACCCATTCACAGATCAGGTCTCCAGCTCGGAAAATAATGGTTGCCGACCTGATCCACACTTGTGCTTTTTAGCATTTCCCTTGTCCACTTGTTCAATGAGGTTACCATACTCTGCTCGCCATTTTCAGACCAATCAGATCCTCAACATCTTCTCTTTGCAGAAAGCAGTAAGATTTTGGCCCCAAGAGTCTTCCAAGATTCCTTTCTTGTACTCCACAGAGTAGCCTTTTCTTTTTGCGCTCATTTCTAGGGGTAAAAAAAAAGAATTGGGGTATGAAGGTGGGAGGAGGGGGATTACTTAAAATGACACAGGGGGATTAAAGGGGGGAATCAAAATGGCACAGGAGAATCAGAGGGGGGATTACCATTTTAGTAACCCCTTTTGATCCTCCTGTGTCATTTTGATTGCCCCCTCTGATCCTCCTGTGTCATTTTAAGTGATCCCCTCCCCCCACCCCTGTGCCACTGAACACCTTCACCAGACACCTCCCCTACCCCTTTATCAGACATTTACCCCCTGGGACTTGCCTGGGGTCTGTCACTGGGCTTTCTGGGGCCTGGATCTGGGCTGGAGCAGGGTCTGCCACTGACTGAGAACCTTCATCATCATGAGGGAGGCCGCGAGCATCAGGTAGTGTCATCAGAGACAGACCAGCACTCACCACCTTCGCCATGTCCCATCCACTCTAATCCTCCTGTTCTTCTACATGCAACTGCAAAAGTCTCCTCCTCTCTCCTGCCCCGCGCTCACTGGTCACTCCAACCTCCACTCTGCCTCCACACAGCAGTGAAGTCAGGACACTGCATAACGTCACTGGTTGCTAAATGCCATTCGGGGCGGCCCTAGCAACCAGTTTACAGTAAATTAATTTTCATTCTGAGACAGAGCCTGGGGGGGGGGCTTATTTTCAGGGGATGCCTTATATTTCACTCAGAAGGAAACCTGTAAGTAGGTCTTATTTTCGGAGGATGTTTTATTTTCGGGGAAACACAGTGCCATTTGCCACAGGATGGGTGAACCTGGAGAGCATTCTGGTAAGCAAAATAAGCCAGTCAGAGAAATATAAATATCACATGATCTCACTTATTTATGGAATATAAAAAACATTATAAACTGATGAACAAAAATAGATACAGAGAGAAAGAAGTATAGAAAAGACTGTCAAACTACAGCAGGATGGTAGAGGAGGCTTGGAGGGGCGGGTAAAAGATCAACAGAAAAATTTGTATGATGCATATAAGCATAACTGATGTACCCAGACACTGGGTGGGATGTGAGGGCATGTGCTCAGGGATAGGGTGGCCGGGGTGAGGTCAATGGGGTAAAAAAAGGACAGATGTCCTACTTTTGTAATACTTTAAACCCATGGTCAGCAAACCACGGCTCATGAGCTACATGCAGCTCTTTGGTCCCTTGAGAGTGGCACTTCCACAAAATACCAAGTCTATTTTGAAGAAGCAGCATTAGAAGAAGAAAATTAGAAGAAATTTCAATCACTGTACTATTGATATTTGGCTCTGTTGACTAATGAGTTTGCTGACCACTGCTTTAAACAATACAAAATTCACAAAATAAATAAAATTCATTTATGTATAAATGTTGACCTGATGCCCAGTCTGTAGAAAAGCTTTTCTGTATTAAATGCTGCATTAATTAATTTTTTTTAAAGAAACGAAAAGAGAGGACCCAAATAAATAAAACCAGAAATGAAAGTGTAGATGTAGCCGAAACTGGTTTGGCTTAGTGGATAGAGCATCAGCCTACAGACTAAAGGGTCCCGGATTCAATTCAGGCCAAGGGGGCGTGCAAGAGGCACCTGATCGATGATTCTCTCTCATTGATGTTTCTGTTTCTCTCCCTTCCTCTCTGTAAAAAATCAATAAAATATATTTACCAAAAAAAAAGTGTAGATGTAAGCACTGACACCGCAGAATTACATAGGATTGTAAAGAAATACTATGAACAACTACGGTATTTCCCCGAAAATAACACATCCTCCAAAAATAAGACCTAGCGCATGGAAAGATAAGACATCCCCTGAAAATAAGACCTAGCACAACTTTGGGAGAAAAAAATAATATAATAAACTGTCTTATTTTGGGGGAAACAGGGTATATGTAACAATCTGGACAATGTGAATGAAATGGACAATTTCCTAGAAAAATAAAACCTCCCAAAATTAAAACATGAAGAAGCAGGAAACCTGAATAGGCCAATAACAACTGATGATATAGAAGAATTAATAAAAACCTCCCAACCAATAAAAGCCCATGTTCAGATGGCTTCACATGGAAATTTTATCAAACATTCAAAAGAGAACTAACACATATTTCTCAAACTATTAAAAGAAATCTAAGAGGAAGGAATACTTCCAAGCTCTTTTTATGAGGCTAGCACTACCCTAATTCCAAAACCAGACAAAGACACTAAAAAGAAAGAGAATTATAGGTAAATATCCCAGATTAATATACATTAAATCAACGAAATACTAGCAAATTTTATCCAGCATCTATAATAAAAGCATAATATGCTAATTAGGTCAGGCAGCCAAACGACCTTCCAGACATCATTTCAGATGTCCTGCTGAATGAAACTGTGGCAGTGGGGGATGAGGCAGAGTGGTTAGGAATGATCAGGTAGGAAAGCAGAGGCAGTTAGGGATAATCAGGCAGGCAGGCAAGTTGAATGATTAAGGGCAATCAGGCAGGTATGCAGAATGGTTAGGACTAATCAGGCAGTCAGGCAGTGGTTAGGAGCCAGCAGTTCCAGATTACAAGAGGGTGCAGGCTGGGCTGAGGGACTCCCTCTCCCCTGTTCACAAATTTCATGCACCAGGCCTCTAGTTATATTATAAAGATCATACACTATGATAAAGCTGGAGTTCTTCCAGGGATGCAAAGTTGGTACAATATTCACAAATCAATAAATGTGATATATCACATAAACAAATTTGAAAGACAAAAATCATATAATCAGATCATTAAATGCAGAAAAAGAATTAGACAAAATCCAACATCCATTTTTGATAAAAACTCTCAGCAAAGTGGGAATAGAAGGAGCATATCTCAATAGAGGGAGTGTATGGCAAACTTACAGTAAACATGGTCAATGGGCAAAAACTAAAACTATTTCTCCTAAAAACAGGAACAAGACAGGGATATCTGCTTTCACCACTCTTATTTAACACAAGACAAAATTTATGCACATAGGGGACAGGTCCCCTCAGCTCAGCCTGGACTTTTTCTAATCCGGGACCCCTTGGGGATGTCCAACTGTCAGTTTCGGCCTGAACCTAGGGCTGAAACTGCAGTTGGATATCCCTCTTACAATCTGGGACTAATGGCTCCTAACTGCTAACCTGCCTGCCTGCCTGATGGCCCTAATTTACCCCTCTACCATCCTGATCACCCCTAACTCTAACTGCCTCTGTCCCTAACTGACCCTCCTATCAGCCCAGTTGCCCCTATTGTCACCCCTGCTGGCCGGGAAGTCCCCAAATGCACTCCCTGCCAGCCTGTCACCCCCAACTCTTCCCCTGCCAGTCAGGTCATCCCCAATTGTCCCCCCAAGGCCTAATTGCACACAATTGTACCCCTGCCTGCCTGGTTGCCCCAAACAGCCCCTCCACTAGCCTTGTCACTCTCAACTGGCCCCTCTCCCCCCGTACCTGGTTGCCCCTCACTGCTGCCCCCCTCCATCCTGAATGCTCTCCAACTGCCCCCTTGCTGGCCTGGTTGCTCCTCAATGTTCCTCTCTGCTGGCTGGTCGCCCTTCACTGTCAATCCCTGCTGGCCTGGTCACCCCCAAACGACCCCCTGCCAGCCTGGTCACCACCAACTGCCCTCCTCGCCCCTCTGGACTGGTTGCCCCTAACTATCCCCTTTGCTGGCCTGGTCACCCCTAGTTGCCCCCTCTGCTGGCCTGGTTGCTCCACACAACCTGCTGGTCAGTCATTTGTTTGTCTTGTGCTAAACCCCTGCTGGCCTGGTCGCCCCATGCAACCTGCTGGTCAGTTGTTTGGTTGTCCCTGGCTAAGCCTCCTGCCAGCCTTGTTGCCACTCGCAGCCTGCTGTTTGGTTGTTTCTGTGAGGGTGTATTAACCAGTTTTCATATTACCACTTCATTAGTACAGATTAGAAGCACATTGCACAAAATTTGTGCACTTGGATGATCTCTCAGCCCAGGCAGCACCCTCTCACAGTCCTTGGGGGGATGTAAGCTGGCAGTCAGATCTCCTTAATGCTGCTGTAGAGACGGGTGAGGCTCCCACCACTGCCAATGCGTTCACCAGCCTTGAGCCCTGTTTCTGGCTGAGCGGCACTGCCCCTGTGGGAACATACTGACCACCAGGGGGCAGCTCCTGCATTGAGCATCTGTACCCTGGTGATCAGTGCTTGTCATAGCAACCAGTCATTCCATTGTTTGGTAAATTTGCATATTAGCTTTTTATTATATAGGATAGATCTGGAAGACTTGCCACAGAGATCAGACAAGAGGAATAAATGAAAGGTATCCAGATTGGAAAGGAAGATGTAATACTCTCATTATTTGCAAATGATATGATATTGTACATATAAAATTCTAAAAACTCCATCAAAATAGTAGTAGATTTATGAAATGAATTTAGCAATGCAGCAGGATACAAAATCAACACCCCAAAATTGATGGATTTTTTATACATCAACAATGAATTATTAGAAAAAGAAATTAAACAAGTAATCTAATTTATCATTGTAACAAAAGTTAACATAATTAGGAATAAACTTAAAGAAGGTGGCAAAAGACCTGTCTGTATTCAGAAAACTACAGAATATTGAAAAAGAGAAAAAATATATAGACAAGTGGAAGAATATACCGTGATCATGAATTAGTAGAATCAACATCATTAAAATTTCCATACTACTCAAGTCAATCTACAGATTCAATGCAATCCCTATTAAAATACCAATAGCATATTCATAGATATAGCACAAATTCTCCAAAAATTTATATGGAACCCAAAAGACCCTAAATAGCCACAGCAATCTTAAGAAAGAATAACAAATTTGGAGAAATCATAATACCAGATTTCAAGTTATACTACAAACCCACCATAATTAAAACAGCCTGGTGCACAAGAACAGGCACAGAGATCAATAAAGATCAGTCGAGAGCAATATAACAGAATAGAGACCCCTTAAATTGACCCAAATCATTATACCCAATTAATATTTGACAAAGATGGCAAGAGTATACAGTGGAATGAAGACAGTCTGTTCAATAAATGGTGTTGGAAAAATTAGATACATGCAGAAAACTAAAACTATACCACCAACTTATAACATACACAAGAATAAACTCAAAATGAATAAAAGACTTAAATGTAAGTTGGGAAACCATAATCCTAGAATAAACCATAGACAGTAAAGTCTCAGACATCTCTCATAGCAGTACATTTATGGATAAATCCAGGGCCATCTGTGGCAAACTGAGGCTCGCAAGCCAAATGCAGCTCTCTGGCCCCATAAGTGTGGCTCTTCCACAAAATACCATGGCCTGAGAAAGTCTATTTTGAAGAAGTAGTATTAGAAGAAGTTTAAGTTTAAAAAATTTGGCTTTCAAAAGAAATTTCAATCATTATACTGTTGATATTTGGCTCTGTTGACTAATGAGTTTGCCGATCACTGTCCTAGGGCAAAGAAAACTAAGGATAAAATAAATAAATGGGACTACATCAAAATAAATATATTCTGGCTTGCAAAAAAAAGAAATCAACAAAATGAAAAGAGAACCCAGTGTATGGGAGAACATATTGTTAGTTCTACATCTTAAAAGGTTAGCTAATATACAAAATATATAAGGAACTCATACAATTTCACAAAAGGGAGGCAAAAAATCTAATTTAAAAATGGGCAAAGAGTTTCTTATGTGTACATGTCAGCAATGGTATTTCAGTTCAGATGGTGGTGGTGGCCCAGAAAGAAACTCTCTACAGACTGATTCATATGCCTTTCAGCATAACAATTATTGCTTGTCTCATTTTTTATTCTTTTAAGTATATTTCCAGTAGGACATGATCTCACTCATCTAGGGGAAATGGTGAACAATATAGACTGATGAACAAGAACAGACTCAGAGATAAGGAGCCATGGTTCAGACTGTTGGACCTCGAAGGTTGGGTAGGGACAAAAGGGAGAGATCAACCAAGGACTTATGTGCATACATATGAGCCTAACCAGTGATCAAGGACAATAGGGGAGTGGGGCATGCGTGGGGGGGGGTGGGAGTTTGGAATGGGGGGTTGAGGGCAAATATGTGATACCTTAATCAATAAATAAATTTTAAAAAATGGGCAAGGGTCCTAAATAGCCACTTCTTCAAAGAGGACATACAGATGGCCAAAAGTCATGAAAAAATTTTTCAAAGTCACTGAATGTCAGAGAAATGCAAATCAAAACAACAATGAGTTATCACCTCACACCTGTCAGAAAGCTACCATCAACAAATTAAGAAATGGCAAGTTTGGGGAGGATTTGAAGAAAAGGGAACCTTCGTACACTGCTGGTGGAAATGTAGACTGGTACACCCATTACAGAATACAGTATTGAGTTTCCTCAGAAATTAAATAGAGAACTGCCTTTTGAATTAGTGATCTCACTATTAGGAATATATCCTAAGAAACTTGAAATACCAGTCAGAAAGTATGTATGCATCCCTATGTTCATAGCAGCATAATTTACAATAGCTAAGATCTGGAAACAGTCCAAGTGCCCATCAGTAGATGAGCAGATAAAAAATCTGGGTAACATTTATACCATGGAATACTTTGCAGCAGTAAAAATAAAAAAAATATCTGACCCTTTGAGACAGCATAGAGTGACCTGGAGAGTATCATGCTAAATTAAATAACTCAGTCAGAGAAAGATAAGTATCACGTGATTTCACTTATATGTGGACTCTAAGTAACAAAATAAATTGATGAATGGAGTGAATCCAAAGACATGAAAGCATGGAACAGAGTGAAGAATCTCAGAGGGAAGGCAGGAAAGGAAATGTGGTGGGTAATCAACCAAGGATCCTGTGTGCATCTGTGCATAGCTCATAGACACAGACAATGGACAGTGAAGGCCTGGAGTTAGGGGATAGGATGGACTGGTGGGGGATAATGGGGAGAAAGGGGGAAATATATAATATTTTTAACCACAAATAATAATTATTATTATTTAAAAATATATTTTATTGATTTTTACAGAATGGAAGAGAGAGGGATAGTTAGAAACATCGATGAGAGAGATACATCGATCAGCTGCCTCTTGCACACTCCCTACTGGGGATGTGCCCACAAGCTAGGTACATGCCCTTGACCTGAATTGAACCTGGCACCCTTCAGTCCACAGGCTGACGCTCTATCCACTGAGCCAAACCGGTTTTGACAACCACAAATAATTATTAAAATAATAAAAGATGAGCTCTACAATAGAAATGGAAATTGTACCTCTGTAATATCTAATAATAGCAGTTGTTCATTTAATGATTTCTCTTAGTAGTCACTGTGCTAAATATTTTGACATAGTTTCTTATAGACTTGTGGTATAAAGCTTTTAAAATGGTCATTCATTCTGTTACAAATATACTGCTTTAAAACAAATATGTATTCTTTTAGTGTAAAAATTAATAAACTATCTTTATCTTTGAAATAAAATATTCACCAATTTGTGGTATATTTTTGTATTCTGTAAAATATTACCAAAGATACATTCTTGGAAAATTGACTTTTTGTTTTAGAACTGAAGCCAATGAGCTTATACCTCTATTTATTGAATGTGGAAAAAAATGTATTCATGTCAAGAATCTTGCTCTAGGTGTGTCATCATTAATGGATAGAAAAAGACTATGTGATGACCGTATGTGATCATTAAACCTCAGACCTCTATTACTGGTCTATCACTCTTATCCTTGCCAAAACCTTGTCTGACAATGTTCTGAAACAGCTTGCAGCAATTAATCAACTCAAGTCAGCTATTCCAGCTGATCCTTTCTGCAGATGGAAGATGGTGGGTTAGCTTTCCCAGATGTTTTACATATTTCTCTGAGCTCCACAGTCTCTAGAGTACATTTGCCTGCCAGTGGGTTTCAGGAGAAAGCATCTGCAATAATAAACATTTTCCCAGGAACATATGCTGTATGCAACTTAAATCTATCAGGCATAACAGAAATCTCTTGTACCTTAAGGGAATTAACACAGATTTGATTTTGCTAAAGGAGACAAACTTTATACTTTGAAAGAATGCCAAACAAACAGAAAATTGCAGTAGATGTGCTGACATCCCAATATTAGTGTAGATGTATTTCTAATCTTTTGTAGGATAAAATACCCAAACAGCAACTATACATATATAATTGCTATTCATGTGCCACATAATTCTGATGCTATTTATTTACTGATTTACTATAAGGCTTGAATCAATTCTTACACTTCAATGATGACTGATGACTATACTAAAATGATTTTTCAAGAAAATTGAATATGAAACAATGTCAAAGACAATATTATCAACTTGGTGTTTGTTTTCCCTTGCATTTCTATCCTGTTTTTTCTTTATTGATTAAGGTATTACATATGTGTCTTTATCCCTGACTCCCCATACTCATGCTCTCACCCCACTGTTGTCTGTGTCCATTGGTTAGGCTTATATGCATGCATACAAATCTTTTGGTTGATCTCTTCCCCTTACTCCCCACTCCCACTCCCCAGGGAGTTTAGGAGCCGGCTGGGCAGAGCTTGGCTGCATTCACGGGGCATGGGCTAACTGGCATCAGACAGTTTGTGGAGTTCATGGCTGAGGTAGCCTCACTTGTGACCAGAGGGATAGATGCACAAGCCCAGGTTAGTAGTACACCCGCTCCCACACACACCCGAGTCTGAACCCGGAGAGCAGCCATCCTCGCCCAGCAGATGGAGAATGCAATGAGTGACCTTTCAGGCTGACATTCTGTAGGTCTGTTTACTGCTAACAGGCAGAAAATGGAGAATCTTTATTCCTGGGTAATTGCTATGCATATTTTAAATAAAAGGAAGTGGTAACCTTTGCATTTTCAGCTTTTCAAAGAATCGTGTCTGAAAAGTAATTACTTTAAGCCGATACCTACCTTCCCCTACCTTCCTCTGAGGTTTGATGGTCTGATGAATCCTTTCTCTGTCTCTGGATCTGTTTTTGTTAATCAGTTTATGTTGTTCATTATATTCCACAAATGAGTGAGATCATGTGATATTTATCTTTCTCTGAATAACTTATTTAGCTTAGCATAATGCTCTCCAGGCCCATCCATGATATTGCAAATAGTAGGATTGCCTTGATTTTTACCACAGTATAGTATTTCATTGTGAAGATGTACCACAAGTTTTTAATCCACTCATCTGCTGATGGGCACTTAGGCTGTTTCCAAATCTTAGATATATCAAGACCAGATATCAAGCTATATTACAAAGCCACTCTTCTCAAATCTGCTTGGTACTGGCACAAGAATAGACATATAAACCAATGGAATAGGATAAAGAACCCAGAAATTGACCCAAAACACTATACTCAATTAATATTTGACAAAAGAGGCAAAAGCATTCCTTGGAGTCAAGACAGTCTCTTCATTAAATTGTGTTGAGAAAATTGGACAGATACATGCAAAAGAATGAAACTAGACCACCAACTTACACCATTCACAAAAAGAAACTCAAAATGGATAAAGGACTTAAACATAAGATGGGAAACCATAAAAATCTTAAAGGAATCCATAGGCAGCAAAATCTTAGACATATGCCAAAGCAATATCTTCACTGATACAGCTCCTAGAGCAATGGAAACTAAGGAGAAAATAAACAAATGGGACTACATGAAAACAAAAAGCTTCTGTACAGCAAAAGAAACCATTAACAAAACAACAAGAAAGCCCACAGCATGGGAGAACATATTTGCCAATGTTATCTGCTGTAAGGGTTCAATCTCCATCATTTACAGGGAAATCATAGAACTTAATAAAAGTGCGGTAAACAAGCCAATCAAAATATGGGTAATGGATCTAAATAGACATTTTTTGAAAGAGGACATTCAGAAAGCCTAGATATATATGAAAACATACTCAAAGTCACTAATCATCCAAAAGATGCAAATCAAAACAACAATGTGGTACCATCTCACACCTGGCAGAATGGCTATCATCAACAAATCAACAAAAGACAAGTACTGGTGAGGAGGTGGAGAAAAATGAACCTTTGTGCAGTGCTAGTGGGAATGCAGACTAGTGCAGCCATTGTGTACAGTATGGAGTTTCCTCAAAATGTTGAAAATGGAACACCCATTTGACCCAGGGTTCCCACTTCTAGGAATATATCCCAAGAAACTAAAAACATCAATCAGAAAAGATATATGCACCCATATGTTCATAGCAACATAATTTGTAATAGCTAAGATTTGGAAATATCCATCCACCTTTTAATTTTCAGTTGAAAACACTAAACTCTGATGTCACTTTAGAAGCCTCTCCTCAGGCTTAACAATTTTCCCCCCTTCTGTGCACATGTTGCAGTTGTATGCTTATCTGGCTTGGCCTGGTGCTCCTTGTCAAAATTTTTTGTCTTGCCAAATAGAATCTAAGTTTAATGTTTCCTATGTGCCTTGATTTTAGTGAGTACTCAATAAATATTCTTTAATTAAATAGCTGTAGGTGTTGAGACATACATATTAGACAATTCTTTGATGATCAGTTTGTTGATACTTTGAGCAATGAGGATAAATGTCTTTCTTGTTACTCTGTCAAATAAATAAGGAAATTAAAAGTGATTATAAATGTAAACAAATTTCTTTCCTCAAAATAGAAATAAATAAAATAAAATATTATAATTTTATGGTTCATAATACTATTCATAATTCAGTGAGTTATTTGTTGAAGTCCTTCAACCTTGGTTGAAAAGCAAGAAATCACATTTGTATTCATTTAAAAGGGGAATATATAGAAATAGAGAAATAACAAACACCTGGCTTAAATAATTTAGACCAGGAGGGAGGCTGCCTGGTGGAGGGTGATCTGGCTGCCACACTTGGTTGTCTGGATTAGAAGGTGAGACAGAAAGGCTGTGGTCTAGGTCTGAAGCTCCAGGAAGAAAACCAGGCAGGCCTCTACTTCTTTGGTTCTGTACATCTGCAAGAGAATGAAAATCTCAGCTTACATTTAAATTCAGACCCTTACATTTAGTTTTACTCATAATATTTGTTTCTTCTTAATTCAGTGGGTAGATTCTCTCCTGCTGCCCTTCACTTCATGTTTTTGGGAAAATGCTTTTTTATTGTCTAAAGTTTTACATATATATGTCAACTTTTTCCCAGATTGACACCCCGCCCTGGCAATTCCCACCCCCCTAAAGCAAGTTCCTATTGCCCCAGTGCCTAAATCCATTGTTTATGCTAATATGCATGCATATAAGTCCATTGGTTGATCTCTAACTCTCCCAGTCCCACTTCCCTTGCCATTTGCTCTGGATCTATTTTTGTTCATTAGTTTATGTTGATCATTATATCCTACATATGAGTGACTATGTGATGTTTATCTTTCTCCAACTGGCTTATTTCACTTAGCATAATTCTCTCCAGTTCCATCCAGGCTATTGCAAATGGTAAAAGTTACTTCTTTTTATATCTGCATAGTATTTCACTGTATAGATGTACCACAGTTTTTCAATCCACTCATCTTCTGATGGGCACTTAGTTTTTTTCCAAATCTTAGCTATTGTAAATGGTGCTGCTATAAACATAGGGGTGCATATATCCTTTCTGATTGGTGTTTCTGGTTTCTTGGGATATAGTCCTAGAAGTGTTATTAAGGGTCAACTGGGAATTCCCTTTTTAATTTTATTAAGGAAATTCCATACTATCTTTCACAGTGGCTGGAGCAGTTTGCATTCTCACCAGCAGTGCATGAGGGTTCATTTTTCTCCACTTCCTTACCAGCACTTGTCTTTTGTTGATTTGTTTATGATAGCCATTCTGACAGGTGTGAGATGGTATTTTATGGTAGTTTTGATTTGCATTTCTTGGATGACTGGTGTCTTTGAGCATATTTTCATATGATTCATAGCCAGAAAAGTGTCCTCTTTCAAAAAGTATCTATTTAAGTTTTTTGCCTATTTTTTTATTGGATTGTTTATCATTCTTTTGTTAAGTTGTATGAGTTCCCTGTACATTTTGGAGATGAAACCTTAATTTGAAATAGCATTGGCAAATATGTTCTCCCATACAGTGGGCTTTACTTTATTTTTTTTCCTTTTCACTGTCACTACCACTTGCTCCCTAAAACAGAGAAAATCAATGTAGAAGATTGCTAGTAATAGATATGAGGAAAATTGGGGCAAAGTACATGATTTTTTAAGTTGTATTTTTGAAGGCATTAAAGACTTCTGTTCAAAGAGCTAAAAAATTATAAACTACAAACAAAATGGGAATTGTAAAAGGATATTTTTTACTTGTAAAAGGATAACCTCAAATATAGGTTTTGAATCATATTATGACTTTCAAGGCACATTCTTTCTCCCCCAAATATTATGAGGGTGTCTCATAATTTGAAGAATACTTTGCATCCTTATCAATCATACTGTGATGACTAAATTTAATTCAGTGCTTCTTATCCTTTAACCAGCACCTGAACCACTGGAGAGCTTGTGATAATAAGATATCTGGGCCCCACTCCAGAGTTTCTGATTTAGTTGTTGGGGTAGGGCTTGAGAATTTATATTTTTAATAAGCTCCCAGATAAGCTAATACTGCTGGTCTGATGATATACTTTGAGAACTAATTGTTTAATTCTATATACTATGAGAATATTCATAACTAATTTATGGGCTTCTTTAGGACAATACAATATCTAATATCTAACATTAGCTCTCAGTATTTTATATAAAAGCAATAAAAATTAAAAATATTTTTATTGATTTAAAAAGAAATGCACCTATTGGTGCATTCTTTGATTGATTCATGTATGTTCCTTGATTGGGGATTGAACTTGCAATTTTGATTTGAATTGAACTTGCAAACTAAACTATCCGGCCAGGATTAAATTTTTATTTCACAATGTGAATCACTTTGTAGCTCACCTAATATTACAAAATATAAAATAATTACAGATTTCTATAATGTTTGGATATTTTTTGGAGAATTACCTGTTTTTTGTATTAGTACCAGGTAAAAATGTTGCTTTTTCAATTATATCTTAGATTGAAATTTGGAGATTGCTATTTCCCCTGTATTAATTTGGAGCCTGTGCCAAATTGTGCATAAACCCTAATAAGAGATGCATGCAATAGCATTCTTCTTTGTTAAAGAATAGAAATAATTCTTTCTATGATTATTTTTCCTTTTTCTATCATATGCCTGTCATTTGGATACTTCCCTCAATAGATACCTTTTTTTTTTTTTTAAATTATCAGTGTTTTTACTTCTCATTTATTAATCCATTAATTAACAAGTTATCACCTGTGCATTCATTTTGTTTATCAATACTATGAGTGTAGATATGGATTAAGATTCATGACTAGCAAGGTAGGAATAGAAGGATCATACCTCAACATAATAAAATACATATTTGCAAACACACAACCAAAATCATACTCAGTGGGCAAAAACTAAAACCATTTCCCTTAAGAACAGGAACAAGACACGGATACCCACTTTCACCACTCCTGTTCAACAGAGTACTGGAAGTACTAGCTATTGTGATCAGACAAGAAAAAGAAAAAGAAATAAATTCCATCTGAATTGGAAAAGAAGAAGTAAAATTGTCCTTATTCACAGATGACATGATATTGTACATAAAAAAATCTGTAAAGACTCCATCAAAAATTATTGGACTTAATAAATAAATTCAGAGATATAAAAAATTAATGTCAAGAAATCTATTACATTTCTATACACCAATAGTGAATTTATAGAAAGACAGGTGAGAAAGCAAGATGGCGGCATAGGTAAATGCCTAAACTGCTGCCGCACACAACAAATTTAAAACTACAACTAAAAGACAAAATGGACATCACCACAGGAAGGCTGACTGAGTGGAAATTCTACAACCAGTAGGAAAGAGAAAAGCACATGAGACTCAGAGGAGCTGCAAGAGGCAGAGGTACTGAGATGTGTGTGCAGATAGGACTGGCAACCGAGTACGTGGCTGGCTTTCTGAAGCTGGAAAGAGACAAAAGCTCCCGACTGCGCTGAACTCCAGTTCTGGGCGAGACTCTGGGGACCCAGATTTATGCGTGGTGAAATTGAACTGTCAGGAAAGAGAAAAGCACACTGAGACTCAGAGGAACTGCTGAAGGCAGAGGTACCGAGGCACGTGTACAGGGAGGGCCAGCAACTGTGTACTAGGCTGGCTTTCTCAAGCGGAAGGGAGAAAAAAGCTCCTGACTGCACTGAACTCCAGTTCCAGGTGAAACTCTGGGGACCCAGACTCATTCAGGGAGAAACTGGACAGTCTGGCAGTGGGTGAATTCGAGGGTGGTTTTCTCTTAGAGGTGCTTGCTGCTATTACTATGGGATACTGAGACACAGGGGCCTATTAGGGCAGGGCTAACAGGAAACCAATGCTGTCTACTCCACTATGAGACTCTACCCCATCCAAGCTGAGCATAGAGGCTTTTGCAAGTCTTGTCTCATAAGGGTGTGTCAAGCACAGAAGTTCTCCCAGTGTAGACACAGCTGATCCTCACAACAAATTGGCCTGGACGTCAATTCCTCCCAATGATACCAACAACAATCAAGGCTTGACTACAATAAGACTGTGCACACAGCCTACAAAGGGGTGCACCAAGGGTGTCTACCTTAGGTAACTGGGAAGGCTAAACCACTGGGCCCTATAGGACACCTACTACACAAAGACACTCTATCAACTCAGGGAAGCAGCCAAAATGCAGAGACAAAGAAACAGGTCACAAATGAAAGAAATGGAATAAAGCAAACAACTGGATATAGAGTCCAAAACCATGGTTATAAGGTTTTTCAATAATTTTTAGAAAAGGCCAATAAATTTAGTGAGACTCTTGAGGATATAAAAAAGGACCATTAAAATCCCAATGGCATATTTCACAGATCTAGAACGAACTTTCTAAAAATTCATCTGGAATAAAAAATGAAAAGACCCCAAATAGCTGCAGCAATCGTGAGAAAGAAGAACAAAGTAGGTGGGATCTCAATACCAGATTTCAAGCTGTATTACAAAGCTATTATTCTCAAAACAGCCTGGCACTGGCAAAGGAACAGACATATAGATAAATGAAATAGAATAGAGAACCCAGATATCTACCTAAACACTATGCTCAATTCATATTCAACAAAGGAGACATGAACATACAATGGAGTCAAGACAGTCTCTTAAAAAAGTGGTATTGGAAAAATTGGACAGATAGATGGGAAAAAATGAAACTAGACCACCAACTTATACCATACGCAAAAATTAACTCAAAATGGATACAGGACTTAAACATAAGATGGGAAACCATAAAAATACTAGATAGCAAAATCTCAGACATATGCCAAAGCAATTTCTTCACCTATACTGCTTCTAGGGCAATGGACACTAAAGAGAAAATAAACAAAGGGGACTACATCAAAATAAAAAGCTTTTGCACAACAAAATACATCAACAAAACAACATGAAAGCCCATGTTTGCCAATGTTATCAATGATAAAGTTTTAATCTCTAACATTTACAGTAACTCGTGGAACTTAACAAAAGGAAAGTAAATAACCCACTCAAAAAATGGGCAACAGACTTAAATAGATACTTTTCAAAAGAGGACATTTGAGGTCCAAGAGTCATGAAAACATCCTCAAAGTACTAATCATCAGAGAGATGCAAATCAAAACAACAATGTGGTACCATCTCACACCTGTCAATTGTTATCTTCAACAAGTCAATAAAGGACAAATGCTGGCGAGGATGCGGAGAAAAAGGAACCCTTGTGCACTGCTGGTGGAATGCAGATTGGTGCAGCCACTGTGAATATTATGGAGATTCCTCAAAAACTAAAAATTGAACTCTAATTTGACCCAGTGATCCCACTCCTAGGAATATATCTCAAGAAACAAGAAACACCAATTAGAAAGGATATATGCACCCCTATGTTCATACCAGCACAATTCACCATAGCTAAGATTTGGAAACAGCCTAACTGCCCATCATCAGATGAGTGGATTGAAAAATTGTGGTACTTCTACATAATGAAATACTATGCTATGGTAAAAAAAAAAAAAAAAAAAAAAAAAAAAAAAAAAAAAGGAGTTCTTACCATTTGCAACAGCATGGATGGCATTATTCTAAGTGAAATAAGCCAGTCAGAGAAAGATAAATATCAAATGATCTCACTCATTTATCGAATATAATGAACAACATAAACTGATGAACAAAAACAGATTCAGTGACAGAGAAATATCAATCAGACCATCAAATATCAGAGGGAAGGTAGGGGAGAGTGGTGGTAAGGGGGTAAGATCAACCAAAGAATTTGTATGCATGCATAAGAAGCCTAACCAACGGGGCTAATGGGGAGATAAGGAAACATATGTAATACCTTAATCAATAAAAATTGTTTTAAAAAAGAATTACATACATGTATCACCAAAAAAAAGATTATGATTTTTCACATACTAGAGGAGCCATTATAAAGACAAATATTTCAGACTATTCTAAAGACATATAAATAGAAAGGACAAAGAAAATGGTTCTGGTTTAGTACAAGAAAAAAATTTGTTCCAATTTCACACAGATTTGAGCAAGTATCTTTATACATATACTGAAATTAGTGTGACAGCTATATAATTCACAATAAATTAGAATGATTTCTCTTCAGTGAGATTCAAATTCATATTAAGTTGTATCTGTGCATGTGGAAGGGGTGTTTTCTGAATCTTAAAATCTCTAAACAATAAATTTGGAAAAGGACTGAATTGCCTTTGGAATTACTAAGTTCCTCATTTATAAGAGAATTCCACTTTATCCCAGGTGAGCACATAGAGATATATTTTTAAAAAAAATATGTTTTATTGATTTTTTACAGAGAGGAAGAGAGAGAGAGATAGAGAGTTAGAAACGTTGATGAGAGAGAAACATCAACCAGCTGCCTTCTGTACACCCCAACCGGGGATGTGCCCGCAACCAATGTACATGCCCTTGACCGGAATCGAACCTGGGACCTTTCAGTCCACAGACCAACTCTCTACCACTGAGCCAAACCGGTTTCAGCCACATAGGGATATTTTTAAAAAATCACAAAAAAAACTGGCAATTAAGCATCAACAAAATGGTCCCTTGAACATTGACACAAATTGTTTCTGGTAACAGGAGGTTATTAAGGCTCTGTGTAGGTATGCTGTTAAAGAGGAACAATAGCAAATTGTTCTTTTATTTATTTATTTATTTATTTATTTAACCTTAAGGTAACAAAAATAGACAAAGACAGCTGTTTGTATTGCTCTGTGGCATTTAGAATTTGGACAAGCATCAGGGTTAAGACCATGTGGAAACAAACTTTTTTAAAATTTATTTTGCCCTACTAAAATAAAGCTCCATACCCATAACATAGCGGTTTGCTTCCCACAAGGACTCCATACTGAATTTCTCTCAGATATGAGCAGACACAGAGGATAGAAGCTTTAGAACTGACTTCTCTTCCACTTTAGAAGGAGCCTAAAAGGGACCCTAAGTGGTAACCTGAGAGAAAGACTACATAGCACTACATCTCATTTGGGAGAGGAGTTAATGGTTAGTGTAGTAATAACTGCTGAAAAATAACAGGTAACAAACATCTTTTCTTCAGTATTAGTGCCAAAGCCCTGTTGCCATTGACTTTTAGAGAAACACAGGCAAAATTGTGATCTAGGGACAAATATTTTATGATGATAAAATAAAGAATAGAGCTTTTTGGGAGTTAAGGTTCATCACTAATGACTAGAAATGGAACTTTATGAAGTACTAACTAGAAATGTTCTATATCTTGATCTTGGTGGTAGTTACACAAGTGCATCTTATTTAAAAACCATACAGCTTAAGTCGGATGCTCATTATGTACTTTACTGTTCTAATGTTATCCTTTAATTAAAAAACACACATGTAGGAATCAATTTCTAATAATAGCTAGTAGAAGATAGTTAGATTATCTCTGTCAATGTTACTATTAAAAAGGGTTAGAAAATTACTCTAATTTTATCATGTAATCTATGTCTGCTGTAACAAAATGTAGTAGGTTAGTGAGTGTCTGTCAAGTGGCTCTACATTCCTGACCTGGATCTGTATAGCTTCTTAGACCTCACAGCAGGTCCAGAGGAATTAATGTGCATGGGCCCACAGCAGATCATGTCCAAAGTCTTTATTCATTAGTAGCTCCAGTAGCTGAAGACTTTTGGGGTCCCTATTTTGAGATCACTTACTTCATCTTCTGGGATTGCAGTTCACATTGGAGCACCCTTTAGAAAGATCTTTTATCAGGTTTGAACATCCATGAAAATACATTTTTCTCAAACTTGAAGAAGTTTCATACCAACCTGTTTTTAAATTGTGTTTACTTACCCTAACAGGGGGCTTCAGAATACACAAATACTTCTTCAGTTCTAATATCTAGTATTCAGACTATGCTTTTATTTAGTGGTTCCAATTGAACTGCCTACAAAATGTGTGAAATATCCAATAAGCCTGTATTCCCTGGGAAAATTATAATTGCCAATATAGTTCATGAGCCAGAGAACATTCATAACATTACAAATAATGTCTTTAAACATATCTGAAGAAAAATTTCCACAAAACTGTTTAAGTAAATAATGATGATAATTCAACTTGCCACCTCAAACATGATTTCTAAATCAAAAGAATGCTCATTTTTATTCCCTTTAAGCAGTTTAGGGGTTCTAAAAGGTATTTTTCCCACTCCATAGGTTATTTTGAGTTGGTTGCAGGAATTTTAGTTTTCCACCAGAAGTTTACCTCTAGTGTTGAGCACTTATCATTAATGAACTTCATTGCTTTCTTGGTAGGTTGATCAGGTAGGTTAATCATATTCTGATCGTAGTGTTGCTTTCTAGTCACAAGTTTCTTCAAAGATCAGACAACCTGATAAAGAAGAAACTCCTTTGAATTTCCATCTGGCTTTGAATTTCTATCTACTATTTTAAAAATGTATAACTAGCTCATAAATATTTCAAGTACTCTGCAACTCTACCTTTCAGGCTATAGTTTTGTGATTCTTATTTTATAAAGTGATGAAGTGTTTTGAACTGTTAGTGTTAATCTTAAGTGAAAGAAAAGACATGCCAAGATATTTTTGTTTGTGTTCAGTGTAAAAATGAAGTGTACATATTAAAATGAATGATCTTGATGTCGCAAGCCTATATTTTATAATTTGTTTGAGCTTTTTCAATGATACTCAGGGACTAGCATACATTATAATAAAAAGTTACATTGTTTGTTCCATATTAAATAGCATCCGATGTGTATTCTGATGAAAGAAGCATGCACATTTCTTTGAATGGATCATTAATTTAATTTAGGATATTTTAACCTACTTGTAACTAGGTTAGGTTTCCACCAATTATTAATCATAGTTCTTCATGATAAAAGTTTTTATTATAGCTTAGAGTTTAATGGCTTGTTCTGATGATGGAATGAAAGCACATTGCAATTTCATTTTTATATAATTTCACAAGTGTTTTTAGTAAGGTTGCAATTCATTACCTCAAAAAAACAATGATATCTCTTGTCTTTTAAAGTTCTTTAAAGTAAAAAAATTAAATAACACTAATGATATTTATACAATTTCAGGGATTTGAGGAAAACCTTACCAGCTCCCTCATCCAGAACCTAATTAACCTGCTTGTTTTAGTTATTTTTGTGTATATATATATAATTTACTATCAAAGACATTTTGAAAGTATTTTTTTATTTGTAATTCAGAAATATTTAATTCAAGTCCATTAGATTTTTAAAATTTACTGATAACATATGTTGAGTTCATTATAATAAATGTCTGTATAACCTATTTTCAGCAACAAATGGAAAAAATTTTAAACACTGAACTGTACTTTAACACTTTTTAACTTATGTGTGAAAAGTTATCTTCAAATCCTTTTAAACTTGGAAGATCAACCTGTTCTTGTGTTTGGCATTAAATATTTCCATTCTAAATTTTACTATGAAGCTTTTCTTATTAACTCACTGTTTATATTCATGGTATCTAACACATTGTTTAGAGCTTAACCTTTACATTCTATCAGAGAGAGTGTGTTTTTTTATTTATTTAATCCAATATGCTCCTTGGAGTTAAAACTTAAAAAAATTAAAGTATCAATCTCTAGATTTTTAGTCATAATATGAAGGAAAATTTATTAGCCAGCTATATTGCTCTTACCTTTAGCGGCCATGAAGATTTCTGAGTCACGTCTTCAAAGACGGCCAGGTGAAAAGAAAAAGCTTTTCTTGTTGCAGCAAAGAGAGGAAACATGGCATGAATAAAACTTTAGAAGGTGTCTGTCTGCTCCATGTCAACTTACAAATAACAGAGGAAAGAAAAGCCTCATTCAGCCTCCAGAGAGCTGTATTTCGTCACTTTGAACAACAAGGAAAGATGAAGCCACCACCAAAGGTAAACACTACTCAGAAACCATCATATTACTTGGTGACTGAAGGAACAATTTAAAAATAATGAAAACCAGAAAAGAAAATATATAACACTCATTTCAAAAGTGTAGTGTTTTTGTGTTCCTTGGAGTATATACTTTTGTTTTCACTATACATTAGACATATTTTATTTTCCTTGTTTCTATAAATCTCCTGTGCTAGAGTCATGATAAAATATTCTATCATGTATAATTTTCTGATAGTTCTACGTACAATATTTTATATTTTGAAAATGTTTGAACATGAACTTTCTTGTTTTTCTCTTGAGATTTCTACTCACTCTTTCCCCGAAAACAAATTAAAAGAGCATGTATCCCTTTCTACTTATGTACATAAATAAATCTTTACTTTCATTTTGTAATTGAATTTGATGAATCAGAGACATTTGGAAATATAAACCTTTGATAACTTTGCAGTTCATTGGAACATACAGGTGATATTTAACTGTACTGCATACAGAGAAGGGAAAAGCACTGAAACCAGGCAGCTCACATTTCTAAATGCAGCTGACCAGGTCAACACGGAAATTTTGCTCACCAAGTCAAATGCCCTGGATGGCACAATTTGCAAAAGTTGAAGTTGCGTGATATACTGCATTATCAGCAACCATCTCTACTTCTAAAAATAGTAAAGCAGCCTGAGACAGCATAAAAAATGATGAAAAATTATAAAGTCAGCCTCACAGGTTATAGATATCCAAAAGTTCAGTTTCTTCTTATTTGTCAAAGAGATTTCTTTTTACTATTGTTGTTTTGAAATGTTCAGGATTAAAAATTTGCTATTGTTTGAATTGTAGGAAAATTATATAAAATGATCAGTATTTTTAAATTAAATTATATGTTTGCTAAATTTCTCAATGTTTGTTATGGGCGTTTGGAAACACTTTATTCTAAAAACAAAAAACAAACAAAAAAACACCCCCCTAAATTGTTGTCAACACTATCAAACCTGGCATTTTAAATTATGGTCATAATTGATAAGTTAATTTATACTTTCTCTAGAGCATCAATTTGAAATTAAAAAATAAAAGTCTAAGTGAATTAAACATATATTTTGACTTGTACAAAGCCAACCATCTATGTATTTATATTGACCATATGACTGACTGAAGGAATCTTTGAATATTTAACCTGCAACAGAGACTTCCCAGGCCATCTAACTTGGTAAAGATTAGACACTGCCCATTTCTTTTTTCATGCTTTCTCCCTAAGTTTGCCAAAGACCCAGCAGATACCAACTTGAAGTTTTATTTCTTCTTTCTTCTACTCTTTTCTGTTTGTCAGCCTTTCTCTAAGTCATATTCACAAATCTTCCTTAATGGATCTCTCAGATGTTCATGTGTCCTGTTAATGTGTGCTCCTGCAGTTATGTGATGTTTCTCCAGGAGCTGGCCCCACCTCTTTTCCTGCTGCTGTTGCTGCTGCCCTTCACCTTCACAGTACACTCAGTCCTCCTCTCCAAACATCTCCCACCTCCAAAGAAGATCCAGGACCACCATTTATCACTCAAAATGGTCACTGCATCTTCATCTCTCACTATGAAACAGTTGGCTTTTTCAAGCAGTTTCAGTATCAGTTTCACTCTGCCATCAGGTTGCAGATTTCTGTTCCGCTCCCTTAATTCCAGGAAATATGCAAATATGTTTAACATACATAATCCAAGGCTTGAAGGTAACAGTTGGAATGCAGTACTAGAAAAAACGACTTACAAGTGAAAATAGGCACACAGAGGTCTCAGGAAAATTAGCTACCCTCTTTCTCCTGAGCTTCTGCTCTGCTGCTTGGCATGCTCATTTCTCAGGTTGTTGGGCTTTGTCTGTCCCTGTCCCTCTTGAAAGAGGGGCCTCTGTATTTTCACTCTCTTTCCATTTTTGCCAAGAGAAAATAGAAAAAAATCACATCATAATCTCACCACCATTGATTCTTGCCCATGGCCTTTTTGCAGGGCATGCCATCACTATTTTTGAAGGTCTATTCATTCAATATTACATCATTAAACAGAATTTCCCTATTACTTAATTATTTAACAGCTAGATATTTGAATTAAATTTTCATAACAGAAAGGTTCACAAATTTAGTCTTTTTTAGTACAAAGGAAGAGACTGCCGGTTTATTTAAATATAGAGTGAGCAATATCCTGAGAGAATCCAAGATGGCTGCACAGGTAAACACCTAGCTGCAACCACACACAACAATTTCAATAAAATACAACTAAAATATAAAATGGACATTACCCACAACTACAGGAAAGTCGACTGACTGGAAATTCTACAACGAGAAGCAATGAGAAAACTAGAAGGAAGAGCGGAGGAGCTGAAAAAGCCTAAGGTACAAAGACAGAGTGCACGTGCATGTGGAGAGGACGTAGCCGGAGAAGAGGGGCGGCTGAGTGCCTGGCTGGCATTCCCTAGTGGGAAGGAGATAAAAGGTCCGACTGTGCTGAACCCCAGACCCGACAGCACTGAACCCCAGTTCTAGGCCAGACCCAGGGGACCCAAGCTCAAACAGAGGGAGCCGGGGCTGTGAGGCAAAATCCCAGGGGAGCGGCAAAAGGCAGAGCCCCCGGAGGCGCACACATTGAGTGCAGATAAGGGACGGTTGGCTGTGCCACAGGATTGCCCTGGTGGGAAGGAGACAAAAGCTCCAGACTGCTCTGAAGGCCACCTCCAACTCCACTTCCAACTGAACTTAACCCCAGTTCCGGGCTCATTGGGGGAGAGCCTAGACTGTTTGGTAGCAGGCAAAAATCGAGGGCACCTTTCTCTCAGAGGTGCTTGCAAGGAGTACTGGAGGACCCTGGGGATGACTGAGATTCAGGAGCTGCATAGGGCGGGGCTGATGGAAGCCAAGGCTGTAGGCTCCACCCTGAAACCCTGCCTCATTCAAGCAGAACACAGAGACTTTAAAGGCTACCAACTCAGGGAAGCTGCGAAAATGCTGAGATAAGAAAATAGATCACAAACGAAAGAAATGGAGGACAAAAAGTGACTGGATATAGAGTTCAAATCTACGCTTATAAGGATTTTCAAGAATTTCCTAGAAAATGTCGATAAGACCTATGAGGATATGAAAAGGGATCAACTAGAATTAATAAGGAATCAACAAGAAATGATAAGGGATCAACAAGAAATAAAGAAGACATTGTCTGAAATATAAAGTGATGCCTGTATAAAACAAAACAAGAACAGCAATGTGTTCCAGTTTGCATCCTCTGGGGCAAGGATGGTGGAATGAAGTAAAATGTTAGCCTACAAGTCAGGGACAGGACTAAGGACCAAAGATTGATGAACTAGTTTTAGGACTATTTATATAGTTTTATGGTTAGTCTGCCCATGGTTTTACTATAAAATTGTGTGTTTCTAAAAATCATGTATACAAACACATACATATATCCTATATAATAAAAGGCTAATATGCAAATCAACTGAACTGCAGAATGACCAGTCACTATGATGCACACTGACCAACAGGTGGCAGATGCTCAATGAAGTGCGCTCCCACAGGGGAAGCACCACTCAGCCAGAAGCCAGGTTCATGGCTGGTGAGCCCAGGGGTGGTGTTGGGAGCCTTTCCCACCTCTGCAGCAGTGCTAAGGATGTCCAACTACCGGACATCCCCAGAGGACTCCCAGACAGCAAGAGGGCACAGGCCCTGATGAGGGATCCTCACAGACTGCATGAATTTTGTGCACTGGGCCTCTAGTAAATATACATATGTCCATATGTAATCAAATAAACATGGAATGGGAGAGAATTATTTATTTTTCTTGAGTTATATAAATATTATTTTGGTAAAGTTCTAAAAAATATTTTATTCACTTGAAATTAATTTTTTAAAATTCATGATAATGCATGAAATTATATTTATTTTTAGTAACTGCATTTTATTACATTTTATGGATATAATAAATACAATTTTTGATCCTTGCCCTTTTAATGGACGTTTGGATTGTTTCTGTTTGTAAGATATTGGTCTTATGCACATTTGTAACTGTCCTTTGAAAGTATATGTCTGGAAAGAAAAATGCCAGCTTATGGGGTATGATGTTCTTTATCTTTACCAGATATTATCAAATAAATTTCAAAGGGTTTGTGCTAATTTACAAGCAACAGTAATGGATAAGCATTCTCTTTTCCACATTTCCCTTTCAAAACAGGCTTGGTTGGTCGAGTGAGAAATCAACAAGCGATATCCAGATATCAATCTATGAGAAGGAAGCATCCAGGCATCTTTTGTTATCATCTGAGTAATGTAAACATTTTGTTATCATCTGAGTAATTGTGTTTGTTTTCCTATCTTCCTATCATGCTATATCACATCAGAATAACTAAGAGCAATTTTTATAAATATCTGGTTTAAAAGTAATTCTATAAGTAAGAAGTGGTTCACAAATGAACTATAATCATATTGAATATTAAAGTAATATGCAAATTAACCATTACTCCGCAACAAAAATGGCAGCCCCCATAGCCACAAAATGGCAGGGTCTAGCCCCCTCAGCCCTGCTGCTGGAGTGTCCGGCCTGTCCACAAGAGCAGTGAGGCTGGATCTGTGTCCAGAGGGGGCAGATCCAGCCTCCCAGCTCAACCACTGCTGCAGTGTCTGGGCCTGTCAGCCCCACCGAGGTTGGGGGGAACCAAGCAGTAAAGCTTGATCAACCCCCAGACATGGCAGATAGAGCCTGGATATCAGGGCATGGAGGCTTCCTTAGCCAGGAGGCAACGGGAGCACCCCCAGGCTCGGCAGTCAGAGCCCAGACAGCAGGACATGGTGGCTTTGTTTGCAGGGTGATGGTGGGGGAAGCCCCAACCCAGCAAACAGAGTCAGTACAGCAGGGTTTGGAGACCTTAGCGTGGTGGCGATGGGAGCACTGCCAGGCTCAGCAGTCGGAGCCCAGAGAGCAAGGATTGGGAGTTTCCTTAGCACAGTGGCAGCAGGGAAGCCCCAGGCCCCCCAAACAGAACCCAGGTGCTTGGGAGCTTCCTTAGAGGAGAGGCAGTGGGAACACTCCCACGCCCAGCAGACAGAGTCCAGACAACAGGGTATGGGGACTTCCTTAGTGTGTTGATGTCTGCAAGCCTGGAAGACAGAGCACACTGAAGGGCATTGGGGCTTCCTTTGCATGGTGCATGATGAAGGCAGGCAGAGAGTGGAGAGAAGGGCATGGGGGATTCATCTCCATGACTGCAGCAAAACCTCCAGGCCCACAGAGAGCAGAGAACCAAAGGGAGTGGGCCTAAGCCATCAGTAGGACATCCTCTGAGAGCTCCTGGATTATATAGGGTGCAGGTTGGGCTGAGGGACCTCCATGCACAAATTTCATGCACCGGGTCTCTAGTTTAGTGATAAAATAACTCCTTTCATTCAGTGAATCTAATGGCCTGACCTCTTAAAATGTGAACCACAGAAATGCAGTATGCATAAATATTACCTCTGAATTTATAGTTTCTTGAATTAAATTTCTTATGAAACAAAGTAGATATGTATAAAGAAATTAATGAAGAAAATAAAAAAAATCTAGGGAGATAATATTGTTTTTATTTGTCCTTTATTGATTAAAATATTACATGTGTGTCCTTATCTTCCCATTTTCCCCCACCTTCCTCCCCACTCATGCCCTCACCTCCCCTCCCGGTGTCTATGCCCATTGGTTAGGCTGATATACATGTATATTAGTCCTTTGGTTAGAACTACAGTATTAGATATTAAATATCCAATCCCTTAATGTAGATGTGGAAGTTTCTTCCTTGGGAATGTGCAACTCTTGCAACCATTTATCACACTGTGCAAACTGCCTATCAGAATGCATTTTTTAAAACTATTTTATTCAAACCTATTAGAAGCCCAGTGCATCAAATTTGTGCACTCGGGAGCAGGGGGTTCCCTCATCTTGGCCTGTGCCCTCTTGCATTTGGGAGTCTGGGAGCCCTCCAGGGATGTCCAACTGAAGCTGGCAGTCAAACATCCTTAGTGCTGCTGTGGAGGCAGGAGGGCAGCACTTCCCCTGTGGGAGCACACTGATCACCAGGGGTCAGCTCCTGCATTGAGTGTCTGTGCCCAGCATAGTGACTGGTCATTCTGCCATCGGCCAAAACCACCTCTCTGTCATCTCCCGATGGGGTCCCAGATTTCAAGAGGGCACAGGCCAGGCCAAGGGCCCCCTCTGGTGTATGTTTAGGGCCAGGGAGGGACTGTGGGAGGACTCCAAAGTGTGCTTGGCCCATCTCACTTAGTCTTGATCAGCCAGACCCCAGCAGCAAGCTAGCCTATCAATTGGAGCGTCTGCCTCCTGGTGGTCATTGCTCATCATAGCAAGCAGTTAAGCAGTCTTAGCATATCATTAGCATATTATGCTTTTATTGGTTGAATGGCCAACTGGACGACTGGACTCTTAGCATATTAGGCTTTTATTAATAGGATTCTTTTGCTACAGTGCTTCATTCATTCATTCAATTAGCACGTAATAACTTTTTACTATAAGCATTATAGAGCATACTGAGATATAATGATACCACTTCCACACTTGGGGAACATGTACTCCAGAGGAGTATCAAAATAAAGGGATGCAATATTTTTATTTTTAGAAACTAGGTTACAATCCCTTAAGAATGCAATAATAATGTAAGTCATTCTCTCTTTGTAAAGCAAAACTAATTAGGACCAGTAATTCATCTTTTAAATGAGCAAATTTTGTTTCACACATACATGTCTAATTTTCCTTTCTTCTGTTCCTTTAAACAGAAAAATAACTATTAAGATATTCTTTCTTAAATAATGAAAGGATAGTAAACCAGATCATGCTTCTTAGCTGTTAGAAAGAGATGAATTTCTTACTCCTCTTTTTCGGCCTATTTAACAAGATATTGATTTTTTAAAAATTGAAAAAAAGGAAAATAATCCTGGATACAGAGAAGAAGAATCTGAGGAACTAAGACAAACTGGTTCTGGAGCAAATATATCAATAGTGGTTCCAATTTTCCAAGATAATATGGAAAAGACTCCTAATAAGAGTCCTCTGTACAGATCCAAGGGACAATGGTATCCCATAATCAATATTTGTAAAGCCCACTGCAGAAGCAAAAGTTTAGTTTATATATGAAAGTTCTTTTTAAAATTTCAGCCTTATACATTTTCTTTAGAAAAGACACTAAGTTTAATGAAATTCTTTGAAGTAATCTGTCTTTACAGTGCTCTGTCTTCTAGCATTTGCCTGATCTATAATGCATAATGTAAACTTTTTTTATGGCTCCTAATGATATTTTCCTTTAAAGTGTCTAAAAGAAAAGGGAATATTCTGAGAGGTTCTGACTTATTCTAAGCTATATTACTAGAAAAAGTGACATAAATTATTTGCAAAAACATTACAGACATATAACATATCAACAACTCTTTATTTAGATGTTCTAAGGGCATTGAACATTTTTTAAATATTTTATTGATTTTTTTACAGAGAGGAAGGGAGAGGGATAGAGAGCTAGAAACATCGATGAGAGAGACATCAACCAGCTGCCTCCTGCACACCCACTACTGGGGATGTGCCTGCAACCAAAGTACATGCCCTTGATGGGAATCGAACCTGGGACCTTTCAGTCCACAGGCCGACACTCTATCCACTGAGCCAAACCGGTTTCGGCCTGTTTAGTTTATTTTAAGAGGTTTAACTTTCATATATTTTAACTATCTTTAAGGTCTTGAGTTCAAAATCATATGAAACTCTTTCATATTTAAAATAAACAATCCCATTTTAATTAGTGCATTAAATTTTCTTTTTAAGTTCACTTGAATGATAATTATCTTTTCTTTTAAAGTAATGAATTTGATAAGATTTTTAAAGGTATCTTACAAAAAAATTCTAACTGTAAATGTATTCATGGTAATTTTCAAATTCCTTATGATTTCTCCCCTAAAGAATCTTAGAAAATTTGTAATAAAATTATAAAGCTGACTTGCATATTTACAAAATTTTGAATACCAAATATAGGCAACTCATAAAAAAAAAAAAAAAAAAAAAAAAAAAAAAAAAAAAAAAAAAAAAAAAAACACACTTATTTGTTCAATGGGTATTTGTGAATTGCCAGGTACACTGCATACCTCTAAGGAATTATTCTATTATTGAAAACAACTTGATGTCAAGTAAAATCTTGACATTCAATCCAGCCTTCTTTCTGTGCCTTCCAACTAACTTGTTTACTAAACACTTCCACATAAATGATGGTGCTTAAGCAAAAATGCTGCAAACACGCATTACATCCCCATCCTCCTACCCACACTGAGATGTGCTGCCTGTCATGAGATGAAATCTGCTTGAGTAAAGTCATATACATTATAGCAAGCATTCCAGATTCCTAAAAGGACCAAATACTTTGGCATTAATTCAATGTACTCTCTGTTTTCTCAAATATTCAAAATATACTATACATTTCCACTTTTTTGCGCTCTCTCATATATATATATATATATATATATATATATATATATATATTAGTTTGTAATTAAAATTTTTCCAAGTGAACTACAGACCATCAGTGTGATTGCATAAACACGCAGGTCCTTGCAGCAGCTCAGTTCTGGTACCTCTTCAGGTGCAAGGTCAGGTGGTCCTTTGTGGGAGAAGCTGCGGTTGCACACCCCGCACTGGAATGTTTTGGTCCTGGTCAAAGTGCTGGGACATTGGGCCTGCAAAGGAAACAATGCCATGACAACCCAGGACTTCTGGTCTGTTAGAGCTTTGGTCATAATGGTGGTACACCCTGGATCTTTATTATAGAGATAATAAAAGAGTAATATGCTAATTAGACAAAACATTCTTCCAGATAACCTTCTGGACAAAGCCACAGCAGCAGGGGTGAGACAGAGGCAGCTGCTGCAGCAGCAGGGGCCAACACTCTTTCACAAATTTTATGCATAAGGCCTCTAGTTTTGTCTATAAGCAAATGTCTGAACTGAGAAAAATGAATAAGATTTAGGATCTGTTCCTAACTTTAAGTTAAAGTCAATAGTGATTTGCACAAGGTATATTATTATATTTTTGGCATAACTATAATAATTCTTTGTTTCCTTGAAGTGAGGTCTATATAAGTATTATATTTTTTTGCTTTTAATTTTTAATTTTTTATTTTTTTATTAAATTATTATCTGTGTACATATTTTAACATTGCCCTTCCTTCCATGCATACCCTCCCTCCCCAGTGTTTTGGGTCCATTGGTTGTACTTATATGCATGTATACAAGTCCTTCAGTTGATCTCTTATCTCCCCCAAATCTCTCTACCCTCCCCGCTGTAATTTGACAGTCTGTTTGTTGCTTTACTGTCTTTATATCTATCTTTTGGTTCATCAGTTTATAATGTTTTTTATTATCCATAAATGAGTGAGGTCATGTGGTATTTCTTTCATTGACTGGCTTATTTCAATAAGCATGATGTTCTCCAATTTTATCCAGGTTGCTGCAAATGATGAGAATTCCTTCTTTTTTATGGCAGCATATTATTCTATTGTGTAGATGTATCATAGTTTTTGAATCCAATCATCTGTTGACGGGCACCTAGGCTGTTTCCAAATTCTAGCTATTATAGATTGTGCTGCTATGAACATAGGGGTGCATATATCCTTTCTGATTGGTGTTTGTAGTTTCTTGGGATATATTACTAGGAGTGGGATTACTGGGTCAAATGGGAGTTCCATTTTCAGTTTTTTGAGGAAACTCCATACTGTTCTCCTCAGTGGTTGCACCAGTCTGCATTCCCACCAGCAATGCACGAGAGTTCCTTTTTTTCTGCAAACTCGCCAACACTTGTCATTTGTTGATTTGGTGATGCTGGCTATTCTGACAGGTGTGAGATGGTACCACATTGTTGTTTTGATTTGCATCTCTTGGATAATTAGTGACTTTGAGCATGTTTTCATGTGCCTCTTGGCCTTCCTTCTGTCTTCCTTTGAAAATATTCTATTTAGGTCCATTGCCAATTTTTTAATTGGATCATTCATTTTCCTTATATTTAGTTGTAAAAGCTGTCTATAGATGTTGGAGATTAAACCTTTATCAGTGATGACATTTGCAAATATATTCTCCAATACAGTGGGCTTTCTTGTTGTTTTGTTGATGTTTTTTTTTGCTGTAAAAAAGCTTTTTATTTTGATGTAATCCCATTTGTTTATTTTTTCTTTAGCTTCCATTGCCCTAGAGGCAGAATCAGTGAAGAAGTTCATTTGGCATATGTCTGAGATTTTGCTGCCTGTGGATGCCTCTAGTATTTTTATGGTTTCCCGTCTGATGTTTAAGTCCTGTATCTATTTTGAGTTTATTTTTGTGTATGGTGTAAGTTGGTGATCTAGTTTCATTCTTTTGCATCTATCTGTCCAATTTTCCCAACACCATTTATTGAAGAAACTGTCTTGACTCTATTGTATATTCGTGCCTCCTTTATCAAATATTAATTGGGCATAGTGATTTGCATTGATATCTGGGTTCGCAATTCTATTCCATTGATCTATGTGTCTATTCTTGTGCAAGTACCAGGCTGTTTTGAGAACAGCGGCTTTGTAATACAGTTTGAAGTCTGGTATTGAGATCCCTCCTACTTTACTCTTCTTTCTCAGGATTGCTGTGGCTATTCGGGGTCTTTTATTGTTCCAAATGAACTTTTGGAGAGTTCTTTCAAGGTCAGTGAAATATGCTGTTGGTATTTTAATGGGGAGTGCATTGAACCTATAGATTGCTTTAGAAAGTATGGACATTTTGATGATGTTGATTCTACCAATCCATGAACATGGTATGTTCTTCCATCTGTTCACATCTTCCTCTATCTTTTTTTGCAGTGTCCTGTAGTTTTCCACATATAGGTCCATTACTTCCTTAGTTAAATTTATACCTAGGTATCTTAATTTTTTGGTGCAATGGTAAATGGAATTGCTGTTTTATTCTCTGTTTCTGTAAGTTCACTGTTGGTGTATAGAATTACCATAGATTTCTTGGCATTAATTTTTTACCTTGCTACATTGCCAAATTCATTTATTAAGCCAATTAGTTTTTTAATGGAGTCTTTTGTGTGTGTGTTTTTTTAATGTACAATAGCATGTCATCTGCAAATAAGATGTGGATGCCTTTTATTTCCTCTTCTTGTCTAATTGCAATGGCTAGTACTTCCAGTACTATGTCAAAGAGGAGTGGTGATAGTGGACATCCCTGTCTTGTTCCTGTTCTTAGAGGGAATGGTTTTAGTTTTTGCCCATTGAGTATGATGTTGGCTTGGGTTTATCTTATATAGCTTTAATTATGTTGAGGTATGATCCTTGTACTCCCACCTTGTTGAGAGTTTTTATCAGGAAAGGGTGTTGTACTTTATCAAATGCCTTTTCTGTATCAATCGATATGACTACCGTATTTTCTGGCATATAAGATGACCCCCCTAATTTTATAGTTAAAACATAGGTTTAGGCCTATATTCGCTGTATATGATTACCCCCCCCACTTCAAAGAAAAGACTTACTTTGCCGTCAAGATCTGCAGGTAATTTTGTGCAATTTTGGTCTTTTGCCCCCGATTTTTGGTTGACTTTTTTTTCATTTCAAAAGTTGTCTTATATGCCAGAAAATATGGTATATGATTTTTATCTTTCAATTTGTTTATGTGATGTATCACATTTATTGATTTGCAGAAATTGTACCATCCTTGCATTCCTGGAATAAATCTTACTTGGTCATGGTGTATGATTTTTGTGATGTTCTGCTGGAGCCGATTTGTTAGAATTTTTTGAGGATTTTGGCATCTATGTTCATGAGGGATATTGGCCTGTACTTCTCTTTCATTGAGTTGTCTTTATCTGGTTTTGGTGTTAGTGTGATGCTGGCTTCATAGAAGGAGTTTGGAAATGTTCCTTCCTCTTGAATTTTTTGAAATAATCTGAGGAGGATAGATTTTAATTCTTCCTTGAATGTTTCATAAAACTCTCTGTGAAGTCATCTGTCCCTGGGCTTTTGTTTGCTGGAAGCTTTTTGATGACTGTTTCTATTTCTTCCCAAGTCACTGTTCTATTGAAATATTTAGATTCTTCCTGATTGAGTTTTGGAAGGTTGTATTTTTCTAGGAATATGTCCATTTCCTCCATGTTGTTCAGTTTGTTGGAATAGAGTTGTTCATAGTATTTTGTAACAATCCTTTGTATTTCTTCGGGGTCTGTTATTTCAACTCTTTTGTATTTGATTTTGTTTATTTTGGTCCTCTCTCTTTGTTTCTTGGTTAGCCTGGCTAGAGGTTCATTTATCTTGTTTATCCTTTCAAAGAACCAGCTCTTGGTTTTGTTGATCTTATGTATTGTTACTTTGGTCTCTATGTTGTTTATCTCTGCTCTGATTTTTATTATTTCTTTCCTTCTGCTTACACTGTGCTTTTCTTGTTGCTCTTTTTCTGACTCTGAGTTGTAGAGTTAGGTAATTTATTACCATTTTTTCTTATTTCTTGCAATAGGCTTGTAGGGATATGACCTTCCCTCTCAAAACTGCTTTTGCTGTGTCCCATAGATTTTTGATTGTCGGGTTTTCATTGTCATTTGTTTCCAGGATGTTTTTAATTTCTTCCTTGATTTTTCTGGTAACTCAACCCTTGTTTAATAGCATCCTGTATAGTCTCCATGTTATTTGATTTCTTTAGATTATTTTTATTGTAGTTAATTTCCAGTTTTATGCCACTATGATCTGAGAAGATGCTTGATATGATTTCTATCTTCTTGAATTTGAAGAGACTTTGCCTATGTCCCAAAATGTGGTCTATCTTTGAGAATGTCCCACGTGCACTTGGGAAGAAGATATATTCTATGGCTTTGGGATGGAATGTTCTGAAGATGTTGATTAATTCCATTTGGTCTAGTGAGTCATTTAAGATTGATATTTCTTGGCTAATTTTTTGTTTAGATGATTTGTCCAAGGGTAACAGTGGGGTATTAAAATCTCCTACTATGATTATACTGCTATTAATCTCTCCATTAATGTCCTCCAGCAGTTTTGTTATGTATTTCTGTGCTCCAATATTGGGTGCATATATATTTACCAGCGTTATTTCTTCTTGTTGGATTGCTCCCTTTAGTTTTATGAAGTGGCCTTCACTATTTCTTGTTATGTCCTTTACTGTGAGATCTAATTTTTCAGATATAAGTATTGCTACCCCAGCTTTTTTTTTTTCCATTCACCTGGAAAACCTTTTTCCATTCCTCAGTCTGTTTGCATTTTTTTTTTCTGAAGTGGGTTTCTTGTAGACAACAGATATATGGCTCTTGTTTTCTTTTCCAATCTCTTACCCTATGTCTTTTTTTTAAATATATTTTATTGATTTTATACAGAGAGGAAGGGAGAGAGATAGTCAGAAACATCGATGAGAGAGAGTCATCGATCAGCTGCCTCTTGCACACCCCCTACTGGGAATATGCCCGCAACCAGGGTACATGCCCTTGACCAGAATCAAACCCCGGACCTTTCAGTCCCCAAGCCGACGCTCTATCCATTGAGCCAAACCCATCCCAGCTGTATGTCTTTTGATTGGAGCATTTAATCCATTTACATTTAAAGTTATTATTGATAGGTACTCATATGATGCCATTTTTATTCAAAATCCTGTGTTCCTTCTTCACTTCCTATTTCTTTATTTTTACCGTAGACCCTTTAGCATTTCTTGCATTGCTTGTTTGGTGGAGATAAATTTCTTTAGTCTTTTTTTGTTTGTGAAGCACCTGATTTCCCCTTCAATTTTGATTGATAGCCTTGTGGGTACAGTATTCTTGGATTCAGACCCTTCCTTTGCATGACTTTGTATATTTCATCCCATTCCCTTCTGGCCTGATGAGTTTCTGTGGAGAAATCAGTTGCTAGTCTGATTGGTGTTCCTTTATATGTAACTTTCTGTCTCTGGTTACTTTGTCGTTGGTGTTTGACAATTTAATTATAATGTGCCTTGGTGTCTTCTTCTGGGATTCATTTTGCTTGGGACTGTGAGCATCTTGGATTTGTGTGGGTTTTTCTCTATCTCAAGAAAGTTTTCTGTCATTATTTCTTAAAATACACTTTCCATGTCTACCTCAGTTTCCTTTCCTTCCAGAACCCCTATTATTTGAATATTGTTTTGTTTTTTATTGTCCCAAAGCTCCCGTAGGCTCTCCTCCTGCTTTTTAATATTTTTTTTCTAGAAGCTGCTTTAATTGGGTATTTTTTTTCCATCTTGTCTTCTAGTTCACTGATGCGGTCCTCTGCTTCTTTTAGTCTACTCTTGATGCTTTCTATTGAGTTCTTCATGGTAGTGATGTCATTTTTCATTTCTTCTTGGTTCATCTTCATTTCCTCTTGGTTCTTCTTCAGTTCTTATTGGTTCTTCTTCATTTCTTTTTGGTTATTGTCAAATTTCTCTTCCATTTTTTTAAGTCATTTTATGATCATTATTCTGAATTCCTGCTCTGGTAGGTTGCTTGCCTCTAACTCGTTTACTTCCTTTTCTGTTGATGCCTGCTTTCCCTTCATGTGTGGGCTATTTCTTTGTCTGCCCATGGTCTCTCTTTTCAGGATGTCCGGTTATGTGGTTTTCTTTCTCCTGCATTGATTTAAAGGCACAAAATACAACACTACCAGGTACAGCACAAAAAACACTGAACAGGAATGTATTTGTGATATTAATAACCTCTAATAAAGGCGAGCACTAGAGAAAGGCAAATTAGGGGGTAGGGGAGAACGAAGAAAGGTAAAAAAATAAAAAGAGGGATAAATAATGAGATAGAAAGAAAAAAAGTAGTGTTGAAATGAAATTGGGAAATAGGATAAAGAATAAGAGAGAGAGAGAGAGAGAGAGAGAGAGAGAGAGAGAGAGAGAGAGAGAGAAGAAGCAGACTAAGAGAGAAAGGGAAAACAAACTAATATATATATATGGAGAAAATTCCCATAGAACAACCACCAATCCTTGCAAATTCTAGCAATAATACCTGGAGATTAATGCAAACTACAGTATCCACTATTATTAAGCTAGGCTATGATAAACAGAAGTAAAAAATAAACAAAAACAAAGCAATTAAAAAATACAAAGCAACAATAACAACAAAAGAATAAGCATATCAATCTCACTAAAAAGCGTAAAAATTCAATATAATCAACATTCACGCAAACAACAACAAGAGATAGAGAGGAAAACAGTTTTTTTTTTAAAATAGTTAATATAGCAAAGAGAGTGGTATTTATGCACTTGGAGCAGGGGGTTGAAAATTAGGTATATAAGTATGGTGAGAATTTTAGCAGAGGGTATACAGAAAGATTAGGGGAAAACTAAAGCCAGAAAGAGATAAGATAAACAGGAGATGAAAAGGGTAAAGGTTAGTAAGAGAATGATGGCATAAAGGTCGAGTTGAGATAGGGTTGAATGATGCTATAGTATAGATTAAAATAGAATGAAGACTAATCCAAATGTAAAATAAAAAGAAATTAAAATGGTACTTAAAAAAATAAAGGAAACAAAAAATGCAAAATAGCAGTAGTAATAATGATGATTGAAATTGAAAAATGTAATAATTGCAAAGGTAAAATCAAATGAGGAAAAAAGAAAAAAAATAGTTTCTTAAGTAAAAGATGTAAAAAATGAAATAAACTAAAAGATGTAAAAGATAAAAATAAAATGAAAAATTAGCATAAAAATGTGCAGTAGTGGTCATTCACTTCTTTGTTATTCTATTTGGCACGCCTATTTTTTTCTGTTGGTCCAGACAGTATTGCAGTTCCCTGTGTTCCACTGCACCTCAGTTTTGTAAGGTAGACCTTAATTATAAGTAGGCTATTTCTTAGTTATTTGTGTCCATTTACTTTTGATCAATTAAAAGTAATTAAAAAAATAAAAAAAGAAAGAAAGAAAGGTAAAAGGTGGGGGGCGGGGGGATCAGTTTGTAATTCAGTCCCTAGCTGGCAGTGTTTCTGGTTTGACTTCCCAGCTTTTTGGCTGCTCTAGCCTTCTTTCTCTATGGCTCTATGTTTTGTCGAGGAAAGCTGCCTGGGTGCCGGCTCCCAGATTGACTCAGTTCCCATATTGTTTCTTCTGGCTCTGATCCCTGTTTCTCTGTTTCCAGGAAGGCAATTTCCCCCTTCAGTCTCCCAGGATATGCCAAACTGGGCAGTCCTTCCCTAGTACTCAGAAGCAAGGGGGTGAAGAGGATCAGGCAGGATGGGTTTGCGCCAAGGTGTCCAGATGTACCGCTTTTGCCGGGATGGTCCCGATTCTTAACAATTTGTCCCATGTCCCTTGATGTTTTTAAAAAAGACCCAATTTGGGGGAAGATCATGCCAAACCCAGCACTGGGTCTTGCAGCGAGCGATTCTCTCTGCAGCTGCTGTTTCTTTCAGCACAGTTCTGGGCACAGGGCTGCTAGGGGTGCAGGGCAGTCCAGGCAAGGGGGTGTGAGGGGTTAGGGTCGCTCCTGGCTCAGGACCGCTCATGGCGTGGGGCTACTGGGGCACGGAGCCGCTGGGGGTGCAGGGTCCCTGGCGTGCGCCGCGGTGACCCAGAACCCTCACGTTTTCCCCACAAACTCTGACCTTTCCGTGGGTGATTGAAGATCTCACTTGAATCCACGTGTTTGCACCGATTGGGGAATCACAGCTGCTCAATGGTTTCCTCTGCTGTGGGTTTTCCAGACCTCAGAGAAGGTCCTCTTTTCTTGTAAGATGGCGCAGCCTTCTCTCTGAGCCCATAGCTCTAGGAGAGGTCTCTGCCACCGCAGTGCTGACTGCTTGGTCAGGAAAAAAATAAATCTGTATATTTTATTAAAAAATAAATCTGTATATTTTATATTTTATAAAAAAATAAATATGTATAATAATCGTTTGGTGGTGTACACCATATAAAATATATTTTATTTATTTTTTTTACAGAGAGGAAGAGAGAGGGATAGAGAGAATCATTGATCAGCTGCTTCCTGCACACCCCCTACTGGGGATGTGCCCTCAACCAAGGTACATGCCCTTGACTGGAATCAAACCTGGGACCTTTCAGTCCGCAGGTTGACACTCCATCCACTGAGCCAAACCGGTTTTGGGGTGTATTGTATATTTTTATTTTTTATTTTGAAATATGTTTAGTTATGTTTTTCTCAAGTTACTAACTAGGTCCTAGAGTACTGTTGTCAATAGAAATATATTTTGAGCATATATGTAATTTGAAATTTTTAATAGCCACATTAAGATATAAACAGAAAACAATTACTTTAATTAATATATTTTATTTAACTATTTCCAACATATTACAATTTCAAAATGTGGCATTAGCCAATTTTTCAAATAATCAGTACTCATTTGTGGCTAGTGACTACTGTTTTGAGTATGTAAATCCTAGTATATTAATCTAGCAGGCTGGTGACAGATTAAAGATTGTTAATCTTATGTTTTCCGTTACATATATGCCTTTCAAAATAATTTTGAACTTCAATATTTTATTTCTTTTTAAATAAAATTAACAACATTTATATGTAAATTAACTTGAAATTATAGTGGAAATAACATATTAAAAATAAAAAATTATCTTTCCCCCACATCAGTTCCTTTCTCCTCAAACGATTATTCAATCTAGTGTATATATTTTTGGTAAAAAGTATACCTAGACACTTAATATGAAAATATATATTTAAAATTTGTACATTTATGAATTCATTTTTTCTTTCCTTTTTTTAATTTTTAGACTGACATTGGTTAATAAAACTATACATGTGTCAAGTGTACAACTCAATAAAATGTAATCTGCATATTGTATTATGTTTTCACTACCCAAAGTAAAGTTTTTTTCTGCCACCATCTGTCCCCCATTTACCCTCATCTACCTTTCTCACCCCCCTATTCCCTCTAGCAATCACCATATTTTTGTCCTTAGCTATGTGTTTTTTCTTCTTCTTAATCTCTCACCTTTTTCACCCAGCCCTACAGCACTTCTCCCCTATGACAGCTGTCAGTCTGTTACATGTATCTATGATTCTGTTTTGTTTGTTAGCAAATTTTGTTCAGTAGATTCCACATGAAATAGATTCTGTGCTGTGTCAAAAGATAAGACTTCTGCCCTGGCCAGTTTGGCTCAGTGGATGGAGTATCAGTCTGCGGACTAAAGGGTCCCAGGTTCAATTATAGTCAAGGGCACGTACCTTGGTTGTGAGCACATCCCCAGTGGGAGGTGTGCAGGTGGCAGCTGATGGATGTTTCTCTCTCATCGATGTTTCTAACTCTCTATCCCTCTCTCTTCCTCTCTGTAAAAAAAATCAAATATATATTATATATATATATATATATATATATATATATATATATATATATATATAATGACTTTCTTTTTTTAAATGGCTGAGTAGTATTCCAATGCACAAATGTTACACAGCTTTTTTTTGTTTTTTAATCCATTTATCTATTGATGGGTACTGAGGCTATTGTAAATAATGCTGTAATGAACATAGGAAGTATATGTTATTTCAAATCAGTGTTTCTAATTTCTTCAGATGTATTCCTAGAAGTGGAATTGTGAGGTCCAAAAAGTTCCGTTTTTAATTTTTTGAGGAAACTCCAAACTTTTCCACAGTGGCTCCACCAGTTTGCATTCCCACCAGCAGAGCGGGAAGGTTCCCTTTTCTTCACATCTTCCACAACACTTGTTGCTTGTTGATTAATTGATGTTAGCCATTCTGGCAGATGTGAGGTGATATTTTTTTGTGGTTTTCATTTGCATTTCCCTGATGAGATGACCATCTTTTCATATGTCTATTGGCCATCTGTGAGAAGTGTTTATTCAGGTCCTTAGCTCAATTTTTTAATTGAGTTGTTTCTTGGTGTTGAGATTTATTTATTTATTTATTTATTTATTTATTTATTTATTTATTTGTTTGTTTATTCAGGGGATGTGTCTTCAACCATCACTTCTTTCATTTTATAAATAATATTTATATCTGTATTTATTTATTTATTATATTTTTAAATAATTCTTTATTGTTAAAAGTATTACATATGTCCCCTTGATCCCTCATTGACCCCCTAAGCCTCTCTGCCATCTCACCTGCCCAAGGCCCTCAACACCCTATTGTCTGTGACCTTGGATTATGCATATATGTATTCAAGGTCATTTGTTGATTACCTTCCACCCACCCAACTTTACCCACCTTCTCTCTGATATTGAACACTCTGTTCCATGCTTCCATATCTCTGGATGCACTGTTCATCAATTTATTTTGCTACTTAGATTCCACATCTGAATGAGATGAAGTGATACTTATCTTTCTCTAACTGACTTATTTCACTTAGCATGATACACTCCAGGTCCCTCCATGCTGTCACAAAGGGTAAGATATTCTTCTTTTTTACTGCTGCATAGTATTCCATGGTATAAATGTACCACAGCTCTTTTATCCATTCATCTACTGATGGGCAGTTGGGCTGTTTCTAGATCTTAGCTATTGTAAATTGTATTGTTATGAACCTAGGGGTGCATACATTCTTTTTTATTTGTGTGTCAGGTTTCTTAGGATATATTCCTAGGAATGGGATCACTGGATCAAATGGAAGTTCCATAGCTATATTTTAAAAAATATATTTTATTGATTTTTTACAGAGAGGAAGAGAGAGGGATAGAGAGTTAGAAACATCGATGAGAGAGAAACATCGATCAGCTGCCTCCTGCACACACCCCCCACTCCACTGGGATGTGCCCACAACCAAGGTACATGCCCTTGACCGGAATCAAACCTGGGACATTTCAGTCTGCAGGCTGATGCTCTATCCACTGAGCCAAACCAGTTTCGGCCATAGTTAATTTTTTGAGGCAACTCCATACTGTTTTCCATAATGGCTGCATCAATCTGCATTCCCATCAGTAGTGTACCAGGGTTCCCCTTTCTATATACCCTCACCAGTACTTGCCATTTGTTGATTTGTTGATGATAGCCATTCTGACATATGTGTGGTGATATTTTATTGTCATTTTAATTTACCTTTTTCTGGTGATCAGTAACTTTGAGCATTTTATCATATATCTGTTGTCCATCTGTATCTCCTCTTTTGGAGCAGTGTCTATTTAAGTTCTTTCCCACTTAAAAAAATAATTTATTGTTGAAAGTATTAAATATGTCTACTTTTTACCCCATTGATTCTCCCTGGCCAATCCTGTCTCCCAAGCATATGCCTCCCCCCACCCCCTGCTATGTCTATATCCATTGGTTATGCTTATTTCCATGCATAAAAGTCCTTTGGTTAATCACTTATGCCCCCCAACCCTGCTATCCTCCTCTACATCCCTCTGACTATTGATGATCTGTTCTATGCTTCTATCTCTCTGAATCTACTTTTGTTAATCAGTTTTTGTTGTTCGTTATATTCCACAAATGAATGAGATAATCTGATATTTATCTTTCCAGATTGGCTTATTTCGCTTAGCAGAAGGCTCTCCAGGTCCTTCCATGTTATGGCAAATAGTAAGAGTTCTTTCTCTCTCTCTCTTTCTTTTTTTTTTTTTTTACATCAGCATAGTATTCCATTGTGTAGATGTACCACAATTTTTTTAATCCCCTTATCTGCAGGTGGACATTTAGGCTGTTTCCAAATCTTAGCTATTGTATGTTGTGCAGCTATGAACATAGGATGCTTATATTCTTTATGATTGGTGTTTCTATTTTCTTGGGACATATTCCTAAAAGTGGTGAAATGGGAGTTCCACTTTTAATTTTTTTGAAGAAATGCCATACTGTTTTCCACAGTGGGTACACCAGTCTTCATTCCCCCCAGCAGTGCATTAGGGTTCCCTTTTCTACATATCCTTCCCAGAACTTGTTGTTTGTTGATTTGTTGATGATAGCCATTCTGACAAGTGTGTGGTGATACCTCATTGTCATTTTGATTTGCATATCTCAGAAAATTAGTGACTTTGATAATTTTTTTCATATGCTTCTTGACTTTCTGTATGTCCTCTTTCAAAAAGTATCTATTTAGGTCTTTTGCCTATTTCTTGATTGGGTTGCTTATTTCCTTTTGTTAAGTTGTGTGAGTTCCCTGTAAATTTTGGAGTTTAAACCATAATAGGATGTAACATTGGTTCTCCCATGCTGTGGGCTTTCTTGTGGCTTTGTTGATGGTTTCTTTTGCTGTGCAAAAACATTTTATTTTTATGTAATCACATTTGTTTATTTTCTCCTTAGTTTCTAGTCCCATGAGATGTATCAGCAAAGATATTGCTACAACATATGTCTGATATATTGGTGCCTTTGGATTCTTTTTAGAGTTTTATGATTTCCTGTCTTACGTCGAAGTCTTTTATCCATTTTGAGTTCATTTTTGTGCATAGTGTCAGTTGGTGGTTTAGTTTCATTTTTTGCATATATCTAACCAATTTTCCCAACACCATTTGTTGAAGAGATGGTCTTAACTGCACTGTATATTCTTGCCTCTTTTGTCAAATACTAACTGAGAATAATGGCTTGGGTCAATTGATGGGTTCTCTGTTCTGTTGCATTGGTCTATATGTCTGTTCTTATGCCAGTACCAGTTTTAAGAATAGTGCCTTTGTAATATAGCTTGATATCTGGTATTGTGATCCCTCCAACTCTGTTCTTTCTCAGGATTGCTATGGCTATTTAGGGTCTTTTATTTATTCCATATAAATTTTTGGAGAGTTTGTTCTAGGTCTGTGAAATATGCCATTGGTATTTTAAAGATTGCATTAAATCTATAGATTGCTTTGGGTAGTATTGACATTTTAATTATGTTGATTCTACCAATGCATGAACATGATATATTCCTTCACTTGTCTATATCTTCTTCTATCACTTTTTTCAACATCATGTTGTTTCTGAATATAGGTATTTTGCTTCCTTGGTTAAGTTTATTCCTAATTATGTTAATTTTTTGTTGCAATGGTAAATGATATTGTTTGTTTATTTTCTCTTTCTGAGAATTCATTATCTATATATATATAAAAGCCTAAGCAACCATCCAACAGTTTGATCCTTCACTCTGTAGCTATGACATGCAATGACCACCAGGGAACAGATGCTTCAACTAATAGAGGAGAGAGCCAAATTCCTTGTGAAATTAGCCCTGGGTTAGGTTGTTAGTGGGGCATTGTTGGCCCAAAATCTGGTTTACCTCCACCCTACACCTAGAGAAGAGGGAGGAGGAAGCTGGTCCTGGGAGCTGGGCCTGCAGGAAAGGACTCATAATTTAGGACCCCTTGGGGGATGTCAGAGAGATGGTTTTGACCAGATCCCCACAGGCTAGGCTGAGGGAACCCACTGGGTGCACGAATCCATGCACTGGACCTCTAGTTGGTTATATATATATATATATATATATATATATATATATATATATATATATATATATATAAAACATTGACTTTGGGATGTTGATTTTGTATCCTTCTACACTGCCAAATTCATTTATTAAATATCATAGTTTTTTGGTGAAGTCTTTAGGGTTTTGTATGTACAATATGTTATCTGAGAATAATGAGTCTTACATCCTCCTTTCCTATTTGGATGTTTCTTATTTCTTCTTGTCTGATTGCTGTGGCTAGAACTTCCAGTACTATGTTGAATAAGAATGGTGAAAGCATACATCACTGTCTTGTTCCTGTTGTTAGGGAAAATGGTTTATGTTCCCATTGAGTATGATGTTCACTGTAGATTTGTTATATATGGACTTTATCATGTTGAGGTATACTTCCTCTATTCCCACTTTTCTGGGTTTTTATCAAATATGATTATTGTACCAGTTTGGCACATCTGGAATAAATCCCACTTGGTCATACTGTATGACATTTTAAATATATTGATGGATTATATTTGCTAATATTTTATTGAGGATTTTAGCATTTATGTTTATTAAGGAATTGGTCTGTAATTCTCTTTCTTTGTAGTGTCTTCATCTGTTTCTGGAATTATGGTATGCTGGCCTCATAAAAAGAGCTTGGAGGTGTTCTTTCCTCTTAGATTTTTTTGGAATACTTTGAGGAGTATAGTAATAGTTCTTTGAATGTTTGATTAATTCCCATTTGAAGCCACTGTACTGGCTTCTGTTTGAATACTGCTTCTATTTGTCAGTTATTATTAGCCTATTCAAGTTTTCTGCTTCTTCCTATAATATTTCAGTTTTGGAAGATTTATAGCCCACTTCATAAACTTTGTCCAGCTTGTTGTCATAATTATCTGTGGGAGCCCACCAGCCCTTTCATGTGTCCTCCCCTCCTACCAGTCTATATGTAGTCTCCAGTTCCAATCCTCAGTTATCACAGTTCTTTCCAGCGAGTCTTCTGTTGATTATTCAGTAAGTTTTTCTGTATTTTAGTTGTAATTCCACTTTGGTCTTGGGAGTGTGTCCCTGCAATATTCACTTATTCCACCAGGATTTTTAATTTCTCAGCATTTTAATATTCTCCTAAATTTTGATACTAATGCTACTGGTTCGGAAGATCACACTTTGAGGAACAAGACTTTAGGATAATCTGTATTACTTCCCACTAAACACCTCTTTCTCTCTCTCTCTCACTCTACTCCTACCACATTGAAATTTACCCACCTCAGGACTTGGCAATGGTCTTTCAGTCTGCTTGGAATGACCTTCCTTGAGATTTCTTGGTGTTGAATTTTAAAAGCTCTTTATGAATTTTGAAAATTAACCCCTTATCAGTTGTATCATTGGCAAATTTGTTCTCACATTCAGTGGTTGCCTTCTGATTTTATTAATGGCTCTCAATATGGGTAATAACTCAAAAAGCTCTCAATATGGGTAATTACAATAAAGTTGGTATACCACCACCAACAACAACTTTATTATAAGTCAAATTTTCTCTGTTATTTGTCTTTTAATGGCCAGTCATTATGCTGAACATAGTAATTCAAATAAAACCAAATACACACATGACCCTTCACAGGTTCTAGGTCCACCTCTTAAGAGCTATTGTGTCATTTGGTTTATATCATGCTCTGCTGTAACCGTCTGTTTTCTCATATACATTTCTCTTAGACAGTGTTAAAAGGATAGAGATTCTTTCTATTCTGTTTATATTTATTTCTAATTCAATATCATTTTGTTGACTCAAATAAATGGATCATCCCAAGAGCTGTATTTGTATATAAATATTATATGCATTTTATGTAAAATTAAATTAAATTCTTATTTTTTTCCCCTTGTGTTTCATTTTTATACTTTTGTGACTATTCTAATAGGTCAAGAACATTACATTTATTCTTTTAAAATATGTATTTTATATTTATGAACAAAATGTAAGACCTTATGTAAAATGCAGGTGACTTTTAGTGAATGTATGGAATAAAGAAATTTATTTAAAAACATACAGCTTCAAACATTAAAAAAAATGCCATTAAAAATCATCTAGAATTTTTTTTGTACTATTCCACTAGTATATGAGAAAAGTGACAATTTTATTGCATCTTTTTATTTAGAAATTTCACTTTGTAATTTTATTGGGTTTATTATGGAAATGAAAAAAACATATATTAATATTAGCTTACACATCACAGTGAAAATCTTGATAATAATTTATAAGGTCTTTACCTGTGTTAGGATGTAAGGAAGGGAAAATAATTTTTCCTCTTACTTACTGGACTAATCACATTTACATGAGACAGAGGATAAAATGATCAAATTTATTGCATACTAGAGGCCCAGTGCACAATATTTGTGCATAGGGATGTATGTCCCTTAGCCAAGCCTGCATCTTCTCCAATTCGAACCACTTGAGGGATGTCTGACTTTCCATTTAGGCCCTATTCCACCGGCCCTCCCCTGCCAGCTTGGTCATCCCTAACTGCCCTCCCCTGCAGGCCTGCTTGCCACGAACTGCCCCCCTGGCAGCCTGGTTGCCCCTAACTGTCCTCCCCTGCAGGCCTGGTAGCCCCCAACTGCCCTCCCTTGCCAGTCCAGTTACCCCAAAATTCCCTCCCTTGCCAGGCTGATTGCCCCAAACTAACCTCCCCTGATAACTCAGTCACTCCCAACTGCTCTCTCCTGCAGGCTTGGTCATCCCTAACTGCCTTCCCCTGGAGGCCTGGTTGCCCCCAACTGCCCTCCTCTGCTGGCCATCTTGTGACAGCCATCTTGTGTCCACATGGGGGCAGCCATCTTTGACCACATGAGGGTAGCCATCTTGTGTGTTGGAGTGATGGTCAATTTGCATATTACCTCTTTATTATATAGGATATACATGTGGGGATTATTGACGAATAGGAGACCATCTTGAACTAAGGAGAAGGGGTGGGTGGTGGCTGTGGTGGGTACTTCAAACGAGAGGAAGGCAATTCACATAAATATGGAAAGGAAAATATTTGGTATACAAATGTTTGCTGAGCCATCTTAAAAAATGGAACTCAGAGAAGACTTTTATCAAATAGGCCTTGCTGAGTTCCTTTTTGTCTATCACACTCTATTAAACTGTAGTTATTGATGATGATAACTCCCTTCCTAGAACAAGTCCTCTGTCTAAATTCTTTTAGGCAGTTAGGGAAAAAGTGAAAAAAAAAAGTTTTTTGTTTTTTTCCCCTGTTTCTTAAAATAACCAGCTTAAAATCATCAATATCTCAAAGAGGTATATTTTGGGGTGGTAAGCTTTGCTCCTCTACAAGGGTAAGGGTTTTCTGTAGTCTTTGACATTGCATAAAAATATTGGTATATGTATATAAGTTAATTTTATGGGATAGGCTCTGTAGCTTTTATGAAATTGTCAGAGGAATGTGTTTTCCCCAAAATGTTAAGAACTGTAATGACATACACTTGGCTGTATATTATATCTGGAAATTATTAATGAGAAAGTTTTCAAAGAAGACCTTAGCCCAAACCAAATATTTTTGTTTTTGAAACTTATATTACACAAAAATGCTAATTCTCCTGATGCTGACCCAGCAAATGGCATTTCTATTTGTATCTAAATAGATTCATTTCCAATTTGGAGAATAGCCTATGTTCCATTACCATGCAGCCCACAACATGTTTGAGGTTGCTAATTATGGTACAAATTGTGGTGATATTTCTGGTGACCTGAACATGTGTTCAATAGAAACAAAAATGAGCCCCTTGATTCATTTTACATGGGCCAGAAAATATCTGCCAGATGGTTATAGCTTTCAGTAACTATTAAACTGTAGCACATTTGAACAAATGGCTTAGACATATAGTGTTTTAAAGCTTATTCTGAAATTTCTAACACATCCATGGAGATTCGTCTTAATGAAAAACTGCATTAATCTACCTCATGTATTGTGTTTATCCTGAAATGAATAATTCCCTCTCACTTTCTGCAAAGTCAAGCTAACAATGGCTTTAAGGATTTTTATATAATACTAAAAAAGGATCTAGAAGATTTGTTGATATAAACATATCTATTAGAACATTAAAATCATTTTCAATCCCTGAGGTAACTTTAATTAATTATCTTATTTTAATTAAGAAAATTTAATTATCTTTTATTCATTAGCCTGCTGAAGGAGTAAATATGAGATTAATTTAATTTTAACAAAGCACTTATCTTTTTAAAAATATATACTTTATTGATTTTTTTTTTTTTTTTACAGAGAGGAAGGGAGAAGGATAGAGTGTTAGAAACATTGATAAGAAACATTGATCAGCTGCCTCCTGCACACCCCCAACTGGGAATATGTCCACAACCAAGATACATGCTCTTGACGAGAATCAAACCAGGGACCTTTCAGTGCTCAGGCTGATGCTCTATCCACTGAGCCAAACCAGTTAGGGCCAAAGTATTTATCTTTTGAAATAATAAAAAGAGCACTAACAATCTCAATCTAATTTTTTTTATACTTTTAATAACAGTCTTAACATTACATTTAGAAAAGTAATATAACTAATATTTATTATTTTAAAATTAAAGCTTTATTTTGGGTGTACATTTTTCTTATTATAAGGCTTGTTATTAGTGGAACCTTAGTTCAAACATTGTATCTTTTGAAGATTATTAGGGTGAGCACAAATTCATTTAATCTGTTATATTATTAAACTTTCTGTTGAATATAAACCTCATATTTATCTCACTCCCTGTGTTTTTCTTCCAATTTATGAAGGTATCTTGGTATGCTGTAGAGTATAACTGGGAGGCATGCCAGGTAGAATCTAGAACTAATTCTGCATAGTATTATAGTTTATACTATATTTCTGTTATTGGTATATCCTTATATTTTGAATCAAATCACAAATATAGCTAAAACATTTTAAGCAACAATAAAATTAACAAATTAAATTAAAGGTGCATCTAATATCATATTAAGAATACTACTATATAAAGCATGTTGGACAATTTTAAATAATTTTTGTCTATGTCAAGCTATAGATGATGGCTTCAGGTAATAGATTAGATGAACTGGATTATAAAAGACTAAACTGCATTGTTTTTCATTTACATATTTGTTTTACTGTAAACATCATAGCATTATTCTCAAATAGAACACTGGGAAATGGAATATTTTTCTATCAATACCAAAATACAAGGAAAAACACACCCCAGATTTTGTATATGGTTTCTGTTGATTTACATGCTAAAGGGTCAGATACTGTATAATTTAGGCTTTTGGGGCCAAGAGGCAGAACTGAAGATATTATGGAGGTCATTACATAACAAGTGAGAAAATAAAATTCTACAAATTTTTTTTTGTGAAATACAAAATGTAATAATTGAAAACAATTTTTGCTAATAAGGTTTACTAATGAGAAGAATAGAATATTCCTTTAGGAATATTTCATTTAATTGTGGCTCAAAGTTAGTGTTTCTTATCATCAAAATCAATTGCAAATATTGTTTTGTCAATGCTGATTTGTAATAAGATTTTATGTATTTCTTCATAATATCTTTTCATGGAAATACTGATATTATCTCAGGAGCATATGGAAATACTGCTATTACTGGAAATACTGATATTAACTCAGGAGCATATGGAAACAATTGTAAAATTGTTAGATTCTTCTCTAGATATTTGTCTTTTAACATGTCATTATATTTTAGATCGTTTATTTCCAATTGAAGGTGAAGTAGGAGCTCCTCACTTACTCAGGTAAATAAATTTTGAAATATGGAAACTTCCTTTGAACTTAAAATTATTAGAACTTAGTTGGAGCTTGAAAGTATATATCCTGCAAAATTGAGTGGTAATAGCAGTTTTTCTTTTTAATCTTAATTTTGACAATGTAGAAAATATATAAAGCAGCTTTACAAGTATATATTCACAGCTTAGTTATGATTCAAACAATCATGATCATAGTTATAATCAAAAGACTTTTATGTAGTATATGTTTTGCATATAAATATATTATCAATACTTAAAATTATTTTACCTATATTTTTAGATAAAATTAATTAAGAAACATGATCAAATATACAACAATAGGAAATTCCTAAATTCATCCAGAGTTCAAAAATAGTAGTTGGGGTGGTTCTTCTTGACCCCAAAAGTTTCAATTTTGGCTCTAACCTCAAAAAAAATAGTAATAAAATGTCACTGCTAAACTGTAGAATTGGCTTTTTAAAAAAATATATTTTATTGATTTTTTTTTTTAACAGAGAGGAAGATAGTCAGAAACATCAATCAGCTGCCAAGGTACATGCCCTTGACTGGAATCGAACCTGAGACCTTTCAGTCCGCCGGCCAATGCTCTATCCACTGAGACAAGCTGTTTTTGGCTGTAGAGTTGTTTTGTAGTGGAGCAAGTCAGGGTTGTGAGCTTCTATTTCTGACAAGATTCACAGAACTGATTATGATTACATCCATGACACCCAATGAAAATCACTGTTGACACTACTGATAGTTGCTTAGCCAATATAAAGTCTTTTATTCTTGCTGCATTTACTAAGAATAAGTACCTGTGTTAGTTTTGAGCCTTTAAACATGTTTTTATTGATTTTTAGAGAGAGAGGAAGCGAGAGGGATAGAGACAGAGAAACATCAATGAGAAACATCATCTATCAGCTGCCTCTTGCAATCTCCTTATTGGGGATCAAACCTGCAGCCAGGGCATGTGCCCTGACCAGAAATATAACAGGTGATTACTTGGTTCATGGGTCAAACTCATCCACTGAGCCAAAACAGCCAGGCAGTTTTGAACCTTTAAGAGGTTCAAAGGTGGGGTTATATGTGTAAAAGATACATGGCAGGAAACATCTAAGATGGACAATTGGGAAAAGCTGGAGGAGGTGGGACAATCTTTAGACTACAGCAGTTCTGACTCTTGAGGAGAAGGAGGTCTTACATTGCATGTTAAAGAAAGTCTTGGATGAAAGGAAGAAAAATGGTGGCCAAATAAACAGACTTGTCCTGCACCTTGTCTCAGAGCAGATAGGAGTGACTAAATCAAATAACATTCATCCGGAATAGGTGAATTAGACATAGGAGGTGAGACAATTAGCAGCTGGTAAGAGCAGAGGATACCTGGAGAATGGTAGGATCAGGAAATGGGGTAAAAGAGATATGTGACCACCAGCCAAAAGGGTCAGAAGGAAGCTGCACTGTACCAAGTCCATATCTCTTGGGGTCAGGCACAACATCTGACTGTGGAAAGGAAGTCCACAGGGCTGCTGACAGCTGGGGAATCTAGCTTTAATTCCACAGCGCCAGAGGCTGCACCTAAAAAGGCAAGCTGAAGACCTGACTGAGCCACTCACAAGGTGACTGGGGGCTTTTATTCACTAAACCCAGTTCATAGGACCTTTCAATTACAAACATTCAACAGGAGCTGTGGTAAAGTTATAAGTGTCAATTGGAAGAGTTTGGTGAGAGATATAGAGGAGAGCAGGACAGGGAGAGGTGACCAGGAATGCAGCACTGAAACATTCAGGACACTCCAAACCTAAGCAGCCATTTTTCTCCTGAAGAGCCAGCCCCTCCCAGCAGTCTCAAGACAGCTAATATAGCCACACCCAGCCTACACAATTGAGCTTTACAAAGGAAACAAAGACTGAATATTTCCAAGGAGCCCTCAGGGTCTGGGTTGAAGAGAGGCTATGCAGTCCAAAAAAGCAATACAGGATCATCCCCATCTAAAGCCCTATCATAAACAGACACTTGAGTAATTAAGATCAAAAGCAGGCAGACAGGCAGAAAGACAGATTGTGGACACAGACACAAACAGGAACAGTGGATCACTTAGAACTTCAACACAGTGCTCACTGCCTAATAGCAAATTGAGAAGTGGCCCTACCACCATAGCTTTATCCAGAATAACATCCAGAAGCTCTCCTAGAAGGTATCTCAGTCTAATTAGCATATTATTCTTTTATTAGTATAGATAACTGGTGCATGGGTGGAGGCTGACTGATTTGCTCTGAAAGGTGTCCCATATAGGGACTTGGAAGATAAATATAATGCCATTAAACAATGATTAAGTTACCAAAGAGATCAAGTAAGAAATAAAAAGCATCCTGGAAACAAATGACAATGAAAACACAATAATCAAATATCTGTGGGAAACAGTGAAAGCAGTACTGAAAGGGAAGTTCATAACATTACTAACCTACTTCAAACAAACAAACAAAAAACTAATAATAAACCATCTAACTCTGCAACTTGAAGAAGTCGAAAGACAGCAACAAGAAAAGCCCAGAGTGATTAGAAGGAAGGAAATAATAAAGCAGAAATAAATGACAGAACCAAAAAAATAATACAAAAGTTCGATGAGATCAAGAGCTGGCTCTTTGAAAGGATAAACAACCTTGATGAACCCCCAGCCAGGCTTACCAAGACACGAAAGAGGACCCAAATAAACAAAATCAGAAATGAAAGAGGGGAAGTAACACCCAATCCTATGGACATACAAAAGTTGTTATACATATATATAACAATTCTACTCCAACACTGGGCAACCTAGGCAAAATGGACATATTCCTAGAAGAAAAAAAAATACAATCTTCCAAACCTCAGTCAGGAAGAATAAAAATCTTAAAAATTCAAGAGGTAGGCACACTTGAAGCACTTTCTAAAAAGCAAATATTATTCTAATTCTCAAATTAGAAAAAGAGACTATAAAGAAAGAGAATTACAGGCCAATATACCCGATGAACATAGATGCTAAAATCATCAACAAAATTCTAGCAAAACAGATCTGGCATTACATTGAAAGAACATACATAATGACCAAGTAGTATTTATTCTGGGTATACAAGGATGGTACAATATCTGCAAATCAACAAATGTGATATATCACATAAATAAACTAAGAGACAAAAATCACATAATCGTATCAATTGATGTAGAAAAACATTTGACAAAATCCAACCATTTCTTGATAAAAATTCTCAGCAAATTGGGAATGGAGGGATCATACCTCAACATAATAAAAGACTTACATGACAAACCTACAGCCAATATAATACTCAATGGACAAAACCAAATTCATTTCCTCCAAAAAGAGGAAAAAGACAGGAATGCCTACTCTCATGATTCATGTTTGCCATAGTACTGGAAATCCTAGACATAGCAATCAGACAAGATGAAGAAATAAAAGGCATCCAAATTGGAAAAGAAGAAATAAAGCTGTCATTATTCACAAATGACATGATATTGTACATACAAAATCCTAAAGACTCCATAAAAAACTATTAGACTTAACAAATGAATTTGGCAATGTAGCAAATTACAAAACTAACACCAAGAAATATATGTTTTTTTATATGCCTATAATGAACTCACAGAAATAATAACTAAAAAAATCCCAATTTACCATTGCAACAAAAAAATTAAGATACCTAGTAATAAACTTAACTAATGATGTAAAAGACCTGTACTCAGAAAATTATAGGACGCTGAGTAAAGAGATAGAGGAAGACATAAACAAATGGAAGAATAAACCATGTTCAAAGATTGATAGAATCAACATCATTAAAATGTCCATACTTTCAATGGCAATATATAGATTCAATGCAATCCCCATTAAAATACTAATATTATATTTCACAGACCCAGAACAAAGTCTTCAAAAATCCATGTGGAATAAAATAGACCCCAAATATCTACAGCAGTCCTGAGAAAGAAGAGAGATCTAAATTTATGTATCAAGCTATATTATAAAGCCACTGCCTCAAACATGCCTAGTACTGGCACAAGAACAAACATATAGTCCAATGGAACAGAACAGAGAACTCATGCCATTATGCTCTATTATTTGACAAAGAAGGCAAGAGCATACAATGGAGTCAAGACAATCTCTTCAATAAATTGTGTCGGGAAAAATGGATAGATACATGCAAATTACACTAGATTACCAAATTACACCATACACAAAAATAAACTCCAAAGTAATAAAATACTTCAACATAAGATGGGGAACCATAAAATAGTCTATAGTTAGCAAAATCTTAGACATATTTTCTAGCAATATCTATACTACTACAGTTCCTAGAACAATGGGAACAAAGGAAAAAATAAACAAATATGACTACATAAAAATAAAAAGCTTCTGCACAGCAAAAGAGACCATCGACAAAACAACAAGAGAGCCCACTCTATGGGAGAACATATTTACCAATGTTATATCCGATAATGGTTTAATCTCCAAAGTTTATAGGAAACTCATACAACTTAACAAAAGGAAGAAAACAATCTAATCAGTAATGGACAAAAGATTTAAATAGACAAATTTCAATAGAGGATGCACAGATGGCTAAGAGATATATAAAAACATGTTAAAAGTCATTAATCATCTGAGAGATGCCAATCAAAATGACAATGAGGTACCATCTCACACCTGTCAGAATAGCTTTCATCAACAAATTAACAATGACAAGTGCTGATGAGGATGTGGAGAAAAAGGAACCCTTGTGCACTACTGGTGGGAATGCAGACTGGTACAGTCAATGTGGAAAAAAGTATGTGGTTTCCTCAAAAAATTAAAAATGTGACTCTCATTTGATGCAGTAATCCCACTTATAGGAATATATCTCAAGAAATCAGAAACACCAATAAGAAAAGATTTATGCACCCCTATGTTCATTGCCACACAATTTACAATAGCTTGAATTAGAAACACCCTAGTGTTAGAAACACCTAGAATTAGAAACATCTCTTAGTGTGCATCAGAAGATGAATGGATTAAAAACTGTGGTACATTTATTCAATGGAATACTGCACTGCTATAAAAAAGGGACTAACTCATACTGTTAGCAACAGCATGGATGGACTCTGAGAGCATTATGCTAAGTGAAATATGCCAATCAGAGAAGGATAAATATCACATGTATCACTCATTTGTGGAATATAATGAATAACATAAACTAATGAAAAATAGATCCAGAGACATAGATATGTTATATTGGAAATCAGCTAGCAGAACAAGAGGATGTCTTAATCAGTAAGCCAAATTTGGAGTCTTTATTACACCAGTGGTCTCAGAGGAGTCATATCCAGAATCTGAGCCAAGTAATATGAAGGAAGCTTTCACTATATACCCTCCCGGTTCCTTTGTCTCCTAAATATGGGGTTTCTGTACCTTTCACAGGCTTTACAAAGAGACCAGTGAGGTGGCAGATATTTTGCAGGAATCTTGTAACTTTGAGCACAACATAATTCAGTATCCTTGAGCATAGTACAATTCAAATAACTAAAAGGCACCTGGCATGGAGTAACTATGGATGAACCAGACCTTAAGTCAGAAAACAAGCCCTAAATGCCAGATTATTGAGCTTATTTTCTCTATTATTTTAGCAAGTGTATTTACAGAAGCCAAGGATAGCAAGTTAATTCTCAGAACAAAGGACCATCTATGTTTAGTGGAAAATTTAAAACAGTAGTTTTTAAAACATAGAGGTTATGGGAACAAGATATTATGCTTCAGATGTATCAAACAGACTGCCCAACCTCTGAGAAAATCTGGGGTAGAGGGGTGGGGAAAAGAGAGCAACTAAAGGACTTGTATGTATGTATGCATATAAGCATAACCCATGGACATAGTCAGTAGGTGGGTGAGGACATGTGCTGGGGTGTGAAAACAGCTATGGAGAGGCCAATGGGGGGAAAAGAGACATGTAATACTTTAAAGAATAAAGAGTTTTAAATAGAAGAACGAAGATGACAGTGTAGGTAAACGCACCTAATCTGCTGCTATGCACAACAATTTCAAAAATACAACTAAAAAATAAAACGTCTATCACCCAAAACCCAAGGAAAAGCTGGCTGAAAGGAAGCCCTACAACTAGACTGAAAAAGAAAGGAGAATTCAGGGCACAAAGGCTGAAAACTGAGATAGTGGAACTTGGATGAGATACAGCTGGCTGGCAGAGGATCCCGGCTGGCAGAGGGCATTGCTTTCTTCAATCTGAAGAGAGACAAGCTCCCAATCTCTCTGAAATCCAGTTTCTGGGGAAAGTTTGGACTGTATGCCATCGGGTCAGAAAGTGAGGGTGGCTTCCTTGCAGAGCTGTGCACAAGAATATTTGTTTGCAGTGCAGGGAGCGCGAGAAGAAGGGAGGCACAGGGACACAGCTCAGAGAGTCTGTGGATGGGCGGCCATCGCTATTGGCCACACTCCAGCTTAGTGAAGCCCTGGGACTCCACCCCACACAACCTACAAACACACCCAAGCTCTAAGCAGCAGCTTTTGCATATGAATGGCCCTCTCTGTTGCAGTTTAACCTAACAAACTGTTAAAGTCCAAGGAGGAAAGGACTGTGGTTCTTGCTGTAGCTCCTGCAGGGTGGCCTCAGACAGTAGCTGAACTCATCCCATTGGAGATACAGAAGCCAGTGTTCCTAGTGCTCAGTTTTAACTCCTCACACCCATAAGTAACACATTCGGGAGATGGACTCAGTGAGCACCAAAACCCCACTGAAACAAGGTGTGTCTCCGGCAAAGCAGTTCTTCCATTATAGACACAAAAGGTCCTCACAGACATGTGGTCTTGGAGGTCAGTTCCTCCCAGTGTACAAACAGCAATCAAGGCTTAATTATACCAAGACTTTGCACTCAGCCCACAAAGGGGTGTACCAAGAGCAACCACCTCAGATGATAGGGGAAGCTGAGTCACCGACCACACAAACACACTCCATCAATACAGGGAGGCAGCCAAAATGAGGAGACATAGAAGCAAGTCACGAATGGGAGAGATGGAGGAAAGTAAACTACTGGACGACACAGGGTTCAGAATGACATTTATAAGGATAAACAAGAATCTTCTAAAATCCTAGGAGAAACTTGATAAGACCTCTTAAAAGCTTAGTGAGAACTTCAAGGACCTTAATGAGAATGCCAAAAAAAAAAAAAAAAAAAAAAAAAAGGAAAAGGTCCAGTCAGAAATTAAGCTTACCCTGTCTGAAATAAAGAATATACAGAAACTCAACTGTAGATCAATGTATCCCAAGAGTCAAACCAAAGATCTGGAATATGAGGAAGCAAAAAACACCCAACCAGAGAGGCAGAAAGAAAGAAGAATCCAAAAGTGTGAGGATAGTGTAAAGAGCCTCTGGGATGGCTTTAAGTGTACCAACATTGTATTTTTGGGGTGCCAGAAGAAGAGAGCAAGCAGGATATATAAGGCCTATTGAAAGAAATAATGACAGAAAACTTTATCTGGTGAAAGAAATAGACTTACAAGTTCAGGAAGGGCACAGACCCCCAAACAAAAGGAATCCAAAGAGGATCACACCAAGACACATCATAATTAAAATGCCAAGAGCAAAAGACAAAGAGAAAATCTTGCAAGCAGCAAAAGAAAAACAACTAGTTACCTACAAGGGAGTACCCATATAACTGTTAGCTGATTTGTCAACAGAATCTATGCAGGTCAGAAGGGAGTGGCAAGAAATATTCAAAGTGATGAACAGCAAGAACCTACAACCAAGATTACTCTACCCAGCAAAGCTATCATTCAGAATTGAAGGTCAGATAAAGAGCTTCACAGACAAGAAAAAGTTAAAGTTCATCACCACCAAACCAGGATTACATGAAATGCTGAAGGGTATTTTTTAAGAAGAGGAAGAAGAAGAAAAAGGTAAAGGTAAAAATTATGAACAACAAAAAGACATCAAATTCAAACATACCAACAAGTGAATCTAAAAATCAAGTGAATAAAAAATCTGAAGAACAAAATGGACTGGTGAATATAATAGAACCAAGGACATAGAAAGTGATTGGACTGACAATTCTCAGGGTGAAGGGGGTCTGAGGGGTGCGGGAAAGATTGGACAAAAATCTTACACCTATAGATGAAGACAATGGTGGGGGTAATGGCATGGGGTGGGGTTGAGAATCAGGTGGAGAGGAGCAATGGGGAGGGGGAGAGGAACACCTGTAGGGGTGTGCAAGAAGCAGCTGGCCGATCATTAACATTTTTAGCTCTCTATCTCTCTCCCTTCCTCTCTGTAAAAAAAGTCAATAAAATATATTTAAAAAAAGAGTATACTCTTTTTAGATTTTAGGACCTCCATCCCTGCCCTAACCAGTTTGCTCAGTGAATAGAGCATTATCCTGGGGACTGAAGGGTTCCAGGTTCAATTTTAGTCAGTGGCATCGATTGCAGTCTAGATCCCCAGCTTTAGTCGGGCCATTTGAGGGAGGCAACCAATCCATGTGACTTGCTCACAGTGATGTGTCTTTCTCTCGTTCTCTCCCCCTTCCTTCTACTTTCTCTAAAAATCAATGGGAAAAGATCCTCAGGTGAGGATTAACAACAAAAATGATAACTCCCCAAAACAAAAGGGAGCATATGCTATGGAAACAATATTTATTACATTTTTGAGTTTTTAGAGCAATTTTATAAAGTAATATAACTTTATTTTTATAAGATACTAGAGGCCCAGTGCACAAAATTCACACACACACACCCCGTATTTTCCGGCATATAAGATGACTTTTGAAACGAAAAAAGCCTGCTCAGATTGGCCAGAGATAGAGAGGCGGTCTATTAAAAAAAGAACCGATGTTGCCTCGGAAGTGGGGGGTAGTCTTATACAGCGAATATAGGCCTAAACCTATGTTTTAACTATAAAATTAGGGGGGTCGTCTTATACGCCAGAAAATATGATGGGTGTGTTTGTGTGTGTGTGTGTGTGTGTGTGTGTATAGATAGATAGATAGATAGAGAGAGAGAGAGAGAGAGAGAGACTAGAGGCCTGGTGCACAAAATTTGTGCACGGGGGCAGGGTGTCCATCAGCCCAACCTACACCGTTTCCAATCTGGGATCCCTCTCATGATCCAGGACTTCTGGTTCCCAACTTCTCACCTGCCTGCCTTCCTTTTTGCCCCTAAACACTTCTCCCTGCCAGCCTGATCACCTCCTAACTGTGGGGGCATGAGTTGGCAGGGATCTTCCTTCTCCACGTCTAGCTCCAGAAGAGAGATGAAACAGGTTCTTGGAAGAGGCGGCCGGGAATTGAGAAATACACGAAATAGGTTCAAAGCTGGGTCCTGGGTGGTTGCTGCCCATCTGGAGAGACAGATGATGACCTGAGCCATGCAGCACATTTATTTATTTCCAAAAGAATAAAGAAGGGTTTCACTGAAAAGCTTAGGATCAAAGGAGTTTTGGGTGTGCCCAGGTCCTATTCATTCCCTCATTCCTGGTATTAGGACTGGATTTAGCATATCAAGGCCTGGGTGGGCCAAGGTCCTGTTCAATCCCTCAACCCCCCCCCCCCCATGGATAAAGATAAGAAGTCAGTACTGATAAGTCTCCCCCATTGTCACAGTCGGCCTAGCCGCCCCAAGAGATAAGGACTCTGGAGACAGACCAGACCAGAGTGGAAATTTTAAAAGGATAAGGTCAGTTGAAACTTGGTGCCTGGAATTCCTCTACATGCAAACCTCCCTCTAGATCTAGCTAGGAGATTGGCATCAGCAAAACCGCAACATCCTACACTCCTGTTTGAGACAGAGCAGACATCCTGCTTGAGACAGAACAGACAAGTCTGTACAAACCGCCTAGGAACAGCTACGGATGGCCAGTTCTTTGTCCTGAGGGGCCAATCAGGGAAATGACAAACCAGCAGTGGAATGGGGAAAGGAGGTATAAGAGGAGGGACTGCCCCTCCATTGGGGCTCTTACCTGGGTGTTTGCCAGCTGCTGTGTCAGCCAGGGTTTGAGCCCGGATTTGAATCTGTAATAAATTCTTGCTAGCTTAATCAAATTGGCTTCAGTGGTCCATCTCTTGGGGACTCGCTCCATAACACCCATTTGAGGGGAGGCCTTTTCCAGGAAATGGCCATGCCAGTCACCTCGGACTCAACTAACATTAATTTAAAGAATATCCATGTGCATTCCCAGAGGGCTCTCTATACCTAACCACTCCTCTGCCAGCCTGATTAATGTCTAACTGTTCCCCTGACAGCCTGTTTGCCTCCAACTTGTCTCCTCTGCCAGCCTGGTCACCCCTAACTGCCCTTCCCTGCTGGCCTGATTGCCCACAACTGCTCTCCCTTGCAGACTTGGTTTCTCCCAACTGCCCTCTCCTGCTGATCATCTTGTGGTGGCCATCTTATGTCCACATGGGGACAGCCATCTTATGCATTGGAGTGATGGTTAATCTGTATATTACTCTTTTATAAGATAGGATAGAGACCTGGTGCATGGGTAGAGGCCAGCTGGTTTGTCCTAAAATCTGTCCTGGATCAGGGTGGGTGTTCCCTTGGGGCATGGGGCACCCTGGGTGAGGGGCCTTTGGTGGTTTGCAGGCCAGCCCCAACTCCCAGCCACCCAAGTGGAAGCTCTTTTCTGGAGTTTATTTATCTTCTACAATTGAAACTTTGTAGCCTGAAGACTTCTGATCGTTCAGTGGTGGCAGGGGATTTATTTATCTTCTATAATTGAAACTTTGTAGCCTTAAGTGGAGGCCTGGGTTGGACAGGGTGTGTGGGAAGCTTGGATTCTTCCTCCATGGCCATGGAAACCCAAGCCTCCCTCCTGCTTTCTCTGTGGCTGTAGCCATCTTGGTTGGGTTAATTTGCATACTCACTCTGATTGGCTGGTGGGCATGGCTTTTGGGTGTAACAGAGTGATGGTTCATTTGCATATTACTCTTTTATTAGATATGATATGATATATATTTAAAATGATATATAAATATATCATAAATATGTGACATATGAATATCTCCTATCTAATAGAGAGGGAATATGCTATTATAATTGACCATCACACCCTCACAAAGATGGTGGCACTTGGAACCAATAAGGAGTAATATGCTAATTGATTGCCATACCCTCAAAGATGGCAGTGCCCACAGCCACAAAATAGCGATGCCCAGTCCCCTCAGCCCTGCCAGGGAAGCAGGTCCCCGGCATGGCTGGGCCCTCTCCCAGATGAGACCAACCACTCTAGATGCCTGCCTCCAGAATCCCCTAGTCCTCTCAGCCACCCAGCTGCTGAGGGCTGGCCTCAGGCACAAGCAAGCCTCAGATGGTGGCTGCCAGCTGCCCAGGGACAGCATGAGGTACAGATAAGCCTTGGAAAGTAGCTGAACAGCCAATGCCCAACGTACAAGCAAGCCTCAAAAGGCAGCTGCCCAGCTGCTCAGGGTCACCTGAGGCTCAGATAATCAGGGCCAGCTGAGGCTTGCACTACCAGCAGTGACAGCAGCAGAGGTATGATGGGGGCACTGCCTTCCCCTGATTGCCGGGTTGCCTCTCTGGGCTCCCAGACTCTGAGAGTGGGCAGGCCAGGCTGAGGGACACCTCCTCCAGTTGCATGAATTTTCATGCTCTGGGCCTCTAGTTCAATAATAATACAATAAACATATAATAAATATGTAACTCACATGACTATCACATCTTTAATATATTAAATATATTAATAAAAATATTAACATTTAATATTAATATTAAATGTACTGATAAATTTTTATATCAATATATAATACTAAATGATGAGAATACTAATGTTTATATGTGTACTAGTGGCCTGATGCATGAATGCAGATTCATCAAGAATGGGACTTTGTTCCCCTGGTTGCTGGCACCACCTTCATTCTGGCCAGAGCAGCCTTTCTGCTTAAGCCCAGAGCCATGTTTCTGCCTTCCCATTCTGCCCAGAGGCCAAGAGTGGCTTGGATGGTGGGGATGCCTGCATCATTGTCATGACCCCAGCCACTCAGTGTCTGAGTATGCAAATTAGCCTACCATATTTATTGGGTTAATTTGCATACACATTCCTGATTGGCTGGTGGGCATTGTGAAGTTATGGTCAATTAGCATGTTACATTTTTATTAAGTAGATGTTTCTTATTGTCAATAAAAAGGTTTCCCTGTACAAAATTTTTATGATGCTTCTTACATCTTCTCCCCTTAATAGATAAATAGCACAAAACTTAACAGTAACTTCTCTTTTTTTCCTGTATTGATTAAAGTATTACATATGTGTCCTTACCCACTCATTGCTCCACAAACCCTCCACTCATGCCATCACCTCCCTAGTGTCTGTGTCCATTGGTTATGCTTATATGTATGCATACAAGTCCTCTGGTTGATCTTTCCCCCTTGGCCCCACCTTCCCCTGCCTTCTCTCTGAGGTTTAACCATCAGATTGATGCTTCTCTGACTCTGGATACGTTTTGGTCATCAGTTTATATAGTAGTTCATTATATTCCACAGAATATAATGTAGCTCATTATATAACACAAATGAGTGTGTTCATGAGATATTTATCTTTCTCTAACTGACTTATTTTGCTTAACATAATGATCACCAGGTTCATCCATGCAGTTGCAAATGGTAGGAGTTCCTTCCTTTTTACAGCAGCGTAATATTCCATTGTGTAGATATGCCACAGGTTTTTAATCCACTCATCTGCTGATGGGCACTTAGGCTGTTTTCAAATCTTACCTTTTGTAAATTGTGCTGCTATGAAATAGGGGTGCATATATCCTTTCTGATTGGTGTTTCTGATTTCTTGGGACATACTTTTTGAATGGGAGTTCCATTTATTTATTTTTAATTTTTTTGAGGCAACACCATTTTGTTTCCAACAGTGGCTGCATTTCCACCAGCAATGCAAGAGGGTTGCTTTTTCTTCACATCCTCTCCAGCACTTGTTTGTTGACTAGTTGAGGATAGCCATTTTGACAGATGTGAGATCTTAACACATTGTCATTTTGATTTGCATCTCTTGAATAATTGTTTTTGAGCATTTTCATATGTCACGTGGCCTTCCTTCTATCTTCTTTTGAAAAGTATCTATTTAGGTCCATTGTCCATTTTTTATTGGATTGTTTATCTTCCTTTGTTAAATTTTATGAGTTCCCTGTAAAGTTGGAGATTAAACCTTTATCGGAGATAACATTGGCAAATATGTTCTCCCATGCAGTGTGCTTTCTTGTTCTTTTGTTGATGGATTCTTTTGTTGAGCAAAAGCTTTTTATTTTGATGTTGTTCCATTTGATTATTTTCTCTTCAGTTTCCATTGCCCTAGGAGCTGTATTAGTGAAGATATTGCTTTGCATATGTCTTAGATTTTGCTGCATGTGGATTGCTCTAATATTTTTATGGTTTCCCATCTTATGTTTAAGTCCTTTGTCCATTTTGAGTTTATTTTTGTGTAAGGTGTAAGTTGGTGGTCTAGTTTCATTTTCTTTTTTGCATGAATCTGTCCAATTTTCCCAACACAATGTAATGAAGAGACTGTCTTCACTCCATTGTATGCACTTACCTTCTTTTCAAATATTAATTGAGTATAGTGGTCCATTTCTGGGTTCTCTATCATATCCCATTGGTTTATATGTCTGTTCTTAGGATAGTATCAGGCAGTTTTGAGAGCAGTTGCTTTTTAACATAGCTTAATATCTGGTATAGAGATACCTTCTACTTTGTTCTTCTTTCTGAGGAATGCTGCAGCTACTAGGGTATTTTTTGTTTTGTTTTTTGTATTTTTTTTAAATGCAGATTAAATTTGGAGAGTTCTTAACACTTAATTCTTTACATCATATTTGTCTTACATGTATATTAGGATTATTGATATTTCTTCACATTATTAATCTATGTCACAATTAGGAATTATAAGAAAATTACTAATATCAAAATGTTTTGTGAAGTAAGTTTATTTTTAGAATTATTTTGAGCCATCAGTAGCAACTAGAAAATACACTATTATTTTACACACACATACCACATACACACACACACACATACACACACACACACACACACAGACACACAATATATATAGTGGTATTTTATTATATTTGAATCACTGTTCTATATTTGCTTTTCCTTAGAATATGAATTTTGGAATCTTGAGTAAAAAACACTTCACTGTACAAAATTTTTTAATGAATAATCATTGTGTCTTTTTCCATCTTTGAAATTTCAAATATATGTTTGCATGTTATAGGTATTATAAATATACTAGAAGTCCTGAACCCTCTCCAATCTGGAACCCTTCGAGGGATGTCCAAGTGCCCATTTAGAACCGATCCTGGTAGGATCAGGCCTAAACAGACAGTTGGACATCCATCTCATAACCCAGGAATGCTGTCTCCCAACCACTCATCTTCCTGTCTTCCTGATTGTCCCTAACCACTTCTGCCTGCCAGCATGATAACCCCCTAACTACTCCCCTGCCAACCTGATTGTCCCAACTGCCCTCCCCTGTAGGGTTGATCCCCCCAAATAGTCCTCCCCTACTGGTCTGATAATCCACAACTGCCCACACCTGCTGACCATCCTGTAGTGGCCATCTTGTGTCCACATGAGGGCAGCCATGTTTGAACCCATGTGGGGCGACCATCTTGTGTCTTGGAATGACAGTTAATTTGCATGTCACTCTTTTATTATATAGGATACTTATATATGTTTGAATGTGATGTCCATAATAATCTAAGCTACTTGTTATGTGGCAGATCATGAACTATATCCTGTCTAATGATTTCCTTGGAATTCATTGCTATCTTTAACATGTTATGAAAATTGTAATTTATTGTTAATTATATACTTTATTTACACTCAATTTTTTTTTCACCTCATGTTTGAGTGACAGGGCATACATATTTTTTAAACCAAAATGTTACTCTTAATCAAATTTTGGAATGTGGTGGTCAGGTTAATTTTTTTATGAGACTTCAGAACATGTATTATTTAACTTCCACTGCATATAAACTTAGTAGAAAAGTATATCACTTGCTTTTATATTTATCACAGTATTTAATTAAATATTACCTCTTGGTTATTTTAAATGTTGTATTATAGATCTAATTGTTTAATTGTCAATAATATCATAGGCAACTGAAGAGTTTTTAGAAAACTATTTGAGATCCAGCTGTCAAGACTAGTCAAATGTCTTATTTCCAAACTCTAGTTGTTCCCACTAACAAATAATCAGATTTCCCCAACTCTAAGGCTGTTTTCAGTTGGATACTAGAAACAGCTGTGAATTACAGAAGGTTTTTGTATGACTCTCCCACCAGAAAGAGGTTTGGGAAGTAGTTGTACAGGAGCATAGATTAGGGAGGTAACATAATTCTAAAACAGACTTCCATGAGACATAAAAAAATGCTCCAAGGTGAAAAAAATATCCCTAATACATTTAAATTTAATAGAATAATAAAAAGCTTGAAATAAAATAGTGCATATAAACCAGATTATATGTAGTAACTGACATATTCAGCCACAAAATATAATTGGTATCTCCTTACAGTATTAATTCTTTAGAAATATTTGGTAAGAATTTAGGAAATCTTTGCTCTATGGTATAGAAAATATAAATAGTAAGTACTAAAGAAAAGTGAGCTTTTATTTTAAGTACATTCTTTAAATCAAGAGGATTCCCACCCTCAAATGCTGTGTTATTTGCATTTATATGGTGAAATGCTGACATCTTGTGTCCAGTTCATCTATCACACCTTTCATTTTCCTCTGGGATAGCTTTTTTCTTATATGATGTTTGAGTGTTTGGGGCCAGAAATTTTATTTATATATATAATGGAATCATTAATTTAATTCAATAACAAAAATTTAATCATATTAATTTAAAACAGAATGAAAATACCACATTTTTCTGTGTATAAAACACCCCCTGCTTTTTCAACCCAAAAGTAAGAAATCAGTATTTTAAACATAAAACAGAACACACTATTGTTTAGTAATTACTGCAGGTAGTGTTTACATGTCAATACTATGACATTATGAAGCATATCACTTTATTCAGCCTCTGTTGCATCATTGCTCTCTTCTTCATTACTATTAGTTACAGACATATCAATTTCTTCAGCTTCTATTGTATCACTGCTGTCTTCCAAGTCACTGTCTGTATATGCAAGATCATCCTCATAAACTGGTGGCATTTTCTGAGCTCATTTTGTTTGTGTTTTCATGGCCAACCCTTCTCTCCTCATGAAATTGAAGCACCATTTTGCCTTTCCTGTAAAATCACAATGTTCATTTTGCTTGCAAATATACTTGCCTGAGATTGATTGTTTGGTTGATACATAAGTCACTCTGGAACTGCTCCATAATCCAAGTCTTAAGCCTCTGCTCCAACTTCATCCATTTTGCTGGTTTTCCTCTTAAGGCCTTCTTTTCTGGCATCTTAAGGAGTTGTTCTGCCCATTTTCTCCACTGTCTGATCATACACTCAATGGGAGAAGGTCCAAATTGTCTCTCTGCAGATCTATTTCCATGCTCTTTTGCATATCTGATTATATTCAGTTTGAATTTTGAAGAGTAAGAGAATTACTTACTGGTATTTATATTTTTACTTTTTGACATCTTTATGGGCTCAGAATGCTCTGGTCCCTGTTGCATCTATGTGCTCTCTACCTCCACCTCCAATTACAACATCAACTGATATCAATAACAATAAGGCTCATGACTGGAGGAAGCCTGTTTGTCCATGTATGTGCAGCTACATCTCCATGCAGGGATCCCTTGTTGGCTGACTTCTGTGAATAAGATGCCCCTCAAAATTCAGTCTAGTGCCTTACACACGGAAAAAATACAGTAAATTTATTGTTATTGTCACTTAAGGGAACTTTAATCTATATCTTCTGGGGTTCTTAGAGAATTTCCCTTTGTGTTGGCATATTATTCAAGTTACAAATTTGACTCCAGTGATTTTTTAAAAATGTTTGTAGCTGCTCTGAAAGTCACCACAAGTTACCAAAATGTCCATATATTAGTATGTAAATTGTGAACTATTACTAATGCATATCCCATTTTAAACAATAGGGGGAATTATGATGTCAGTTTTGTTTCTCCATAAAGGGAAGTATTTTATGTCATAGTAAAAATCTTGACTTTTCTTTTTGATACAACCATTCTTTCAGTTCAAAAGCACAGTTTTTTTGTGTGTATTTTGACAGTACTGGCAATGCATATGAACTTCATTATATACCCTTGAAAAATATAGTTTCTTGCTTTTAGAAGAAACCAAGATGGCAGCCTAGGTAAGCATCTAAGCTGCTGCCTTGCACAACAATTTCAAAACAACAACTAAAAGTATAGACATCATCTAAAACCACAGAAAAGCTGGCTGAGTGGAAAAATCTACAACTAGAAAGAAGGAGAGAGGCTCATGGATCAGGGGAGACACAAAGCACTGAGGTAAGGAGATATTTGCATGTAGAGAGTAAGGGCAGCCAAGTGCCTGGCTGGTGGGAGGGGAAAGGAAGCCCCCCGTTACACTGAACCCCAGTTCCAACTGCACTGAACTCCAACCCTGGCCGAAGCCCCATGGACCCATGTTCATACAGGTGGAGTCTGGACTGTAGAGAAAGGCACTCAGAGAGACTCAGGGACTGGGAGACTCGGGAAAAGCCGGGAGCCGCAGCAAGCATTGCCTCTGCAGTCAGACAGAGGTCTGACTGCAGAGGTTGCCTCGGCCTCTCCATAGTGAAAGGAATCGGAAGCTCCAGACTACAGAGACCCAACCCAATTCTGGGTGAGCCACTGGGACACCTGGATTGTTAGGCAGAAACTCAAGGGAGCTGCAGAAGACAGAGATCTGAGGTGTGCGCACAAGAGCAGGACTGACTGGAAGCCAAGACTGTCTGCTTAGCCCTGAGACTCCACCCCATCTAAGCTGAGCACAGAAGCTTTTGCAATTTTGCAAGTCTGATCCTATAAGACTGTCTCCAATACAGAAGATATCCCGGAGTAGACACAGCTGATACATCCAATTGGCCTGAAGGTCAATTCCTCTCAGTGATACCAACAACAATCAAGACTTAACTACAACAAGGCTGTACATGCAGTCCACAAAGGGGAGCACCAAGAGTGTCTACCTTAGGTAACTGGGGAGGCTGACCCACTGGGCCATATAAGACAACACACACAACTCAGGGAAGCAGCAAAAATGCTGAGACAAGGAAAGAGATCTCAAATGAAAGAAATGGAGAATGAAAGACTGGATATAAAGTTCAAAATCATAGTTATAAGGTTTTTCAAGAATTTCCTAGAATATGCTGATAAATTTAACAAGACCTTCGAGAATATGAAAAAGGACCAACTAGAAATTAAACATATACTGACTGAAATAAAAAAATGTTATACAGAGACCCAACAGCAGACTATAGGAACACAAGAATCAAGTCAAATATTTGGAATACAAAGAGGCAAAGAACACTCTTTTGGAGTAGCAAGAAGAAAAGAGAATCCAGAAAGTTGAAGATAGTGTCAGGAGCCTCTGGGACAACTTCAAGCATACCAACATCAGAATTATGGGGGTGCCAGAAGAAGAGAGAGTGCAAGACACTGAAAACCTATTTGAAGAAATAATGACCAAAAACTCCCCCCACCTGGTGGAAGAAATAGAGTTACAAGTCCAGGAAGTGCAAGGAACCCCAAACAAAAGGAATCCAAAGAGGACCACACCAAGACACATCATAATTGAAATGCCAAGGGCAAAAGACAAAGAGAGAATCTTACAAGCAGCAAGAGAAAAACAGGTAGTTACCTGCAAGGGAGCACCTATATAATTATCAGCTGATTTCTCAACAGAAACTATGCAGGCTAGATGGGAGTGGCAAGAAATATTCAAAGTGATGAATAGCGAGTACCTACAACCAAGATACTATACCCAGCAAAGTTTATTCAGAATTGAAAGGCAGATAAAGAGCTTCACAGATAAGAAAAAGTTAAAGGAGTTAATCACCACTAAACCAGTATTATATGAAATGCTGAAAAGTATTCTTTAAGAAGAGGAAGAAGACAAAAGATAAAAATTATGATCAACAAATACATATATATCAAGTGAATCTAAAAGTCAAGTGAATTAAAAATCTGAGGAACACAATAAACTGGTAAATATAATATAATCAGGGGCAAAGGAAGGGAATGCATTGATAATTATAAGGGGGAAAGGGGTGTGGGGTGCAGGAAGAGACTGGGTTAAAATCGTATACCTATGGATGAGGATAATGGAAGTAGAGAGGAAAGAGCAGAGGGTGGGGTGGGAACCAGATGGAAGGGAGCTATGGGGGCTGGGGATGGAGAAAGAATTGTTGTAATCTGAGCAATAAAAATTTATTAAATTAAAAAAGGTAAAGTTCAAAAAATAAATGTCAAAGAAAGAAAAATATAGTTTCTTAAATATTATACTAGTTTATCACAATTTAAATAAATACACACATTTTTAAATTTGTATAAAATCCCACCAATTTAAATTTAATCCCAATATGATAGTTTTAAAATACAAATGCTTTCCTAATAAACAGAAATGTTGCCATTTCAAGTGGCTTTAAATTATTATTTTTTTCATTATGTATTATCATGGACTCAAACTTTTTTCAAAGTTAAACTTTAAATAAGGTAAAGAAAAATCATGAAACTGTTCTAATCATTATAAAAGTTTGAAATATTTAGATAACTTGGGTGTATATTGTTAAAAACAAAAATACTCTCAAAGTTAGTGATTTTCTAAAGTAAATTACAGTGTTGTTTTTTAATATAAACCATTTGGTAGTTTATTTTTTCAAGGTTTACATAGTTTCAGACTGCATGTGGAATGAAACAAAATTAAGTAAATTAAATTCAAAATTCTAAGTTTTGGATGGAAGAATATATATATTTTTCAATATAAAGCATCTCTTTTATATTCCATCAAGCAGATAAAAGAAAAAAAAATGATAAAATAGCTTTTTTAAGTCCATGATTTCTGTTTCCACTCAAAATTGCATAACAATTGTCAATACTATCTTTGAATTATATTGAATATATTTAAATTACACAGACACACTCACTCACACACACAAATATTATATCACTACATTATTTTACCTTTTTATAAAAATTAAAACATTAAATAGTCTTAAAAGTCAACTTTTAATTTGCTTCCCCAATACAGTTTCCTTTATCAGGTAAAAATAATAATCATTGTGAACTTATTATACATACTGTATTTTTAATGGTTCAGGTAAAGATGACTACAGTATCTTTTTTGGGGATATATTGCTAGACGTAGGAACCATATTGAACAAACATTGTACTATATTCTTTAAAACATTTATATTGATAAGTCTAAATTAGTCATGGTGAGAATATTTATACCATGGGAATCAGCAAATTCCATAAATATGGGATTTATTTCTCCAGAAATTATGAGTATAATGGGTGTTTATTTACCTCGGACCACTATTGGCATTTTCATTAAAACAAGTCTTCTTATACAAGGTTTTCCTAAATATTGCAGAAGATTTAACGTTTTTGGCCACTACAACCATCAGAGAGATAACTAAGCAATATGTGGCAGTTTAATAATGAAGGATCAATGAAACCATAAGTTCCAAGGGCAGAATTAGGCACAAAAATAATATAACAAGTTATTCTTAGACAAAACAAATTAGAACTAATAGACAAAGGGAGTCAAATTATCTTCATTTGCTTCTTGGTCACATTGTAAATCTGCTTATAGGGCCAGAATGTGGAAACCAATTAGGAAGCTTCAGTATATGTTTGCTATTTTGCCTACATATAGCACTCCTTCTTCTTCTGGCAATATTACACTTCAAGTGTCCTCTAGTCTCTAGAGCTATGCTGCCCAGAATGATGGCTACCTGTTCACATATGGCATTGAGTACGCAACATGAGGTTAGTTAAATTGAGGAACTAATTTTTTAATTGAATTGATCATATTAAAATGTAAAATATGGCTCAAGCCTGTTTGGATTAGGTTTTCTGGTACTTTATAAAACAAAAACTCCTTGTGGCTGCCGAGGCAGGGTATATTCAAAGGCTGAGGCCTCAGCAGCAGCAACAGTGATGGAGAACATCCCATCTAAGACACTGAGGTGAGAACGGTCCTGCTTTGACTTACAGAATACAAGTAGAGATAGGGAAGTTGAGATTATAAAGCACAGCCTAATCCTGAACTGTGTTAAGTGAAAAATACATATTGGAGAGGGTGCAAGCTGGGCTGAGGGACTCCGCCCCCCCCCCCCCCCCACTCCATGCACGAATTTCATGCACTGGGCTTCTAGATAGAATATAAAGTCAGTTTTTCAAAATGACAGCCCAACAGGCAGAAGTTTCCTGGGGGAAGGCCTGAAAAGCAACTAAATTGGAAGACATTCACCTGGAATTAACAAATAAGACACAGCTAAAGTAGGTTACCAGATCATTCCGCTTTTGGCGGGACAATCCTGATTTCTAACATTTTTTCCCACATCGCATGGCATTTTTTAAAAGTCCTGATTTTTGGAAAGAATCTTTCCAATCTTTCCAAACATTGGGACTTTTTTAAAATGCCGTGGGATGTGGGAAAAAATGTTAGAAATCGGGACTGTCCCACCAAAAGCACGATGATCTGTTCACCTTAAGCTAAAGAGACAATTTTCAATAAGGAGGGGCAAAGGATGCTTAGAGAAAGCTACTTACCAGCCATAATCCACATGGAATCACCACTGTGACCTGGCAGTGAGTAGTGCAGTACCTTCCAGCAGGGTCCCAGACAATTGTAGTGAGAAGTCTCCAGAGTGACTTTTAGCACCAGGCCTCCTCAACAGCCTACTAGGACCTAGCATCCCAGGATCCAGCTCCAGGATCCCCCATGAGTGCAAGTCAGGGGGACCCCAGTGCACCACCAACATCCCATGCCTCAGAACCATGCTGCCAGTCTGACCCAGAGCCACCCAGTTCCCACTCTACCTCAAGCCCTGGGAAGTGCTGCCATGCTGACCAGGGGCAACCCAGCACACCCCTCTTCAGGCCACAGGAGATTGCAGACTGGTTGAAACAGAGCAACTTATCCTGTTTCACCCAGGGCCCTAGGATGGGCAACCTGAAGCAACTCAGCACGCACCTTACTTGGGCCACAGGAGAGCCCACACTGTGCAACCCAGAAACCTGTTCCTGCTCCAACCAGGGAAAGTTGAACTGGAGCAACCCAGAACGTGTCCCACTACAGGCCACAATAGAAATCTGACTGTGTGATCAAGAGCAACCTGCACCTGTTCCACCCTGGCCCCTAGGATAGTTCTGCTGGGGCTACCTGGAGAAACCCAGCATGTGCACAGCTCTATGCCACAGGAGACCAGTTCTGGGTGACCTGAAGCAATCTGGTGTGCCTAGCCAGGGGCAACAGGACCATGTAGCAAGTGTACGTCCAGAGGGTTCTAGAGCGCTACCCAGCTATGGGTGCCAGGGCCACACAACAATTGCATGCCAGAGGCCTCTGGGTTCTCAGGGAGTCGTACACCAGAGGACTCACACCTACAATCCACAACCTCGAGCATCTGAAGTAAACACACACCCACAACCCCGAGCATCTAAAGTAGACAAATGAAAGACTGGATATGTGGGAAAAGATACAACTCAGAATAGAGACAATAAAGGTGTGAGTCTCAAAGGAGACCCAGTATCAGGACAAATGATTTCTAGACCATTGGCCTGACAGGGTCTTCAACTTCTCAAAACACAAGTAGGGTGCACTGGGTCAGAAAGAAAAAAAATGGGGATAGAAAAAAACAACCACACAAAGGAAAAAGGAAGGAATCTCCAGAAAAGGAACTAAGTGAAATGGAGGCAAGGAATATGTCATAAAAAAATATAGAGTAAAGGTAATAAAGTTCCTAAACTGGTTGGATGAGAATTTCAAAAACATATGTAAGAGTAAAGGGGAAATGAAGAATGATATAGCTGCAATAAAAAAAAATTTGAAAGGTTTCAAAAGTAGACTAGAAGAAGCAGAGGAACTAATCAGCAAGTTAGAAGACAAAACATCCAATCTAAACAGCATTTTGAAAATAAAAATTAAAAAACAGGAAGAGATTTTGAGGGAGCTTTGGGAAGACATGAAGTGAAGCAACATCCCCATAAAAGTTATGCAAGAAGGACAAGAGGAGGAGCAAAGAATAGAAAACTTATTTGAAGAAATAATGACAGAAATTTTCCTAAGCTGGGGAAGAAAAAAGTCACACAAGCACATATAGTCCCAACAAGATGAACCCCAAAAGACCTACACGAAGACATGTCATAATTACAATAGCAAATGTTAATGACAAAGAATGAATGTTAAGGGCTACTAAAGAGAGACAGAAAGTTACCTACAAGGGATTTCCCATTAGATTATCAACTGATTTGTCAACAGAAACACATCAGGTCAGAAGTGAATGGAATAAAGTATGCAAAGTGATTATAAAACAAGGGTCAGAATTCAACAACACTATATTCAGCAAGGCTATCATTCAAATTTGAAGGGGAAATCAGAAGCTTCACTGAAAAAAATGCAAATAACAACAAACAAACAAAACAAACCTAAGAGAGTTTCTTACCACCAGCCCAACAATGCAAGGAATTGCAAGGGACTGTTGTAAAAATAAAATAAAAAGAAAAGAAGGAATACAGAGTTAAAGAATAAAAATGGCAACAAGCAAATACCTATCAATAATAACTAAACATAAATAGATTAAATGTTCCAATCAAAATTCATAGTGTGTCTGAATGGACAATAAAACATGACCCAAGGAGAGAGAAACCCCACTGAAACAAGGTGTATCTCCAGTGCAGCATTTCTTCCTTTATAGACACAGCAGATCCTCACAGACAAGTGGCCTGGAGGTCAATTCCTCCCAATGTACCAACAGCAATCAAGGCTTAATTACACCAAGACTTTGCACTTAGCCCACAAAGGGGTGTACCAAGAGTGACCACCTCAGATGATTGGGGAAACTGAGCTACTGGCCCCTATAGGTCACCAACCACACAAACCCACTCCATCAATACAGGGAGGCAGCCAAAATGAGGAGACACAGAAGCATGTCACAAATGGGAGAGATGGAGGAAAGTAAACTACTGGACGACACAGGGTTCAGAACCACATTTATAAAGGTACTCAAGAATCTTCTAAAATCCTTGGAGAAACTTAAAGATACCTCCAAGAAGCTTAGTGCACCTTGTTTCAGTGGGGCTTTGGTGCTCACTGAGTTCGTCTCCTGAATGTGTCACTTATGGGTGTGAGGAGTTGAAAGTGACCACTAAGAACCCTGGCTTCTGGATACCAATGGGGTGCAGTTCAGCTTCTGTCTGAGGCCACCCTGCAGGAGATACAGGTAGATCCATCATCCTCTCCTCCCTGCTTGGAGGTTGGAGGCTTTGGAGATGTCTGCACCAGGTTTCAAGTTTGTTAGGTTAAACTTGAGAAGGCCATTCATATGCAAAAGCTGCTGCTTGGAGGTTGGGTGTGTTTGTAGATTATGCAGGGCAGAGTCTTAGGACATCTCTAGGCTAGGGCGTGGCCAACAGCGATGGCTAGCCTCAGCCTTCTTTGCCTCTTCGAACACACCCCCACACCTTCCCGTGTCTTGTGCCCCCACATAGCAAACAATTATTCTTGTGCACAGCTCTGCAAGCAAGTCACCCCCTTTTGTGGCCCAATGGCAGACAGTACAGCTTCTCTCCAGAAACTGGATTTGAGAGAGATTGGGAGATTGTTTCTCTTTGGGTTCAAGAAAGCAATGCCCTTCACCAGCCGGGATACACTGCCAGCTTGTATTGCGCATGTGCCCCCATACCTCAGTTTTTCAGCTCTTGTGCCCTGCATGCTCCCTTCTCTGTCAGTCAATTGTAGAGTTTCCTTTCAGCCAGCTATCCTGTGTTCTGGGTGATAGACATTTTGTCTTTTATTTGTAGTTTTGTAATTGTTGTGCATGGCAGCAGTTTAGATGTGTTTACTTGCACTGCCATCGTGGTGTAGGTAATTTTATTCTTTATGCCAACTTTTATCACAACTATATCTTTATGGCAATACTCTCTTTCTCACTTGTCTCCTTTTGTTGTGCTGTTTCTCTTCTATATCTGCTTTAGATTTTCCCTGTTCTTTCTTTTTATCCCCTGTTAAAAATTCACCATACTTATATATCTAACTTCCAATCCCCTGCACTAAGTGCATACTGTATTTTCCGGCGTATAAGACGACTTTTAAAACAAAAAAAAGTCAACCGAAAATCGGGGGCAAAAGACCAAAATTGCACAAAAATTACCTGCAGATCTTGATGGCAAAGTAAGTCTTTTTTTTGAAGTGGGGGGTAGTCTTATACAGCAAACATAGGCCTAAACCTATGTTTTAACTGTAAAATTAGGGGGTCCTCTTATATGCTGTAAAATACTGTACCCACTTCTCTCTTTCATCAATATCCAAATTCTTTCCCTCTCTCCCTATGTTTTATTTTACAATTTTTGTGTTGTCTAGCCCTTCTTTCTTTTTCTGTTCTATTATTGTTGTTTGTTTATTATTGATTAGTTTGTGTGTGTTTTTTGTTAGTGTGATTGTTTCTCTCTCTCTTTTTTTGCTTCTATTTTCCTCTCCTTGATGTGTTATTAATTATTGTTTGTAGTTTTCATAAATCTCTGAGTGTTTGTTGTTTGCATTTTTTTATAACTTGTTGTTCTATTGGAGATTTCTCCCCATATAAATAGTTTTTCCATTTCTTTTAGTTTTATATTTCTTTTCTCTATTACTCTTTTTCCCCTCTCAATATCATTTTTTGTACTCTATTTCATTATCCCTGAATTATCTTTTCTCTGGTGGTCACCTTTATTTGAGTTTATTAGTATCATGAATATATTTTTGTTCAATGCCTTGTGAGTTGTGCCTTGCTGTGTTGTATTTTCTGCCTTTAAGTCAATGCAAGAGAGAGAACTACATAACCATACAACTAGAAAAGAGAGATCACGGGGGAAAAACACACACACACACAAAACAGCCCACATATGAAAGAGAAACAAACATCAACAGAAAAGGAAGTAAATGAAATGGAGGCAAGCTACCTATCAGATAAAAACTTCAGAAAAGTAGTCATAAGATGGATGAAAAGAATGGAAGACAAATGCAACAATATGTGTAAGAACCAAGAGGAAATGAAGAAGAACAAAAAAGAAATGAAAAATTGTATCACTGTAATAAAGAACTCAATAGAAAGCATCAACAGTAGACTAGAAGAAGTGGAGGACTGCATCAGTGAGTTCAAAGACAAAGTAGGTAAAAATACGCAAGCAGAGCAGCATCTAGAAAAAAAAAACCTTAAAAAATAGGAGTAGTGAGTTTTCAGAAGATGACTGGTGATGGGAAGGCAGACTACAAGATAGCGTGTGCATGAGAGAATGAAAGGAGAGTGTGTGGATATATGGGGACTGTATATTTGTGGGTGAGGGACAGCTATACTCCAAGGGACTATTAGAGACTGCCAGACTGGGCTCCCTTGACCGGGCAGCCTCCACTACTGCTGAAATCTCTCCCAGAGCAATCAGCTATTCCACAGAGACCACACCATCTTGAAGGGGAGTAGGGCTGTCATTGGAAGCCTATATCCAAATACTCTACAACCATAGCATCCAGGGAACAGCTGTGAACCCAGGAACATCAGATCACAGTCAGTGCAAACATGCACATTTGGATGAGCTGTTCACCTTCTCAATGAATGCTCAGATTTTGCATAGGAAAAGAAGAAGTCTAATATCCAGGCTGAATAGAGAAATGTGCACAACAGGAGCTAGAGGACCTCTGGGGATGTCAGCACCCCACAAAATCCATGGTTCTGGGGGCTAGTGCAATGTGCAAATGTGGAAAGGGATCTGTAGGCTGCTAGCAGAAGTGAACTCTAAAAATCAACTCATAGCTGGGTTGGGTGCAGAAAAGGCAGACTAAAATTTTAACAGTGTGCTGGCTGCTTAGTGCGGGGGTGGGGGTGGGGAAGATGCACACAGAGACATTCACGGAGTTGCGTGCAGTGCTGGAGGGTAAAAGTTGCAAGTTTGCACACTTACTCTGGCTCTTTTTTTCTCTTCAAATCTTTTCTTTTGATTACAAAGTCTAGTAAATAGGACCACACAATTAGGGACACTCTCAGAGATTAGAGGGGAAAGTTGTTTTTATGGAATCTGGTGATCTGAGTGGGGAGTAATGATCAGAGAACCAGCTCTGGGGCAGTCCATTCTTCCAAACCATTATTAAGTGTGACAGGGAAAACAAAATCTAAATACTGGCTAGAGAGGACTTATAGCCCCTGAGGTCAATCCAGAAACACTGCCACCCAGGACTGAATCACAAATTGACTTTGTGAAAACACACATACAGGAGTCTAAAAAACAAAGAGGTACAGGAGTGTGGCTTACAACACAGAGGAGCAGTGGAACACAGGGAACTTCAATTCTGTCATGAATACCTGATAGGAAACAGGCATGCCAAACAGAACAATAGAGGAAGTTCACCACTACACATTTTTATTTTATCATCTACTAATTAAGAAACTAATTTTTCTTCACTTTATTTTAACTTTTTATTATTATATTTTTATTTTGAATCAGTATTAGTACTTTTTTTTTTTAGCTTTTTCTTAATGTCATTTTATTTCCTTTTTATTTTATTTTTTAAATTTTATTTTATTTTGGGATTAGTGTTCTACATTCTATTTTCATTTTTCCTTTAGCATAATTTTACTCTATATCAACTTTACCTTTATAACAACACCCTCTTCCTCACTTTTCCCTTTTGTTGTCCTATTTCTCTTATGCTATTCCTGTTTTAGATTTTCTATATGCTTTCATTTCACTCCCTGTTAAAAAGTCATCCTACTTATATATCTAATTTCTGATCCGCTGCTATAATTCCATACACACCTCTCTCTTCTCTTTCTTCACTATCCAATTTTCTCTCTTTCTGAGCCTTGTTTCCTTATTTTTGTTGTTGCTATTCTTATTCTCCCCCCCCCCCTTTTTTTTGTTTCCTTCCAGGTTTTTTTTTTATTATTATTTTGTTTTGTTTTGACTTAATTTCTCTCTGTACTATTGTTGTTGTTTGCTTGATTGTTGATTAGATTCTTTTTCTTGTTGGTTGTTTTTGTTTTGCTTATTTGGGAGAGATTGTTTCTCTTTTCTGTTTGTTTTTAAATAATATATTTTATTGATTTTTCACCTAGAGAAAGAGAGAATAATAGAGAGTTAGAAACATCAATGAGAGAGAAACATCAATCAGCTGCCTCTTTCACACCCCCAACTGTGATGTGCCTGCAATCAAGGTAGATACCTTTGACCGGAATTGAACCTGGGACCTTTCAGTCTACAGGCTGACACTCTATCCACTGGCCAAACCAGTTTCAACTGTTTTGTTTTTTGATTCTGTTTTTTCTCTCCTCAGTTGGTATTAATTATTGTTTATAGTTTGCAATAATTTCTGGTTGTTTGTTTTTATTTTTTGAAGCTGGTGGTTGTTATATTGGACTTTTATCCCCATATAAATAGTTTTACCTCCTTCCTTTTTATTCTCTTTCTTTTTTATCTTTCTCTTTTTTTCCCCCTTTTCTCAATATCATATTTGTACTTCTTTTTTTCCCATATCCCCTAATTATCTTTTCTCTATAGGTGAACTTTATTTGGGATTATAAGTATCCTGAATATATTTGTGTTTAGTGTCTTGTGTGTTGTGTCTTGTTTTGTTTTATTTTGAGCCTATAAATCAATTCAGGAGAGAGCTGCATAACCAGATATCATGAGAAGTGAGATCATGGGGAGACAAACAAACAGCCCACATATGACAGAAAAGGAGGAAACACCAGAAAAGGAAATAAACAAAATGGAGGAAAACAATATGTCAGAGAAAGAATTCAGATATAGGGAATAAAAAACTCACACAAATCCAAGAAGCTCACAGAGTCCCAAACAAAATGAACTCCAAATGATCAATGCCAAGCCATTGTAAATTGTCAAACACGAATGGCAAAGTAAACATCTGAAAAGCAGCTTGAGAGAGACAGAAAGTTACTACAAAGGATCCCACACCAGAATAGAAATTTCTTTCACAAAAGAAACACATCAAATAAAAAGGTAATGGAATGAAATATACAAAGGAATGCAAGGGAAGGATCTGAATCCAAGAATACTATTCAGCAAGGTTAGCAAACAAAATTAAGGGGGAAATTAGAAGCTTCACAGACAAAAAAGGACTAAGGGAGTTTATTAACAATGAACCAGCCATACCAAAAATGCTAATGGGTCTGGTGTCAAAAGAAGAAATAGAACACGAAGAAGGGACACAGGCATAAAGAATACAAATGGTGACAAACAAGTATCTGTCAACAATAACTTTAAATGTAAATGCATTAAATACTCCAATAAAAAGACATAGAGTACCTGAGTAGATAAGAAAACATGATTCATATGTCTGCTGTCCACAGGAAACCCACTTCAGAACAAAGGACTTACACAGACTGATGTTGAAGGGATGGAAAAGGTTTTCCAGGCGGATGGAAATGAAAAACAAAAAAGAAAGAAAAAAAGGGGGTAGCAATACTTATCTCTGACAAATTAGGTTTCAAAGTGAAGGGCATAATAAGAGATAAGGAAGGCCACTTCATAATACTAAAGGGAACAGTCCAACAAGAAGAAGTAACTCTGGTAAACATAGATGCACCAAATGCAGGAGCACCCAAATATATATAAAACTTCTGGAGACTACCAAGGGAGAGATTGACAGCAATACAGTCATAATATGGAACTTTAATACCTCCCTATTACCATTGGAAAAATCCTCTAACAAAAAAGAAAAATTAATCCTAAATGACTCACTAGACAAGGTAGAATTAACTGACATATTCAGAACATTTCACCCATAAGCCAGAGAATATTCATTCTTCTTAAGTGCACATGGGTCATTTTCAAAGATAGACCATATATTGGGTCACAGACAAAGTCCCTTCAAATTCAAGAAGATAGAAATCATATCAAGCATCTTCTCAGATCATAATGGCATAAAACTAGAAATAAACTACAATAAAAACAATAAAAAATAAAATACCTGGAGGTTAAATATCATGCTATTAAACAATGACTGGGTTACCAGAGAGATCAGAGAAGAAATACAAAGCATCATGGCAACAAATGACAATGAAAGCACAATTATCAAAAATCTATGGGACACAATGAAAGCAGTCTTGAAAAGGAAGTTCATAGCTCTACAAGCCTTCTGAAAAATAGAAAGAAAGAAAGAAAGAAAGAAAGAAAGAAAGAAAGAAAGAAAGAAAGAAAGAAAGAAAGAAAGAAAGAAAGAAAGAAAGAAAGAAAGAAAGAAAGAAAGAAAGAAAGAAAGAAAGAAAGAAAGAAAGAAAGAAAGAAAGAAAGAAAGAAAAAAAGAAAGAAAGAAAAAAAGAAAGAAAGAAAGGTAATAAATTATCTAACCCTACAACTCAAAGACTTAGAAAGAGAGCAAAAAGAAAAGCCCAGCTTAAGCAGAAGGAAGGAAAAAAATAAAGATCAGAGCAAAGATAAATGAAATAGAGGAAAAAACAATACAAAAGATCAACGAAACCAAGAATTTGTTCTTTGAAAGGAAAAAAGATTGATGAACCTCTAATCAGGTTCACCAATAAGTAAAGAGAGATGGCTCAAATAAACAAAATCATAAATGACAGAGGAGAAATAACAACCAATCACACAGAAATACAAATCATTATGAAAAAATACTATCAACATCTCTATTCCAACAAAATAAATAACCTGAATGAAATGAACATATTACTAGAAAAATACAAGCTCCCAAAACTCAACCAATAATAATAATAATAATAATAATAATAATAACAACAACAACAACAAATAGGCTGATAACTACCAAATAAATTGAAATAGCAATAAAAAACCTTCCAGAAAAAAAGCCCTAGTGCAGACAGCTTTTATAGGGAAGAACTATCAAGCATTCAAAGAAGAACTAAAACTATCCTCTCAGATTATTCCAAAAAATTCTAATTGTAGGCACACTTCCAAGCTCTTTCTATGAAGCCAGCATTATCCTAATCTCAAAACCAGATAAAGACACCACAAAAATATCTTTGATTAAAAAAGATGCAAAAATCCTCATCAAAATTCAAGAAGATAGAAATCATATCAAGCAACTTCTCAGATTGCAATGTCATAAAATTAGATATCAAACACAATAAAAAACAATAAAACAATCAAATATTTGGAGTCCAAAGAGCATGCTATTACATAATGATTGGGTTTCTAAAGAGATCAAAGAAGAAAAAAAAAGAATCCTGGAAACAAATGACAATGAAAATATAACCATATGAAATCTATAGGACATAGTAAAAACAGTCCTGAGAGGGAAGTTCACAGTTCTACTTGCCTACCTAAAACAAAAACCAAAAAATAAACAAACAAATAAAAACAAAAAATAAAACAAACAAACAAAAACTTGTAAAATTTATCTAATCCTACAATTCAAAGAAGTACAAAGAAAGCATCAAGAATGCAGAAAGAAGGAAATAATAAAGAAAAGAATGGAAATAAATGACATAAAGCCCAAAACAGAAATCAATAAAACCAAGATCTGTTTCTTTGAAAGGATAAAACATCTTGATGAACCTCGAGCCAGTCTCACCAAGAAACAAAGAGATAGGACCCAAATAAACAAAATCAGATATGAAAGAAAAGAAGTAACAACCAACCTTACAGATGCAAATAATTTTGAAAAAATACTATGAATAACTACTCCAATAAACTGGACAACTTGGAGAAAATGGACATATTTCTAAAAAAATAAAATCTTCCAAAGTCAAACTATGGAGGAAATTAAAGCAGTAATAATAAAACAAACAAACAAACAAACAAACAAACAACTTTCAGCAAACAAAAACACTGTGCAAGATGGCATCATAGGACAGTTTTACCTAACATTCAAAGGGGAACTAAAACCTATCTTACTTAGACTATTCTAAAAAAAAAAAAAAAAAAATTAAAAAGAAAGCACACTTTTAAGCTATTTCTATGAAGTCAGCATTATCCTAATCCCCAAACCAGATAAAGACACCACAAAAAAGATAGAACTATAGACCAATATCCTTGATGATCATAGATGCTAAAATACCCAACAAAAGTCTAGCGAATCCAATTCAGCAATACTTTAGAAAGATCATACCATGGCCAAGTGGGATTTATTCTAGGGATGCAAGGATGATTTAATATCCACAAATCAATAAATATTATATACATCACATAAGCAAATTAAGAGGTAACATAAAAATCACATAATTATGTCAATTGATGCAGAAAAAACATTTGACAAAATCCAGCACCCCTTCTTGATAAAAACTCTCAACAAAGTGGGAATAGAGTGATCATATCTCAACATAATGGAAGTGTTATATGAAAGTTACAGTCAATGTCATACTCAGTGAGCAAAAGCTAAACATTTTCCCTAAGAACTGGGACAAGGCAGGGATGCGCACTCTCACCATTCCTATTTGGCATAGTATTGGAAGTGCTAGCCAAAGCAATAAGATAAGAAAAAGAAATAAAAAACATTCAAATTGGAAAAGAAGTAAAACTGTCCTTATTCACAGATATGATATTGTACATAGAAAACCCTAATTACTCCATAAAAAAACTACTAGACTTCATAAACAATTTGTCAGGACACAAAATTAACACCCAGAAATCTATGAATTTTTTATACACCAGTAATGAACTAACAGAAAGGAAAACAAAAAAAAAATCCCATCTACCATTGCAACAAAAAATTAAGATACCTAAGAGTAATCTTAACCAAGGAGGTAAAAGTCATGTACTCAGAAAACTGCAGGGGATGAGGACAAATGCCATGTTCATGGATTGATAGAATCAACATCATTAAATGTCCATACTACCCAAGGCAATCTATAGATTCAATGCAATCCCCATTAAATACTAATGGCATATTTCACATACCTAGAACAAAATTTCCAAAAATTCATATGGAATACAAAAAGACTCTGAGAAAGAGCAACAAAGTTGTAGGGGTCACAACACCAGATTCAAGCTAATTACAAAGCTACTGTTCTCAAAACTGCCTCATACTCACACAAGAACAGCCATAAAAACCAATGGAACAGAACAGGGTTCCAGAAATCCACCCAAACCATTTTTCTCAATTAATATTTGACAAAAGAGGCAAGAGCATACAATGGAGTCAAAACAATCTATTCAATAAATGGTGTTGGGAAAATTGGACAGATACATGCAAAAAATGAAACTAGACCACAGACTTACACCATACACAAAAATAAATTCAAAAAGAATAAAAGACTTAAACATAAGATGGAAAACCATAAAAATTTTAGAAGACTTCATGATCAGCAAAATATCAGACATATCTCATAACAATATGTTTACCAATATAGCTCCTAAGGCCGAAACCGGCTTGGCTCAATGGATAGAGAGTCAGCTTGGGGACTGAGAGGTCCCAGGTTCAATTCTGGTCAAGGGCATGTACCTTGGTTGCGGGCATATCCCCGGTGGGGGGTGTGCAGGAGGGAGCTGATCGATGACTGTCTCTGATCGATGTTTCTAGCTCTCTATCTCTCTCCCTTCCTCTCTGTACAAAATCAGTAAAAATATTTTTTTTAAAAAAAATATATATAGCTCCTAAGGACAATGGCAACTAAGGATAAAATAAACAAATGGGACTACGTCAAAATTTTAAAAAATTAAAAAAATTGCACAGGAGAAGAAACCATCAATGAAATAAGATAACCTACTGCAGGGGAGAACATAATTTCCAATGTTATATCTAAAATCTGTTTATTCTTCAAAATTTATAGGGAACTCCTAGTACTTAAAGGAAGATAAACATCACAATAAAAAAAAGGGCAATTGACCTAAAGAGATGCTTTTTGAATGAGGAAATACAGAAAGCAAGAGACATATGAAAATGTACAAATAAAAATGACAATGACATACTATCTCACACCTGTAAAAAGAGCTATCATTAATAAATCAATAATACTGTTGGACCTCAGAGGGAAGGTAGGGGAGGAAGGGGATAAGGGAGAGAGATCAACCAAAAGACTTGTGTGCATGCATTTGAGCCTAATCAGTGGTCAAGGACAACAGGGGGATGGGGCATATATGGGGAGGGGTTAGGAATGGGAATGGGGGTGATGAGGACAAATATGTGATACTTTAATCAATAAAGAAGTTAAAAATAAATAAATAAGTAATAAAAATAAATCAATAAATGACAAGTGCAGATATGGATGTAGAGAAGGAGAAACCCTGGTGCACTGTTGGTAGGCATGAATACTGATGCAGCCAATATGGAAAACAGGATTGAGTTTCCTCAAAAAATTAAAAATTGAACTCCCATTTGACCCAGTAATCCCACTTCTAGGAATATGTCCCAAGATATAAGAAACACCAGTCAGAAAGGATATATTCATCCCTATGTTCATAGCCACACAATTTACAATAGTTAAGATTTATAAACAGCCTAAGTGCCCATCAGCAGATGAGTGTTTTTAAAAAAAATAGTGGTACAGGAAGAAGGAAGATGGCTGTTGATGGGAAGGCAGATAGCAAGATAGTGTGTGAGAGAGAGAATAAAGAGGCATGGGGAGTGTTTGTTTATGAATTGAGGGACAGCTATACTCCAGGGGACAGTGGGGGATTGCTGGACAGGGTTCTCCTGACCAGACAGCCTCCACTGCAGCTGGGATCCCTACAGAAGTGACCTACCCTGGTGCGGAGAGTGTACCATCTTGAAGGGGAGAGTGGATGTCGTTGGAAGCCTAAAAATCCTGGGAATCTACAACAATGGCACCCAGCAAACAACTGCGAAACCAGGAACACTGGTTGCCAAGCAGCATGATAACAGATTCAGAGGAGCTCTGCACCTCCTCACAGAAAGGTCAGATTTCTCCTGGGATATAGTGAGCTCTGTGGTCCTGGCAGGAGAGAGAAATGCACATGGAGGGAGATCGAAGATCCAGGGAAGTCTGTGCACAGGAAAAGTTTGCAGCCTTTGGGACTGGCATAATCCATGAATGTGGAAGAGGATCCACAGGCCTTTTAACAGAAGGGAACTCTAAAAGGCAACCCATAGCTTAACTGGGTACAAATAGACAGCCTAAAAAATTTAATAGTGTGCCCGCTGCTTAGACCCAAGGGTAAAAAAGACTACACAGACTTGTGCCACAGAACCGGAGTTTGCACACTTACTCTAGCTCTTTTTTCTCTTTCTCTCTCTTTAAATCCTCGCTTTTTATTATTGAGCCCAATACATCTGATCACCCAATTGGGGAGACTATAAGAGATTGCAGGGGAAAGTTGTTTTTGTGGAACCTGGGGATCAGAGTGGGGAATAACAATCAGAGAACTAACTCTGGAGCAGCCCATTTCCCCAAATCTGTATTAAGTGCCACAGGAAAAACAAAATCTACACACTAGCTAGAGAGGATCTATAGAACCAGAGGTCAATCCAGAAACACTGCCACCAAGGGGTTGAATCACAAATTGACTCTTGTGTAAACATAAATAAAGAAGTATAAGAAACAAAGAAACACTGCCTGCTTGAAAATCAGGACTGCGGTTTACAACACCGAGGAGCAGTGGAACACAGGGAACTTTAATACCATCCTGACGAGGAAACAGATGTGCCAAAGAGAACAGTAGAGGAAGTGAATAACCTTTGTTACTGCACATTTTTATTTTTCATATTTTATTTAAGAAACTATTTTTTTTCTTTTTTCCTCACTTGATTTTAGCTTTTTAGTTATTACATTTTTATTTTTAATCAGTATTACTACTACTATTTTACCTTTTTTAAAAAGTGTCATTTTACTTTTTCTTTATTTTATTTTGGGATTAGTGTTCTACATTCTATTTTCATCTTTCCCTTATATATCATTTTATTCTATCTCAACTTTACTTCTCTTCTCACTTTTCCCCTTTTGTTGTACTATTTTTCTTACCTTATTCCTGCTTTATATTGTCTTTATTCCTTCTTTTTACCACATTAAAATTTCACCCTACTTATATATCTAATTTCCAATCCTCTGCTCTATGTCCATACACACCACTCTCTTCTCTTTCTTCAATGTCAAAATTTATTTTTTCTCTGTCCTTTTGTTGTTGTTTGCTTGATTATTGATTATGTTGTTTATTTATGCTTGTTTGTGAGGTTGTTTTGCTTTTTTCTTTCATATTTTTTTTATTGCTTCTGTTTTCCCTTACCTTGCTTGATATTAGTTGTTGTTTGTAGTTTTCATTCATCTCTAGGTATTTGTTGCTGGCAGTTATTGGTATTAGTGGCTATTCTAATGCAGTTTTCTCCCCATATAAATATTTCCCCCCTCTTCATTTTTATTCTCTTTCTTTTCCTCTTACACGCTGTTCTTTTTCCCAATTTCATGTTTGCACTCATCCCCCCACCCACCACCTTTTTTCATCTTCCTATTTCTTTTTTATCCCCTACTTATTTTTTCTCTGCTGGTCACCTTTATTTGGGGTTATTAGTATAATGAATATATTGTGATCTCCATCAGACTTGTGTGTTGTGCCTTGCTGTGTTGTATTTTGTGCCTTTAAATCAATGCAGGAGAGAGATCAACATAACAAGATATCTGGAGAAGAGAGATCATGGGGAGACAAAGAAACAGAGCCTGAATATGAAAGAAAAGCAGGCATCATTAGAAAAGGAAGTAAACGAAATGGAGGCAAGCAACCTATTAGATAAAGATTTCAGAGAAATCCTCATTAGGTGGCTGAAAAGAATGAAATATAAATACAACAGTATATGTAAGAACCAAGAGGAAATGAAGAAGAACAAAAAAGAAGTGAAAAATGGCATTGCTGCTATTAAGAACCCAATAGAAAGCATCAACAGTAGAATAGAAAAAAAACAACAGACTGCATCAGTGAGCTAGAAGACAAGGTAGGAAAAAATACCCAAGCAGAGCAGCTTCTAAAAAAAAAAAACAACAAAAAAAAAAACGCATGAGGAAAGCCAAAGAGAAATTTGGGACAACATGAAATGAAATGACATCTGACATCTGTATAATAGGGTTGCCAGAAGGCAAGGAAACTGAGCAAGGAATAGAAAAATGGTTTGAAGAAATAATGACAGAAAACTTTCCTGACATAGGGAAGAAAAAACCCACACAAATCCAAGAATCACATTGAGTTCGAAACTAAATGAATCCCAAATGAGCAATGCCCATCCACATTATAATTGAATTGGCAAACACCAAGAACAAAGAAAGAATCTTAAAAGTAGCTAGACAGAGACACAGAAAGTTATCTACAAAAGATCCTCTATCAAAGTAGCAACTGATTTCTCAACAGAAAGACATCAGGCCAGAAGAGAATGGAATGAAATATACAAAGTCATGCAAATTAAATGTCTGAATCAAAGAATAGTGTACCCAGCAAAGCTATCAATAAAATCAAAAGCTTCACAGACAAAAATGGACTAAGAGAGTTTATCACCACCAAACCATCAATGCAAGAAATTCTAAAGGATCTGCTGTAAAAAGAAGAAATAGGAAGGGTACACATGGGTAAAGAATTGAAATGGCAACAAGGAAGTATCTATCAATAATAACTTTAAATGTAAATGGATTAAATGGCCCAATCAAAATACACAGGGTAGCTGAGTTGATAAGAAAACATGACCCATATATCTGCTGTCTACATGAAACCCACCTCAGAAAAAGAGACACACAGAGATTGATGGTAAAGGGATAGAAAAAGATTTTTCAGGTGAATTCAAATGAAAAAACAAAAAATCTAGAGTAGCAATACTTATATCTGACAAATTAGATCTCACAGTGAAGGACATAATAAGAGTTAAGGAAGGCCACTTCATAATACTAAAGGGAGCAATCCAACAAAAAGGAACAAATCCAGTAAACATATACACACCCAATTCAGGAGTACGCAAATACCTATAAAAACTTCTGGAGGATATCAAGGGAGAGAATGACAGCAATACAATTATAGTAGGGAACTTTAATACTCCACCAACATCATTGGACAAATCCTCTGAACAAAAAATCAGCAAAGAAACATCAAGCCTAAATGAATCACTAGATCAGATGGAATTAATTGACATCTTCAGAACATTTCACCTCAAAGCCACAGAATATGCATTCTTCTTAAGTGCACATGGGTCGTTTTCAAATATTGGGTCACATGCAAAGTCTCTTCAAATTCAAAAAGTTATAAATCATAGTAAGCATGTTCTCAGATCACAATTACATAAATCTGAAAATCAACTACAATAAAAACAATAAAAAAAATCAAACACTAGCATGCTATTAAACAATGATTGGGATCCCAGAGAGATCAAAGAAGGAATAAAAAGCATCACAGCAATATATGACTATAAAAACACAATAATCAAAAATCTATCGGACACAGTAAAAGCAGTCTTGAAAGAGAAATTCATAGCTCTACAAGCCTTCTGAAGAAAAAAAAAAAAAGAAAAGAAAAGAAAACCAAACAAACAAAGAAGAAAACAAGAAACAATGATAATAAATTACCCAACCCTACAACTCAAACACTTAGAAAAAGAGCAAAAAGAAAATCCCAGTGTAAGCAGAAGGAAGGAAAAATAAAGATCAGAGCAGAGATGAATGAAATAGAGGAAAAAACAACAACAATCAAAAGATCAACATATGTTGAGGTGTGATCTTTCTATTCCCACCTTGCTGAGTTTCTCTCAAAAATGGGTGTTGGATTTTATGAAATGCTTTTTCTGCATCAATTGATATGACTATGTGATTTTTATCTCTCAATTTGTTTATGTGATGTATCACGTTTATTGATTTGCGGATATTGTACCATCCTTACATTCCTGGGATAAATCCTACTTAGTCATGGTGTATGATCTTTCTGATGTACTACTGGATCTGATTTGCTAGAATTTTGTTGAGGATTTTGGTATCTATGTTTATGAGGGATATTGGCCTGTAATTGTCTTTCATTGTGTTGCCTTTATCTGGTTTTGGTATTAGTGTGATACTGGCTTCATAGAGTTTGGAAGTGTTCCTTCCTTTTGAATCTGTAGATTCAATGCACTCCCCATTAAAATATCAATGGCATAACTCACAGACCTAGAAAGAATTCATCTGGAATTAAAAAAAAAAAAAAAAAAAAAGACCTCAAATAACCACAGAAAACCTGATAAAGAAGAAAAAGTAGCTGGGATCTCAATACCAGATTTCAAGCTGTATTACAAAGCCACAGTTCTCAAAACAGCCTGGTACTGGCACAAGAACAGACATATAGACCAATGGAACAGAATAGAGAACCCAGATATCGACCTAAACCACTATGCTCAATTAATATTTGACAAAGGAGGCATGAACAAACAATGGAGTCAAGACAGTCTCTTAAATAGTGTTGGGAAAATTAGACAGATACATCCAAAAAAATGAAACTAGACCACCGAATTACACCATACACAAAAATAAACTCAAAATGCTCAAAGGACTTAAACATAAGACAGGAAACCATAAAAAAATACTACAGGAATCCACAGGCAGCAAAATCTCAGACATATGAAAAAATCTCAGCAATTTCTTCACTGATACCACTCCTAAGGCAATTGAAACTAAAGAGAAAATATACAAATGTGACTACATCAAAATAAAAAGCTTTTGCACAGCAAAAGAAACTATCAACAAAACAACAAGAAAGCCCACTGTATGGGAGAATATATTTGCAAATGTTACCACTGATAAAGGTTTAATCTCTAGCACAACCAATAGACACAAGTCACTTCGCAGGAGTGGGTTGAGGGCATGTGACATGGAGTAGGAGAGGCTCGGGGAAAGTCAATGGGAAAAACAGATATATGTGCTACTATATGTAATATTTTAAACAATAAAATAAAAATTAAACAAAAAATTGTGGTACATCTATTCAATGGAATATTACACTGCTGTAAAAAAGGAATTCTTACCCTTTGCAACAGCATGGCTGGACTTGGAGACCATTATTCTAAGTGAAATAAGCCAGTTGGATATCATATTATCTCACTCACTTGTGGAATATTATGACCATTGTAAAGAGCCACCTGAGAAGGCACATGGACATTTTTTTAAATTCTTATCAGCTGAGCCCTAGGGAACTGGCAGAATCCTGTTATCAGTACTAATTTCTTATCTTTATCTATGTGCTTGGAATGAGGAACAAATAGGACCTTGACTCACTCAGGTCTTGATATGCTAAATCTTGTACCAAAAAATAAGGAGCTTACCCAGATTTTGATGAATAGGATCTGGGCACACCCGAAATTCCTTTTGACCTTAAACTCCCCTTTGGAAGCCAATAAATATGCTGTGTTGTCTGTGGTGAGTGTGACTGTCTCTCCATCAGAGAGATGGCACCCTCCTAGCTCCCAGCTTTATGAATCTATTTCTGCCTCTTGTCTCTTTATTTCTCTAATTTCTTAATCCCCAGCTCCTCCCCTCAGGAACCTGTTGTTTTTCTGTACAGAACACGAAAAAATGAAAAACATCACAGACCATCATGTATTGATGAACAAAAATAGATCCTGAGATACAGAAATATGAAAATTCTTGCACTTAGTGTGTGTGGGGTGTCCCTCAGCTCAGCATGAACTCTCTTACCATCAGGGAACCCTTGGGTAGGGTCCCTAGGCCTAGCCTAAGATCAGAGCCTTTCAGGGATTTCTTTCCCCCTGCTGTAGGAAGCTGGCCCTATGCCCACCTTTCCACTGCTTGCCGTCTGTGCAGCCTGACCCCCACCTCCCTTGCCACTAGAGGCCTCCTTCTGCTGGCAACAGGCTGGGGTGTGATGGCTTGGTTGGCCTGGGCCTCCCTCTTTCTTTGCTGGGGCCTGCCCTGTGAGGGGCTGTCTGCCTACCTGATCAACTCAAACCTCTGGCCTGCCTACCTGATCACCCTTAACCACTTGCCTGCCTGACTGCCTGATTGTCCCTAACTGATTAGGGCCTGGCAGACCAGGTTCTCTTGGACAGGGAGAGACTACTATCACTGTGGGCATTCCTGGGATTATGGGACTTGGGCACGGGCACAGAGCTCACACTATCTTGAAGGGGAGAATGGCCTCCTCTAGGAACTCATTAACACCACCACTCAGACAGGCCTTGGACACTGCCTGCGAGCAGGCAGCCACTTCAGCCAAAATACTACTGCCTCACTCGCAGACCCAAGGACCCTGGGGCCTACACCTCCAAGCCTGCATGCTTCTGCAGTAGTAAGTGCAACTTCCCCCTCCCCAGCAGTTTAAATCCTGACACCACAGTTTTGCTTCTCCAGTGCTACAGTCACTCTTATCAAGCACACAGGCTGCTTGAGCTCACCACTTCGTAGGCCGCTAGTGGGTGCCTCTTCGGGGCACAATCTTACCTAAACAAGGGCCCACCCCCCAGGCAGTAGAAATTCTGGATTCCCCCTTCCTGGATACCTCCCCGAATCTCTCTGAGTGCCTGAATTCTCCATCAGTGGGAGCAAGCAAATCTAACCAAGGGCTTAAGGCCCCCTTCAGAAGAAATTTGGACTTCTCCCACTCCCGGCTGCCTACCCACAGACACCTCAATCATGGAGCTTTAGCACAAGGGCCTATCTAATTGCACTGCCCTGGCAATTGGTCCCGGAGTACCTCAGTGAGCCACCACTGGGCATGATCAAATTCAACCAAGGACACAGCAGCAAAAACTGAATTTTCCCATTTCAAAGCTGCCAAACTCTGGACACTATAGTCGTGCTTTGCCAGTGCACAGGCCTCCTGAGCCTTTGGCCACAAAGCCAGCTCTTGGGTGTCTCTGTGAGCCTCCGCTGGACACACTCTTATCCAAACAAGGGCTCACTGCCCCAGCAATAGAAATTCTGAGTCCTCCTTTTCGGATACCTTCCCATAGACTACTTAATCACATGGCTTCAATGTGAGGGCCACGCTGAGTGCACCTCCCCAGCAAACAGCTTCTGGATACCTCTGTGAGCTGCACTGGGTGCACACACACCAAACCAAGAGCATAAGGCCCTTGGTAGTAGAAATTTGGATTTAACACAAACCTGGCTGCCTACCAGAGAAACCTCAGTTACATAGCTTCAGCTGTTGCCATTTCTGTTTGAATTTGTTTAGCTTCTATAATTGAAACTTTGTAGTCTTGAGTGGAGGTCTTGGCCTGCCAGAGTGTATGGAAAGCTTGGCTTCCTCTATTGCCGGGAAACCCAAGCCTCCTTCCTGGTTGGGTTTATTTGTATATTTGCTCTGATTGGCTGGTGGGTGTGACTGGTGGACCTGGCTTGTGGGTGTAGTGGAGTGATGGTTAATTTTCATGTTACTCTTTTTTAAATATAAATTTTATTGAGTTTTTACAGAGAGGAAGAGAGAGGGATAGAAAGCTAGAAACATTGATGAGAGAGAAACATTGATCAGCTGCCTCTTGCACACCCCCTACTGGGGATATGCCATCAACCAAGGTACATGCCCTTGACCGGAATTGAACCTGGGACCTTTCAGTCTGCAGGCCGACGCTCTATTCACTGAGCCAAACCTGTTTCTGCTACATGTTACTCTTTTATTAGGTAGGACTAGAGGTCTGATGCACAAAATTAGTGCACTGGTGAGAGTGTCCCTCAGCCCAGCCTGCACCCTCTTCAATTGGGATCCCTTGGGGGATGTCCGACTTCAGGTATCGGGCCTAACCTGAAGTTAGACATTCCTCTCACAATCTGGGACCACTGGCTTCTAACTGCTCACCTGCCTGCCTGATTGCCCCAACTACTCTCCCCTGCTGGCCTGATCACCCCCAAGGCTTTTATTAGTGTAGATATGACCCTTCACAGAAAATTTTAGTTAACCCTGATTTACAATAAGGGCTTGACAATTGAATCATTGGGCCAGACACCAAGATTTCCTTTCTTTGAATAGTGGAGGCAATACTTATCTTGTTTTTAAGTTGCCCTGAAATTAAAATGAGATGATAACAGAAAAGCATAAAAGCACCATATAAAGACAACTGTCTTTTTCATATACTGAAAAGACAATAAAGTGGTAAAATGAAAAACACTATTTTTTTTATTCTCCCCCTTCTTTCCTTTACAGCCTTTATTTAAACTTTGAAATTTATAAAAATTTCACTCCAATTTTCATTTCTTTACATTCAATATTATTTTGCATTGGTTTCAGGTTTTATATTAGTTACAGAATAGTGGTTAGACAATCATATACTTTACAAAGTGTTCCTCGATATTTTTAGTACCCACCTGGCATCCTACCATCATTACAATACTATTGACTATATTATTATTATTCCCTATTTAAGTGACAATGGGTTTACAGTTTCCTTCCTGTCTTTGTTTTGTGTTGTTTGCCTTTCTTTTTCTTTCTCACTTCTTCATCACAGTTGGCCATCAGGCTTAATTCATTTTACAGACCAGGACACTGAGGTCAATTCCATTTGGCTGTGGAACTTGACTCATAGGGAACCCTCAAAGCCATGCTTTCTGCCCTTCCTAAGGGGCAGCCAACAGGCAAATAGAACAAATCTTCCTGACAGACTTCTGAGCCTCTTTCTCAAGCATATTTTCATTGCAGATGCTCTACATTCCTTCCTCTCCCTGGTCCCTGCCCCCATCCTTTACTACCCCTTACCCACTGGGGTCTCCGAAGCAGGTGGAAGGCTTTGCACAAACCACCAAGGCATGCTCTGCCATGGAGCAGGGTGGCATAAGCTTGCTTTTGGGTCAAGGTGGGAGCAGGAATTGCCGCCTCTGAAGTGTGAAGGCCGCCTGGGCAAGGCCAGTTAGCACTGAGAGCTTCTCTGGATCAAGTCAGTCAGTTCAGTACCCTGCAGTGCAGCGCCACTCCACTGAGGTGGCACCACCCCTCAACCCCTGTCTTTGAGCTGCGGTCCTTGCCTTTCCCCCCAAGCTTCCTTTCATGCCCCTTGATTCCTGACCTGGCCTACCCATGATTTGGGGCCACTGCAGGACCTCTCACCCTGCCCTTGGTCTTCACAAAGCTGTGAATCTGTGGCCAGAGGCCTAGTCTGGATCTCAGCAACCCCATACCTTTGATGTTTCCAGGGCCCCATGGGAGTGGCTAGGCTGCCAGCCATGCCTCCCCAGGCTTCAATGTCCCCTGAGCCCCAAGGGAGTGGCTAGGCTGGCTTGCCATGCTTCCCCGGGGCTGCAATGTTCCATGACTCAGAGAGTGGCTAGGTGGCCGGCCTCACCTTTCGGGAGCAGCAATTTCCCCAGGGCCTCATGGAAGTGGCTAGGCTGGCTGGCCATGCCTCTGGGCTGCAATGTTCCATGACCCCCAAGAGAGTGGCTAGATGGCCGGCTTCACCTTCCAGGGGCAGCAATGTTTCCGGGGCCTCATGGAAGTGGCTAGGCTGTCTGGCCATGCCTCCCCTGGGCTGCAATGTTCTCAAGGCTTCACAGGCTAGGCAGGCCACTGCCCCTCTTGGGGCCTGTGATAGACCCGGACCCCTCAGGTGGCGTCTGGTGCTGCCCACTCCATCCCCCTGTCCATGGCCTGATGGACTGGTAGCTTATGGGCTTGTTTGGCATGGCCTTCCTTGCTCAGATGGACCCAAACCCCCAGGAGCTTGTCATGGTGATGCCTGCCCTGCTGCATATACAAATTAACCTCCATCTTTGTTGGGTTAATTTGAATACTCACTATGATTGGCTGTGGGCATAGCAAAGGTTTGGTCAATATACATGTTTCTCTATTATTAGGTAAGATAGCCAAGATTTGGAAGCAACCTTATTGTCCATCAGTAAATTAGTGGCTATATAGCTATGGTGCATTTACTCAATGGAATACTACTCTGCCATAAAAAGGAATAAAAATTTACCAATTGTGATAACATACTTGGACTTGGAGAACATTATGGTAAGTGAGATGAGCCACTCAGAGAAAGACAAGTATCATATGTTTTCACTCATATGTAGAATTTAATGAATTATCTGACCTACCAACAAAAAATATGTATCAGAATTATAGATAGAGAACAGGCAGACAGCTCAGGTCAGGGGAAGGTTTTAGATTATTTAAAAAGAGAGAGAACTCATAGACATGGATCACAGTGTGTTCTTTGTGAATGAGTAGTGGGATGATAGAGGTAGAAGACACCATAAAGGAGAAATATATGATGGGAAAAATAAATAAGTAAAGGAAAAGAAAAAGTATTTTGTCTGATATTAGTATTGCTACGTCAGCTTCCTTTGTCTGTTTTTATTTTCATAAAATATATTTTTGTAACCCTTCACTTTCAGTGTGTCTATCTTTCAGTCTGAACTGTTGTGTGTGCATGTGTGTGTGTGTGTGTGTTTAACCCATATAGGTATTGTTCTTATTTCCTACTCCATTCAGCCATCCTATGTCTTTATTTGAAAAACAAAAAACAAAAACAATTTGCATTTAAAGTAATTATTGATAGATATGTAGTTACTGCAATTATATTTTTCATATTTTTATCTTATTTCTCCCTTCTTAAATATGATATTGCTTTGTTGGTGGTGAAGTCCTTTTACTTTTCCTTATCTTGGAAGCTCTTTATCTCTCCTTCACTTTTAAAAGTAGTCTTTGTTGTATGTCCTTGGTTTTTATCACTTTGAATCCTTCATGTCAAACTCTTATGGCCTGCAAAGATTCTCTCAATTCAGCTGACAGTGGTTTTAGAATTTCTTTCTATCTTTCATATTGCTGAAAAAAATTCCATTTGTCCCTTTTTTCATTAAATAAGATAATTGGGAAAGCTCCCTTGTAGATAACTATTTTCCTCTTGTTTCTTTTAATATTCTCTTTCATTACCTCTTACATTTTAACTATGATGTGTCTTGGTGTAGGCATTTTGGGTTCATTTGAGATTCTCTTTGTTTCCTAGACTTTTATTTCTTTTCCCAGGTTAGGGAAGTTTTTATAATATTATTTCTTCAAATATATTTCTATTCCTTGCTCTCTCTTTTCTCCCTCAGGTACCTTTATAATATTAATGTTGGTACACTTGTTGTCTTTGAGGTCCCTTAAACATTCACCAGTCTTTTTCATTCTTTTTTCTTTCTGCTATTGTGTCAGGATTTTCTAATACCTTGCTTTCCAAATCACTGATTTAATCTTCTGTTTTATGTAATTTGCTGTTGATTCCTTCCAATGTATTCTTCATTTCAGTTATTGTATTCTGCATGTATTAGTATGACTGGTTCTTTGTTATGATTTCTATATCATTATGACATTTACTATATCTTTGTTGAAGTTCTTACTAAGTTAATCTATTTTTCCCCTGGGTTCAGTAAGCATTCTTATAAACAATGTTTTGAACTTTCTATCTGGAAAATTGCTTGCCTCCCTTTTGTATAGATTTCCCTCCCTGAAGTTTTATTATCTTCTTTCACATAGGACATGTTTCTTTGTCTCCTCATTTGGCTAACTTTTTGTGTTTGTTTTTATGTATTAGGAGGATCTACTATGTGTCCCAAACGTGATAAAGTGTTCTGTGGGACCAAGTCTTTCTTATTATTCTGCCAGGGGTCCCGGGGCTATTCCTTGTGTGGATTGTGTCCTCCTGTTGTTGTTGAGCCTTCATTACTATTGGTACATTAATTGGTGGAGTTGACCCTTAGACAGACTTGCTGAATGGAGTGTCCATGGCCACAGGGAATAAGATGCTATGTGAAAGTGGACTCCAGGAAGTGGAGTTTTCTCCAGCTTGGCTCTTGTGCCTCCTAAGATCACCTTTTGGATGTGTCATTCCAGAGGGTAATTGAGTGGTGATCAGGTAGTGTATGATTACATCCACCAGAAATATTAGTTCTGGGGCCTGTTAAAAGGAGTCCTGGAGTAGGCCAATTTCATCTTCTGCTTGTGCCTGGTCTGTTGCTCCTGCAGCCCTCTTTTTAACCTGAATTGAATCCCTACAGATTTTCACGCCATGTGTTCTGTGGACTTCTCTTCCCAGGACTGGTGCTCCGAGGTGGGGACTCCGAGGTGGGGACTCCAGACCCTCGCTCCTCAGAGAGGATCTCTACAGCTGATATATCCTCCCAATTTTCAACTGTCATGTATGGATGTAGAGCATCCTGTTTTGCATCTTTGTCTCCATATGGCTTCTTAATTATATCCCTTACTAGTCTCCATATGGCTTCTTAATTATATCCCTAATTACAGGAGTTCTGTTCAGCTAGCCTTCAGATGGTTCTCCAGGGCAATTATTCTATAATTTAGTTGTATTTTTGATGTGGTCATGGGAGGAAGCAAGTACATTTACTTACATCACCATCTTACTTGAAGTACATGTATATGACATAACATCTCAAGTGGTTTTAGAATTTCTTTCTATCTTTCATATTGCTGAAAAAATTCCATTTGTCCCTTTTTTCATTAAATAAAATAATTGGGAAAAGTTTCTACATTTGTGTCTCATATCAGTATTTAGTCCAAATTAGGTAATGATATTAAGACTATCAAAAATTCTCTCTGAAATTTCATCAATAAGAGTTGGTCTTAATTATCTCTGCTTGAATTACTTTCTTGAGGCTTACTGGGACAGGGTGACAATTCTATCATACTTGAGAGGTGACATTTTATTTGTAGGGACACATAGTAGATCCTCCTAATGTAATATATTCAATGCTGAATAATGAGACCTTGTTTTCATGTAAAAGAAGGAGGTGGATTGTTTCATTGCCAATTGCAGTGTGGTTAATAATGTCAAGGTGTCTAAGGCCTAAAAGTGGGAGACAAGTCAAGAAAGGGGAAGTAGTTAATGTACCCAACAGAATTGCATTTTCTGCCACTTTTTTTTATTCTGTTAAATATGGTTATCTGCATATCTGGTAAAATGTGTTAACTGGCAATATGTTGGAGTTTTGCTTTTGCTTAATGCTATGTGAGGGAGACATTAAGATAGCAGTGAGTGTTTTTAATTTACTCTTAGTTCTTTTAACATTGAACATTGGGAACTGTGTACCTACAGGAAATGACAAAAACATGCTTCTAAATGCCCAATTCTAAAGATGATTATAAATTCTGCTACTTTGTTTAGACTAAATGACCCAAATTAAGAACATCCTGGTATTCTCATGACATTGATAAATCTAAAGAATTTTTAAAGTAAATTTATTGAGGTGTAACTTACATAGTGTAGTAATTCACTCCTTTTAATGTACAGTTCTGTGAGTTTGGACAAATGCATATCATTGTGCAACTGTCACTAAAATCAAGATACGGAATAGCTCCTTCATACCAAGAAATTTCTTGTGCTTACTTTTTTAAAAAAAATTATTTTATTGATTTTTCACAGAGAGGAAGAGAGAGGGATAGAGAGTTAGAAACATCGATGAGAGAGAATCATCGATCAGCTGCCTCTTGCACACCCCCCACTGGGGATGTGCCTGGAATCGAACCCGGGACTTTTCAGTCCACAGGTCTATGCTCTATCCACTGAGCCAAACTGGTCCTGGCATTTTGTGCTTACTTTTAGTAAAATTTTTCTCCCAGATCCTGATAACCATCCATCTATTTTCATCTCGGTAGCTTTGCCTTTTAGATACTATTATGTAAATGGAATCCTAAATTCGAAATTATGTACATTTTTAGCCTCGCTTCTTTCATTTAATATGATTCATTTGATATTCATCTATGTTGTTGGGATGTCAGTAGTTTATTCCTTTTATCCTAAAGTTTAAATACAACTATATCTTATTCAAGTTCTTTGAAAGTTGATTTATAATTTGGAAATGTATACTTACCTAGTCTCAAATTGTTGAGGATAACATTTGTCTGTTTTTCAAAAAATTCTTTATTGTATAAGTACTGTAATAGTATTACATATGTCTCCTTTTTCCCCCATTGACCTCTCCCTAGCCACCTTCAAGTGTAGCAAATGCCTTCACCCTGCTTGTGTCTGTGTCCACTGGTTAGGTTTATATGTATTCATACAAGTCCTGTGGTTGATATCCTACCTCCTCCCCTTCACCTGTCTTCCCTCTGAAGTTTGATGGTCTTTTCAATGTTTCACTGTATCTGGATCTATTTTTGTTCATCAGTTTATGTTGTTCATTATATCCCACTTATGAGTGAGATCATATAGTATTTATCTTTCTCCAAATGGCTAATTTTGCTTAGCATAGGCTCTCCAGGTCCATCCATGTGAAATATGGTAGCAATCATGCTTGGGTAAAAACTGCTGTTTGAATTTTAACCCTACTATTCTGACTTCGACCTTCACTTACTTGCTTAAACAGGAGATTGATTCCCACTGACTCTGTAGCTTCAGGGGTAGAAACTATAGATAACCTTTGGAGATTAACCACTGAGTTCTGCTTCTATAAGATAGGGCCACATTTCAATATCCAGCAGGATGTGACTAGCTACGACCCTGTGGGCTAACCCCAGTTTTTAGAATATAGTCTTTAGGATTTAGAATTTAGAACAAAGGAAAATTCCTATAGTTTGAACTGTTGCAGAGTTCCCGAGCAGTCAGACGGTATAGGGGGAGAGTTTGGAGAGACTTGCTTTGTTCATCGTGCAATGGGCTTAGGGAGGATGAATTCAAATTCTAAGCAAGGTTATAGGCAGAACTTCCTTTTTTTTTTTTTTTTTTTATTAAAGAGCCAGCCTTATGTGCAATTAGTGGTTATCTCGATGCTGGCCTTGAAAACAATACAGTTATAGCCAATTGAAAAAGTGCACCTGGCATGGTATTGAGATTGTGGGCATATCTGGTATCTGGCCTACAAGGTCAGACAGCAACATTTTGTCTAGGAAGAACAGCAGAAAATTTCAAGCAACAGTTTGTTGCAAAATAGGGGTTTTCCTTCTCAGAACCTTTAAAAAGAACTACCTGCCCCTGAAGCAGTACAGTTGTGTGGAGTCCGCCTGTGTGTGCTGCTCTTGCAGCTGTCCTGGCCAGATATTTCAATAAATCTTTGCCTGCTTTTTTTTTTTTTAAATAAATTATCAGCCTCTGGTGGTCTTATTTTGAACCCAGAGTTTGACCCCACAACACATGCTGTTGAAAAGAGTACACATTCCTTATTTTTTATAGCAGCATAGTATTACATTGTTTAGATGTACCACAGCTTTTTAATCCACTTATCTGCTGAAGGGCACTTAGCTGTTTCCAAATCTTAGTTATTATCAATTGTGCTGCTAAGAACATAGGGGTGAATATATTCTTTCTGATTGGTTTTTCTGGTTTCTTGAGATATATTCATAGAAATGGGATTACTGGGGTGAATGGGAGTTCCATTTTTAATTTTTTTAGAAATCTCCATACTATTTTCCACAGTGGCTGCATCAATCTGTATTCCCATCATCAGTGCACAACGATTCTGTTTACTCTACCTACTCACCTGCACTTGTCATTTGTTGATTAGTAGATGATAGCCATTTTGACAGGAGTGAGATGGTTCCTCATTAGTGTTCTTATTTGCATCTCTCAGATGATTAGTGATTTTGATCATGTTTTTATATTTCTTTCAGCCTTCTGTATGTCCTCTTTTAAAGAGTGTTTATTTAGATCCTTTATCCAGTTTTTTTTTTATTTATTGGATTCTTAACTTTTTTTTTTTGTTAAGTTGTATAAGTCCCCTGTAAATTTTAGAGATTAAACCCTTATCTGAGATAGCATTGTGCTCAATTAATATTTGACAAAGGAGTCAAGAACACACAAAGGAGTCAAGACAGTCTCTTCAATAAATGGTGTTGAGAAAATTGTACAGATACATGCAAAAAAGTGAAACTAGATCATCAACTTATATCATATACCAAAATAAACTCAAAATGATTAAAGGACTTAAATGTAAGATGGGAGGTCATAAAAATCTTAGAAGACTCCATAGGCAGCAAAATATCAGACATATGTCATAGCCATGTCTTTATAGTACAGCTCCTAGGACAATGGAAACTAAGGAGAAAATAAACAAATGGGACTACATAGAACTAAAAATATTTTGCACAGCAAAAGAAACCATCAACAAAACAACAAGAAATCCAAGTGCATGAGAGAATATTTGCCAAGCTATCTCAGAGAAGACAATAGGTTTTTAAAATCTTAAGAGAAAAGCAATGGTTTGATATTATGCTAAATCATCAAAATGTAACTTAATTTTATTTTTTAGAATATAACAGTAACACAAAAAATAGTCCGTAATTGCATTTAAAGCTCAGCAGTTTTTAATATTAAAATCAATTTATAATATGTTTGTTTGAGGTACACATAACTTTGAAGAGGCAACAAATATAAGCAGAATAGTTGATTTTTTGGATGCACTCCAATATAATTATAGTTCTTCACCCTGTGACTATATTGTGTGCAGCTTAAAGTCATTTTTCTACCCCAAGCCAAAGAAGCAATATATTAAGTAAGTTTGCAATAGATTGAAATGCAAAATTTCTATAAACTAGAAAAATACTAAGTAAAATAAATATATAAGTAAATTTAAATAACAGACTAAACATGTATTTTGACATTTGTCTTAATTCTTAGCTTGTAATCTCATGACTTGGAATTTAATTATTCCTAAGTACTTAATCATAAAACAGTGTAATTCTAATATGCAATTATAAAAAAGGAGCATCCATCTAATATATTATAAGCATCTCATAAAAAAGCAAAATGTTTATGGGATTGTGAAAGGCAACAAGGTTGTTTTGCAATGTAAACAATTTGAATATACAAAAAAAATCTTAGCAGGCAGCAAAAGGGATTTGTTTCTCTGTTTTACAAAAAATAAAATTGCATTTGGTATAACATCTTCTCATTTTTTATTAAAATGAATTAAATATTTTTCCAGCAACAGCATTGGTCATCTATATTATAGTCTGGCAAGTTCACATTTTGAAATAACTACACTCAAATCTTGAGATATAGATTAACTCTTTTTCCATCCTCAAGAGTGAAACAAAGCTCCTCAAATATACTTGTAATCTTAAATGATATTAACTTGTATTTCATATAGAAGTATGCATATGTAAAATTGTTGTTTTTATTACTGTTTTGCTTTCTGTGGTTAAAATATTTAAGTGACAATTATGTTCTCAAAATAATTATAATTATAATTTATATAGCTAACATTGCTTACATGTATGTAAGAATAAAACATTATTTTTATGGGGAGAAAGTGGAGCTCCTTTTATCTGTAGCCTTAAGACCATCAACAGTCAATATATTAATTCATTAATCCCCTCTGTGATCATGTGTTGATGTGCTATGCAAACACTTAGAAGTAATTTTTAAGAATTCTTTCCCCCTAGTCAATAGTATACTCACTATAGGATGTATGTCATAAAATTACTAGTGAAATATTTGTATATTTCTACTTATATGACATTAGCTATCATTTTAGACATACTGTATCCTTTAAAAGTCATGAAAATTGAATAAGAAAATAGAATAGTAATGACAAAAATGAATGACATCACATTATATAAATCTGCAGACTTTTTTAACATTTGGCTTTCAACTATCACTGTTCAAAGATATTGCCTTCCATTTATTTACTCATCAAAGACAAATTTAACTTTGGGTGCTGCACAGAATTCTCCATGTTAAAAATTTGAAATAACAGGTTAGTGAATGTTTTGCTTTCTATGATGAAAATATTTAAGTGACAATTATGTTCTCAAAATAATTATAATTATAATTTATATTTTTCAATAAATAAATTCAGCAGTGTAGCAGGATGCAAAATCAATACCCAGAAATCAGTGGCATTTTAATACACCAATAATGAACTATCAGAAAGAGAAACTAAAAAAAAAATCTCATTTACAATTGTAACAAAAATTAGGATACTTAGGAATAAAATTAACTAAAGAGTTAAAAGATCTATACGCAGAAAACTACAGGCTGTTGAAAAAAGAGATAGAGAAATATATAAACAAGAGGAAGAAAATACCATGTCCATGAGTTGGTAGAATCTGAATAAAATGTCCATACTACCCAAAGCAGTCTGTAGATTCAATGCAATCCCTATGCAAATTCCAATAGCATATTTACAGATGTAGAACAAACACACTGAAAATTTATATGGAAAAAAAAGGACCCAGAATAGTTGCAATAATCTTGAGAAAGAAGAACAACATTGAAGGGATCACAGATCATATATCAAGTTACACCACAAAGCCACTGTAGTCAAAATAGCCTACTGCTGGCACAAGAACAGGCATTTATATCAAGGGTAAAGAACAGAGACCTCAGAAATTGACCCACATCATTATGTTCAATTAGTATTTGACAAAGGAGACTAGAGCATACAATGGAGTAAAGACAGTGTCTTCAATAAATGGTGTTGTGAAAATTGGACAGGTATATGCAAAAAAAATGAAATTATACCACCAACTTACAACATACACAAGAATAAACTCAAAATGAGTTAAAGATCTAAATGTACTTCATGAAACCATAAATATCTTAGAAGAAACTACAGGCAGCAAAATCTCAGACATCTTTCATAGCAATATGATACATTTCTTGGGGCAAAGTAAACTAAAGAGAAAATAAATAAATGGGACTATATAAAAATAAAAATAAAAACCTTTTGCACAGAAAAAAAACATCAACAAAATAAAAAGAGAGCTCACTGTGTGGGAGAATATATTTACAAATGATATATTTGATAAGGGTTAATTTTCAAAATATATAAAGAACTCATACAACTTAACAAAAGGTAGACAAACAATCCTATTTTAAAATGGCAAAGGATCTAAATAGACACTTCTCCAAAGAGGATATATAATGGCCAAGAGAAATATGAAAAAATGCTCAAAGTGACTGATCATCAGAGAGCTGCAAATCAAAATAACAATGAGGTATCACCTCACACTTACCAGAAAGGCTATGATCAATAAATAACAAGTTTTGGCTAAGATGTGGAGAAAAGGCAACCCTAGTACACTGCTGGTGAGAATGAGGACTTGTGCAGCGATTATGGAAAAATAGTAGGGAGTTTCATCAATAAATTTGACCCAGTGATCCCACTTTTAGGAATATATTCTAAAGAAAACTGAAACCAATCAGAAAGAATATATACACCCTTATGTTCACAGCAGCACAATTTACCATTGCGCAGATATAGAAACAGCCCAAATGCCAATCAACAGATGAGTAGATAAAAATGCTTTTGTACATTTACTCCATGAAATACTACATGGCAGTAAAAAAAGGGAACTCTTATCATTTGCAACAGCATGAATGGACCTGGAGAGTATTATTCTAAGAAAAATAAGCCAGTCAGAGAAAGTTAAGTATGACATGATATCATTCATACGTTGAATCTAATGAACAAAATGAACTGATAAACAAAATAGATCCAGAGACATATAACCATGGCCTGATGAATTTCAGAGTGAATGTGGGAGTGGGTCTTAAGGGGGGGAGGAGGTGGGAATTAACCAGGGAACTCATATTCATACTAGAGGTTCATTTCACAATATTCATGCAAGAATAAGCTCCTGGCTTAACTCCCAGCTACCCCAGAGCTGGCAAGTCCCTGCTTCCCACCTCAGCTGCCCGGGAGCTGGCATGTCCCCACTCCTAGGCCACCCAGAACCAGCAATTGCCTGCTCCCAGGAGGCCTGGAAGCCAACAAGTCCCGGCTCCCAGGCTGCCGGGATGCCAGTGTGTCCCAGCTCCTGAGCTGTCCAGAGCCAGCAAGTCCTCACTTCTGTCTGGACCACCACTCCAGTAGCCCCCCTTCCCCTCATAACAGGCTTCACAAGGTTCTGGCCTGCATATGCAAATTAACCTCCATCTTGTTGGGTTAATTTGCATACTCAATCTGATTGGCTGTGGGCATAGTAAAGGTATGGTCAATTACCAATTTATCTCTTTTATTAGTGTAGATGTGTATAACCCATGGACACAAACAATAGTGTGGTGAAGGCTTAGGAGTGACGGCTTTGGTGAGGAGGGGCTCAATTGAAGAAAAAACAAAAAAAAAAAAGAAATGGGACATCTGTAATACTTTCAACAATAAAGATATATTTTAAATAAATAAACATCAACAAGAAAAACATGAGCTTTTAGTTAGAATTATTTCTTTATCCCTAGAAGACTTACTTGCTAAGGTAGAACTCTGACTGCCACACAAAAGAACTCTGACTGTCCCATTGGTTGTATCTAGCAATTTGTAATGCTACCAAAAATTGCATTTTCAATGAAAATAATCTAAGTAATTGGCAAAAAATAATAACAAAAATCCACCCCATGGTGTAACACAAATAACTAACCATTTTCAGGAAGTATTAGCATGCTGGTTGGATGTTACTTCTACCAATCTTCTGACTATAAAATTATCACAGGCCTCACAGCAGGAAGCAAGTGATCATTAATACACTGTCCTCTGAGACACCATAAATTGACATTCACTTCCATAGAAATAAAATACACAAGGCTTGGCAGGCAAGGAAACAAAAATGCAAAGATGCTTTTATAAAATGATTTGATACTATGGGGTTTTGTTTCTTAGTTTATTCATCATGGTATCAAAAATTTTATATAGATTTTCTTTCAAAATATACTATCCATCTTTACTTGAGCTCTTTGAGCTCTTCTATTAAATGGCAAGGCCTTACTTCTGAGGAGAAAAAGAAAAATGATAATCCTATAATTAATCTTACAACACAGAAAATATGAACTATTCTAAAATTGTATTAAAATGATAGACAATTGAAATATACTGTGCAAAAACAGTTCCTTAATGTATTTGAATAACCTGACAACAATCAGTAGGCATGAAATACACTCCAGTATCACATACTTGACTGGATAAATAAAAAAAAATAAAACACATTACAAAATTGACACATGCCTGGCATTGCAGTTGAAACTTCACAGTCTATTTGTTACACTAAAAGTTAAAGTCAAATTTAAGCCTAACTAAATATGATCATATGACTGGAATTATAATTTGTTATAACCAGAGGATGTAGGATTAAGGATTAAAATAAGGGCAGCGCTTTATAAAGAACTGTGGATAATTATTTTTTTATATTTATTTGAGCAGCAATTACTCTGATAAATATTTAATTTCAATCACCCAACCTAAACTTTTCTTGAAGTCATGCAGAGAATAAAGGAATTCTAAATAGACTCACATGATTTCCATATATTATATATTCACCAGTGTAAACCTATAAAAGCATTATTTTTAACCTGAAAAAAGATATAGAGTGTATATATTTAATTTTTAAATTTAATTTGTTTAATTAAATACTTTGTATTTCCCAAACTTTTATTCTTGTTGTGAATTTCCAATAAAACAGACAGATGTACTCAGTAGTTCAATGGTGTGAATTCAATCAGCCAGACATTTCAAATTGCAAGAGGATTAATACTCCTCCTATTTAGTTTTGGAAACATTTCTCAACTGTATATATATCCTAGAATGGAAAGTTTTCAGAGGTGGCCACTTCTTTGGAATAGTCCTATGCCATCAGATCTTGAAGCAAGGGAAGGGGGTAGATAAAAAAGCTGAAACACAAGTTTCATTTGAGTATAAAAATAATAAGCTCTCATCACCATCAGATTGACCTCAGACACTTAGGGATCCAACAGACACTACAAAGATCTGCTACCTCAGCTGCAGACCCACAGGCACTAGGACCCAGATTCCACAACACAGGCTCTAGTAAGTCTTGGTGTGTGCAACCCTTCTGCCAATCCACAGCTGTGGCCACAAGCCTTATACATCCAGAATCTCAGCTGTTTTTTGGAGTGTATGACCCTGTAGCTGATCCATCACTGTGGTTACAGGCCCCACACATCCCTGGGACTGGACCCTTTGGTGAGAGCAAAAATGGGGAGACAAAGAAACAATTTGCCCAGGAAAGAAAAGGAGAAAGCACTAGAAAAGGAACTAAATGAAAGCCACGCAATATGGAAGAAAAATAAATCAGAGTAAGGACAAAACAGTTCATAAATTGGATGAGTGAGGAGATAAATTATGTAAGAATTAGGAGGAAACAAAAAATTACATAGTTACAAAAAAAAAAAAAAAAAAAAACCTCAAAAGAAGTTTAAACATTACACTAGAAGAAGAGGATGACCAAATTAGAGACAGAAGACAGAGCAGAGAAAGACAACCAATCTGAACAGAAATTAGGGAAAAAAAAAATAGAAAGCAGTAGGAGAAACTAAGGGAGCATTGGAAAAATAAAAATGAAGTAAAGTACATATAAGAGGAGTACCAGAAGGACAAGAAGAGGAGCAAGGATTATAAAATGTAAATGAAGAAATAGTGACAGAAAACTTCCCTGAATTTAGAAGAAAATAGTCACACAAGCACAGAGACTCCCATAAACAATGAACCCAAAAAGGCACACACCAAGACACATTGTAATTACAATGGCAAACATTAATGACAAAGAGAGAATCCTAAATGTAGCAAGAGAGAAAAAGATAGTTGCCAACAAAGGATCTCCCACTAGATTATAAAATGATTTCTCAACAGAAGCACATCAGGCCAGAAGGGAATGCAATAAAGTATAAAAAGTGATGCAAAGTAAGGGACTGACTCAAAGAACACTATATCCAGCAAGGCTATCATTCAAAATTGAAGGTGATATTAGGATCTTTTCAGACAAAAAAAGGGTAAGTAAGTTTATCACTATCAAATGATCAATGCAAGAAATGCTAAGGATACCATTGAAAAATAAGAAGGAGAAAGGGAGAAGGAACACAGGCATAAAGAAAGGAAATGGAAATAAACCACTATCTATCAATAATAACCTTAAATGGAAATGGACTAAATGCTCCAATAAAAGACACAGAGTAGCTGAATGGATAAGAAAACAACACTCATACTAGTATATATGCTGTCAATAAGAGACCCACCTCAGAACAAGAGACTCACAAACTGAAAGTGAAGGGATAGAAAAATATTTTTTTCAGAATAATGGAAATTAGAAAAAATCTGTGGTAGCAATACTTATATCTAACAAAATAGACCTCAAAGTGAAGGCCATAACAAGAGATAAGGAAGGCCACTTCATAATACTAAAGGAATTGATACAACAAGAGGTTATAACTCTGGTAAACATATATGAACCCAATGCAGGGGTACCCAAACACATAAAATAAACTTCTGGAAGATATCAAGGGAGAGATAAACAGCAATACAACTATAGTAGGGGACTTTATTACCACATTGACACCACTGGAAAATTCCTGTAGACAAAAAATGTATAAAGAAACAGCAATAATAAATGAACCACTAGATCATATGGACTTAATCAACATCTTCAGAACATTTCAGCCCAAATCTATAGAATATACATATCAAGTGCATATGGGAAACTTGGAAGATGGGGACCAACAGGAAGGTAGGGAGGGAGAGTGTGTGAGTGAGTGAGGGAGTGATAGAAGTGTGTGTGGACCTGTGTGTGTGTGTGTGTGTGTGTGTGTGTGTGTGTGTGTGTGTGTGTGTGTCTATGTGTGTCTCTGTGTGTGTCTGTGTGAGAGTGAGTGAAATAGGGACAGTTAGACCCTGCAGTTATTCCAAGAGGCTGCCAATCCAGGCAGTCTTAGACAACAAAACCCTGCGACTTCTGCAAACGCTTTGGGGAGGACACCAGCGGCACAGAGACCACACCATCTTGAATTACAGAACTGCTTGAGATTGGAATCCTAGCCTCACCACCACCCAGTCTGGTCTGGGAAGCAAACCAGGGCACTATAGTCACTCTGGTAGAAGACCTGCCACCACAGTTTCAAATTGAGGGACATCAAGACTCTAGGCACCCAGCTACAGATTTCTATAGCTAAATTCAACAACACCAACCATTGGGCCTTGGAACTGACCTACCACCCAGCAGCCACTTCAGCCAAAATTCTGTTACTCCAACTGAAGACCTGCAGACCCTGGGACCTCCACCTCCAAAGGTGTATTGCTTGGCAATAGTAAATACAACCTCCGCCTCCCAGCACCAGAACTCAAGATTCACAACATTCCCAGACCTGTAGGCAGCCATGCACTCCACTACTTAGGCAGTGCTTGGGAGCCACTGAGAACCCCTGAGGGTGTGATTCTGCACAGACAATAATCTATAGCCCTGCAGTACAAATTCTGAACTCAGTCTTCCTAAATAACTGCCCACAGACACCCCAGCTGTGCAACTTCAGTGCCAGGATCCCTCAGAATGTGTCGGAGCTCTGCGCCAGCAAACTCATGGCCACAGACATAGGAAAGCACCTTAAGCCCATATATTCACAGCTTCCTCTGGGGAGCTGCTTTGAACCCCTGTTGGATGTGATTCTCTACAGTCAAGGATGTGATGCCCCACAGCAGAAACTCTGAAGCCCTTTCTCCTGAATATCTTCCCACATACACTCTAACTATTCAACTTCAGAGCCAGGGCTGCTCAAAGTGTGTCAGAGCTCTATGCAAGCAAATGCACCATCTGTCCATGCACTCACTTTCAAAGGGAAGGCACTCTGAGCACATCTAACAACAGGGTGCTTGTGGGAGCTACTGTGAGTCCTGGCAGGGAGTGATCTTGGACAAACAGGGATGCACTGCCCCTGACAGCAGAAATTCTAAATTCACTCATCCTGGACACCTGCATAAACACCGCAGCAGGATAATTTTAGTGCCAGGGACCCTCAAAGTGTGTCAGAGCTCTCGGCCAGCAAAGTCACAACCACAAACTTGCACATTTTTAAAGGGCAGGCAGCCTGAGCCCATATATCCACAGGGTCCTCTGGGGATCTGCTTTGAGCCTTTGCTGAATGTTACTCTGTACAGACAAGAATACTCTGCCTCACAGTAGAAATTCTGAAACCCTTCTTTCTGAATAACTGCCCACATTCACCATAGATACTCAACCTCAGTGTAAGGACCCCTCAGAGTATATCAGAGCTCTGCCCCTACAAACATACCTCCACAGATAGGAATTTCCAACAGGCTGGTATCCTGAACCCATCTACCCTCAGGGCTCTAATGGGAGCCACTGTGAGTTCTCCCAACAGACAGTTCCTGGGTGCCACTGTGAGTCCCCGCTGGGCACGTGTGTTTTCAACTAACGGTGCAAGACAGCAAATTTTGGGACACTCCCCTCCACAACTGATGTCTTCTAGACAGCACAGTTATGCCTCTCAAGCTTGTAGGCCTACATCAATAGAATCCAAATAGCTCAAGGAAAGAGCTACACTAGATTACCAAGCTCAGCATAACAGAAAGATTTCACCAGTAGCACCATCCCCAAAAGAACCTGCATATCAAAGCAAGCAGAACTACAACTAAAATATTTCAGGAAGATATGTAAGACAAAAAAAGCAGTCCCAAAGGTAAAAAAAAAAAAAAAAAAAAAGAAATTACCAGAAAGGGAGTTAAATGAAATTGAGGTTAGCAGCTTATCAGAGAAAGAAGTCAGAGTAAAGGTTATAATGATGTTTAAATGGCTGAATGACAAATACACACAAAACTCAATGAGAATTATAAGGAGCTGAATGAGAATGTCACCAGCATGAAAAAGAACCAAGAGGAGATGAAGAATGACATAGCTGCAATAAAGAACACAATGGAAGTCTTAAACAGTAGATTAGAAGAGACTTAGGACTGAATCAGAGAATTAGAAGACAAGGTAGGAAAAAACACACAAACATAACAGCAACTGGAAAGAAGACTTAAAAAGCAAGTGAAGAGCCTAAGTGTTCTTTGGGACAACACAAAATGAAACAACATTCGCTTAATAGGGATACCAGAAGGAGAGGAAGAGAAGCCAGGAATAGAAAACCTGTTTGAAGAAATAATGACACAAAACTTCCCTGATATTGACAACAACAACAACAACAAAAAAAAACCATGCAAGTCCAAGAAGTACATAGAGTCCCAAACAGGATGAACCCAAAAACACCAACACCAAGACACATCATAATTAAATTGGAGAACGTCAACGACAAAGTAAGAATCTTGAAGGCTGCCAGAAAGAGACAGAAAGTTACTTACAAGGGATCTTTTATTAGAATATCAACTGATTTCTCAACAGAAACACACCAGACCAGAAGAGGATGGAATGAAATATACAAAGTGATATAAAGAAGGGACTGTATACAAGAATACTATACCCAGCAAGGTTATCATTCAAAATTGAAGGTGGAATCAGGAGCTTCACAGACAAAAAAGGGTAAGAGAGTTTATAACTACCAAGCCACCAATGCAAGAAATGCTAAAGGGATTGCTGTAAAACAAGACAGAGAAAGGCAAGAAGAAAAATATGACAATAAGCATGTAATTGTCAATAATAACATTAAACGTAAATGGATTAAATGTTCCAATTAAAAGACATATTGTAGCTGAATGGATGAGAAAACATGACCCATATATTTGCTGTCTACAAGAGACCAACCTCAGAGCAGATGATTCACACAGACTGAGAGTGAAGGGATGGTAAAACATTTTTCAGGCAAATGGAAAGGAGAAAAAAGCTGGGGTTGCCAAACTTATTGCTGATAAAAGAGACCTCAAAGTATAGATCATAATAAGAGATAAGGAAGGTCACTACATAATAGTAAAGGGAAGAATTCAACAAGAAGATATAACTCTGGTAAACATATATGCACCCAATGCAGGAGCACCAGACACATAAAAAGCCTCCTGGAAGATATAAGGGAGAGATCGACAACAATACAATCATAGTAAGGGACTTTAATCCACCAGTGGCATCACTGGATAAATCCTCTAGACAAAAAATCAGCAAAGAAACAGCAATTCTAAATGACACACTAGATCAGATGGAGTTAAGTGACATCTTCAGAGCATTTCACCCCAAAGCCACAGAATATTAGTTCTTCTTTAGTGCACATGGGATATTTTCAAAAATAGACCACATATTGGGTCACAAACAAAGTCTCCCCAAATTCAAAAAGATTGAAATCATATCAAGCATTTTTCTCAGACCACAATGAATGGCATATTATTAGAAATAAACTACAATAAAAACATTCCCAAAAATCCAAACACTTGGAAGCTGAAAAGAATGCTACTAAACAATGATTGGGTTATCAAGGAGATCAAAGAGACCACACTAAGACAAATCATAATTAAAATTCCAAGAGCAAAAGACAAAGAGAGAATATTAAAAACAGCAAGAGCAAAGAAGATAGTTACCTATAAAGGTGTACCTATATGATTGTCAGCTGATTTCTCAACAGAAACCATGCAGGCCAGATGGGAATGGCAAGAAATATTCAAGGTGATGAATAGTAAGAACCTACAGCCAAAGATAATCTATCCAGCAAAGCTATCACTCAGAATCGAAGGTCAGTTAAAGAGCTTCACTAATAAAAAAATAAAAAAAAAAAAAAAGCTAAAGGAGTTCATCAACACCAAACAAGAATTATATGAATTGCTGAAGGGGTTTTTTTTTAGAAGGATTCTTGGGGAAAAGGGGATAGGGGGATGTGGGAAGATACTGAACATAAACTGTGCACCTATGGATGAGGACAATGGGGAGTGGGGAAAGGGCAGAGTGGGAACCTGGTGGAGGGGAGCAATGGTGGGAGGGGTAAAAAAGAAACATTTGTAATAATATGAACAATAAAAATTTATTTAAAAAAAAGCATCTTGGAAATCAATGATAATAAAAACACAACAATCTAAAATATATGGGACATAGTAAAAGCTATCCTAAGAGAGAAGTTCATTGCATTGCAGGCCTATCTTTAAAATATATATGGTAATAAATTATCTACAAATTAAAGAATAGAAACAGAGCACCTATCATAGCCCAGAGGGAACAGAAGGAAGGAAATAATAAAGATCAGAGCAGAAATAAATGACATAGAGACAAAAGAAACAATACAAAAAAATCAATATAGCCAAGCGCTAGTTCTTTGAAGGGATAAACAAGATTGATTAACCTTTAGGCAGGCTCACCAAGAAGCAAAGAGAGAAGACCCAAATAAACAAAAATCATAAATGGAATAGGTTAAATAACAACAGACCCCACATAAATACAAAGGATTGTTAAAAAAGTAAAAAAATAAACTATGAAAAACTGAATAGAACAAATTGGTATCTATGTTCATGAAGAATATTGTCCTGTAATTCACTTTTATTGTGTTGTCTTTATCTCGTTTTGGGATTAGGGTAATGCTGACTTCAGAGAAAGAGCTTGGAAGTGTGCTTTCCTCTTGAATTTTTTGGAATAGTCTGAGTAGGATATGTTTTAGTTCTTAGAATGCTTTGTAGAACTTCCCTCTAAAGCCAACCATATCAGGGATTTTGTTTGCTGGAAGATTTTTTATCACTGCTTCAATTTATTCAATGGTTATCCACCTATTCAGTATTTTTTATTCTTCCTGATTTTTTGGAGCTTGTATTTTTCTAAAAATATGTCTAAGTAGTCCTTTTTAAAAATATATTTTATTGATTTTTTTACAGAGAGGCAGGGAGAAGGATAAAAACATGAATCAGCTGGTTCCTGCACACTCCCCACTGAATATGTGCTCACAATCAAGGTACATGCCCTTGACCAGAATCGAACATGGAACCCTTGAGTCATCAGGCTGTTGCTCTATCCACTGAGCCAATTAGGCTAGGGCTAGGTAGTCCATTTTGTTGGAATAGAGTTGTTCATAGGATATTTTAAAAATCCTTTGTATTTCTGTAGGATTGGTTGTTACCTCACGTCTTTCATTTCTTATTTTGATTATTTGGGTCCTCTCTTTTTGCTTCTTGGTGAGCATGGCTAGAGGTTCATCAATCTTGTTTATCCTTTCGAAGAACCAGCTCTTGATTTTGTTTATCTTTTGTATTTTTTTTCTTTTGTCTCTATGTCATTTATTTCTGCTCTGATCTTTATTATTTCCTTGCTTCTGCTTATGCTGGGATTTCCTGCTGCTCTCATTCTAAATCTTTGAGTTGGAAAGATTAGATAACTTATTACCATTTTTTTCTTGGTTTTTGGGGTAGGCCTGTAGAGCCATGAACTTCTCTTTCAAAACTTCTTACACTGTGTCCAAGATTTTGGATTGTTGTGTTTTGTCATTTGTTTCCAGGATGCTTTTACTTTCCCCTTTGACCTTTTTGGTAATGCGATCATTGTTTAATAGCATGCTATTTAGTCTCCGGGTATTTGATTTTTTTCATTGTTTTTATTTTAGTAGATTTCTAATTTTATTCCATTGTGATATGAGAAGATGCTTGATATGATTTCTTTTTTTTTTTTTAATATATTTTATTGATTTTTCACAGAGAGGAAGAGAGAGGGATAGAAAGTTAGAAACATCGATGAGAGAGAATCATCGATCAGCTGCCTCTTGCACACTCCCCACTGGAGATGTGCCCGCAACCAAGGTACATGCCCTTGCCCGGAATCGAACCCGGGACCTTTCAGTCCGCAGGCCGACGCTCTCTCCACTGAGCCAAACCGGTCCCGGCTGATTTCTATTGTCTTACATTTGAAGTGACTTTGCCTATGCCCTAATATGTAGTCTATCTTTGAATTTGAAAATGATCCATTTGTACTTGAGAAGAATGTATATTCTGTGACTTTGGGGTGAAATGTTCTCAAGATGTCAATTATTTCCATCAGACCTAGTTTGTCATTTAGGAATACTGTTTATTTGGTGAGTTTTTGTTTAGAGGATTTGTCCAGTGGTGTAAGTGAGATATCTAAGTCCCCTACTATGACTGTATTGCTGTAAATTCTCCCTTCATATCCTCCATAATTTTTATTATCTATTTAGGAGCTCCTTTATTGGGTGCATATATGTTTCCCAGAGTTTTATATTCTTGTTGAATTGTTCCCTTTAGTATTATAAAGTGGCCTTTGTTATTTTTGTTATAGATTAACTTTGAGGTCTAATTTGTCAGATATAAGTATTGCTAAAGCCGCTTTTTTATTTTTTATTTTCATTCACCTGAAAAACCTTTGTGCATCCCTTCATCATCAGCCTATGTGAGTCCTTTGTTTGAGATGGGTATCTTATAGACAGAAGATATATGGGTCATGTTTTCTTATCCACTCAGCTTTTCTATGTCTTTTGATTGAGGCATTTAATCCACTTACATTTAAAGTTATTATTGATAGGTACTTGTCACCATTTTTATTCTTTATGCCTGTGTTCCTTCTTCTCCTTCTATATCTTCTTCTCACAACAGACCCTTTAGTATTTCTTGTATTGGTTTGGTGGTAATAAACTCCCTTAGTCCTTTTTTCCTTATGATACTTCTGATTTCTCCCTCAACTTTGATTGATAGCCTAGCTGGGTCCAATATTCTTGTATTTAAATCCTGGGTTTGCATGACTTTGTATATTTCATTCCATTCCAAACTGGCCTAATGTGTTTCTTTTTGAGAAATCAGTCAATAGTCTAATGGGAGATCCCTTGAACGTAACTTACTGTCTCTATCTGGCAACCTTTAAGATACTTATTTTGTCATTGGTGTTTGTCAATTTAATTACATTGTATCTTGGTGTTGGTCTTTTGGGATCTATCTTGTTTGGGACTCTGTGAGCTTGTTGGACTTGTGTGAGTTTTTTTCATCTTCCTAATATCAGGGAAGTTTTCTATCATTTTTTCTTCAAACAGGTTTTATGTCCCTTGCTCAGTTTCTTCTCTTTCTGGCACCCCTATTATGTGGTCTATCTTTGTTTCATTTCATGTTGTCCCAAAGTTTCCTTAGGTTCTCCTGTTTTTTAAGTTTCTATTCCAGTTTTTGCTCTGCTTGGATATTTTTCCCTACCTTGTCTTCAAGCTCACTGTTGTGGTCCTCCACTTCTTCTAGTCTACTGTTGATGCTTTCTATGTGTTCTTTATTGCAGCAATGTTATTTTTCATTTCTTCTTGGTTCTTCTTCATTTCCTCTTGATTCTTACACATATTGTTGAATTTATCTTCCATCCTTTTTAGCATCCTTATGACCATTGTTCTGAAGTCTTTCTCTACTAGATGGCTTGCTTCCATTTTTGTTTATTTCCTGTTCCAGTGATTCTTCTTTTTGTTTCATATGGGGACTGTTTCTTTGTCTCCCCATGTTCATTCCGCTTAGGGTGTCTCCTTATGTAGCACTATCTCCTGAGTTGACTTAAAGGCACAAAATACAACACAAAAAGACACAACACATAAGACTATATTACAGAACCACAGTTCTAAAACTGCCTTGTACTGGCAGATAAATAGACATATAGATCACTGGATCAGAGCAGAGAATCTAGAAATTGACAAAACCCATTGTGCTCAATTAATATTTGACAAAGGAAGCAAGAGCATACAATGGAGACAAGACAGCCTCTTAAATAAATAGTGTTGGGAAAATTGGACAGATACATGCAAAAAAATTTAAAATAGACCTCTAACTTACACCATACACAAAAATAAACTCAAAATCATTAAAAGACTTAAACACAAAATGGAAATCATAAAAAAAATCTTAGAAAAAGTCATAGGCAGAAAAATATCAGACATGTATCATAGTAATATCTTTATCAATATAGTTCCTAGGGCAATGGAAACTAAGTAGAAAATAAATAAATGAGTCCACATGAAAATAAAAATCTTCTGCACAGAAAAAAAAATCATCAATAAAACGACAAGAAAGCACACTGCATGGGAGAACATATTTGCAAGTTAACTCTGATAAGGTTTTAATCTCCAAAATTTATAGGGAACTCATATAACTTAAGAAAAGGATGATAAACAATCAAATAAAAAAATGGGCAAAGGACCTAAATAGTCACTTTCAAAAGAGTGTATAAAGATGCCAAGAGACATATGAAAACATGCTCAAAGTCACTAATCATTCAAGAAATGCAAATCAAAACAACCATGCGGTACTATCTCACACCTGTCAAAATGGCTATCATCAACAAATCAACAAATGGCAAGTGCTGGAGAGAATGTGGAGAAAAAAAATCCCTCCTTATTTCTGTTGGGAATGTAGACTGGTACAGTCACTGTGGAAACCAGTACGGTGTTTTCTCAAAAAATTAAAAATGGAACTTCCATTTGACCCAGTAATCCTACTTCTAGAATATATTTCAAAAAACAGAACACCAATCAGAAAGGATATATGCACTACCCATCTTCATAGCAGCACAATTTACTATAGTTAAGATCTGGAAACAGCCTAAGTGCCTATCAGGAGATGAGTGGATTAAAAAATGATGGTACATCTACATAATGGAATACTACACTGCTGTAAAAAGTTGATAATTTATACCATTTATAATAGCATTGGTGGAACTGTAGAGCACTACGTTAAGTGAAATAAGCAAGTCTAAGATAAATATCATATAACCTCACTCATTTGTGGAATATAAAGAACATCATAAACTTGTGAACAAAAATAAATACAGACACAAAGAAGCATGGGACAGACTGTTAAACTTCAGGAGGAAGGCAGTGGAGATTTTTTTTTTGGGGGGGGGAGCAGGGTTAAGAGATCAAACAAAACTCTCATATGCATGCATATAACCATAACCAATGGACACTGACACTAGGTGGTAATGGTCATATGCTAGAGGGTGGGAGAGGTCAGGCGAGGAGTTCAATGGGTGAAAGAAAGGAGACATATGTATTACTATTTGTAATACTTTAAACAGTAAAAAAATGGAAAGATATTCTGTGCTTATGGATTGGAAGAATTAATGTTGTTAATGTTTCTACTACTGTTTAAGAAAAAACCACAGACCCAGAAAGGCATCACTGGAACTCCCATGTTTCCCCAAAAATAAAACATCCTCTGAAAATAAGACCTACTTACAGGTTTCCTTCTGAGTGAAATATAAGGCATCCCCCAAAAATAAGCCCCCCCAGGCTTGTCTCAGAATGAAAATTAATTTACCGTAAACTGTTTGCTAGAGCCACCCTGACTGGCGTCTAGCAACCAGTGACATTACACAGAGTCCTGACGTCACTGCTGTGTGGAGGTGGAGAGGAGGTCGGAGTGAGCGGTGAGCACAGGGCGAGAGAGGAGGAGACTTTCACAGATGCGTGTAGGAGAACAGGAGGATTAGAGCGGACTGGATGCGGTGAAAGTGGTGAGTGCTGGTCTGTCTCTGGTAACACTACCTGATGCTCGCGGCCGCCTCTTCAGAACCGATGACTGAAGGTTCTCAGTCAGTGGCAGCCCCTGCTCCAGCCCAGATCCAGGCCCCAGCAAGCCCAGTGACAGTCCCAGGCAGGCCCTAGGGGGTAAATTCTGATAAAGGGGTAGGGGGGATGTCTGGTGAAGGTGTTCAGTGGCACAGAGGTGGGGGGAGGGGGAACACTTAAAATGACACAAGAGGATCAGAGGGGGCAATCAAAATGACACAGGAGGATCAAAAGGGGTTACTAAAATGGTAGTCCTCCCTCTGATTCTCCTGTGCTATTTTGATTCCCCCCTCTGATCCCCCCTGTGTCATTTTAAGTGATCCCCCTCCCCCCACCTTGATACCCCAATTCCTTTTTTTTACCCCTAGAAATGAGCGCAAAAAGAAAAAGCTACTCCGTGGAGTACAAGAAAGGAATCGTGGAAGACTCTTGGGGTCAAAATCTTACTGCTTTCTGCAAAGAGAAGATGTTGAGTATCTGATTGGTCCAAAAATGGCGAGTAGAATATGGTAACTTCATTGAACAAGTGGACAAGGAAAATGCTAAAAAGTGCAAGTGTGGATCAGGTCAGCAACCATTATTTTTTGAGCTGGAAGACCTAATCTGTGAATGGGTTGTTGACAGGAGAGCAAAGGCTTTGGTTGTGAATAGGGCTCAGATTCAAGAATTTGCCCTTGCAATGGCACCACAGTTTGACATAGCCCCCAAAGACTTCAAAGCATCACAACACTGGTTGGATAATTTCCTTCAGCAAAGTGAACTGTTTTTAAGAAGATCTACAACATTGTTTAGGTTGGAAGATACTCAAGTTTTTAAGTGAGCACTTGCATTCAAGTCCTTTATTGATGTTGTTGAGTTCGCTAAATACAATCTTTCTGAGGTTGGGCAGATGGAGGAAGAATAGATGGGCGGATTCTGAGCCCTCTCCCGAAGCAGAAAGAGAGAGCAACTGATGGTCTTGAGCTGTGAGTGTTTATTAGCAAGCTGGGAGACAGCGAACACCAGAAGAAACTGCTGGAGGGCTACTGACAGAGGTACCCTTCACAGGGAAGCACCCACGCTGGCTAAGTCCCTGCCTGGAGCTACCTACCAGCTTGGATAGGGAAACCTCGCCATATTGAGAGGAAGATAGGATCGTGTCAGAGGCCTGAATATCAAGAGCCACAACGACCAACAAGCAACTTTGACCCCCAGAATGCTGATCCCAGGCAGCGTGAACACCTAGCCTCACAGGAGTGCCCCACTGCTAGGTGAAAAGGTCAGATTTCGCAGGGAGAGGGTGGAGAGCACTCGCAGGGAAAACAAAGCCTGCGCGCACAGAGCGCTGGGAAGCTGGAGGACAAGGGCGGTGATTACAAGTAGAAGCCCCCGCTGTTGGGCAGGTGTCACCCGTGAAAGTGGACGGGGCTCCTAACAGGGGAGATATCTAAAGAGCAACACATTTGGATCCGGCGCGGAGCGGTATCAGAGAGTTGCGGGAGATTGCAGTTGCTCGGACCTGCCCCCTCCCTTCCTCCATAGTTCCTGCTTCAGAGAGGACGAGAAAAAAAAAAAAAAAAAAAAGCTGGAGAGACTCTAGAGTCTGGGAAGTCAATCTAGAAACACTGCCCCCAGAGGCTAATTTACAAATTGACTCTAATGTAATAAAAACAAAGCAAAACCAGCCTAAAAATCAGAACTGGATCATAACAATAGAGGAAGCGAATGACCTTTATTACTGCAAATTTTATTTAAATTTTATTATTTTTAAAATTTTTTAAATTTTTGTTTTTTATTTTTGTTTTCATTATTTGCAACGTTTACTCAAGAAACTTTTATTTTTCCTCACTTGATTTTATCTTTATAATTATTACATTGTATACATAATCAACATTATTACTACTACTAAGTTACCTTTTTCATCTTATTTTCCTTTTGTTTATTTTCATTATTTTTATTTCATTTGATTATATATATATATATATATATATATATATATATATATATATATATAATTTATTTCAGGATTAGGTTCTACAGTCTTTATCTATCTTTCCTTCTCCAATGCTTTATTCTATCTCAACCTTTCCTTTATGCCTTCACCCTCTTTCCGATCTTTTCCTTTGGTACCCCGTTTATCTTAACCCTTTCCTGCTCTAGATTTTCCCCATTCCTTCTGTTTACCCCCTCCTAAAATTTCACCCTACTTGTATATATCTAATTTCCAACTACTTGCTCCGAGCCCATTCACACCTCCCTCGCAGTTGTCCTAAAAACAAAACAAAACAAAACAAAAAAAGTCTTTCTCTCCAACTATTTGAAGTTGTATGTTGAATATTAACTATACTGAAGTTGTATGCTTTTTTTTTATAAGATTGATTTGCCTATGCTTTTTGTTTGATTATATGTTTTTGCTAGCTGGGTTCTAGTCACCCTTATTGGTGGTTATTAATATTGCAAACACATCCCCATTCAGTCCCTTGTGTGTTGTACCTTGTTGTGTTGTATTTTGTGCCTTTAAATCAAAGCAGGAGAGAGAGAACTACACAACTAGACATCCTAGATCATGGGGAGACTAAAAAACATCCCACATATGAAAGAAAAGCAGGCTTCACCAGAAAAGGAAGTAAATGAGATAGAGGGAAGCAAGCTACCAGAGGAAGAATTCAGAGTAATGATCATAAGATGGCTAAAAAGAATGGAAGACAAATTTGACAATATGAGTAAGAACCAAGAGGAAATGAAGAAGAACCAAGAAGAAATGAAAAATGACATTGCTACTGTAAAGAACTTAATAGAAAGCAACAAGAGTAGATTAGAAGAAGCAGAGGACCGCATCAGCGAGCTAGAAGACAAGATGGAAAAAAATACCCAATTAGAACAGTTTCTGGGGAAAAAAAATTTAAAAACAGGAAGAAAGTCTAAGGGAACTTTGGGACAATGCAAAACAAAACAATATTAGAGTAATAGGGGTTCCAGAAGGAAAGGGAATTGAGGAAAACATGGAAAACGTATTTCAAGAAATAATGACAGAAAACTTTCCTGAGATAGAGAAGAAAAAACCCACACAAATCCAAGATGCTCACAGAGTCCCAAGCAAAATGAACCCCAGAAAACTGACCCTTAGACACATTATAATTAAGCTGGCAAATACCAACGACAAAAAAGGAATTTTAAAAGCAGCCAGAGAGAGACAGAAAGTTACATATAAAGGAACCCCCATCAGACTAGCAACTGATTTCTCCACAGAAACTTATCAGGCCAGAAGGGAATGGGATGAAATATACAAAGTCATGCAAAGGAAGGGTCTGAATCCAAGAATACTGTACCAGCAAGGCTATCAATCAAAATTGAAGGGGAAATCAGGAGCTTCACAAACAAAAACAGACTAAGGGAATTTATTTCCACCAAACCAGCAATGCAAGAAATGTTAAAGGGTCTACTGTAAAATTAAAGAAATAGAAAGCAAAGAAGGAACACAGGTGTATAGAATAAAAATGGCGTCAAAGAAGTATCTATCAATAACTCTAAATGTAAATGGACTAAATGCTCCAATCAAAAGACATAGGGTAACGGATTGGATAAGAAAACAAGACTCATATATCTGTTGTCTACAAGAAACCCACATCAGGAAAAAAAGATGCACACAGAATGAGGGTGAAGGGGTGGAAAAAGGTTTTCCAGGCGAATGGAAATGAAAAAAAAAAAAAAAAAAGCTGGCGTAGCAATACTTATATCTGAAAAATTAGATCTCAGAGTGAAGGACATAACAAGAGATAAGGAAGGCCACTTCATAATACTAAAGGGAGCAATCCAACAAGAAGAAATAACCCTGGTAAATATATTTGCACCCAATACGGGAGCACCCCAATATATGAGAAAACTGCTGGAGGACATTAAAGGAGAGATTAATAGCAATACAATCATAGTAGGAGATCTTAATACCCCACTGTCACCCTTTGACAAGTCATCTAAACAAAAAATCAGCAAAGAAATATCAATCCTAAATAACTCACTAGACCAGATTGAATTAATCGACATCTTTAGAACATTCACCCCAAAGCCACAGAATATACATTCTTCTCAAGCACACATGGGACATTCTCAAAGATAGACCACATTTTTGGACATAGGCAAAGTCTCCTCAAATTCAAGAAGATAGAAATCATATCAAGCATCTTCTCAGATCATAGTGGCATAAAACTGGAAATTAACTACAATGAAAAAAATCCAAAGAAATCAAACACATGGAGACTAAACAGCATGCTATTAAACAAGGACTGGGTTACCAGAGAAATCAAGGAAGAAATTAAAAATATCCTGGAAACAAATGACAATGAAAACACAACAATCCAAAATCTATGGGAAACAGCAAAAGAAGTTTTGAGAGGGAAGTTCATATCCCTACAAGCCTATTGCAAAAAACTAGAAAAAAGGGTAACAAATGATCTAACTCTACAACTCAAAGAGTTAGAAAAAGAGCAACAAGAAAAGCCCAGTGTAAGCAGAAGGAAGGAAATAACAAAAATCAGAGCACAATCAGAGCACAGATAAACGACATAGAGACCAAAGAAACAATACATAAGATCAACAAAACCAAGAGCTGGTTCTTTGAAAGAATAAACAAGATAGATGGACCCCTAGCCAGGCTAACCAAGAAACAAAGAGAGAGGACCCAAATAAACAAAATCAGAAACGAAAGAAGTGAAATAACAACAGATAACGCCAAAATACAAAGGATTGTTACAAAATACTACGAACAGCTCTATTCCAACAAACTGAACAACCTGGAGGAAATGGACATATTCCTAGAAAAATACAACCTTCCAAAACTCAATAAGGAACAATCTATAAATGTCAATAGAACAGTAACTTGGGAAGAAATTGAAACAGTCATCAAAAAACTTCCAGCAAACAAAAGCCCAGGGGCAGATGGCTTCACAGGAGAGTTTTACCAAACATTCAAGGAAGAAATAAAACCTATCCCCCTCATACTATTCCAAAAAATCCAAGAGGAAGGAACACTTCCAAACTCCTTCTATGAAGCCAGCATCACCCTAATACCAAAACCAGATAAAGACAACTCAATGAAAGAGAATTACAGGCCAATATCCCTCATGAACATAGATGCTAAAATCCTCAACAAAATTCTAGCAAATCGGCTCCAGCAGAGTATCACAAAGATCATACAGCATGACCAAGTACGATTTATTCCAGGAATGCAAGGATGGTACAATATCTGCAAATCAATGAACATGATACATCACATAAACAAGTTGAAAGATAAAAATCATATAGTCATATCAATTGATGCAGAAAAAGCATTTGATAAAATCCAACACCCTTTCCTGATAAAAACTCTCAACAATGTGGGAGTACAAGGATCATACCTCAACATAATAAAAGCTATATCTGATAAACCCACAGCCAACATCATACTCAATGGGCAAAAACTAAAACCATTCCCTCTAAGAACAGGAACAAGACAGGGATTCCCACTTTTGCGACTCCTCTTTGACATAGTACTGGAAGTACTAGCCATTGCAATTAGACAAGAGGAGGAAATAAAAGGCATCCAAATTGGAAAAGAAGAAGTAAAGCTATTCTTATTTGCAGACGACATGATATTGTACATAAAAAACCCAAAAGACTCCATTAAAAAACTAATTGGCTTAATAAATGAATTTGGCAATGTAGCAGGATACAAAATTAATGCCAAGAAATCTATGGCATTTCTATACACCAACAGCGAATTTATAGAAACAGAGACTAAAAAAGCAATTCCATTTACCATCCCACCAAAAAAATTAAGATACCTAGGAATAAATTTACCTAAGGAAGTAATGGACCTATATGTGGAAAACTACACGACACTGAAAAAAGAAATAGAAGAAGATGTAAACAGATGGAAGAACATACCATGTTCATGGATTGGTAGAATCAACATCATCAAAATGTCCATACTTCCTAAAGCAATCTATATGTTCAATGCACTCCCCATTAAAATACCAACAGCATATTTCACTGACCTAGAAAGAACTCTCCAAAAGTTCATTTGGAACAATAAAAGACCCTGAATAGCCACAGCAATCCTGAGAAAGAAGAGTAAAGTAGGAGGGATCTCAATACCCGACTTCAAACTGTATTACAAAGCCACTGTTCTCAAAACAGCCTGGTACTGGCACAAAAACAGACATATAGATCAATGGAATAGAATTGAGAACCCAGATATCAACCCAAATCACTATGCTCAATTAATATTTGACAAAGGAGGCACGAATATACAATGGAGTCAAGACAGTCTCTTCAATAAATGGTGTTGGGAAAATTGGGCAGACACATGCAAAAGAATGAAACTAGATCATCATCTTACACCATACACAAAAATAAACTCAAAATGGATACAGGACTTAAACATCAGACGGGAAACCATAAAAATACTAGAAGCATCCACTGGCAGCAAAATCTCAGACATATGCCAAAAGAACTTCTTCACTGATACTGCCCCTAGGGCAATGGAAGCTAAAGAGAAAATAAACAGATGGGATTACATCAAAATAAAAAGCTTTTTTTACAGCAAAAGAAACCATCAACAAAAGAACAAGAAAGCCCACTCTGTGGGAGAACTTATTTGCAAATATTACCACTGATAAAGGTTTAATCTCCAACATCTACAAACAGCTTATACAACTAAATAAAAGGAAGATGAATGATCCAATTAAAAAATGGGCAATGAACCTAAATAGAATATTTACAAAAGAAGACAGAAGGAAGGCCAAAAGGCACATGAAAACATGCTCAAAGTCACTAATTATCTGAGAGATGCAAATCAAAACAACAGTGCGGTACCATCTCACACCTGTCAGAATGGCCAACATCAACAAATCAACAAATGACAAGTGTTGGCGAGGTTGTGGAGAAAAGGAACCCTAGTGCACTTCTGGTGGGAATCCAGACTGGTGCAACCACTGTGGAGAACAGTATGGAGTTTCCTCAGAAAACTGAAAATGGAACTCCCATTTGACAGAGTAATCCCACTCCTAGGAATATATCCCAAGAAACTAGAAACACCAATCAGAAAGGATATATGCACCCCTATATTCATAGCAGCACAATCTACAATAGCTAGAATCTGGAAACTGCCTAGGTGCCCGTCAGCAGATGATTGGATCAAAAAACCATGGTATATCTACACAATGGAATACTATGCTGCCATAAAAAAGAAGGAATTCTCATCATTTGCAGCAACCTGGATGGAATTGGAGAACATCATGCTGAGTGAAATAAGCCAGTCAATGAAAGAAAAACACCACATGACCTCACTCATTTGTGGATAATAAAGAACATTATAAACTGATGAACCAAAAGATAGATATAGAGACAGTATATCAACAAACAGACTGTCAAATTACAGCGGAGATGGGAGAAAAATCTGGGGGAGATAATAGATAAACCGAAGGACTTTTATACATGCATATAAGTACAACCAATGGACATAAAACTCTGGGGAGGGAGGGGATTTGTGGGAGGGGGGAGGTGGGCAAAAAAAAATCAATAAAATATATTTAAAAATAAATAAATAAATAAATAAATAAATAAATAAATAAATAAAATCTTTCCAACGTGATTTCTATGGATGAAACTGCAGTGTTTATGGGCCAATCATCTCAAACAACAATTGAACAGCGGGGTACCTCCTTAGTGTACATTCCCTCCACTGCTTACGAAAGTGCACGTATTTCCTGTATTTTGACAATTCGTCTTGATGACATTAAAATCCCACCTTTAATAATTTCTAAGGGCAAGAAGGAAAATATTGGATGTGTTTTGGGCATTTTTATTCTTGAAACTGAAAAAGCCTGGACCTTATAACACAAGCAGTTATAAGGAAGTGGGTCAATTTAATGCTGCCACTTGTTATGCAAGGGAGACAAAGAGGTCTGCTAGTCTGGGATGCAGCCAGCACTCACCACGCTAAAGACAGGGAGACATTTCTTCACGAAAGAAAAATAGATCAGATAACAATTCCTGCAGGAATGACAGCCTATCTCCAGATTCTTTGATTGATATTGCAATAAGCAAGCCATTCAAAGACACTTTTTGCATGGAAATTAATGACTACATTGAAAATAGAATGGAGAGAAATCAGAGTGGGAACTTTGTGAAACTTGAACTGCAAGAAGTTGTGACTTGGGTGAAGAATTCTTGGGAGAAAATCACTAACAGTTGCATTGCAAATGAACTCGAGCAGGCTACCTTGACATGAAGTACTCATTTAAAGACAGTGTTATTGCTAAACATGAGAGATTTGGTCCACTGATTCTGAAAGAAATGGAATCACAAGAAACTCACCAGGAAATTCAGAAATTGGATTGTTATGATGATGTTCCAGAAGATGATGACATCATTGTCATTGAATAAATGAGTAAATTCTTGGTACTGTAGGATTCACATTTGTCTGGTTTGTGTTGACAACTACCGTACTACTGTACCATATACAGGTAATAAATTTCCTTTATTTTCATTTAACAATAAATGTGTACCATGGATAAATAAGACATTTCCTGAAAATAAGACCTAGCAAATCTTTGGGAGCAAAAATTAATATAAGACACTGTCTATTTTCGGGGAAACAGGGTAAAAGCCCTTTATGCTAAATCTAAATTTCATGCTGATTTAATGAAAGTTTCAACATCTCCTAGAAGCTTAATTTTAATCAATCAGTCTTGAATTTTCTGGTAAAGCACCAGTAAGGTTATATGTTACATGGGCCCTCCTCACCCTCCACAGATAGAAGACTGAATTTATATGATTAAAAATCCTTCCCCACCTCTTTCCTCAAATAAAAGATGTAATGGTCCATACATTATTATTATTATTTGATTGTTCATTGCTCTTTGTCCTTATTCCTATAAAAACATTCTACTTTCTATATCCATGTGGAGCTCCCTTTTACTTACCAGATAGGATGCTGCCTGATTCATTAATCACTTAATAAAGGCAATTATATCTTTAAATTTACTTCATTGAATTTTTTTAACATATTCAAAGTGCTAAACATATTTAATTCAATCCCTATCAAAATTCCAATGTCATTTTCCCCCCACAAAAATAGAACAAACCTAATATTTGTGTGAAACCACATAATATAATACCCTGATTAACCAAAGCAATTCTGAGAAAGCAAAACAAAGCTGGAGGCAACCGACTTTCTCATTTCAAACTATATTATAAAGCTATAGTAATAAAAGCAGTATGGTACTGATATAAAAACAGACACATAGATCAATGGAAAAGAATAGAGTGCCAAGAAATAAAGCCACACATAGAAGGTAATAAATTTAGGAGAAAGGAACCAAGAATGTTAAATGAGGAAAGAACAATATTTATATACTAGAGGCCTAATACATGAAATTCGTGCAAAAGTAGACCATTGCAGCTGAGGCTGTCTCTATTCCTCCCTTGTAGCCAAGGCAACTGTCTGGATCCCTCCCTTGTGGCTGCAGCCCGGGCTTCGTCATGGAAGGACTTCCGATCTAATTGCCATATTATACTTTTATTGTTATACATTTTAGATATAAAACCCCAAGCAACCATTAAGACCCAATGACCCAAATGACTGGAATACTGGTTGATCATTCACTATGATGCTCACTGACCACCAGATGGCAGACACTCTACCTAGGGGCTGCTTTTTTGTGGTCAGTGAGCTCCCAGAGCCAACCTCCCGTGGCCCTTCCCATGCCTCCCTGGCTGACCAATCTCCTGTGGCAGCTCCCCCAGTCCAGTCAACTTCCCAAGGTCCCTCCATCTGGCCAGCTGCCACCCCCCCATAGGCTTAGATCACTGTCAAACTGAGGAACCCCACCTGTGCACAAATTCGTCCACTGGGTCTCTACTCTCCAATAAACTGTGCTGGGGAAACTGGCAAAATAATGCCACATGCAAAATAAAGAACTAGGTCACTACTGTAAGGGTTCACATTGAGTCACCCCAAGACTTGTACTTGGGTTATTTTTTAGCTGAAGGCAACTGAGACCCTCAGAGTCTGAGAGAAACATTTACATCTTTGTTAAATAATTTAAATTTGTGTCATTCCCATAGTAAGAGTTATCATCAGAGATAAAATTTTATGACCCTATGTATAGAGCAAGGCTAAATTCTAATTACTGAATTTCTGCTCTTATTGTCCTGCAATATCCTTTTTTCCTTCTGAAGTGTCAGGAACTTTACTTCACCTTTAGCTCAGAATGCCACATATATGGTACCTTACTGCTAATTCTGACTCTAAACCAATCATATATGTTTCTAACTAAATGCCCCTGGCAGGTAGATAATCAAATTTTGCCAGTAACTATGGTATCTTTTCTGGATGCTCAACTAAATAAGAAATTGAAACTTGGAAATCAGGTATAAAATACAGTAGCATGTTTGATTAAGTTTTTGTTTCAAATACATCCATCACAAATAATCATATTGCAAAATGCTTGGCATAGCTACTACAAAAGCACTGATGTTGCTCTCAGCCATAAAGTTCCCCTTTTATTTTTAATTTAATTTAATTTAATTTAATTATTTTTTTGGAACTTAAAATAGATGCAATTTTATTTTTAAATTAGAAGCATTTTTCAATACAAGCAAAGGGAGAAACATCACATTAGATAATGGATATATCTAGGGAGCAAAGTTCATTTGAATTACATACAGGAACATACACAGCATTTTTGTGAAATTTGTACAATAATTAAGATGTTACAAAATTCCTCTTTAGAAAAAACCTCTAGTAAGCTAGAAAACTGACCACATGAATGACTATGTTTTTCCTTCCCCTGCCCTAATTACTGTCTTTATGTTTTAAATAAAAAGCATACCCAAAATATACAAAGTACTCATACAATTCAATAGAAGGAAGGCAAACAATTAAAAAATGGGCAGGAGACCTGAATAGACACTTCTCCAAAGAGGACACAAATTGCCAAGAGTTATATGAAAAAATCCTCAACATTACTAATCATCAGAGAGATGCAAATTAAATCACAATGAGGTGTCTTATTGGCTACTATCCATAAATCAACTATCAAAAAGTGCTTGCAAGAATATGAAGAAAAGGGAACCACAATACACTGCTGGTGGGAATGCAGACTGGTACAGCCAATATGGAAAACAGTGTGGAGTTTCCTAAAAAATTATCAATAGAATAGTGTGAATAAAATAATGTTATCCATAATGTTTACAATGTTAATATTTAAAGCATGTTTTGTGTGTTGTTGTTTTTTTTAAAGATCACAGTTTAGAATTAACATAGTGAAGTTAAATCTTGCTTAGATGATGGATCCTCTCTGGCATATAAGCCACTTATTTTTAAGACAAAGTTATTTTATTTCCTGTCATCACATAGCCATGAAAATTACAGGCACTCAGAAGTTAGCAATGACTGCTTCACAGACACATAGCAATACTTAGTAACAGATTTTCAAAGCAGTTCAAAGAGCACAGTTTCCATCTGTGTTTGGTGAAGGGTGCACAAACCTTGAGGCCATCTGAAAACTCAGCTTCATCTCTAACATTTGGAATGGCAAAGGAATTATTTTTCAAAGCTGCATTCTCCCCGCCTCTGGTGGTGTGTCCATTCAGTTTAGGGAAAGTGGGAAACTACATAGCAGGTATTCTGCTTTTAGACTTTGCGGGTGTCACAAAGGTGGCATCCTGATATGCATTATTGCCAATAGAGGCCCAAAATTAATAAACCTTATAGACAAATCCTTTCTTATTTTATGAGCAAAATATCCTCATCTCCTTTCTTCCAGATTAGGGTTGCTATTTAATCAGGAGAAGGTAGAGGGTGCTCTCTGTCCACATTACACTGAAGAATGCAGCATGAATACAAAACTCCACTTATTTTAGTGCATTTCTAAAACTAAAGAAATTATTAGGAAAGAAGTGGTTAGATATCTTACCTGTGGTTTGCTACAAATAAGTGTACGATTTCTATAGCATATGTATTTTTTCTACTTACTTAAAAAATTTCACGTATTGTCTCACACATTTTTATATAGTGTCATTATAAAGACTACTTAACATAAAATGCATAAATACACAATTAACTGGATAATAATGATAATACAGATATTTGTAATTTGCTCTCTTTTTGTGATACACTTCTATCACACTAACTAATATAGAAAGGTCAAAAGCAATGTGAGCAGATCACTCAGAAATGCTCTTTATTTTTTTCACTTTAAAAGTTACTCTGATATCTCAAAAATTTATTTAAAAAAATGATGTTCTAAATTTATTTTAGCTAATTCAAAACCACACCAAATTATTCTACTATTTACTCTAAATTTCAAAACTACTATATGGGTAGTTTTATTTGAAAATATGTTACCTAAAAAATATAAATATTCCATGAAAGTTACTGATTAATAGATCATGATACAAGTTTATAAGAACAAAAACATTTATTTTAAAGGTTTACAAAACACACACACACACACACACACACACACACACACACACACACATTGTAATGTGATAAAAGTGAGAGTCAGTGATTGAGGTAATATAACATATATAAAGATGATGTCCTTGTTATATGAAAATTTTCTTATGTCTAAAGTCCTTCATAATTAAAAACACTTGGTAAAGAAAAATTTATTTCTTTAGTATAGTACAGTAAAGTAAATAACCAAAATCCTCAGTGAAAAAACGTGCTTCTGACATCACAATGAAAATGAATTATTTTTATATCAGAGGCCCAGTGCATGAAATTCATGCACTGGGCAGAATGACACTCTTGCAGTCTGGGAACCATTGGGGGGATGTCTGACTGATGGCTTAGACTGTTTCCCAGACATCTTTAGTGCTGCCGTAGCACTTCCCCTGTGGGGGCTCACTGACCATCAGGGGGCAACTCCTGCATCGACCATCTGCCCCCTGGTGGTCAGTGCACTTTATTGCAACCAAACATACTGCTGTTTGGTCAATTTGCATATTAGCCTTTCATTATATAGGCTAATAAAAAAATTGACCTGAAGGATAGGGCAGAAACTGGCTCTCCAATATTCCCTCAGGAGGCCAGAATTCTGAGAGGGTGCAGGCCAGGCTGAGGGACCCCACCATGCATAATCATGGCCAGGAAGGGATGCAGGAGGTTGGCAAGATGGGGAGGGACTGTAGGAAGGCTCCAAGGAATGCCTGGCCTGTCTCTCTCAGTCTCAATCAGCCAGAACCCAGCAGCAAGGTAACCTATGGGCCAGAGCATCTGCCCATGGTCATCAGTGCACATCATAGTGAGCTGTTGAGTAGCCTTAGCATATCATTAGCATATTATGCTTTGATTGTTTGAATGGCTTACTGGATGACCAAACACTTAGTATATAGGATGTCAAAGCATTCTGTATGAAGATAAAGAAGAGGTTTTTCATGGTAACATTTTAAATTAATTAAGATAGATTATATATAATCAGTATCAAGCATTGGGCTTCTTTTGAGGGCACATTGGGATAGAGGAATTCAGCAATGCTCTACTATTTCCTGTCAAATTTCCAATAATATCTCCACTCACTCTGAAGATGGGGTAGAAAAGCAATAGTCCTAAATGTGGAAGGCACAGAACAGGACTGCTGTGCCTAGAGAACCAACATGAAAAAGGATATAATGGCCAGTGCATTGCTGCTGTTTTTGCCTGTGAAGCTTGCTTTCCTGTCTCACCAATTCTTCACTATCAATGTCTGTACAAAGAACTCTAAAATAAAGTGGAAATCAAGGGCATAAAAGAGGTCACAAATAGATATATACATAATAAATGGGCCACAATAAAACAATAAAAGATAAAATACCTAAAAGCTTTTGATATGTTGTGTATATAATTTTCAGTCTAGACTTATGCCTTCTCTCTAATCACTTACAGTTTAGTGAAGATGGAAATATTTAAAAAATAATAGTGCTGAGTATAGTAATAGTAGAAATAGTAGAAATAATAGAAATAGAAACATAGAAAGAGCACCAACTAAAGACATCTTGGCAAGGTAGTTATAGAAAATGGATTTTCATTGGAGAGTCCAATTTTTTAATTTCAATCTAAGCTAGATCAATTGATTTGAAGGTATTTTCGGTTTTATACCTGCTGAGTCTTTTTTTATATACCACATTTCTGAGACCTATTTTTTAAAATTATGATCTCTGCTCATAAACCATATTTATGTAATCATTCTGATAGTAAAGCATAAAGGCAATTAATAATTTACTTTAGTAACACTCTTAGATAAATCAGATTTATAACTTCTTATGAATTGTGACCTTGATTAGGGTAAAGGTTGTGGCTTAATTTTTTGCCTCTGTAGTTCCTGGTAAAAATTATGAATATATTCATGAATCAATCAATAAATCAATTAACATTGGAATTTTAAAGATGGAATTTTCATTAGCTTAACTTTAAAAAGATTCAGAAAAGTAAAGTGCTGCCAGGAGAGTGAGGCAAAGTGACATCTAAGGTCAAACAAAGAAGGAGTTTTGAAAAGTGATCCAATTAAAACCTAAAGTTCAGAACTAACTAAGGTTTAATGTGGTAGGCATGTATGAATTTTCATGGAATGATGCTTCAACCCAAGGACATTGGACATAGATAAGATCAGTTGAAATTATTTTTGACCTGTAGCACCTTCTATCATGTTATATAGGCAGCTTACTGACAAACATAGTTGTAAATATGGTCAGTTGATTTTATTTCATTGATGCAATATTTTTGTAGCCATGGTTCCCAACACTTGACCATTTAGAAATAGTGAAGACATTTTATTTATCTCAATGACTGGAATATGCTAGTGGAACTTGGTAAAGGGGAACCAGATATGCTACAATTTTTAGTACTCCAGCCCAAAATGCACATAATTTTTTCTAGAGAAATATTTTTAAAGTCTTTAACACTTTACTAGCAGAGTTAAATAATTTTTTAATTTATTTGCTATATTTTAACATTATAATGCATATTTAGTGCCACATGTCTATAAACATGACCCCATATTAAATCTATGGCATATTTTATGTGAGCTTAAGTTTTATGCTTATGAGTTATTTTCTCCCAGTTGCAAATATACTGCATTTTAAAATAGAAATGTACAAACAATAAAAGCAAATGCAATTTCTCCTCCAGAAATTCACTCTATTAACATATTTATGTTTATCTTTTCAGGCATGTATGTCTGTACATATGCATTTAAAAATATTATCAAATTATATAAATACTGGAGGCCCAGTGCACAAAATTCATACACGGAGGTGTGTGTCCCTCAGCCCAGCCTGCACCCTCTCCAATTTGAACCCCTTGAGGGATGTCTGACTGCCTGTTTATGCCTGGCAGTTGGATATCCCTCTCACAATCGAGGACTACTGACTCCCAACTGCTCATCTGTTTGCCTTCCTGATTGCCCCTAACTGCTTCTGCCTGCCATCTTGATCACCCCCTAACCAGTCCCCTGCCAGACTTATTGATGCCTAATTGCTCCCCTGCTAGCCTGATTACCCCTAACTGCCCTCTCCTGCTGGCCTGGTTCCCCCCAACTGCCCTTCTCTTCAGGTCCAAGAACACTCAACTTCCCTCCTCTGGTAACTTGGTCACCTCTAACTGCCCTCCCCTGCAGGCTTGATCATCCTCAACTGCCCTCCCTTGCAGGCATGGTTCCCCCCAACTGTTCTCCTCTCCTGGCCTGATCACCCACAACTGCTCACCCTTGCAGGCCTGGTCCCTCCCACTGCCCTCCCCTGCTATCCTGATCGCTCACAACTGTACTCCCTTGCAGGCCTGGCCCCTTCCAATTGCCCTCCCCTGACGGCCATCTTGTCACAGCCATCTTGTATCCACATGGGGGCATCCTTCTTTGACCACATAGGGCAGCCATCTTGTGTGTTGGAGTGATGGTCAATTTGCATATTACTCTTTTATTAGATAGGATAGAGGCCTAGTTCATGTGTGGGGGCCAGCTGGTTTGCCCTGAAAGGTGTCCCAGATCAGGGAGGCAGTTCCTTTGGGGCATAGGGTGGCCTGGGCGAGGGGCCTGTGGTGGTTTGCAGGCTATCCACACCCCCTGGAAACCCAAACAGAGGCCCTGGTATCTGGGATTTATTTCTCTTCTATAACTGAAATTTTGTAGCCTAGTGCAGAGGCCAGAGCAGGCCAGGGTTGGTGGAAAACTTCGCTTCCTCCATCACTAGGGGCAACCCAAGCCTCCTGCTCTCTCCAGCTCTGTGGCCACTGCTATATTTGTTGTGTTAATTTGCATACTTGCTCCTGACTGGCTGGTAGGTGTGGCTTGTAGGCATAGTGGAGGTACAGTCAATTTGCATGTTTCTCTTTATTAGATGGGATATATATATATATATTGCTTATAATATGTACTAGAAACACCGTTCACAAAATTAGTGCATGAGGGGGTTCCCCTAAGCTCAGCCTGCACCTTTTCCAATCTGGGACCCCTTGGGGAATTTCTGACTGCCAGTCAGATATCCCTCTCACAATCCTGGACCACTGTCTCATAATCACTCATCTGTCTGCCTGTGTGGTTGCCCCCAACTTCTCCCTCCCTGCTGGTCTGGTCATTCCTAACTGCCAACCCCCACCAGCCTGGTCACCCTTTACTGACCCCCTGCTGGCCTAGTGGCCCCCAAATTTCCCCCTCTGTTGTCCTGGTCACCCCTAACTGCCCCCTGCCAACCTAGTAATCCCTCACTTCCCCCCCCCGTCAGCCTAATTGCCCCCAACTGTCCCCCTGCTGTCCTAGTCACCCCCAAAGCCCCCCCCCTGCCAGCTTGGTCACTCCTCACAGCTACCCCACCAGCCTGGTTGCCCCACATGGCCTGCTTGTTCACTCATTTGGTCATCCCTCAGGCTGGTCCTGGACAGCTAGGCAGCCAATATTCGAGGTTTGCCTTCACCTTCAGTCAGCCCTAGGGGGACTAAGGGGACTGGGGTATGCGAATTAGCCGGATCCACCTGGGGGTGGGCCCATCCATGCTGCATGACTGTTGCCTCAGTGGAGGGGACTGGGTGCCACCATATTGTGGCTGTGGGTGCTGCCATTTTTGAGGGCATGGCAGTCAATTAGCATATTCTCTCACCATCTTTTGTGAGGGTATGATGGTCAATTAGCATATCCCCTCTTTATTAGATAGGATTTGTTAACTACAATATAAATCAAGAATATTTTTCAAGCCATAAGCATAGCATTTCAACATGTAATTATACCATATTTTTTCTTGTTACAAATCATGTTGAGTACATCATTATATCTAAGTCACTGAGCTTGCCTCATTTATACTTAAAGGGTAAATTTTAGAAGTAAAATTTGTGATATTTCACAACAAGTTAATATCATATTTTGCCTTCTCATGCAATTTTATACAAATTAAATCCCAGATATTTTCAATATCACACTTGATGTCAGTAATGAACTATGGCCAAAGCAAAATGATGAACAAATGATAGAGAGCCAAGAGAGAGAGAAGGGAGGAAGATAGTAAGTGTGATAGAGAAGAAAGAATAAGGAGGAAGAAGAGGGAGGAAAGGGGAGTGAGGGAAGAAGAGGGACAGAAGGAAGAAGAAAAGAAAGGGAACAAGTGTTTTCATTTTTACCTTTGTTGGAGACTAATTAAAGTTAAAAAAAATTCTGTTTTGTTTTTATTTGTCAGAGTAATCTTTGATTTGTAATATGTAAACATTTACTCATTAACTCAAATAAAAATAGAGTGATGTTTGAAAAATGTGAAAAAATATTATGACTAAGAATTGAAAAAAACAAACAGACAAAAAACCTGAAGAGTAGGGTGGTAAGGCTATTGGTTCAGGCTAAAGGTCCACAGATTCACTCATCGTTTCTTCTCTGGAGAAATTCAATTCAAGATTGATTGAGGAATTGACAAAAGATCAGTGACAAAAGCAGAGTTAGAATGAAGGTTTCCTGTTTTATGTTTCAGGTTGCTCTCATTCTCAGCATATACTGGCTCTTTGGCTCATCACTTACAAGGACAAATTTTTGGAGAGCAACCACTACCTCTCTTACTTATTCTTAATTCTTGGGATTAAGTAATTAAAGACACACAAATTATTTTTGTATAGATAAATACACACATAAATAAACAGGTGAATGTACTGTGTAAGGGTAAGAGGAAGCATTAAGAAACCAAATGTACAAGTATAATGCAAGTATGATACCTTACGAGGCTATTAAATTTTATTTCCTGCCTGACAAAGTAAATGTGTGATTTAATTCTTTGATATTTTCCTTAGATCCTGTTTTAGGAATTGACTGAATGAAAGTCAATTCTTACACTATTGATTAAAAAGCCAAGTTTTTATGCATTGTGATTCTAGATAGTCTAGGTCATCATTCCTACTAATGCTAGAATTTTGTCTGTTTCCAGATAGAGAATGAATTAATCTTCTAAAGAGATATAGTATTGTGCAGTGAAAAAGATAACTAGGCTGGAAATCAAGAGTTGGATGCCAATCCCATCTCTATCACTAAATTACTGTGTGATACAGAATGTTTCTGTTTTCTGGTGGTTTTTTTTTTTCCTGAATTTAAATTTTCTCAGTACTTAGATGAGCAGATTAAATAGATTCTTCTAATTTTAAAAATCTATTGAATATAATAATTAAAAATAATAATGTGAATAGTTTGGATTTTCCACTTTTCCTCATTGGAAACCTTATTACTTCATGCTCTTCAAAAATATCTCTAAAAGCAAAAATGGAATCTTCCTGTACATATTTCTGGTATTATCTAACTTCCATTGGAAACAATTAAGGAAGTACTGAAACTGCTAACATCATTCTCATCTATCTATAACAGTCTCTGTCAGAGACAAATTATGCTCATTAAATATTCATATACTGCTCTATCTTGTCAGCATGTGCTGCAACTGGGCTATGTACATGTGATTATGTTTAGGAAACCAAAAAATAAGTGGAAGTGAAGAGTTACTCCTGATAGATATCTGTTTCAGACCATGTTTCTCATTTGTCTTTGTTTTTCCTGCCTGGGCAACATAGGAGACCACAGATTGGGATTGCAAATTTCAGACTACCATGAGAGTTGTGTGGATATCTATATCGTTAGAAGGGAGACATTTTTGTTTATCCAAAGTGGACTTTGTGTGAGTGAGAAAATAATTTTAGCCAAGAAAATAACTGAGAAGAGTGTCAATACTAATAAAAGCCTAGGTAGTCCTCACACCCTCTTGCAGGATGTCATCATAGGAAGGCCGCCACTAGAAGGCCAGTACAAGATGGCTGCCACAAAGATGGCCACCATAAGATGGCCATGCACACAGTGGAGGTAGAGCCTGGTGGCTATTCTGTGGTGAGGCCTAGGGGTCTCATGACTCTGCACAGCATGGAGGAGGCCAGTCTCGGCATCTCTACCACCTTGCGTGGAGGAGGTGGGTCTCAGCAGAGGAGGCTGGTTGCAGCGAGAGGGGGCAGTTATAGGTGATCAGACTGACAAGGGAGGGAAGTTGTGGGTGATCAGGCCAGCAGAGGAGGGAAATTGGGGGCAATAGGCTGGCAGGGGAGCAGCTAGGGGTTTATCAGGCTGGCAAGCAGAAGCAGTTAGGGGCAATCAGGCAGGCAGGCAGGCAAGTGGTTAGGAGCCAGCAGTCCTGGATAGTGAGAAGGATGTCTGACTGAAATAGGGCCTAAACTGGCAGTCAGACACCCCCCGAGGGGTCCCAGACTGGAGAGGGTGCAGGCTTGGCTGAGTAACACCCCCATGCATGAGTTTCATGCAACGGGCCAGTATTTTATGATAGTGTAAACTAGTTTATATTAACTCATATAATTTCTATATTATAGCTTTCCGAGTATGTTACCTTTTAGAGAATTAACATAAATTTAACTAGGACAACATAAAATATAGATAGCTAGAGAGGTATTAAAAATGTTAATTATTGCCAAAACCATTTTGGCTCAGTGAGGTATTAAAAATGTTAATTATTGCCAAAACCATTTTGGCTGCAGGCTTACTCTCAGAGAGAGTAAGCCTGCAGAATGAAAGGTCCCAGGTTAGATTCCAGTCAAGGGCATTTACCTTGGTTGTGGGCACATCCCCAGTGGTAGGTGTGCAAGAGGCAGCTGATTGATGTTCTCTCTCATTGATGTTTCTAGTTTTCTATCCCTCTCTCTTCCTCTCTGTAAAAACTCAATAAAACATATTTTAAAAACTGTTAATTATTTTGTATAGTTTCTTAGGGTTATCCTATTAATCTTTCTTTGTTAAATCTATTCTATGTTTTTCCATCACATTTTCCCCTCTATGCCTTTCTTTTATCTCCCTAATCCCTTTCCTCCTGCATCACCACATTATTGTCCATGAGTTCTCTCTCTCTCTCTCTCTCTCTCTCTCTCTCTCTCTCTCTCTCTCTCTCTCTCTCTTCTCTCTCTCTTTTAATTCACTCAATCCCTCAAAACACCCCTCCCAACCAGAGCTGTTGGCCTGCTCTCTATCTATGAGTCTGTCTCTATTTTGCTTTGCAGTAAACTGATCAAGGTTTCTGGGACTTTTACTTGCTTCAAGAATATTAGTCCCCGAATTGCTTACTTATTTCCCTAAGCACTCATGACACCATTATATAACACCATTTTATTTTATTATTTGAAGAGAGAGAGAGAGAGAGAGAGAGAGAGAGAGAGAGAGAGAGAGAGAGAGAGAGAGAGAGAAATGGTGAGGAAGAGAGAGAAACTGCTAACAGTTACATCCCATGCCCATTTTATTTGGAGATCAAACCTGCAATCTCAATATGTACCCTGACCAGGAATTAAACCCAAAATCCTTTATTGCACAGGACAACATTTCAACCAACTGAGCAATATTGGCCAGTGCATAATGACATTTTAAAGAAAGGTAAATTCTAGTTAAATATAAACTTTTTAAATGTTTTTATGCTTGAAATAATATAGCAACTGTTTGTCATGAATAACTTATATAAGGTGATTTATGGAGAGCATTTTATAGGAAAAATATTTGTAGTAGCATTTAAATTCCAACTAAATATTTTTCTAATATTAATGTATATATATAAACTAGAGGCCCAGTGTATGAAAATTCATGCTGGCCTGAGAGACAGCCTGTTCCTCTCACAGTCAAGATGTCCTCAGAGGCAGAAAGTGACCCAGCCATGAGGGGAAGGTGATGCCCCCATCACACCTCTGCTACTGCCACTGCCCACAGTGCAAGCCTTGGGTGGCCCTGGGTGAATGGGCAGCCACCATCTGAGGCTTGCCTGCATCTAGGTCCAGCCCTGGGTGCCTGGGGGCTGAGGGGAATGGGGAACTCCAGAGGCAGGTGCATGGCAAGGCCAGGCCCGCCACCCCAGTGGGGCTGAGGGAACTGGATGCTGCCATCTTGTGGATGTAGACACTGTCATCTTTGAGGAAGTGTGAGTCAATTAGCATATTCCCTCCTTATTGACTGTGGGCGCCACTATGTTTGTGATGGTGTGAGGGTAAATTAGCATGTACCTTCTTTATTAGATAGGAGGCCTAAGAGACTGGATGACTGGACAACTGAATGACTGGCTGGTAGCTATGATGTGCACTGACCACCAAGGGGCAGATACTCAAAACAGGAGCTGCCCCCTGGTGGTCAGTGTGCTCCCACAGAGGACCACTGCTCAGCCAGAAGCCAGACTCATGGCTGGTGAGCACAGTAGTGGTGGCAGGAGCCTCTCCTGCCTCTGTGGAAGCACGAAGGTGTAACAAGCTGAGTGGTAAGGAGCATGATCAGGCAGGTGATAAGAAGCAAGGGGTCCAGGACTACAAAAGAAATTTCTGACTGCTGGCTTAGGCCTGATCCCCATGGGGAGTGGGCCTAAGCTGGCAGGTGAACATCCCCATAGGGTCCCAGACTGTGAGAGGGCGCAGGCCGGGACATTTTGTATGAAACAAGAGCCGAATTATGCCTTTAATTGTACATTCATAATGGTACACATAATCATTGAGTATAACTAAGAGCTGAATTTCCTTCACTACTTAAATTATTTTTTTCCCTCTTTAAGTAAAATATTCACTTTATGACATTCATAATTTATAAAATAAGGATTTTATTTTTTGTGTGCATACTACCCACTTGCCATGCATGAATTTAATTCACCAGGCATCTAGTATTGTATAAAATTGAAAATAACCGTATGAGGTCATTCCAACTATATACTAGATATATATGTTTACCTAGATATCTTAAGTTTAAGTGTTTTGCAATCCACCCTTTCATCTTATTTCTTTCATTATCTCCCTGCACAACTTTGTTGTCTCTTTGTCTTTATCAAGTAGAAAAGTACTGTTTACAGTTTACCTAAATAGAAGTTCTATTTATTCTACTTCATAATCTCTATACTAACTACTTTAGATACAACTATTAATAGCTCCTACTTGGATTTTATAAATAGGTAATCTTATTTCTACTACTGGATCCATCCTCATAATTCTGCCTGAGTACTTGCATCATAACTTCTTTCCTCTTCTTAAAAACCTCCCAGATATCATTGTCTTTTCAATAAGAACATTACAGTTTTACAATAATCTCTGTTACAATGTATGTAGATAGCATTGGTTCTTGTCACTCTTCCCTCTAATACTTAGGCTGCAGCCCTATCCTGTGTTGTGTTACTTTTCTGATACACATGCTTGTTCACAACTCCACACTTTTGCCTATGTCCTCTGCATAGATGCTATTTACTCCTTGTTTGGCAAAAGTCCTCTTTTCCCTTCAAGATGTTGATCACTGTACCTATGCTAAGTTACCCCAAATTCCTTTAGACATTATAGATTCCTTTCTTGTCTAGACTCCGAAGGTGCATTTCCCATACCTCAATTATAACATTTAACTTTTAAAAATTAGTTTTTACAATATACTTTATTGTTTTATTATGACTTATGGAGAGCAGTTTATGCATATTTTCCTTGCATCCCTAGCACCAATCAATAAGAATACTTCAAAAAAGAATAAAATATTCTCTTACACATGTTTTTAATAAGCAATTGACAACTGGAAATTTCAGTTGAGGGAGGATAGATTTACTTTGGAGAATAGGTACTTTTATGCAATTTGATTAGAAATTGTGACAAAAGGGATTCTGAATATCTGTTTGAATTTAAGGATGCAGTAATTATTGATTGGATATTGTTTAGAATATGCCCAGTGGAATTTGGGGCTCAGCTTATATATTTTATATAAGAATATGTTATTATTGCAAAAATGACTTTTAACATTAGCTTCTTGGGCAGATAAAACAAATCCTGAAGCCATAACATTTCTTACAACAATCTAAGAGTATAGATGGAATGAAGAGATTCTGGCTAAGAAAACCTTAGAAGCACTAAGCATCCACAATTACCCATGTGAGCTAAAATGGGGTATAACATACTGAAAGCTCCATGAATATATGGCAGTGCTAACATTCTTTGACAAACTTGAAGAGGACAATAAAATCTGTATTTAAATTGCATCAATTACAGTGGTAGTGTATCTCTGGAGGATTTAGGTTTTAGGACTTCAGACTAATTGAGAATCACTATAATAAAATAAAATCCCTGAAAATTCTGTATAAATATGCCACCTTGGAGCTCAACAAACAATCTATAATTATTTCCAACCTAGTTAATTTTCCCACATTAAAATATATTGTTTCTTCAGTTGATACTGAATGAAAAATTGGATCTTCATTAGGGGACATTTTGTATGAAACAAGAGCTGAATTATGCCTTTAATTGTACATTCATAATGGTACACATAATCACTGAGTATATCTGAGAGCTGAATTTCCTTCACTACTTAAATTATTTTTCTTTTCCTCTTTAAGTAAAATATTCACTTTATGACATTCATAATTTATAAAATAAGGATTTTATTTTTTTATGTGCATACTACCATTTCTTTATTGTTTTATGGCAGAGACCATGACGTCAAACTCTTATAAAGTGCATTCTTCCCATTAACATGAAATTCTTATTATAGAAATTTTTGATAATGAGGGAGCAGAGCAGGGAATTGTCCTTTAATTCAAGCCAATAGCATATCTAAAAACATTAGTTCAACAATATCATATTGGAATAGAAAAAGGACATTTTAATTATTTAAAGATTTTTTAATGAGTACTTTTTTGCTATCTGGGAATCTCAAATTTTCTAAATCAAATTAACCAATGGCATTCAAGTTTTAAAAAGAGATAAACCTACCACTTTTAAAAAAGCACAGTTGACGTTTACTAATGATCTTGTTTTAAATATGATCCCTGCCTGAGGCCAACTTACTACTCTCTTTTCTCTAATTAAATTTTAATTCACATTTAGGGGATTTTTACATAACACAACCTTCAGTAAATTACTTGGTTCTTCTTATCTATACTAGGCAATTGTTTTTGTTCTTTTAATAATATAATCACTAAAAAAGAAGCAAAAGAAAATAATCAAGTTTGTATTACTATAATGCTTTATTATTTTAAAGATGGAATATATTCCTAATTTATGTAATTAAAGTGGAAACCATATGTGGAAAGCCATATAATACATTAATAAGATATAAAGTGATTAATGTTAATCAATCTTTTAATTTAAATATTACTTATTTGAATTTAGTATGTTCTTTGTTGCAAATATGTTGGTAATGACTGATGAATTTTAAAAGAATTTTATATAAACAAATCAAATAATCCTGGGAGGCTGGATGACTTATATGTAATCATCAGAAAGAAGAAAGTGATCATTAGTTCTAGACCAATCCAATTGGTTACTAAGTTTATTCCCACTCCTTTGATATTATGAGGTCATGTCAGTCACAATTTGACAGGAGAAAATGACCATGATTTTGTCTATACAATTGTTGGAAGGGACATTTCAGAAGCAACAATATATTTCTTAAAGCTATGAGAATATTATAATGTTAGAAATTCTATGAAATAAAAAACATTTGGAAAGTATTTAAGGTGAAAATAGAGTTTGCTTTAGATGGGTTAGATAATACAAGATGGACTCGTTGACAACAGGTAGTAGTAATATAAATATGTAATTATATATATATATATATATATATATATATATATATATATATATATATCTGCTGCTTGAAGTCATAAATTCTTAGTAGATTTGAGAATTTTGTCCTGAATTCTTCTGCTCTTCCTCATTATCTATACTAGTAATCTCTGTTAAGGTAAAGAAGAAGAGGGCACTGGAATGAGTTGGGAAATAAAGGTCCATGATGCATTCATTCACCTTTACATGATTTCAGTGGAAATCCTATGAGTCTAACCATGTAAGAGACTTTATTGATAACTTATATAGTTGGAACTAACCTTGTCCTACAAAAGTAATAAATGGATTAAATTAGTATTGTAAAGAATATAACACAACTAAAACAAACATACCAATGAAGAAAATGGCACAGGTATGGTGATTTCCCTACCTGAGCAAGTTCTTTCTCGTACAAACATGTTGATACAATGACAATGAGAAAAAGTGAGCAAAATCAGCTAACACAATCAAGACTCTGAATTATAGATTTATATCCGCTATTTTAAACATTAAACCTCATCTCTTGTGTATATTTTATGTTGTACATATTAAGCAATGATAGGTACAACATTTTCATTTATGACCACCACTAGAGGCATAGTGCACAAATTTCTGCACCAGTGGGGTCCCTAGACCTGGTCTGTGGAATCGGGCCAAATCTGGCTCTCTGACATCCCCCAAGGAGTCCTGGATTGTGAGAGGGTGCAGGCCAGGGCCAAGGGAACTCACAGGTGCATGATCAAGTCCAGGAAGGGACACGGGAGGTTGGCCAGCCAGGGAGGAAACTCGGGAGGGCTCCAGGGCATGTCTGGTCTCTCTTGCTCAGTCCTGATAGCTGGTCCCCAGCAGCAAGATAGCCTACTAGTCAGAGGATCTGTCCCCTGGTGGTCAGTGCATGACATAGAGACTGATTGACTGGTAGACTGTTTGCCCCCTGGTGGTGAGTGTACATCATAGCAAGGAGTTGAATGGCTTTAGCATATTATGCTTTGACTAGGGGTCTGGTGCTCAAAATTTGTCCACTAAGGGTGGGGGGTGCCTCAGCCCAACCTGCCCTCTCTTACATACTGGGAGCCCTCAGGGGATGTCCTACTGATGGCTTAGGCCCGCTACCCCTGGGGAGCGGGCCTAAGCTGCAGTCTGGCCTCCCTTTGTGGGAGGCAACCAGGCTGATCAGAGGAAGGCACCAACCACAACACCCTGCTACTGCAGCCACAGCCAGTCACTGCAGCCACCAAGGTATTTTCATCAACATGGACTCCAGACCTATCACCAAGAAAAAATGACAACTTTCTTTAGGCATTTTCAAAATGTGTCTTTCATAGGATATGCATTTCTTTATTTTTATCCTCCCCTGAGGATATGTTTCCATTGACTTTTAGAGAACGTGGAAGAGAAAGACAGAGAGCAACATCAAAGTGAGAAGAACTCTTTGATTGGTTGCCTTCTGCATGAGCCCTGATCTGGGCTCCGGGAAGGGAGGAGACTGCAACCTAGATACATGCCCTTGATCAGAATCAACCCAGGTCCTGCTGTTGGCAGGCTGAGGCATGATCCACTGAGATAAACAAGCTAGGGCAGGATATAACATTTCTTAGGCCTCCAGCAGCGGACCTTTGTTTTTTTGTTGTTGATTTTGTTGTTGTTGTTGTTGTTGTTTTTTCTCCAGGAGTGTCGTGGAAAAACCCTAGATCACCTTTTTGGATTCTTATTATCCAAGTTTCTAAGAATATTACCAGTGGCATACAGAAAGCTTAGCTAATGTGCAATCAGAAAAGGTGTTTCCTCTATAGTTCACCCCAATCGAGCCTCTGGCCAAAGCTTTAGGCCTAGGCAGGGGTCCTCCAGTTCCCTCTGATCACCGGCTCTGCCCCTGCTCAGGCCAGCCCAGGCCAAAAGCCTCTAGGGCAGGAGTAGAGCTCCAGCTCCCTGCGATCGATCGCTAGGGGTCTACTCCTGCTCCCTGCGATAGATTGAAGGAGGTCTTCTTTCTATCTTGCGCAGGAGCAGAGCCCTAGTTCTCTGTGATTGATTGCTGGGGGTCTGCTACTGCTTCAGGATAAAAACCTCAACAGAAGTTTTCAGCCTGGAGCAGAAGCTGAGCCCAAGCTCCCTGTGATCAATCGCTGGGGTCCGCTCTTGTCCAAGCCTTACCACACAGTGACCTGGATGCAAGAATGTTCCTGGGATATAGGTGCTGGGCTCCTATGTATTCAAATTAACCACCATCTTTATTGTGTTGATTTGCACAGTCACTCTGATTGACTATGGGCATAGAGAAGGTATGGTTAATTTGCATGTTTGTCTATTATTAGGTAAGATTGGTTGAACAGACAACCAGTTGACTAGACACTAAGCATTTTAGGATTTTATTATAATAGGATTACTACCATAGAAGAGTGAAATGCATAATCTGAATTTGAAATATATTTATCCACAAATATTGACTGACTTTTTGAAAAAACATGAATCATATTAATTAAAATGCTTGTAAAAATATATAGTTATAACTCACACTATTTTCATTTTAGAAAGTTTATTGTTGTTAAGTATCAAATAGAAATGAAATGATATATAAATAATATATAACATATATTAATTTATAATAAATAAAATATATTTATTTATTTTTACATTATCAAGAACCTTTTTGTGTATTTTATGTGTATAACATATTCATAAATAATATCTTATAAAATTTATAGATAAATAAATTAATAAAATCCTATCTAATAAAAGAGTAAAATGCAAATTGACCATACCTCCACTACACCCACAAGCCATGACCACCAGCCAATCAGAGGAAGCATGCAAATTAACCCCAACCAAGATGGCTGCAGCCACAGAGATAATAGGAGGGAGGCTTGGGTTTCCCCAGCGATGGAGGAAGTCAATCTTTCTGCACACCCTGGCCGGCCAAGGCCTGCACTCCAGGCTACAAAGGTTCAATTATAGAAGATAAATAAATCCCAACAGAAATGGCTACCACCACAGAGCAAGCAAGAGGCTTGGCTCTGCTCCAGGCTACAAAGTTTCAATTGTAGAAGATAAATAAATCCCAGATTCCAGGGTCTCTGCTTGGGTGGTTGGGGGGCGTGGCCAGCCTGCAAACCACCACAGGCCCCTTGTCCCAGCCACCCTATGCCCCAAGGGAACCCCCACCCTGATCTGGGACACCCTTCAGAGCAAACCAGCTGGCCCCCACTTATGCATCAGGCCTCTATCCTATCTAATATAAGAATAATATGCAGGTTGACCATCACTCCAACACACAAGATCAAGATAGCTGCCCCCATGCAGTCAAAGATCCTGCCCCCATGTGGACACAAGATGGCCACCACAAGATGGCCAGCAGGGGAGGGTAGTTGGGAGAGACAAGGCCTGCATGGGAGGCAGTTGTGGAGTATCAGCCCAGAAGGGGAATGCAGTTGTAGGGACCAGGCCTACAAGGGAGGGCAGTTGGGGGTGATCAACCCTGCAGGGGATGACCAGGTTGGCAGAGGATGGAAGTTGGGGGTGACCCGGCCTGCAGGAAAGGACAATTGGGGGAGGGGGGAAACCCAGGCCTGCAGGGGAATGCAGTTAGGGGGACCAGGCCTGCAGGGAAGGGCAGTTAGGGGAAAACAGGCTGGTAGGGAAGCAGTTAGGCATCAATCAGGCTTGCAGGGGAATAGTTAGAGGATGATCAGGCTGTCATGCAGAAGTGGTTAGGGGCAATCAGGAAGGCAGGCAGGCAAGCAATTGGGAGCCAGCAGTCCTGGATTGTGATAGGGATGTTTGACTACCAGTTTAGACCCAATATTATAGGCAGTCAGACATTTTTCAAGGAATCCCAGATTGGAGAGGATGCCGGCTTGGATTTAGGGATTCCCCCCCGCCCCATGCTCGAATTTCATGCTCCAAGCCTCTAGTGTTTATATAAAGGTGGTATTCAAAAACTTCATTGCTAAAGATTCAAATATCTTTGAAGTTTTTCTTAAAAGATAAATACAATTTATAGGTTTACTTATAGAATAAACAAAATGGTGGAGAGCATGCTAAGGTAAATAGTGAAGCTAGAATTCAAATTTGGGTCTCTAAATTTTGAGAATAGAGTGTTAGACATGTAATATACAGAATTTTCTAAAGCTCAGTCTCTTAGGATGCCTGACATTTCTTGTCCAGCCACATGAAACTTCAGTGTCATGCATTCACTACTGAACTTAAACATGCAATTACTTATGCCTAAAACACTTGTTGAACCTTTCCTTCCCCCTCTTATCATAGTTCTTGGATAATTATTTATACATTCTGCAGAATTCAACTTCCATGTCACCTTTCATGTTTCAACATAAATGTCTCTTTCGAAAAGCAATGTTTAACTTGTTTCCCCTAAAACCTTAGAAAACACACCCTACTAGCTAAGACTGAATGCAACTTTTATTATCCCTAAATCTGGTTACTATCCATATAACATAGAAAGCACTTAAAACCAGCCTATTTGCTCCTAACTACCCTTCCCTATATTTAAACATGCTGATTGTATGGCAAACATACTTTTTTTTTTTTTTAAGCTCTACTCAAAGTGCTTTAGAATTGTGTGTCTTTTTCATTATATAATTCTTGTGACATATTGCAGTGCTGGATCTTCAATATATCTTCAAGAAATTCATATTGAATGAAGTATGAGACTGCTCTATTGGATTTCCACATGCCCACCAGACCCCTTCCACCCCCCCTCTAATTTGGATTAACTGAATGTGCATTAACTGTGTGTAAATAGCTGATCACTGATGTAACACTGAAAGGAAAGACCATTAGTGACTCTAAATTATAAGTAAAAAGGACACAGTTACTGGTATAAGACCTTGTGTCCAAATGTAATTTCCTCTTGGCTTAGGTTAGATAAGAAATATCTGGTGAAAGGAAATAGTAGAACTTAGAGGAAATAGAATCTAGTTAGAAAAAATGTGATGTGTGGGCAATTTTTCTGTCATCCCACCAAACTGGAAAAATTAGATGAGAAATAGGGGTCTTGGGAGGGTAAAAATCATGTGCTCTGTTTTTTACTTATAGGAGTATCCTCAGCATTATATCCTAAATGAAGTGGCAGAGCACTAGAAGTGGTCCAGTCATGTTTCTGTGTTTTCTATGAATTTGGAAGAGGTATTAATGTTCCCCCAAAATCTAGGACAGACTCAGGGGTGAGCTGGAGATAAGGTCAGGTAAACAGGGCAAAGAGACATCCAACAGCAGGATGCCAAGGATAATAATTCATGTGGACTTTCTATACCAGCTTCCTGACACAGGCTTTGAAATAGTTTAACTCAGAGTCTAGAAACTGGGCAGGATAGGGGTAAAGAAACACCTGCAAGTGGGAGAATTTGATCTTAAAAGAGGTTAACTGATTAATCCAGAAATTACAAAATTGGACTAAATATCTGGTATGAACCAGTTTACATGTTTAAAACCCAGGTGAAATAGTGTCTTTTGAATATATACAACACCCCTGGCTTCTGAATTTACTTCTCATTGTAATATGAAGCTTATGTCAATGAGACAACATAACTAGCTCTGACAAGGAGCCATCATTATGATAGTATTTTAAAGAAATCTGAGTTTGAAAATAGCAAATAATTCAGTATATTCTAATGCTCATATGTACATATATATTACTTTGGTCTTTTAATTTACTGTTATGTAGTTGATAATACCCTTTTTTGGAAAAAAATTTATGACTATAAATAACATTTTATTAATTATTTTTGCTGGAGGAAAACCTGCTTTTAAACCTATATATAATTTTACTAATAAAAATGTATTTGATGTGGAAATATTTTTTAAAACCTAAAAATTTGTGTTTAGGTTATCCACAGGCTAAAATAGTATAAAAATTAAAATAGATAAATCTATCTTTATCTTCAACCAGCTATTTCTATTAAAGCAACATGGAAATAATAAAACACATGTTAAAAGTATGCAATGTACTCTTATTTCATTTTGATTATCAAATTTAGAATTTTAATATTGATCCTTTTGAAGCCTGTGAGTGAAGATTAAATCACTCTCACATCTATAGGTGTAGCTCAGTGAATTCTGATTCTCAGATAATCCAGGGAGTGAAAAAGCTATAGTAAGTAAGAAATTGTTAATCAGTACAGTGACATAGAAGATCAATCTTTGATTATTATATTTACAAGCCCACATTAGAAAAAAACAGGCTGGAATGTTGGAATGGATTCCTAGAAATGATGGATGTAATTGTCAAAACTGCCAATGTCAATGTGTAATGTTAATAAAAGAACCAACCCAATTTAAGCACCTTCCATTTATCATCCATGCAGTTTTACCCCCGTTTTTTTTTTTTTTTTTAGTGATAACATACAAGGGAGGAAAAACTGCTGTGTTCATTCTTGTCCACTTTTCACTACCTTTCTCCACTGGGATAATTTGTACACAAGTTTTCTTTTTCTGAAGAAGTTGAAATTGTTAGATGAAATATGAATTTCATAAAGAAAACTAAATAAAAAATGTAAATAATTGCTATGTTGCTATGTAGAATGTTTTGAAATTTTAAACCATAATGATTTAAATTATTCTGAATCATTATACTTACTCTTGGAATACATTATTAACTTTGATAGTACTCTGTTAAATTTTTAAAATATTTGTTTACTTATTTTTTAATCCTTACCTAAGAATATGTTTTATTGATTTGAGAGAGAGAGGGGAAGTTAAAGTGAGAAAGAAACATCAATGTGAGAGAGAAACACCTATTAGTTGCCTCCCATGTGTGAACCTACAACCTAAGTATGTGCTATGACTGGGAATTGAACCCACAACCTTTTGATGTATGGGTTAACACTCCAACCAACTAAGTCACATGGCCAGGGTCCCAATGCCAATATTTACAGATTTTATATATATATATATATATATATATATATATATATATATATGAAAAATTGCAAGTGGTAAGGTGTTGTGTGTATTTAAATTGGAAAACACTCAAATGTGTATTATAGATTTGTCAATTGAGAAAAAATATAAGGGATTGTCCCTTATTTTATTTGAACAACTAGTTTTCTATTATAATTAATGAATTCATGAACACTATCAGATATGCTGCCAATTCAAATTATACATATATTATTTCTGTGATTTTAATTAAGCAGCTATTTAAAATTTCTGACTCTTTCTTGGTCTTTGAATTTGAGTATTTGCAACACTTTCCTAAAAGTGGGCTCATACTTGATATAACCACTAGAATGTGAGCCCCAGGAGGGTAAGGCTTGGTTTTGGCTATATCTCAGATTCCTAGAAGAATTGGTATATTGTCAAAACCCTATAATTATTTATTGAAAGAAGAAAAAAGAAATACAAAGATAAAATTTTGATAAATTTAGAGAGGAGAAAGTAAAATGTATAATTATTGTAAAATATGTGTTAAAATGAATGTGGTGGTATTACCAAAATTACAAATAATCCTATATAATAAAGAGGTAATATGCAAATTGAACATCACTGCAACACACAAGATGACCACCTCATGTGGTCAAAGATGGTTGCACCCCATGTGAACACAAGATAGCTGCCACAAGATGGCTGGCAGGAGAGGGCAGTTGTGGGCGATGAGGCCAGCAGAGTAGGGTAGTTGGGAGGGACCAAGCCTGAAGGGAGGGCAGTTTGGGGGGACCAGGTTTGTAGGAGAGGGCAGTTTGGGGGAACCAGGCCTGTAAGGGAGGACAGTTGGAAGGACCAGGCCTGCAGGGGAGGGCAGTTGGGAGGGACAAGGCCTACAGGGGAAGGGAGTAGGGAGGGACCAGGCCTGCAGGGGAGGACAGTTGGAAGAACCAGGCTGTTAGGGGAGGGCAGTTAAAAGCAATCAGGCTGGCAGGGCACCAGTTAGGCATTTTTCAGGCAGCCAGACAAAAGCAATTAGGGGCAATCAGGCAGACAAGTGGTTGGAAGCCAGCAGTGCTGGATTGTGAAAGGAATGTTCAAAGGGCAGTTGGACATCTCTTGAGGGGTTCCAGATTGGAGAGAGTGCAGGCTGGACACCCCCCTTGCATGATTTTTTTTTACACTGGGCCTCTAGTTTATCATGAGATTAGTACCAGTGAGATGACACTATTCAAGTTTTCTAAAAATAAAACACTCTATTGCTTATATTAGACTAGATCAGTGGTCAGCAAATGGCGTATTGTGAGTCATATGTGGTTCTTTGGTCCCCTGAGTGTGGCTCTTCCACAAAATATCATGGTCCGGGCGAGTCTATTTTGAAGAAGTGGCATTAGAAGAAGTTTAAGTTTAAAAAATTAGGCTTTCAAAAGAAATTTCAATTGTTGTGCTGTTGATATTTAGCTCTGTTGACTAATAAGTTTGACGAACACTGGACTAGATATTTATCACTTAAAAAGAAGACGTAAGATGATATCAAGGAAGATGCAACTGAAATTGTATCAGATAACTTTGAAGAATACCTTAGTGGTTCTCTTTTTCATCTGAAGGTAAACATATTAAAATACACTTTTAAAATGTTAAAAACGAAAAAAAGAGTTTTTACAGTTACATTAAAACCACATTACAGACATTCAACCAAGTGATAGTAGAAATGCCAAGATGGGCCTGACACTCTGTAAGATGCTCAGAAAAGCGTGGCCTTGTTCTTATGTAGTATACAGCTCAGCAGACAGCGAGAAATGAGAAAACCATAATGTGTGATAACTGTTATCATAGGCCAATATGAGAATGACATAACTGAAGGCAAGGGTAATAGTGTTCATAAATTTAACATTAATAAACAATTGAAACTATAAAAAGCAGAACAAATGTCCTGCTTCATTGGGCGACATGATCATAAGGAGATATAACAGCTCCATTTGTGTTACTGATGCTCCATTTTCTCTTTTATAAAACAGGGGCTTAAAAATTCTTTAGAAGGTCAAATGAGAATATTTGATGATCTGTAAAAATTGTCAAGTGCTACACAAGTGTTAGTCATTATTCTTACAGTTATCTCTAGCATATGCATGTCACATGGTTAATGTGTAATTCTTATATAAGAAACCTTGAAAATACTTGTTCAGAAGATTTTTATATTATATGTCCATACATATTTATGTATTTTATATATTTACTAGAGGCCCAGTGCACAAAATTCTGGGCCTCTAGAGGGTGAGTGTCCCTCAGCCCAGCCTGCACCTTCTCCATTTTAGGACCACTCGGGGGATGTCCCACTGCCTGGTTAGGCCGGTGGGATAGGGCCTAAATGGGAATTCGGACATTCTGCTCACAATCCAGGACTGCTAGCTCCCAACTGCTTGCTTGCCTGCTTTCCTGATTGCCCCTTCTGCATGACAGCCTGGTCAACCTCTAACTACTCCCCTGCCAGCCTTATTGATGCCTGAATGCTCCCCTGCCAGCCTGTTTTCCCCTAACTGCCCTTCCCTGCAGGCCTGGTCCCCCTAACTGCATTCCCCTTCTGGGCTGATACTCCACAACTGCCCTCCCATGCAGGCCTTGTCTCTCCCAACTACCCTCCCCTGCTGGCCATTTTATGGTGGCCATCTTGTGTTTACATGGGGGCAGGATCTTTGACCACATGGGGGCAGCTATCTTGATCTTGTGTGTTGGAGTGATGGTCAACCTGCATATTATTCTTATATTAGATAGGATAGAGGCCTGATGCATAAGTGGGGGCCAGCTGGTTTGCCCTGAAGGGTGTCCCGGGTCAGGGTGGGGGTTCCCTTGAGGCATGGGGTGTCTGGGACAAGGGGCCTGTGGTGGTTTGCAGGCTGGCCACGCCCCCCAACCACCCAAGCAGAGACCCTGGAATCTGGGATTTATTTATCTTCTACAATTGAAACTTTGTAGCCTGGAGTGCAGGCCTTGGCAGGGCAGGATGTGCAGAAAGATTGACTTCCTCCATCGCTGGGGAAACCCAAGCCTCCCTTCTGTTCTTTCTGTGGCTGTAGCCATCTTGGTTGGGGTTAATTTGCATGCTTCCTCTGATTGGCTGGTGGGCTTGGCTTGTGGGTGTAGTGGAGGTATGGTCAATTTGAATATTAATCTCTTATTAGATAAAATATATGTTTGAGGAGCAATTACATTTTAAAAAGAAAAATTGAAAATGGATGATTAAATTATGATATTATAGTCAATTTTTGAAATTTATTTAATTGCAAAGATTTTCTTAGACATTCTAAAATTCTGCATATCCATTTGAAATGGTGTTACAACTCTTGCTTAGGGTAGAGTTAACTTTTACAAGTTAATTTATAACCTATCTTATCACTGTTAAGATGCATTGATATTTCCATATCATAAATAATGAAAATAGGATTTTTAGTGTCACTTGATCTTATCAGAAATAATCATAAAATTTAAAAATGAATTTTATGTTTAATTCAATTATTTTTATCACCTCATGCTTGAGATGAAGTATTTATTTATATATTCATGTAGTTATTTATATTCATGCTCTCCTTAGTCCTCTATAATAAATCGCTGATAAAGTCATAGCACAATTATCTTTTGGTTTAATTTTGTCTGTTCCAAAATAAACAGAGGAGAGAGTCATATTTATGTTTTCACCAAGCTTATGTCAGATAATGATGCATGTATTACTGTAAAAATAAGTTATACAATTCCAAAGAGAGATGGAGAATCTGAAGAAAAAAGTAAGCTTCAAAGTCTCTATTCCTTGACACTACATTAAGAACTCAGCACTCATTGTGAAATCAAAAGTGATCATACTGAATTTGATGTAAACTTTAAATGCAATATGAAACCTTAAGAAGAAGAAGTTAAAATAACCAGTTCCAATTTTTTCCAATAGAAATTACATTACCAGCAATTTTAACTATTGGAACATATACAAAATTCAAACTTTATATAATTTTATTCATACCAATAACATACAAAAGCAAAAGAACCTGAAAATATAAGAAAATAAAATACAAGAATATGTTACTTTCAAGAAGTAAAACTATTGAGACTTAATTTTATGAAAACCTTAAAGAAGTTTTCATTTAACTTTTATACAGTAATTTTAAATATTTACATTTAAATGTTCAACCTTAAATGTAAACCTTAAATATTGGTTTTGCCAATAGTGTTATTCTATTTAAAAGCTCTTTATTTTTTAGTAGCATTACTATTTACTGTCAAAATTGTAACTAACCACCTATACTTTCCTACATTTTCTCCACCCTGCTCTTTCAGGTAATCACCACACTGTTGTCTAAGTCCATGAGTTTTTCTTTTTTGTTTTCTATTTTGTCCTATCCTTCCATACATAGTTATTACAATATTATAGGTGATATTCGTTATGCTATAATTTATATCCTTATGACTATTCTGTAACTACCAATTTGTACTTCTTATTTTTTTTTTCTTGAAATCACTTTAGATTTCATATTTTAATAAAAATTAAGAATATATTTCATGGACTAATTTGTGCTTAAATTCATAGACTCCTAGTTGGTGCTTTAGGTGAAATCATATCCATTGTGTTGTTTAGATTCACTTCTTCCTCATTTATAAAACTCCTACTATAACACAAGTGTTATCCTTTCCTTGACACAAAATGATGTTGCTTTACCATATTCATATATTATGTGCCTCCAAAGAGTATAGTTCAAAGAGATGGAGGAGAATATAATTGACAAAATTCTAGGAAATTTATGGTAAATCGGAAGAATATTTTTTTATTTTTCTAACTTTGAGTCAATGGATTTGAATGCATTTAAATATATACCAATTGTGACAATGTGTATACATATATTTCTTTGGTCTTACTCTAACATATATATTGTATAAACATTTTATTAATTCACAATTTACCTTTATTTAATCTGATGGACTACCTTATCTGTGTTGAATTTAAGGGAAAGCTAGTGAAATATCTGTCCTTTTCATTAATCTGATAATATTAATTACTGAGAATAACTTTATCCTCTCTTTCCTGTTAGTAACCTGAAAAGTAGTTCTCACTCTAACTCAGTTCTCATGGTTGCCTTCTGCAATAGATTTTCACCTTGCTGTAGATTGTAACATCTGACCCTTCCACTTTCTTAGCTTGACACAATTACATTTGCATATTTAACGAACTTTGTACAGAGTTAAAAAGATGTCACCATAGAGAAATGTTAGGTCCTACTGTGAAAAGTCCCATTGTTTCCTTACATCTAATTGACCTTTTACTTTATAGAAGACAATAAAAAAATCAATTGGGTTTTTTAGTAAACAGCCAGTCCAATGCAATCTTTTCATTAATATGCAAATTGCATTGTTTTCAAAGCATTGACACCTATACACTGCTAGAAGTATCAAAATGACTTCTCATTAATAACCATTATATTAATCACTGTTGCCCAGAACTAGAATCTGACTGCAAAATCCCTTGGCGGAAATTACAATAATCAATTTCAAGCTACAGGAAAGAACATTTTTCAGCATAATTATTGCTGTCATCTTATTAAAAAATATCCCATTATATGTCAGCTTTTAGTTACGGAAATTGTGTTGATTAATTTTTAATTTATAGCATTTATATGATATTGCACACGTAAAGATCCTTGATAATTTAAATGGTTAGCTGAACAATTATTAAAATAAGTTATAGCAATTGAAACATTCATTTGCTTACAAGAAGTGCTATACGTCATTAACTCCTGATTAAAATAAAGTTTGGGAAATTACAAGTACTGCGTTAATCACTAAGATATGTAGTTCAGGGTGTTTTATAAAAATATTTATACTATGCAGAATACCACAGCTATATGATAAAGCTCTAGTATTAATGCATCAAAGTAAGAGATTCTAAATTATACTGGTAATATGACATCCCAGCTGTGTGCTCAAGTATACATTTGTGACTCTAGACAATTTAAATGCTCTATAACATTGAAATTTTTAGCCACCCAAGGACCAATTTTATTTAAACAAAAAAGTTGCAGTACTTGCAAATGAAAAAGGAATTCTCAGTCTTAGTTGTGCCCTTTAAGTTTTTTATTCACTTGTTGAATCTTCATATTAACTACGAATTCTTATACAACCTTCAGTTTCTTTATTTGTATATTGAAAAAATAACTATAATTACCTAATAATGTTGTATGGTAGGTAACATTACTCAAGGAATAGAGAATATCTAGGTAGTGCATTGGATATGTTAAGCAATAATTTTTCTCATATAATAATATTTCATATCATGATCATACAAATATACACCAATTATACAAAGATACATGTTTTCATATGCAAATTCAAATGTTTTTAATACTTAATAACTCTCCATATTAGTATCTATAATTAAAAACAAAGATAAAAGGTTAATATTCAAAATATATAAATAAATAATAAATTCAACAAGAAAACAAACAATCCAAAAAAAAAGGAAGAACAGCTGAACAGACATTTTTCTCAAGAAGATGTACAAATGAGATCCAAGATGGTGGCTGATGGGATGGTATGCTGCAAGATAGTTTGACTGTTGGGGACTGGCACACCAGGCTCCTCTGGATGGGCAGCCTCTACTATTGCTGAAATCTCTCCCAGAGTGCCAGGCTTTGCCACAGAGACCACACCATGATGAATGGGAGAGCAGCTGAAGCCCAGCCTTATCTTCAACCAGGGAGACTTTTAATACCTCCTGAGATCCTACAACCACAATGTTCAGGGACCACATGCCTCAGCTGTGAAACCACGAACACCAAGACTCCAGCCTCCCTGGTCATTGACACCTAAAAAGTTGTCCTGGGGGCTGAAACCGGTTTGGCTCAGTGGATAGAGCATTGGCCTGCGGACTGAAAGGTCCCGAGTTTGATTCCAGTCAAGGGCACATACCTTAGTTGTGGGCACATCCCCAGTGGGGGGTATGCAAGAGGCAGCTGGTTGATGTTTCTCTCTCATGGATGTTTCTAACTCTCTATCCCTCTCAATTCCTCTCAGTGTAAAATCAATAATATATATATATATATATATATATATAAAATTGTCCTTGGGGAGATAAGATGGTGGCCGAATATGTAATCAGCTCCTGCACCTCTTACAGAGCAGATAGAAAAAAAAACACAGCTCAATCAAATATCTCCCACACAGAAATGGCAAATTAAACACAGCTGATGAGACAATCCATGGATGAGAAAGGTCAGTGATTACCTGGAGAGAGAAATAAACTGCCACTTCAGATTAATCTGGATATTTGTTGATTGGGTGTTTGTTGTTTGCATTTTTTGGATTAGTTGTTTTTGTTCGTTTGTTTGTTTTTATTGTTTGCATTCTCTCTGGGTTTTGTTGTTTGTATTTTTTAAAATTAGTTGTTAGTTTTTGTTTTGTTTTTTGAGTTTTCTTCCCATATACATATATATATTTCCCCTTCTTTTTCCTTGTCTTCTTTTATCTCATACATTTTTTTCCTTTTTCACAATATCATTTTTGCACTCTTTTCTCTCCCCTAATTCTCTTTTCTCTAGTGGTTATTTTATTTGGGGTTATTGGTATCATGAATACATTTGTGTTTGGTACCCTGTGTGTTGTGTCTTTTATTTTGTGACTTTAAGTCAGTGCAGAAGAGAAAGAGCTATATAACCAGACACCATGAGAGGAGGAACATGGGAAGACAAAGAAACAGCTCCCACAAAAAAGAAAAGGAGGAATCACTAGAAAAGGAAGTAAACGAAATGGAGGTAAGCAATTTGTTAGGAAAAGAATTCAGAGAAATGGTCATAATTACCTGAAAAGGATAAAAGACAAATTCAACAATATGTGAAAGAATCAAGTGTAAATGAAGAAGAACAAAGAAGAAATAAAAAATGACATAGCTACAATAAAGAACACTATAGAAAGCATAAACAATAGATTAGAAGAAGCAGAGGACCACATCAGTGAGCTTAAAGACAAAGAAGAGGGGAAAAAATATCCAAGGTAGAGGGGGAAAAAAAAAAAGAAAGAAAAAAAAGAACTTTTAAAAAAGGAGAGCTTAAGGGAACTTTGGGACAACACAGAATGAAATAATATCTGAATAATAGAGGTGCCAGATAGAGAGGAAACTGAGCAAAGAATAGAAAACCTGTTTGAAGAAATAATAACAGAAAACTTCCCTGATATTGGTAAGAAAAACCTTACACAAGTCCAAGCAGCTTACAGAGTCCCAAACAAAATGAATCCAAGACTGACACCAAGACACACTATAATTAAATTGGCAAAAACCAATAACAAATTAAGAATTTTAAAGGCTGCCAGAGAGAGACAGAAAGTTACCTACGAGAGATTTCCCATCAGACTATCAATTGATTTCTCAACATAAACATGTCAGCCCAGAAGGAAATGGAATAAAATATGCATAGTCATGCAAAGTAAGGATGTGAATCCAAGAATAATGTACTCAGCAATGGTTATCAATCAAAGTTGAGGGAGAAATCAGGAGCTTCACAGACAAAAAAGGACTAATAGAGTTTATTGCCACCAAATCAGCAATGCAAGATATGCTAAAGGGTCTACAGTAAAAATAAGAAATAGGAAGTGAAGAAGGAACACAGGGGTAAAGAATAAAAATGGTGACAAACAAGTACCTATCAATAATAACTTTAAGTGTAAATGGATTAAATGTCCCAATCAATAGACATAGGAAAGCTGAATAGATAAGAAAACATTACTCATATACATGCTGTTTACAGGAGATCCAACTCAGAACAAGAACTCACACAGATTGATCATGAAGGAATGGAGAAAGTTTCCAGGTGAATGGAAACAAAACAAAACAAAACAAAACAAACAAACAAACAAAAAAAAAGCTGGGGTAGCAATACTTGTATCTGACAAAATAGACCTCAAAGTGAAGGCATAACAAGTGATAAGGAAGGCCACTTCATAATACTAAATTGAGCAATTCATCAAGAAGATATAACTCTGATAAACATATAAGCATCCAATACAGGTGCACTCAAATACATTTTAAAAAGTTTCTGGAAGATATCAAAGGAGAGAATGGCCAAAACCGGTTTGGCTCAGAGGATAGAGCATCAGCCTGTGGACTGAAAGGTCCAGGGTTCAATTCCAGTCAAGGGCATGTACCCTGGTTGCAGGCACATACCCAGTACAGGGTGTGCAAGAGGCAGCTGGGCATGTTTCTCTCTCATCGATATTTCTAACTCTCTATCACTCTCTCTTCTTCTCTGTAAAAAATTAATAAAAATATTTTTTAAATAAAACAAAGGAGAGAATGACAGCAATGCATTCATAGTAGGGGACTTTAATACCCCACTAACACTACTGGAAAAATGCTTTAAACAAAAATTAGTAAAGAAAAATCAATACTAAATGACTTCCTAGGTCAGATGGAATTAATAGACATCTTCAGAAACTTTCACCCCAAAGCCACAGAATATTCATTCTTTTCAAGTGCACATGGATCACTTTCAAAGATATACCACATATTGTGGCACAGACAATGTCTCTCCAAATTCAAGAAGATTGAAATCATATCAAGCATCTTCTCATATCACAATGGAATAAAATTAAAAATTAACTATAATAAAACAATAAAAAAATCAAACACCTAGATGCTAAATAGAACACTATTAAACAATTATTGTGCTACCAAATAGGTCAAAGAAGAAATAAAAAGCATCATGGAAACAAATGACAATAAAAACACAATCCAAAATATTGGACACAGAGAAAGCAGTCTTGAGAGGGAAGTTCATAGCTCTACAGGTCTATCTTAAAAAACAAGAAAAAAAATTGTAATAAATTACCTAACCCTACAACTCCAAGAGTTAGAAATATAGCACAAGAAAAGCCCCGCATAAGCAAAGTAAGGATATTATAAAGATCTGAGCAGAAATAAGCAAAATAGAGACAAAAAAATAGAAAAGATAAAAACTAAAAGCTGTTTTTTGGTAAGGACAGGCAAGATTGATGAGCCAGGCTCACCAAGAAGCAACGAGAGAGGACCTCACAAACAAAATCAAAATAGAAAGAGGTGAAGTAACAAACAAATCCACAGAAATACAAAGGATTATGAAAAAATATTAACAACTCTATTCCAACAAAATGGACAAGCTAGACAAAATAGACATTTTCTTTAAAAAAAAATACAAGCTTCCAAAACTCAATCAGAAAGAATAAAAAACCTGAATAGGTCAATAACCACCAAAGAAACTGAAGCAGGATAAAAAAATCTTGATGCAGCAGAAACCAGTTTGGCTTAGTAGTAGAGCGTCAGTCTGTGGACTGAAAGGTCCCAGGGTTTGATTCCGGTCAAGGGCATGTATGTTGGTTGCAGGCACATCCCTGGTGGCTGGTCGATGTTTCTCTCTCATTGACATTTCTGGATCTCTATCTCTCTCCTTTCCTCTCTGTAAAAAATTTTAAAAAATTCTTGTAAAAAATTAAAAAAAAATCTTGATGCAAACAAAAGCACTGGTCCAGCGTGCTTTACAGGGGAGTTCTACCAAGCATTCAAAAAAGAATTAAACCTATTCTCTTCAAACTATTACAACAAACACAAGAGGAAAGAACACTTTAGCTCCTCTCTGAAGCCAGCATTAGCCTAATTTCAAAACCAGAAAATGGCACCACAAAGAAAGAGAACTATAGGCCAATGTCCTTGATGAGCATAGATGCTAAAATACTCCCAAAATTATAGCAAATCGGATCTAGCATTACATTAGAAAGATCACATACCATGACCAAGTGAGATTTATTCCAGGGATGCAAGGATGGTACAATATCTGCAAATTAATGAATGTGATACAACACATAAACAATTTGAGAGACAAAAATCACATAATCATATCAATCAATGCAGAGAAAGCATCTGACAAAATCCAAAACCCTTTCTTTTTCATTGATTGACTAGAGGCCTGGCACACAAAATTCATGCATGAGAGGGGGGGTGTCCCTCAGCCCAACCTGCACCCTCTTCAATTTGGGACTCTTTGGGGTATGTCCCACTGCATATATAAGCCCGAAACCATAGGATCAGGCCTAAACAGGCAGTCGGACATCCCTTTCACAATCTAGAACTGCTGGCTACCAACTACTCGCCTGTCTGCCTTCCTAATTGCCCTTAACCACTTATGCCTGCTAACCTGACCACCCCCTAACCACTCCCCTGCCAGCCTGATTGATGCCTAACTGCTCCCCTGCCAGCCTGATTGTCCCCAACTGCCCTCCCCTGAAACCCAGGTCACCTCCAAATACCCTCCCTTGAATACTTCCTCTTTATTAGAAAGGGTTTTTTATTTAGCATATTGGACAGCCTTAACTGGTTTGGCTTTAAATGGTGTGGCTCAGTGGATGAAGCATTGGCCTGCAGACTCAAGGGTCCCAGGTTTGATCTGGTCAAGAGCATGTACCTTGGGTGTGGACACATACCCAGTGGGAGTGTGTAGGAGGCAGTTGATTGATATTTCTTTCTCATAGATGTTTCTAGCTCTCTATCCCTCTCCTTTCCTCTCTGTAAAAAAAATCAATAAAACATATATTTTAAAAAAGAAACATTTAAAATTCCTCCATATCTGCCTGGCTGGTGTGATTCAATGGTTGAGACCCCAAACTGCTACCACTGGAAGGAGATCACCCCCTGGCCAGGTTGAGGATCTAGCCCTGGCTGCCACCTCAGGCAGGGGATCCTGCAGCTAGGATCCTGCTGGCCTGAGATCCTAGCCCATGCTGCCGCCCAGGTAGGGGGAACACGCAGCTTTGGTGCAAGGCTCTCCTGGTCTGAGTTACCAGCCCATGCTGCGCCTTGGCCAGGAGATCTTGCAGTTGGGGTGTGCAGCCTTGCCAGCCTGGCTGTCACCTCTGGCCTGAAGATCACGTGGTGGGGGTGCATGGCCCTGTCAGCCTGAGATCCCAGCCCATGCTGCCATCTTGGCTTTGGTGCAATGCCTTGCTGGTCTGGACCCCAGCCCAAGCTGCTACTGCTGGCCAGGATCACACTGGGGGCTGGTGCCTCCCAGTCGGACAGCCTGGGCTGCCACCATGGGGCAGATATCGCTGCATGGGGGGCAGGCACCTCCCAGTTAGACACCCTAGACTGCCACTGCTGGGCAAACGTGGGGACTACAGCAGGGCTAAGAGGATTGGGCACCACCATCTTATGGCTATGCATGCTGCCACGTGAAGTGATGGTTAATTTGCATATTACTCTTTTATTAGATAGAATGCATTTACACCTCTGCCCCACTCATGCCCTCACCCCATTAATGTCTGTTAGTTGGGTTTATATGCAGGCATACAAATATTTTGGTTGATCTCTCCCCTTTATCCTCACCATCCCCTACCTTTCTTCTGAGGTTTGATGGTCTGATGGATGCTGCTCTGTCTCTGGATCTGTATTTGTTGATCAGTTTATGTTGTTCAGTATATTCCACAAATGAGTAAGTTCATGTGATATTTATCTTTCTCTGACTGGCTTATTTCACTTAGCATAATGATCTCCAGTTCCATCTATGCTGTTGTAAATGGTAGGAATTCCTTCTTTTATAGTGTAGCATAGTATTCCATTGTGTAGATGTACCACAGTTTTTTTTTTTTAAATTCAATCATCTGCAGGAGGGCACTTAGGCAGTTTCTCAATCTTAGCTATTGTAAACTGTGCTGCTATGAACATAGGGGTGCATATATCCTTTCTGCTTGGTATTTCTAGTTTCTTGGCATATATAATATTACTAGAAGTGGGATAACTGGGTCAAATGGAAGTTCCATTTTTAGTTTTTTGAGGAAACTTCATACTGGTCTCCACAGTGGCTGCACCAGTCTGCATTCCCACCAGCAGTGCATGAGGGTTCCTTTTTCTCAGCATCTTCACAGCACTTGGCATTAATTTGTTGTTGATAACCATTCTGACAGGTGTGAGATGGTACCACATTATTGTTTTGATTTGCATCTTGAGGATATTTAGTGACTTTGAGCATGTTTTCATATGTCTCTTGGCCTCCCTTATGTTCCTCTTTCAAAAAGTATCTATTTAGGTCTGTTGCCTAGATTTTGATTGGATTGTTTATCTTCCTTTTGTTATATTGGATGAGGTCCTTGTATATTGGAGATTAAACACTTATTGGTGATCATATATTCTCCAATGCAGTGGCCTCTCTTGTTTGGCTAATGGTTTTGTTTGTTTGTTTGTTTTTGCTGTATTGAAGTTTTTATTTTTATAACAGAGGCTCAGTGCACAAAATCCTGCACTGGTAGCTGCCGACTGCTGGCTGGGTATTGCTTCCCCTGGCTGGCCCTGCACCCTGGTTGGATTCCTGGATAAACTGCTGGTCAGGGGGAAAATTTTATACCATGCTTTTATTACATAGGATAGTCCCATTTGTTTATTTTTTCTTTAGTTTCCATTGCCATAGGAGCTGTATTGGTGGAGATATTGCTTCGGTATATGCCTGAGATTTTTCTGCCTGTGGATTTCTGTAATATTTTTATGGTTTCCCATCTTATAATAAAATACTTTATCCATTTAGAGGGTTTTTTTTGTGCATCATCTAAGTTGGTGGTACAGTTTCATATTTTGAATATATCTGTCCTATTTACCCAACACCATTTATTGAAGAGACTGTCTTGACTCACTTGTATATTCTTGGCTAGTTTGTCAAATATTAATTGAGCATACTGGTTTGGTTTGATTTCTGGATTCTCTATCCTACTCAATTGGTTCTATGACTGTTCTTGTGCTAGTATCAGGCAGTTTTGAGAACAGTGGTTTTGAAATACTGCTTGTTATCTGATATTGAGATCCCTCTTAATTTGTTCTTCTTTCTCAGGATTGCTGTGGCTATTCGGGGTCTTTTTTTTACTCCAGCTGAATTTTTGGAGAGTTAATTCTAGGTCTGTGAAATATGCTATTGGTATTTTGATGGGGGGTACATTGAATATATAGATTGTTTTGCATAGTATGGAAATTTTAATTATGTTGACTCTACCAATCCATGAACATGTTATGTTCTTGCATCTGTTTATGTCTTTCTTTTTTTTTAAAATATATTTTATTGATTTTTTACAGAGAGGAAGGGAGAGAGATAGAAGCTAGAAACGTCGATGAGAGAGAAACATCGACCAGCTGCCTCTTGCACACCCCCTACCAGGGTTGTGCCTGCAACCAAGGTACATGCCATTGACTGGAATCGAACCTGGGACCTTTCAGTCCGCAGACCAATGCTCTACCACTGAGCCAAACCGGTTTGGGCTGTTTATGTCTTTCTTTATATAATTTTCCAGTGTCTTGTAGCTTTTAGAGTAGGGGTCTTTTACTTCCTTTGTTAAGTTTATTCCTATGTATATTAATTTTTTTGGTGCAATGGTAAATGGGATTGTTTTCTAAATCTGTTTTTCTGTAAGTTCACTATTGGTGTATAAGAATGCCATAGATTTCTTGGCATTAATTTAGTGTCCTGCTACATTGCTGAATTTATTTATTAAGTCTAATCATTTTGTTTATGGAGTCCTTGGGGTTTTCTATGTACAGTATCATGTCATCTGTGAATAATGACAGTTTTACATCTTCTTTTCCAATTTGGATGCCTTTTATTTCTTCTTCTTGTCTAATTGCTATGGGTAGTACTTCCAGCACTATGTTGAACAGGAGTGTTAAGAGTGAGCATCCCTGTCTAGTTCCTATTCTTAGGAGAAATAGTTTTAGTTTTTGCCCATTGAATATAATGTTGACTATAGGTTTGTCATATATGGCTTTTATTATGTTGTGGTGTAATACCTCTATTCTCATTTTGCTAAGGGTTTTTAAAAAGAAAGGGGGTTGGATTTTGTCAGATGCTTTTCCTGCATCAACTGATATAACTGCAATTTTTATTTCTCTGTTTTTGTGATGTATCACATTTATTGATTTGTGGATATTGTACCATCCCTGCATTCCTGTGATTAATCCTACTTGGTCATGGTGTATGATCTTTCTGAGGTAATAATGGATCAAATTTGCTAGTATTTTGTTGAGGATTTTGGCAGCTATATTCATGAGGGTCCAGTTGCTGAGTTGAGGAGCTGGGGATTAAGAAATAAAAGAAAGAGATAAGATGCAGAAATAGAGGCAAGCTAGGAGCTAGGTGGGATGCCATTCTCTCTGATGGAGAGGCAGCAACCACTCAGTCCACACAGCACATTTATTTTTTATCCCCAAATACCAGGAAGTAACACCAAAACTTAGGATCAAAGGAGCTTATTTGCATTCTTAAGTAGGCCCTAGCATTACTGGATTTACATATCTAGACCCCGCTCCTCCTGACACCTGGACAAAGGTAAGAAGTCAGAACTGACAACCTCCCCTGCCTTTTTGGCGGTGGTGGGGAGGGGAGCGTAACTGAGACGTATTACTGAGACAAGTCGCCTCAGGCTCAGCTGACAACAATTTAAAGAATGTCCATGTGTTTTCCCAATCGTCCCTTTATACCCTAGGGATGACTGACTGACAGTTTAGGCCCAATCCATTGGGCTAAAATCCTCAGTCAGACCTTATCTCACAATTCTGGATGGCTGGCTCCTAATCGCTCACCTGCATGCTGAACTAATCACCCCTAATTGTCCGCCCACCGGCCTGGTCGCCTGTAACTGCCCCCTCCCTTCTGGCCTGGTTGTTCCTAACTATCTCCCCACTGGCCTGATCTCCCAAACGTCTGCCCTTTACTGGCCTAGTCACCCCTAACTGCCCCCCCAATACTGGCCTGGTCACCCCACGCAACATGCTGTTTATTCATTTGGTCATCCCTCACTAATCTCCCTACTGACCTGGTCACCCCACATAGCCTTCTTGTTCAATTGTTTGGTCACCCCTCACTAAACCCCCTGCAAGTCTGGTCATAGGCAGTCATTTTCTGAGGGCATGAGGGTTAATTTTCATATTGCCTCTTTAATACATAGATAGGTACTTGTTTGTAGCCATTTTTATTTTTTTGAGTCTGTTTTTTTTTTTTTCCTTTCCTTTTCATTTGTTCATCTTACACCAATCTCTTTAGCATTTCTTACATTGCTGGCTTTGTTGTGATAAACTATTTTAGTCTTTTTTTTTGTTTTTTGTTTTTTGTCTGTGAAGCTCCTTATTTCCCCTTCAATTTTGAATGATAGCCTTGCTTGATAGAATATTCTTGAATTCAGTCTCTTCCTTTGAATTACTTTGTAAATTTCCTTCCATTCCTTTCTGGTCTGATGTGTTTCTGTTGAGAAATCATTTGATAATCAAATAGGATATCTCTTGTAGTTCACTTTCTGTCTCTCTCTTGCAACCTTTAAGATTTCCTCTTTGTCCTGGACATTTGTCATCTTAATTTCAAAGTGTCTTGGTGTGGATATTTTCAGGTTCATCTTGTTTGGGACTCTCTGTGCTTGTGTGACTTTTTTCTTCCCCACATCAGGAAAGTTTTCTGACATTATTTCTTCAAATAGGATTTTTAACATTTCTTCCTCTTCCTGTTGTTTTGATATACCTGTTATTCATATGTTGCTTCATTTCATGTTGTACCAAAGTTCCTGTAGGCTCTCCTCCTATCTTTTATTTTATTTTTTCTCCAGTTGCTATTCAGTTTGGATGTGTTTTGCTTCCCTGTCTTCTAATTTGCTAATTCGGCCTCTGTTTCTCCTAGTTTACTGTTGAAACTTTCCATGGTGTTTTTTTATTGCAGCTATACCATTCTTTATTTCCCCTTGATTCTGACATGTTTTTAATTTTTTTTTATCCATTTGGTTTATGAACTGTATGGTGTTTATTCTGAATTCTTTTTCTGACATATGGCATACCTCCGTTTTACTTAGCTGCTTTTCTGGTGATTCAACCTTGTTTTTTTTTTTTTCATGTGAGGGTTTCTTTGTCTCCCCATATTTGCTCTCACTGAATGATCTAGGTATTGAGTCATGTGGTATCTGCTCCCTGAGTGGTTATGGCAGCAGCTGCTCCTCATATAGCAGGAGCTCCTCTGGTGAGCATTGCTCACAGCAGTGATGGCTCCTCTGGCTGGTGGGGGCAGGCTCCGTTCAGCTTCTTCTCTTTGAACAGGGTCAGGTTGCTTACAGGACTGCTGCTCCTCAGATGAGGGTTGTCTGCATGTGAGGCTGCTGCTCTTCAAATGGGTTTTTGGCTGCTTATGCAGCTGCAGCTCCTCAGAGGGTGGTGAGGCACTCGTATAGCTGTTGCTCCTCAGATGGGAATGGGTTGCTCATATGGCTGCTGCTCCTTGGACTGTGACAAACTACTTGCAGGTTCCTTGGACCTCAAAACCACATATTGATAAAAACTCTCAGAAAAGTGGTAATAGAGGGATCATACCACAATATAACTAAAGCCTTATGTGACAAATCTACAAGCAACATCATACTCAATGGACAAAAACTAAACTCATTTTCCCTAAGAACAGAAACAAGACAGAAGAGCCAACTTTCATCACTCCTGTTCATTATAGTTGTAAAAGTGCTATCCAAAGTGATCTGACAAGAAGATGAAATAAAAGACTGGCAAATTGGAAAATAAGAAGTAAATCTGTCCTTATTAACCAATGACATGACACTGTACATAGAAAATCCAAAAGACTCTATGAAAAAATATTAGATCTAATAAATGAATTTGGCAATGTAGCAGTATACAAAAATTAACACCAAGAAATGTATGGCCTTTTAATACACCAATAATGAACTCACAGAAAGAGAAACAAAAAAATGAAAAAAAAATCTCACTTACCATTGCACCAAAAATTAAGATACATGGGAATGAACTCACCTAAGAACATAAAAGACCTGTACTCAGAAAACTACAGGACGTTGAAAAAAGAGATAGAGAAAGATATAAACAAATGATAGAACATACCATCTTCATGGATTGGTAGAATCAACATCATTAAGTAGTCCATACTACCTAAAGCAATCTACAGATTCAATGCAATCCCCATTAAAATGCCAATGGCATATTTCAAAGATCAAGAACAAACTCTCCAAAAATTCATCTATAATAAAAAAAGACCCCAAATAGCCATAGCAGTACTGAGAAAGAAGAACAAAGTTGGAGGAATCACAATACCAGATATCAAACTATATTACCAAACCACGGTTCTCAAAACTGCCTGATACTAGCACAAGAACAGACATATTGACCAATGGAGCAGAACAGAAAATTCAGAAATTGATCCAAGCCATTATTCTCAATTAATATTTAACAAAGGAGACAAGAATATACAAGGGAATCAAACACAGTCTCTTCAATAAATGGCTCTGAATAATTTGGTAAGATATATGAAAAAAAAAAAAGAAAAAAAGAAAGAAACTAGATCACCAACTTACACCCTACACAAAATCAAACTCAAAATGGGGAAAGAATTTAAATGTAAGATCAGAAACCATAAAAATCCTGTAAAATTCCATAGGCAGCAAAATAGCAGATAGATGTTGTAGCAATGTCTTTACCTACACAGCTCCTAGGGCAATAGAGAATAAGGAGAAAATAAACAAATGGGACTACATCAAAATAAAAAGCTTCTGCACAACAAAAGAAATCATCAACTAAACAACAAGAAAGCCCACTGCATGGGAGAATATATTCACCAATACTATTTCAGATAAGGTTTTTTGTTTTTTTTTAATATATTTTATTGATTTTTCTTACAGAGAGAAAGGGAGAGGGATAGAGAACTAGAAACATCGATGAGACAGAAACATCAACCAGCTGCCTTTTGCACACCCCCTACCGGGGATGTGCCAGCAACCAATGTACATGCCCTTGACCGGAATTGAACCTGGGACCTTTCAGACCGCAGACCGATGCTCTACCACTGAGCCAAACCGGTTTCGGGTATTTCAGATAAGGTTTAATCTCCAAAATTTACAGAGAACCCATACAATTTAATAAAAGGAAGATAAAAATGGGCAAAGGACCTTAGTAGGCACTTTTCAAAAGAGGACATCCAAGAAGGCTGAGAGACATATGAAAACATTTTCAATACCACTAATCATCTGAGAGATGTAAATCAAAACAATGAGGTAATATCTCACACCTATCAGAATGACTTACAATCAACAAATCAACAAATGACAAATGCTGGCAAGGATGTGTAGAAAAAGGAACCCTCGTGAACTGCTGATGGGAATGCAGACTTATGCAGCTACTGTGAAAGACAGTATGGCATTTCCTCAAAAAATAAATAATGGAATTACTATTTGATCCAATGATCCCACTTCTGAGACCATAACCAAACAAACCAGAAACACCAATCAGAAAGGATATACGCACCTCTCAGTTCTTAGCAGTACAGGTTACAATAGCTAAGATTTGGAAACAGCCTAGGTGCCTATCAGCAGATGAGTGGATTAACATATACATAATGGAATTCTATGCCACTATTAAAAAAAATAAAATTTTACCATTTGCAATAGCATTGATTGAACTGCAGTGCATTATGCTAAACAAAATATTCCAGTTGGAAAAAGATACATATCACTGAATCTTACTCATATGTGATATGGGATATAATTATCAACATAATTTGATCAATAAATATATATCCAGAGACAAATGGAAGGGAGTTAGGGGGTGATTAGGGAGTAACCAAAGGACTTGCATGCATGCATATTAACATAACCAACACAGGAAGACTGGTGTGGTGGGGGCTTCCTGGAGTGGGAATGGTTGGAGGTGGTCAATTGGAGAAAATGGAGACATTTATAACTTTAGATAATAAAAAGACATACTAATTGACAACAAATATATGAAAAGATGTTTAAATGTTTCTCCCTAACTAGTAGTTAGGTAAATGCAAATGAAAACTATGAGATATCACCTCATACCTGTTAGAATAGCTGTTGCCCATAAGACAAGTAATAAGTATTGGGGAGATTGTGGAGCAAAATCAAACCTTATTGACTGCTAGTGGTGATGTAAACTGGTACAACTACTATGGAAAATGGTATGGCAGTTCCTCAAAAAAACTAGGAACACAGTCATCATAAGACCCAGGAAATAGTCTCCTGGATATCTACCTGTACAATTTGGAAACATTTATTTGTGAAGATAATGTACCCCTATGTTCACTGCCACATTATTCATGGTGGCCAAGATATGGAAACAAGCATAGAATCATATGATTTCACTCATATTGGAATATAATACTGAAACCAACAAATATACAAACAAAAGCTTATAGACACAAATAAAGTATAGTGGTTACCAGAGGGAAGGTAGGTTGGGGCAAAATAGTAAATGGTAAAGGGAGTCAGATATGTGGTGATGAAAGTAGATTTTATTTGAGTAGTAAACACATAATGGAATATACAAATTATATATTATAGAATTGTACGTTTGAAACATATAATTTTATTAATCAATGCCACTCCAATGAGTTAAAACAAAAATACCCATGCACTTGGTGTTGAGTCGCCTGCCAATTCTTATGTTTTAAGTAAACAGAATAAAGAATGAAAGTTGACTAGAGCCGAAACCGGTTTGGCTCAGTGGATAGAGTGTCGGTCTGCGGACTCAAGGGTCCCGGGTTCGATTCCGGTCAAGGGCATGTACATTGGTTGCGGGCACATTCCCGGTGCGAGGTGTGCAGGAGGCAGCTGGTCGATGTATCTCTCTCATCGATGTTTCTAACTGTCTGTCCCTCTCCTTTCCTCTCTGTGAAAAATCAATAAAATATATATTTAAAAAAAAAGAAAGTTGACTAGATAAAGAAACCACAGTTTTTCACCACTAATAAGTAAGTAACCTTGGAATTGCAGAAAATCTTGAAGGAAAAATTAAGTCCAATATATTGCAATATTCCAAAATAAAAATTTGTAGTTTGAGTTTTTATTTATTTATTTATTTATTTATTTGGAAGCCTGTGCAATTGCTCCAAAAAACATAGACAGTTTTTATAGTTGGGCAATTTAGGGGAAATTGACAGGGACAAAACTACAGACTCTTGCCCCCAAAATGCATACACACTTCAATAGCTGAGATCTCAATTTTGCAAATGAAATGTATTTTAATAAATACTACCCTGATAATTACTCTGTGCATACATTTTTGGGACACTCTATATTTATCATATTTTATTTTCAAAAAATTATAAGAAATTATTTAAACTTTGTATACCTATCTTTAATAAGCTTTTATAAAATAAATCCTCACAAATGTCAGGCAACAGCTGTGGGCACCTGGTCCACAAGAAGAGGGTCATTTTTGGCCAAAAGGGCAAGAGGGGCCAATATAGAATGCTCAGGTACCTTACCAGGGGGGCTCTCTATACAGTGGAAGGGATTAAGTCCTTTCATGTCATTTTTAAAATGCTGCCAGACATTCAAAGGATTGGTTTGTAATTTTGTTTGGGATAATTGTACAATATGCTATTGTAATTCTAAAATATCTAGATATGTGTTACCTTTGTCTCCAAGCACCAACAACAACAACAAAATAAAATAAATGATTTTCTATTGATACCCTATGGTGCGGGCTACTATTATAGGTAATGGGGATAACCCAAATCTTGGAAAATTTTAATGATATTGTAGAATAATATCATGTAAGGATATTCTTTGCTTGAGGCCATAGCAATTCCATTTTAAACTGGTTGTCAATTTCTTTTTGTATAGGCAAGGTCTTTTTTCATTTTCTGCACCTCTCCCAGGAGGAAGTAGTGATAGTTCCTTCCTTTGGTGTCCTTACAAGCCGGAAACTTCTCTTTAATTTTACACACAAAGGAACAGTGGTTTAATTCTGTGTCGTACAGAAAGGCAGCTGGGTGGTGACCCCTATGTAGTTATACTTCCTTGTCCCATCCGTGGTCCTCCTGGATGATCAAGGTGTTTGGTATCATCAGTGACTACTTTGGACAGGAGGATCAGCCCAGGTAAGGGCTTCCACCCATGAAGGATTAGGAACATAAGGCCAGAAATACTTACCCAATAGCCCCAGGTTATATTACCGTACAGCTGATGCCTGTTAGCAGGGCAGTAAAGGCGTTCTCAGGTGTTCTTGGGGTTCCGGTTACTTCACACTTCTCTCTCTCTCTCTCTCTCTCTCTCTCTCTCTCTCTCTCTCTCTCTCTCTCTATTATTATTATTATTATTTTACATATGTGTTCTTATTTTGAACTTGGTTTTATTTTGCCATTCCATTAAATAGATAACCAACCAAACAAAAATAAGTGGTAAAGATAAAATGTAAATGTGAAAATGTGGAATAATATAAGAAATAGATTACACACATATTTCTTATTTCTTAACTGAGTCTAAAATACAAAGTATATAGTTGTTTTAAAAAAATGCTACACAATAAAACTACAGATAAACAAAATGAAATAGAATAAATAAAGATGACATTCACTATGGTAATGTTTTGGTAGAGAATAGGCTGGGCTCTAAGCAGTTAATAAATAAAAGAAGACCTGTTCATCTTCACACTTTCCAATCAGAAGTAGAGTATCATGACAATTATACAAGGTAGCCATATTTTTAATTTTCCTGGACTTTATTTTTCAATTATTCGGATGTCAGCAATTTTTTACCTGTAAATCAATAATTCTGAGAGTAATATTATAGGGTTTGGAGGGAAGAAAGGATTTTGGAGTGAGATAAATTTGGTTTTGGCACTACATGTTATCTCTACTGTCCTTAGGAGAGTCTCAAAGTTATAATTTTTCATCTTAACCTTGTAGAGATTTAATTGTATCTTATTCCTCTGACACACAGGATTCAGTAAAGGCTAGCAAAGTTTTTAAAAAATGAAATACACCACCACTACTATGTTTCTGTCTCCCTCCACAATCTCATACTCATAATTTTTTTTCTCAAAATCTGTAATCTTTATCCTTGACTTTGATTATACATGACCATTTTAGATTGGTGGGTTAAGGAGCTACAGAAGGTTTTTTTGACTTACCTTGCTGGAAGTAGGAATGGCCACAATTTCTCTTTTACTGTTAAAAAATACCAGCAATGTAGCATATCTTTCCTGTATGTCATATTTAACAATCTTGTTACAATTAAGAAAATAAGAAAATTATCAATGAGAATTGCCCATTTTTATGAACACATGATCTGAGCACATCAGCATGGTTTTGATGTACAGATATTGCTCTATAGAATATAGATAGAAGGACTAATGAATGCACCTTGAAAGTAATTAGTCCCATCTGCTCTTTCTGCCCTTTTTCTCTGTCCTTAGACATTTTTTTTTCAATAGCACCAGAATTAGTAGGGATAAGAAGGAGTAGACAAGAAGATTTTGTGTATAGTTACAGATATGCATTTTGTAGTTTAATTTTTGAAATTATAGCCTTTGCTTCTTTGAATGTATTTATACATACAGCTGGAACCGGTTTGGCTCAGTGGATAGAGCATCGGCCTGCTGATTGAAAGGTCCCAGGTTTGATTCTGGTCAAGGGCATGTACCTTGGTTGCGGGCACATCCCCAGTAGGGGGTGTGCAAGAGGCAGCTGATTGATGATTCTCTCTCATCAATGTTTCTAACTATCCCTTTCTCTTCCTCTCTGTGAAAAATTAATAAAATATATATTTTTTAAAAAATGTATTTATACATACAGATGTTGGAGAAGACAGCTGGTAATCATCTACCAATGGCCTTATAGTCACCTTTGCCTTAAAGCAATCTCTGGGAGGTACATTAAAAAAGATTGTATTAGACACCCATTTCTAAAATACCTTGTTTTTATTCTAATTTGTTCTTTTGGAAAGTAACTAACACATACCCTTTAGACAAAGCACATTTACTTAGTATTATATTATTAGTTCCTTTGGAGACCTATGGTTTTCTCATGCTAATATCAGTAGTCTATGCAATGTATATGGGATAAGCTAACACATACCTTTTATGCTACTTAAACAATTATCTCAAAAGTATTGGAATTAATTTTTGACATAATATCAACAATGAGCAGTAAAATCTTTTCTGATTTTAGGTTTCAACCTTTGATATCAAGAAAAATATTTTCAGAAGGTCATATTAAATAAAACACTGACTGAAATATAAAAATGTCTAAAAATAGGTAATCGCTGCAAGATCATTAAAATTGGTAAGATATTTTAATAAGGCACATTTTGATAATACAATGATACCTTTAATATTGACTTTAAGGTCTTTCTTGTTTTCTAAATATGGAACAAAATGGGCACATCTTTCCTGATTCTTTTTTTCAGGGGTGCTTTCTGTTCCTTCAGATTTTGCAGGTGCTCATGTTCCACTGATATGCCAAATATTTCATGCCACCAGGAGTTTTTACTTACTCAGATGTCATTGCTGCCGAGCTGAAGGAAGAAAACTAAGTCCATCTTCAGGGAGATGTGCGTAGTGCAGTTCTAACCCACCAAATTGGAGATGTTATATGTGTGGTGAGCCCACAAGAGTGAATAGGCAGTTTCTCTACTTTAGCAAACTTCGTGCTTATTAACTGGTTATATGGATCTCCTGCTACTATGTTTAATAACTGCAGGTTAGAGGCCTATCTATTTCTTTGCCTTATTACCAGGAAGGAAGCATTTTATCTTGGATTGTCCATCAGGACTAATCCTTTCTCAGCATACTTGTTAGCATAATTGCAGAGAAAGGACCAAAAAAAAGTGTATGAGAGGTGGTTCCTTTTTAAAAGATATTTGTAATTTAGATGAAAAGGTACTGAATGTATTTTATTAATTCTAGTAGGTAAGGAATTTTCCATTTTCATATTTTAACCTTTATATTTACATTATTTGTACTATAAATCCTACTAAACTAAAAAAAAATTCTTCATTATAATCTCTATTGACATTATCATAACACAGAGAAGTTTCTAGCTAATAGTTTTTGAAGACTCTCAGCTCTAAGAGAACATTAATTATGAATAATTATGATTATTTTTGAATCACCGTTGGTCATACAACTGATTTGTTCATGACTTGTACAAAAATAGAATGGAAGAACTCGGGTTTTTTTTGTTTGTTTGTTTGTTTGTTTTTTAGGGCTCTTTAAGATATTTTTTTTTATTTAAATGTAAATTTTATTTTATTTTTATTTTTTTAATTAAATTATTATCTGTGTACATATTTTAACATTGCCCCCCATCCCATAAATACCCTCCCTCTCCAGAGTTTTGTGTCCATTGGTTGTACTTATATGCATGTATACAAGTTCTTCAGTTGATCTATTATCTCCCCCAGATCTCCCTATCCTAGAACAAGAACTTAATTTTGAGAACTCTTTTCAAAAGAGCTGTGAAATTACTAAAATCCATTTTACTCAGTCTTCAGAGAATAATCTGAGAGATGAAAGTGTACAATCCATAAAGGGCAGCCCAGAGATCAATATGAAATGAGCAGCAAATGATGCTTGCATGAGTATAATTTATATATATTAAAATAATAATATACTTGATTTAAAAAAAAAACACAGAAAAAGCTTTAAAGTTTTCATTGATAGAAGGGAAAGAAAACATAATTGATATATCAGTTTAAAAAATATAACAAGTTTAATGCCAATATTCAAAGATTCCCCAAATATTATTCATGTGAAAAGTTTCTACTTCCTTTTCATGTTCCAATAAATATTTTAGTAATATCACCCTACTTTTGCTAAAGTTTTCATTGTTGTTAACATTTAATAATATCATTTGACTCTTAAACTTTGAAGACATCATTTTCATGATCTTATTTTAAACAACTGTTGTTCTGAAGAAGAGAAATCTTGATGCAAACACTCTATGGTTCATTTTGCACAGTGGTTATCATTTAGCATAATTAATGTGACACCTCATAGAGAGAAAATTCTGAGGAGGTTCTGGTTTAGTCTATCATCTTAACATAAAAAAATTCACATGAGTTTATCACAAATTAAGTAAAAAAATATTTTATAATTTGCCTTATCACAAATAGGAAACTCAGAGAGAAGTAAGTGTCCCCTCTCACTCCTGTCTCATTATTGAGCTTTCATAAGTTCTCAGTGTCTGACCTCCTATAGACAAATGTTACAGGGCTCATATATGCATACAGTCACAAAACACAATGAAAATTTGTAGAAATAATTCCACATTAAAAAAATTAAGCATTTCAAAACAGGGAACAACTTGTGGATATACTACATTGGCCATAATTCAGACAAACTTGAATATTAAGATATTATATCTTGTTTTTATTTTTTGTTTTTTTGTTTTTGTTTCCCCCCCCCCCCCCCCAAGAAATCCTTGTCCTGGCTGTCTGCAGTACAATCCAGTTTTTGTTGTCATTGTTTTTTGTGTATGTTTTAACCACATTATACCAAATGTTCTACTAGGTCAGATTATGAAGAATAGAGTATTTGATTGAAAAGTCAACATCTCTTACAAAGAGAACCACCTGTACTTTTCCAAATTAGTTCAACAAAGGTCAGAGATCCGAAGCCCAATCATTAGTGTCCAATCACTATTTCCAATGACATCTTTCCACAACACTGGTTCTATGAAGGCAGATGTTTTCAAGTTGGATCTTTTGATGAAGAAATTGGTCCTAAAGTTATAAGCAGCAGATGTGTGTTTTTTTTTCTATGGAAATCCTGGGACTGAGTTAGGAAAATCATGACCCTGTCTTTATTATGAGAATTAATGTTTCTCAATACACAGATAAAATCAGACTATCTATGTGAAACCTATCTCAATACATGTTAGATCTTACAAAATTACCTACTCTGCTATAATAGTTACTTTTATATGTAAACCTAATTGGGTCACAGTACTCAGATATTTGGTAAAACATTATTCTAGACATTTCTGTGAAAACTTTTTATAAGGTTAACATTTAAATAAATAAATGTTGAGTTAAGCAAACTGCCTTTCAAAATGTTGTTGGCCTCATCCAATTACTTAAAGACCTTAACAGAGCAACACTGACCTTCCCAGAAATAGAGCAAATCTACTAGTAAAGTGCCTTTGAATTCAAAGTGCAGTACTACCATGGGTTTCCAGCCTGCTTGTCTACATCTACTATAAAAACCAACTCACAAAATTTGAGTGGCATAGCAGTATGATCTGATATATAAAAACAACCACAAAGGAGCAGCAAAATGGGGAGACAAAGAAACAACCACCATTCAAAAGAAAAGGAGGAGGTTGAAAGATGGCGACCAGCAAGAAGGTAGAGAGGGAGAGTGTGAGCAATTGAGGGAGTGATAGTATGTGGATGTGTGTGGGTGTGTGTGTGAGCAAAATAGGGACAGTTAGACCCTGCAGTTCTTCCAAGAGGCTCCCAATCAGGACAGTCTTAGACAACAAAACCCTGTGGCCACTGCAAGCACTGCGGAGGACACCAGGAGCACTGAGACCACACCATCTTGAAGAACAGAACTGCTTGAAACTAGAATCCTAGCCTTGTCACCACCCAGTCTGGTCTCAGAAGCAAACCAAAACACTACAACAACTCTGGTAGAAGACCTGCCACCCCAGCTGCAGACCCAAAGACTCTGGGACCTCTACCTCCAAAGGTAGAGGCAGCAGTAAGTAAAACCTCACCCTTCCCAGTGCCAGATCTTAGAATTTTCCACATTCCAAGCCCCCTAGGCAGCCAGGCACTCCACTACCTAGACAGTGCTTGGGAGCCACTAAGAGTTCCGAGGGCGTGATTCTGCACAGACAAGGGGTACGGCCATGCAGTAGAAATTATGAACTCTCTCTTCCTAAATAACTTCCCAAGGAAACCCTGGCTGTGCAATGTCAGCGCCAGGGCCCCTCAGAATACATCAGAGTTCTGCGCTGGCAAACGCACCACCAGTTCATGCGAATACTTCCAAATGGCAGGCAAATCCAAAGCTTGCAACAGGCAAACACACCACCATTTCCATATGCACTAAAGGGTATTCCCATCTGAAGTTCACTAGTGTACTTCAAAAGCTGGCAAACTCACAGCCACACACAAGGGAAGCCTCCCACAGCCCATATATTCACAGGGTCATCTGAGGAGCTGCTTTGAGCAACTGCTGGGTTTGATTATGTACTGACAAGGATGCACTGCCCAGCAGCAGAAATTCTAAAACCCCTCTTTCTGAATAACTGCCCACATTCACCCTAGCTGCTCAACCTCAGTGCCAGAACCCCTCAGAGCTCATCAGAGCTATTCGCCTGCAAACACACCTCCACAGAAGTGAATTTCCATCAGGCAGGCACCCTGAGCCCATGTACACACAGGGCGCTAGTGGGAGCCACTGTGAATTCTCCCAACAGACAGTTCCTGGGTGCCACTGTGAGTCCCCCCCTGGACATGTGTGACTTCAACTAAGGGTGCAAGACAACAAAAATTGGGACACTTCCCTCTATAGTTGCTGACTTCAGGACACTATAGTTGTGCTTTTCAAGCTTGCAGGCCTACATCAAGAGAACCCAAACAGCTTGAGTAAGGATCTACACTAGATTAACAGAGGAAAACAGAGATTATGCCAGTAACACCATCCCCAAAAGAACCTGGGCAGCAAAGCAATTGGATCTATAATTAAAACATTACAGAAGAGAGGAAACCAAGATGGCAGCATAGGTAAACACCTAACTGCAGCCTCACACAACTTCAATAAAATACATCTAAAATACAAAATGGACATTACCCAGAATTACAGGAAAGTCAACTGACTGGAAATTCTACAACTAGAAGGAAAGAGAAAATCAGAGGAGCTGTAAAAGCCTAAGGTACAGAGACATGTTGCATGCGCGGAGAGGATGGAGCCGGAGAGGAAGGGCGGCTGATTGCCTGGCTGTTGTTCCCTAGCAGGAAGGAGATAAAAGCTCCAGACTGTGCTGAACCCCAGTTCCGACTGCACGGAACCCCAGTTCTGGGCGAGACCCTGGAGTCCCAGACACATACAGAGGGAATCTGGGCTGTAAGGCTGAAAGCTCAGGGGAGCAGTGAAAGGCAGAGCCCCCATGTCGTGCACATTTCGAGCAGAGGATTGACTGTTGACTGTGCTTCTAGATTGCACTAATTGGAAGGGTACATTTAGTAACTCCGCCCCATCCAAGTTGAACCCTGAGACTTTTAAGGCTACCAACTCAGGGAAGCTGGGAAAATGCTGAAACAAGGAAACAAATCACAAACAAAAGAAATGGAGGACAAAAAGGGACTGGCTATAGAGTTCAAAACCATGCTTATAAGGTTTTTCAAGAATTTCTTAGAAAAGGCCAATAAAATAAATGAGACCTATGAGGATATGAAAAGGGATCAACTAGAAATAATAAGGGATCCACAAGAAATAAAGAATACATTGTCTGAAATAAAGAATATTATATAGAGTCCTAAAAACAGAATGGAAAATCACAAGAATCAGGTCAAAGATTTGGAACATAAAGAGCCAGAAGACATTCTTCTGCAGAAGCAAGAAGAAAAGAGAATCCAGAAAGTTGAAGATAATGTAAGAAACCTCTGGGACAACTTCAAGCGAACCAACATCAGAATTATGGGGGTCCCAGAAGATGACAGGGTGCAAGATACAGAAAACATACTGGAAGAAATAGTGACAGAAAACTTCCCCCACCTGGTGAAAGAATTAGACTTACAAGTCCAGGAAGTACACAGAACCCCAAACAAAAGTAATCCAAAGAGGACCACACAGAGACATATCATAATTAAAATTCCAAGAGCAAAAGACAAAGAGAGAATATTAAAAGCAGCAAGAGAAAAGTAGGTAGCTACCTATAAAGGAGTACCCATATGATTGTCAGCTGATTTCTCAATAGAAACCATGCAGGCCAGATGGGAATGGCAAGAAATATTCAAGGTGATGAATAGTAAGAACCTACAGCCAAAAATACTCTACCCAGCAAAGCTATCACTCAGAATTGAAGGCCAAATAAAGAGATTCACTAATAAAAAAATAAAAATAAAAAAGCTAAAGGATTTCATCACTGCCAAACCAGAATTATATGAATTGCTGAAGGGGGTTCTTTAGGAAGAGAAAGAAAATAAAGATAAAAATTATGAACAACAAATACATAACTATCAACAAGTGAATCTAAAAACCAAGGGAATTAAAAAATCTGATGAACAGTATTAACTGGTGAATATAATAGAATCAGAGGTATAGAAGGGGAGTGAACTGATGATTCTCAGGGAAAATTGGAGTGTGGGTGTGGGAAGAGACTGAACATAAACTGTGCACCTATGTGCACCTATGGGGGGTGGGGAAAGAGCAGAGGGTGGGGAGGGAACCTGTGGAGGGGAGCAATGGAGGTGGAAAAAATGAGGAACATTTGTAATAATATGAACAAAAAAGATTTATTTAAAATAAAAAATAGAATTTAGAGGAGATCCAAGATGGCTGCTCGGGTAGACATCTAGCCACAGCAGCACACAACAATTTCAATGGAATACAACTAAGATGTAGAGCGGATATTGCCCAGAGCTACAGGTAGTCGACTGACTGAAAATTCTACAACAAGAAGGAAAGAGAAAACCAGAAGGAAAATCAGAGGAGCTGAAAAAAAAAGCCTAAGGTACGAAGACATGCTGCGCGCCCGCCTGCACGCGTGGAAAGGTCGCAGCCGGAGAGGAAGAGAGGGGGGGGTGCTGCCTTTCCCTTCCTAGCAGGAAGGAAATAAAACCCCCAGCCTGGGCTAGACCCCCGAACCGGCAGCACTGAGCCCCCCGAACCGGCAGCACTGAGCCCCAGTTATGGGCCAGACCCTGGGGACCCAGGCTCCCACAGAAGGAGACGGGGCTGTGAGGCAGAAAAGCAGCGAAAAGCAGGGCGCCCCTGAGTCACGCGCAATGCGCCTGCAGAGGACTGAATGTTGACTCTGATGCTGGGTTACCCTAGCCGGAAGAAACAAGGCCTCCGGTGGCGCTGGGCCTCAGTCCGGACTGCTCCGAACCCCAGTTCTGGGCCAATCCCTGGGGACCCAGACTCAGGCAGAGGGAGACGGGGCTGTGAGGTAGAGTCCGGGGAGAGCAGCGAAAGGCCTAGCCCCCGGAGTCCCGTGCATACTGCGCGCAGAGGACAGTCTGTTGACTCTGATGCTGGACTCCCCTAGCAGGAAGGAGAAAAAAAGCTCCAGGCTGGGGGAATGCAGCAGGGAGCAGGAGCCCCTGGACGCCGGCCAACTGGGCACCAGCAAGGAGCCCGGAGACGGGGCCCCGGGGGGGGGGGGTGCCCCTGAGCCTTCGACCGCTGAGCGTGGGCAATGGAGCCAAGGCCAGGGGGGCTGCTTCCTGGGCGGCGCCCTCCCCGGCAACAGGCTAAAGCAGCGCAGGAGCCCGCGGAGAACAAAGGGGTGCCACAGGCCAACTAGCTGAGCTCCCAGGACAAGGAGGAAGAAACCAAAGAAGTTCTCAATGTGAAGAAATCAAGTGAGAGCAAAAGATAGTAAAATTACTTAAGAAAGAATACAAAGAAGTTCTTGAAAAATCAAAGACTAAGTCAGAACTCAACTCAACAGCCAACATTGCAACATAAATGCGTTGTTGTTTTTTTTTTAAAAAAAAAAGGACAAAATGTTGGAACAGCAGCGGCCAGGCCTAGGGTGGCCTGGCACAAGGCAGTGGCAGCCAGGCCCAGAGCAGCAACGGCCAGGCCCCAGAGCAGCAGCAGCCAGAACCAGAGCATCAACAGCCAGCACTGGAGCAGCCAGACCTGGGGCAGTGGCAGCCAGGCCTGAGGCGGAGGCGGCCAAGCCCAGGGTGGCCAGTCCAGGAACAACCAGACCCGGAGTGTCCGGGCCCGGAGAAGCTAGGCCCAGAGCAGCCGGGGTGGGAGCAGCCAGACCCAGAACAGCAGTAGCCAAGCCCAGAGCATCCAGGTCGGGAGTGCCCAGGCTCGGAGCGGCCGGGCCCGGGGCAGCTGGGCCCAGAGCATCCAGGTCGGGTGCGGCCAGGCCCAGAGCAGCGGCTGCCAGGCTGGGAGCAGCCAGGCCCGAGGGAGCAGGCGGGTCGGGTGCGGCCAGGCCTGGAGCAGCGGCTGCCAGGCTGGGAGCGGCCAGGCCCATGGGAGCAGGTGGGTCGGGTGCGGCCAGGCCCGGAGCAGCGGCTGCCAGGCTGGGAGCGGCCAGGCCCGGGGGAGCAGGCAGGTCGGGTGCGGCCAGGCCCGGAGCAGCGGCTGCCAGGCTGGGAGCGGCCAGGCCCGGAGCAGCAGCAGCCAAGTCCAGAGCAACTAGGTCGGGAGCGGCAGTGACCAGACCCGGAGCAGCTGATTGTGGAACGAACCAGAGCAACAGAGGCAAGGCCCTGAGCAGCCAGGCCCGGAACAGCTCGCTCCTCGCCTGCCCCTGCCACACGGCTGCTTCGCAGACATGGCTGGAAACTTTCGTGGGAACTTGAGGGTTCTGCTGAATCAAGTGATGAAGGCTTAGATCTGGATGTGTTGAGTTAGTATAAGGCTGGGGTGTTTATCTGTGAGTGCCTTGGGTGGGGCCTGGATGAGGATGGTGGACCTATTGGGAAATGTCTTTTGTGTGAAGTGTATCATTGGGCTTGTGGAGGTATTATTGATTTGAGAAAATACTAAGTAACTGATTTACTATCTGAAAAGGGATTTACTATTGGGGAAAGAGAGGGAAGAAGAGACTGAACATAAACTGCACCTATGGATGAGGACAATGGGGGATGGGGAGGGGTCGGAGGGTGGGGTGGGAAACTGGTGGAGGGGGGAAGAAATGAGGAACATTTGTAATAATATGAACAATAAAGATTGATTTTAAAAAATAAATAAATAAAAATTAAAATTAAAAATTAAAAAAAAATTTAAAAATTCCTTAATTTACATTCAACAACAACAAATAAATAAATAAAATAAAAAATAAAAAAATAAAATAAAACCATGGGGGGAGGGAGGGTCAGGAGGTACATTACAGGAAAACATGGGAAGACAAAAAAGTAATCACTAAAGAAAGAAAAAGAGGTATCAACAGAAAGGGAGTTAAATTAATTTGAGGCTATCAGAGATAGAATTCAGAGTAATGGTTATAAGGATGTTTAAACAGCTGGAGGACAAATGCACACAACTCAATGACAAATACACACAACTCAAAGAGAACTACAAGGAGCTGAGTGAGAATGTCACCAACATGAAAAGACACCAAGTGGAGATGAAGAGCGACATAGCTGCAATAAAAAGCACAATAGAAGGCTTAAAGAGTAGACTAGAAGAGGCTGAGGTCTGTATCACTGAAGTAGAAGACAAGGTACGAAAAAACAAACACAGCAGCAACTGGAAAGAAGACTTAAAAAGCAAGAGGACATTCTAAGGGAGCTTTGGGACAATACAAAACAAAACAACACTAGAATAATAGAGAAACAAGAGGAGAGGAAGAAAAGCAAGAAATAGAAAACTTTCTGGAAGAAATGACACAAAACTTTCCTGATATGGGCAAGAAAAAAACCATGCAAGTCCAAGAAGCACATAGAGACCCAAACAAATTGAACACCAAAATACCGACACCAAGACATATCATAATTAAATTGGCGAATACCCATGGCAAAGCTAGAATCTCAAAGGCTGCAAGAGAGAGACAGAAAGTTACTGACAAGGGATCTCCTATTAGTATATCAACTGATTTTTCAACAGAAAGGGAATGGAATGAAATATATAAAGTGATGCAAAACAAGGGACTGAACCCAAGAATACTACACCCCGCAAGGCTATCATTCAAAATTGAAGGTGAAATCAGGAGCTTCACAGACAAAAAAAGGGTAAGAGAGTTTATCACTACCAAGCCAGCAATGCAAGAAATGCTAAAGGGTCTGCTATCAAAAAGGAGAGAGAGAGAGAGAGAGAGAGAGAGAGAGAGAGAGAGAGAGAGAGAGAGAGAGAGAAGAGAGAGAGAGAGAGAGAGAGAGAGAGAAAGGCAAGTAGTAACACAAAGACTAAAGAAAAATATGACAACAAACAAATACTTATCAATAATAGAATTAAACGTAAATGGATTAAATGCACCAAGGAAAAGACATAGGGTAGCTGAATGGATAAGAAAACATGACCCATATATCTGCTGTCTACAAGAGACCCACTTTAGAGCAAAGGATTCACACAGACTGAGAGTGAAGGGATGGTAACACATTTTTCAGGGAAATGTAAAAGAGAAAAAAGCTGGGATTTCAATATTTATATTAAATAAAATATATCTAAAAGTAAAGGCAATAATAAGAGATAAGGAAGGTCACTACATAATACTAAAGAGAACAATTCAATAAGAAGATATAACTCTGGTAAACATATACGCACTTAATGCAGAAACACCCAAATACATAAAAAAATCTCCTGAAAGATATCAAGGGAGAGATTATCATCAATACAATCATAGTAGGGGACATTAATACACCACTGACATCACTGGATAAATCCTCTAGACAAAAAATCAGCAAAGAAACAGAAATTCTAAATGACACACTAGATCAGATGGAGTTAAGTGACATCTTCAGAGCATGTCGTTTTTAAACATTGCTTGGCGTTGACTTGTATTGACATAACCTTCAAACACGTGGTATCTACAGAACGTGTGAAGTGCAATTAACAAGTTTTGCTTGAAAAAGTTTGTGTTTGGTTTGGTTTTTGTTGCAAAACTAGGGCTAAGAAGATGGCGGTTGAAGAGCATATTCGGCACTGCATGCTTTACGAGTTCCAATTAGGAAGAAAAGCAAGTGAGGCTGCAAAAAACATCTGTAGTGCTCTTGGTCAAGATGCAGTTAGCGCCAGAAAATGCCAGCGTTGGTTTGAGAAATTTCGCGAGGGAAATTTTTCGTTAGATGACAAGAGTGGTCGAGGCCGTGTGTCCAATTTTGATCAAGAAGCTCTTCAAGCTCTTTTGGTGCAAAATCCTCAAATTACTCAACAAGAGCTTGCGACAACTTTAAATTGTTCACAAAAACAATTTCCAACCAATTGTGTGCACTTGGCAAAGTCCAAAAGTTTGGAAAATGGGTTCTTCATGAGTTGACCGACAACAACCTTAATCAAAGAGTCACAATTTGCAGTTCGCTCCTCTCTTGTCAAAACCGTTTGCTGTTTTTAGAGCAAATTGTTACCGGAGATGAAAAATGGGTGCTGTATGTTAATTTGAAAAGGTGGCCTCAATGGTTGGACAAAAATGAGGCTCCGCAGCCCACGCCAAAACCTGACTTGCATGCGAAAAAAGGGATGTTGTGTGTTTGGTGGAATTTTAAAGGAATTCTTCATTATGAACTTTTACCATCTAACCAAACCATTACAAGTGCAGTGTATAGTGCCCAATTGGAAAGGTTAGCCCAAGCTTTAAGAGAAAAAGAACCCACGCTGATTAATCAGAAGGGCGTAATTCTTCACCACGATAACGCACGACTGCATACTGCAAGAATCACTGCTGAAAAACTGCGCCAGTTGGAATGGGAAGTTCTCCCTCAACCTGCATATTCTCCTGATATTGCCCCTTCCGATTACCATTTGTTTCGTTCTTTGCAAAACTTTCTTCTTGAAAAAAAATTTAATAATGAAGAATGCCTCAAAAATGCATTGACCAAATTTTTTGCATCAAAATCACAACAATTTTACAACAGATGGATTAAAATGCTTCCTGAGCGTTGGGCACAAGTAGTAGAAAACAACGGCAACTATATTTTTGATTAAATTTTGTTGTATTGTTTAAATAAATTCGATTTTAAAAAGTATTAGAAAACGACATTAAGTATTACTAGACCTAATATCTGCAGTTTCTAAAATATGGTTTATTTATTTATTTATTTATTTGCTTAGGGCTCTATTTCTTCAGTGACATCAAGTCTTGTTGACCAAGGTTACTCTCAACTTCTTTTTTTTTTAATTATTTTTTTAATATATTTTATTGATTTTTCACAGAGAGGAAGAGAGAGGGATAGAGAGTTAGAAACGTCGATGAGAGAGAATCATCGACCAGCTGCCTCTTGCACACCCCCTACTGGGGATGTGCCCGCAACCAAGGTACATGCCCTTGACCGGAATCGAACCTGGGACCTTTCAGTCCGCAGACCGACGCTCTACCACTGAGCCAAACCGGTGCCGGCTACTCTCAACTTCTTAATTTACTATTGTATAATCCAATCTCTTTTTGGCATCAAGTTGATTTTAGCTCATCAATCCTCTGTCTTTATAGTCATACTAGAGGCCTGGTACTCAAATTCATGCACAGGTGGGGTACAGCCAGCCTGCCCTAATGGGGACCCATCAAGGTGGGCCAGTGGGGGCGAGGGACCATGGGAGGTTGGCTGGCCAGCCCTGACCCCCAATCAGGGTAGGGAGTGCCAATCAGGTACAGGACTGGCCAGGGGGAGGGACTGAGGGTGATTAGCCAGCTGGTCATGCCGCTTATCAGGGTTGGGGGCAATTGGGAGTGGGCCGCCTGGAGGGAGGGGCCACAGGCAGTTGGACAGCCAGCCTCATTCCTGATGTAAGTGGAGGGGGCTGATCAGGGGTAGGGCTGGCTAGGGAGAGAGGTTGAGGGCAGTTGGGGGAGTTGGGGCAGGCCCATTGGCCACTGCAGTGTGTGTCATAGTGACCAGTCATTCTATCATTTCATCTTTCTTATTGCTTGGCTTTTATATATATGGATGTAACCTTTTATTTAATCCCAGTTATTCATCAAGTACTTTCACAGACTCCCATATATTTTCATTCTCACTCTGGTAATTGAGTTCCTTGTCTTCTAATGCTTTCCCAATTTGATTTTGTTAGCCATCTAGTGGGAAGCTTCTGCTTCAACAATGCATATGAAATTCCTTATTTTAACTGCAGTGATATATCTAATCAGAACTTCATAAATATTTAGTAAACAGAACTCAATTCATTACCGAGGTATTAGTAAAACTACAGCATTATTGTCAGAGTAAATCCTTTTTTTAGGATGAGGGGAGAAGTGCTTTCCAAGAAAGCACCGCTACTTTGCTATTTATTAATTAATTAATTTATTTATTTACTTTAATATATGTTTAGGAGTAGTAAAAAGGTTAGTTAGGTCTTCAATTAAAGCTGGAATAAAACAGGCCGAGACCGGTTTGGCTCAGTGGATAGAGCGTCGGCCTGCGGATTAAAAGGTCCTGGGTTTGATTCCGGTCAAGGGCATGAACCTTGGTTGTGGGCACACCCCCAGCAGGGGGTGTGCAAGAGGCAGCTGGTCGATGTTTATCATCAACGTTTCTAACTCTCTATCCCTCTCAATTCCTCTCTGTAAAATCAGTAACACATATTAAAGAAAATAATAAAGCTGGAATAAAACAAATGAACATCACTGAAACCTATAATTATAGGAAGTTCTGAAGAACATGTATACTTACTATAAACCAGAGTCTCACTTTAGAACACTGCTTCCTTAGATAACATAGTGTTTTAACCCACAGAATACTCTTCTGTGAGATGGGATCCTGTATTCTGTGAGTGACTTTAGTAAGATCAATGGTTTTGCATCAGCAGTTACAGTAACTAGAGAAGAAATATTGTTTCCTTAACTTTGTGGCTTTATCTGCCCACAGAAAAAATAGCGAAAAAAATCAAAGCCAGATGAAAATGCCTCTAATCCTTCGACTGTTGTTAAGACACCCTGAGAAGAACTCTTTTATGAGTTATTTTAGTTCTGCTTTACTGGCCCATCTGTTCCACAGACTTCCTATAAGAGTTCTTATAGATTCAGTTAACTTGAACTGAGCAGCAAAATTCCTTGTTCTTGCTCCATAATGCCTAATAAAAATAACTTCAGAGGAAATAATTGAAGAAAGAACAGACAGGCAATATATTGAATATGTGCATAGACTAAAAACTCATCTAAAACCAAAGGGAAATATTTAAGACAAATTGATAGATCATCTTAAATTAAGCAGAACTGTCTTGTATTTATTCCTTAGAAGTCATCTCTTGGTAATAGGAAATCTAGAAAAGTTGTGAAGATTAATTTCCTTCTCTAGTAACTTCCAGAAAATAATTTTTAAATAATTGTGCTCAACCACTTGCATGCAACTGGTAAGGCATAAGGTTGACAATCTGTTTATGATGTAAAAATTGCTTAGTTTTAATAAGGTTAATAGCATTGTTAAGAAAGGATCACATCTGTGAGCCCAGTGGCATATCAGTAAACCAGATTTCTAAGAGGAGGAAAAGCCATAATTCATATGCATGCTTTACAGTTTCATTATGTAAACTGTGGCTCATTTGAAGCTATCCATGTTTTAAGAACAGGCTTGCAAAATTCTTGAATATTTAAAATTTATCTTTCAGAGCCACAATTAAGTTAGTGCCAGCTCATCTCTGGGATAGTTGCAAATAATCAGCACAGAGATGATTTACTAGTATAGCAGGTGTGTTTTGAGATGGGAAAAGTTTCTTACAAAGTATAATAATGATGGGAAGGAATCTAATGCTATTATATAAAAACCCTGGGTCCATCACATCTGCAACAACCAGGAGGCTTGACCAACCAGAAGTCAGTCCTGCAGTCAGCCCTGGGTTGCTGTGGCAACCCAACAAGACTGCAGGCAGGGTGACGACCCAGCACTGACTGCTGAGGATGCTGCTAATCAGGCACAGAGAGAAGCCTAAAGAGAGAAGCAGGGTCTAATCTGTAGCTTCTGTGGCAGCTATTGATCAGCATTTGCCTCTTTCATTCTTTTATAGCCTGGTCAGCAGCCTCACATCTATTTTTTTCCAGGCCTCCACTGGGGCTGCTGATCAGCCCTGCCTTTCTGATCAGGCCCCATTGATAGGCTCAGAGATGCTGACTGACATAGAAACAGACCAATCAGAACCAAATCTGGGTCAACTGGGAGGACTTTTTATGCTGACTGGCATAGAAACTGACCAATCAGAACCAAATTGGCCAGCAGAGGAGGACAGTTGGGGGTGATCAGGCTTGTAAGGGAGGCAGTTGGGGATGACAAGGCCAGGAGGAGAGGGCATTTGGGGTGAGATCAGGATGGCAGGGAGCAGTTAGGAGGTGATCAGGTTGACAGGCAGAAGTGATTAGGGGTAGTCAAGTGGTTAGGAGCCAGCAGTTCTGGATTGTGAGAGAGATGTCCAACAGCTGAAACTAGCAATCAGATATACCCCAAGGGATCCCAGATTGGAGAGGGTGCAGGCTGGGCTGAGGGACACCCCCCCACCCCCCTCAACCCCCCAACCCCAGTGCATGAATTCCATGAACCTTGCCTCTAGTATATACAATAAGCATGACATTCCCTGAAACAGTCTTGCAAACACAAACACAAAATAGAGTTTGGTTCAAAGGTTTATTATTTCTTTTTACAAACTAGTAAGGATGTCATTAGATCATATTGCATAGGAATTTCCCTACACAATTTCAGAATTATGATAGCTTAAAAGAGTTAGGCTAAATTGGGTGATAGCACTGGTTGTCAGTTTTAATGAACAATACAAGGTAAAAATACAGTGAGTATGCCTAATATATAGTAATAAAAATTATAGTAGGAAACCAGGTAATTTCACCATTTAAATAGTTATCTCTACCTCTAAATTCAGCTGTTTCCCTTACAAACAATACTTCTACTTTTAATTGCACTTAAAACTAAATGTGGAGATTTCTATACACTTTTGGAGTTTTTGAAATCTGATTGCCTATATTAATATAAGAATTGATAAGAAATGTAAATTATAAAGCACCTGAAAATTTGCCAATTCTATAGAAGAGAACAAAGGATTGTGATTATGAAGATTATTAGTATTTCACTGTTTACAAAGTTTTATATGAAAACTATCATCAAGAAATTAGCAAGCCAAAACAAAGATAAAAAACAGTATTTTTAATACTATCATGTGTTGACACATGCAGAACCTATTCTCCAATAGTACAAACTTTATATTAAAAATAATTAAGAAAAGATATGGGTAGTTTTGACAAGTAGTGGTTAGATTTAACATGCTCATCCATTTTTCATACTTTTGTGTTTTAAAAAGAAGGTTTTGATAGGATAGCATACAATCAGAAACATTACATAAGTATGACTTGGAGTCATATGAAGAGTTTGATTTGAAGTCAATGTAAAGTACATGAATTCAATTTGACATAACTCAGTTTGATACATTTTTAAAATAAGTTTACTATGTTTTTAATTAAATTGATATATTTTGCATTTTGAGAATATCTATACTAATAAAAGGGTAATATGCAAATTGGTCAGGATGCCTCACAGTAATGACCGAACAGCAAGCTGGGGGTAGTGAGGTACGATTAAATGACTGAACAGTAAGCTATGTGGGGTCACCAGATCAGCAAGGGGGGCAGTGAGGGGCAATCAGGCTGGCAGAAGGGGCAATTGGGGGTGACCAATCCTGTGGGGGGGGGGAAGTTATGGGCAATCAGGCAGGCAGGCAGGTAAGCAGTTAAGAGCCAGCAGTCACAGATTGGAGAGGGTGCAGGTTGGGCTGACAGGACTCCCCCCAACCTCCACCCCGTACACAAATTTCATGCACCAGGCCTCTAGTATATATATTTCTTTTCTTTTCAGTAACTCAGTGAAATCAACCTGATCTTGTAAAACAATGACTAACTAAATCAGAAAAATTGTACTGTTTTACCAGATTGCCTGAGTTGAAATCCGAGTTTCTTGCATAGGCTTTTTATTCCTTAAAGCTTATTTGTACTTCATTAACCATACCAGTAAAAAAAAGTTATAATATTTAGTGTCTATTCTATATGGTTGTAATTAAATGGATCTCTCTCTCTCTCTCTCTCTCTCTCTCTATACAAAAAATACTCTTCTAAAATTTGCTTTTCTTACTTTGTAATACTGTATAGTTCATTCATTGTTCCTGTCATCCTGATTCTTTGTATGAACTTCCAAATGATATGTATTTGATGTAAATTTTTTAAACATTCTTATGAACAATGATGGTATGATTATTATAACTTAGTTTTAATGTTCTGTGCTTCGAATTCTAATAGTTACTTATATAGCTAGAGGAAATATTTAATTTATATATATATATATATATATATTTTAAATTATCAATTAAAAGGGCATTTACTTAATGGTTAGTACTATACCTGCATTTTTAATTAAAAATTTAAATTTATAAAATATTTTAATTTACAAAAACAGATAACCACAATTTTAATTATATTAATTTGGATGTGTCTGGAATGCGGTGTGTATTCATGTTTTCCCAGTTTCATGTACATTGAGTGGACAGATTATTATGATCTCTAAATGCATAATAATCTGGCCACTCAGTGGATCCTTGGCATTGCCTTTGGTAAGAATAAAGGCCACTCAAGATGGATACTTTGGTAATAATCTTATGGATCTACATTCCTAGCAAACTGTGCTAGAATTTTGAACTGTGACTTCTAGAAGGATCCCTAGTCATTCCTTTGAATTATGGTGTCAACAATTTGGTGAAAGCCTTCTATTCAGTGGTGATATCTGCTGAGTAGTTCTGTAGAGAAAAACTAACAAACCTTCCTGGATAAAGTGTATAAGAAAAAACAAGATTGTTAAAAGATTTGTTTTTAACAAAGGTAAACAAAACACTAACAGATGAATATGTTGAAAGCAAATACAGAACCTCTTTGAGATTTCACAGGAAAAAGTTGAAACCCAACCTCAGCATGATAGCAATTATGCATAAAGAATAACACACTCTTAACTTCAGTGTAATAGTGTTTATATTTTTAGGTACAGTGTGATTTTTAACTTTGTTGGCTTGGCAATTAAAATAAAGGTAAGTGTATTATTAATTCATGATGAATAAAAAAAGCTTATATAAAAATAATAATACTAGTCAGGTTTTTAGGAATTTAAGGAAAAAAATGTGTTCATTTATTTCAAAGATTAATTACCTCCAATGAAAAGTATTGAAGAACACATTTTCTAAAGCAAAAGTAAACCTGTCTCTTAAAATATTTCAGTGTATTTGGAATACATTGATTCATTTACTCCTCAGAACTCCTAGTGAGGAAATAATTGTTGAAACACAAATCAAATTGAAATTATAAGTAATTTTATTTATGTCAACATTAAGAAGAATTTGGGAGGTGCTTATAGTTATTTGCATGCCTATTAAACATTTTAACTAATAGTATATTATAGGTTTTTTTTTAACATTAAAGAATTTTTCGATTCAATTTGAAATCTCTAATAACAGTGAATATACCCATTTAGAGTAAATTTAAGATAAATTTTGAAACATCAAATCAGCTCTTTATCATGGTTGAACTGTCTCAACAATATAGACGGGGTAAATCCTGTCTTTGATAGGAAAATATCACTTCCTGAATGAAATGAATATGACAAGGAAGACACCTGTTCTTGTCATTGATATTATAAAACTCAATCTTTGTAATTTTCTTATCAATATTTATTATTTTGATTGAGCAGTCTTTAACTCTTCAAACAGGCAACTAACTTTAGGCAATATATTACTTCATCCTTTCACTAGCATATATCATGCTTTACTTAGGAATTATAGGAAGATATGGGTAATTCTATTCCCATCCACTACTGAGAGGAGGAAAACAGAAGGAAATAGAAAGAAGAAACAGGCAGAGAAATAAATGATTAATTTTACCTACTGTTAAGTAATCTTCAAAAACAAGGGATGGTTTCTGTACCTTGAATACATAAAAAAAAAATATCAAAGGCAGAAGTTAAATCACATTCTAAGCAGAGGAAAGAGAATGTTCAGATCTATGGAGGCTACTAGAAAAGAGAGGAAAAGTGGTAAGAATAAAAATACATGAGAACATGTGTGGACTAAGCCAGAGCCATTAGGGCTGTGGAAATAGGGAATGGAGATGGTACAGTGGTAAAACTTTATAGTGGGAAAGCACATATTTTAGTTTTTAGAAAGGAAAGTGACACTTATTTTTTTTCTCTTTTTAGAAATAAACTCTGCTGTTAATGTGGAAAAGAAACAGTGGCAGAAAAAACATCAAGACAGAGAGGCCAGTTAGGAAGATGAGAGATAATTACAGATGAGACATTTCACTTTGGAACCCTACTAGAGGCTATGAAGATGAAGATAGGGATACATATAAGATATCACAGAAGTTTGTAGAAATTTTAGTAGCAACCTGATTTAGCCTTCTTTCTTTCTGTGATCCCCACTCCAATATTAATATCTAGACCCAAATTTTTACCCTTTGTGATCATAGGGAAGAAAAGAAAAATGTGGTGAAATTACATCAAATAATTATGAGAAAAACTCAAGTTAACTTTTAATTTTATAATTAGAGGCCTGGTGCATGAAATTCATACACTCTAGAGGGGGGCCACTCAGCCCAGGCCAGGCCAAGGGAACCCACTGGTGCAAGATCGGGCCAGGGAGGTTGGCCAACTAGGGAAGGGCAATTGGAGGGCTCCAGGGCATGTCCGGCCTCTCTCACTCAGTCTTGATTGGCTAGACCACACAGCAAGCTAACCTTGCACGTCATGGTGAGCGATTGAGTGGTCAGTGCACATTATAGTGAGCGATTGAGCAGCCTTAGCATATCATTAGCATATTAGGTTTTTATTATATAAGATGAATGCAATCCTGGTTCCTCTAGACCTTATATAAGGAAACTGCCAACTATTTTAATAATGTTAGCTTCAATTATTGATCAGAAAATATATGATAATTACAGATGAATCATTGAATCTATCTTTATTCCACAAATTAACCCATATCTTGAGCTTTCTTGTAAGTTACTGGTCCCCTAACAAAAATAATTTTATCCTGGCCTTTGCAATAAGATGCTGCACATATGTTATAATCTTTATTAATAGATAATCATGTAATATACTGACTAATCCAAAAATACTGAGAGCTTTAATAATTCTGAAGATTCTAGACACACTTAGATGACTCAGAATGGCCACTGAATAATGACATAATGACTGACTAAAATGAGTAACCCTAGAAATTGACAATTCTAAAAAATAAATTAGCCTGGCCATAAAGACTATCTCGCCAGCAGCCCAGGAGAACCTGGCCTTACCCACACCATTAAAGGGAAGAATGTGACTAAATTGAGATATCAAATAATATATTTTCTATGTATGAAAAATGCTTATCTATGTTTTCTCTAAGTTTAGTGGGCTGTGGTTTCATATAATTAATCCCACTGAGCACTTAGGCATCTTGTGATTTGGTGAGAACTCTGCTATTACTTTGTAATGTTTTCTCTGGCTAATGAAGGATAGATATTACTTGCTTTTTTAATTTTAACACATTTTTTTTTAGTATTCCAATCTTTTAAAAATCCAATCAGCATAGTTTATAATGTGTAATATTAATGTATCCTCTCTTTGGAACTTCATACAGACCAAACTATAAGAAATGCATTTTTTACTAAGTCACAAAAAACAACTTGGACATAATCTATTTATACTTTCTATAACTTATATTTAGTAACAAAGAATATATGTTAATTCAATATTTTTATCATTAAAATAATTATTGTATCTGAAATTAATTAGATTGTGTTTGCAATGCAATATTTAAATAAATAAATTATTTTAACTTAAAGAAAAGATTTGTGAGAATAATGAGTTACAGTAAATACTGCTAATTTACTAAATATTACAGTTAGTCTTATTCATTCATCATTCTGTTAAAGAACAACTTTTGGAAAATGTTCTACACAATTGGAATATGAAGATCAATATGTTGATGTAAAATATTTGAAACTTAGCATTTCTGACACCAAATATATATTCTATTTTAAAAAATAAGCCACAAAAAGTGTGAAATATAGGCATCATATAAAAGCATATGATGGTTTAATGTTTCTTTAAAGTTTAAACTCTCCTTAAGTTGTCATTTAAATATCTTAGTAATGGAATAATGACATAACGTTTTATCCTATCTGCCTTTATTTTCTACATTATTTTGCAACTAAGTATTTTTCATAATCTGCTCAATGTTTTATACTTCTCTACATGGTTTTATTCATGCCAGAAGAAATAAATTATACAAGGAAAAGACAACAGAGAAAGTGGAACATGAGCTTTGTCCTAAAAGGAAAATGTAACTCAAACTGTAAAAAAAAGTCTTGACTACCAGGCAAATGAGCATAGAATTGATTTAATGGATACCACAGAGTCTGTTTTCTCTTTCAGTCTAGTTGTGTGTGTGTGTGCGCGTGTGTGTGTGTGTGTCTATGTGTAAGCCCATCCATTTTATATTTCTAGGATTTGAGATCTTATTGCTTTGACGGTAATTCTAAAATTAAAAAGGAGGTTCAATCTACTAGTTAGCAGATGGATTATGAACAAGAAAACAGCAAGTGCTGCTTCTTATTTCCATTTTCATAAAATTAAGTGAAACCAGTTTTGAAAAATTATCTTATTTCTTTAAGACAAATTAAATCAATGGTTTACAGGTAAGTAGAAAATCAAGCATACCCTCTTTTCTTGCTACAAATAAAAGAAAACAAACTTGACAGCCCAGGCAATAGAAACATGGTTTTGTAAAACTGCAGCCATAGCTTCTCTGTTGATCAAACTGCAATGACTCTCAATCTGGGAGCATGCACCACCAGGATGCTTTCAGTCCTAGTTAGCAAAAACCCTCTTCTTAGATGAAATCTATCTCCTATGATCAACCATCAGGACCAAAAGGTTGATAAATCCAAACAACAGAATATTTTCTTGGCTAAATTCTTTTATGAATTAGAAAATTAGGAACATTTGAGATACAAATGTTATTTAACTTTACTTAACCTAATATATAAAAAGCCAGATAGATAACAGAACAGCAGGCTATGTAGGGCAACCAGTCCTGCAAGGGGATTAGTGAGGGATAACCAAATGACTAAACAGCAGGCTGCATGGGGTGACCAGGCCATCAGAGGGGTTAGTAAGGGATGACCAAATGACTGAACATCAGGCTGTATGGAGTGAGCAGGCCTGCAGGGGGGAAGTTGGGGGTGACCTGGCTGGTGAAAGGGGGCATGGGAGTAACCAGGCTGACAGCAGGGAAGTTGGGGGTGATCAGGTTGGCAGGAGGGGGGTCAGTTGGGGGCAATCAGGTCAGCAAGGGGGGGGGGGCATCGTAAGAGGTAACCAGGCAGGAAGGGGGCAGTTAGGGGTGACTAGGACCATAGTGGGGGGAAGTTTGGGGCAAACATGCCAGCAGGGGATGGAGTAGTTGGGGGTGACCAGACTGGCAGAGGGGGAAGCTAGAGGTAATTAGGCTGGGAGGCAGAGGTGACTAAGACTGATCAGGCTGGCAGAGGGGGCAGTTAAGGGCAATTATGCAGGCAGGCAGGTGAGCAGATAAGACCCAGTGGTCCCAGATTGTGACAGGGTTGTGTGGCTGCCAATTTAGGCCCAATCCCTGGGATCAGACTTGAACCAGCAGTCAGACATCCCCTAAGGGGTCCTGGAATGGAGAGGGTGCAGTCTGGGCTGAGGACCCCCCTCCCCCACCCCTTGCATAAATTTCATTCACCAGACCTCTAGTCTATAACCTATATAATAAAGAGGTGATATACAAATTTACTGTCATACCCTTGCAGAAGATGGCTGCCACCATGTGGTCACAAGACAGCTGGCAGGGGAGGGCAGTTGTGTGTGATCAGATCAGCAGGGGAGAGCAGCTGGGAAAAACCAGGCCAGCAGGGGAGGGAAGTTGGGAGAGATTGGGCTGGCAGGGCAGTGGTTAGGAGGTAATAAGGCTGGCAGGCAGAAATATTTAGAAGCAATCAGGCAAGCAGGCAGGTGAGCAGTTGTGAGCCAGGAGTCCCAAATTGTGATAATCAAATAATTTTAAAATATACTCTTAAGAAATGTATAAAAATTAAGAAAAAATAACTAGATTTTAAAATTTAAGAGATCATTATTATTTGTATAGTGTATACTATAGGTAGGAGACTCAGTGTGGGGGTGGGGAATGATCTTTAGGGTTTTCAACTTTCCTTTTATGTGATAAAATTTAAAGATGAAATACAAACTTCTGTGTTTACATCTGGAGTGTAAATGTAGCTCAGTATGAGCAAAGGGCATTCCATGAACTACAATTTCAAAAAGAAGGCACATGGACATTCTTTTAATTCTTATCTGCTGAGCCCGAGGGCACTGGCAGAATCCTGTTATCAGTACTGATTTCTTATCTTTATCTGTGTGCTTGGAATGAGGAACAAATAGGACCTTGACATACCCAGATCTTGATATGCTAAATCTTGTACCAAAAAATGAGGAGCTTACCCAGATCTTGATGAATAGAATCTGGGCACACCCAAAACTCCCTTTGACCTTAAAATCCCCTTTGGGAACCAATAAATATGCTGTGTTGTCTATAGTGAGTGTGACTGTCTCTCCATCAGAGAAATGGAGCCCACCTAGCACCCAGATTTATGAATCTATTTCTGCCTCTTGTCTCTTTCTTTCTCTAATTTCTTAATCCCCAGCTCCTCCCCTCAGGAACCTGTCGTTTTCCATGTGGGAAGCAGAAAACAGAGAAAATGCCCACCGCTTGGTGCCGGAACAGGGACCTGAGTACAGAGGGAAAATATGTGAAGGGGTCGCTTCCAGGACATGTGTACAGATTAAGGTAAGTTTTGGGGAAGTGTATTGTGTATTGTGAATTGTGAATTCACTTGAACTAACTACCGTGTTTCCCCCAAAATAAGACATCTTTACAGGTTTCCTTCTGAGTGAAAATAAGACTTACTTACAGGTTTCCTTCTGCGTGAAATATAAGGCATCCTCCCTAGGCTTAACATGAGAGTTTTGGTCCACTGATTCTGAAAGAAATGGAGTCACAAGAAATTCATCAGGAAATTCAGGAATTGGATTGTTATAATGATGTTCCAGAAGACGATGACATGATTGTCATTGAATAAATGACTAAATTCTTGATACTGTAGGATTCACAGTTTTTCTGGTTTGTGTTGACAACTATCGTACTACTGTACTGTATACAGGTAATAAATTGCCTTTATTTTCATTTAACGATAAATGTGTACCTTATTCTTCTTCATGAAAAAATAAGTCATTCCCTGAAAATAAGACCTAGCACATCTTTGGGAACAAAAATTAATATAAGACACTGTCTTATTTTTGGGAAAACAGGGTAGGTGTAAAACATAGGGTAATCCTTATAAGTTAAGACTGTGCTCAATGTTCATAGATGATTTGTTAAGTGTAGTCAAATTCTTGATTTCTTTAAGTTTTGTTGATGAAACCTGGGAAAAACTTAGAAAGTAGTTGCATGACCAATACTCAGCAGAAAGTCCAGAGAAAATTCCTATTTTAATTGGTGATGATCTTGATTCAGCACAGGAAAATTTAAGAATGTCTAAGTGAAGTGCAGCCATGGATTTACAGCCTGGAGTGGAAGGGTGCAAATTTTTAAGAATACCATCTGCATCACCTCCGCCTCCACGTCTAAACTACTTGTAACCAGGTAGAAAGGATTAAATAAATTTTTCAGCAATTGCCAATAATTCTTTATCTTAAAATCTTTTTTCTTTCCTTAAAAATAAAAATTGAAAAATTAATAAAAAATAAAAAGTAGATGCCAGACCATCCCTGAAACTTCCCCTGAAGTAAGTAGGTTGTGGGGAAAAGGAAGACACTTGGCAATCCAATATGGCGCCACTCCCTAAGAAAGCCACTATAAGAGGCCTCATATTCGCCATCTTTTCTTTTTCCAGCTAATGACTTAAAGCTTTTACAAATTCATAAATGCATCTGGGATTTCTGTGCTCATGTCAATTGAAAAGGCCAGTTAAAAAACAAGTGCACATAGTTTTTGAGCTGGGCTTGACTCTTTTCTGTGTACAGAATTAAAAACTCTACATTTTTTAGCTTTAAAGAGGGCAAATATGAACTGGGAAAGAAATACAAGCTAGTTTCCCAAGGCATTTTAAGCAGCCCTTTTGAAATTCCAATCCTGAGGCAGGTAACCAACATGAAGTAGATAGCAAGGTTACATATGAATGGCTGAGAGTTTGCCTCTTTGATTGTTCCAACAGAAAATTTGTGACTTTTTTAAAAGCAGCTGTGCCAGACCTATTGGCTGGAAACTTTTAAAAGAACTTGGAAGTCTACTAAAAAAAATGATAAAAACTTAAATCTAAATGTATTGAGTTGTTGTAGCACTGAAATGTTTATCTGTGTATGACTTGTAAGAAGTCTAGATGATGTTAGTTAATATATTAATTGGATATGTCTTTTATTTGAAATGTATCCTTAAAAATGTAAAAGTATTATTGATTTGAGAAAATGCTAACACTTTGATTTGCTACCAGAAAAAATTAAAGTTCTGAAATTTAAAGTTTTTTTTCTTGCCATGAAAACATTTTTTAATGGAGGAAGGGGTGGCACCCCCCCCCCCCCCCCAGTGTAAGGTAGGCAAGTTCCCTCCTTCAGCCATTTTTAAAGAATGTGTTCATTTGCATTAAAATGGCTAAAGGTGGCTCCTTTGAAATCAGCTTTCAGCAAGTAACCAATTTTTAAGGACACTTTTACATGTGAATACCTACAAGTTTGCTTTTTAAAGTTAATTATTAGATTTTAAAATTTATTCTTAAAAATATAAAAGTTTATTAATAAAGAACGGCTAAATATTTGACTTAAAAGCTCTGAGAAAGTTTAAGGTTCAGATTGAATTGAGAGAAGTTAAATAATTGTGGTAACTTAATGCCTAAAGTATAACTTGTTTTTGAGAAAATAAACTGTGCTTTCTTTTAAATAATTAGGAATTCAAAATAATTTACTTTTTGGTAAATTATTTTCTTTCTTTTTTAAAAGAAAGAAAAAAAGTTCATTGATCCAGTTTAAATGTAACTGACATTTCTTTAAGATAATTTAAGTATATAATATTTAAATCATATATATATAAATATATATTGTATAATATATATTAGATCTTTCCAAGTATATTTCAAGATTCTGATGGTGACTTTTAGACATTTCAAGGGCCCTGAAATGTTAAAAAGTCTGTTCTCTTATAAGAAATATTTTTCAATTACACAGATTGATACTTGAGATAACATCGAAAGCTTTATCAAATAAAAATTAATTAATATATTTTACTTATATACCATATTTTAAATGTTATGAAAGTTTTTGTCTGTAAGCAAGGCAAAAACAATATATTTCTTTTATTAAAAATTAAAAAACAATTTAATTTCAGAATAATTTTCAGGTGATAAAGTTTCATTTAAGAATCTTTATGGCCTGAAAATTATTCTGAAATTAAATAAAAAGATTTCCTTCAAATGTTGTAAGGATTGTAATTGAAATCCTATATACTTGGCCTCTTAAACAGGGCAAAACAAAGTAACTAAATAATTGATTGCCACTTTTGAAATTGAATTATCATGGTCTAGAGCAAAGAATATCCTTACATGATATTATTCCACAATGTCATTATAATTTTTGATATTTTACAATAGCATATTGTACAATTATTCCAAAAAAACTTAAGAATCTATTTTTTTGATAGTTTGGCAACAATTTAAAAGGCACATGAAAGGAATTAATTTCTTCCACTGTGTGGAAGGCCCCTTGGGAAGGCACTTACTTAAGCATTCTATATTGGCCCATCTTGCCCTTTTTGCCAAGAGGGACCTTCTTCTCACAATTCAATTGCCCACAACTGTTACTTGAGTTTTCAGTTCTTGCTGAGGTTGAAGCCTCATGGTAGATGTTACCATGGATCTGTCTCTCACACAATGGTGTGAGCTGGGCCCTCCCTAGAGAAGAAACCTGGGTTCCCCAAGATATGTGATCAATGCCAAGGCCCTGGCACCAAGCGAGGGGATCCCAAGACAGGTACTGGGCATGGAGGCCATATGGGCATAGGCTAGCAAGGAGACAGAACTGAACCTCTCATCACCCTGCATGGCCCTGGAGGATGGCTGGTTGGTCAATGAAGGGTAAAATTTCTCAAGGGAGGGGCAAGCTATGCCACACACAGACACAGGGGGCCATCAGAAGGGAACTTGGGGATCAACAGAGGTGGGGCACAGATCCTCATCCCCCTCCCAGCCAACATTACAGGGGCTTGAACCTGTGCCCCTTCTGAAGGAGGTCTCCTGCCCCATGGCTGCTTCTCACTTCCCATGCCCAGCTCAGATTGGGACCCAAGCAACAAACAGACTTGGCCCAGCTCAGATTGAGATCCAGCTACTGAAAGACCCCCAGAGGGAGACCCTCACTCTGTCCCACGGATCGACGGCGACCCCAATCAACCGCAGGAGGCGTCACTTGATGCAAACAGCAAGAGGCTTTATTCCAGTGCGCTGGGACTCAACTCATAACTCACTCAGGAGCAGAGGAGTCGAGCCCGGAGAAGAAAATCTCACAAGCTCAGAAAGGGAAAAACCACACATTGGGAGGGGTCACACACGGAGGGGGAAGAAGGGAACTAAGCTGCTAGGGAATTCCAAAGGGATTTGGGCTCCTTGATAACATGTTTTATAACAAGGCTTAAACTTAGTCAACAGTCCCATCTGGTAATCTCATATCCTGTTTTTCTTAACTATTAGAGCCCTGTTTTTTTTTTTTTTTTTGTTTTTTTTTTGTTTTTGTTTTTGTTTTTTTCCTTTGCTTTTTTTTTTTATTTCATTTTACATATTTTATTGATTTTTTTTTTGCCTCCCTCCTTCCCTCCCACGTATCCCCTCCCTCCCCAGAGTTTTATGTCCATTGGTTGTACTTATATGCATGTATACAAGTCCTTGGGTTGATTTATTGTCTCCCCCAGACCCTCCTCCACTCCCCGTTGTAATTTGACAATCTGCTTGTTGCTTTACTGTCTCTATATCTATCTTTTGGTTCATCAGTTTATAATGATCTTTATTATCCACAAATGAGTGGGGTCATGTGGTGTTTCTCTTTCATTGATTGGCTTATTTCACTCAGCATGATGTTCTCCAATTCCATCCAGGTTGCTGCAAATGATGAGAATTCCTTCTTTTTTATGGCAGCATAGTATTCCATTGTGTAGATGTACCAAAGTTTTTGGATCCAATCATCAGCTGACGGGCACCTCGGCTGTTTCCAGATTCTGGCTATTGTAGATTGTGCTGCTATGAACATAGGGGTGCATATATCCTTTCTGATTGGTGTTTCTAGTTTCTTGGGATATATTCCTAGAAGTGGGATTACTGGGTCAAATGGGAGTTCCATTCTCAGTTTTTTGAGGAAACTCCACACTGTTCTCCACAGTGGTTGCACCAGTCTGCATTCCCACCAGCAGTGCACGAGGGTTCCTTTTTCTCCGCAACCTCGCCAACACTTGTCGTTTGTTGATTTGTTGATGTTGGCCATTCTGACAGGTGTGAGATGATACCGCATTGTTGTTTTGATTTGCATCTCTCGGATAATTAGTGACTTTGAGCATGTTTTCATGTGCCTTTTGGCCTTCTTTCTGTCTTCTTTTGTAAATATTCTATTTAGGTCCATTGCCCATTTTTTAATTGGATCATTCATCTTCCTTTTATTTAGTTGTATCAGCTGTCTGTAGATGTTGGAGATTAAACCTTTATCCGTAGTATTATTTGCAAATATATTCTCCCATACTGTGGGCTTTCTTGTTGTTTTGTTGATGATTTCTTTTGCTGTAAAAAAACTTTTTATTTTGATGTAGTCCCATTTGTTTATTTTCTCTTTAGCTTCTATTGCCCTAGGGGCAGTATCAGTGAAGAAGTTCTTTTGGCATACGTCTGAGATTTTGCTGCCTGCGGATGCTTCTAGTATTTTTATGGTTTCCCGTCTGATGTTTAAGTCCTGTATCCATTTTGAGTTTATTTTTGTGTATGGTGTAAGTTGGTGATCTAGTTTCATTCTTTTGCATGTGTCTGCCCAATTTTCCCAACACCATTTATTGAAGAAACTGTCTTGACTCCATTGTATATTCGTGCCTCCTTTGTCAAATATTAATTGAGCATAGTGATTTGGGTTGATATCTGGGTTCTCGATTCTATTCCATTGATCTATATGTCTGTTTTTGTGCCAGTACCAGGCTGTTTTGAGAACAGTGGCTTTGTAATGCAGTTTGAAGTCTGGTATTGAGATCCCTCCTACTTTACCCTTCTTTCTCAGGATTGCTGTGGCTATTCAGGGTCTTTTATTGTTCCAAATGAACTTTTGGAGAGTTCTTTCTAGGTCGGTGAAATATGCCGTTGGTATTTTAATGGGGAGTGCATTGAACCTATAGATTGCTTTAGGAAGTATGGACATTTTGATGATGTTGATTCTACCGATCCATGAACATGGTATATTCTTCCATCTCTTTACATCTTCCTCTATCTCTTTTTTCAGTGTCATGTAGTTTTCTGCATATAGGTCCTTTACTTCCTTAGTTAAATTTATTCCTAGGTATCTTAATTTTTTTGGTGCGATGGTAAATGGAATTGCTTTTTTAATCTCTGTTTCTATAGTTTCGCTGTTGGTGTATAGAAATGCCGTGGATTTCTTGGCATTAATTTTGTATCCTGCTACATTGCCAAATTCATTTATTAAGTCAATTAGATTTTTAATGGAGTCTTTTGGGTTTTTTATGTATAATATCATATCATCTGCAAATAAGGATAACTTTACTACTTCTTTTCCAATTTGGATGCCTTTTATTTCCTCCTCTTGTCTAATTGCAATGGCTAGTACTTCCAGTACTATGTCAAACAGGAGTGGCGAGAGTGGGCATCCCTGTCTTGTTCCTGTTCTTAGAGGGAATGGTTTTAGTTTTTGCCCATTGAGTATAATGTTGGCTGTGGGTTTATCATATATAGCTTTTATTATGTTGAGGTATGATCCTTGTACTCCCACCTTGTTGAGAGTTTTTATCAGGAAAGGGTGTTGGATTTTATCAAATGCTTTTTCTGCATCTATTGATATGACTATATGATTTTTATCTTTCAGTTTGTTTATGTGATGTATCACATTTATTGATTTGCGGATATTGTACCATCCTTGCATTCCTGGAATAAATCCTACTTGGTCATGGTGTATGATCTTTGTGATGTTCATCTGGAGTCTATTTGCTAGAATTTTGTTGAGGATTTTGGCATCTATGTTCATGAGGGATATTGGCCTGTAATTCTCTTTCATTGAGTTGTCTTTATCTGGTTTTGGTATTAGGGTGATGCTGGCTTCATAGAAGGAGTTTGGAAGTGTTCCTTCCTCTTGGATTTTTTGGAATAGTCTGAGGAGGAAAGGTTTTAGTTCTTCCTTGAATGTTTGGTAAAACTCTCCTGTGAAGCCATCAGGCCCTGGGCTTTTGTTTGCTGGAAGCTTTTTGATGACTGTTTCAATTTCTTCCCAAGTCACTGGTCTATTGAGATTTTTAGATTCTTCCTGATTGAGTTTTGGAAGGTTGTATTTTTCTAGGAATATGTCCATTTCGTCCAGGTTGTTCAGTTTGTTGGAATAGAGTTGTTCGTAGTATTTTGTAACAATCTGTTGTATTTCGGTGGGGTCTGTTGTTATTTCACCCCTTTCATTTCTGATTTTGTTTATTTGGGTCCTCTCTCTTTGTTTCTTGGTTAGCCTGGCTAGAGGTTCATCTATCTTGTTTATTCTTTCAAAAAACCAGCTCTTGGTTTTGTTGATCTTATGTATTGTTTTTTTGGTCTCTATGTCGTTTATCTGTGCTCTGATTTTTGTTATTTCCTTCCTTCTGCTTACACTGGGCTTTTCTTGTTGCTCCTTTTCTAATTCTTTGAGTTGTAGAGTTAGATCATCTGTTAACCTTTTTTCTAGTTTTTTGCAATAGGCTTGTAAGGATATGAACTTCCCTCTCAAAACTGCTTTTGCTGTGTCCCATAGATTTTGGATTGTTGTGTTTTCATTGTCATTTGTTGCCAGGATGTTTTTAATTTCTTCCTTGATTTCTCTGGTAACCCAGTCCTTGTTTAATAGCATGCTGTTTAATCTCCATGTGTTTGATTTCTTTGGATTATTTTTATTGTAGTTAATTTCCAGTTTTATGCCATTATGGTCTGAGAAGATACTTGATACGATTTCTATCTTCTTGAATTTGAAGAGACTTTGCCTATGTCCCAAAATGTGGTCTATCTTTGAGAATGTCCCATGTGCACTTGAGAAGAATGTATATTCTGCGGCTTTGGGGTGGAGTGTTCTGAAGATGTCAATTAATTCCATCTGGTCTAGTGAGTCATTTAGGATTGATATTTCTTTGCTGATTTTTTGTTTAGATGATTTGTCGAAGGGTGACAGAGGGGTATTAAAATCTCCTAATATGATTGTATTGCTATGAATCTCTCCCTTAATGTCCTCCAGCAGTTTTTTTTTATGTATTTGGTTACTCCTGTATTGGGTGCATATATATTTACCAGGGTAATTTCTTCTTGTTGGATTGTTCCCTTTAGTATTATGAAGTGGCCTTCATTATCTCTTATTATGTCCTTCAATCTGAGATCTAATTTGTCAGATATAAGTATTGCTACCCCAGCTTTTTTTTCATTTCCATTTGCCTGGAAAACTTTTTTCGATCCCTTCACCCTCAGTCTGTGTGCATCTTTTTTTCTGAGGTGGGTTTCTTGTAGACAACAGATGTATGGGTCTTGTTTTCTTATCCAATCTGTTACCCTATGTCTTTTTATTGGAGCATTTAAACCATTTACATTTAAAGTTATTAATGATAGGTACTCATTTGACGCCATTTTTAATCTATACCCATGTTCCTTCTTCACTTAATATTTCTTTATTTTTACAGTAGACCCCTTAGCATTTCTTGCATTGCTGGTTTGGTGGAGATAAATTCCTTCAGTCTTTTTTTGTCTGTGAAGCTCCTGATTTCCCCTTCAATTTTGATTGATAGCCTTGCTGGGTACAGTATTCTTGGATTCAGACCCTTTCTTTGCATGACTTTGTATATTTCATCCCATTCCCTTCTGGCCTGATAAGTTTCCGTTGAGAAATCAGTTGCTAGTCTGATGGGGGTTCCTTTGTATGTAACTTTCTGTCTCTCTCTGGCTGCTTTTAAGATTCTTACTTTGTCGTTGTTGTTTGCCAATTTAATTATAATATGCCTTGGAGTCTGTTTTCTGGGATTCATTTTGCTTGGGACTCTGCGAGCATCTTGGATTTGTGTGGGTTTTTTCTTCTCTATTTCAGGAAAGTTTTCTGTCATTATTTCTTGAAATACTTTTTCCATGTCTACCTCAGTTTCCTTTCCTTCTGGAACCCCTATTATTCGAATATTGTTTTGTTTTGTATTGTCCCAAAGCTCCCGTAGGCTCTCCTCCTGCTTTTTAATCTTTTTTTCTAGAAGTTGCTCTACTTGGGTATATTTTTCCATCTTATCTTCTAGCTCACTGATGCGGTCCTCTGCTTCATCTAGTCTACTCTTGATGCTTTCTATTGAGTTCTTCATGGTAGCGATGTCATTTTTCATTTCCTCTTGGTTCTTCTTCAATTCCTCATGGTTCTTCTTCAATTCCTCGTGGTTCTTCCTCATTTCTTCTTGGTTATTGTCAAATTTCTCTTCCATTCTTTTTAGCCATCCTATGATCATTATTCTGAATTCTTGCTCTGGTAGGCTGGTTGCCTCTGACTCTACTTCCTTTTCTGGTGATGCCTGCTTTTCTTTTATGTGCAGACTATGTTTTTGTCTCCCCATGGCCTCTCTTTTCAGGGTGTCTGGTTATGTGGTGTTCCTTCTCCTGCGTTGATTTAAAGGTACAATATACAACACTACCAGGTACAACACAAGAGGCACTTAACAGGAATGTATTTACAATATTAATAACCTCAAATAAAGGTGACCACTAGAGAAAGGCAACTTAGGGGTTAGGGGAGAAGGAAGAAAGGTAAAAATAAAATAAAGAAAATTTTTTATAAAATTAAAATTTAAAAAAAAATTAAGAAAATAAAATAAAATAAAGAAGGATAAAGAGATAGAAAGAGAAGAAAAAAAGTAATGACAAAATAAAGTTGGAAAACAGGGAAAAAAAGAAAGGAGAGAGACAGAGAGAGAGAAAGAAAGGGAGAGAAGAAGCAAACTAAAAGAGAAATGGGAAACAAACTATATATATGTGGAGAAAATTGCCATAGAACAACTACTGAACCCAGCCAATGCCAGTAACAATACTTGGAGATTAATACAAACTACAATATCCACTATTATTAAGTAAGGCTATGATATACAGAAGTAATAGAAACAAATAAAAACAGAGGATTTTAAAAAAAAATACAATGCAACAATAACAACACAGGAATAAGCATAACCATTTCACTAAAAAGCATAAAAATTCACAATAATCAACCCTCACACAAACAATGCGCAAAGGATAGAGGGGAGAACAGTTTTTTTTTTTTTTTTTTTAAACTAGTTAATATAGTACAGAAATTGGTATTTATACACTTGGATCAGGGGTTGGAACTTAGGTCTATACGTATAGTGAGAGCTTTAGCAAGGGGTATACAGAAAGAATAGAGGAAAATCTAGAGCCGGAAAGGGATAGGATAAACCGTCAACTAAAAGGGTAAAGTTTAGTAAGAGAGTGATGGTGTAAAGGTCAAGTTGAGATAGGGTTGAATGATGCTATAGTAGTGATTAAAATAGAATGGAGGTTATTCCCAATGTAAAATACAGAAAAAAAAAAAATGGTACTGGAGAGGAAACAAACAGACAAACAAACAAACAAACAAGAAAAAACAAAGAACAAAAAAAAAAAAAAAAAAAAAGGAAAGAAACAAAAATTGCAAAATAGCAGTAGTAATAGTGATGATAGAGATTGAAAAATGTAATAATTGAAAAGGTAAAATGAAGTAAGGAAAAAAATAGAAAAAATTTTTCTTAAGTAAATGCTATAAAAAGTGAAAATTAAAGATGTAAAAAATGAAAATAAAATAAAGAATAGTAAAATTAGCATAAAAATGTCCAGTAGTGGTCATTCACTTCCTCTGTTAATGTATTTGGCCCTCCTGATACTCGGACCAGACAGTCTTGCAGTCCCCAGCATTCCACTGCACCTCAGTTTTGTAAGGTAAATCTTAATTTTAAGCAGGTTATATCTTAGTTATTTGTGTCCGTTTATTTTTGATTAATTAAAAGAAAAAAGAAAGAAAAAAAAAAAAAAAAGAAAAAAGAAGAGAAAAAAAAAAAAAAAAGGCAGTTTGTAATTTGGCTCTTAGGTGTCAGTGTTTCCGGTTTGACCTCCCAGTCTTTTTGGTTGCTCTGGCCTTCTTTCTCTATGGCTCTAGCTGGCTCCAGGACTATGTCTTCTGGCTCCAATCCCTTGTTTCCAGAAGGCAAATTCCCCCTACAATTTCCCCGGCTATGCCCAACTGGGCAGTTCTTCTCTAGTATTCAGAAGCAAGGGGATGAATGGGAACCGGTGCCAAGGTGTCCAGATGTTCCGCCCTTGGCGGGACAGCCGCGATTCTTAACACTCTGTCCCGTGTCCCCTGGCGTTTTAAAAAAAAAGCCCCTCTTCTGGGGGGGATTACTTCAAACCCAGCACTAGGTGTCGCTGCAGCCTTCTCTGGGCTCCGCTCCGCCTCCGCGGGCGGTAGTTTGCGCACCCGTCTACCGTGGAGGCAGGGCTGGAGCTCCCCGGCTACCGTAGCGGAGGCGGGGCCGGAGCTCCCCGGCTACTGTAGGGGAGGCGGGGCCGGAGCTCGCCGCTGCGGAACCCAGATCCCTTAGGCTATCCCCGCAAACTCTGACCTTTCCGTGGGTGACTGAAGATCTCCCCGGAATCCACGTGTCTGCGCAGCTCTGGGAGTCTCAGCTGCTCGATGGACCTCCGGGCTGTGCATTTTCCACGCCTCAGAGAAGCTTTTTCCTTCCTGGCAAGACAATGCAGCCCTTCCTCCACGCCCGCAGCCCACCGCTCGCTGCCTCCGCCGCTGCTGCCGCAGCCGTCCTGGCCGCTTGGTCAGGAAATCCTGTCCAGCGGACTCTCCCTTACCCTCCTTGAGAACTCCGCTGTCCCTTAGCTGCCAAATAACACTCCCTGAGTGACTCAGAAGCCCCCTTTATCCGTTCTGGGACCAGAGTCAGAACAGGTCCGACTGTTCGGTCGCCATCTTCAAGCTCCGCCCCCTATTAGAGCCCTGTTTTGCTCTGTTAGCTCTTTGCTCGGGGCTATTCCTGGAACAGTCTTAAAGGTTATGTTCCCATCACTGGCGGGGGACCTTAGGGGGTTGAGATAAAACAGACGTTTTTTAGACATTTTATTCTTTCACTACAAAGAGAGACATGGCCCAGGTAAGATTGAAACCCAGGCAACGGAGAAGTGCTTGATGGCAGCTACCCTATATCTAAATCTAGCCTAAACACCAGGAATGCTTGGAACTTTCTCAAGGATGTGTATAATCCTTTCCAATAATATTTACAGGGTAAATTAAGATTGTTGTTAAAGTACTAAATTTGACAGTAAAATAGTCAAGTTTTCAGATTAATTTAAATTGGAAAAATGAAATAAGTGAATATTCAAGAAAATTTAATTGTACAAAAGGCTGTTCCTAAAGTATTAACCAAAATTTCTATTGGTAGTTCATTTCATGGTAAAATTGCGTAACATGCAATTAACCCAAAAGTAATCATATTTTTATGCAAAAATTAAAATGTAAAGTTATCAAAACTGCATTATAAAAAATTTACAAAAGCCTCCTAATAATTAAATAAAAAGGGAGAGTAGAATAATATCCTATAAGAAATATTATATAAGTAAATTAATCAGGACTTAATTGATTTAAAAATCTTTGCTTTAAAAAAATCTTACTCAAAAATTAATTTCCATTTTTAATGCTAACTGCAACACACACATGATATCGAAATAAGCCAAAGGAAAATCAGTTGGTTAAAAATCAAAAGGATCTCAAGTCTAATTTATAGAAATGATTTCTTTATTAACTTTTGGTTGAGAACATGTTTATATTTCCAGAAAACTCCAAGACTGTATAGATTCCTGCAAAAATGGATCCCAGAGTGGACCTGATAGAATTGTTCCAGACACAGAATAAGCAGTGGCCCACAAGAACACAGGAGAAATAGTCCAGAAATAAAAATAGTGAGGATGCCTTGCCATGATAGCAGTCAGCACCTGTGCATGGCTGCAGGTTGTCCATACCAAAGGCAAGGAAAGTCCCTGTGCATGCACTTCTAGACCATGAGTGCACACCCTTCTGCATAGAAATCAAAATGTTTAATGTTTAATATTTTTACTGAGACACTGACGTGTGGTCTTGTTTTATTTCTAACACAGGGAATGGTATTAACTGCCACATTAAAGGAGTTATTATACCTCAATGTTATGAATGGATCCAGTTCTAAAAATTCTGGATCTACTGTAGTTTTGGGGACAAATGTCTTTCAAACATCTTATATTTCAGTAGAAATACAAGCTCTTATTGATATCTTAACATATTTTATTGCAGAGCCCTATTATTAATGTTTAAATTTTATTTTAATTAGTAAAAAAGTGTAAGACGTAGAAAGCTGCCCGAAGGCAAATGGACATTCTTTTAATTCTTATCAGCTGAGCCTGAGGGCACTGGCAGAATCCTGTTATCAGTACTGATTTCTTATCTTTATCTGTGTGCTTGGAATGAGGAACAAATAGGACCTTGACTTACCCAGATCTTGATATGCTAAATCTTGTTCAAAAAAATGAGGAGCTTACCCAGATCTTGATGAATAGAATCTGGGCACACCCGAAATTCCTTTTGACCTTAAAATCCTCTTTGGAAACCAATAAATATGCTGTGTTGTCTGTAGTGGGAGTGACTGTCTCTCCATCAGAGAGATGGAGCCCACCTAGCTCCTAGCTTTATGAATCTATTTCTGCCTCTTGTCTCTTTCTTTCTCTAATTTCTTAATCCCCAGCTCCTCCCCTCAGGAACCTGTCGTTTTCCATGTGGGAAGCAGGAAACAGAGAAAATGCTCACCTCAATTTACAATTCCAGAAATAGCAAGTTGTTAAATATATATTTAAAATGAGGTTTAAATCATAGGGATTTAGGGTTTTAAGTCATCTAGTGTATATTTATTAGAAGTTTTTGCTTTATCCTTGATAAGATTTTGATGCACAAATTTTTGACTTTGGAGGAAGAAATACCAAGCTCTGTGCTTCTAAAATTCTTTGGTTTGATGGGGTCTTATATTTGCATGTTTAGCTCAAAATAGCTAACATTTTATTAGATGGCTGGAAGACACTTTCAGCAGTGCTGTCTTGCAAAACCATAACGGGCTTTTTCATTGAGAAGTTAGAAAGTTATGGGAACGTCCATGTCATGGCATAGGAATTGTGTTATCCCTGTTGTAAGACTTTTATTTTCAGAAAAGTGATATTGTAACTAATCACAAGTTTAATGTAAACAGGTTTTATTCCAAATAATTTTTGAAATTGTAATGTAAACATAAAAAATAGGTTTGGCAGCCCTAGCTGGTTTGACTCAGTGGGTAGAGCATCAGCCTGCAGACTGAATGATTCTGGGATTAATTCTAGGCAAGAGCATGTAGTTCAGTTGTAGGCTCAATCCCCAGCCCTGGTCAGGATGCAAGTAGGAGGCAATCAATTGAAATGTTTCTCTCACGTCTATATTTCTCTCTCTGTCTCTCCTCATCCCTTCCACTCTCTCAAAATATCAATGGAAAATATTCTCAGGTGAGGATTAAACAAAATTAGTAGTAAGGTGCTTATTGGATTAAAAAAGTAAATATCGAAAAATGTCTTTTAATGTTTGTATCATCAAATATAGACACAGACACATTAGAATGTAGCATCTTGTCTCTGGGCAAATGTAGCATAATTTTTGCTACCTCACTCTACATTTTAAAAAGGCACCATGAATTTAATTTATGTCTGCATACACTAAGAAATTGATTTTTCTATTGATATTATCTTGAGGTTTAGTTTCTAATCATGTAAGTCACATAGCTGAGGCAAAGTAAACTTTAGATTTCCTTTACAGACATTATTAAAATTGATACTTTAAGCTGTCACACTAAAGATATCAATTTGGAATGAGGATTTAAATAGTGGTATAATTATGAAATGTGTAATCAAATCATATAGAGAGCCAGGAAAATCAAATCATATAGAGAGCCAGATAAAAAATTGAGCCCTGGTCTGTGGGGCTCAGTTGGTTGGAGCTTCATCCTGCACACACAAAGGTCATGGGTTTGATTCCCTGTAAGAGCCCACATCCATATTGTGGGTTCCATCAACCTTTGGAGCACATGTGGGAGACAACTAATGATGTTTCACTCTCACATCCATGGTTCTCTCTTCCCACTCTACCTTTAAAAATCAATAAAAAAAAGTCTGAGAATTAATTTTTTTGAAAAAGCTAACACAAAAATAATAATTATTTTCAGAATTTATAGCTTGATATTTCTATCATTATTTGTCTCATTTTATGTTGATATCTGTTACGAGTCACTGTGTTTTCTTCAAATTTGTGATTTTGTGGCAACTCTATAAATCAGATACTCTGATGCTGTAGTTCCCAGATCATGCAAAGTAACTGGAAGTCTTTTTATTTATTCTATAAAAAATAAGTTTTCAAATTTCATTTAATATAATAAAATGCTAATCACTTCATGTGTTTTCATCCCAAACTCTTATAATTGTTTTAAGCTCCTTACAAAATCTCTCAGTATAAATTATGCTTTGAATTTTCTTAAAATATATTTTGGACTTAATTTTGAAATAGTTTAGAAAAAGAATAAGATTATGAGATTTTATGTAAAAGTTAGAATTTAATATTGCAGTGCAACTCAATTAAAATAAATGTTTTGTATATAAATTCCATTGAATTATTTGTTTCATATGCATATTTAACAGTATCAAAACATATTTAAAGCCTGAAATTGTTTTTACACACACACACACACACACACACATACACACACACTACACATACTTTAAAAGTATTCAGTTGAATAAAATAAAATTGACAATACTTGTTAAGATATAAGCTAAATATTTATCTAAATTTTTATTTTAAAAAACTAATTACTATGGCATATTTTACAGATTTAAAACAGATATTACAAAAAAAAGACATTGAATAGCTGCAGCAATCTTGAGAAAGGAGAACAACGTTGCAGGGATCACAATACGATATATCAAATTATACTACAAAGCCATTGTAATCAAAAGAGCCTGGTACTGGCACAAGAACAGGCATAAATATCAATAAAACAGAACAGAGAAACCAGAAATCAACCCAAGCCATTATGCTCAGTTAATATTTGATAGAGGAGGCATTCAATGGAGTAAAGGTGGTTTCTTCAATAAATGGTGTTGAGATAATTGGATAGATATATGCAAAAAAAAAAAAAATGAAACTAGATGACCAAGTCTTATAAAAGATTTAAATGTAAGTCATGAAACCATAAAAATCATAGAAGAAAACATAGGGAATAAAATCTTAGACATTTCACATGGCAAAATTTTCACTAATATAATACAATGCCTAGGACAAGAGAAACAAAGAGAAAAATAAACAAATATGACTACATAAAAATATAAAGCTTCTGCACAGCAAAAGAAACCAGCATCAAAATGAAAAGGAAGCCCACTGTAAGGGAGAACATATTTGTCAATGATCTATAGATATAAAAGCCTTATCTTTAAGACCAGATGACTGGACAACCAACCAGTAGCTATGATGCTCACTAACCACCAGGGTACAGATGCACAATGCAGGAAATGCTCCCTGATGGTCAGTGAGCTCCCACAATCAATCTCCTGCAGTCAGCCAAACTCCAACAGTCCCTCCACCCAGTCAGCTGTCCCAGTTCAGTCCCAATTGCCAGTCAGGCTGAGGGACCCCACCCATGCACAAATTCATTAATCAGGCCTCTAGTATATTTGATAAGGGGTTATATGTACACATATAATACCTTAATAAAAAATGAAAAGAAATAATTTCCAAAATATATAAAATACTCATACAATTCAACAAAAGGAAAACAAAAATAAATAAGTAAAATAAATAACTACTGAACTAAACTTTTTATATTTTATATTTACTCATATATAAATAAATCACACAATATATTTTTTGAGGTTTTATTAAAATAATATCACTTTGTAGTAGCAATTTATATGTTATAGTAAACATAATATTTTAATGCTAATAAAAAATAAAATAAGTTGTTATTAGGTATCAACTCTTCTACCTCAAATAGAAAATTTTAAGTAATTAAGCTTGAATATTTAAAGCAGGAACTCATTTTTATCAGTCAAACATAATTTTTATTTTGCTTTTTTGAGAAATTATCTAAATATTCAATCATTCAGAAATAAAGATTATAATTAAAACAGTATGCAATTTAGTGTTAATCAGAAATTATATGATGTACTGTGGCAGATAAAAAGATTCAAATAAGTTCCAAATAACAGAAAAACATATAAATTGACTGTACCTCTGCAATGCCCATAGCCAATCAGAGTGAGTATGCAAATTAGAAGGCCAAAGATGGCGGCCACCTAGCTGTTCCAGGAGGGAGTGGCCAGGTGGGGCAAGATGCCTGCTGTGAGAGGGAGGGTGGCGGGACATAGAGATCTATAGGAGCAGAGTGCAGCAGTGAAGACTAAGATGGCAGACTCTGGCCAAGCAAAGGCCTGGGTCCTTGGTGCTGGAGGAAAACCAGTGCTGGAAGCCAAGAGAAGGAAGGCCTATTGCATGAATCTCTTCATGCAATGGGCCTCTAGTCTTTTAATAAAGGCCATTTTTCTTGGTAGGAAAAGATTGCTAATTGTAAAAAGAAACCGTTTAAACTAATATGATGAGGGGTGCATGTAAAAATTAATATTATGCTTTAATGTTCTCTCTAGTGAGTAGCCTAGGTTGATTTATTCATTTAGGTAATTATGTTCAGCAATATTAGTAATTCACTGTTAAATTGAATTTGGAGAACACACAATAAATTGAAACTGTAATCATATTTCTTTCTTGCTGTTTAACAAACAGAGATATATTGATGTAAGTTCTTAATGTACTACATAAGTTAAATTCCCTAGACTGCAATTTGATCAAAAAGCTTAAGACATTTACTTGAGCTATATTAGGTGGCTGCCATTGGATGGCAGTAAAATTCTACATCAATCACTTTAGCAAAGTGAAGCTGGGAAATAATGGGACTTTTATTATTTAACAGCAGAATGCTGATTTAAAAGGCAAAGCTCAGGGGGTTGTGTATACTGTAGCAATACCAACTAGTTTTTAAACTGCTTTCTTTAATTCTCCCCTCAATTTAAAGGGAAATGTAATTTTGGAAGAATTATTTATAATATTTTACCACTATAAGAGCTTATGTTCTTTCTTTTCTGTTATGTATTACAAAATTTTATATTTTAAAAATCAGCCAATAAAAGAAAATTAGCAAATATATATGACTCAAACTTTTTTTTCTGCACATTATCAATGCCTTACGCCCATATTTTAATAACAAAAAAGCACATTTTCATTTTTGTTATATTCAGGCCTTGAAAGGCTAATTTATTATTTAAGATTTTAGACATAGGTCAAATTTTTCAAAGCACATACTAAGCATTGCTAAAAGTGATATGGCAGAAGAACTTTTGCCTTCCAATGAGGCTTTAAATTCTTTGCTGGCAGGGAACTCTTAAATTAATCAATAATTTGCCCTTAATATTTTAAAGACAATGTTTAATATTTCAGACTTTATGTTAATTGGTCATTATCCAAGAATGATTAACATAGCGGTAAGTCTATAAAGAAAACCTTTCTTGTCTTAAACCTGTTGTGTTCATGATATGAATTTAGGAGGAATAGATATTGCAGAGCCCACATCAAATAAGACTTGTCCTAGATCTTCTGTCCCTTCACCTTCATTTATATTTTTATTTGATGAGAAGTTTGTAAATTCACTTATAATTTATTTGGCAATAAAACAAACCATTTTCCCCCCCAGAAAATATCCAGGTGGTCTGCCACAATAAAAACAACAACAATAACTATTAATCAGAATTTCCTGGGATAAATCACAGACTTCCTTGCTATTAATCCTCTTCCTCACTTTATGTTTAGAGTCTATTAAAAGTTTATAGTCTTCCAAAGATCATATTAGGCATTAAAATTCAGGCACCTGATTCTTACCACAAAGATTGTTAAAAGAAAAAGAAATGGGTTTTCATGAATCCATTGTTGTCAGGAGTGTAAAATCCATGCGCAGTAGAACAATATTCATTTATTTTTATGATAGTCTTGAAAAGAGAAAAAAGGAAGTAGAATAAACATGGGTATATGTAATATGATAACTCCCAAATACAGGGAATTAGGAAAGTTGGAATAAAATATCTCAGCCAGCAGAGAGGGTATATTGAACTTTCTATGCAAGTGTGCATTTTAGACTGTAATTTTTATAAGTCTTGGTTTAGTTAATGAGTTTTTTTATGGTGTGAGAAAATTGATTTAATATATATTTATTGGTATTTGGAAATACTATAAAAATCCATCCTGAAGAACTTTTGTGAGAATAAAAAAGACATTTATATCTTTTTCTACATGTGTCAATCTCAAAGAAGTTATGGATAAAAATATATTTTAAAAAGAACCTCAAATATTTATAGATGTATAGAGTTCTTTATAAAAAGATCAAATTTTAAAATTTAATTATTTTGCATTTTTATGTGTTAAAAACAAAAGCATTTTTTCCAGTAGAGTATAAAATTGATTAATTTGATTATTTATGGCTATACTTTGCATTCAAAGAATAGGCTGATTTTATCAAAAAATTTAGTAAAGAAAGTATATAAACTAAATTTGTTTGTATTGAGACAGTATCTATCCAAATCTATTTGATTATTTACATTGATTAGAAAGATATTGATATGGTGAAATTTATCCAAAATAAGCAAGGTATGTTGCAAATACTTTTTTAATTTTAATGATAAAAAATTTTTTTGGAAACTATGATTTACTAGTCCACAAATGTTATACAAAACTAGGGGCCCAATGCACTAAATTTGTGCAAGATTAGGCTTTCCTCCCTCAGGCTGACAGCACCAGCTTCCCTCTGGCATCTGGGACCCAGGCTTCCCTCACAGCCCTGGCTTCATCCAGAAGGTTGTCCAGAAGGATATCTGGTCTAATTAGAATATTATTCTTTTATTATTATAGATTATTGCAGATCTTTGAAGAAATAGTGTCTTTATCATGTTCATTCTTAATAAATATAGCATTTTATATTAAAGTCCTGGTGCACGAAATTCATACACAAAGGGGGTCCCTCAGACTGGCCAGCACCCTCTCCTCTGGTTTGGCTCAGTGGATAGAACTTTGGCCTGTGGACTCAAGGGTCCCAGGTTCGATTTCAGTCAAGGACATGTACCTTGATTGTGGGCACATACCAAGTAGAGGGTGTGCAGGAGGCAGTTGATCAATGTTTCTCTCTCATCCATGTTTCTAACTATCTATTCCTCTCTCTTCCTCTCTGTAAAAAATCAATAAAATGTATTTTAAAAAAAGTCAATATATTTGACCTCTTGAACTAAAGAAGTAATTTGTGGTGTTTTTTTTTTTTTTTTTCCCTCCCTGACAAAGTTTATATAAAGTTACAAAAAGAAATTAACAGCCAATTTGAAATTGAATTGCTATGGCCTAGAGCAAAGAATATCCTGACTTGATATTATTCTACAATGCCATTATAATTTTAGATATTTTACAACAGCATATTGTACAATTGTCCCAAACAAACTTACAAACTAATTCTTTGAATGTTTGGCAGCAATTTGAAAAAGGACATGAAAGAATTTAATTCCTTTCAGAAGGAATTAAGGCACTGGGAAAGCACATGAGCATTCTATATTGGCCCCTATTGCCTTTTTTGCCAAAAGAGACCCTCTTCTCAGAATACAATTGCCCCAAGCTGTTGCCTGAGCATTCTATTCATGCTGAGATTGAAACCTCTTGGTGGCTGGGACCATGAATTGTCTCTCACCCAATTGTGTGGTGAGCTGGGCTCTTCCTGGAGAAGAAAACTGAGTTCCCCAAGATATGTGATCAGTGTTGGGGCCCCACCAGCAGGTGAGTGAATCCCAAGGCAGGTGCTGGGTATGGAGGTCATGGGGACATAGGCTACCAAGGAGACAGAAATGAACCTCACATCACCCTGCTTGGCTTTGAAGGATGACTGATGAGCCAGAATGTGTAAAATTCCTCAGGGAAGGAACAACTTAAGACAGGCACAGTCACAGAAGGGCCATCAGGAGAGAATTTGGGGTTCAACAGATGCACAGACCCTCACCCCTCAACCTTTCAGGGGCCTAAACCCTCACCCCTTTAGAGGGAGGTCTCCTGCCCCCATGGTTGCTTTGCTTCCCACGCCCAGCTCAGATCAGAAACCTGGTGACAGAGACTTGGCTGACAGCAGCTGCCCTATATCTAAATCCTGTCTAGCACCAGGAATGCTCAGGGCCTACTCAAGAATCCTTTCCACTAATATTTACAGGGTAAACTAAGATTGTTGTTAGAGTATTAAATTTAACAGTAAAATAGTAGCCAAGTTTTCAGATTAATGTAAATAGGCTAATTGAAGTAAGTGAATAGTCAAGAAAAGTTAATTGTACTGGACAAAAAGCTGTTCCTAAAGTAGTAACCAAAATTTCTATTGATAGTTCATCTCATGATAAAATTCCTTAACATGCAATGAACCTAAAGCAATCATATTTTTGTGCAAAAAAAAAATAAAATTTAAAGTTATCAAGACTTCATTATAAAATTTACAAAAGCCTCCACTAATCAAAAAAAGGGTAACATCATGTAAGGAAAAATATCCTATAACTAAATTACTTCTGGAAAATTTTTACTTTACAAAATTAATTTTCATTTGTAATGGAAGACACCCATGAAAAAAACACATGGAGTCTAAAGACAAAGAGAAATCATTTGGGCAAAAATAAAAAGGATCCCAAATCAATTATATAGAAAATATTCCTTTATTAACTTTTGGTTGAGAATATGTTTGTATATTTTTAGAAAATAACTCTTAAGACCAGGTGGATTCCTGTAACAGAGAGGAATTGATAGGTCTGCTACAACCACAAAGACAAGAGGAGAAATAGTCCAGAGATGAAAGACACTGATGATGCCTTGCCATGTTAGCAGTCAGCAGCTGTGTGTCACTTCAGGTTGCCTAGGACCAAACCAGAGAGGGTTGGGCCTGCATTAACACCATCTGTCCATCATCCAGAACTGTGTGCTCTATCTGCCAGGCCTGGGAGCTTCCCCAACACCGACACACTAAGGAAGCCCCCATGCCCTATTGTCCTGGCTCTGTCTGTGGTGCCTAGGGGTGTTCCCGCCACCACCTTACTAAGGAAACCCCCAAACTCTGCTGTCTGGATTCTATCTGATGGTCCTGGGCTTCCCTGATGCCTTAGGGGCACCAAGGAAGCCCCTAAGCCCTGCTATCTAGGTTCTGTCTGCCGGGCCTGGGGCATCACAGTCATCACACTGCGAAAGAATTCCCTAAGCCCTGCCGTCCGGGCTCTGTCTGCCATGTCTGGGGGAATATCCAGCTTCTCTGCTTGATCCATGCGAATCCCCACAGGACTAATGGACCCAGACACTGCAGCCACTCCAGAGGCAGATCCAGCCTCGCCTTGGTTCCCATAAGCCTGTCCTGGCTCTGTCTGCCCACCTCAGCAGGCTGAGGGGCCCAGATACTATAGCACCAGTGGAGCAGAAAGTCTAGATCCACCCACTTGGGCAGACAGCCCAGACACTCCAGCACCAGGGCTGAAGGGACTGGGTGTTGCCATCTTGTGGTTGTGGGGGTCACCATTTTTGTTGTGGAGTGATGGTTAATTTGCATATTACTCTTGTATTACATAAGCTTTCTAGTCTGCAGAGGCAAAATTTTTCAAAGGAAAGAAATGGGGAAAAATAGACACAGAGGCAAAGAAGCATTGAACAGACTGCCAAACTACAGCAGGAAGGCTAGGGAGGTTGAGAGGGAGTGCTGTAAGAGATCAACTGAAGGACTTGTACACATGCATATAAGCATAACCAAAGGATACAAGTCACTGGCGAGGGGGAGGGGGTAGGAGGCAGGTGTGGGCATGTACTGGGGATAGGGGAGGCTGGAGGGAAGTCAATGGGAGGGGAAAAAAAGAAGCCATATGTACCACTATTTGTAATACTTAAAACAATAAAAAGAAAAAAGAAAGACAGAAAGAAAAAAAAAAGCTTCACAGACAAGAAAAAGCTAAATGAGTTCATCACCACAAAACAGCATTATATGAACTGTTGAAAGGTATTCTTTAAGAAGAGGAAGGAAAAGAAAAAGATAACAAATATGAACAACAAAATAGAAATAAATAAATACTTATAAACAATTGAATCTAAAAATCAAAATAAATGAGTAAGAAATCTAATGAACAGAATAAACTGGTGAATAACATAGAATAAAAGGCATGAAAATGGAGCAGATTGACAATTCTCAGAGGAAAGAGGTGTGGGGTGGGAAGTGATTAAACAAAAATCATATATGCATATATGCATTACCTATGGACACAGATAATAGTATGGTGAAGGCTTGGGGTGGGGTAGGAACTGTGTGGAGAGGGGCAATGAGGGGGAAAAAGGGTCTTCTGTAATAAATATATATATTTTTTTTTTAAAAAATTAACAATACAGCTGAATCCAGTTTGGCTCAGTGGATAGAGCATCGGCCTGCGGACTGAAAGGTCCCAGGTTCAATTCCAGTCAAGAGCATGTACCTTGGTTGCGGGCACATCCCCAGTAGGGGGTGTGCAAGAGCCAGCTGATGGATGATTCTCTCTCATCAATGTTTCTAACTGTTTATCCCTCTCTCTTCCTCTCTGTGAAAAATCAATAAAAGTATATTTTAAAAAAATAACTATATATATATATATATATATATTTTTTTTTTTTTTTTTTTTTTTACACGTAACTAAGTTTTGAAGAATATGAATCAACCTGAAGAAGAGTCAGATCTAAGCAGAGGGATCATCCTATGAGAAACCATCGAACAGAAAAGTGGGAAATGTTTGAATTCTCAGTAATTCATCTATGATATAGGTAGAAGATACATATAAAATTAAACATTGTTCTTTTTCTCATATAGACTTAAATTTCACAAGAAAAAATAAAGTAATACCTTTTATATTCATCATCTTATTCTGTAGTAGAATTTCACTCCAGTCATTTAACTTGACATTTAGATTATCCAATGAGAAAAATAGGGCTGGGCTTCTATCATAGATTACATCTATACTTTAAATCTGGAAATATAAGTAATAAAATGTCAAATGACATTCAATTATTTCTGCTAAAAATGACTGTATCTGGATTAAAATTTATGTTATAATGCAGATAATGTTTCAACAATGCTACCCTTAAATCACTTTCTTTTTTTAATATATTTTTTATTAAATTATTATTTTTGCACATATACCAATGCCCTCCCCTGTCCCATACATACCCTCCCTCCCCAGAATTTTGTGTCCATTGGTTATATGGATGTATACAAGTCCTTCGGTTGATCTCTTATCTTCCCCAGATCTCCCCAATCTCCCCACTGTAATTTGACAGTCTGCTTGTTGCTTTACTGTCTCTATATCTATCTTTTGGTTCTTCAGGATATAATGTTTTTTATCATCCATAAATAAGTGAGGTCATGTGGTGTCTCTCTTTCATTGACTGGCTTGTTTCACTCAGCATGATGTTCTCCAATTCCATCCAGGTTGCTGCAAACGATGAGAATTTTTTTTATGGCAGCATAATATTCCATTGTGTAAATGTACCATAGATTCTGGATCCAATCATCTGCTGATGGGCACCTAGGCTGTTTCCAAATCCTAGCTATTGTAAATTGTGCTGCTATGAACATAGGGGTCCATATATCCTTTCTGATTGATGTTTCTAGCTTCTTGGGATATATTCCAAGGAGTGGGATTACTGGGTCAAATGGGAGTTCCATTTTCAGTTTTTTGAGGAAGCTCCATACTGTTCTCCATAGTGGTTGCACCAGTCTACATTCCCACCAGCAGTGCACGAGGGTTCCTTTTTCTCTACAACCTCGCCAACACTTGTCGTTTGTTGATTTGTTGATGTTGGCCATTCTGACAGGTGTGAGATGGTACTGCATTGTTGTTTTGATTTGCATTTCTCGGATAATTAGTGACTTTGAGCATGTTTTCATGTGCCTCTTGGCCTTCCTTCTGTCTTCTTTTGAGAAGATTCTATTTAGATCCATTGCCCATTTTTTAATTGGGTCATTTATCTTCCCTTTATTAAGTTGTATAAGCTGTCTGTAGATGTTGGAGGTTAAATCTTTATCAGTGGTAACATTTACAAATATGTTCTCCCATACAGAGGGCTTTCTTGTTGTTTTGTTGATGGTTTCCTTTGCTGTAAAAAAGCTTTTTATTTTGATGTAGTCCCATTCCTTTATTTTCTCTTTAGCTTCCATTGCCTGAGGGGAAGTATCAGTGAAGAAGTTCTTTTGGCATATGTCTGAGATTTTGCTGCTTGTGGATGCCTCTAGTATTTTTATGGTTTCCAGTATTATTTTAAGTCCTTTATCCATTTTGAGTTTATTTTTGTGTATGGTGTAAGTTGGTGATCCAGTTTCATTCCTTTGCATGTATCTGTCCAATTTTCCCAACACCATTTATTGAAGAGACTGTCTTGACTCCATTGTATAAGCATGCCTCCTTTGTCAAATATTAACTGAGCATAGGGATTTGGGTTGATATCTAGGTTCTCAATTCTATTCCATTGATCTATATATCTGTTCTTGTGCCAGTACCAGGCTGTTTTGAGAACAGTGGTTTTGTAATACAGCTTGAAATCTGGTATTGAGATCCCTCCTACTTTACTCTTCTTTCTCAGAACTGCTGTGGCAATTCAGGGTCTATTGTTGTTCCAAATGAACTTTTTAAGAGTTTATTCTAGGTCAGTGAAATATGCTGTTGGTATTTTAATTGGGAGTGCATTGAACCTATAGATTGCTTTAGGAAGTATGGACATTTTGATGATGTTGATTCTACCAATCCATGAACATGGTGTGTTATTCCATCTTTTTACATCTTCCTTTATCTCTTTATTCAGTGTTGTGTAGTTTTCCGTGTATAGGTCTTTTACCTCCTTAGTTAAGTTTATTCCAAGGTATCTTAATTTTTTTTAGTGCAATGGTAAATGAGATTGCCTTTTTAGTCTCTGTTTCTGCAAGTTCACTATTGGTGTATAGAAATGCCACAGATTACTTGGCGTTAATTTTGTATCCTGCTACATTGCCAAATTCATTTATTAAATCAATTAGTTTTTTAATGGAGTCTTTTGGGTTTTTTATGTACAATATCATGTCATCTGTAAAGAAGGATAACTTTACTTCTTCTTTTCCAATTTGGATGCCTTTTATATCCTCTTCTTATCTAATTGCAATGGCTAGTATTTCCAGTACTATGTCAAACAGGAGTGGTGAGAGTGGGCAACCCTGTCTTATTCCTGTTATTAGAGGAAATAGTTTTAGTTTTTGCCCATTGAGTATGAGGTTGGCTGTGGGTTAATCATATATAGCTTTTATTATGTTGAAGTATGATCCTTGTACTCCCACCTTGTTGAGAGTTTTTATCAGGAAAGGGTGTTGGATTTTATCAAAAGCTTTTTCTGCATCAATGGATATGACTATATGATTTTTACCTTTCTATTTGTTTCTGTGATGTATCACATTTATTGATTTGCGGATATTGTACCATTCTTTCATTCCTGGAATAAATCGTACTTGGTCATGGTGTATGATCTTTGTGAAGCTCTGCTGGAGCCGATTTGCTAGAATTTTGTTGAGGATTTTAGCATCTATGTTCAGGAGGGATATTGGCCTGTAATTCTCTTTCATTGAGTTGTCTTTATCTGGCCTTGGTATTAGGGTGATGCTGGCTTCATAGAAGGAGTTTGGAAGTGTTCCTTCCTCTTGGATTTTTTGGAAAAGGCTGAGGAGGATAGGTTTTAGTTCTTCCTTGAATGTTTGGTAAAACTCTCCTGTGAAGTCATCTGGCCCTGTGCTTTTTTTTGTTGGAAGCTTTTTGATGACTGTTTCAATTTCTTCCCAAGTTAGTGTTCTATTGACATTTATAGATTGTTCCTGATTGAGTTTTGGAAGGTTGTATTTTCTAGGAATATGTCCATTTTCTTCAGGTTGTTCAGTTTGTTGGAATAGAGTTGTTCGTAGTATTTTGTAATAATCCTTTGTATTTCGGCGGGGTGTGTTGTTATTTCACCTCTTTCCTTTGTGATTTTGTTTATTTGGGTCCTCTCTTTTTGTTTCTTGGTTAGCCTGGCTAGAGGTTCATCTATCTTGTTTATCCTTTCAAAGAACCAGCTCTTAGTTTTGTTGATCTTAAGTTATTGTTTCTTTGGTCTCTATTTTGTTTATCTTTGCTCTAATTTTTGTTATTCCCTTCCTTCTGCTTACACTGGGCTTTTCTTGTTGCTCTTTTTCTGACTCTTTGAGTTGTAGAGTTAGATCATTTGTTAACATTTTTTCTAGTTTTTGGCAATAGGCTTGTAGTATATGAACTTCCCTCTCAAAACTGCTTTTGCTGTGTCCCATAGATTTTGAATTGTTGTGTTTTCATTGTCATTTGTTTCCAGGATGTTTTTAATTTCTTCCTTGATTTCTCTGGTAACCCAGTCCTTGTGTAATAGCATGCTGTTTAGTCTCCATATGTTTGATTTCTTTGGGTTATTTTTCTTGTAGTTAATTTCCAGTTTTATGCCATTATGATATGAGAAGATGCTTGATATGATTTTTATCTTCTTGAATTTGAAGAGACTTTGCCTATGTCCCAAAATGTGGTCTATCTTTGAGAATGTCCCATGTGCACTTGAGAAGAATGTTGTTTATTCTGTGGCTTTGGGGTGGAATGTTCTAAAGATGTCGATTAATTACATCTGGTCTAGTGAGTCATTTAGGATTGATTTTCTTTGCTGATTTTTTGTTTAGATGATTTGTCAAAGGATGAGAGTGAGGTATTAAAATCTCCTACTATGATTGTATTGCTATTAATCTCTCCCTTAATGTCCTCCAGCAGTTTTTTTTTTTTTTTTATGTATTTGGTTGCTCCTGTATTGGGTGCATATATATTTACCAGGGTTATTTCTTTTTGTTGGATTGTTCCCTTTAGTACTATGAAGTGGCCTTCATTATCTCTTATTATGTCCTTCACTCTGAGATCTAATTTGTCAGATACAATAAGTATTGCTACCCCAGCTTTTTTTTCATTTCCATTTGCCTGGAAAACCTTTTCGATCCCTTCACCCTCAGTCTGTGTGTATCTTTTTTTCTGAGGTGGGTTTCTTGTAAACAACAGATGTATGGGTCTTGTTTTCTTATCCAATCTGTTACACTATGTCTTTTGATTGGAGCATTTAACCATTTACATTTAAAGTTATTAATGATAGGTACTCATTTGATGCCATTTTTATTCTATACCCCTGTGTTCCTTCTTCGCTTCCAATTTTTTATTTTTACAGTAGACCCTTTAGCATTTCTTGCATTGCTGGTTTGGTGGAGATAAATTCCTTTAGTCTTTTTTTGTTGTGAAGCTCCTGATTTCCCCTTCAATTTTGATTGATAGCCTTGCTGGGTACAGTATTCTTGGATTCAGACCCTTCCTTTGCATGACTTTGTATATTTCATCCCATTCCCTTCTGTCCTGATAAGTTTTTGTTGAGAAACCAGTTGTTAGTCTGATGGGGGTTCCTTTATATGTAACTTTCTGTCTCTCTCTGGCTGCTTTTAAGATTCTTACTTTGTTGTTGGTGTTTGCCAATTTCGTTATAACGTGTATTGGCCTTGGTCTTCTGGGATTCATTTTGCTTGGGACTCTGCGAGCATCTTGGATTTGTGTGGGTTTTTTCTTCTCTATCTCTGGAAAGTTTTCTGTCATTATTTCTTTAAATACACTTTCCATGTCTACCTCAGTTTCCTTTCCTTCCGGAACCCCTATATTTGAATATTGTTTTGTTTTGCATTTTCCCAAAGCTCCTGTAGGCTCTCCTCCTGCTTTTTAATTTTTTTTTTCTAGAAGCTGCTCAAATTCGGTATTTTTTTCCATCTTGTCTTCTAGCTCACTGATGTGGTCCTCTGCTTCTTCTAGTCTGCTCTTGATGCTTTCTATTGAGTTCTTCATAGTAGCGATGTCATTTTTCATTTCTTCTTGAGTCATCTTCATTTCCTCTTGGTTTTTCTTCATTTCCTCTTGGGTCTTACTCATATTGTCAAATTTGTCTTCCATTCTTTTTAGCCATCTTATGACCATTACTCTGAATTCTTGCTCTGCTAGGTTTCTTGCTTCTAACTCATTTACTTCCTTTTCTGGTTCCTGCTTTTCTTTCATTTTTGGGCCGTTTCTTTGTCTCCCCATGGTCTCTCTTTTCAGGATGTCTCTGTCCTGCATTGATTTCTCTCTCCTGCTTTGATTTAAAGGAACAAAATACAACACAACCAGGTACAACACACAAGGCACTGAACAGAAATATATTTGCAATATTAATAACCTCCAATAAAGGTAACCACTAGGGAAAGGCAAATTAGGGAATAGGAGAGAAAGAGCAAGAGTAAAAAGAGAGGAGGGAGGGAGCAAAAGAAAAAGATAGGAAAAGAGTGTCAAAATGAATTTGGGAAATAGGGAGAAAAAAGGAGACAGAGAGAGAGAGAGAGAGAGAGAGAGAGAGAGAGAGAGAGAGAGAGAGAGAGAGAGAGAGAGAGTTATAAGGGGAATAAACTATATATATGTGGAGAGAAATTCAATTGAACAACCACCAACTGCAACAAATGCTGTCAGCAGTACCTGGACAATAGTACAATCTATAACATCCCCTAATTTCCAGCACAGGAAGGGAAAACAGAAGTAATAAAATAACAGTGAACAAAAACCAATCAAATAAGAAAATACCAAGCAACAGCAACAACAAAAGAATAAGCAAAATACTCTCACTAAAAAGCATAAAAATACAATATAATCATCATTTCCCCAAACAGAATCAAAAGAACAATGAGAAAAACAATTCTTTTTTTTTTTTTTTGCTAGTTAATACAGCTCAGAGAGGGGTGTGTATGCACCTGGCACAGGGAATTGGAAATTAGATATATAATAGGGTAGAAATTGTACCAGGGGGTATAGAGAAAGAGTAAGGAAATCTAAAGCAGGAAAGGGTTAAGATAAACAGGATAGCAAAAGGGGGAAGGGTAGAAAGAGAATGATGGTGTAAAGGTCGTGTTGAGATAGGGTTAAACAATGTTAAAGGAGAAATGAAAATAAAATGAAGAACACTAATTCCAATGTAAAATAAAGAGAAAATAAAATGGCACTTTAAAAAAATTTAAAATAGCAATAGTAAAAATGCTTATTGAACCTAAAAATGTAATAATTAAAAAGTTAAAATCTAGTGAGGAAAAAAATTGTTTCTTAAGTAAAAGATGCAAAAAATGAAAATGAAAAAAAAATAAATTTAGCAGAAAAAGTGTGCAGTTGTGAAGGCCATTCACTTCTGTTATTCTATTTGACACACCCATTTCTCAGTCCATACCATATTGCAGTTACCTGCGTTCTGCTGCACCTCAGTGGCGATTCCTTAGTTTCTTGTTTTTGATAAAATAAAACTAATAATAAACACAGTCAATTTGTACTCCAGACCCTAGGTGGCAGTGTATGTGGATTGATGTCCCATCTTTTTGGCTGCTCTAGCCTTCTTTTTCCTGTGTGTTTTGTTTTGTTTTGTTTTGTTTGTTTGTTTGTTGTGTTTTTTTTTTTTTTTGCCTCGGAGCTAAATCCCTGCTCTGCTTCTCAGTTTCCAGAAAAGCAGTTTCCTCCTGTTGTCTCTTAGGGTCAGCCAATCTGGGTGATCTCTCCTTTGTAATCAGAAGCAAAGTGTTGCAGGGGAACCAGCCTAGGTGTAGGAAGAGCGAGTATGCATGCATTTACAAACAGACTGCTTTCCAACTCCTATGTTCTCCCACCATGTCAGATCAGAATGGGTTTCTCCCTAGAGAACCCCAAAGTAGCAACCTTGGGGACACCCATCCACTCTCTTGAATCACGCCAGACACAACAGTGGGGAGCTTCTGTGGATGCAGATTTCCGGGGTCCCAGCGCCTGCTTTTTTCTCTGCCGCCCCAGCGGCCACCGCTTCTGTGGCTGTCGCAGCTGCCGCTTTTGCTTTAGCTGTTGGGACACAGACACCCTTCGTTATCCCCGGCAAAATCCAACCTTTCTGTGGAATCCGCATGTCCGCGCCGGTGGGGGCCCCACAGTTGTGGTCCTTTCAGGTCTCCGGTAAGATCCCCCGTTGCAGCACTGATATGGTTGTCTAAATCACATATGTAGGGATGTATAATTTAAAAATAATTATTAATTGTGATATTGTGATTTATAATAAAATACATATATTTGGTCTTTATTCTCATTCCTAAAAATTATTGAAATTTCCTATGTGAGAAAAGTATTAGAGGAATCTTTTATTATGTTAACGAGATGGTGGCTGGTTGCCTGGAGAAACAACCATGTAATTTGAGAGCTAGACCTACCCTTGCCTCCATTCCCCACCTACAGAGAAGTGGAGAGGAGTTGGAGATTGAGTTTGCCAATGGTCAATTATTTAAACAGTCATACCTCAGTGATGAAACCGCCATAAAAATCTAAAAAATCACGGTTCAGAGGCCTTTCCAAATGGTGCACAAGTGCAGATTTGAAGAGAGTGATGTACTTGAAGAGGTCTAAAATCCTTAACACCTTTTCCTATACCTTGCTCTATGTATCTTTTCTATATCCCTGAGTTATATAACTTTATAATAAAACAATAATCTAGTAAGTAGTGTGTTTCATAGTTCTATGAACTGATCTAACAAATTAATTAAAACCAAGGAGAGGGACATTGGAATCTTTGGTTTATAGCTAAGTGACAACCTGGACTTGCTATTGGATTCTGAGGTAGAGGGCAACTTGTAGCCCTCAACATGTATAATCTGATGCTACTCCTGTGTAGAATTGAGTTGAATGTTAAGAATACCCAGATGGTGTTGGATAATTGTTTTATGAAGTGGAGACAAAAATCTACACATAGGGATTGGGTGTTAATGTAAAAAAAAAAAAAAAAAAAAAAAAAAAAATATATATATATATATATATATATATATATATATATATAGTAAGTGGTTATCTATTAATACAATATTTTATATATTTTATCTAACTAGGAAAAGAAATGATATAAAATTTATAGTAATGATTTTATTTAAAAAGTTGCAAAATAGGTGGAAACTGGATCGAAATGACACATTACATTTAAATGTACCTGTTTTGCAAATGAAAATTGTGTACTTAATAAAAACAAGTGTTAAAGAATTATAAAGCTAAAGCAAATATGTAATCAGTAAGGTATATATCATAAGTATATCTATCTATATGTTTATTTCAAGGACACTAAAATGGAATCAGATGTCGATGTCACAAAAAAAGCTACCTTATGCTTGTTCAACCTATGAACTTTTGACCAACTGCAAGACCACATTCGGAGCTTTATTTCCTCACCATTATGACACCCAAACCATCTATACTCTTCATTTTTAAAAGAAGCCAATCCTGTTCATCAGCCAGTGAACTTGAGGAGGGGGGCATGAAGGATTAAAGAAGACAGTCAAGAGAATACAGTTGGGACCAGTGAATCACTCCTTGGATGAGGAAACAGTGACACAGGCTGTTAGTTGGAGCTTTGTTTTATAGTCAACACACAAAGCAAAACAAGAGGAGTGGTCAACATGTTTACAATATTCTTGTGAGTTTCAAATCTATTTCTTTATTCAAGCCTTATTTTGGCAGCACTTGCTGCTCCTCCCACAGCCCATTAGCCACCTAGTAACAAGGGAGACTATAAGGTCAAGTTTAATTATGCTAGGAGGGCTCTGCCCTCCAATCTGGGACTTGTATGTGGCTCTGCCATAGGTCAGTCCCAGCATGACCCTATTAACACTCCCTATAAACCAGTATCCTTCATTTGATAAAAGACCTAAATGAGGTTTGAACTCTTGGACTTTTGGCTTTAGGGACACATCCTAGAACTTGCTTACCTCAGGATCTCTCCACTCAAACCTGGCCAATACTTTCTGAACTAGTCATTACCCCATGTCATATAGACAGCCAATAGGAGAAGCTTCCTTTGTTACATACTTTGTAATTTCTGCCTTAATAAATCCTACCTTTCTTTGTTCTATTCAAAGCACAGTTTGTGTTGCTACCTAAATCCATATCTCCCGAAATATGAATCTTTTAAGAATATAAATAAAGTTTTACTCTGTTTTACAGCTTCAAATCTTTATTGGTTAGCACTTAGTATATACAAATGTATGTACTTAGTGGTGTGTGTGTGTGTGTGTGTGTGTGTGTGTGTGTGTGTATGTGTAAACCAAAAATTATGATGGATTATTATAAAATGGCATAGAGATTGAATTGAGTTCATAGAAAAATTGAGTCCTGAATAAATCCAAACCAAGAATACAGGCAAGAAAAAGCTTCTAAAAAGGCATAATTAAATTTTTATTTTGACTGAAGAAATGTACTGTTCAAATTGAACCTCAAGAAAAAATAAGAACAGATAATCTAAAACCACCTCCTTGTGAGAAAAAGCAACATTATGAAAGGGTATAAATGAGCAAATATAGAAAATATCTTCCAGTGAACAGAGTTAAAAGAAACGTTTTAAATAAACATAAGCAATAACTTTGAGAATGGAGAGTGTAATATAGCGTTTATGTACAACAAAAATAAACTATGATAAAAAATAATAAACAGTGATCATCAGATTATAAAATTCAATTTTGAAAAAGTAACCAAATTGTCAAAGCAGAAGATAAAATTAGTGAACTGAAAGACTGCCAAAGAAACAGCCATACCAGATAGAATGTTTCTTTAATAGCCACAGAACTTATGTTTTGCCTGGTGTGTCAAAATGTGTATTTACTTCCCCTAAACTGAATACAACATTTTAAAGTGGACAATTTTTGAGTTAAAATTAGGCAGTTTGTCGTAGTCATGTATAAATATTTTTAAGACACATAAAGTATCAAAAAAGGCAAGGAGTATATTGGTTATTTTGAGTGTTTAAAAGGATTACTAAAATTAATTTTAGCCTTGAGGTTCACATTTTTATAAAGAACAATTTTTAAAGGAATATAATCTTGATATTAAGATGGAAAGTATCCCTCTAAATGCAAAATAAAAATCTTGATAGTCCCAGGATAAAGTCCCAGAAAGGACTTAGCATGTGTATACTTAAAAACAACAACAGCATCACATGAAAGGAGTAAGATGATTCAGAGCTAAAGGAATACATGTTTTCACATTGACAGTGGCCACAAGATACAGTACAAAAAAAGAAAAGTAGACTCAATGTGGTGACATTTTGAAACAAAAAGATAATAATACAATTATAAAAAAGCTGCAGAATAAAAATAAACAAGCTTACAACCAAACACACACACACAAACACACACACACACACACACACACACACACACACACACACACTACCTAGTTTATTTACAGTGAAGAAAGAATCAAAATGGCATTAGGTTTTCTTCCAGAAAAACTGAATTCTGAATTTGAAAAACATTTCAAAGTTTTGAGGGAAAATTATTTTGAACTTAAGTTCCCTTCCAATGTCAATATATTAGGTCTAGTAATACTTAATGTCGTTTTCTAATACTTTTTTAAATCGAATTTATTTAAACAATACAACAAAATTTAATTAACAATTTAGTTGCCATTGTTTTCTACTACTTGTGCCCAACGCTCAGGAAGCATTTTAATCCCTCTGTTGTAAAATTGTTGTGATTTTGATGCAAAAAATTTGGTCAATGCATTTTTGAGGCATTCTTCATTATTAAATTTTTTTCCAAGACTAAAGTTTTGCAAAGAACGAAACAAATGGTAATCGGAAGGGGCAATATCAGGAGAATATGCAGGTTGAGGGAGAACTTCCCATTCCAACTGGCGCAGTTTTTCAGCAGTGATTCTTGCAGTATGCAGTCGTGCGTTATCGTGGTGAAGAATTACGCCCTTCTGATTAATCAGCGTGGGTTCTTTTTCTCTTAAAGCTTGGGCTAACCTTTCCAATTGGGCACTATACACTGCACTTGTAATGGTTTGGTTAGATGGTAAAAGTTCATAATGAAGAATTCCTTTAAAATTCCACCAAACACACAACATCCCTTTTTTCGCATGCAAGTCAGGTTTTGGCGTGGGCTGCGGAGCCTCATTTTTGTCCAACCATTGAGGCCACCTTTTCAAATTAACATACAGCACCCATTTTTCATCTCCGGTAACAATTTGCTCTAAAAACAGCAAACGGTTTTGACAAGAGAGGAGCGAACTGCAAATTGTGACTCTTTGATTAAGGTTGTTGTCGGTCAACTCATGAAGAACCCATTTTCCAAACTTTTGGACTTTGCCAAGTGCACACAATTGGTTGGAAATTGTTTTTTGTGAACAATTTAAAGTTGTCGCAAGCTCTTGTTGAGTAATTTGAGGATTTTGCACCAAAAGAGCTTGAAGAGCTTCTTGATCAAAATTGGACACACGGCCTCGACCACTCTTGTCATCTAACGAAAAATTTCCCTCGCGAAATTTCTCAAACCAACGCTGGCATTTTCTGGCGCTAACTGCATCTTGACCAAGAGCACTACAGATGTTTTTTGCAGCCTCACTTGCTTTTCTTCCTAATTGGAACTCGTAAAGCATGCAGTGCCGAATATGCTCTTCAACCGCCATCTTCTTAGCCCTAGTTTTGCAACAAAAACCAAACCAAACACAAACTTTTTCAAGCAAAACTTGTTAATTGCACTTCACACGTTCTGTAGATACCACGTGTTTGAAGGTTATGTCAATACAAGTCAACGCCAAGCAAGATTTTAAACAAATGTTTAAAAACGACATTAAGTATTACTAGACCCGATATGTCTATTCAACTGTTTTGTAGTCTGTCTACCTACCTGCCTACCTATTTATTAAAAACAGATTTTGAAATGCAACTTGTGAAAGGTTGTATTTTCAAAAAAGTTCAAGGGAAATATTTCTGATCCAGTATTTGTTGCAGAACCTTGATATACCCCATCAAGAGATGCAATTTAGTTTCCCTTTTCTCAAACCTGAAAAATACATTTCAACAGTCATGATAGAATAGTATCATTGGTTATATAAAACTTTTAAAAATTATATAGGATTAAAAAATAAAAAAACACACAACCAATTTGGAGAAAATACTTGAAAAATATATGAGACAAATAGTTGCCATACATAATTTGTCTAAAAACTAATAAAAAATTAATAGAAAAATTACAACCACAACTTAAATATTGGACAAAATTAATGTATGACCAAGTCACAGGAAAGGAAATGCACATGAGCAGTTAAATATTTAAAAAAGCATAACTCACTAATTATCAATACTATGTAAACCAAAATGGAAGTGAGATGTCACTTTTGCTTATAATATTGGCAAAAGTAGATTTTAGATTCACAGTATTTATTGTAGAAAGAGTTTGTGATATTAATGACTCTTAAGCATGACTTTAATATGAACAGCAACTTCCAGTATTTAACTATACTTTAAAAAATTAAAGTGTGCCGAAACCAGTTTGGCTCAATGGATAGAGCGTCGACTTGGGGACTGAAAGCTCCTGGGTACGATTCTGGTCAAGGACAAGTACCTTGGTCGCAGGCATATCCCCAGCAGGGGCAGTGCAAGAGGCAGCTGATCGATGACTGTCTCTCATCGATGTTTCTAACTCTCTATCTCTCTCCCTTCCTCTCTGTACAAAATTAATAAAATATATATATTTTTTAAAAATTAAAGTGCATTTATGGTACTATGGATTAAATCTCTACAACTTATGTACTATTCATTGCAAGTTTTTGCCCTTAAATATCTGTCATCTCCCCCACCTCCCATCCCTGCTAACCACCATCTTACAAACTTTTACTGAGAAGGCTAAAGGCTAATTCTTTCTATAACATCTGGTTTCCTATAAGGGAACTTTCCTCAAGTGGAACAATATAACCCAGATGGTAAAATATAACCTATTGCCCCTTTTCCTGCAGTCTGAGCTATCAAGATTTGTTGCCTGTTTGCTCACATGTTACAGAGGCCATAAATCGTAAAACAATAGACAACCCCCAGAGAGGGTTATCAGTGCTGGTGTGAGACCAGGCCTTTAGATATGGTCTCATGACCCTCATTCCCACACATGGGTTTTTTTTTTGCAAATTCCCCAAAAGGTCTCGAAGGTCCATCCATAGTTGGGGGACAAAGAAACCAAAAAGATATAAAGGAAAAGCTTCTACCAAATTGCTTTGCTCAGTATTTGAGAGGCATCTCCTCTGAGTCTGCTGGCGTAATAAGCTGTGTAACTCCGTTTCTCTAAGTGTTGCTTGGTTTTTCTTGGCTCTTCTATAACATTATAAATTTGATTATTTTAGATTTCACCTTTGAGTCATACTATATAGTATAATCAAACTTGATAAGAAATTAGACCTTAATTATCTCCACCACTAAAAAGAAATAATAATTGTGTAATGTGATACAGTTATTACACATTACATAGTTATCACTACAATGGCAATCATATTAGATACGAGTGTCTCAAATTTACCAGCTTTGCATCTTAAATTTACATGTTATATGTCAAATATATCTCAATTAGAAATAAACCTTTAACATTAAATTTCTCAAATCAATAGTTTCACATGTAGGAATCTATTATACAAAATATTTACATAAATATGTGTGTTTGTGTGTGTACATCTCCTTAACAAGGAAGTTAATTAGAGCAGTATTAGTGACTCCCAAAGTTAATAATGCCCGTATGCCCATCCTTAAATTCTGGCACATCCTTAGCACTAAGTATAAGATAAAATAATACAACAGTTAAATAAAGCAAAGTAAATGTTTTATATACCTAAAAGAGGCCCAATGCACAAAATTTGTGAAAGGATAGGCCTTTCTTCTTCTGGCTGCCGGCAGTGGATTCACTCTAGGACCCAGGACCTGGGCTTCCCTTTGGCCACCAGCAGTACCCCAAGACCTGGGCTTCCCTTGCAATCTTGGCTTCATCTGGAAGGTTGTCTGGAAGGACTTCCAGTCTAATTAGCATATTACACTTTTATTATTATATATGTTGATAGTTATATAAAAATGACCAAGAAACATATCAACATAAATATATGTGTGTATATTAATATAAACATAGCTGTGTATATGTGAAAATACAAATAGTACTTTTTATTTTTTTTAATTCTCACCCAAGGATATTTTTCTATTAATTATAGAGAGAGAGAAAGACAGAGAAAACATCAATGTGAGAGAGACACATTGATTGGTTGCCTGCCACATGAGTGCAGACCAGGTCCCTTGCCAGGGAGAAACCTGCAATCCAGCTACCTGTCCTTGACTGGAATCAAACCTGGGACCCTTTGTTCTGCAGGCCAACACTCTATCTATTGAGCCAAACCATCCAGGGCCAAATAGTATGTCCCAACCGTGGCTGTGGTTGGGTCCTCTCCCAGAGGTACAGACTACAGTGGACAAACCTCGCCATCTGGCAAGGGAAAATGGAACTTATTGGAAGCCTGAAAATCCACAACTACAGCGATCACTGAACAGATGTGAATCCCAGAACACTGGTCCCCAATTGGTGCAAACATGTGGATTCAAAGTATCTCTTCACTGCACCACAGAAAGGTCAGATTTAGCTGGGATAAGGAGAGAGAGAACTACATAACCAGATATCCAAAGAAGAGAGCCGTAGGGAGACAGAGAAACAACCGTATATGAAAGAAAAACAGGAATCACCAGAAAAGGAAGTAATGAGAGGCAAGCAACCTATCAGAAAAAGAATTCAGAGAAATGGTCATAAGGTGGCTGAAAAGAAAGGAAGACAAATTTGACAGTATGAATAAGAACCAAGAAGAAATGAAGAAGAACCAAGAAAAATAAAAAATGACATCACTGCTGTAAATAACTCAATAGGAAGCATCAAGGGTAAACTAGAACAAGCAGTGGACCACATCAGTGAGCTAAAAGACAAAATAGAAAAAAATACACAAATAGAGTAGCTTCTAGGAAAAAAAAAAAAAAAAAAAAAAAAAAAGACAAAAGGAGAGCCTAAGGGAACTTTGGGACAACACAAAACAAAACAAAATCCACAGAATATGGGTTCCAAAAGGAAAAGAAACTGACGAAGGAATAGAAAATCTGTTTGAAGAAATAATGACAGAAACTTTCTTGATATAGGGAAGAAAAAGCCCACAGAAATCCAAGAGTCCCAAGCAAAATGAACCTAAAAAGACCAACATGAAGGGACATTATAATTAAATTGGCAAACACCAACAACAAAGTAAGAATCGTAAAAGTGGCCAGCAAGACAGAAAGTTTGATACAAAGTAACTCCAATCAGACTAGAAACAAATTTCTCAACAGAAATTCATCAGGCCATAAGGGAATGGAATGAAATATACAAAGTAATGAAAAGGAAGGGTCTTAATCCAAGAATACTATACTCAGCAAGGCTATCAACCAAAATTGAAGGTGAAATCAGGAGCTTCACAGTAAAAAAAAAAAAAAAAAAAAAAAAAAAAAATTAAAAGGACTAAGGGAATTTATCACCACCAAATGATCAATGCAAGCAATGCTGAAGGGTCTATGGAAAGAAGAAGAAGAAGAAGAAGAAGAAGAAGAAGAAGAAGAAGAAGAAGAAGAAGAAGAAGAAGAAGAAGAAGAAGAAGAAGAAGAAGAAGAAAGAGAAGGAGGAGGAGGAGGAGGAGGAGGAGGAGGAGGAGGAGGAGGAGGAGAAGGAGAAGAAGGAGAAACAACAAAGGGGTATAGAATAAAAATGGTGAAAAATAAGTACCTATCAATTATAACTTTAAATATAAATGATTTATATGCCCCAATCAAAAGACATAGAGTAAAAGACTGGATAAGAAATAAGACCCATATATCTGCGGTCTACAAGAAACCGACCTCAGAAAAAAAGATGAACACAACTGAGGGTGAAGGGCTGGAAAAACGTTTTCCAGGCAATTGGAAATGAAAAAACAAATAAAAACTCCCCACAAAAACAAAACAAAACAAAAAAGCTGGTGTAGCAATACTTATATCTACGAATTAGATTTCAAACTGAAGGACAAAACAGGAGATAAGAAAAGATACTTCATAATACTAAAGGGAACAATCCAACAAGAAGAAATAACTCTTGTAAACATAGACACACCCAATATAGGAGCAATAGAATACATTTTTAAAAATCCTGGAGGATATAAAGATAGGGATTAACAGAAATACAATAATAGTAGGATATTTAATACCCCACTATCACCATTGGACAAATAGTCTAAATAAAAAAATCAGCAAAGAAACATCAAGCTTAAATGACTCACTAGACAAAATGGAATTAATTGACATATTCAGAACATTTCACTCCTAAGCCAAAGATATACATTCTCCTCAAGTGCACATGGGACATTTTTCAAAGATAGACCATATATTGAGTCACAGGCAAAGTCTTCAAATTCAAGAAGATAGTAATCATATCAAGCATCTTCTCAGATCACAGTGCATAAAACTGGAAATCAACTACAATAAAAACAATTCAAAGAAATCAAACACAAGGAAACTTACCAGCATGCTATTAAAAAATGATTGCGTTACCAGAGAGATCAAGAAATAAATAAAAGACATCATGGCAACAAATGACAATGAAAACACAACAATCCAAAATCTATGTGATATAGCAAAATCAGTCTTGAGAGGAAAGTTCATAACTCTACATGCCTACTGCAAAAACAAAAAACAAAAAACAACAACAACAACAACAACAACAACAAAAAAAAAAACAATGGTAACAAATTACCTAACCCTACCACTCAAAGAGTTAGAAAAAGAGCAACAAGAAAAGCTCAGTGTAAGCAGAACAAAATGAATAATTAAGATCAGAGTGGAGATAAATAACATAGAGACCAAATAAACAATACACAAGATCAGCAAAAACAACAGTTAGTTTTTTGAAAGGATAAACAAGACTGATGAACCTCTAGCCAGGCTCATCAAAAAGTTAAAGAGAGGACCCAAATAAACAAAATCAGAAATGAAAGAGGTGAAATAACAACAGACCCAACCAAAATACAAAGGATTGATAAAAGATACTACAAACAACTCTATTTCAACAAACTGGACAACCTGAAGGAAATGGACATATACCTATAAAAATGCAACTTTCCAAAACTCAATGAAGAACATTCTAAAAGTCTCAATAAGCCAACAAGAAGAAATAACTCTGGTTATTGAAGCAGTCATCAAAACGCTTCCAGCAAACAGAAGCCCAGGGCCAGTTTCACAGGAGTTATACAAAACATTCAAGGAAGAATTAAAAGCTTTCCTCCTCAAACTATTCCAAACAGTTCAAGAGGAAGGAACAATTCCAAGCTCCTTCTATGAAGCATGCATCACCCTAATACCAAAACCAGATAAAGATATCACAATGAAAGAGAATTACAGGCCAATATCCCTCATGAGCATATATGCCAAAATCCTCAACAAAATTCTAGCAAATCGGATCCAACGGTACTTCTGAAAGATCATACATCACGACCAAGCAGGATTTATCCCAGGGATGCAAGAATGATACAATATCTGCAAATCTATAAACATAATACATCACATTAACAAATTGAGTGAGAGAAATCTCATAGTCGTATGAATTGATGCAGAAAAAGCATTTGACAAAATCCAAGATCCTTTCTTGATAAAAAAAAATACTCTCAACAAGGTGGGGATAGGATTATACCTCAACATAATAAAAGCTATATATAATAAATCCACAGCAAACATCATATTCAATGGGCAAAAACAAAAGCCATTTCTCTTAAGATAGGAACAAGACAGGGCTGCCCACTCTTGCCACTCCTGTTTGACATAGTACTGGAAGTATTAGCCATTGCAATTAGTTAAGAAGAAATAAAAGGCATCCAAATTGGAAAAGAGGACATAAAGTTGTTCTTATTTGCAAATGACATATTGTACATAGAAAGCCCTAAAGACTACATAAAAAAACTAATGGACTCAATAAATGAATTTGGCAATGTAGCCGATACAAAATTAACTTCAAGAAATATATAGCCTTTCTATACACCAATAGTGAACTTACAGGAAGAGAGACTAAAAAATGAATCCCATTTACTACGACACAAAAATAGTTAAGATAACTAGGAATAAATTTAACCAAGGACATAAAAGACCTATACGCAGAAAACTACAGGACACTGAAAAAAGGGATAGAGGAAGATGTAAACAGATGGAAGAACATACCATGTTCATGGATTGGTAGAATTAACATCATTAAAATGTCCATACTACTCAAAACAACCTATAGATTCAATGCACTCTCCATTAAAATACCAATGGCATATTTCACAGACATAGAAAGATTTCTCCAAAAGTTCATCTGAAAAACAAACAAACAAAACAAAAACAAACAAACAATAACAAGAACAAAAGCACCATGAATAGGCACAGCAATACTGAGAAAGAAGAATAAAGTAGAAGAGATCTCAATACCAGATTTCAAGCTGTATTACAAAACCACTGTGCTCAAAACAGCATGGTACTGGCACAAGAACAGACATATACATCAATGGAATAGAATAGAGAATCAAGATATCGACCCAAACTACTATGCTCAATTAATATTTGACAAAGGAGACATGAACATACAATGGAGTCAAGACAGTCTCTTTAATAAATGGTGTTGGGAAAATTGGACACATACATTCAAAATAAAAATAAAACTAGATCACCAACTTACACCATACACAAAAATAACCTCAAAATGGATACAGAAGTTAAAGGTAAGATGGGAAACCATAAAAATATTAGAGGAATCCACAAGCAGCAAAATCTCAGACATATGCAGAAATAACTTCTTCACTGATGCTGCCCCTAGGGCAATGGAAGCTAAAGAGAAAATAAATAAATAGGACTATATCAAAATAAAAAGGTTTTTTTGTTTGTTTTTTTGCAGCAAAAGGAACCATCAACAAAACAATAAGAAAGCCCACTGTATGGAAGAACATATTTGAAAATGTTATCACTGACAGTTTTAATCTCCAACAACAGGCAGCTTATACAACTTAATGAAAGGAAGATAAATGATCCAATAAAAAAAATGGGCAATGGACCTAAATAGAATTGTATCAAAGAAGACAAAAGGAAGGCCAAAAGACAAATGAAAACATAATCAATGTTGTACATCTACACAATGGAATACTATGCTGCCTTAAAAAAAAGAATTCTTACCATTTGCAGCAACCTAGATAGAATTTTAGAACATTATGCTAAGTGAAACAAGCCAGTCAATAAAAGAAAAATACCACATGATCTCAGTCATTTATGGATAATAAGGAACGTTATAAACTGATGAACAAAAAAGATAGATACAGAGACAGTAAAGCATCAAACAGACTGTCAAATTACAGCAGAAAGGTTAGTGAGACGTGGGGGAGATAAAAGATCAACCATAGATCTTGTACATATGCATATAAGCAAAATCAATGGACACAAAACTCTGGGGGGTGAGGGCATGTATGGGAGTGGGGTCGGATGGTAAGATATTTAAACATATAATGCCTTAATAAAAAATAGGAAAAAAATAATGTATATATATGTAGAATCATTTGGTGGATATACACCAATCCATGTGTTACTGGAAATTAATTTTGGCATGGAAGTAGCTCTTTATGAATAGCATATAAGTAATATCAATTTTTATTTATGTAGTTCAGTGTTATTTTTCAAAAGTGTGAAGATATATTATTTATTTTAAAAATAAGTATTGGGAAATAAATTCTATAAGTTAGGTAAGGTTTGGTGAGAACAGATTATCTTTGCTTTTTTGTGGGGGGATTGAAATATATTACTTTTTTCATTTTAATTTTTTTTTATTGATTGAGATTTTACATATTTGTCCTCATCCCCCTCACCCCATTACCTTCCCAACACTCCCCTCCACTCATGCCCTCAACCCCCTGTTGTCTGTGTCCACTGGTTAGGCTTATATGCATGCATTCAAGTCCTTTGGTTGATCTCTTTCCCTCAACCCCACCTGCCCCTTCTCTCCCCTCCTTTCCCTCTGAGGTTTGATAGTGTAATGTATGCTTCCCTGTCTCTGGAACTGCTTTTGTTCTTCAGCTTATGTTGTTCATTATTTCCCATAGATAAGTGAAAATGTATGATATTTATCTTTCTCTGACTGGCTTATTTCACTTAGCATTATGCTCTCCAGTTCCATCTATGCTGTTGTAAATGGTAGGAATTCCTTCTTTTATAGTGTAGCATAGTATTCCATTGTGTAGATGTCAACAGTTTTTTAATCCAGTCATCTGCTGATAGGCACATAGGCTGTTTCCAAATCTTAGCTTTGGTAAATTGTACTGTTATGAACTTAGGGATGCATTTATCCTTTCTAATTAATGTTTCTAGCTTCATGAGATATATTCCTAGAAGTGGTATTAGTAAGTCAAATTGGAGTTCCATTTTTAGTTTTTTGAGGAAACTCCATACTGTTCTCCACAGTGGCTACAACAGTCTACATTCCCACCAGCAGTGGACGGGGGTTTCTTTTTCTCCTCATCCTTGCCAACATTTGTTCTTTATTGATTTGTTGATGCTAGTCATTCTGACATGTGTGAGATGGTACCACATTGTCCTTTTGATTTGCATATCTCAGATAAGTAGTGACTTTGAGCATGTTTCACAAGGTTCTTGGCCTTCCTTCTGTTTCTCCCCCCCCCCCCCCCCAATAAGTTTCTATTTAGGTCCATTGCCCATTTCTTGATTGCATTGTTTATCTTCCTTTTGTTAAGGTGCATGTGTTCCCTGTAAATGTTGGAGATTAAACCCTTATTGGTGATAACATTGGCAAATATGTTCTCTCATACAGTGAGCTTTCTTGTTGTTTTGTTGATTTTTTTTCTGTGCAAAAGCTTTTTATTTTGATGTAGTGCCATGTTTATTTTTTTCTCTAGCTTCTATTTCCCTAGGAGCACTATCAGTGAAGAAGTTCCTTTGGCATATGTTTGAGATTTTGCTGCCTGAAGATTCCTTTAGTATTTTTATGGTTTCCCGTCTTATGTTTAAACACTTTATGCATTTTGAGTTTATTTTTTTATATGGTGTAAATTTGTGGTCTAGTTTCATTTTTTTTTTTGCATGTATCCGTACAATTTTCCCAATACCATTTATTGAAGAGACTGTATTGATTCCATTGTATGTTCATGCCTCCTTGGTCAAATATTAATTGGGCATAGTTGTTTGGGAGCATTTCTGGGTTCTCTATTCTATTCAATTTATCTATGTCTGTTCTTGTGGCAATACCAGACAGTTTTGAGAACAGTGGCTTTGTAAAACAGCTTGAAATCTGGTATTGAGATTCCACCTATTTTGTTCTTTTTTCTTAGGATCACTGCAGCTATTTGAGTCTTTTTTTTAATTCCAGATAAAATTTTGGTAAGTTCATTTTAGGTGTATAAAATATACCATTGGTATTTTGATAGGGATTGCATTGAAATTATGGATTGCTTTAGGTAGTATAGATATTTTGATGATGTTGATTCTACCAATCCATGATCATGGTATGTTCTTCCATCTGTTTTTTTAAGTGTCCTGTAGTTTTTTGCATATAGGTCTTTTACCTCTTAAGTTTATTCCCAGGTATCTTAATTTTTTTTGATGTGATGTTAAATAAGATTGCTTTTTTAGTCTCTATTTTTGTAAGTAAGTTCACTATTGGTATATAGAAATAACATAGATTTTTTTGGCCTTAATTATGTATCCTGCTACCTTGCCTAATTCATTTTTTAGGTCTAATAATTTTTGATGGAGTCTTTAAGGCTTTCTATGTACAGCATCATGTCATCTGCTAATAAGGACAGCCTTACATCTTTTTTCGTCCAATTTGAATGCCTTTTATTTCTTCTTCTTGTATAATTGAAATGCTAATACACCCAGTACTATGTTGAACAGGAGTGGCAAGAGTGGACATCCCTGTCTTGTTCCTGTTATTAGGAGAAATGGTTTTAGTTTTTGTCCATCGAGTGTGATGCTGCCTGTGGGTTTGTCATATATGGCTTTTATGATCTTGATGTATGATCCTTCTATTCCCACCTTCTTGAGAGTTTTTATCAAGAAAGGGTGTTGGATTTTGTCTAATGCTTTTTCTGCATCAATTCATATGACTATGAGATTTCTCTCTCTCAATTTGTTAATATGATGTATTATGTTTATAGATTTGCAGATATTTTATCATTCTTGCATCCCTGGGATAAATCCTGCTTGGTCGTGATGTATGATCTTTCAGAAGTACCGTTGGATCCGATTTGCTAGAATTTTGTTGAGGATTTTGGCATATATGCTCATGAGGGATATTGGCCTGTAATTCTCTTTCATTGTGATATCTTTATCTGGTTTTGGTATTAGGGTGATGCATGCTTCATAGAAGGAGCTTGGAATTGTTCTTTCCTCTTGAACTGTTTGGAATAGTTTGAGGAGGAAAGCTTTTAATTCTTCCTTGAATGTTTTGTATAACTCCTGTGAAACTGGCCCTGGGCTTTTGTTTGCTGGAAGCGTTTTGATGACTGCTTCAATTTCTTCCACAGTTATTGGCCTATTGAGACTTTTAGAATGTTCTTTACTGAATTTTGGAAGGTTGTATTTTTCTAGGAATATATCCATTTCCTTCAGGTTGTTGGAATAGAATTGTTTGTAGTATCTTTTATTAATCCTTTGTATTTTGGTTGGGTCTGTTGTTATTTCACCTCTTTCATTTCTGATTTTGTTTATTTGGGTCCTCTCTTTAACTTTTTGATGAGCCTGGCTAGAGGTTCATCAATCTTGTTTATCCTTTGAAAAAAACTAGCTCTTTGTTTTATTGATCTTTTATATTGTTTTTCTGGTCTCTATGTCATTTATTTCTGCTCTGATCTTTATTTTTTCCTTCCTTTTGCTCTTCAGGTTGGGCTTTTCATGTTGTTGCTCTCTTTTAATTCTTTGAGTTGTAGTATTAGATGATTTACTACCATTTTTTAAATTTTTTATTTTTTATTTTAGGTAGGCCAGTAGAGCTATGAACTTGCCTCTCAGGACTGCTTTCATTGTGTCCCATATGTTTAGGATTGTTGTGCTTTTATTGTCATTACCGTAGTTTCCAGGATATTTTAAAATTTTTTCTTTCATCTCATTGGTAACCCAATCAATAATTAATAACATGCTATTCAGGTTCCAATGTTTGCATGTTTTGGATTATTTTTATTGTAGTTTATTTCTAATATTATGCCCTTGTGGTCTTAGAAGATATGCGGTGTGATTTCAATCTTCTTGACTTTGAGGAGTCATTGCTTGTTATCCAGTATATGATCTATTTTTGAAAATGTCCCATGTGCTCTTGAGAAGAACCTATATTCCGTGGCTAAGGGGTGAATTGTTCTGAAGATGTCAATTAAGTCTATCTGATCTAGTGTGTCATTTAAGATTGATATTTCTTTGCTGATTATTTGTCTAGAGGATTTATTCATTTATATCAGTGGTGTATTAAAGTCCCCTCCTATTATTATATTGTTGTTGATCTCTCTTGATATCTTCTAGGAGATTTTTTTTATGTATTTGGGTCCTCCTGAATGAGGTGCATATATGTTTATCAGGGTTATATCCTCTTCTTGTATTGATCCCTTTAGTATTATGAAGTGGCCCTCCTTATCACTTGCTATGGCCTTCACTTTGAAGTCTATTTTGTTAGATATAAGTGTTGCTACTCCAGCTTTTTTTTTTCATTTCCATTTAATTGAAATATATTTTCCATCCCTTCACTTTCAGTCAGTGTGAGTTCCTTATTCTGAGGTGGGTCTCTTGTGGACAGCATATATATGGGTCATGTTTTTTTTTTTTTTTTTTTTTTTTTTTAATCCATTCAGCTACTCAATGTCTTTTTATTGGATCAATGAGACTGTTTCCATTTAAAGTTATTATTAAAAAGTACTTTATTGTTGCCATTTTTATTTTTTGAGGCTGTGTTCCTTCTTACTTTTTTGTTTCTTCTTTTTACAGCAATCCCTTTAGCATTTTTTGTATTGCTGGCTTTATAGTAATAAATTTTCTTAGTCCCTTTTTTGACTTTGCAGCTCTTTATTTCCCTTCCAATTTTGATTGGTAGTCTTGCTGGATATTCTTGGTTCCAGTCCCTTGCTTTGCATCATTTTGTATATCTTCTTCCTCTCCCTTCCAGCTTGATGTGTTTCTGTTGAGAAATCATTTGATAATCTGATGGGGGATCCTTTGGAGGTAACTCTCTGTCTCTCTCTTGCAGCCTTTAAAATTCTCTGAGGGAGGGTATGTATGGGAGGGGTGGATGTTAAAATATATACACAGATAATAATTTAATTTTAAAAAGTAAATAAATAAATAAATAAATAAATAAATAAATAAATAAATAAAATTCTCTTTTTGTCGATAACATTTGCCATTGTAATTATGGCATATCTTGGTGTGAGTCTTTTGGGATTCATCTTACTTGGGACTATATGTACTTGTGTAACTTTTTTCGTTCCCATATCAGGGAAGTTTTCTGTCATTATTTCTTCAAATAAATTTTCTAATCCTTGCTGCTCTTTTTGTCCCCCTGGCAACCCTATTATATGTATGTTATTTAATTTTGCATTGTCCCAAAGTTCCCTTAAGCTCTCCTCCTGCTTCCCCCCACCACCTCCTCTAGTTGCTGTTCAGATTGGGCTTGTTTCTATACTTTATTTTCTAATTCATTAATTTGGTCCTCTGCTCCTCTAGTCTACTCTTGAAGTCTTCCATTGTGTTTTTGATTGTAGCTGTATCATTTTTCATTTCTTCTTGAGTTTTGCATAAGTTGTTGATTTTCTTGTCCATCCGCTGTATGATCTATATGCCCATTACTATGAATTCTTTTTCTGTCATGTTGCATGCTTCTATTTCACTTATTTCCTTTCTTGGTGATCCCTCCTTTTCTTTCCTCTGGGATTGTTTTATTGTCTCCTCATCCTGACTATCACCAGAAGGTTCAAATGCCAAGTTACTAGACCTTGGGCCTTGTGTAGTTAGAACTCACTAAAGCGCTCTAACACAAAGATGTGAGGCTGCTGTGGGTTGGTGGAGCCACACTCTCCCTGGATCAGAGTCACAGGCACTTAGCGTAGTCTCAGTGTGTGCACCTAGAACCTGCCTGCACCACAATGAAGCAGAGAACCCACTGGTGTGTGCCAAAAATCAAAGTCCCCTAGTGCATGTCTGGAGTCAGAGGCTCCCTGTCTACGCACCAAAAAATCAAGGATCAGAGTTGCTTGGTGTTACCTCACACTGAGAATCAGGGTCCCTGTGTGCACATGCACCAATAATTTGAGTTCCTGGCTCTTAGTGTGAATGTACTGGGATTCAGAGATCCCAGGCACATATAATGAGGAACAGTCTAGTCACTGGTGCTCATTGTTGCCTCTTGCATGGAGATTCAGGGTCTCTGATCTTGGGACACCAGGTTGCACAGCCACACTATGTTGGCAGGAGGTTCACTTCTGCCTTGCAGTAAACATCCTTCTGTGTACATTTGCCCTGAATCAGTCAGGTGGCACTGCCACTTAGTGTGGGTGTGGGGTCCAGTTACATGGGTATGCACTATGGAAAACAAACTCCCCATGACTATGCACCCAGGCTCAAATTCAATACTGCCCTCCTGTGTGGGCACAAGGTATGGTTGTGTGGAACAAACTCTCTGGGTTCGCAAGTTCAGGTTCAAATTCAGCGCAGTCTCCCGGTTTGGGTGCAGGGTCATGATAGTAGTAAATTATGTACAATTAATTTTATACAGATTTAAACTGCATCTTTACATTGGCTTACATTTCTCTCAACTGCAAATGGTACCATGTAGTGCTGTGTTTGTATGTGTAAGTTTTAATGAGTTATGAAATTTTATAGTAGTTTTGTGTATAATTCACAATAGCCTATAAATAAATTACATCTAGAAAATTTTTACTTTTTAAAATTAATTTTCATTTGTAATTCTAATAACAAAACACCAAGAAATTAACACAAGGTGTCAAAATAAGCTAAAGGAAAATCACTTGGGCAAAAATAAAAAGAATCCCAAGTCAATTTTATAGAAAATATTTCTTTATTAACTTTTGATTGAGAATATGTTCGTATATTTTCAGAAAATTACTCCAAGACCATGGAGATTCCTGCAACAGAGAGAAGTTTTCAGGTCTTCTCCAACCACAAAGACAAGAGAAGAAACAGTACAGAGATCGAAGATGCTGACGACGCCTTGCCAGGCCAGCAGTCAGCAGCTGTGCATCACTGCAGGTTGCCCAGGACCAAATCAGAGAGGGTCGGACCTGCATTGCCACCATCTGTCCATCAGATATCATGGTTGACATGTACACATAAAGAACTATTTGACATTGAAACTGGGTGCAGAACTGTTGGAAGAACTTACTTGCTAATAATATCAACGATAAGCGTTTAATCTCCAACATTTACAGGGAACTAATACAGCTTAACAAAAAGAAGATAAAAACCCAATCAAAAAATGGGCATCTGATATAGACACTTTTCAAAAGAAGACAGAAGGAAGGCCAAGAGACATATGAAAACCTGCTCAAAGTCACTAATCATCAGAAATGCAAATCAAAACAACAATGCAGTACCAGCTCATACCTGTCAGAATGGCTATCATCAACAAATCAACAAGTGACAAGTGATGGCGAGGATGCAGAGAAAACGGAACCCTCCTGCACTGCATGCATCCACTATGGATAACAGTATGGGGTTTCCTCAAAAAACTAAAAATGGAACTCCCATTTGACCCAGTGATCCCACTTCTAGGAATATATCCCAAGAAATTAAAAATACCAATCAGAAAGAATATATGCACCCCTATGTTTATAGCAGCACAATTCACCATAGCTAAGATTTGGAAACAGCCTAAGTGCCCATCAACAGATGAGTGGATTAAAAAACTGTGGTACATCTACACAGTGGAATACTTCACTGCGGTAAAAATAGGAGTTCTTACCATTTGTAACAACATGGATGGAAATGGAGAACATTATGCTTAGTGAAATAAGCCAGACAGAGAAAGATAAATATAACATGATCTCACTCATTTGTGGAATATAATGAACAACATAAACTGATGGAAAAAAATAGATTTAGAGACAGAGAATCATCAATCAGAACTTCAAACCTAAGGGGACAAATTGTGAGGTAATCAGAAACTCAAGATTTCCTGAGAAAGTCTTTCTAACCATGCTAGCAATCATCAGCTGTACTGTAATATTACCTGGGACAAATGGGAAAATATTGTGGGCTTATGCTTCTGACCCTTATTGGGTAACAACCTTTACATGGGCTGATTCCCAGCCTAATGTAGTCACCAATAATACCAAACACTTTGGTCATCCAGGAGGACCACGGGTGGAGCAAGAAAATATAATTACACAGGGGTCTCCACCCAGATTTCCTTCTGTATGACACAAAATCAAAACACTGTCTCTTTGTGTATAAAATTATAGAGAGGTTCAGGCTTGTATGGACACAAAAGAAAGGGTATCACTATTTGCTCCTGAGAGAGGTGCAGAAAATGTAACTAAGAAGAAAAGAAATTGGCAGCCATTTTGAAATGGAATTGCCATGGCTAAGAGCAAATAATATCTTTACATGATATTATTCTACAATGTCATCGTAATTTCCCCCAAATTTGTTTTACCCCCATTACCTATAATTGTACCTCACACCCTTGGGAATCAATAAATCATCTTTTTGGTGCTTGGTGATAAAGGTAACACATCGCTAGATATTTTAGAATTACAACAGCACAATGTACAGTTATCCCAAACAAACTTACAAACTAATTCTTTGACTGTCTGGCAGCAATTTAAATAGGAGATGAAGAATTTAATCCCTTACATTATGTAGAGGGCCCCCTGGGAAGGCAACTGAGCACCATATATTGGTCTCTTTTGCCCTTTTGGCCAAGAGAGACCCTCTTCTGACAGTTCAATTGCCCACAGCTGTTGCCTGAGGTTTCTGTTTATGTTGAGGTTGAAACCTCGTGATGTCTGGTACCATGAATCTGTCTCTTGCCCAGTGGAGCAAGCTGGTCCCTCCCTGGAGAAGAAACCCAGGTTCCCCAAGATATGTGATCAGTGCTGGGGCCCTTCTGGCAGGCAAGGGGATTCCAAGGCAGGTGGTGGGCATGGAGGCCATGGAGGCATAGGCTACCAAGGAGAAAGAACTGAACCTCACATCACTCTGCTTGACCTTGGAGAATGGCTGGTTAGCCAGAGACAGGTAAGATTTCTCAGGGAAGGAACAACTTAAGACAGGCACAGTCACAGAAGGGCCATCAGGAGAGAACTTGGGGATCAACACAGTCCCTCAACCCCCCATCTTTTCAGGGGCAAAACCCTCATGCCTTCTGAGCGAGGTATCCTGCCCCCATGGCTGCTTAGCTTCCCATGCCCAACTCAACTTGGGACCCGGGTAACAGACAAAGACTTGGCCATCAGCAGCTGCACTCTCACTGCAACAGAACTTGTTTGAGTTGTCTTGTACCCATTGTGTGGGGAAACCTTTTTTTTATATCTAAATCCAGCCTATCACCAGGAATGCTCAGGGCCTACTCAAGAAGGCAAATAATCCTTTCCCCTAATATTTACAGGGTAAAATAAGATGGTCATTAGAGTATAATATTATATTTAACAGTAAAACAGCAGTCAAGTTTTTAGGCTAATTTAAATTGGCTAATTGAAGTAAGCGAATATTATAGAAAAATTAATTGTACTGGACAAAAAGCTGTTCCTAAAGTGTTAACTAAAATTTTTATTGGTTGTTCATCTTATGGTAAAATTGCATAACATATAATGAACCTAAATTAGTCATATTATAGTGCAAAAATAGAAATTTAAAAGCTATCAAGACTACATTATAAAATTTTCAAAAGCCACCTATTATTTAATTTAAAAAGGGGGATAGTACAAGCATCTCATGTAAGGAAAAAATATCCTGTAAGTAAATTACATCTAGAAAATTTTTACTTTAGAAAATTAATTGTAATGCTAGCAGCAACACACCCATGAAAAACACACACGGTGTCAAAACAAGCCCGAGGAAAATCATTTGGGCAAAAAATTAAAAAGGATCCCAAGTCAAATTTATAGAAAATATTCCTTTATTCACTTTCGGTTGAGAATAAGTTTGTATATTTTCAGAAAACAACTCTGAGACCATATGGATTCCTGCAACAGAAAGGAATTGACAAGACTACTGCAGCCATGAAGACAGAAGAGAAACAGTCCAAAGATGGAAGACACTGAGGTCACCTTGCCATACTAGCAGTCAGCAGCTGTGAGTCACTGCAGGTTGCCCAGAACCAAACCAGAGAGGGTTGGGCCTGCATTAACACCATCTGTCCATCATCCAGAACTGAAATATCATTTCTGACATGTACACATAAGGAACTGCTTGACATTGAAATTTAGACTCAAAAGAACTGTTGGCCCAGAAAGAAACTAACTACAGACTGAGTCTTTTGCCTTTCAACATAACTATTATTTCTTGTCGCATTTTTGGTTCTTATAAGTGTATTTCTAGTAGCACATGGTCTCACTCACCTAGGAGAAATGATGAACAACATAGGCTGATGAAGAAGAACAGGCCCAGAGACAAGGAGGCATGGATCAGACTGTTGGACCTGAGAGAGAGGCGAGGAGAGGATGGAGATAAAGAGGAGGGTTCAATCAAAGGACTTGTGTGCAATCATATGACCCTAACCAGTGGTCAAGGACAACAGGGGGTTCGAGGCATGTGTGGGGAGGGTTTTGGGATGGGAGTGGGGAGATGAGGACAAATATGTGATACTTTAATCAATGAAGAAATTTAAACAACAACAACAACAAGAAAGATAGACCACATATTGGGACACATGTTAAGTCTCATCAAACCTGACAAGATAGAAAGCATATCAAACATCTTCTCAGATCATAATGGCATAAAATTAGAAATCAACTGCAATGAAAACGCTACAAAAAGTAATACAATTGGAGGGTAAATAGCATGATATTAAATGATGATTGGGTTACCAAAGATATCAAAGAATAAATAAAAAGCATTCAGGAAACAAATGAAAATGAAAACACAACAATCCAAAATATATGGGACATAGTGAAAGCAGTCCACAGAGGAAAGTACATAGCTCTACAGTCCTATGTAAAACAAACAAACAAAAGAAAAAACTGATAATAAATTATCTAACCTTGGAACTTAAAATATTAGAAAGAGAGCAATAAGAAAAACCCAGACTAAGAAGAAGGAAGAATATAATAAATTTAAAAGCAGAAATACATGATATAGAGAACAACAACAACAAAAATATAAAAGATCAATAAATCCTAAAAATCAAGAGCTGGTTTTTTCAAAGGATAGACAAGATTGATGAACCTTTAGCCAGGCTCTCCGAAAATCAAATAGAGAAGACAAAAATAAACAAAATCAGAAATGAAAGAGGTGAAGTAAAAATTGACCTCACAGACATAGAAAAGATTATAAAAAATAAACAAACAAAAACAATGATGAAAACCTCTACTCTAACAAACAGGACAACCTAGACAAAATGACATATTCCTAGAAAAATGCAAGATTTCAAAAGTCAATCAAGAGGAATACAAAAACAGAAATTGAAGCAGTTATCAAAAAAGTCTAGCAAATAAAAACCCTTGTCCAAACAGCTACACAAGGGAGTTTTATCAAACATTCAAAGAAGAACTAAAGCCTATCTTTGGAAAATTCCAAGAAATTCAAGAGGAAGGCAAACTTCCAAGCTCTTTCTATGAAGCCAGTATTACCCTAATCATAAAACCAGATAAAGATACTATAAAGAAAGAGAATTACAGGCCAATGTCCCTTATGAACATAGCTACTAAAATCCTCAACAAAATTCTTGCAAATAGGATCCAGCATTACAATAGAAAGATCATACACCATGACCAAGTGGAATTTAATCCAGGGATGCAAGGCTGGCACAATATCTGCAAATCAATAAATGTGATACATCACATAAACAAATTGAGAGATAAAAATTACATAATCATATCAATCAATGCAGAAAAAGCATTTTCCAAATCCCAACACCCTTTCTTATGAAAATTCTAAGCAAAATGGAAGTAGAGGGATCATACCTCAACATAATAAAAGTCTTTTATGACAAACCTACATCCAACATTTTACTCAATGGGAAAACATTAAAACCGCTTCCCCTAAGAACAGAAAGAGGACAGGATGCTTGCTTTCACCACTCCTATTTGACATAAAATTGGAAGTGCTAACTATAGAAATCAGACAAAAAGAAAAAAGAAAAGGCATCTGAATTGGAAAAGGAGTTAAAAAAGTCATTATTCTCAGATGACATGACATTTTCCATTGGATACTCTAAAGACCCCATGAAAATAAATTTGACAATGTAGTAAGATACAAAATTAACACCCAGAAATCTATGGCTTTTTTATATACCAATTATGAACTCACAGAAAGAGAAGCAAAACAACCAATCTAATTTACCATTGAACCAAAAAAATTAACATTCCTAGGAATAATCTTAATAAGGGGGTAATATATATATATATATACTCAGAGAATTAGAGGATGTTGAAAAAAGAGATAGAGGAAGGCATGAACAAATGGAATATTATACTGTGTTCATGGACCAGTAGAATCAATATCATTAAAATGTCCATACCATCCAAAGCAATCTATAGATTCAATATAATTCCTATTAAAATACCAATGGCAAATTCCACAGACTTAGAACAAATATTTCAAAAATTCATATGGAGAAGAAAAAAAAAAAGATCTTGAAGAGCAGCAGCAAACTTGAGAAAGAAGAACAAAGTTAGAAAGATAACAGTACCAGCTATCAAGCTATATTACAAAGCCACTGTTTTCATAACTGTCTGGTACTGGCATAAGAACAGATATATAGACCAATGAACAGGACAAACAAATCTATAAATCGACCCAACCCATTATGCTCAATTAATATTTGACAAAGGTGGCAAGACCATACAAAGGAGTCAAAACAGTATCTTCAATAAATGGTGTTGATGAAATTGGACACATACATGCAAAAAAAAAATGAAATCAAACCACCAACTTATACCATACACAAAATTAAATTCAAAATGGGTAAAGGACTTAAATGTAAGATTAATTTTTTAAATTAAAAACATTAGAATTTTAGAAGAACTATAAATAGCAAAATATGAGACATATGTTGTAGCAATCTTTACTAATATAGATCTTAGAATAATGGAAAGTAAGGAGAAATAAACAAATGAGACTACATCAAAATAAAAAGCTACTGCAAAGCAAAAGAAACCAATAAAACAACAAAAGATCCCACTGCATGGGAGAACATATTTGCCAATGTTATCTCCAATAAGAGTTTAATCTTCAAAATTTATAGGGAACTCATACAACTTAACAAAAGGAAGATAAATAATCCAATTAAAAATGTGCAAAGGACCTAAATAGATACTTTTCTAAATAAGACAAGTAGAAGGCCAAGAGACACAGGAAAACATGCTCTAAGTCTCTAGTTATTCAAGACATACAAATGAAAATGACAATGAGTTAATATCTTCCACCTGTCAGAATGGCTATTCTCAATAAATCAACAAATGACATGTGCTGGTGTGGATGTAGAAAAAAAGGAACCCTGTGCACTGCTGATGGAAATGCAGACTGGTACAGCCATTGTGGAGAACAGTATGAAGATTCCTCAAAAAATTCAAAGTATAACTCCCATTTAACTCAGTGATCCCACTTCTAGGAATATATCCAAATAAATCAGAAATACCAATCAGAAAGAGTATATGCATCCCTATGTTGATATCAGCACAATTTACAATAGCTAAGATTTGGAAACTGCCTAAGTGCCTATCAGCTTTGAGTGTATTAAAATATTGTGGAACATTTACACAATGGAATACTACACTTCTGTGAAAAAGAAGGAATTCTTACCATTTGCAACAGCATGGATGAACCTGGAGAGCATTATGCTAAATGAAATAAGCCAGTCAGACAAAGATTAATATCGCATGACCTCATTCATTTAAGCAATATAATGAACAACATAAAGAACTGATGAATAAAAATGGATTCAGAGATTTAGGAGTGTTGATCAGATCATCTATTCTCAGAGGGAAGTCAGGGGAGTGGGGGCAGGTAAGAGATAAATCAAAAGACTTAAATGCATGTATATATGCATAACCCAAGGACACAGACAATAGGAAGATGAGGGCATGTGCTGGGGAGTGGAAGCAGCTGGGGATAGATCAATGGGGGGTGGGGAGGGAGGAAGGAGACATATGTAATAATTTAAACAATAAATATTTTAATTTTTTTTTAAAAAAAGATTAAAGAGTCCTGGCTGGTTTGTCTCAGTGAATAGAGCATAAGCCTGTAGTCTAAAGGGTCCCTGGTTCAATTCCAGTCAAGGACACATGCCCGAGTTGCGGACTCCATCCCCAGTAAGGGTCATGCAGAAGACAGCAGATCAATGATTCTCTGTTATCATTGATGTTTCTCTCTCTGAAATTAATAAAAAAATTAAAAATTAAAAAAAAGAAAATTACAGACAAATATGCTTCATAAAGCTAGACATAAGAGTCCTTTAAACATGTTTGCATGAATTATAGCAATGGATTAAAAAAACTGTAAAGCACTGAAGAAAGGAATAAAATAAGATACAAAAATGAAGCTTATACTATGTTCATGGATAGGAAGAGTTAATCTCATTAAAATATTCATACTACTTAAGCAACATACAGATTCCACATAATCTCTATTCACATACTAAAGGCATACTTCACAGAGCTAGAACAAATACTCTAAAAATTTATATAGAGTAAAAATGTAAATCAAATAAAACTGAATAGCCTCAGCAATATTGAGAAAGAACAAAATTTGGGTATCATGCTACAGATAGCATACTAGCCCATAGTAATGAAAATTGCATGGTACTGGCATAAAACCAAAGTGTAGATCAGTGGAATAGTATACAGTATTCAGAAATAAACCCAGATCTATTTATTCAATTAATATTTGACAAAGGAGGCAAGAATTTACAATGTGTTAATGACCTATTCAAGAAATGGTGCTTAGAAAATTGGACAGATATGTTCAAAGGAATGAAACCAAGCCACCTCCTTACACCTTTTATAAGAACAAACTCAAAATAGACCAATAATTAATTGTAAAAGTTGATGCCATAAAGATTCTAAAAGAAAATATAAGAAGAAAATTTCTGTCATTTCCTTCACAATATTTTTTCTGATATCTTCTATGGCAAGTGAAACAAAAGAAAATATAAACAAATGGGACTACATTAAACTAAAAAGTTTTTCACAACAAAGAAAACCATAAAAAATAATGAAGAGACAATTTAGTAAATTTGAGAACATATTTTCTAATAATAAATTTGTTAAGGGGTTAATTTCCAAAAGTTATAAAGAACTCATACTACTTAACACCAAAAACCAAATGATTCAATTAAAAAATGGGCAGAGGAGCTCCATAGACAGTTCTCCAAATAGGATATTCAAAATTCTAATAGACATATAAAATATGCTCAACAATATTAATTTCAGACAAATGCAAATTAAAATCACAGTGAGATATCACCTCACACCTCTCAGAATGGCTATCATCAATATCAACAAACAAAAAGGTTGGCAAGGGTGTGAAGAAAAGGCAACTCTTATTCCTTGTTATGAATGCAGATTCGTTCAGCTATTATGGAAAAAAGTATGAGTTTCCACAGAAGTTAAAAATGAATCTGCCTTAGAACTCAATGATTCCATTTCTGAAGATTTATAAGAAGAAACCAAAAATGCTAATTTGAAAGAATATATGCAGCCCTATATTTATAGTAGCATTATTTACACTAACCAAGATATGGAAGCAACCCAACTGCCCATCAATAGATGACTGGATAAAATATAATGGTACATATATACAATGGAATATAACTCAGCCAGAAAAAGGAATGAGACTTTACCATTTATGACAGGATACTTGGACCTAGAAGCTATCATGCTTGGTGAAATAAATCAATCAGAGAAAGATAAATACCACATGATTTCACTTATATGTGGCATCTAAAGAACAAAATTAATAAACAAAGGAAAATGAAACATACTCATAGATACAGAAAAAACCTGTGGTTACCAGAGAAGGGCCAGAGAGAGAGTAGGGACACTGGATCAAAGAGGTGAAGGGACTAAGAAGCACAATTTGGTAGTTATAAAATAGTTACATAAAAGTAAGTAAAGCATCTATAACAATGCAAGCTTAATATGCTATTTAGACTGGACAACCCCCAGGAAAAACTTCTGGATGACCTTTTGGAGTAAGCTGCAGGGCTGAGGCAGAGGCAGCTGCTGTGTTGGCAGGGGCTGAGCCCCTTGCATGAATTTTGTGCATTGGGCCAACAGTAGGAAATAAAGTTAATAACATTGTGATAACTATGTATGGTGCCTGTCAGGGTACTGAAAATATTGAGGTGAACTGTTTAATTTATGATTGTCATTCTACTAAGCTGTACACTGAACTAATACATAATAAAATGTAAAAGTATGCATTTGTATAACTGAAGAAATATCTCCACTTGTCAAAAGGGTTCTAACTTGAACTGAGAAGTCAGAGAACACTAGATTATCAGATTTATTATAGGACTGGAGGCCTTGTGCATGAAATTTGTGCACTCGGTGGAAGGTCTATCAGCCTGGCCTGTACCCTCTCAGAGTCTGGGAGCCTTTGAGAGATGTCTGACTGATGGCTTAGGCCTGCTCTCCTAGCAGGAGTGGGCCTAAGCTGTCAGTTGGACATCCTTAGCACTGCCATGGAAGCAGGAGAGGCTCCTGCCACCACCACTGTGTTCACCAGCCATTAGCCTGGCTTCTGGCTGAATGGCACTCTCCCTGTGGGAGTGCACTAACTATCAGAGCACAGCTTCTGTGTTGAGTGGGATAGGACCAAAACCAGTTCTCTGATATCTTCTGAGGGGTCCTGGATTGTGATAGGGTACAGGATAGGCCAAGAAACCTCATTGGTGCATGATCTGAGCTGGGGAGGGATGTAGGAGGTTGGCCAGCCGAGGAGGAACAACAGGAAGGATCCAGGGTATGTTTGGCCCATATCACTCAATCCCAATAGGCTAGACCCCTGCAGCAAGCTAATCTACTGGTCAGAATGTCTTCCCCTTGGTGGTCAGTGTATGACTTAGCAAGCAATTGAATAGCTTTAGCATATCATTAGCATATTACACTTTGATTGGTTGACCCGGACAACCAGATGACCAGACACTTAACATATTAGGCTTTTATTATATAGGATGAGATTCCTTATATAAAAACTTTCATGCTACAAAATAGTTGGGTAGGACTGCATTGGATACTTACTTCTGAAGTAATCTCAAGTTTACGTTCTCATGTAAAATATTCATTCTAATAGTAATGATAGACTACCTCATGAAGATTTAGAAAAAAAGCTCTTTTTCTCTATTTCACATCTCTGGCAACTGATAAGTAGCAAGTGGGAAGAATCATCAATGGGGATTCTTTAAGAGATTTACTTATCCACTGAAAACCAGACATAAGAAAATCAGATCAAGTCACAGAAAAGTACAATCTTTTAAAAGTGTTTAGGTGATGAAACTTGTAAAATACTGAACAGATTTTCCAAAATGGCTATGAGATACTTTTCAAATAGATAGCAGGTTAGAAAGCAGATATCTTTTCTGAGTTTTTATGAAGAAAATAAATCAATAAAAATTTTATACTAACATCACCACAACAAAAACCTCTTTTAGATGTGATACCTTTATTTTTTATCTTCTTATGGTCTTCTATCATGATCACTTATATTGTGTAATTCATACATTTTTGTTCCTGCTTATTATAAACTGTTATGCCAATATTTCTAACTCTAAAAATTATGACCTATTGCTGATTTTGAGATTCTTAAACTGAAAGTGATTTACATAAAATGCAGTATATTGACATGTTTGCAAACAGAAAACAGAATGTGAGAGACAACATTTATATAGCCAACATAAGTTTAAGAGTGTTATGCACATTACTTGGAACTTTGTCATTTCTAAGGCTAGAGAAAATTTAAATAAATAATTTTAAATCATTTTATAGTATGTAATATTTACCTAATATAATATATAGAGAGAATTGAATTGAATCATATATCTATAATGTGTACTATTAAGAAAAAATGGAGAAACATGGGTGAAAAATAACTTAAATGGATGAAATCTAGGTTATTATTTTTATAGTTAAGGTGAAATATTTGTCCTATGTCACTGAGACACTGAACATATGTGGATGATTGGATGAACATTATCTTCCTTTCAGATTCCTTTGTGGAATTTTCAAAATATTATCTAATTAAGTTACTTAAGTAGCATTTTATATTATAAACAATAAAACACAAATATGTTTTTTTGTGTGTGTTTTTTGTTTTTGTTTTTGTTTTTGTTTTTTTAATAATCAACAACAATAGGCTTTGGAGTAATAGGAATTCTATCTGAGACTCCTTGAATCATATCCACCATTTGTTTACCATTCTTTGCTTTTTTTAACTTTCTTCTTGACTACATAATCTGTGTTCTTGGGATGTGTCCCATGTTTAAGTTCCACAAATCACTGTCAATATCCATGAAGCTGAGACTCTTTTTGTTTTAGTATGTCAAATCCAGAATAGCATTTATTTTGCTTTATCTACCTATCCAAACTTCTCTCCCCTATTCTCTAGATCCGTTGGTGCCAGGGTTACATGTTTTAGGTACTCTTCCCAAGATCTTGAATTTATGCTGCCTCTCTGCTCTACCTCAGCCACTACCAAGAGAATCACAAATGCATTTTAGAGTAGTATCAATAACATCTTCAAATAAGATATCTTTTTACATCTATGAGAAATAAAACTTTATGTGTTTTCATAATAAAGCAATACAGTAATTATAAAATGTCTACATTAATACATAGCACATAGCAAAAAGAATGTTATCTTATCTAATAAAAGAGTAATATGCAAATTGACCCAAGACACAAGGTGGCCACCCCAGTGGTCAAAGATGACTGCTCCCATATGGATATAAGATGGCTGCCACAAGATGCCCTGCAGGGGAGGACAGTTGGGGGCAGTTAGGGGTGACCAGACCAGCAGAGGACAGCAGTTGGGGGTGACCAGGCTGGCAGAAGAAGGCAGTTTTGGGAGACCAGGCTAGCAAGAGAGGGCAGTTAGGGGGGACCCAGGCCTGCAAGGGAGGGTATGGGAGGGTAGGCCTGCAGAGGAGGGCAGTTGGGGGAACCAGACCAGCAGGAGAGGGCAGTTAGGAGTAACCAGGCTGGCAGGGGAGGGCAGTTAGGGGCAATCGGGCCATCCAAGGAGTAGTTATGTGTCGACCATGCTGGCAGGGGAGTGGATAAGGGGTGATCAGGTTGGGAGGTAGAAGTAGTTAGTGGCAATTAGGCAGAGGCAGGCGAGCGGTTAGGAGCCAGCAGTCCTGGATTGTGAGAAGTATGTCCCAGATTTGAGAGGGTGCAGGCTAGGCTGAAGGACATCACCCCCCATGCACAAATTTTGTGCAATGGGCATCTAGTTTTATGTTAAAGTAAAAAGTACCCCAAATTTTTTATTCATTATATTTCTCTGTTAACAAATACAAATATTACATATAAAACAATATTATATAACATAAACATATAATAAATACCATATAATACTATACATATCATATACTTTATTATTCAAGTACTTTTTGATTAACTTCAGATTGTATGTTTAGGAAGTCATTAGTTAATATAATTTGAGTAAAAGCATTTTGGTTCATTTGTCTACATCAAACAACAAAATGTCTTTAAGAGTGTTTTTGTAAAATTGCATGACAATAATAAATCTCAAGAAGTTGCTACTGAATTTATAAGTTAATGTTGTGCTACCTTGTACTATCATACATTTGAAATGTTCTGACCATTTCAAATGGCAAGTCCATTTTTAAAATTTTGTTCTAATCAAAATATTTGATTTAAGGTTTGTTTGTTTTTTCTATGTGTATTGTAAAAATTAAATTTGATGTTAAATTTTTGAGGATTTAATTATCTTCTTACATTAATACCAGTTGTATGAAAAGAGAAATAATCCTTTTATTTATACAATATATTAGCTATTTTTATAAGAAGAATCAATTTATTATTTTTAGATTAAAATTTTGATAATGAGTACAGATTTTGTCAGATATTTACCTAAGACATGTCTAAGTTTGTTTTATCTAGTTTTTATTTTACAAAATTTCTGAATTTGGAAATATTAAATACTGTGCTTAATTTCAGAAGTGTTTACCTCCTATTATATTTGTTACTGAAATGAAGTCTTGACAGATTTAAAGATTGGGAAAGTTAGGACTTTTTAGAGAAAATAAAATATATAAAACAGGGAAGGGTAGCATGCTCCAAAATATGAAGCCAAATGAGATAACACTAATAAGAAAAAAGTAGACCCTTCTTTCATTAGAAAAATATTTCATCTAATGATATGCCCAAACATGTCTTTTCTCCATGATCTATGAAAGAAAAGCAAGAAAAGCTTTCCATTTTGAGGTAGAAATCAAGAATAGTAGAAATTAGGTAAAAATGAACCACCTGCTTATTAAACAACTAGAGGCCTAGTGCACAAAAATGTGTGCACTCAGGGGGGGAGAAGGTGTCACTCAACCTGGCCTGCACCCTCTCACAACCTGGGACCCCTCAAAGAGGGTCCTTAGGCCTGGCCTGAGATCAGGGCCCATTGGAGCTTTCCTTCCCCAGGTGGCAGGCAGCTGGGTCCACCTCTGCAGATGCCATTGCTTGCCATCTGTGCAACACTCCCCCCTTCCCCTGTCACCAGTGGCTTCCCTCTGCAGGGGACAGGCTGGGGTGCAATGACTTGGCTCTCCTGAGCTTCCCTCCCTCTTTCTCATGTGGGGCCAGCATGACAAGGGTCTGTCTGCCTACTTGACACCCCTAACCACCAACCACCTAACCACTCTGCTTGCCTGCCTGATTTCCCTTACTGCTTTGACTTACTGTTGGTCAGCCTCTGGTAGTTATTGGTCATTAGGACCCAGGGTTTTTATATATTAGAATGACAAAAAACAAACCCTTACTACATTGGTGTTTTAATCTGCATAAGTGAACTGAACTGTCCAGATATTAGGATTGGACTGAGTATTAGACAAAATACACGAATGCTTCATGATTATAGTGCATGGATGGTGCTGAACTATGACTATAAAAAGAAGAATCTGTCTCTTTCTCTCGGTCCGTTCTTCTTTTCTTTTCTCCAACCTTATCTAGCCTGACATTTGACAGTTGGCAGATTCCTTATTCCAAGAAACAGAGTTAAATATTTGTTTTGAAGAATCATATAGAAACTGTCTTACTTTAATGCCAATCACCAACTTGCTTACATTTTTTTTATTCTTGAGTTATGTGAAAATAAAAATAACCAGAATTTTGAATAGCTTATTTTGTTCTGAATGAAAGGAGTAACAAGTCTTTCTCGGGCTTTCATACAGGTGTAGACTATAACAGTTCTTTTTACAGTTAAAAAATGCTTTTGTGCCCTAACTGGTTTGGTTAAGTAGGTAGAGTGCCAGCCTGTGGACTGAAGGGTCTCAGGATCAATTCCAGTCCAGGGCACATATCTCAGTTGAAGGTTTGATCCCTGGCCCTGGTTGGGGTGTGAGTAGACAGCCAATCAATGTGTTTCTCTCACATCTATGTTTCTGTGTGTGTGTGTGTGTGTGTGTGTGTGTGTGTCCCCAACCCTTTCACTCTTTCTAAAAATCAATGGAAAAAAATATCTAGCTGCTTGCTGCTGCCCCAATCACCCATCAGCAGCACGGGGAGGTGGAGAAGCCCTCAGGTGCAATCAGTGCCAGCGGCCGCCAAGTGATTGGGACCAGCGCTGGGCTGGGCATCAGCAGCAGGTGGGAGTGGCAGCTCTGTCACCAGCCATAGGTGAGTGGAGCCAGTGCTAGCAGTAAGTGTGAGTAAGCAGATCCAGTGCCAGCAAAGGTATGAGTTGGACCTGAATCGGCAGCAGGTGCGAGTGCTAGGCAGGACAAGGCACACCAAAGCAAAGAATTTTCAGTAACCTCCAGAAGCTCTCCCCAATGACAGCGACTGGTGACCCACTTTGGTCTAGCACTCCCACTCACCTGCTCCACCATCTAGCCCAGCCTAAGCCTGCCATGTTCCACACATGTCCTCTGGTGGTCAGCGCATGTCATAGTGATTGGTTGTTCAGTTTTTCTGGTTGTTGCGCCTTTTATATATAGGATGGATATGATTAGTGTTAAATTATTTCACTATAAATCCATAAATATCCAATCTCAAAACCAAAAATAAGCATTATCTTCAACAGTAAAACACAGCCCAGACGTTGAACATTGACCTATGAACCAGGAGTCTTGGATCCATTCCTGGCCAAGTTGCATGTCCAAGTTGCAGTTTGATCCCATTAAGGGGTGTGAAGGAAGCAACCTATTAATGATTCTCTCTCATCATTAATGTTTTTCTCTCTTTCTTCCTCTTCCTTACTCTCTAAAATCAATAAAAAATATGTTATTTTTTTTTTAGATAGTAAGACACAGCCCTAACCTGTTTGCTTCAGTGGATAGAGCATCAGCCTGTGGACTGACGGGTCCCAGGTTCGATCCTAGTCAAGGGCATGTGCACATCTCCAGTAGAGGGTGTGTGCAAGAGGCAGCTGATCAATGTTTCTCTCTCATCAATGATTCTAACTCTCTATCCCTCTCCCTTCCTCTCTGTAAAAAAAAAAAAAAGAAAGAAAGAAAGAAAGAAAGAAAGAAAGAAAGAAAGAAAGAAAGAAAGAAAAAAAAGAAAACCGATAAAATATATTTTAAAAAATAGTAAGACACAAAAAAGTGTAATGAATTGGACCTGCATAAATATCATAGCCTTGTCTACTGACTGTCAAGTTCTGTCAAATTGACATCTCTGAAAATTTTGTGATTATGCAAAGGCAACAATTCTCAAAGTTTAAAATCCTCAACAAAGTATTTGTGTCTCCCTCACATCTAGGTTTCTCTTACACTGCTCCATCAGCAGGTGTGAGTGGGGCCAGCACCATCAGCATGTTGGAGTGGCAGTAGCAGGAGCAGGGCTACAGGAAGACAGAGGACCCGACGCGGGGCTGCAGCAGGAGGAGCCAGGCAGGGCCACAGAGGATGGAGCGAGACAAGCCCCTGCCTCCCACAGAGAGGACCACAGTTCCTTTCAAGGTGCACAAATTTGAATACTGGGCACCTAGTTTAGAATAAGAGAAAGCTAGTGCTAAGTAAGGACTTATTACTTAAAACCACAAGAAGGAACACCAACAAAAGACAGGACTGAGCTCCCTTCCTAAATATCTATGCTCCTGAAAAATCTTAATTTATTTATTCAACAACATTTTGTTTAGCATATATACTGCCTTCCTACAGATACAATAAAGAAACAATTAATTCTCCCAAGAAAGTACAGTGGGCATAGTGGAGACCACTTCTGATTTCATTTTTCTATAACAGAAAAAAATTCAAAAAATAAAATAAAAGCAATAAAATTTACATTAGCATACAAGTTAATGAAAACATATGTAAAAATCTAATACAGATATAAAATAATTCTTACAAAAATATGTTATTATTGAGATAAAGAAAATTTAAATAAAAGGAGATATCTGTTCATGAAAACAATATTTTTAAAATTTAAATGCGTTGCAAATTAATTTACAAACTACTGCACTCTCAGTGAAAATAACTGATTTTACCCTCTTTCCCAGTCATCCTAACTTTGCTTGCATATTCCAGAGATACCTGTAAATAGATCTTAAGAGAAGGATTGTGAAGATATTTATCACAGCATCTTTTGTGGTAATAAGGTGTGGAGGTATTCTAGATGCTCATTACAAAGGAAATGAATAAGAGAAAACGTGGGTATAGATTATTTAGAAAAAAAATTACCAAAGGCACTATTGCTATTTATTGTATAATAGATCTCTATAACTAATTTTTCTTGCATACTTGACCCTTTGACCACTTCTGTATTTCTCCATCCCCCAGCTTCTAGCAGTCACCATTATACTCTCTGCTTCTATGAATTTGACTATTTTAGATTTCACATATTAGTGAGACCATACAGTATTTCTGTTTCTGTGTCTAGCATATTTGTGTCTTTCTTTACAAAAATTCAGTATCCTTTTAATTTCCCTTACAAGGGAATGCCATTGGATTTGGGGCCCACCCTAATCAGCCTAATCTCAATGAAAAAACTTTCATCTACAAAGACTTTTTTTTTTCTAAATAATATCACATTCACAGGTTCAGGGCATGGACATATATATATTTTAGGGGTAACCATTCAATACACTACATATGTCTTTCTTGATTAAGTACATTGAAATTACTAATTATATTGAGATAAAAGAGTATCTCCTTTTTGCATTTTTACTATTGTACTAGAGGCCCGGTGCATAAAATACATGCACAAGGGTAGGTGTCCCTCCGTCCAGCCAGCACTTTCTGCAATATGGGATCTATCTCACAATCCAGGACTGCTGGCTCCCAACTGCTCACCTGCCTGCCTTCCTGATTGCTCCTAACTACTTCTGCCTGCCAGCCTTATCATCCCATAACCTCTGCCCTGCCAGCCTAATTAATATCTAACTGCTCCCATGACAGCCTGTTTGCTCCCAACTTGGTATCAGTGAAGAAATTGTTTGGACATATGCCTGATATTTTGCTGCCTGTGTATTCCTCCAGTATTTGTAAGAGTTCTTGTCTTATGTTTAAGTATTTTATCCATTTTGAGTTTATTTTTGTATATGGAATAAGTTGGTCTACTTTCATTTTATTGCATGTAAGTGTCCAATTTTCCCACCCCATTTATAAAAGGGACTGTCTTGACTCTATTTTATGTTCATGCCTCCTTTGTCAATTATTAATTGAGCATAGTAGTTTGGGTCTATTTCTGCCATAGATTTCTTGGCTTTAATTTTATATCCTGTTACATTACCAAATTCATTTATTAAGTCTAAAGGTTTGTGTGTGTTTTTTATGAAGTCTTTGGGGTTTTTTTATGTACAATATCAAGTCATCTGCGAATAAGAAAAGTTTTACTTCTTCTTTTCCAATTTGGATACCTTTTATTTCTTCTTCTTGTCTAATCACAATGGCTAATATTTCCAGCATTATGTCAAACAGGAGTGGTGAGAGTGGGCATCCCTGTCTTGACTCTATTCTTAGGGGAAATGATTTTAGTTTTTGCCCATTGAGTATGCTGTTGGCTGTGGGTTTGTCATTATATGGGTTTTATTATATTGAGGTGTAATGTTTCTATTCCCACTTTGCTGATAATTTTTATCAAAAATGGGTGTTGGATTTTGTCAACTGCTTTTTTTGCATGAATTGATATAACTATGTGATTTTTATCTCTCAGTTTGTTTATGTGATGTATCAAGTTTATTGATTTGTGGATATGGTACCATCCTTGTATCCCTGGGAAAAAGCCTACTTGGTAATGGTATATAATCTTGCTGATGTACTGCTGAATCCGATTTGCTAGAATTTTGTTGAGGATTATGCCATCTATGTTCATGAGGGATATTGGCTTGTAAATTCCTTTCATTGTGTTGTTTTTATCTGGTTTTGGTATTAGGGTGATGCTGGCTTCATAGAAGAAGTTTGGAAGTGTTCCTTACTCTTGAATTTTTTGCAATAGTCTTAGGAGGATAGGTTTTAGTTCTTCCTTGAATGTTTGGCAAAACTCCCCTTTGAAGCCATTTGGCTCTGGGCTTTTGTTTGCTGGAAGCTTTTTGATGACTGCTTCAATTTCTTTCATAGTTATCAGCCTATTGAGATTTTTAGATTCTTCCTGATTGAGTTTTGGAAGATTGTATTTTTCTAGGAATATGTCCATTTCCTCCAGTTTGTCCAGTTTGTTGGAATAGAGTTGTTCATAGTATTTTTTAACAATCCTTGGTATTTCAGGGGGATCTGTTGTTATTTCACCTTTTTCATTTCTGATTGTATTTATTTGGGTTATCTCTCTGTGCTTCTTGGTGAGCCTGGCTAGAGGTTGAACAATCTTGTTTATTCTTTGAAAGAACTAGCTTTTTGTTTTCTTGATCTTTTTTTTTTTTTGGTCTCTATGTTGTTTATCTCAGCTCTGATCTTTATTATTTCCTACCTTTTCCTTATACTGGGCTTTCTTGTTGCTCTCTGTCTAAATCTTTGAGTTTTAGGGTTAGGAAACTTATTACCATTTTTTTTTCAGTAGGCTTGTAGAGCTATGAACTTCACTCTCAAGACTGCTTTTGTTGTGTCCCATAGATTTTGGATTGTTGTCTTTTAATTGCTGTTTGTTGTCATGATGTTTTTATTTCTTCTTCAATATATCTGGTAATCCTGTCATTGTTTATTTAGTCTCCAGTTGTTTGACACTTTGGATTGTTTTTCATTGTAGTTGATTTCTAGTTTTATGTGATTGTGATATGAGAAGATGCTTGATATGATTTCTGTCTTCTTGAATTTGAAGAGACTTTGTCTTTGACCCAATATTTGGTCTATCTTTGAAAATGGCACATGTACACTTGAGAAGAATGTATATTTTGTGGCTTTGGGGTGAAATGTTCTGAAGATGTCGATTAATTCCTTCGATCCTGTGAGTTATTTAAGATTGATGTTGCTTCGTTGATTTTTTATTCAGAAGATTTGTCCAAGATAGTAGGGTATTAAAGAGCCCTACTATGATTGGATTGCTGTCAATATTTCTTTTGATATCCTCCAGAAATTTTTTAATGTATTTGGAAGCTCCTGTATTGGATGGGGATATGTTTACCAGTTATTTCTTGTATGATTGCTCCCTTTAGTATGACAAGGCCTTCCTTATCCAGTGTTATGTCCTTCATTTTGATATCTAATTTGTCAGATATCAGTATTGCTACCACAGATTATTTTTCCATTCCATTTGCCTGAAAGTCCTTTTTCCATCCCTTCACCATCAGTCTGTGTGCATCATTTTTTCTGAAGTGAGTTTCCTGTAGACAGCAGATATATGGGCCAGGTTTTTTCTTGGGGTTTTTAATCCATTTACATTTAAAGTTATTATTGATAGGTACTTGTTTGTCACCATTTTTATTTTTATTCCTGTGTTCCTTCTTTGCTTCCTATTTCTTCTTTTTGAATCAGACTTTTTAGGATTTCTGGCATTGCTGGTTTGGTGGTAATAAACTCCCTTAGTCTATTTTTTGTCTGTGAAGCTCCTGATTTCACCTTCAATTTTGATATATAGCCTTACTGGGTACAGTATTCTTGGATTTGGATCTTTCCTTTGCATGACTTTGTATATTTCATTTCATTCCATTCCCTTCTTGCCTGATGCATTTCTGTTGAGAAATCAGTTGCTTGTCTGATGGAACTTTCTGTCTCTCTCTGGCCACTTTTAAGATTCCTACTTTATCATTGGTGTTTGCCAACTTAATTATAATTTGCCTTTTTATTGATCTTTTGGGGTAATTTTGTGAGTTTCTTGGATTTGTGTGGGTTTTTTCTTCCCTATATCAGGGAAATTTTCTGTCATTATTTCTTCAAACATTTTTTTCCTTGCTCAGTTTCCTCTCCTTCTGTTATATGAATGTTTTTTTTGTTTTGTTTTGTTTTGTTTTTTCAAAGTTATCTTAGGCTCTCCTCATGCATTTTATTTTTATTTTCCTAGAAGCTGCACTTCTTGGGTATTTTTTTTTCCTAGCTTATCTTTTATCTCACTGATGTGGTCCTCTGTTTCTTCTAATCTACCGTTGATGCTTTCTATTAAGTTCTTTATAGCAAGCAATGTCATTTTTCACTTTTTCTTTTTTTTTTCTTTTCTTTCTTTTTTTTTTTTTTGATTCTTATACATGCTGTTGAATTTGTCTCTCATTATTTTCATCCACCTAATAACCATTTCTCTGAATTCTTTCTCTTACAGTTTGTTTGCCTCCATTTCATTTATTCTTTTCTGGTGGTGCCTGCATTTTTTTCATATGAGGGCTGTTTTTTTATCTCCCATGATCTCTCTTCTCTAGGTGTCTGGTTATGTAGTTCTCTCTCTCTTGTGTTAATTTAAAGGAACAAAATACAACATAACAAGGCACAACACACAAGGTAACGAACACAAATGTATTCATGATACTAATAATTCCAAATAAAGGTGACTATCAAAGAAAATAGAATTAGGGTATAAGAATGAAAGAAGAGGAGAAAATAATAGAGAAAAAGTAGAAGTGCAAAATATAATTGAGAAAAACAAACAAACAAACAAACAAAAAACAGTAAGAGAGAAAAGAAAGAGAACAAAAAAGAGGGGAGCCCTAATTGGTTTGGCTCAGTTGATAGAGCATTGGCCTGCATACTGAAGGGTCCCAGGTTCAGTTCCAATCAAGGGCATGTACGTTGGTTGTGGGCACATCCCCAGTAGTGAGGATGCAGGAAACAGCTGATCAATGTTTCTCTGATATCGATGTTTCTGACTCTCTATCCTCTCCCTTTCTGTAAAAAAATCAATAAAACATATATTTTTTTAAAAAGAAGAGGGGAAAATACTATTTTTATCCGGAGAAACAGAAATAGGACAGACATTAATCCCAACAAATTCCAGAAACAAATACCTAGAGATGAATGCAAACTACAAATAACAACTAATATCAAGCGAGACAAGGGGAAACAAGCAAAAACAAACAAACAACAACAACAACAACAAAAATACAACCTCACAAACAAGCATGAAAAACAATATATACAACAATCAACAACAAAGGGCAGAGAGAGAAAAAATTGGATAGTGAAGAAAGAGAAGAGTGAGGTATGTATGGACTTAGAGCAGAGGATTGGAAATTAGATATATAAGTAAGATGAAATTTTAACATGTGGTTAAAAGAAGGGATAGGGAAAATCTAAAGCAGGAATATGATAAGAAAAATGGTACAACAAAAGAGGAAAAATGAAGAAAATAGTGTTGGCATAAAGATAATGTTGAAATAGAGCAAAATGATGCTAAAGGAAAAATGAAAATAGAATGTATAACACTAATCTCAAAATAAAATAAAGAGAAAATAAAATTACACTTAAAAAATATAAAAGTATATATATATATATATATATATATATATATATATAAATTTAAAAGGTAAATTCAAGTGAGGAAAAAAGAAATTTAGTTTCTTAAGTAAAAGATGAAAAAAAAATTGCAGTAGTGAAGGTCATTCACTCCCTCTTCTGTTCTATTTGGCATTCCTGTTTCCTAGTCAGGACAGTATTGAAGATCTCTGTATTCCAATGCTCCTCAGTGTTGCAGGCCATAGTCCTGATTTTCAAACAGGCAGTATTTATTTGTGTCTTATACTCCTTTATTTGTGTTTACACAAGAGTCAATTTGTGATTCAACCCCTGGGTGGAGTGTCCCTAGATTGACCTCTGTGTCTATAGGTCCTCTCTAGCTAGTGTTTATATTTTGTTTGTTTTTTTCTGTGGCACGTAATACCAGTTTGAGGGAATTGGCTGCCCAAGAGCTGGTTCTTTGATCATTATTCCCCACTCTGATACCCAGGATCCACAAAAACAACTTTCCCCTTCAGTCTCTTAGAGTGTCCCCAATACTGTGATCCAATTATTGGGCTTAGTAATCAAAAGCAAAAATTTAAAGAGGGAAAAAAAGAGAAAAAAGAACCAGAGTAAATCTGTGAACTCTGGCGATGCAGTACAAGTCTGTGCAGTCTTTTTTCTTGTTGGGTCTAAGCAGCCTACACATTCTTAAAATGCTTAGGCTACTCTTTTGTGCTCAGTTCAGCCAAGAGGTGCTTTTTAGAGTTCCCTTCTGTTAGCATCCCTGTGGGTCCCCTTCCACATTTGCAGATCACAGCAATCCTGATGTTCCCTGGATTTTTCTGGGCAGATACTTCCTCAGATCTTCCAGCTCTCTTTCCCAGACCACAGATCTCACCTTATCCCAGGTGAAATATGACCTTTCCGTGAAGGGTTGCAGAGCTCCTCCAAATCTGCAAGGTCATACTGCTTGGGGACTCGTGTTCCCAGGTTCGAAGCTGTTCACTGAGTGCAGTTATAACTTCCCAAGATTTTTATGCTTTTGGCAACATCCACTCTCCCTTTCAAGATAGTGCAATCTTTGCATCAGAGCCAGTCACTCCCGGAGGGATCCCAACAACAGTGGATGCTGCCAAGTCAGGGGAACCCCGTCCCACAACCCTCCCCAGTTTCCTGGAGTATAGCTGTCCCTACATTCACAAACATTCCCTATGTGACCACAAACTCTCCCTTCATTCTCTCACACACCATCTTGCAGTCTGCCTTCCCATTTGAAGCCATCTTCATAGAAAAGGACATTATCTTGATTCCAAAATAAGATAGATTACAAAAAAAATTATAGGCCAATATTGCTAATGAATATAGATGAAAAAAATCCTCAACAAAATATTGAGAGACAAAATTCAACAATAATTAGAAAGATCATACACCCTAATCAAGAATTCTTAGGATGCAAGGGTGGTTTAATATACACAAATCAATTAACATGATACAACACATAAAAAGTGAAGGATAAAATCAAATGATTGTATCAATAGATATAGAAAAAGGATGTGACAAAATTCAGTAATTCATTTTTAAGGAAATAAATTCTCATTTTAAGAAAATTGGGAATAGAGGGAATATACTCCTACATAATAAAGGCCTTATATGACAAATACACAGCTAACATGATACTCAGTGGTGAAAATCTAAAAATGTTTTCCTTAAGATCAGAAATAGGACAAGGGTGTCATTTCTACTACATTTATTTAATACTTCTGGTATTAGAAATACTAGGCAAGTAATTAGACAAAAAAAATAAATAAAATAAATCCAAATTGAAAAGCAATAAAATTGCCATTATTGACATGATACTATTTACATTAATAAAAGAGAAACATGCAAATTTAATATACCTCCACTACACCTACCAGCCATGCCCACCAGCTAATCAGGAGCGAGTATGCAAATTTACCCAATCAAGATGGCTGCAGCCACAGAGCACATAGGAGGCTTGGGTTTCCCTGGCAATGGAGAAAGCCAAACTTCCCTCCCGCTCTGGCCGGCCCTGGCCTTCCTCTCAAGGCAACAAAGTTTCAATTATAACAAGATAAATACATCCCAACAAAAATGTCTACAGCCATGGAGCAAGCAAGAGGCTTGGGATTCCCTGGCAATGGAAGAAGCCAAGCTTCCTGGCCTCTCCTCAAGGCTACAACAAAGTTTCAATTATAGAAGATAAGTAAATCCCAGATACCAGGGCCTCCATTTCGGTTGCTGGGGGTCGTAGCTTGCTTGCAAACCACCACAGGCCCTTCACCCAGGCCGCCCCATGTCCCAAGGAAACCTTCAACCTTATCAGAGATACCCTTCAGGGAAAACCAGCTGGCCCCCACCTGTGCAATAAGCTTCTATCCTATCTAATAAAAGAGTGATATATAAATTGATTATCACTACAAAAAACAAGATGGCTACCCCTATGTGGTCAAAGATGGCTGCCCCCATGTAGATATAAGATCACTGCCACAAGATGGCCAGCAGGGGAGGGCTATTGGGAGAAGTCAGGCCTGCAAGGAAGGGCATTGGATTTTATCAAGCCTGCAGGGGAGGGCAGTTAGGGGTGACCAGGCTGACAGAGAAGAGAAGTTGAAGGGTACCAGGCCTGCAGGGAAGGGCAATTGGGGGGGGAGTCTCAGGCCTGCGGGGGAGGACAGTTGGGGGGACTAGGCCTGCAGGGCAGGGCAGTTAGGGGTGACCAGGCCTTCAGGGTTAGGCAGTTTGGGGTGACCAGGCCTGCAGGGGAGGGCAGTTATGGGCAATCAGGCTGCTAGGGGAGCAGTTAGGCATCAATCTTGCTGGCAGGGGTGTGATTAGGAGTTGATCAGGCTGGGAGACAGAAGCAGTTAGGGGTAATCAGGAAGGTGGGCAAGCAAACAGTTGTGTTCTTGCAGTCCTGGATTGTGAGAGGAATGTCCGACTGCCTGGTAGGATCAGGAGTTAATGGGCAGTCAGATATCCCTCTAGGGGTCCTAGATTAAAGAGGGCGCAGGATTCACTGAGGGACACACACCCCTGTGCATGAATATTGATGCACCGGGCCTCTAATATATGAGAGAGAGAAAGAGAGAGAGAGAGAAAGAGAGAGAATACCCAAGATTCTATCAAAAACCAAACCACTAGAACTGATAAATTAATTCAGTGAATCAGCAATCTAGAAAGTTAATATTCAGAAATTGGTTGCAATTTACATACCAATAACAAACTATCAGAAAGAGAAATTGAGAAAACAATCCCATTTACCATTGCTTCAAAAATGCAATCAGACAAACAAACAAAATACATTGAAATAAATTTAATCAAGATGGTAAAAGACATGTACATGGAAAATTATGAGGCATTGAAGAAACCACAAATAAATGGAAAACTATACTATGCTCACTGATAGGAAGAATTGACTTCATTAAAATGTCAATATTACCAAATCAAGCCACAGATTCAATGTAATTCCTTTCAAAATGCCAAAAGATTTTTTTACAAAATTAGAACAAATAATTCTAAAATTTATATGGAACCACAAGTCTCTAAAACTTGAGAAAGAAGAACAAATTTACTCAGCCCTCTAGCACAGACACAGCTGTCACCTGCCATGTGCCCTACCCCAGGCCCAAGTCAGAGATGCTCATGTGATGTGTTGAATCCAACCACATGTCACAGGACCACACTACATGTGTGCTGCCAGAGGGTTATAGAGCTCCATCCTGCCTTGGGGGCCAGGGCCACACAGTTAATTGCATGCCAGGGTGTTCTGGGCTCTTACAGGGTGTTCCACACCAGAGGAACTGTGCATGCAGCCCCACCAACCCTGACAATCTGATATGGACAACTGAGGACCAGCCTGGGGGAGAACAGGTGACAACTCAGAGCAGAGAAAATAAAGGTGTGAAACTTGAGACATGCCTGGTCTCCATTCTAGTGAGTCCTAGATCATTGAACTGCTAAGAGTTTCAACCCCTCATACTCTAAGTAGGAATCCCAGGGCCAGAAAGAGACAATAAAAGTGGGTACACACATAACTAACCCCCAAAGGAAAGAAAATGAGGAATTGCCAGAAAAAAACCTAAATGAAATGGAGGCAAGCATTGTGTCAGAGAAAGAATTCAGAATAAGGCTCATATCATTCCTACATAGTCTGGATGAGAATGTTAGCAACATAAAAATCAAGATTAAATGAAGAATGATATAGATATAATAAAAAACAATGGAAGGTTTAAGCAGTAGACTAGAAGAAGCAGAGGAATAAATCAATGAGTTACAAAATGGGGTAGAAAAACACATCAATCTGAATAGCAATTGGAGGAAAAAAGTGGAAAGTAGGAGAAGAGCTTAGGGGAGCTTTGGTACAACATGAAATAATGCAACATCTGCATAATAGGGGTAACAGATTATCAGGAAAGAATAGAAAACCTATTTGAAGAAATAATGACAAAAATTTCCTCACTAAGGGAAGAAAAGTCACATAAGCACAGAGAGTCCAACACAAGACAAATCCAAAATTACCTACACCAAGACATGTTGTAATTATAATGGCAGATATTAATGACAAAGAGAGTATCCTAAAGGCTGCAAGAAAGAGACAGAGGGTTATAGAAAACTCATAAAACTTAACAAAAGGAAGATAAACAATCTAATAAAAAATTGTCAAAGGACTTAAATCAATACTTTTTGAAAGTGGACATACGTAAGGTCAAGTGACATATGAAAACATGCTCAAAGTCAGTAATCATACCAGAGATGCAAATCAAAAAAATAACCAGTCAGAATGGCTATCAACAACAAATCATCAAACAACAAATGCTGGAGAGGATGCTGAGAAAAAGGAACTCTCGTGCAGCCACTGTGGATAACAGTAATAAGTTGTCTCAAAAACTAAATATGGAACTCCCATTTGACCTATTGATCCCACTTCTAGAAACATATCCCAGGAAATAAGAAACACCAATCAGAAGGAATATATTCGCCAAAATCGGTTTGGCTCAGTGGTAGAACGTCGGTCTGCGAACTGAAAGGTTCCAGGTTCAATTCCGGTAAAGGGCATGTACCTTGGTTGTGGGCACATCCCTGGTAGGGGGTGTGCAAGAGGCAGCTGGTCGATGTTTCTCTCTCATTGAGTTTCTATTTCTCTATCTCTCTCCCTTCCTCCTCTCTGTAAAATATCAATAAAATATATTTTTTTAAAAAGAAGTAATATATTCACCTCTATGTTCAGAGCAAAACTATTTACAATAGCAAAGATTTGGAAACAGCCTAAGTGTCCATCAGCAGATGAGTGGATTAAAAGCAGTGGTATATCTAGACAATGGAATACTTACTATGTTGCTATAAAAATTAAGGAACTTTAAAATACATATATATATATATATATATATATATTTTATTGATTTTTTACTGAGAAGAAGAGAGAGGGATAGCGAGTAGGAAACATTGATGAGAGAGAAATATCAAATAGCTGCCTCCTGCACACCTGCTCCTGGGGATGTGCCTGCAACCAAGGTACATACTTTGACCAGAATCAAACCTTGGACTCTTGGGCTTGGAGTATCTGAGGGAGAGGTCAGTGGGGGAAAAGGAGAGATATGCAATACTTTAAACAATAAAGAATTTCTTTTTAAAGAATCATGTTCATTTTAAGGATAGAACTTTAAAAGTTAATTTTGTTTTCAAACATTAGTTGAGTAATTATTTATCAGAAATGAACTCTATGTCAAAAAAACACTTTGTAAATAAAGTTTAATTTACTTAAAAAAAAAAGAACAAATTTGGAAGTTTTATGCTACCTGATACCAAACTATACCAGAAGACTATAATAATCAATACAGGATGGCCATTGTGGTTCAGTTGGTTTAATATTGTCTCATACATCAAAAGATTGCAGGTTCAGTTCTTAGTCAGTGTACATACTCAGATTGCAAGTTCTATTCCTATTCAGGAGGCAACTAACCAATGTTTCACTGTCACATGGATGTCCTTTATTCTATTTTATGCAGCATTATTTTCTTTTGAACATTATTAGTTTTATGTAGTCCATTTCACAAAGTGTTAATTCAGAATAACATTTAAATGTATTTATTAAAGAGTTGCTCTATATTATTCAGCAGCTATATGAATAAAAAGGTTTCAATAAGAATCTAATGTAGCCATGTCAAGTACATCACCATATTTTATGTTCTAATTAGATGCTACTCTAGATTTGGATAAAAGTTCAAAAATAAAATATTGTTAAAGCTAATTAACTACAACAGTGTCCCCCTAAATACGAAGTATTTTATTCCTTTTGTTCAGCAGGTATGTTCACCTCTTAGGCACATGTAAGACAATTTAATGAAGGTTGTACTTGATTAGGTGTACATAATATTATATGTACATAAAGACAATTTCATGTATATTAATTAGATATATCTTTGTAAATATATATCTAATTAATATTAATTAGATATTAATAGAATATTTTATGCTATCTACTTATTTTAAAAATATGTTTTTATTGATTTGAGAGAGAGGAAGGGAAAGATATATAGAGAGAGACATTAAAGAGAGAGAAATATGAACCAGCTGCCTCCTTTATGCACCCTACTGGGTGTCGAGCCTGCAACTTAGGCATGTGCCCTGAGCAGGAATTGTGCCAATGACCTCTTAGTTCATGGATCAACACTCAATTATTGAGCCACACCATCTAGGCACTGTCTGCTTATTAATAGTTATGGTTTTGAGTAAGAAAGTAAGCTAGTTTCCTGAAAATTTGAATACCTATGTCATTTTAAAACTTTTAAAACAGGTTACCATCTACCATACATTGATAAATATTTTTCATAAATAGAATCAATGCATTTTCCATTTCATTGTTAGTGGAAAATCATTTCTATGTCCACTTTTTAGCTGAAAAATACCAAAAAGTGGACATAGAAATAATTTTCTGCTAAGAATGATCAGGTAATTTATAGCTGTTCAGAAACTAAGAAAAATGGCTATTTTGAAATAATGATGATTGCAGTTAACACTCAGAGTCCAGCATTGTTTTAAGGGCTTCATATATAATAATGCATTTAATATTCACAGAAAATCAGTTCTTATTATATTCATATTTAATATCTGAGGGAATGATGGCACAAAGGCTGAGTTGTTTGGCCAAGTCATATATAACTATGAAAGAATCAAGTTGAGATTTTAACTCAGGGTCTTAACAATCATATCTTAAGTTTAGCACCTCAGGTACCAGGGCAGGCATCTTTCTATATATTTTCACCCTTGTCAGCTCTGTCAGCAGTACTTACCATTTTCACCACCTCAATATCCCTCTTATGTATAGCAATTTTATATTTTGTGCTTTAATTTAAGTTGTCATAATATTTGTATAACATCTTTAGTACCTTCAATTTACATTTCTTTTATATGCAGATATCAGAAAAACACTCATAATCAAAACACTCAACAAACTAAGAATATGAGAAACCTTCTCAACTTGATAAATCAAGTGAGTGATACGATATGTAAATGATATCTCAGTAAAGCCTATGAGCAAATAAAATATAGAGTTCTTGAAGTACTATGTCTCAGAATCCTTCAAGGTCTACAAATTTAAATCAAATCAACTGTGCATAAACTACAAATTCTTGTGATCTGGCCTTTCCCATTTTGTTTCTTTCTGGATCCGTTTATAATGCATGAACACTAAACATGCCTGTTACTCTTATATGCCACATATTTTTCCCCTTCATGCCTTCTTTATCCAAGAGATATCTATCTCTCTATCTTCTGTGAAAATCTTCCCTAACTTTTAGTTCAGTCTCCCACTTCATCTGAAAGAGGTAACTCTTTTACTTCACCCAATTGCTCTCTCTCCTCTGAACCTTCACAACAAAATACCTCTCTCACAGCACTGGGTACTTTCTGTTTTCTATCATGTTTGAATCAACTTTGCACAAATGCTTTGAGGCCAGGTATCCTGTGTAATGTTTTGTGTTTTTTGTTTCTTTGTTTGTTTTTACCTCCCCCCAAACTTATAAAATGGCATGCATGCACTTGATGTGCAATAAACATTTTAAATGAGTTAATAATTATTTAAAATAGCAGAGAAAATGAATAAATGGAAATAGAAAACAAATGAGCTAATAAAAATAATGAATCTTTTAATTAATCTTTTAATGAATCTTTTTCTAATCTACTCTGATCTACATATAATCTACTCTGATTAGTTTAGACAGGAAAATAAATTTAAAAATATATTATCTCCCATAATCTCCAAATGGAACAAAGAGCCACAATTTTTAGCTCTCTTGTCTGAAACAAACCCAGACATAGTAGAGATTTATATGGAGAAAAAACTCTACAAGCATTTATGAAAATCAAGAGTGTATCACAAAATTCTTAATGTCAATCCCTTAAGAACAAGACACAATTCTTAGCTAGCTTTTACGGAATTAATATCTGTACTTTCCTAACACCCACTGTGAATAATCCTCCTTTCAGACTCTATTGCTTGTGAAAAGCCACATATGTTTAGCAAGGCATGAAACAATGATAGTCATTCATCAGTGGTCACTGAGTCACATTTAAGCATAACTTTAAAGGTGTCAAAGACTTTATATTTATTGATCTGAATAAACATTAATCTCCTGAATAGTAAAGTACTGAAGGTGAAAGACTTGTAATTATCCCCTGACTAGGTAGACTGTTACTAAACACTAGTGGCCTGGTGCATGAATTCATGCATATTGAAAGAAAATTAATTTAAAAATATGTTAATATTGATATTCACCCTTTCTCTATAATAGAAGTGTCAACCAAATTCACAACTGACAATGATAGATTGAAACACATGTGTATGGTTGGTACCAGCAAGAGCTTTATATGTATCCTGTATCCATGAGTCAACTTAGCCTTTTATAGATATAGAATAAACTTGCTTAATTATGCCTGCTTTCTGAGATAGCTAAGCTTTTTGTAGCCCAATGAAGTGCCCCAGCTTCTCTTTCAGGTAATTGTCAGCAACACAGCAGGAAATATCAACACACAGAAGATTATTATTGTAGATCACACAGGGAGAACAAAAGGTAAAATATTTAACTGCAGCCGCATTTGACTATATTTTGTGCAGTGAGAAAACCTGAAATGATTTTCAAGGTCCACCATTTCTTACATTTTTTCAGTTGGATAAAGTTTCTAAACTTTCTAAATCTCTGTTTTTCAGTTAATGAAAAGAAAATAGGATTCCACTGAGTCTCCTATCTACCTATCCAGGACTTCTGTGAGTATCAAATGAGATGAGGCACTGGAAAGTGTTTCTACCTGGCTATAAAGCAAGTTGTGTTCCTGGCTGAAGAAACTGCAATCAGGATTGTAGTCCCTAGGGAAAAGAAGCCAGGCATTGCTATGTGACATTATTACCTGGATGAAGAGAAGGATACCATCATATATATATATATATATATATATATATATATATATATATATGATGATGAAATCATCTATAGGTTTCCATGTCAGTGTGCAATGCCCATCTTTCAAGGTAACTTTTCATAGAAATGGGAATTTGATCTGCATGTCTTTATAGGCCCCAACATTTACTTGAACAAATCAAGAGCATGCTGATCTATCCTTGGGTGTCAATGTTCACTTTACATGGGAGTGGACTAAGATGGATGGCGAGTGCAGTGGCCGAAACTGGTTTGGCTCAGTGGATAGAGCCGTCGGTCTGTGGACTGAAAGGTCCCAGGTTCGATTCCGGTCAAGGACATGTACATTGGTTGCGGGCACAATACAATTTACTTTTTCTACTTTTGCTATTGCCTCTGTTATTATAAAGTGCCTATTTTACTGCAGAATCAGAAACTGCTACAGTACAGGTTCTCAGACATTAACCATACTATTGTATCCCCAACACCATCTTATACTTGTCAAATAGAGAAACTTAGTCCAAAAACTATCACAATCTGGTTTTAAATATTGGGATTTAAATAAATCTCCTAAATTGCAATTTAATGTGATTTTATCAGAACTATGCTTAAGTTTTAGCTTTTTCCTTTTACTTTTCATTTCATAGTTAAAAACAAAAGAAGAATATAATAGCAATAATTTGAATATCACATCTATATAATTCTTTCAAATATATTTTTATTTATTTCAAAGAGAAGAGGTAGAGGTATAAAAACATCAATGCTGAGAATCATTGATAGGCTGCTTTCTGCGTGCCCCCTACTGGGGATTGAGCTCACAACCCAGGCATGTGCCCTGACCAAGAACTGAACTCTGACCTCATGGTTCATAGGTCAACATTCAACCAATACTAGCTGGGCTCTACATAACTTTTTATACCCATACCAGAGGCCTGTGCACAAAATCTGTGCACTTGCCGGGGGAGGGGTGGGCGAGGGGAGGATGTGTTCTCAGCCTGGCCTGTGCCCTTTCAGAGTCCAGGATCCGGGGATGTCCAATTGAAGGCTTAGGTCCACTAAACCATCACATCCTTAGCATTGCCACAGAGGCAGTCTCTCTCACCTCTACCGCTGTGCTTGCCAGCCATGAGCCTGGCTTTTGGCTGAGTGGTGCTGCCTCTGTGGGAGCACAGACTACCAGGGGGCAGCTCCTAAGTTACCTATCTGTCCCCTGGTGGTCAGTACACATCATAGTGACCAGTCATTCCAACATTTGATCATTTGCACATCAGCCTTTTATTATGTAGGATATGCTATAGATGAGGCCCTAGCATCATAAGAAATGCAAAAAAAATCAGTTAACTCAGTCTCAAATTTCCCCCACTTAAAATCAAATTGCCCCCCTGTGGTGCATGTGCTGCTCCTTAGGAATCACTGGGCTTGACACTTTTCTTCTCTGAGCTTCATTTCTGAATACTTTTGCATATATCAGGGGAATTATAATCTCTTCTCTGTCTACCTCACTGGGTTGTCATGAAGAGGTTCTGAGCTTATAAACCTAGACATGTTTCATTAAGTAAGTGATGTCTAACTGGGAAGGGATTGTTATTTTTAAGCTTATGGGTACCCTAGCAGGTAGCAGGTGCTGATTAGGGGAGGAGGGCATAATTGTTTCCTGGGACTATAGTTATCGAAGCTTTTCAATAGGTTCTGCAGGCCTTGGAGGAATGGGCTCTAGTCAGCAGCCCTGTAGCAGGGTCATCCCTGGAAGCACTGGCGGGTGGGGGGCTTTAGGGAGGTGCTAGGGAACAACAAGGCCAAAGGGGGAGTAACTGTCAAACCTCCCCTCTTGGTGCTATTCTTTAAATTGTATGTGGTGTTTCGCAGCTGTATGTGCTCAGGGCAGGGCTCCAATCTTCTGGAGTGGGCTGGTGCTATGCTATGGTGGGGCCAGGCAGTCTAGGAAGGCGGGTTTAGCTGCGGCCCCTGGCAAAGTTCAGTGCACTTCCTCTTGCAGAGACAGTGCCGCTGCTGTGTGGGGGGAATGGGTCGGACCCTAGGGGGCCAATCAGGCCTGCCTCCACCATGGTTTGAAGTTGCAAGGAGGAGAGGGGTGCCTGGGCCCAGAAGAGGGGGCCCAATAGTGGCAGGCTGAGGCCCTGAGTGCCTCGTGGACACTGATGGGTTGTCACCATTTGTGCTGGTGGGGGTGGCAGGAGGGGTGGGAGGAGGAGAAGAGATCCAGAGTAGTAGCTGCAGGCTATGGCTACCCCTGAGGCTGGGTCTTCTCATCTGGTCAGCCTTCCGTCCCTCTGGGGGTGCAGGAACTGGGGTAGGGTGTCCATGCAGACGGATTGGAAGAGCTCCCCATGGCCTCTTCCTCTTCCTTCTTTGCAGTTCGGGCTCCTGTCAAGCGCTCTCCTCAGAACCCTGGGAACTTGGCTCTGGCCATCCCACCCCTGCATGGCTCCCTGCCACCCCACCCCACTCAACTCTCCCCTGCTGCCCACCTGACAGGAGGCTTTCGGAGAACCCTGCTGCAGGCAGCGTGGTCTGGGGCAGGGGGTGGGGGTGTGTGGAGTAGCTCCAGTAAAGTTTAGTAAACCCTGTGTCCACATCAGGATTTGGCTTCAGGGAAGAGGGGGAAACCACCTGGGTGGGAGGAAATCATGCCAGACTGGTTGTCCTGCTCCACAGTCCCACACCCCCACAGCCCCACCCACCGTGCTGAATGGTTGTGATGTGACAGTATCCCAGATAATTTACATATTCTTCTATTATTAGTATATATTACTTGTTATAGGAATTTAATTTTGAGGTAATTTAAGAATTTACATATTTATGGAAAATTATTCATTGGAAAATCTAGTTTTAGAATGATATGTATTTCATGATTCAATTTTTGCTTAAAATATACATGATGTGTTTCTATGTGCAGGGATGCATCTATGTATATTCAAAAATTATTTTGGAACTATATACCATTTAATGTCATTTGGGAAAACAATGAAAAATAATAAGGGAAGCACTGACGTTTTTCTTTCTTGTAAAAAAATAATTGTTGAAAATATTACATATGTCCATTATTTTTCTTCATTGACCCCTTCTAGCCTGTCCCCAACACCACCGCAGGCCTTCATCACCATATTGTCTGGTTCCATGGGTTATGCATACTGATATATAAATACAGATTCTTTGGTTGATCTCTTCCCACCAACTCACTCTGTTCTATGCTTCTATATCTCTGCATTTAATTTGAACATCAGTTAATTTCATTAATTAGATTCCACATATGAGTGACATTGTGTGATACTTGTCTTTCTCAGACTGCCTTATTTCACTTAGTATAACACTCTCCATATCTCTCCATGCTGTCTCAAACTGTAACAGATCCTTCTCTTTTACTGATGTAAATGTAACATAGCTTTTTAAACTACATGTCTATTTGGGCTGTTTCCAGATCTTAGCTATTATAAATTGTGATGGTATGAACATAGGAGTGCATACATTCTTTCTGATTGTTATTTAGGTTTTCTTAGAATATATTCCTAGAATGAAATCACTGAGTCAAATGGTAGTTCCATTTAATTTTTTGAGGAAACTTCTTACTCTTTTTCATAATGGCTGCACCAGTCTGCATTTCCACCAGCAATGTAGTATGGTTCCCTTTTCTCAACATACTTGCCAGCACTTGCCATTTGATGATTTATTGATGGTAGCCAATCTGACAGGTGTAAGGTGAAACATCACTGTCATTTTAATTTGCATCTCTCTGATTATCAGTGACTGAGCTTTTTTTCATATCATTCTTGGCCATTTGTATGTTCACTTTGGAAAAGTATACTAGTATATTTAGGTTCTTTGGCTGTTTTTAATTGGATTATTTGCTTTCCATTTGTTAAGTTGTATGAGTTCCTTATATATTTTGGATATTAAACCTTTATCAAGTATATCATTGTCAAATATGTTCTCCCATACATTGGGTTCCCTTTTCATTTTGTTGATGGTTTCTTTTGCTATACTGAAGTTTCTTATTTTGATGTAATCCCTTTGTTGATTTTCTCCTTAATTTTCTTAGCCCTAAAAAATGTATCTGTAAATATATTACTATGAGAGATGTCTGAGATTTTTTTGCCTATGGGTTCCTATAAGATTTTTATGGTTTCCTGTCTTATGTTTAAGTCCGTTATCCATTTTGAGTTTATTTTTGTGTATGGTGTAAGTTGGTGGTATAGTTTCTTTTTCTTTTCTTTTTTTTTTGGGGGGGGTGGATGGGTGTGTCTGTCTTATTTTCCCAACACCATTCTTAAAGAGACTGTCTTAACTCTATTGTATATTCTTGCCTCTTTTGTAAAATATTAATTGATCACAATGGCTTATGTCAATCTCTGAGGTCTCTGTTCTTTCCCACTTGATCTACGTGCCTGTTCTCGTACTAAAGTACCATGCTATTTGATTATAGTATATCGGGTCTAGTAATAATAAATGTCGTTTTTAAACATTCATTTAAAATCTTGCTTGGCATTGACTTGTATTGACATAACCTTCAAACACGTGGTATCTACAGAACTTGTGAAGTGCAATTAACAAGTTTTGCTTGGAAAAGTTTGTGTTTGGTTTGGTTTTTGTTGCAAAACTAGGGCTAAGAAGATGGCGGATGAAGAGCATATTCGGCACTGCATGCTTTATGAGTTCCAATTAGGAAGAAAAGCAAGTGAGGCTGCAAAAAACATCTGTAGTGCTCTTGGTCAAGATGCAGTTAGCGCCAGAAAATGCCATCGTTGGTTTGAGAAATTTTGCGAGGGAAATTTTTCGTTAGATGACAAGAGTGGTCGAGGCCGTGTGTCCAATTTTGATCAAGAAGCTCTTCAAGCTCTTTTGGTGCAAAATCCTCAAATTACCCAACAAGAGCTTGCGACAACTTTAAATTGTTCACAAAAAACAATTTCCAATCAATTGCGTGCACTTGGCAAAGTCCAAAAGTTTGGAAAATGGGTTCCTCATGAGTTGACCGACAACAACCATAATCAGAGTCACGATTTGCAGTTCGCTCCTCTCTCGTCAAAACCGTTTGCCATTTTTAGAGCAAATTGTTACCGGAGATGAAAAATGGGTGCTGTATGTTAATTTGAAAAGGCGGCCTCAATGGTTGGACAAAAATGAGGCTCTGCAGCCCACGCCAAAACCTGACTTGCATGCGAAAAAAGTGATGTTGTGTGTTTGGTGGAATTTTAAAGGAATTCTTCATTATGAACTTTTACCATCCAACCAAACCATTACAAGTACAGTGTATAGTGCCCAATTGGAAAGGTTAGCCCAAGCTTTAAGAGAAAAAGAACCCGCGCTGATTAATCGGAAGGGCGTAATTCTTCACCACGATAACGCACGACCGCATACTGCAAGAATCACTGCTGAAAAACTGCACCAGTTGGAATGGGAAGTTCTCTCTCAACCTGCATATTCTCCTGATATTGCCCCTTCCGATTACCATTTGTTTCGTTCTTTGCAAAACTTTAGTCTTGGAAAAAAATTTAATAATGAAGAATGCCTCAAAAATGTATTGACCGAATATTTTGCATCAAAATCACAAGAATTTTACAACAGAGGGATTAAAATGCTTCCTGAGCGTTGGGCACAAGTAGTAGAAAACAACGGCAACTAAATTGTTAATTAAATTTTGTTGTATTGTTTAAATAAATTCGATTTAAAAAAGTATTAGAAAACGACATTAATTATTATTAGACCTAATATTTGTATTATAACTTGATATCTGGTATTATTATCCCTCCAACTTTGTTCTTCTTTCTCAAGATTGCTGCAGCTATTTGGGATCTTTTTTTTTCTATTTACATTTTTGGAATAAGTATTCTATATCAGTGAAATATGCTATTGGTAAATAAGGTTGCATTGAATCTAGATTGCTTTGGGTAGTATTGACATTTTAATGGTGGTAATTCTACCAATCTGAGAACCTGGAATATTCTTCCACTTGTTTATCTCTTTTACTATCTCTTTTTTCAACATCCGGTAGTTTTCTAACTATAAATCTTTTACCTCCTTGGTTAAGTTTATTCCTAGGTATATTAATTTTTTGTTGCAATGGTAAATGGGATTATTTCTTTACCTTGTTTTTCTGAGAATTCATTATGTAAAACTAAGGACACATATATAATAATTAATCAATGAAGAAAAAAATGTAAAAAAAATGCCATTGATTTCTGGGTGTTTTTTATCCTGTTACATTGCCAAAATCATTTATTAAATCTAGTAGCTTCCTGGTGGAGTATTTAGGGTTTGCTATGAACAGTATCATACCATCTGCAAATAATGAGTATTTTACTTTTCAATTTCAATGTCATTTATTTATTCCTGTTGTGTGATCACTATGGCTAGGACTTCCCGTACAATGGTGAACAAGTGTAGTGAAAGAGGGCATCCCTATTTTGATCTTGTTCTTAGGGAAAATAGTTTTAGTTTTTTTCCCATTGAACATGATGCTCACTAAAGATTTGTCCTTTATTTTGTTGAGGTGTGATACCTCTAGTCCCACTTTGCTGAGAGTTTTTATTTAAAAAAAAAGAAAAGAAAAAAGGTGTTGAATGTTGTCAAATGCTTTTTCTGCATTAATTGATAAGATTATGTGATTTTTGTCTCTCAATTTGTTTATGTGATGTATCACATTTACTGATTTGTGAATATTGTACTAGCCTTGCATCCCAGGAATAAATCCCACTTGGTCATGGTATTTAATCTTTTTAATGTATTGCTGGATGCAATTTGCTGATATTTTGTTGAGAATTTTGACATCTATATTCTTCAGGAATATTGGTCTATAATTATTTTTCTTTGTAGTGTCTTTATCAGGTTTTGGGTTTAGGGTAATAATAGCTTCATAGAAAGAGCTTAGAAATGTTCCATTTAAACTTTTTGGAATAGTTTGAGTAGGGTAGGTTTTAGTTTTTTGTTGTTGTTGTTGTTTGGTTTTTTTTGAATGTGTGGTAAAATTTCTCTGTGAAGTTGTCCAGACCAGGACTTTTGTTTGCTGGAATTCTGTTTATTATTGCTTCAATTTCATTGGTAGTTATTGCCATATTTAGATTTTCTGATTCTTCTTGATTTAGTTTTGGGAGATTTTATTTTCCTAGGAATTTGTCCATTTCATTCAGATTGTCCTGCTTTTTGGCATATAGTTGTTCATAGTATTTTCTTACAAACCTTTGTATTTCTGTAGTTTCAGTTGTTGCTTCTCTTCTTTTGTTTCTAATTTTATTTATTTGGGTCTTCTCTCTTTGTTTCTTGATGAGTCTGGCTGGTGTTTCATCACTCTTATTTAAATTTTCTTATTTATCTATTTATTAAAGAACCAACTCTTGATTTCATTAATCTTTTGTGTTTTTTTGTTTTTGTTTTTAGTTTCTATGTCATTTATGTCTGCTCTAATGTTTACTATTTCCTTCCTTCTACTTACGTAGGGCTTTTTGTTGTTTTCTTTCTAATTATTTAAGCTGTAAGATTAAATAATTTATTTATTTTTCTTGTTTTATGAGGTATGCTTGTAGTGCTATGAACTTCCCTCTCAAGACTGCTTTTGCTGTACCCAAGATTTTGGATTGTTATGTGTTCATTTTCATTTGTTTTTAGGAATTTTTATGTCTTTTTTTTTTTTAATCTCATTGGTAATCCATTCATTATTTAATACATAACATGCTATTTAGTCTTCATGTGTTTGAATGTTTTTACTGTAGTTGATTTCTAATTTCATTCCATTGTGCTCTGAGAAGATGCTTGAGATAATTTCAATCTTCTTTACCTTATAAAACCTTGTTTTGTGTCCTAACATGTGTTCTATCTTTGAGAATGACCCATATACTCTTGAGAAAAAATGTTTATTCTTCAGCATTGTGGTGAAATGTCCTATAAATGTCCATCAAATCCAACTGATTGACTGTGTCACTTAGGGTCATCATTTCCTTGTTAATTTTTTTTTTGTCTGGAAGATCTATCCAATCAAGTCAGTGGAATATTAAAGTACCCTATTATGACCGTATTCCTGTCTATCTCTCCCTTAAAGTCCTCTAGGAATTTTGTTTTGTTTTTAAAAAACATTTAGATGCTCTTATATCGGGTGTATATATGTTTTTCAGGGTTATACCCTTGTTGGCATCATTCCCTTTAGTATTATGACATGACCTTTGTTGTCTCATTTAGGGTTTTCATTTTGAAGTCTTTTTTTGTCAGGCGTAAGTATTGCTATCCTAGTCTTTCTTTTTTGCTTCTTCTTTTTTTTTCTATTTGCCTAGAAAAAAAAAATGTTCCATCTCTTCACTCTCATCCTGTGTGAGTCTTGTTCTGAGGTAAGTCTCTTATAGACAGCATTATATATATATATATATATATATATATTCCATTTATCTACCCTAGGTATTTTGATTATATAATTTAATCCATTTTTAAGTTTATCAGTATTGATAGGTCCTTATTTATTGCCATTTTAATTCTGTATGTCTATGTCTCTCTCTCTCTCTCTCTCTCTCTCTCTCTCTCTCTCTCTCTCTCTCTCTCTCTCTCTCTCATTATAGCAGTCCTGTGAGTATTTCATGCATTGCTGGTTTGGAGGTGATGACTCCTTTAGCCTTTATTTATCTGGGAAGCTTTATATTCCACTACCTATTTTCAATAGCCTTGCTGGATTTAGATAGTAATCTTGGTTTCAGATCATTGCTTTGTATTACCTTGAGTACTTCATGCCATTCCTTTCTGGCCAGTAGAGATGGTAATGGGAAATCAGCTGACAACCTCAGGGGAGTTCCTTTGTATATAACACATTGCTTTTCTCTTGTACCTTTAAGATTCTCTCTTTGTCTTTAATTTTTGTCATTTTAATTATGAGGTGTCTGATTTGGGCCTGTTTGGGTTCTTCTTGCTTGGGACTCTCTATGCATCCTGCACTTGTGTGACTTTTTCCTTCACTAGATAGGGAAGTTTTCTCCAATTATTTCTTCAAAATACACTCTCTAGGCCTTGGTCACTTTGTTCTCTTTCTGACTTTCCAATTATTCAAACATATTTCATGTTGTCCCACAGCCCCCTTAAGCTATCCACTTGTTTTTAAATTATTTTTCCTGTTGATTCAATTTGACAGAATTTTTCTATACAGTCTTCTAATTCACAGATCTGACCCTTAGATTCCCCTAATATGATGTGGATTACTTCCAATGTGTTCTTTATTAGTCATTCTTTGTTTCAGAGTGCTTTGTTTTCATAATTATTATATCTTTTTTCATGCTGGTGAACATTATTTCATCTTGCCAACATTATTCTGAACTCTAATTTTCTCCATTTCATTTAGCTCTTCTTGTTCTTCCATTTGGGGATTATTTTGTCTCTCCATTTTGACAGCCTGTTTGGGTTTGAGTCTACTTGTTAGGTAGATTTGCTATGCTTCACAATTTATAGTGCAGGACAATGTCAGGTGCTTGTTTGAGACTGACCATGGGTATCCTTCTTGTGTCTATCAGCAATCCACAAATTACGGTTCCCTTTGGTGAGCCTGGATACCTTTAAAATTACCAAGATTTGTGCACTAGGGTCTGCTTTTCCTAGCTCCAAGACCAGAAGGAGATCAAGCAAAGATTCAAAGCCTACACACATCCAATTCTACCTGCAGTCTGATTGTTACCAAACTGGATTGGCCTCAGGCTATTGACCTCAGGGCTCAGTGAGAGTTATCCCAACAGAGTGTGGTAACTGCCTTTCCCCAAGGCCAAACCACCTGGCTAGTAAGGTTCCTTATGAGAAAGATGTCCTCTGCCACAAGAGGGAATAATTCAGCACAGGTAACCAGGGTGGCTTCCCTCTGCACTCTAAGGCCAGAGCCCCCAAACCTTAACTCTCCTCACATAGCTCCAATCCACTCTGCCCTCCCTCTGCCCAAGCCCAAGGTGAATGGTTACACACAAAATTTTGTGTGTAGGCCCTTTAAGAGGGTTCCTGCATTTCCAGTTATCTCTCCTTGGCAGATAGCAATCATGCTGCTTTTCACTGCCACATATTTTGTGGATACCTTTTACAGTTCTTTTGATATGGGTTGGGAAGCCCAGCTTGGGATTCAGACCCCAGAGTTCTCATTGGGAACCTCCCATAACTGAGATATCCCCCCCCCCCCCCCCCCCCCGTACCTTCAGCTACTGGCTGTGGGAGCCCAGCCAGCCTTTTTGTGCCTCCACACTTCCTACTAGTTTCCATGGGGTCTCAACTTTCCATCTTTGGTTATCATGATTATTTCAACCTAGTCTTAGATTGATTTTTCAGAGTGGTTTTCTATATTTTAGTTGTATTTTCAGTTTGGTCCTGCATGAGTGTCAGTAGGGCTTCCACTTTCTCTGCTGCCATTTTTTAAAAAATATATTTTTATTGATTTTTAACAGAGAGGAAGGGAGAGAGATAGAGAGCTAGAAACGTTGATGAGAAAGAAACATCGGCCAGCTGCCTCTTGCACACCTCCCACCGGGGATGTGCCTGCAACCAAAGTACATGCCCTTGACTGGAATCAAACCCGGGACCTTTCAGTCCACAGACCGACGCTCTACCACTGAGCCAAACCGGCTTCGGCTCTGCTGCCATTTTTAATCCCCGACTTTTTTTTCTGTGAGAACTAAATTTATTAATGGAAATTTAAAAGTTTTATGATCTATATAAAATTTAATTTTATAATTTTATATGAGCCCATCAAAATAAAATATACAAATTTGGGAGGATAAAAGCTAATAGATGCATTTTAATTATTTAAATTTGTCATTAAGTTTCATTCAGTTAAAATACAGTTGGTTGTAACAAACTAACAAACTCTATGTACACAGCACTAAAGAAATAATGAGCAACCTAACAGGGAATACTTTACACTTAAGAGACTTAGGAGTAAGAATAGTGGAGGTGATTTTCAAAGTCAACTGATAAACAGTAAGTTATAGGGAATACAGCTGCTCTCTTCATCACTGTAAATAGTGAAAAGATGGTGATGGGAGGAGACCAAAGAAAATAAGATGGATGAGAAAAGTACAAAAGAGAATGCAGAGAATGACCAAGAATAGAAGTACAAGAAAAAGAAGAGGAGGAGGAGGAAGAGGAGGAGGGAACAATTAGAGATTAAGAAGACTAGATAATCAGATTTTAACTAATGTTGAGAGGGTTAACTGGAAATGCAGGTAGATAGGGCAGGGGCCCAGTGGGATAAAAAGGCAAGGGCAGACATAGCAGTTTGATTCAGCCTAATCACAGGAACCAAACACACAGAAATAATAAAATGATTCTGGACTAGAATTGGGGGCATGGTAAAACAAGGGAGGGCCTGTAGCAACAAGGTGTACGAACACATAGAAAACAGAGAAAGTTTAAAATAGGGATAGAGAAAAAATACATAGAAATAGGGAAATTTCAGGGTCATTGTTGGGCAAAAATAATTAAGAGAATCAATCAAGATAGATATAGAAACAGGCTTGTATCAAATATATATACCACTAGACAACAAGGCTTTAAGGGGAAGCCCATTATTTGGGCCTTTTCTCCATGAAAGAAGTCTGAATCTGCTTGTAATAAATTTTCCATGCATTTGCTTAAATCTTCTGGTCTACAGAGCTCATTCTTCAGCATCTTGACACTCGGCCCAGGAGAAAAACCTCAGCTTATCATTCTGGTTATCAATGTTATAGGGAGTATATGTAAAGATAAAAACTAAATCTAACCTCATTAGCCAATGTCTCAGTTGTTCAGTTAGTGGTAAAAATGACATGTTTGTGGTTTTTTGTTTTTGTTTGTTTTTTTGATGCATGTGTTCTTGACATGATTAAAGATTTTATCAGACAAATAAAAGATTTTTAAAATATGAAACTTTCCTAATATAACATTTTATAAAATTAGAGCATTAGAGTATTCATTAATTGTAAATTTCTTTTAAAGAAAATTTAGTATTTTATGTTTTGTAAGAATATTTTTCTAGAATTAATGAAATCCTAAAGAGGCCCTGGCTGGGTGAATAAGTTGGTTGGAGCTTCATCCTGATGTGCCAAGGCTGTGGGTTTGATCCCCAGTCAAGGCACATATAAGAATCAGCCAATGGGAAAAACCAAGATGGCGGCATAAGGTAAACACCTAAATGTAGCCTACCACAACAATTTTAAAATTACAACTTGAAAACAGAGAAGAAATTGTCCAGAACCACCAGAAAGCTGGCCGAGTGGAAGCTCTACCAACTAAAAAAAAAAAGAGAGAGAGAGAGAGAGAAAAGGACTCTGAGCCTCAGGAGCTGTGGAGGTGCAGAGATCCATGAGTGTGGAAAGGGCAGGTGACTGAATACACTGCTGGCTTACTCACTGTGTGCAAGAAGAGGCTGGCAGCTAACACGAGGCTAGCTTTCTCATTCGGGAGGAAAACAAAACATCCCTATTGCACTGATATCCAGCTCTGGTGGGGAAAAATTGGACAGTTTGGCAATGGGTGAAATGCAAGAGCAGCCTTCTCTCAGAGGTGTGCACAGCCAGAAGCCATTGCTGAGGGACTTGGAGAACAGGACCTTCTTAGGGTGGGGCTGACGGGAAACCAAAGCTTGTCTGCACCACCCTGAGACTCTGCCCCATCCAAGCTGAGCACAGAAGCCCTCCTAGAAGAGACACTGCTGATCCTCAGAGCCAAATGGCTTGGAGATCAACTCTCCCCAATGATACCAACAATAAGCAAGGCTTAACTAAAACAAGACTGCACACACAGCCCACAAAGGGCTGAACCAAGAATGTCCACCTGAGGTAACTGGGGAGGCTGAGCAACTGGGCCCTCCTAGGACACCTACAGTACTTTCCCGAAAATAAGACATCTTCCAAAAATAAGACCTACTTACAGGTTTCCTTTGATTGTTATGATGTTGTTCCAGAATATGGTGACATGATTGTCATTGAATAATTGAGTAAATTCTTGATACTGTAGGATTCACAGTTTGTCTAGTTTGTGTTGACAACTACCGTACTACCATACCATATACAGGTAATAAATTTCCTTTATTTTCATTTAACAATAAATGTGTACCATATTCTTTTTCATGGAAAAATAAGATATCCCTTGAAAATAAGACCTAGCGCATCTTTGGGAGAAAAAATTAAAATAAGACACTGTCTTATTTTTGGGGAAACAGGGTAGCAAGCAAAGGCACTCAATCAACTCAGGGAAGCAGCTAAAATGCAGAGACAAAGAGGCAGGCCACAAATAAAGGAAATGGAGGAAAGCAAACAACTGTATATAGAGTTCAAAACCACAGATATAAGGTTTTTCAAGAATTTCCTAGAAAAAGGCTGATAAATTAAGCAAGACCTTTGAGGATATGAAAAGGGATAAACTAGAAATAAAGAATACACTGACTGAAATAAAAAATATTTATAAATACAGAGACCCAACAGCAGACTAGAGGAACACAAGAATCAAGTCAAAGATTTGGAACACAAAGAGGCAAAAAGAGAAGAGAATCAAAAAAGTTGAAGATAGTATAAGAAGCCTCTGGGACAACTTCAAGTGTACCAATATCAGAATTATGGGGGTCCCAGAAGAAGAGAGAGAATAAGATACTGAAAACCTTTTTGAAAAAATAGTGACAGAAAACTTCCCCAACCTGGTGAAAGAAATAGACTTATAAGTCCAGGAAGCACACAGAATGGGGGTTCTGTTGGGGGACAAGAGAAATCCAAAAAGGACCACACCAAGACACATCATAATTAAAATTCCAAGACATAAAGTCAAAGAGAGAATATTTAAAGCAGTAAGAAAAAAGCAGTTAGTTACCTATAAGGGAGCACCCATATGATTACCAGCTGATTTCTCAACAAAAACTACGCAGGCCAGATGGGAATGGCAAGAAATATTCAAAGTGATGAATAGCAAGAACCTACAACCAAGATTACTCTATTCAGCAAAGCTATCATTCAGAATTGAAGGCCAGATAAAGAGCTTCACAAATTAAAAAAGCTAAAGGAGTTCATCACCACCAAACCAGAATTATATGAAATACTGGAAGGTATTCTTTAAGAAGTGGAAGAAGATAAAGATAAAAATTATGATAAACAAACACATATATGTAAACAAGTGAATCTAAAAACCAAGGGAATAAAAAATCTGAGGAACAGATTAAACTGGTGAATATAATATAATCAGGGGCAAAGAAGGGGAGTGGATTGATAATTATCAAGGGAAAAGGGGTTTGGGGGTGCAGAAAGAGACTGGACAAAAATCATACACTTATGGATAAGGACAATGTGGGGGGGTAAGGGCAGAGGGAGGGATGGGAACCAGGTGGAAGGGAGCTATGGGGGGAAAAAGGAGAAACAATTGTAATAATCTGACGAATAAAGATTTATTAAATTTGAAAAAATAAATCTTAAAAATAAAGGAAGTCCTGTACTTCTGCATGATTGGTTATATTTTTTTCAGCAATTTGAATATTTGCACAATTTAAGTAAATATTTGACACTATTAATCGATGTGCAGACTTCATCATATATTTGACAGTTATATTTAAGGCACAAATACGGTTATAAGGACATCCAAGTATCATCGACAACTTTATTTCTAATGGACATGGTGCTACCAGATCTTCATTTGTATTTGAGATATCCATCAATATTTACAATGGTCACATTTTGAAATTCTTTTGAATATCACTTTGAACATTTTTCATTTTCCATACATGGATTATTTGGATTTTGTATTCCACCTGGTCCCTGTATCATATTTTATTTTGTAATTTGAAATAGTTGAAGACACTGGTCTTCATCCAGAATTTCTTACTTAACTATACAGTCAATGACATCTTTCATTTGTAATTTGGAATCACTATCTAATATCAATAATATGTGAGAATGAGTCAGTCCATGTTTCTGAAAATCCATGACATGAATTTTTATTGTAACTTTATCAAATAAATCATATATATATATATGATTTATTTGATAAAGTCACAATGAAAAATTTTTAAAATTATATATATATATATATATATATATATATATATATATATATATATATATAAAATTTAAAAGAGCATTCAGCTTAATATTAAAAACACTGGCTACCAAGTCAGGTCTGTTTTCAAGTTTTTGTCAGAGTTATAAAATATTTGTAGCATCTGCCCATTTGGGGTTGCATGTCATGATTATGAATAAATCGGGCTTGCCATGCTTCATTACAATTGTCATAGCATCCTGACATCACTGCTGCGTATTTCTGGGACTACCCTCAAAAGAGGATGGTAGTATCATTTTACTAATCAGCATAATGTCATTTTCAGATCTAGATGTGAGATAATCCATCAAACCACTATATTTTTCAACTCTCAGCTTATATTGGTTTGCGTTAGTGAAATTTATCTGATTGGCTTCCATTTTTTAAATATGATTTGACAATATATTGTTGAGTCAATTTTCTTGCATTTAAAATATAATTGAACGTGTCCCAGACTGAGATATGAAACCCATACTACTTCATTTGTGTGACTTGTGTCCTTACATTTCATCTAGTATTATTGTCTATTACAGTCTAGCTGTCAGTAAACTTTCCGATCACACGGACTACCAGTAGTCCTCGGGCCACCGTTTAGAGACCACTAGATTACACTGTTGTCTCTGAGTCTTAATGTAATATCCATTTCCCAGCCTTTTTCACCTTGTGGAAAAAGAATATTATACATCATTGCATATAATGTAGGAAACAGGATAGTGATTTGTTTCATTTTAGTGGCATTCAGATTATTGGGATCTGCTTTACAATGAATGAGCAAGTCCCTTTCAAAAAGAGGGTCTCCATCTTTATTTATGAATATAACAGTAACTTTGGTTACATGGGATAATTATATCTATCTGGATCACTACCATCATATTTAATTGCCATTGTTACTTTCATGGGAGCAATACCTTTCACTGCTGCTTCATTTTGGGATTCATTTTCTACCTCATGTAGCAACTTGTATGGTTTTATTAATTTGTTTATTTCATGCATGAGGTTGTTGATGTTGATCATGCGTCTTTCTGAGAAATCTTGGTTTTCTGGCATTGCTAATCTTTTACTCATCACTTTAGCCATATCCAAAATATAGAGTTGAACAAACATCCAAGAAACACCATCCAAAGGTTGTAAAGTTTAGAATAAACTTGTCCTTGTATTCTAAAACAGTATGGCCCATATCCTGATAGTGATGCAATATTTCCACCCATTGAAGCAAAAGCAAAAGTACTTATTGAACAAATATTTCCATGAAATTTTTTATTGTCAGAATCTTTATTTATTATTATTTTTAAATATGCTGTATATTCTGGAAAATGTATATTATTTGGAAAAACTTTATCTTTGCTACAACATCAAATAAATTTTCTATCAGATGGTTTTTCATCAGAGAAATTTAGTGACAGCAAAATTTATATGTAATAGTCATTCCACCACAACTATGGTCAATAATGCATCTTCATTTACTCTATTTTCACTGTGAAGGCAATTCCTACCAGTATTGGTAGTACTTGTTGATGACTGTTCTTGAGACATATTCTGTCAAGGACACCGGGTTCTTTCAGCTTCAGATATATGTTGTGCCAATAGTTGGTCTTCAGACATATTTTGTTGATGATGCTATTTTCTTTTAACTGTAGAGGTACATTGTGCCAATGCTTGGTCTTCAGATACATTTTGTCATCAACATCAGCTTCTTTTGACTTCAGATGTACTTTATGCCAATAGATGATTTTTGGACATATTTCCTCCTCCCTCTTGTCAAGGTCAGGGGTGTTGGTGAATAGGATTCTGGGCTGTCAGGGTGTGGGCAGCAAGCTAACCAATGGCCAATCCTATGAAGAATTGGGCTCCCTGCACCCACCTGTCAAGGTCTGGGGTGCATGTGTCGGGTTCCCTCCTCCCTCCTGTCAGGGTCCAGGGTGAGGGTGAACAGGATTTGAGGTTGCCAAAGCACTGGACCCAGTGCCCTGGTTAGTGTGTGTCATAGCTCCTGGCTTGTCATCTTATTGTTCTAGTCATTCCACAATAATGGTCACTGGGCTTTGATAGGTATAGATACAGGACAAATGTCTACTATTTTGCCTGATAATTTGAATTTCAAAATTGGGGATATGAATATAAAATGAAGATACTGTCTAACAGCATCTTAACTTGAAAGACTATTTTAATAGAAAACAACTCATATTGTCATGATATTTTCCCTTGTCCTAACTTTAGTTGGGTACCCATTTTTAAACTCCCTAGAATCTACCATTAATCTAGGATTTAAATGAACAAATATAATATGGTGTAAATCCAGTTTATTTGTTCAAGGTGGCCAGTATTAATTTAATTAACAAAGGCCTAAAATATAATGTTTTCAGTATTTTGTTGGGTTGTTGGACTGTGTAGACTGGTGGACAGAAACCAGAGACCTAGGAGCTACAAAGCAATGGACATATTGTCATTACCTTGAAAAGTAAATAGAGATTTATGTAAAATACTAGAGACCTGATGCACAAAATTCTTGCATGGGGTGTTTGTGTGTCCCTTAGCCCAGCTTGCACCCTCTCCAATCTGGGACCCCTCAAGAGATGTCAGACTGCCCATTTAGGCCCAATCTCACAATCCAGGACTGCTGGCTCCCAACCACTCACCTGCTTGCCTGCCTGATTGCCCCTAACCAATTTTGCTTGCCAGCCTGCATACCCCCTAACCACTACCTACCTTGCCAGACTAATTGATGACTAAATGATCCTTTGCTGGCCTGATTGCCCTAACTGACCTTCCCTGCCAGCCTGGTCACTCCTAATTTCCCTCCTTTGCCAACCTGGTCACCCCTAACTATCCTTAACTGCTGGCCCGATTTCCTCTAACTGCCCTCCCCTGCCTACCTGTTCATCCCAACTGCCCTACTCTGCCAGCCTGGTTGCCTCCAACTGCCCTCCCTTAAAGACCTATCCCTCCTAACTGCCCTCCCCTGAAGGCCTGGTCTCCCCCAAACTGCCTTCCCCTTCAAGCCTGGTCACCCCCGACTGCCCTCCCCTGCAGGCCTAGCTTAACACTCCCCCCTGCCAAATACCCTCCTCTGCTGACCTAGTTACCCCAACTCCCTCCCCTGCAGGCCTGATCACCCAAAACTGCCCTCTCCTGCTGGCCACCTGTGCCAGCCATCTTTGACCACATGGGGGAGGGACCATCCTGTGTGATGGAATGATGGTCAATTTACATATTACTTCTTTATTATATAGAATTTATATCTCTGTTTTTCTCTCTTAGCCTTTCCTCCTTATAAAATGTGAAGCATGTATTAGGGATAAATACACAGGAAGTTACATGCATTTAGCAGATGCTAGAAACATGATACAGATGGATTGCCATGAATGAGTGCTCCCAAAAACTGTCCTCATTCCACTATGTAAGGATTTTTTGAGCTCAATATATAGAAATCTTCTTGACTGGCTGCCTTATAATTTGATTTCCAATTATTGATCTTTATTTTTCTTTATATTCTCATAAAAATTCTTCATTAATGACTAACTGAAAATATTTTCTACCAGTAACCATCCAGAAATGTTTCAGCTGGTTCTTAATAGACTAATGCTAATCAAAAGAAAAGGAAGAATGTTTTTTACTTTCTTAAATCAGAAGAAGGTCTGACAAAGACTCTAACCAAACTTTAGTCAGTTTTCTGTGCAACATTGTATAGACTAGGCTTGGCTTTCACCTTTGCATTTCCAGTTTGATCATTGACTTATTCCAGAATCTTCTGAATAGGTTTAGCAAGGATTTTTTATCCTCAATATCTGATCATCTTCTCCGGCCTTCAGCAAGACTACTGTTAAGTCAGTATAGAAAATGGCATCCCTCATGTTTTCTCTTAGTAATTGTTGGTCCACAGCTTACTATTCCTAGCAGCTCTTTGCCTGCAAAATCCACTTGTCCATACTGTATTTGGTGGTGAAAAACTTCCACAACCTGCATAGCTAAGTTCAGGATCTGAAGGAGGGGCTGATGCACAAATGAAAATGCTATACAAGAAATATGAATTTATAAGGCATTGGGGGCAAGGTAGAGTATCTTTCATGAAGAGACACACTGAGTTCTGGTCTAGTAAGCTATTTATTTACTTGAATGCATATTTTCCCTTTAGCAATGCATGCAGGCAGATCAAAGGGAAAGTTTGATAAACAATGTAAAGATTATCAGGTTGGGAAATCATCTTGAGCTATTGCAATTACAGTGGGAACAAAACTCGTGCTGTTATTCAGCCCTGCTGACTATCAAAGTCCATTGACCTTCCAGTGTCTCTCTTTGATGCTAACTGATGTTTGGTTTTTCCTCCAGCAATTCCCCCTTTTTGTTTTCTTAATAAATATTGAAAAGTGTATGCCATTGGTAGGCTTGAGTCTTCTCTAAGATTTTTCATTCCACATTTTCAGACTAGAAATAAACGTATAAGAAAAAGAATGAGACAGACAACAGTGGTTATGCTAAGAGGCAAATATAGGGATATCCAATGAACAGGATTGAGTTCTTTTAAAACTTGTAGTCATTTTCTAAGGAACTAGTCTGTAAATTTGCCTCGGGCTTCTGCTATTTGGGACCAGAGTAGTCATCTGTCTGAAGCCATAGGTACAGGTTGAAGCTCCAGGTCCTAATTAATTTGGTCAGTTCTTTCTGTGACTTCATGTTGGAGTTTGATGTTCCTTTCAGGAATCTACATAGGCTTGGAGAAGTTTTCTGGAAATACACAAGTATATTCTTGACCAAACATTAATAAAGGGTTGGGGCCCTTCCATAAACCAGACTGAGGATTCTTTTATCAAGCCTTTTTTTTTTTTTTTTTTTTTTTTTTTTTGCCTTATTCTGACACCAGTGTAATTCCATTGGAGTCTTGCCATCAGTGTTACAAATGAAAAAATTAAGTTAATTAAGCTTGATATAGTCTACCTACAGGAGATCTTTCCAGCATCACTGTTCACCCTTTTTGTTTTGCAAGTATGGATTCTTGCTGTTGGCATTCTATAACTGCCTGTCCCTGCAAATTGTATGGTATTCTTGTTATGTGCTGAATTTTCCACTTGAATTTGTGTATGCAGGTTTATTGTAAGTTTTAACCTTTTTTGAAATTCTCATGATGACAAAGCAGCTAGTAAATGATTAATGACCTGTTTTGCCATTTTTCCTGTAGATGTAGTGTCCCATAAGACCTTTGAAAAGTCATGTACAGAGACATTCAATGCCCTAAGGCATCCAAAAGGAATATATTGTGTTACGTCCATTTGCCAGATATGGAACCTTACAAATCCTTGAGTGTTATTTCCTGTATTAGGCCCTTGAGGCAGATGTAACATACAAGTGGGACATCTACACTAATAAAAGAGAAACATGCAAATTAACTATCACTCTGCTACACCAACCAGCCAATCAGGATTGAGTATGCAAATTAATCCAACAAAGATAGCCATGGCAAGAGGGAATATTTTGAATTACTAATTTTTTTTAGAGAAAACATAAGAATTATTTTTCTCAAAAATAAATTTCCTTACTTTATGCATTCTATTATCATAACTATCGATATATAATTTAGTAGTTTGAACTTTTAACTCTTAGAAGCCCCAAATTTAGGTGGCAAGTTAAATACTTAGCATTTCTCAGATTAATAATATATTTATATTTTAAGAAATATTTTTAAATAAAATACAAGACATATTCAATAAATAGATTAAAATCTATCTTCTAAATATGATGCAAACTCAGATTAATATTTCAGTATTCTGTTATTTCAAAATATCAAGGTATTTAATAACTTTTATTATTTAATTCAGCAAACTCCAAAGTTTTAAGTTACGAAAGACTGGAAAACTATGGGTAGGCATAAATAATTACCACTGAAAAAGTTTTACCATATATTTTTTCACTTTAGTTATGTATAGTTTACCTTAACAAATTTGAGATTTTAAAGCCAATTATTATTACCTAATCCATTTTTCTTGGCAAATTCTGTAACAGAGCTAACTCACTGGCTTTCAGTGGTTTTAATGTTCAAGTAATATTTTATTTTATTTTATTTTATTTTATTTTATTTTATTTTATTTTATTTTATTTTATTTTATTTTATTTTATTTTATGAAAACAGGAGTGGCCCCTAGTCCTGAGAGGTAACATTGGAATGCAGTTCATTATTTTTCAAATAGAAGTGGAAACACTAATCAAATAGAAGTGGAAACACTAATCTGGACCAAGCCTGTATATTTCCCTTGTGTCATATTTCACCATCTTCTAAAAAAAAAAAAAAAAAAGTATTGGGCTTCTTCCATAGTATCTGTGAAGAGATGGGGCTTAGACCAAGATGCCACTCAAAATCATGTGGGGTGCCTTCCCCTCAAACTAGCCTTTTTCTCCTCATGGGTATAGAAGTCCCAGACACATTCCCAGATTGTGAGAAATGTCTCATCTATCTAAATTTCAAATGACAAACTGGGAAATAAAAACGTGGTGAAAATGAGCCTTTTAATAACATTCCTAAGAGTGGGAATCCATTTTGTAGAATCACCAAGAGACCTAGTAATTAATGGGCTGGGGTCTTTTTTAGTTACCTTTATTTCCCTTTGTCTAGGGGAATTTTACTAGGACTTGTATTATTGGCCACCTGTACTACTCATATTCTCTCTTTCCCCATCCCCACATTCTGTTTGCTCTGGGGAAATTTAGTAATTGTTTGACTACCTACTGTTTCTTTTCTATGAAGATAAGTCAAAGGCATGCTTAATATACTAACAATAAACCAATTAAGCCAAACAACAAAGACAGATAAAACAACAATCAATAGACAAGCACTCATAACATATAGACAAGAGTTAATAAGTCAGACTTCTTTTCATGAATCTTTCAGATGTTTTACATTGCTTGGGACTTACAGCCAGAATGTGACCCAGAGGACTGCCAGGTGGGATTCCAGTGAACACCCACAAACAGCCTGGTGTTTACAGGTTTTATCATATTCTGCTCTCCATAGCATTGACTGGCATTTAAAGTTATTTTAACTAAAATCTGCCAGTCCCAAGACATCATATGGTAATTTTCAGACAAAGCATTAAAGAGTTCTTTTGTTAAAGGATTGTTAGTCCCATTTTCTCTAATTGATTAGCCTTCCCACACCAGAGGAGGAGGATTGGAGGGCTCTATGGTAGGAGAAAGAGGAGGAGGAGGAAAAGAGGAGGAGGAGAAGGAAGAGGAAGGAGAGGAGGAGGAGGGAGCAGTGATAAATCCTCCTGGAATTCTGTAGGCTTTTGATCCTCAATATGAAGTATGAAATATACAGCTGGAACAAGAGCCCACATATTTAAAGATGACAAGGGCACTCATTTTCATTGAGCCTGATTTCTTCTTAAATTCTACCTACTTGTTTCCAGAGATCAAGGTCTAATGTTCTAGCATCAGGGATGCAAAGATTATACTCTATGATAATATGCAAAAACTGTAAGAGAATACTTTGACACCTTAATTCCTTTCTCCTTGAGTATGCAAGGCAAAAAGTCTACAATAATGTGTTTTTTTTTCCTTTACTTGAACTCTACCCCATTATAACCTGGGTGATTCTAAAAATGTCCTGTCCACTCAATGTTGTGACTCTGAAGCTGGCATGGGCTTTGTGTGCCAGGGAATTTCCACCTTTCTGGTGAGTTTCTACTTTTCCTTTTTCACTTTGTTTTTTTGCTCAGGCCAATCTTCTCCTCCAGTCCCTGTTAAGGTTTCAGTTGCCGTGACCTGCATGGCTAGGTTCAAGATCTGAAGGAGGGGCCGAAACACAAACAAAAATGCTATATAAGAAATACGAATTTACAAGGCATTAGGGGCTAGGTGGAGTCTCTTTCTGGAAGAGACATACTGAGTTCTGGCCTAGTCAGCTTTTTATTTACCTGGATATACATTTTTCCTTTAGCAATGCATACAGGCAGATAAAAGGTAAAGTTTGGTAAACAACATAAGAATTATCAGGTCAGGAAATTGCCTTGATGTAGGGAGTGGTTATAAGGTTAAGCCTCTGACTGATCTGTTGGCAGTCAAAACAAGTCCCAGTTTAGAGGGCACAGTCTAAGGGGGCACACTGGTCCCTAGATCTTTTCTGGGTAGTTAATGGGCTGTGAGAGGGGAGCAAGTGCTGCCAAAACAAGTGAACTTATAAGAACATTGTAAATTACCTTGTTTTTCCCTGACTATAAATAAAGCATCAGCTTTGCAGTCTGGATTGGTTCTGTGGCCTCAGCAAGACACATAAGATTCACCTAGACCCAGCTTATTCTCTTATCTGTCTTTTTTCTCCATCCTTCTCTGCCCTCCCTCAGGCTTGCTTAACCCTTGGCTGTGCTGGCACAGCATATCTTGAGCCATTGCAATCACAGTGGGAGCAAAACTTGTGCTGCTATACAGCCCTGCTGAATATCAAAGACCATTGGCCTTCCAATGTCTCTCTTTGATGCTAACTGATGTTTGCTTTAGCCTCCAACACAAAATCCCATTTTAGTAGTCACAGTTTTTCTTATCATATTTCATAAGTGTCAGAATAATTTTAACAGTATAAGAAGAAAATTCATGTGCTTATTATGAAAAGATAGCATTTCTAATAGAAAGGCTCGCCGTTATCAAAGGATAAATAAGAAATCAAAGTATTTCAATCCTATTTTACACTTTATGTGCCTCATGATTGCCTTTTATCTGATAATTAGATAGCCTGCTAAATTAACATAATAATATTGACAATGGTGAATTTTACAATCAGACAGAGATTAGCTATTATCCTTACTATGTGACTTTTTTAATCTGTGAACTTTAAAGGATTATTTAACTTTTTAAGATAGACTATTTCATTTACTAAATGAGTATAATGATAATATATTTCTGATAGGCTTGCTGTAAAGATTAAATAAGGTGATGCATATAAAAACATCATTACTGCTTAGGACATTGTAGGTGCCCAACAAATATTAGCTATTTTAAAATTTAGAATATTATTAATAATTAAGTACTTTTAAAATTTTTTTAGTTGTTATATTTATTATATAAGATACTTCCAGGTGTCATTTTTAAGAGGATTTGCTACTTAATAACATAATCTAAAATTATTGATCTCATGGGAGAGTATATTTGATGTTAGGTATATAGGCATGCATAATCTTTTTCCAAATAGTCACCTCAAAATTCTCTCTAAATAAATTATGGTAAAAATTTATTTTCTTTATAATCATGAAAGTATCCATCAGGAGTTAGATAACATTCTGGTATTTTATAAACAAACAGAAATAACTCAGTAATTTCCAGCAGGTAATATTATTAATGTGGAAAAATTAATTCTTCTTTAATTCCCAAGATCAAATGGTATTATGTAAGGGTTTAGTCAACTTAATAAGATATTCTTCTTAGTAAGTTGAAGCATATGAAATCACCACTGAATGACAAAAATAATCAGATATCAATTTCACATTTCAAACTAAATGTTGATCAAATGTATTTCTATGATTTTTATTAACAACATTTTCTCTTTTGTATTTTCTGACTCTTAAATGATAACATATTTGCTTAAGCCCTATGTCTGTACATGCCAACCCTAAACAATCATAGGTTAATTTCAATGCATATGAAGGCAAGGCACTGTATGAGTTGGATTCTTAGATATAGCTAACAGAAACTACTTTGGCTAACTAAGCAAAAAAGACATTTTCTGGAAAGACATATCATAAAATAAAACTTTAAGACTGTCAACTTAGAACCTATCATAGTTTGGGATTCTCTGCCATCTCTAACATTAACTATAGTACTACTCCACCATATATGCTGAAAATAATTTTAATTGGACATTGCACTCTTTTTCTCATTCTCTCAATATTTAAAACTCTGGGAGGGAGTTTAGCTGATGACACATCTTCTGATTACTCTTTAAATGACAGCTTCCCCTTTCTTCTTCTGTAATGGTAAACAAAACTTTGCATCCTATCTATCTTGCTATGCTTTCTGAAATTGTTTGTATGCTGGACATAAGTACTTAGTTCATTAGCCAGAACACTCTCTCTGGATTTATTTCTATATAACATTCTGCTAGAGTAGTACTATTATAGATTGCCAAAGGCTGAAGAGCTTTTGTATTCTCAATTAGTATTTTTTTTCTTTTTTTTTTCTTTCTTTTCCCCCCCCATATATGCTAGAGGCCTGGTGCACAAAATTCATGCACAGGGGTGGGGGCTCCCTCATCCTGGACTGAATTCTCTTGCAATCCAGGACCTCTTGGGGGATGCCCAACTGATGTTTGAATCTCAATCCCTGAAGCAGTCTGAGACTTCTGGCTCTTAACCCTTTACCTCCCTGCCGGTCTGATCACCCTTAACCACCCTGCCTGCCTGATGCCCCTAACAGCTTGACTGCCTGCCTGATCACCCTTAACTGCACACCTGCCTTCCTGATTCACCTCTAACCACTCACCTGCCTGCCTTATCTTTCCTAACTATTCGCCTGCCTGCCTGATTGCCCCTAACCACTCACCTTCTTCCCTTATCACCCCTAAGTGCTTTGCTGTCTGCCTTGTTGTCCCTAATTGCCTCTGCCTCAGCCCCCTCCAACACAGCTTTGTCAGACAGAATGAGGTCTAGAAGGTCATTTGGCTGTCCAGTCTAATTAGCAAATTACACCTTTATTATTATAGATATGTTCCTATTTGAAAATATTATGCATTAGACTTCTTTTTGTAAGTCTAAAATAGACTATAAATTAAAATTATGAACTAAAATACAGTTTTTAATCTTCAAAAAGCGGGTAGTTCAGAATTACAAATATTTATTTAATTTTCTCAATTGTACTCTTGGTGTTACCAAAAAAGTGCCATGAAGGTAATATGAAGAACAGTTTTTTGTTGTTTTATTGGGAAAATATACCTCAGTGTGGCTGGAGATTTTATACTTACATAGAAGTCACAAATTTAATCCGTATATGGAATATTATCAGTTTAACAAAAAAGAAACACAAATAAACTTATGCCTAATGTACATGTGTGCATTTAATAAAAAAAATCTGTTTGTTGATTATTATTTTTATTAATGATAGTAAAAACGTTTATATTATTGTAAGTGATTAATTTTTCACAAAAAAACAAATTCATCTGTTTTCAATATGAAGAATTTTCTCCAGATTAATTTTAAAACTATGTGCTGTAAGAGAAATAAAAGATTTATATAGAGATAATCTACACTAATAAAACAGAAACATGCAAATTAACCATCATTCCACTACACCCAAAAGGCGTGCCTACCAGCCAATCAGGAGTGAGTATGCAAATTAACCCAAACAAGATCGTGTCCAGCCATGGAGTTGGAGCAAACAGGAGGCTTGGGTGCCCCAACTATGGAGGAAACCAAGCTTCCTGCCTGCCCTGGCTGGCCTTGGTCTCTATTCAAGGCCACAAAGTTTCAATTATAGAAGATAAATAAATAGATACTTGCTTCCTGGCAGCCCTGGCCTCCACTTTTAAAAAAAAAGAAAAAGAAAAAAAAAAAGGAGGGGCTAGGATCTTGGGTCGAGGGGTGGTGATCAGGCCAGGATGGGATGGCAGGGGCCATTGAGGGTAAGCAGACCAGCAGGGGAGAAAGTTGGGGGTGAGAAGGTCATTAGTGGGGGTCAGTTGGAGGTGATTAGGACAGAAGGGGCAGTTTGGAGTGAGCAGGTCAGCAGTCTTGGATTGTGAGAGGAATCTCCAACTGTCAGTTTAGGCCCAATCCCTGTAAACCGGCAGTAGGACATCCTTTGAGGGGTCCCGGATTGGAGAGGGTGCAGGCCAGTCTGAGAAACACCTCCCTTCCTGTCCATGAATTTCCTGCACTGGGCCACTAGTCTATACTAATAAAAGGGTAATGTGTTAATTAGACTGGACATCTTCCAGATGACCTCCTGGACAAGGTCACAGTGTTGAGGCTGAGACATAGGCAGTAAAGTGATATTAAACCTGCAGTGGAGAGCAGTTTTGGGGATCAGGCCAGGAGGCGAGAGCAGTTAGGTTGATCAGGCAGGCAGGGGAGCAGTTAGAGGCATCAGTCAGATAGGTAGGCAGGCAGGTGTGCAGTTAGGAGCCAGTGGACCCAGATTGCGAGAGCAATATCTGACTGACTGCTGGTTTAAGTTTGATCATGTAGGGATTGGAAACCATCTGTCAGACATCCCCTCACAGGGTTCTGGATTAGAGAGGGAGTAGGCTGGGCAGGGGGACATCCCCCACCCTCTCCCCATATAAGAATTTCATGCACCAGGCCTCTAGTAAATTTATATTTAATCACAATTCTTTCACAATGGGAATGAATGTGACTGAATCTACCACTCTGTATTTCCCATGATATTTCAGTTGTTTGAAAATGTTCTAGGATTTCAAAGGCAGTGTGTTCTTTACAGAATACTTCTTAGCACATTATATTCCCCAATCTCAATTACCTCTCCCTTTACTCACTTAAAAGAACTCTGAAAAAAGTTGGCTTTAGACACTTAAAATGTAACCTATTCTTTCTGCTGAATTAATATAGCGAAATCTTTTCAAGTTTATATCTGTAATTTAGTTGTTTGCAAATGCTTTTTTCTTTATTATAAAGAGTTGAGAGTTTTTGTTTGTTTTTAACCATTTTGGGAGGTGAAGAGAACTTTTATGTTAAAACAGCTTTTGATGCTAAGGGCAAAACAAGTTTTTAAATATCAAATTGATTAGAAAGTATTTAAATAATCACTAAAGCATACTTGTAATACAATAGGTGGATATAGTTAAAAACACTGGTTATCTTTTAAGGCTCTATTTAAAACAGGGGTATTTATTTAAACAATTAAATGATTCACACATTAGTAAATTAAAAAATGTGGGTGAAGCACTTTTATTATAATTGGGTATATTTGTATTGAATCAACAGCTTAGCTAAAGTTATTCATTTGAACATGGCTGGTGGAATATGCAGATGAGTTGTTTATCATTAACCAAAGAAAGGATTAAATAGTCTTTAGTGAACATTGAGTTTTGATCTTGGTACAATTAGCATGTTATTCAATCATATTTGGCCATTTGTTTTTCTATTTAAATTTAAATGTTGCTATATAAATTAGATACTTGGTATCCTATGTGTATGAGGAGAAAAGAAAATTTTTAGGAAGGCAAAAGGCTAAAGTTCTAGGATTTTGCCCTAAATGGTTTGGCTCAGTGGATAGAGTGTCGGCCTGCGGACTCAAGGGTCCCAGGTTCAATTCCAGTCAAGGGTATGTACCTTCATTGTGGGCACATCCCCAGTGAGGAGTGTGCAAGATGCAGCTGATCTATGTTTCTCTCTTATCAATGTTTCTAACTCTCTATCCCTCTCCCTTTCTCTCTGTAAAGAATCAATAAAATTTATTAAAAAATAAAAATAAAGTTCTAGGATTTTTATTTTATTCTTCCTTCCCACAGTTATTTCTACTGGGAACCTTAAGAAAAACTTCACCATAAACTACAATTTTAGATTATTTTAATTCCATAAATAACAGTTTTAAATGAGTATGAATTGTATTTACCTAACAATAGAAAACTTGGTTGAAAGGGGACTGATTTTATCACTCAAGGCATTGGATGGAGGCATTTCTTGTATGTTTGTTTATTTTTTAAAGATCCTCTCATGTTGGCAAGACATAGCCATTTATGACTCACCTTTTATATATTAATTTAGGAGACAACGTTTAATGAATCTTAAAAACAGACATATTTCTACCCAGCTCTTATTGACAATATAAAATTATCAAATTATCAAAACTATCACTTTCTATCAAAAACATATTCAGAATGACTCTTACCTCAGTTTTTTCCAAGATGAAATCATTATAAAATTAGTCTGAAGGATAAGAAATTCCACAAGTAACATGTATTTATAACCCATATTTCTGCAAAGTAAACCAGACTAGCAGTAAAGACAATGGCATAAAAAGAATAATAAAACATTATTTCTCTCTTTGTGACACTCCTAAAAAAATTTCAGGAACTGCAGTTCCCCTCAGATTTTTCTAATAGGTGACAATCTATAATGACAACCAAAAGCAGCCCATTCAGGTGATAAGGAGAAAGTACAATTTCCACTTGCATAATCTCCTTGGATACCCCAGGAAGTCCTTTTTTTTCTTCTGTGAGGACATACCTTTCATTCCCTAATTCTCAGATAGGATTATTTTCCTCCATTCTACAGAGAAACTGGATTGGCTTGCTCTTTGGCTAATGTGACCACAAAAATCAATAGTAAATTACAGAAAGTACTGTACTCTGCTCCATAAGTTATTAAACTATACTTGCTCTATTATTTTACTCTTTATAGAGATTTATAAGGAACAAGCTCTTTTTAATTATTCCCCTGAACTCAGATTTCCATGATAAGTCTTTATGAAAAGAGGAGAACATCTGATATATTACCCAAATTTTCATCTTTTCTCAAACCTTAAAGTAATTTTGTGTGCATTGGCGCTCTTTTCTTAAGATATTTGTTCTTTCTTAGGAGGTTCATTGATCCTTTATGCAAGCAAGTCCCAGTAGACATTTAAACAACTTCATTAAACTTGCTGAAACATTTCTGAATATAGGGTGAATTCAACTCAGTCTTTTAAGCTGAGGTCCTTCAACATTGGTAAATATATTCCATTGATAATAGTTTATTTGAGAACAGGCTATTTTTTCATAATCTTGCCTAAAAATAGACAAATATGTAAATTGACTGTACCTCTACTATGCCCACAGCTAATCAGAGTGAGTATGCAAATTAACTCAACAAAGATGGTGGGTAAATTTGCATATGCAAGTACAGAGCAGCCAGGAGGGTTGAGATGCCTGCTATGAGGGGGATGTAAGGGGCAGCAGAGGGAGCTACAGGAACAGTGCTCCCAACAGAAGCAGGGATTTGCCAGCTCCCAGGCAGACTGGGAGCAGGGATTTGCCAGCTCCCAGGAAGCTGGGAGTAAAGCCAGGTGAAGGAAGCCTATGCTTGCACAAATATCATGCAACGGGCCTCTACTTTTAAATATAATTATGAGTGTGCCTCAAGTGAATTTTAATTTTTTTCTTTTTGTCTCTGATGTGCCATACTTTACATTTGGGACTAACTGACTTTTATAATAGAGAAGCAAATAGAATATTGCTTCTGAACATCAGTTTGGATGGAATGGTACCAGGGTCACTGAGTTTTCCTAGTATGAATAAGTGTTTTTCCTAAGAGTAACCATGTTGGCCATTCACAAAGACCTCGGGAGACTGAAGCACAGAGTGTACCATTTGACTCACCATAATGATCTGTTCAAAGAATTTCTCTAAGAAATATCTGTTTTGCTGTGATAGGCTATGGTCATGTTTTTCAGGCTCCATCACTCCTAAACCTTGTGTGTGACAAATAAATAACATATAATTGTCCACATTGAACATTTCCTATGTATTTTCAAAGCTATAGTGCATAGGTGATACAATGTCATTTTTAGTTGTGTGTAAATGCATATACAGGATAGTGTTGGTCTAGTAAAAAAAAAAAAAGTATAACTTGAGCATAGAAGTGACATAGCTTCCTGAAAGGCCTTATAAACCATATAATGTTGTAATTTCTAAGTCATATGACTGTGGGTATAAAAGGTTTGTAAAACCCTCCCTCATGCTTCCTGAATCCTGACTGGAATTTAGTCCTCACCATGGACAGACATGTAACCTGCCACCATCTGAGTGCATATGAGAGAATTAGAGGTGATTCTAAAAGTCCTGATATAATATTAAACTTATTTAATATTATATAATAATATATAAAAGGGGTTTGAAGAATCTTAACTGTGATGGGAATCCATGATTCTTTTTCCTGCTATCATAATTTTAACTACATTTTTGACAGAGGAGTATAATATAATAGAAGGGATTCTGGAATTTGTCATCTTTAAACACCAGAGAAGAAATATTATCTCAAAATTTTCACAATGGAAGATGACTCATAAGACTAAGGATGTTAAAACATGATAAATCTATGAGAAAATAAAAGAAAAGGTCTGTATTGAAAAAGACCTAGGGTAGAACAAGGAAGAAAATAACAACCAGAAGGAAAATCTGTAAAATATATCTCTGAGAAAGGTCACTCCAATTAATGTAGGTTTTTCTGTTACAAAATACTTTTTATATGCTTAGCTGTTAAATGTTAAATCTTACATTTTAAAATGGACTTTAGTTTCACCATGGAAAAGGGCTCTAATCCCTGCAAACAATGGTTAGTCTCTACATATGTATTTCATTTTATGTCATGCGTTCTTTGCTCAGATTTTCTATTTTTCTTATTCAGTGCCCTTATATAAGGGCACTTAATTGTTTAAAACATCATGGTGTGAATGTGCATTAATATCCTCTGTGTATATGCTTCAGGGACATTCTTTTCTTATGAATGTTCCAGATGTCAGAGTTTACACCTGCTTCTAATGTAAAATTTATATGTTAACCAACAAAAATAAATTTTTATAAGACAAATGCTTTTAAAATGAGAAGCTCATGTAAAAGGATATAGCAAGGTATAGATATATAAAACAACTCATATTTGTCTGAAAGATATATAATTTCTGGAAGAGTGCAAATATGTAACTTAAAGGAAAGATCTGGATTAAGTAGCATATATTTAAGTAGCTAAGTAGGGTAGCATAAGTGAAAGGTTTTCTGGTTCCCACAGGATTATGATTTTTCTCCTAACTGATACTATACTGGCTAGTGATTAGGCATAAAAAATAGAATTTTAATAAGAAATATCAATACCTGAACATAAATAGAGCATAAATAAATGAAAATAAACAAAACTTAGTAGATTTATGAGATTTTTTAAAATATTTCATATAACCCATATTGCAGCCAGTGATATCAAGGCTAATAGAAAAAATCCTAGGTAATATACAATACTTTAGTATTTATAAATAATAATCACTCAAACATCTAGTAAGCTAATATTAAAGTGCTTAGTAATATCATATTTAAATTACATTAATCACTATAATATTCGTTGGCCTCTACTGTCTAATCCATAAAATTGATAACATTTTCCCTATCTTAGTGAGGATGGAAGTAAAGATGCTCTATTTAACTTAATTTATAGATTTAAATTTTTATTACTCTAGGTAAGATTTGTTTCTAATTTCCTCTCATTCACAGAAAAACAAAATCTAGGACTAGTAAAGCCGTAAATAAATCATCAAAGAAAACCAGCAAAATAAAACCATACTTAGGAAAGCTTTCTGATTTTAAGAATTATTTATTCAATAATATCTTGATTTCTAGGATTCTACTTTTTTATTTCCTCCCTCATACAAAATAATAATACAAAGTAAGCAGAATTGGAAAAAAAAATTATTACCAAGAACTGCAAATTATTTTAGAATATAAATTAAGTAAATTAACTAAAACTTAAAAATACTTATATAACATTATAGTTTGGCAATATGATTTATTATTCACTTTTAAAACAAAATTAGATGATATATTCAATTCAAGAAGCCCACCTGCAGAAAGGCAGGATCTTACCAATGAATGCTTTTGATCATTGTCATATTAAAACGTGGCAATTTTTGATAGAGATCTTTGTAAAAATTTACTTTAGGACTCTTAAAACTACAAAATTAAAGTGCTTATTTAAAAATATTTTATATTCCTTTTATATTTTATATGTCTATAATAGTCATCTTTTTCTATAAGTAACTATGTTTATTATTTATTTATTGGCTACATTTACATTTCTAAAGTTTAATATAATAGGCTACTGTTATGTTTTTAAGCGTTTTTGGCAGAGGACAATGACTTTTTAATCCACAGTCTAATAAATTATTTTTTTATTGTTTAAAGTATTACAGCCCTAACTGGTTTAGCTCAGTGGATAGAATGTCAGTTTGCAGACTGAAAGGTCCTGGGTTTTATTCTGGTCAAAGGCACATGCCTGGGTTGCAGATTCAATCCCCATTAGGGGTTGTGCAGAAGGCAGCCAATCAATGATGCTGTCATCAATGATGTTTCTATTTCTCTCTTCTTTTCTGAAATCAATAAAAATATATTTTAAAAAATAATTAAAAATAAAACAGTACATGTCTCCCTTTTCCCTGATCTACCTCCACCTCCGCCCTCCCACCCCCAGGACAAGCCCCCACTACTCCAATGTTCATGTCCATTTGTTATGCTAATATGCATGCATACAAGTCCTTAGGTTGATCTCTTACCACTAACTTATCCCTACCTTCCCTGCCTTCTCTCTGAGGTTGGATGGTTGGTTTAGTGTTTTTGTACCTGGATCTATTTTAGTTCATAAGTACATGTTTATTATATACCACATATGAGTGACATAATGTGATATGTATCTTTTTCCCATCTGACTTATTTTGTCAGCATAATGCTCTCCAGTTCCATCCATGCTGTTGCAAATGGTAAGAATTTCTTATTTTTTTACAGCAGCATAGTATTCCATTGTATAGATGTACTTAGGCTGTTTCCAAGTGCCCATCAGGAGATGAGTGGATTAAAAAACTGTGGTATATTTACACAATGGAATTCTAAGCTGATTTATAAAAAAATAAAATTATACCATTTGAAAAATCATGGATGGAACTGGAAAATATTATGCTAAGCAAAATAAGCCAGTCAGAGAAAAATGAATGTCACATGATCTCACTCGTTTGTGGAATATAATGAACAACATAAACTGATGAATAAAAATAGAACCAGAGCCATAGAAGCATCAGATTGTCCAACCTCTGAGGGAAGGTGGGGGGTGAGAGGGTAGGAGGTCAATCAAAGGACTTGTATGCAGCATATGAGGATACAAATAAGGGCAAGTGAAGGCCATGTGCTGGAGGGTGGAGGCAGTTAGGGAGAGGTCAATATATATATATTTTGCAAAAAGAAAACCCAAGGAATTCACAATTCCATCTTTCTATTCAGCCCTAAACTTTCCTAATTCTTCCCATTCTCTTCATTCAGAAATTAGAACATTATTTTGGCTTCTATCATCATCAGTTATTTATTTTATGTTTGAATTTTATAAAAATAATCATTAATATATATTTCTTTAATTTGACTAATTTGGCTCAAAAGAACCTTTTTGAGGGTTGAGGGAGGGGTAAGAGTTCCTCAACCAGGATTGCACGCTTTGGCAGTTTGAGAACCCTCGGGGGATGACCACAGGGAGTTTGAGAGCCCTCAGGGATATCCACAATTGGACATCCCTAGCACTGCCACAGAGGCAAGAGAGGCTCCCACCACTACCACTGTGCTTGGCAGCCATCAGCCTGGCTTGTGGGTGAGCAGCGCTCCAACTGTGAAAGTGCACTTACCACAGGTGGAGCAAATGCCCCCTGGTGCTCAGTGCGTGTCACAATGACCAGTTGTTCCACTGTTAGGTTGATTTGAAAATTACCCTTTTATTATGTACTAGAGGCCAGGTGCATGAAATTCATGCACAGAGGTGTGTTTTGCTCAGCCCAGTCTGCACCTTCTCCAATCCCAATAGGATAAGGCCTAACTGGGCAGTTGGACATCCTTCTAACAATCCAGGACTGCTGACTCCCAACTGCTCACCTGCCTGCCTTCCTGATTGCCCCAGCCTGCTTCTGCCTGTCAGCCTGATCACCCCCTAACCACTCCCCTGCCAGCCTGATCTTGCCCTAACTGCCCTTCCCTGCCGCCCTGGTTGCCCTCAACTACTCACCCTGCTGGCCTTGTTTTACCCCTAACTGCTCTCCCCTGACAGCCTGATCTCACCCCCAGCTGCTCTCCCCTGCTGGCCCCTAACTGCCTCTGTCTGTCTGATTGCTCCTAACAGCCCTCACCTTCTGACCGGGTCTTGCCCCCCAACTGCCCTTTCCTGAAAGCTTGATCTCACCCATAACTGCCCTCTCTGCCTTGGCCCCCAACACCATGGCTTTTTCCAAAAGGAAGTTGGATGTCCAAAAGAGAACAGGTCAATCCAGTCTAATTAGGATATTGCCTTTTATTAGTATAGATAGATTATATAGGACTAGAGACCTGGTGCATGAAATTTGCACGGGGGAGGGGGGGTGTCGTGGTGGTGAGGGTGCCCCTGACTGCTTCTGCCTGCCAGCCTGATCATCTATAACTGCTCTCTTGCTAACTTGATTGCCCCTAATCACTCTGCCTCAGCCCTGCACCCAGGACCCAGGATTCCCTACTCCAGCAAACCACAGGCACCCAGGATCTAGGCGACTCAGGGGATGGTGGGCAGGTGGCTTTGCCTGTGCTGCAGCCACAAGTGCTGGCACCTAGAACCTCAGGGTGGGAAGCTTCTCCATCTCCCAGGCTATAGCCAGCCGCAGGTGCTGGTGCCCAGGACCTTAGGATGGGCAGCTTCTCCATCTTGCAGGCCACAACCAGCCACAGGTGCTTGTGCCTGGGACTTCAGGGTGGGCAGCTTCTCCATCTACCAGGCTGTAGCCAGCTGTAGGTGCTGGAGCCTTCTCCATCTTCCCTCGGATGCAGTGGGGACAACTTCTCTGGCTGGCTGTGGCCTGGGATCACAGGCAGGCGGCTTCTTCACCTCCCAAGTTGCATCCAGCCTCAGGAGCTGGGCCCGGTTTCTCTATCTCGCCCAGGACGTGGGGCAGTTGGACATGGAGCGGGAGGCTTCTCTGGCTGGCTGTAGCCTGGGATCATGGGGCAAGCGGTTTCTTTGCCTCCTGGGAGCATCCAGCTTCAGGTGCTGGGGTCCGGTTTCTCTGTCTCCCCAGGATATGAGGCTTCTGAGGCTGGTTGAGGCCTGGGATCATGGGGCAGGCGGCTTCTTGATCTTTGTGGCTGCAGCCAGCCTCAGGCACTGGCACCTGTCTTCTCCAACTCCCACAGGTTGGGAGAAGCTCTGGGGCTTGGCCGCAGCATGTTTTAGGTACAGTTTGCATACTCACTCTGATTGGCTGGTAGACGTAGTGGAGTGATGTGATTTGGATATTTATCTTTTATTAGTATAAATAGAATTGCTTAAATGGGAGAGGGAAAGCTGTTTTTCAGCAGGAGGAGATGGTCTTGGCAGATAAAAATGCATAATCCTTATAACTGGACTGATAGCCAGCCATATACACTATACAGCCAAACTGGTCATTAAAAAAATTGTACCACTTTCTTATACCTTACACCAAACAGCTTTTGACCTTAAAACCCCTCCTCAGTCCCTACCTTAGGTTCTGTCTTCTCAATTCACCCAGATTTGTTTCTGATTGGTCAGTTTCTATGTTAGTCAGCATCAAAAGCTCTGTCTCTTAGGCAGCCATTGGCTCCTCACAATTCACCCAGATTTTGTTCTGATTGGTCAGTTTCTATGCCAATCACCATCTCCTAGCCTATCTCCAGGCCTGATCAGAAAGGTGGGGCTGATCAGCAGCCTCCTCAGAGTCCTGGAGAGAAAGAGAGGTGTGGCTTCTGGTCAGGCCCAGAAAGAAAGAGAGAGGCTAGGGCTGATCAACAATTGCCACAGAGGCTACAGATCAGACTCTGCTTCTCTCCCCAGGCATCTCTTTGGGCCTAACCTGCAGCCCCCTCAGTAGTCAGTGCTGGGTCGCCAAGCCCACAGTGGCAGCAGTGAATGACTGAGGACACAAGTCTCATGTCCCAGGGCCCATTGCCAGGGTCAGGGACATGAATCTCATGTCTCCTGGCCAGTGCAGGGGGCTTAGATGAAGCCTACTGATCAGTCATTATGTGACGGTGTCCCAACCAATTTGTATATTATCCTATTATTAGATAGACTAGAGGCCCAGTGCATGAAATTTGTGGGTGGGTACAGTCCTAGGCCTGGCCTGTGGTCAGGGCCATCTTCCCTGGCTGCCAACAGCCAGCTCCATACCCCACCAGCACCCATCCCTGGTTCCCCATTTGCCACTGGGAGATCAGAGACTGCTGGCTAGGGACAGGGATCCAGACGTTGTCAGTGTGCCTCGTAGTGACTGTTCGAGTGGTTGTTCCACTATTTGGTTGATTTGCATAATATATATATATTTATATGTATATATATATATATATGTATATGTATATATAGAATATAGGCCTAGTGCATGAAAATTCATGCACTGCAGGGAGGTCCCTCAGCCTATCCTTCCACTCTCACAATCCAGGAGCCATCAGAGGATATCCTCCTCTATGGGAAGGGACCAGGACCGTCAGGGGAAGGGACCACCCCCATCACCCCACTGCTGCTGCCACTGTTGGCCACTGCAGCTACAAATCCTCAGCCCTCGTCTCTTAGTGCTGGCCCACCCTCTGCCTCCTGCCCACTGGTGAGGGGGCCATCTGGGGCCAGGCCAGTTTGGAGAGCAGCAATGGAAGTTGAAGCACAGCAGGCTGCACCCCATCCAGCCTCTGCAGAGGTGTGGCACCGGGACCAGCCCTTGCCACTGCCTCTGTGGCTGCCTCTGCAGAAGAGGCCATGGCACTGGACCAGCCCATGCCAGGGCCTCTCTCGCACTGCATCTGCAGAAGGGGCTGCAGTGCAGGCCTTCCTGCATGGTGCTGGCCTTCTCACATGGTGCCGGCCTTCTCTCTATTAGCTTCTCCCTTCTCCATTCTCCATTCTCAAGAGGCGTAGGCCTGCTGAAACCGGTTTGGCTCAGTGGATAGAGCATCGGCCTGCGGACTGAAAGGTCCCAGGTTTGATTCTGGTCAAGGGCATGTACCTTGGTTGCAGGCACATTCCCAGGGGGAAAGGGGGTGCAAGAGGCAGCTGATAGGTGATTCTTTCTCATTGATGTTTCTAACTCTCTATCCCTCTCTCTTCCTCTCTGTAAAAAATCAATAAAATCTATTTTTTTAAAGGTGCAGGCCTTCTCCTTTCTCCCTTCTTGCAGATCCCTGGCCTTCCTCCTTTTCCCTTCTTCCTTCTCCCTTCTCATGTAGCGTTGCCTTTTCCTGCAGCCTCCGCAAAAGGGACCTTGGTGCTGAACAGGCCCATGCTGCAGCCTTTCCGCACTGCTGGCAATCAGCCTTCACATTCAACATGGCTGCCTTCTCTTGGCCCTTGCAGCTGCTGTGGTTTGACTCGAAGGATGTCCAGAAGATATATGATCTAATTAGCATATTACCTTTTTATTAGTATAGATGTTCTCTAGTCCTTCCACTTTCAGGGAAAGGGACAAAGGAGGGTTGCTGAAAGTGACAAGGGAGGCAGCAGGATGAAATTTTTTTTGGAGGGGGGAGAGTTTCCTCCTGATGAGGGCCTTCAAAGGACAGCAGCCTACTTCTGCTACCTTCTGTCTCCAGAGACACAATTTCTGACTGGCATCTGGCAGGACTCAGCAGTTGCAGGTACAAGACTGGGAGCACCTTTCTGCATTCAGCTCCCTGGAGAATCTCTTCCAGCCAAGGAAGATTTGTTCTAACCTTTTCTCCAAGATACAGGGCTGGTCTGAGGCAGGAGGGAAGAGTGAAGGTGAGGCAGGGCAGAGCAGGGCAGGTTTCCCATTTGTCATTTTTCATTGAAAAGGCAGATTCTGCTGGTGTGTGTTCCTTTGAGGGAGTGGCAGGGATGTTCTCCACTGGCAGATATCCGATGAGAGACAGAAACAAAAGACTTAGCAATACATGGGGAATGAGTAAACAGGACCAGAGATCAAGGAACAGAGATGGAGAAGCACAGGGCAAGACAGACATACGACACAGGATGCTGTGGACTTGGATAGAGGTGAGAGGGCTTATTTGGCTAAGCAGTGGCTGTGTGGGTGCATTCACCCTGAGCGCAGCTCCCAGGCCCAGAGTCAGCAAACTGAAAGCCCTGGATAATTATAGCTAATTACACCCATGTAAACAGCTCTAGTGAAGACCACAGACCAGCCACCCCTCCCCTGGCCTTACCGCTGTGATCCTGCCCCAGCAAAGGGGCTTTGCGGGCACATCTGGGGCTGATTGCCTGGGGTAAGGGCATGAAGGCAGAGAGCCCACAGATTGCAGGGAGCTCTCTGCCTCCAGAGAGCTCCCTGCAATTACACACTCCAGTTTACACCGCAGCCCTGGGATGTCAGGTCTGAACCAGGATAGAAATTGGACCAGAACTCTGTGAGAACTCCCCTTGTCCTTGTGCTGAGCGGGCCCTAGTGGCATGGGTTCCAGCATTTTGGGCCTTAGGTTTTTATTATTTTGGCCTCCTGAGCATTCCCCTTCTCTGTGAAGATTCCATTTAAGGCTCTCCTTGTATCCTGCTACAGGAAGTGCCTGTCTGGAGCTAAAGCAACGGATGAGGAAGGAACAGAGCCTGGTGCTTGGCTTTGGTAATCCATTTGTGTTTACCCCAAAAGAGTTGACATTTCTGAGCTTCAATACCATGCATGCCTCCTCTGAGACACAGAGTCCAAGGGGAAGAGGAAAAGTGTGAATTCCTCACATGTGAATGAAGTCTTACACTTTGAACTGCTAGCCTGAATCAGTGATCTAATTTAGTGGTTTTAGGAGCCTTTGTTGGGTTGGGTTAGAGTGGTCATGAGGTAGGGTTTCATATATCTACTAGAGGCCTGGTGCACAAAATTCGTGCATGGGGAGGGGGGCGGGAGGTTGGGTCCTCAGTCCAGCCTGCACCTTCTCCAATCTGAGACTACTGGCTCCCAAAACCTTGCCTGCAGGCCTGATTGCCCCTAACCACTTCTGCCTGCCAGCCTGATCACCCTTAACCAATCCATTGACAGCCTGATTGAAGCCTAACTACTCCCCTGCCAACTGGATTCTCCTAACTTCCCTCCCCTGATCCCCAACTACCCTCCTCTGCAGATATAGTCCCTCTCTACTGCCCTCCCCTGCTGGCCTGGTCCCCTGCAACTACCCTCCCCTGCAGTCTTGGTATCCCCCAACTGACATCCCCTACAGATCTGGTTCCACTCACTGCCCTACCCTGCAGGCCTGGTCCCACCCAACTGCCCTTCCCTGCAGGCCTGGTTGCCCCCAATTTCCCTCCCTGAAGGCCTGGTGCCCCCAATTGCCCTCCCCTGCAGGCCTGGACCCCACCAATAGCCCTCCCCTGCAGGTCTGGTCGCTCACAACTTCCCTCCCCTGCAGGTCTGCTTCTGCTCACTGCCCTCCCCTGCAGGCCTGGTCCTACCCAACTGCCTTCCCCTGCAGGCCTGGTTGCCCCCAACTTCCCTCTCCTAAAGGCCTTGTGCCCCCCAATTGCCCTCCTTTGGCCCCACCAATAGCCCTTCCCTGCAGGCCTGGCCCCTTCCCCCCCAACTGCCCTCCCTTGCAGGGCTCATCCTCCACAACTGCCCTTTCCTGCAGGCCTGGTTTCCTCCAAATGCTCTCCCCTGCTGGCCTGATTGCCCACAACTAGCCTCCCCTGCAGGCTATCTTGTGGCAGCCATCTGATGTTCACATGGGGGTGGCCATCTTGTGTGTTGGAGTGATCATCAATTTGCATATTACCTCTTTATTATATAGGATAGAGCCTCACTGCATGGGTGGGGGCCAGCCGTCCTGCCTTCATGGGGGTCCACTGTGGGGTGAGGCTGACCTTGGAGAAAGGCTGTGGGCAGTTTTTAGGCCAGCCACACCCCCAATTGGAGTCAGGGTCTCTGCTCAGGGACTGGGCCAGCCAGGGCAAAGGGCCACAGGCAATTTGCAGGCAAGCCACCACCTCCTCCCGATCAGAGTGGGGGGTCCCCAGTGGGAGGAGGAGGGTGTAGCTGCTGTGGAAGGTTTGAAGGTTGGCCATGCCCCTGATCAAGGTGGGGGTCCCTGCTGGGGGGCTAGGGCAAGGGGCATTATGTTTTCTCTGGTCATTCTGCTGTTTTGGTCACTGGGCTTTTATTATATAGGACTAGCTACCCAATGCATGAAATTCATGGAAGAGTAGGCCTTCCTTCCCCCAGATGCTGGCACTGGCTTCTCTCAGGCACCCGAGACACGGGCTTCCCTTGCAATTCTGGCTTCATCTGAAAAGTTATCTGGAAGGACGTCCAGTCTAATTAACATATTATGGTTTTATTAGTATAGAGGATTTCATGGTATAAACATGACATTATATTTATTTTTGTTATTGTTGATGGACATTTGAGCCCTTTCTAGTTATTGGTTGTTACTATGAAAATCCTGATTCATATAGGTACAGACATTTGAAAGATATTTCTGCATTCTTGGAACTGTATAAACTTCATCATAATAGAATAAGCAAAAATAGTTTTCCAAAATGGTTATATTAATTTACAATCCCAGCATGGATGTATATGAAAGTTTAGTTGTTCCACATCATTGCCAACTTTTGGAATTTCAGCCTTTTAAATTTGTCATGATGGTACTAGTGTAATTTTATCTCACTATCACATCAATATGCATATCCTTTATTAAGTTAAACCTCTTTTTATATGTTTATTTGTAATTATATTTTTTCTTGAAAAGTGTCACATTTTTTTATTTGTCTTTATAATATTGATATACACACATTTCTTGGACATAAATCTTTTGTATAAATGCATTGCCTTTTAATAATCTTTTATTTTAAATCTTTATTGTTGAAAGTATTACATAGGTCCTCCTTCTCCCCCAATTAATCTTTTCCATCCCCCATCTTCAGGCCCTCACAACCCCATTGTTTGTGTCCATGGGTTATGCATTTATGAGTATAAGTTCATTAGTTTATCTATTTCCACCCACCATCCCCTGTATTTTCTCTGAGATTCAACAGTCTGTTCATGCTTCTATGTCTCTGGGTCTATTTTAAATATAAATATATATATATATATATATATATATATATATATATATATATATTGAATTTTTTACAGAGAGGATGGGAGAAGGAGAGAGAGTTAGAAACATTGATGAGAGAGAAACAACAATCAGCTGCCTCCTGCACACCCCTACTGGGGATGTGCCCGCAACTAAGGTACATGCCCTTGACCCTTGAGTCCACAGACCGATACTCTATCCACTGAGCCAAACTGGTTAGGGCTCTTTTTGTCCATCCTTTTATTAGATCCCATATATGAGTTAGGTCATGTAATAGATATCTTTCTCTGACCAGCTTATTTAAGTTAGAATAATGCTCTCTAGGTCCATCCATGCTGTTGCAAATTATAAGAGATCTCTCTCTCTCTCTCTCTCTCTCTCTCTCTCTCTCTCTCTCTCTCTCTCTTTCTCTTGCCACATTGTATAAATGTATAACAGTTTTTTATCCACACACTAGAGGCCCAGTGCACAACATTCATTCACTAGGGGTTGGGAGTCCCTCAGCCTGGCCTGAACCCTCTCACAGTGTGAGACACCTAAGGGGATCTCTGCCTGCCAGCTTAGGCCTGATCCCACAGTGGACTGAGCTTTAGCAGCAGTCATAAATACCTCTCACAGTCCAGGGCTCTTACAGTCTGGAATCCCTCACTCCTTACTACCTGCAGCAGAGGCAGGAGAGGCTCTTGCTACCACCACTGCACTCACCAGTTGTGAGCCCAGTTTCTGGCTGTGCAGCACTCCCACTATGGGAACACAGTGACCACCAGGGGGCAGCTCCTGCACTGAGCATCTGCCCCCTGGTGGTCAGAGTGCATCATAGCAACCCATTTAGCTATTTGGTTGGTTTACATATTAGGGTTTTATTATATAGGATATGCTGATGGGCACTTAGGCTGTTTCCAAATCTTAGCTATTGTAAATTACATTATTATGAACATAGGATGCACCCATTTTTCTGTTTGATGTTTCAGGTTTCTTAGTATATACTCCTAGAAGAAGGATCACGGGGTCATATGGCAGTTCCATATTAAATTTTTTGAGGAAACACTATACTGTTTTCCGTAGTGGCTTCACCAGTCTGCATTTCCATCAGCAGTGTACTAGGGTTCCTTTTTTTCCACAACCTTGCCAACACATGTCATTTCTTCATTTGTTGATGTTAGCTATTCTGATAGGTATAAGGTGTTATCTCATAGTTGTTTTGAGCTGCCTCCCTCAAACTATTAGTGACTTTCAGCATTTTTTCATATGTCTCTTGGCTTCTTGTATATCCAATTTAGAGATGTGTCTATTTAAGTCCTTTGCCCATCTTTTAATTGGATTGTCTTCTTTTGTTAAGTTGTATGAGTTTCCTATATATTTTGGAGATTAAACCATTATTAGATGGAACATTGGCAAATACGTTCTCCCATGCAGTGTTTTTTTTTTTTTTTTTTTTTTTTTTTTTAATCTTATTGATGGTTTCTTTGGCTGTGCAGAAGCTTTTTATTTTGATGTGCTCCAATTTGTTTATTTTCTCCTTAGTTTCTATTGCCCTAGGATATCTATTAGTAAACACATTCTAGCAGATATGTCTGACATTCTGCTACCTATGGATATTTATAAGATTTTTATGTTTACTGTATTATGTTTAAGTCTTTTATCAATTTTGAGTTTATCTTATGAATGGTGTAAGTTGGTGGTCTCATTTCATTTTTTTGCATATATTTATTTAATTATCCCAATTCCACTTATTAAAGAGACTGTATTGACTCCATTCTTCTTTCTCAGGATGTCTGCAGTTATTTAGGGTATCTTTTTTATCCCATGTGAATTTTTGGAGAGTTTGTTCTAGGCCTGTGAAATATGCTGCTGGTATTTTAATGAGAATTGTGTCACATCTATAGATTGCTTTGGGTAGTATGGACATTTTAATGATGTTGATTCTACCAGTCTATGAACATGGTATATTCTTTCATTTGTTTATGTCTTCTTCTATCTCTTCTGTAAAAGTCCTATAGCTTTCTTCGTACAGGACTTTTATCTCCTTAGTTAAGTATCCCCTAAATATCTTAATTTTTTGTTGCAATGGTAAATGGGATTCTCTCCCTCTCTCTTTTTATTTATTATTATTATTACTATTATTATTATTATTATTATTTAGTTTCTCTTTGTGAGAGTTAATTATCCTATATAATAAAAAGCCAGTGAGCAAATGGTGGAACGACAAGGATGACTATGGCCCCTCGCCCCTGCTCATTCCCCCTCCCAGTGGACCCCCCCCACCAAGATCAGGGACACTACGTGTGGCCCCTTGCTACTTATACCCTCCTCCATCAAGGGTGGGGCCAGCTCTCCAAAAATTTATCTGGAATAAAAAAAGACCATGAATAGCTACAATAATCCTGAGAAAGAAGAGAAAAGTAGGAGTGATCTCAATATCAAATATCATTTGTATTACAAAGCCACTGTTCTCAGAACAGCCTGGTACTGTCACAAGAACAACATATAGATCAATGGAATAGAATAGAGAACCCAGAAATCAACTCAAACCGCTATACTCAATATTTGACAAAAGAGCAAGAACATACAATGGAGTCAAGACAGCCTTTTTAATAAATGCTGTTGGGAAAATTGAATAGATACATGCAAAAAATATATGAAACTAGACCACCAATTTACACCATATACAAAAATAAAGTCAAAATGGATAAAGTACTTAAATGTAAGAAGGGAAACCATAAAAATCTTAGAGAAGTCCCCAGGCAGCAAAATCTCAGACATATGCAGAAGCAATATCTTTACCGATACAGCTCCCCGGGCAATGGAAACTGAAGAGAAAATAAACAAATGGGAGAGACCATGCCATCTTGAAGGGGAGAGTGGCTGTGATCAGAAACCTAGCCTTACCTTCAATTAGGAAGAATCAGATACTTCCTGGCACCCTACAACCATTACACTCAGGGAATTGCTGCAAACCCACAAACACCTGGTCTCAAGCAGTGTGAATATGTGTACTCAGACAAGCTCTGCACATTCTCACAAAAAGGTCAGATTTCACCCAGAGAAAGGTGGGTCTGTGATACAGGCTGAAGGGAGAAATGTGCACAGTGGGATCTAGAGGTTCAAAGGAAGTCTGTGCCCCACAAAATCTGAGGACTTTGGGGCCAGTGTAGTTCGCAAATGTGGAAGGGGTTCAGAGGGCTGGTGACAGAAAGGAACTCTAGAAATCAACCCATAGGTGGGATGAACACAAAAAGGTAGCCTTTGCCAGGGGGGAGGGGGGGGGAATATGTGCATTGAGATGTGAGCAGAGTATGCAGTGCTGGGATGAAAAAAGTCGCAAGTTCTCATACTTACTATGGCTGTTTTTTCTCTTGAAATCCTTGCTTTTGATTAATAATCCCAGTACATTGGATCACCCAATTAAGAACACTCTCAGAAATTGCATGGGAAAGTTGTTTTGTGGAACCTTGGGATCAGAGCCGGGAGAAACTATCAGAAAAACAGCTCTGGGGCAGTCAATACTCCCAAACCAGTAATAAGTGCAGCAGGGAAAACAAATTCCAAAATACTGATATTAATACAGAAACACTGGCACCCAAGGGTTGAATCACAAACTGATTCATGTAAATATAACTACAAGAAGGCTGAGTAACAAAGAAATATTGCTTGCTTGAAAACAAGATTGTGGCATATGACACAGAGGAGCTGTGAAATGTAGGAAACTTTAATACTGTCCTGATTACCTGACAGGAAACAGGCATGCCAAACACAGTGAATGACCTTCACTATAGCACATTTTTATTTTTTACTTAAGAAACTAACTATTTTTCTTTTTTTTCTCACTTGATTTTACCCTTTTAAATATTATATTTTTATTTATTTATTTATTTGTATTTTTAAAATATATTTTATTGATTTTGTACAGAGAGTCAGGGAGAGAGATACAGAGTTAGAAACATCAATGAGAGAGAGTCATCGACCAGCTGCCTTTTGCACACCCCCCACTGGGGATGTGCCCACAACCAAGGTACATGCCCTTGACCGGAATCGAACCCGGGACCTTTCAGTCCCCAAGCCGACGCTCTATCCATTGAGCAAAACCGGTTTTGGCTAAATATTATATTTTTATTTTTATTCAGTATTGGGAAGGCTAAAAAGGGCTAATTCTGATGTAACCCTGATATTTGGAAGGTTAGCAATCTGGATCCATGCTAGCAAGCCCAGTTTACATTCTTGATAATCTATAATTAAGTCATTGCCTCTTTCCCAGAAACTGGTCTTGCAGAACCTGTTATCTAAATACTGAGGCCATAAAACTGTGAGCAGTGCACTGACCCATAGGGGGTGTTATTAATGCTGGCACCAGGCCAGACCATCAGATATGGCATCGAGACCCCCAACACCTGGAGCCCTTCTTGCAAATGCTGTGAAAAGAACTGGAAGCATAATCCATATTCCAGACACAAAGACCCCAGAAAGATATAAAAGAGAAACCCCCTGCATGCTATTTTACTAAGATTTGGGAAGTTATTTCTCTGGGTCTGCCAGCATAAATAAATAGTGTAACTCCTTTTTTCCAAAAGTGTTGCTTGGTTTTTCTTTGGTCTTCTGCAACAACTGATTCCCTGGACTGGGAAGATAACCATGCTTTGCCTTTTTTGGTCTCTGGTGAGTGGACCAGGGTTGGGGCTCAGAGATGAGGGACAGGCCTCCACGAGGCGTGCCCTGCTGATTTTAGCAGAATTTAATCATGGTACTCCTGGTGCTCCCTGACCTCAGCCTAGGACCCGACTGACATCTGGAGAAAGTGAATGGACACCTCTGGACCTGTCGACAAAAACAGTAAGCTAGGGGCCACACATAGTTAGGCCCACTTTGAGAGAGTGGAAGGGGAGCTTGATTACCTCCCAGGAAGTCATGTGACTTCCTCAGGTAAATTAGTCGTGAATCGAGTGGACTGTTTTTTGTTTTGTTTTGTTTTGTTTTGTTTTAAGCTCTGAGTGAATGTCTGGTGAAAGTGTGTGTGTGTGGAGTGAAAGGGCCTTTCCTCTCCTGTCCTTTGTGTGGCTCCATGACCTTGGTTACAGAGTCCAAGTAGATCCCAACCTGCAATTCAGCAATTTGTCATATGGCATAATGGTGACTCATCCCCAAGTGCAGGTGACCAGGCATGGGCTTTATATGGGTGCACCTTAGCTAAGACAAATCTAAGCTCTCAAGGGTCGCAGCCAGGTATTCATCTGAGTGGATCTGTGAAAACAGATCACCCCCTTCCCTTGTCTGTCTTTCGCCACTGATCATCATGGAGTTGGGGCAAAGTAAACCCACTGTTCTCAATTGCATGTTGAAAAATCTTAAAAAGGTTTTGGGGGACTATGGTATTAAAATGAATCCCAAAACATGGAGGAAGATGTGATGTGAGACTCTAATCTTTTTGTTCATGAGAATAGTGAGGCATCCCTAGGAGTTCTAACCCAGTAGTTTAGACCCTGGCAAAGAGCAGTAGCCTATCTCTCCAAACAGTTTGACTGGGTTGCCTCTGGGTGGCCCCCATGTCTCAGGGCCCTTGCAGCCACAGCATTACTGGTCAAGGAAGTGAATAATCTTACCGTAGGACAAAATTTAAATGCAAAAGTAGCTTATGCTGTTGTCACCCTGATGGAAGCAAGAAGGTGGCTCCTGACAGCCAGAGGAAAATTAATAAAAAATCAGAATGAGATTTTAAAGTTACTAGAAGCAGTCTGGGAGCCCAAGGAAATAGCCATTATCCATTGCAAAGGTCACCAGAAAGTGAAAGACTTAGTATCAGAAAGAAACCAATGTGCTGACACTGCAGCCAAGCTGGCTGCTAAAGAACAAGTGGCACTGTCACTGATAAAGTTGGCCCCAGATTACCTGAACCTCCAAAATACACTCCTCAGGAGGAGGATGGGCCCAACAAGAAAGGGGCAAGAGAACAAAGGAAGGCTGGTGGACACTCCAATACCATAGGCTCTATGTTTCAGAACAGTTAGCCCATAAGATAGTCCTTCAGCAGCACGAACTTACTTTTAGGAAGATTGCTTTAGAAGCTTTGTTAGGCAGATACTACCTAATTGCCCATCTTCCCTTCTTGTGGTCTCATTCTCTCAGCACTGCCTCCTCTGTACTCAGAACAATGTCAAAGAGTGTCCTGTGGGACCAATAGGAGTTCAGAGCTTTGGGCAAGCTCCTTTTGAGGACTTAGAAGTAGATTTTACAGAAATAGGGCCAAACAGAGGAAATAAATGCCTACTAGTCTTTGTTTGTATCTTTTCGGGTTGGGTTGAGGCATATCCCACTCGCATTGAAAAGGCAAGAGAAATCACTAAGGCATTGCTGAAGGATATAATTCCATGGTATGGAACACCTCTGACCATAGGTCCAATAATGGCCTAGCCTTTGTAGAAGAAATAGTACAACAGGTAGCCAAGGCTTTAGGAATTATGTGGAGACTATGTACAACTTCACAGGCCTCAAAGTTTGGGGAAAGTAGAGCACATGAACCAGACTCTCAAGTGGCTATGGCTAAGCTATGTCAAGAGACAACCTTAACCTGGACATATATCTTGCCTACTGTATTCCTGCAGGTCTGCTGTGCCCCATGTGCCAGGGTAGATTTCTCTCACTTTGAAATTCTATATGGTAAACCCCCCTCCATTAATTCAGCCAAAGGAAGATTTGGGGAAAATAGTGAACTTAGAAATTCAGAAACAATTACAAGGACTTGGAAAAACTGTCTTGAGGTCCACAGATGGGTTATTGAATGATTATCCATCTCCCTTTATTAACTTGGAAACCAGGTTTGGATAAAATATTGGAAAAAGGAGCCCCTCAAGCCTACCTGGAAGGGACCCTATCCAGTCATATTAACCACCCCCACAGCTCTCAAGGTTGCAGGACTGAACACCTGGATTCACTATTCCTGAATAAAGGCGGACTACCAGCTGAGTGATGCCTAGCCTCAGTGAAAGGTGACCTCTGACCAGAAAAAGTTCCTGTGGATCACCCTCAAGAGGACAATGGACCTGGCTTATCAACCTGCTCCAAGGAATACAGAAACACCCTGTTGAATTTTTCCTTACACTAATATTTCTTTCTTATTTCCTTCTAAAGATGATATGCTCTGGTATTTCTGGATAATAATTGGTTTTATCTTTCTAATAATTGTTATTTTGTTTTATTGTGAGTGCTGCTGGAACCCAAGACTAGTAGCGGGATAAAAACTCATCTGCCCTTTCTGGGGCATAGAAACACCATAAAATCACTACTTCTCACACAGCAAGGAAACAAAGGCCTCATCATTAATTGTTGGATTACACCTTGTCATGACATTTTTTGCTACAACTGCCTTTCAGAAATAGTCATAATACTGCTCTTGGTCCTAGTGGTTCACTGTTGTGGAAGCCCAGCCCACTGAACAGAAATAGAAGGAATGATATGTTCCCATAGGGGCAATTACCACATGTCCTTGCTTAGAAATTTGCTACCCAAATATGCTAAAGTAAGTAGTCTATGGAAAAACCCAATTAAGCCAGATTTTTGTTAGCTATACTTATCAGCCTGTGTCTTGTTACAACTCCGCTACCAAATGCACATGGGTGGTGGTAGGGGGGGTTGTATTGGACAGAAAAAATAATAATAGGATCCATCACAACCAATGTGCAGCTAAGTAATGTTGCTCCTATTTGTTTCAACAGAACCCATCCAACGTAAGGCTGAAAATCCCACCTACCCTGGGTGCCACCCCTGCAGGGACATTCTACATATGTGGGACCATTGCTTACCTCAGCCTACTTGCAAACTGGATAGGAATGTCTTTAAACTTCAGATGGTCCTACAAACCAGAAGAATTCCCTACAAACACCTCCAACAGGAAGAAACGGTATGCTAACCAATTAGTCATCACCCCTTTTCAGCAGAAAGCAGCTAATAACAGTCATCATCTATGTTCACCATAACATCCCATTGTTAGTGTAACACAAGGCCAAGAGAAAGAAGCTTGTGGGACATGGAGTGGGGGCGGGAGAGGTGGGGGATGAAAAGGCTAAAAAGGGCTAATTCCAATATAACCCTGATATTTGGAAGATTAGCAATCTGGATACATGCTAACATGCCCAGTGTACATACTTGATAACCTATAATTAAGTCATTGCCTGTTTCTCAGAAACTGGTCTTACAGAACCTGTTGTCTAAATACCAAGGCCATAAAATTGTGAACAGTGCACTGCCATGGAGGGTGTTTATTAACACTGGCACCAGGCCAGACCATCAGATGTGGCCTGGAGGCCTCCTTGCAAACCCTGCAAAAAGGACCAGAAGCATAATCTATATTGGAGGGACAAATACCCCTGAAAAATATAAAAGAGAAGATCCCTGCATGTTACTTTACCAAATTTGGGTAGTTATTTATCTGGGTCTGCCAGGATAAATAAATAGTGTAACTCCTTTTCTCTAAAAGTGTTGCTTGGGTTTTGTTTTTTTTTGGTCTTCTGCAAAGTATTATTACTACTACTATTTTACCTTTTTTTAAAGTTTCATTTTATTTTCTCTTTATTTTATTTTATTTTGTGATTAGTGTTCTACATTCTATTTTCATTTTCCCATTAGCATAATTTTATTCTATCTCAACTTTACCTTTATACTAAGACTCTCTTCTTCACTTTCCCCCTTTTGTTGTCCTATTTCTCTTAACCCTATCCTGGCTTTAGATTTTTCCCTATTTCTTCTTTTTATCACCTGATAAAAATTTATCCTACTTATATATCTAATTTCCAATTAGATATATAGCTGCTCCAAGTCCATACACACTATCCAATTTTTTCTATATTCCTTTTTTGTCTGTTTTTTTGTTGTTGTGTTTTTTTTTTAATTTATGTTTTTGTTTAATTTTGTTTTGTTTTTCCCTTCTGTCTCTCTTTTTTTCGTTGTTGTTAGTTTAATTGGTAATTAAATTAGTTTGTTTGTGTGATGGTTTCTATCTTTCTCTCTATTTTTTTTGCTTCTATTTATCCTCTTCCCATTTGTTATTAGTGGTTGTTTGTAGTTTGTATTCATATATGGGTGTTAGTTGTTTTGCATTTTTTTTTTGGATTAGTTGTTCTATTGGAGTTTTCTCCCCATATAAATAGTTTTTTTTCCATGCTTTTTAAAAATTCTCTTTCTTCTGTCTCTTACTTTTTTTTTTCCTTTTCTCAATATCATTTTTGCACTATTTTTTTAAATCCCAAAATTCTCTCTTCTCTGGTGGTCACCTTTATTTAGGGTTAGTAGTTTCATGAATAAATTTGTGTTTAGAGCCTTGTGTGTTGCACCTTGTTGTGTTGTATTTTGTGCCTTTAAGTCAATGCAGGAGAGAGAGAGCTACATAAGTAGACACTCAGAGAGGAAAGATCATGGGAAGACAAAAAAACATTCTGCATACTAAAGAAAAGGAGGCATCACCCCCCAAAAAAAGAAGTAAATGAAATGGAGGCAAGCAATATGTCAGAGAAAGAATTCAGAGAAATAGTCATAAGGTCACTGAAGAAAAGGTTGGAAGAAAAATTCAACAACATGTGTAAGAGCCAAGAGGAAATAAAAAATGACATCATTATAATAAAGAACTTAATAGAAAGCATCAAATGTAGACTAGAAAAAGTTGAGGACGGCATCAGTGAGTTAGAAGATAAGGTAGGAAAACATACCCAAGAAAGAAAGCATCGAGAAAAATAACTAAAAAACAAGAGGCGAACCTAGGGAACTTTGGGACAACATGAAACAAAAAACAACATCCACATATTAGGGACCCCAGAAGGAGAGGAAACTGAGCAAGGAATAGAAAACTCCTTTTCTATTTGAAGAAATAGAAATAATGACAGAAAAGTTTGAAGAAATAATGACAGAAAAGTTCCCTGATATATGGAAGAAGAAAAACCACAAAGACCAACCCCAAGGTACATTATAATTAAATTGGTAAACAACAATAACTAAGAATCTTAAAAGTGGCCAGAGAGAGATAGAAACTTATTTATAAAGGATCTCCCATCAGACTAGTGACTCATTTCTCAAAAAAAGCACATAAGGCCAGAAGGAAATGGAATGGAATTTACAAAGTAATGCAAATGAATGGTCTGCATCCAAGAATACTGTACCCAGAAAATATCAATCAAAATTGAGAATGAAATCAGGAGACTCATGGACAAAAGAGGACAAAGGGAGTGTATCACCACCAAACCAGCAAAGCAAAAAATGCTAAGGGTCTGCTGTAAAAGAAGAAATATGAATAGAAGGAACACATGCATAAAAAAATGAAAACAACAACAAACTAATATCTTTCAATAATAACTTTAAATATAAATGGCCCAATCAAAAAACATTGGGTAACTGAGTGGATAAGAAAACAAGACTCATACATCTACTGTCTACAGAAAATATACCTCAGAAAAAAGGGCTCACAGACTAATGGTGAATGGATAGAAAAAGTTTTTTAGGCAAATGAAAATGAAAAAAAAGCTGGGATAGCAATACTTATATCTGACAAATTAGATCTCAAAGTGAATGTCTTAAAAAGAGATAAGGAAGGCCACTTCATAATACTAAGGAGAGCAATCTATCAAGAAGATATAACTCTGGTAAACATATATGAAACCAATACAGGAGCACTCAAATATATTTTAAAAACCTAATGGAATATAAAGGGAGAGATTGACAGCAATACAGTCATAGAAGGGGTCTTTAATATCCCACTAACAACAGTGAAAAAATCCTCTAAACAAAATAATTGGCAAAGAAATATCAATCCTAAATGACACAGTAGATCAGATGGAATTAATTGACATCTTCAGAATATTTCACCCGAAAGCTACAGAATATACATTATTCTCAAGTGCACATAGGTCATTTTCAAAGATAGACCATATGTGGGGAAACAGGCAAAGTCTTTTCAAATTCAAGAAGGTAGAAAAAGTATCAAGCAACTTCTCAGATCACAATACCATAAAACTAAAAATCAACTACAATAAAACAATAAAAAATCAAATACCTGGAAGCAAATAGCATGCTATTAAACAATGACTGGGTTACCAGGGAGATTAAAGAAGAAATAAAAAGCATCATGGCAACAAACGACAATAAAAACAGCAATTCAAAATCTATGGGACACATAGGCGGAGCTTGAAGATGGCGACTGATCAGTCGGACTTGTTCTGACTCTGGTCCCAGAACAGAAAAAAGTAGCGTCTGAGTCGCTCAGGGAATGTTCATTGGCAGCTAAGGGACAGCGGAATTTTCCAGGAAGGTAAGGAAGGGTCCACTGGACAGGATTTCCTGACCAACCGGCCAGCACGGCCGCGGCCTCAGCGAGCTCTCCTGGAGGGAAGGCTGCGCCATCTCACCAGGAAAGGAGGAGCTTCTCTGAGGCCTGGGAAACCCACAGCGGAGAAGTCCATTGAGCAGCTGAGACGCCCGGATCTGTGCAGACACATGGATTCAGGGGAGTTCTTCAGTCACCCATGGAAAGGTCAGAGTTTGTGGGGATAGCCTGAGGGATCTGGGTTCCGCCGCGCAGGCAGCTAAGGTAGCCCCGGAGCTCCAGCCCTGCCTCCACAGTAACCGGGAGTGCCGCACTACCGCCAGCAGGGGAACGCAAAGAAGGCTGCAGCGACACCTAGTGCTGGGTTTGACGTAATCCTCCCAAGAAGCGGGACTTTTTTAAAACGCCAGGGGACACGGGACAGAGTGTTAAGAATCGCGGTGTCCCACCAAGGGCGGAACTTCTGGACACCTTGGTGCCTGATCCCCTTTACCCCCTTGCTTCTGAATACTAGGGAAGGACTGCCCAGTTGGGCATAGCCGGGGAAATTGCAGGGGGAAATTGCCTTCCTGGAAACAAGGGATCAGGGCCAGAAGAGATAGTCTGGGAGCCAGCTGGCACCCTGTCAGCTAGAGACATAGAGAAAGAAGGCCAGAGCAACCAAAAAGACTGGGAGGTCAAACCAGTAACACTGACACCTAAGAGCTGAATTACAAACTGCCTTTTTTTTCTTTTCTTTTCTTTTCTTTTCTTTTCTTTTCTTTTCTTTTCTTTTCTTTTCTTTTCTTTTCTTTTCTTTTCTTTTTTCTTTTAATTAATAAAAAATAAATGGACACAAATAACTAAGATAGAGCCTACTTAAAATTAAGGATTACCTTACAAAACAGGTGTAGTGGAATGCTGGGAACTGCAAGACTGTTTGGTCCAAGAATCAGGAGTGCCAAATACATTAACAGAGGAAGTGAATGACCACTACTGGATATTTTGATGCTAATTTTACTATTCTTTATTTTATTTTCATTTTTTACATCTTTAATTTTAATTTTTTTATATATTTTACTTAAGAAACTATTTTTTCTTCAGTCCTTACTTGATTTTACCTTTTCAATTATTACATTATTCAATCACTATCATCACTATTACTACTGCTATTTTGCAATATTTTTCTTCCCCTCTCCGGTACCATTTTATTTTTTCTTTATTTTACATTGGGAGTAACCTTCATTCTATTTAATCTCTACTATAGTATCATTCAAGCCTATCTCAACTCGACCTTTACACCACCACTTTCTCACTATACTTTACCCTTTTACTCTACGGTTTATCCTATCCCTTACCGGCTTTAGTTTTTCCTCTATTCTTTCTGTATACCCCCTGCTAAAGCTCTCACTATACTTATAGACCTAAGTTCCAACCCCTGATCCAAGTGTATAAATACCAATCTCAGCACTATATTAACTAGTTAAACACAAAACAAAAAAACTGTTCTCCCCTCTATCCTTTAGCATTGTTTGTGTGAAGGTTGATAATTGTGAATTTTTATGCTTTTTAGTGAAATTGTTATGCTTATTCCTGTGTTGTTATTGTTGCTTTGTATTTTTTTTGAAAAATCCTCTGTTTTTGTTTGTTTCTTTTACCTATGTATATCATAGTCTTACTTAATAATAGCGGATATTGTAGTTTGTATTAATCTCCAAGTACTGTTACTGGCATTGGAAGGGTTCAGTAGTTGTTCTATGGCAATTTTCTCCATATATATATATATATATATATATATATATATATATATATATATATATATAGTTTGTTTCCCATTTCTATTTTAGTTTACTTCTTCTCACCCTTTCTCTCTCTCTCTCTCTCTCTCTCTCTCTCTCTCTCTCTCTCTCTCTCTTTCTCTCTCTGTCTTTTCTTTTTTCCCTGTTTTCCAACGTCATTTTTCATTACTTTTTTTCTTCTTTTTCTGTCTCTTTATCCTTCTTTTTTAATTTTTCTTACTTAATTTTTTTAATTTTAATTTTAATTTTTTAAATTTTTTCTTTATTTTATTTTTACCTTTATCCCTTTTCTCCTATCCCCTAAGTTATCTTTCTCTAGTGGTCACCTTTATTAGAGGTTATTAATATTGTAAATACATACCTGTTGTGTTGTACCTGGTAGTGTTGTATTTTGTACCTTTAAATCAATGCAGGAGAAGGAACACCTCATAACCAGACATCCTGAAAAGAGAGCCCATGAGGAGACAAAAAAAAATAGTCCACACATGAAAGAAAAGCAGGCATCACCAGAAAAGGAAGTAAAGGAGTCAGAGGCAAGCAGCCTACCAGAGCAAGAATTCATAATAATGACCATAGGATGGCTAAAAAGAAAGGAAGAGAAATTTGACAATAACCAAGAAGAAATTAGGAAGAACCATGAGGAATTGAAGAAGAACAAAGAAGAAATGAAAAATAACGTTGCTACCATGAAGAACTCAATAGAAATCATCAAGAGTAGACTAGATGAATCAGAGGACCACATCAGTGAGCTAGAAGACATGACGGAAAAAAATACCCAATTAGAGCAGCTTCTACAAAAAAAGATTAAAAAGCAGAAGGAGAGCCCACAGGAGCTTTGGGACAATACAAAACTAAATAATACTCAAATAATAGGGGTTCCAGAAGGAAAGGAAACTGAGGTAGATATGGAAAAAGTATTTCAAGAAATAATGACAGAAAACTTTCCTGAAATAGAGAAGAAAAAAACAAACAAATACAAGAAGCTCGCAGAGTCCCATGAAAAATGAATCCCAGAAGACAGACTCCAAAGCACATTATAATTTAATTGGCAAACAACAACGACAAAGTAAGAATCTTAAAAGCAGCCAGAGAGAGACAGAAAGTTACATACAAAGAAACCCCCTTCAGACTAGCAACTGATTTCTCAACAGAAACTTATCAGGCCAGAAGGGAATGGGATGAAATATATAAGTCATGCAAAGGAAGGGTCTGAATCCAAGAATACTGTACCCAGCAAGGCTATCAATCAAAATTGAAGGGGAAATCAGGAGCTTCACAAACAAAAACAGACTAAGGGAATTTATTTCCACCAAACCAGCAATGCAAGAAATGCTAAAGGGTCTACTGTAAAAGTAAAGAAATAGGGAGTGAAGAAGGAACACGGGTATAGAATAAAAATGGCATCAAATGAGTACCTATCAATAATAACCTTAAGTGTAAATGGATTAAATGCCCTGATCAAAAGCCATAGGGTAACAGAATGGATAAGAAAACAAGACTCATATATATGTTGTCTATAAGAAATCCACCTCAGAAAAAAAGATGCACACAGACTGAGGGTGAAGGTAGGAAAAAAAGTTTTCCAAGCAAATGGAAATGAAAAAAAAGCTGGGGTAGCAATACTTATTATATCTGACAAATTAGATCTCAGAGTGAAGGACATAACAAGAGATAATGAAGGCCACTTCATAATACTAAAGGGAGCAATCAAACAAGAAGAAATATTATAACCATGGTAAATATATATGCACCCAATACGGGAGCACCAAAATACATTAAAAAAAACTGCTGGAGGACATTAAGGGAGAGATTAATAGCAATACAATCATAGTAAGAGATTTTAATACCCCACTGTCACCCTTCAACAAATCATCTAACCAAAAAAATCAGCAAAGAAATATCAACCCTAAATGACTCACTAGTCCAGAAGGAATTAATTGACATCTACAGAACACTCCACCCCAAAGCCACAGAATATGCATTCTTCTCAAGTGCACATGGGACATTCTCAAAGATAGACCACATTTTGGGACATAGGCAAAGTCTCTTCAAATTCAAGAAGATAGAAACCATATCAAGCATCTTCTCAGACCATAATGGTATAAAACTGGAAATTAACTACAATAAAAATAATCCAAAGAAATCAAACAAATGGAAACTAAACAGCATGCTATTACACAAAGACTGGGTTACCAGAGAAATCAAGGAAGAAATTAATAACATCCTGGAAACAAATGACAATGAAAACACAACAATCCAAAATCTATGGGAAACAGCAAAAGAAGTTTTGAGAGGGAAGTTCATATCCCTACAAGCCTATTGCAAAAAACTAGAAAAAATTGTAACAGATGATCTAACTCTACAACTCAAAGAGTTAGAAAAGGAGCAACAAGAAAAGCCCAGCGTAAGCAGAAGAAAGGAAATAACAAAAATCAGAGCATGGATAAACGACATAGAGACCAAAAAAAAAAAAAAAAAAATACATAAGATCAACAAAACCAAGAGCTGGTTCTTTGAAAGAATAAACAAGATACATGAACCTCTAGCCAGGCTAACCAAGAAATGAAGAGAGAGGACCCAAATAAACAAAATCAGAAATGAAAGAGGTGAAATAACAACAGACCCCACCGAAATACAACGGATTGTTACAAAATACTACGAACAACTCTATTCCAACAAACTGAACAACCTGGAGGAAATGGACATATTCCTAGAAAAATACAAACTTCCAAAACTCAATCAGGAAGAATCTAAATATCTCAATAGATCAGTGACTTGGAAAGAAATTGAAACAGTCATCAAAAAACTGCCAGCAAACAAAAGCCCAGGGGCAGATGGCTTCACAGGAGAGTTTTACCAAACATTCATGGAAGAACTAAAACCTATCCTCAGACTATTCCAAAAAATCCAGAAGGAAGGAACACTTCCAAACTCCTTCTATGAAGCCAGCATCATCCTAATACCAAAACCAGATAAAGACAACTCAATGAAAGAGAATTACAGGCCAATATCCCTCATGAACATAGGTGCCAAAATCCTCAACAAAATTCTAGCAAATCGACTCTAGAACATCACAAAAATCATACACCATGACCAAGTACGATTTTATTCCAGGAATGCAAGGATGGTACAATATCCGCGAATCAATAAATGTAATACATCACATAAACAAATTGAGAGATAAAAATCATATAGTCAAATCAATTGATGCAGAAAAAGCATTTGATAAAATCTAATACCCTTTCCTGATAAAAACTCTTAACAAGGTGGGAGTACAAGGATCATACCTCAACATAATAAAAGCTATATATGATAAATCCACAGCCAACATTATACTCAATGAGCAAAAACTAAAACCATTCTCTCTAAGAACAGGAACAAGACAGGGATGCCCACTCTCGCCACTCCTGTTTGACATAATACTGAAAGTACTAGCTATTGCAATTAGACAAAAGGAGGAAATAAAAGGCATCCAAATTGGAAAAGAAGAAGTAAAATTATCCTTATTTGCAGATGACATGATATTGTACATAAAAAACACAAAAGACTCCATTAAAAAACTAATTGACCTTATAAATGAATTTGGCAATGTAGCAGGATACAAAATTAATGCTAAGAAATCCATGGCATTTCTATACACCAACAGTGAAACTACAGAAACAGAGACTAAAAAAGCAATTCCATTTACCATGGCACCAAAAAAATTAAGATACCTAGGAATAAATTAACTAAGAAAGCAAAGGACCTATATGCAGAAAACTACACGACACTGAAAAAAAGAGAAAGAGGAAGATGTAAGGAGATGGAAGAACATACCATGTTCATGGATTGGTAGAATCAACATCATCAAAATGTCCATACTTCCTAAAGCAATCTATAGGTTCAGTGCACTCCCCATTAAAATACCAATGGCATATTTCACTGACTTAGAAAAAACCCTCCAAAAGTTCATTTGGAACAATAAAAGACCCCAAATAGCCACAGCAATCCTGAGGAAGAAGGGTAAAGTAGGAGGGATCTCAATACCAGACTTCAAACTGTATTCCAAAGCCACTGTTCTCAAAACAGCCTGGTACTGGCACAAGAACAGACATATAGATCAATGGAATAGAATTGAGAACCCAGATATCAACCCAAATCACTATGCTCAATTAATATTTGACAAAGGAGGCACAAATATACAATGGGGTCAAGACAGTTTCTTTAATAAATGGTGTTGGGAAAATTGAGCAGACACATGCAAAAGAATGAAACTAGATCATCAACTTACACCATATACAAAAATAAACTCAAAATGGATACAGGACTTAAACATCAGAGGGGAAACCATAAAAATACTAGAAGCATCCACAGGCAGCAAAATCTCAGACGTATGCCAAAAGAACTTCTTCACTGATACTGCCCTTAGGTCAATGGAAGCTAAAGAGAAAATAAACAAATGGGACTACATCAAAATAAAAAGCTTTTTTACAGCAAAAGAAACCATCAACAAAACAACAAGAAAGGCCACGGTGTGGGAGAACATATTTGCAAATAACACCACTGATAAAGGTTTAATCTCCAACATCTACAGACAACTAATACAACTAAATAAAAGGAAGATGAATGATCCAATTAAGAATTGGGCAAAGGACCTAAATAGAATATTTTCAAAAGAAGACAGAAGGAAGGCCAAAAGGCACATGAAAACATGCTCAAAGTCACTAATTATCCGGGAGATGCAAATCAAAACAACAATGTGGTACCATCTCACACGTCAGAATGGCCAACATCAACAAATCAACAAACGACAAGTGTTGGCGAGGTTGCGGAGAAAAAGGAACCCTCGTGCACTGCTGGTGGGAATGCAGACTGGTGCAACCACTGTGGAGAACAGTGTGGAGTTTCCTCAAAAAACTGAAAATGGAACTCCCATTTGACCCAATAATCCCACTGCTAGGAATATATCCCAAGAAACTAGAAACACCAATCAGAAAGGATATATGCACCCCTATGTTTATAGCAGCACAATCTACAATAGCCAGAATTTGGAAACAGCCTAGGTGCCTGTCATCAGGTGATTGGATCAAAAATCTATGGTACATCTACACAATGGAATACTATGCTGCCATAATAAAGAAGGAATTCTCATCATTTGCTGCAACCTGGATGGAATTGGAGAACATCATGCTGAGTGAAATAAGCCAGTCAATGAAAGAGAAACACCACATGACCTCACTCATTTGTGGATAATGAAGAACATTATAAACTGATGAACCAAAAGATAGATATGGAGATTGTAAAGCAACAAGCAGATTGTCAAATTACAGCGGGGAGGGGAGGAGGATCTGGGGGAGATAATAGATCAACCGAAGGACTTGTATACATGCATATAAGTACAACCAATGAAATTAAATCTCAGGGGAGGGAAGGGATGTGTGTAAGGGAGGAAGGGGGGGGCAAAAAATATCAATAAAATATGTAAAAATAAAAAAATCTATGGTACACATTGAATGGAGTTTTGAGAGGGAAATTCATAGCTCTACAAAAAACAAAACAAAACAAAACAAAACAAAAACAAGAAAGAATGGTAATAAATTAACCCCACAACACAAAGAGTTAGAAACAGAGCAACAAGAAAATCCCAGTGTAAGCAGAAGGGACCAAAAAAACAATACAGAAGATCCATGAAAAAGAGCTGGTTTTATGGAAGGATAAATAAGATTGATGAAACTCTATCCAGGCTCAACAAGAAACAAGTTAGAGGACACAAATAAACAAAATCAGAAGTGAAAAAAGTGAAGTAACAACTGATCCCACAGAAATACAAACAATTACGAAAAAATACTATGAACAACTCTATTCCAACAAAATGGACAACTAGATGAAATGGATATATTCTTAGAAAAATGCAAGCTTTCAAAACTCAACCAAGAAGAAAAGAAAAAAAAGTGAATAGGCTGATAACTATCAAGGAAATTTAAAGAGCAATAAAAAATCTTCAACTAAAACCATGGTTGAGAGAGCTTTACAGGGGAGTTCTACAAGGAATTACACACACACACACACACACACACACACACACACACACACGAGAACTACAGAGCAATATCATAGATGAACATAGATGTTAAAATCCTCAATAAAATTCTAGCAAATTGGATTCAGCAATACATTAGAAAGATCATGCATCATGACCAAAAGGGACTTATTCCAAGGATGCAAGGATGATATAATATCCACAAATCAATAAATTTGATGCATCACATAATCAAACTGAGAGAAAAAATTCACATAATCATATAAATTGATGCAGAAAAATCATTTGAAAAACTCCATTACCCTTTCTTGATAAAAATGCTCAACAAGGTAAGAATATCATATTCAATGGGCAAAAATTAAACTTATTTCCCCTAAGAACAGGAGCAAGACAAGAATGTCCACTTTCACCATTCCTGTTCTACATAGTACTAAAATTACTAGCTGCAGTGATCAGACAAGAAGAAATAAAAAGGAAGTAAAACTGTCCTTATTGGCAGATGACATGATACTGTACATAGAAAACCCTAAAGACTCCATCAAATATTATTTGACTTAATAAATGAATTTGGCCATGTAGCAGGATATAAAATTAATTCCAAGAATTCTATGGCATTTCTTTACACCAATAGTGAATTTACAGAGAGACTAAAAAAGCAATCCTATTTACCATCACACCAAAAAATTTAAAATACCTGGGAATGAACTTAACTAATGAGGTTAAAGACATATTTGTGAAAAACTACAGGACACTGAAAAAAAAGATAGAGGAAGACATAAACAGATGGAGGAACATATGGTGTTCATGGATTGGTAGGATCCACATCATCAAAATGTTTATACTACCCAAAGCAATTTATAGATTCAATGCACTCCCCATTAAAATACCAAGAGCATATTTCACATATCTAGAACAAATGTTAAAAAATTCATCTGGAATAAGAAAAGACCCCAAATAGCAACAGCTATCCAGAGAAAAAAGAAAAAATTGGAGAGATCATAATACCAGGCATTAATCAATATTACCAAGCCATGATTCTCAAAACTTCCTGGTATTGGCATAAGAACAGACATACTGACTGATGGAACAGAATAGAGAATACAGAAATTTACTCAAGCTATTAAACTAAATTAATATTTTACAAAGAAGGCAAGAGCATACAATTGGGTTAAAACAGTCTCTTTAATAAATGATGCTGGGATATTTGGTCAGATACATGCAAACAAATGAAACTAGATTACCAACTTACACAAAAACAAACTCAAAATAGCTAAAGGACTTGAATGAAAGAAGGTAAACCATAAAAATCCTACAAGACTCCATAGGCAGCAAAATTGAAGACATATATCATAGCAATATCTTTATAGACACAGATTCTAGGGGATTGGTTGGGAAACTTTTTAGTCAACAGAGTCTAATATCAACAGTACAACGATTGAAATTTCTTTTGAAAGATGAAAACCAACTTCTGTGCTTGGGCCTTGAAGTTTCAATTCCACTGTATTTGCACACCTGCATGTGGTATTTTGTGGAAGAGCCACACTCAAGGGGCCAAAAAACTGATTGTGGGTCATGAGCCACAGTTTGCTGACCACTGTCCTAGAGCAAAAGAGACTAAGAAGAAAATAAACAAATGGGACTACATTAAAATAAAAAGCTTCTGTATGGCAAAAGAAACCATCAACAAAACAACAATAAAGCCCACAGCATGGGAGAACATATTTGTCAATGTTATCTCCAACTAGGGGCTTGGTGCACAAAAATTTTGCATTGGTGTATGTGTGTCCCTCAGGCCAGCCTGTACCCTCTCCAAACTGGGATCCATTTGAGGGATGTCAAATGCCCTACAGGAATTGTGCCTAAACAGGCAGTCAGACATCCCTCTCACAAGCCAGAACTGCTGGCTCCCAACTGCTCGCCTGCCTGCCTCCTTGATTGACCCTAACCGCTTCTACTTGCCAGCCTAATCACACTCTAACCATTCCCCTGCCAGACTGATTGATGCCTAACTGCTCCCCTGCCAGCCTGATTGCCCCCAACTTCCCTCCTCTGCTTGCATGGTAACCCCTAACTGCCCTCCCCTGCAGGCTTGATGGCCCCCAACTGTCCTCCCCTGCAGGCCTGGTCCCTCCTAACTGCTCTCCCCTGCAGGCCTGGGTTCCCCCCAACTGCCCTTCTCTGCAGGCTCTGTTGCCCCAAACTTCTCTCCTCTGCTGGCCTGGTCACCCCTAACTGCCATTTCCTCCAGGATTGATCACCCCTAACTGCCCTCCCTTGCAGGCCTGGTCCCTCCCAACTGCCCTCCCCTGATGGCCATGTTATGGTGGCCATCTTGTGCTGACATGGGGGCAGCCATATATGACCACATAGGGGTAGCCATCTTGTATGTTGAAGTGATGGTCAATTTGCATATTATTCTTTTATTAGATAGGATAGTGGCTGGTGCATGGGTGGGAGCTGGCTGTTTTGCTCTGAAAGATGTCCTGGATCAGGGTGGGGGTTCTCTTGAGGCATGGAGTGGCCTACGCAAGGGGCCTGTGGTAGTTTGCAAGCTGGTCACGCCCCCTGGTGATCCAAGTGGAGGCCCTGATATTTGGGATTTATTTACTTTCTATAATTAAACTTTGTATCCTTGAGAGGAGACCAGGGCTGGCCAGGCAGGTGGGAAGCTTGGCTTCTTCCATCACCAAGGGAAACTCAAGTCTTCTGTTCTCTCCATCTCCATGGCCTCTGCCATCTTGGTTGGGTTAATTTGCATACTTACTCCTGATTGGCTGGTGGGCATGGTTGGTGGGCATAGCAGAAGTATGGTCAATTTCCATATTTCTCTTTTATTAGATAGGATAAGGGTTTAATCTACAACATTACTGGGAACTCATGCAACTTAACAAAAGGAAGATAAACAATCTAATAAAAAATGATCCAAGGATCTAAATAAATACTTTTTGAAAGAAGTCATTTGGAAAGCCAAGAAACATATGAAAACATACTCAAAATCACTAATTATCCAAGAGATATAAATTAAAACAACAGTGAGGTACCACCTCACACCTGTCAGAATGGCTAACATTAACAAATCTACAGTGAAAAGTGCTGGCGAGGATGCAGAGTAAATGGAACCCTCCTTTAATGTTGGTGGGAATGCAGACTGGTGCATCCACTGTGGAAAACAGTATGGTACTTTCTCAAAAAAATAAAAATGAAACTCCAATTTGACCCTGTAATACCACTTTTAGGAACATATCCCAAGAAAACATAAACACCAATAAGAAAAGATATATGCACTCCTATGTTCATAGCAGTACAATTTACAATAACTAAGATTTGGAAATAGCCTGAATGCCCATCAGTATATTAGTGGATTAGAAAACTATGGTACATCTACACAATGGAATACTATGCAGCCGTATAAAGTAAGAAATTCCTACCATTTGCAGTGGCATGGATGGAACTGGAGAGCATTATGCTAAGCACAATAAGCTAGTCAGAGGAAGATAAATATCACATCATCTCACTCATTTGTGGAATATAATGAACAACATAAACTGATGAACAAAAACATATCCAGAGACTGAGAAGCATTGATCATACCATCAAACCTCAGAGGGAAGATAGGGGAAGGTGGGGACAGATCAACCAGAGGACTTGTATGCATGCAGAGAAGCCTAACCAATAGACACAGACACCAGGAGAGGTGAAGTCATGAGTAGAGGGTAGGGGTCAATGTTGGATAAGGACACATATGTAATACCTTAATCAATAATGAAAAAAAAATAAAAAGAAAGCTTGTTGGATTTTGTCAAATGCTTTTTCTGCATCAATTAAAATGATCATGGGATTTTTGTCTTCAATTTCTTTATGTGAAGTATCATGCTTACTAATTTGATAATATTATACTAGCCTTACTTTCTGGGAATAAATCCCATTTGGTCATAGTGTATGATTTTTTAAATGCATTGCTGGATGTGATTTCCTAATATTTTGTTGAGGATATTAGCATGTATTTTCATCAGAGATATTGGCCTGTAATTCTCTTTCTTTGTGTTGTCTTTATCTGGTTTAGTTATTAGGGTAATGCTGGCTTCATAGAAAGATCTTGGAAGTGTTCCTCTTGAAATTTTTGGTATAGTCTGAAGAGGGTAGATTTAATTCTTCTTTGAATGTTTGGTAAAACTCCCCTGTGAAACTGTCCAGACTAAGGCTTTTGTTTGCTGAAAAATATTTTTAATACTGATTTAATTTGCTCAGTAGTTATTAGCATATTCAGGTTTTCTGATTCTTCTTGATCAGGTTTTGGAAGGTCATATTTTTCTAGGAATCTTTCCATTACCTCTAGGTTGACCAATTTGTTGAAATAACGTTGTTCATAGTATTTTTTTTACAATCTTGTTTTTTTTTTTTTAATCTGTGGGGTCCATTGTTATGTTGCCTCTTTCCTTTCTGATTTTGTTTATCTGGGTCCTCTCCCATTGTTTCTTGGTGATCCTGGCTAAGAGTTCATCAATCTTGTTTATTTTTTCAAAGAACCAGCTCTTGGTTCTATTGATCTATAGTACTTTTTTTTACACTATGTCATTTATTTCCACTCTTATCTTTCTTAGTTCCTTACTTCTACTTATTCTGAGGTTTTCTGTTCTCTTTCTAACACACAACACAGATGATGGTTGTGTGCTAGCTAGAGTGTTAGAAGGCTACCATTTCTACATATTTTTTTCAGTCCTTTATTGTTTTCAATTATATATTGTCTATAATAATAAAAACATAATATGCCAATTAGACTGGACATCCTTCTAGACTTCCTTGTTTTTGGACAAAGCTGCAACGGGTGGGTGGGGCCTGCTGCAGAGGTTGCAAAGGCCCTCCAGCCTCGACATTGGTGATGGACAGGTCCAAGGCAGAGGTGGCCATGGTAGCAGCAGGGGCCAAGGTCATTGCAGGATTTTTGTGCATGCGGCCTCTAGTAAGCTATAAAAATATGTCTACTGAAATGTGTGAGGCTTTAGAATACAACTAAAGAAGATAAATGCTAAATTATATATAATTTAATCTGTCTGCATAGAAAACAGATACTTTGTAGATTGTGTTTTCAACTATTTTACATACTTATCATCAACAGAAAACAACAGTTAGCCATGCCATTAAACCAGCCCAAGCCAATTATGTTATTTCATATGCTGCTTTCAAAGCAATGGTTCTATAAGGAATCCAAATGAAATCTCAGTTCAGTAGCACTCTGTATTCTGACGTGTTTGTTATGAGATCAGAAATATAGCAAATGTGACTTGAGGGTACAGTGTTCTAAGAAGAAAAATGGCATATCACACATAAAAGATGAGCTAAAAATAACTAGTGAGGGGCAAATTATAATGTGTTCATAGATACTATGATAAGACCTCAAAAACATTGCAACTACCTAAAATAATATGATCCTCAAACTCTGAATCTGAAGTTTTACTTATTAATTTTAGCTCAGGAGAGACAAAATGGCGGTGGAATAGACAAATGTATCCAGAGCCTTGTCCCAGAGCAGATAGAATGAACAGCTGAAAAGAATAACATTCAACCCAAATTGGCAAAGAAGACTGAGTGATACAGTTAGATTTTTATAATATTACATTTTACTAGCATTAGCATTACAAACTGTTGCTTTGCTTTGCTTTGCTTTTTTCTAGACAACTTGTCTTCTGTTTCAATTTATTGTAAATTGATGTAAGATATTGTCAGTTAGTAAACATCCCAACATCTACTGTACATAGAAATAGAAAGTGTCCTTGGAAAAATCATTTTTTTTCTTTAGCTAATAGAATGACATTTATTTAGGTAGACAGTTTTGATTTATATTAATTTAAATATAGACAAAACTAGAAATTTCTCACCTTTTTAATAATTTTCTTAGACATGAGACCAGCACAAGACTGGTTTTAAAATAATTTTTCATTAATTTTCTATACATGTAATCACAGATGCTATGAAATGCTTGTATGTGCATGCATGGATGTCTGTGCACATATTCATGTGTACATGAGTGTGTGTATGGGCATGTGTGTGTACAGCATTCAAACCATCTTACTTTGTACCACCCTAAAATCTTGGTTTTAAGGATAAAAGTTTAATCCAAATATGAAACATGGTAATGAAAAAAGAGGAGTTAAGTTGTCTTCCTTCCAAATTACATTTAAGTTTCACCATAAAATTGGTATCATAATTGCCTTTCTTAACAAAATATAAATATTAATGGGTTAATTGTGCTAAGGTATAATAGAAAGCTGCTTAGCTTTCCTTATGCTGGTCTCATATGCACTGATGTCCAAACTTCTCTCACATTTCCCTTTCTTTGCCTCTTGATGGCAATGCAAGTGTATCCCATGAATTTCTGGTAACTTTAAAGCAATAGAAGTATCTTAATTTTAGGAATCAATAAGCCCAGCCCATTCTATATTAATTTCTCCTTCCATTTAAACACCACCCTAACCTAGTTGACCTATGGCCTCACAAACAACAAGAAAAATTATATGCATTGTCTATTCTTTTACTTTTTTTCCTACTCAGGTTTGTGGAGCCTAAAGCATTTACAATTTGGGACAATGCACTCCCTTTATGAAAAATTAATACAAATAATAAACACAGAATTTGGCCATGGCATTCCAAGAAGGCCTGTGCATGTGAGAGGCTCTGAATTTGAACTTCATTAGCTTCAAGGTACATTCTCCCCTGCCTTCACCTAGCACTTCCTCTCTTTCTCCTCATCCTCTTGGTTCTTCAAGAATTAAAGCATAGTCAAAACCGGTTTGGCTCAGTGGATAGAGCGTCAGCCTGAAAGGTCCCAGGTTCAATTCTGGTCAAGGGCATGTACCTTGGTTGCGGGCACCTCCCCAGTAGGGGTGTGCAAGAGGCAGCTGATCTATGATTCTCTCTCATCAATGTTTCTAACTTTCTATCCCTCTCTCTTCCTCTCTGCAAAAATCAATAAAAATATTTTTAAAAAAAAAGAATTATCAGCAGATGATTGGATCAAAAAACAATGGTACATCTACACAATGGAATACTATGCTGCCATAAAAAAGAAGGAATTCTCATCATTTGCAGCAACCTGGATAGAACTAGAGAACATCATGCTGAGTGAAATAAGCCAGTCAATGAAAGAGAAATACCACATGACCTCATTCATTTATGGATATTAAAGAACATTATAAACTGATGAACCAAAAGTCAAATATAAAGACGGTAAAGTAACAAGCAGACTGTCAAATTACAGCCGGGAGGGTATGGAGATCTGGGGGAGATAAGAGATCAACCGAAGGACTTGTATACATGCATATAAGTACAACCAATGAACACAAAACTCTGGGGAGAGAGGGTATCTATGGGAGGGGGGGAGGCAATGTTAAAATATGTACACAGATAATAATTTAATAAAAAATTAAAAAATAAATAAATTAAAAATAAATAAATATAATAAAAAATAAAAAAGAATTAAAGCATAATAAGGAAGGTCTGGAGGTGAAGAAAGAAGAGGTATTTTCACCAGGCAGAATATTTGTCAGTTCCTTCTTAGCTAGTACTGGCTGGTTCTGACCCTTTGTCATTGTATATATCCAAACTTGAATATTTATGAAATACTTCCTTGGATTATTTATGAATCATCTCTTTCTCTCCACCCTATTGTATGTATATTCTCTGATTAAAAACTAGAACTGAGCTGACCTCTAGATTTTGCTCTCAGCTAGTGCCTCTGAAAGTACACTTTACTAGGTCCCCACCATGGTATGCAACATTTTTGTTGGTGGTTGTTGGGGAGGGGAGTACTTTCAAATGACTTCAGCATATCTGCCTCCTACAGTATCCATTTGACTCAAAGGAAAATAAGCTCTCTTGTTTGTCAAATTTGATCTTGCTTCTACTATGTTTTTTATTGTCTTTGTCTCTGAGAGGTTTTTGAAGCATCCTCCCACCTTCCAGTGTAAAAGCCAGGCTGCAGTTTCTTTGCTACCAAGATCTAGAGTGTCATAGGCCAAACTTTCCTAAGTCTTCACAACATTCTCCCACCCTGGTAGCAGCATAGCCCTCTCTATGGGTTTTTGAGTTCAGTTACATAAAGCCAGAGAGCAAGACTAGTTTTTCCTTTTTTGCCCCAATTTTTCCCAATATCTCAAAGATATTTAGAGGCTTCTAATTTTCTTTAGAGGGCACCTCAAAGACAAAAATTCTATATATCTATCTACTCATTCAAATTTCTTTACTTTAAGAAATTCTGTCTTCACCAATAAACAGCTAGCTTTCATTTATATAGGTTGCAGGTGGGAAATGTTGGCTGGGCGAGTTTGGCTTTTTTAAAACCAGTCCCACCATTATGCGTATATTACTTCTCTTCAGATTATGATATTTTTACACAATATCATAAGCAATGTGGCATCAGTCAATAATATAATAGAAAAAGTCTCATTCTAAATATTGTTGCACAATTTTTTTTCTTTATGGGCTTTGAAATGACCAAGAAACTATTAAGCCCAAACTCAGTGCTTTATATGTAACCTATAAGTTGGCTTCCTTGGAAAAGTTATATTAATTCAGCCAGGATTTTATTCATTTATTGTTGCAGTAGAATTCCAGTGTAAAGTTTGAAAATAAGTGCGGGGATATTATTTAAGATGGAAGACCTATAGGCAGATATGGATGGGCTTTTAGTGGTGTGTTAAAAACTGTCAATATTAAATACTTTGGGTCTCACAACAATTCTCAAATTAATATTTTGCACATGGCTTCCTAGTTGATCCTTATAAAATGAAGTTTTTATAACTTAAAATGTTCTTTCCCTTTTATACTTCCTAAAAATCTATTAGCTACTATTTCATTGTACAGTAACTCAATTTCAGCTTTCTTCACTTGTTTATTTAAGCCCCCTTTTTATTAGAGCTTAAACCTCATTAGCCTTATTTTTATTCCATTTTAACCTATTTGATCCATTCTAGGTCATCTATTGCCTAAAACACACCTCCAAGAACTTATTTACTCATTCTCTACATCTTGAATTTTTCCCCTTTTCATTTCTGCTTATCTCAATTTAATAATGTCTTTTCTAATATAATACATCAATACAGATGGGCCTTGCTCAGAATTACTAGTATGTTTTTTTCTGCTTATGAAACACACTTGTTGATTATGTATTGCTTAATTTTTTCTTATTCTTTCAGTCGCTTGTATTAAGTCATAATCCTATTTAGTAATAATGTGTCTTTCCAATGACATTGTGATCTGCTTACAGGGCTTTGTCTTACATTAACAGAATAATGTCTCGTATTTTTATTGAGCAACATATGATAGAACTTAGGAACAACCAAAGAAAAAACATTTCTATATAAAAAGACTAAACAAAATAGCTAAATTTTAAGAATAAAGTTAAAGTAAGCATAAATACTGGAAAGAAAAATAAATCTGTAGGAAACAATAAATTAAAGAGGCTAGAACAATGTGACATGACCTGTTTTCTACTATAAACTATATTAAGATTTATGCAACAAGAGTTGGGGAGGTTCTTTCTATTTTTCTTCCCCTTCTTTCCTCCTCTCCATCTTATCCCTTCTGTTCCTCCTCACCCTCTTTCTTCTTCATCTCATTTTTTTAGTTGACCACTGTATAGTGGTTAGCTTTGTTATTCAGGACATCATCATAATAGACAACAATAAAGTATATATCTAGTAGTTGTTCTGTATTTTTTTTGTTTAAAGAATTACATATAGTAGTACATATATCTTCTCCCCCCCCCCCTCATTGACCTTCCTCCAGCCCCTTCTACCCCCTGTTACATGCCTTCATCACACACACCCAGGTCTTGTGTCCATTGGTTGTTCTTATACTCATGCATGACCATTGGTTGATCTCTTTCCAGCCCTCTCCAACATTCCCCAGCCTTCCTGTTGTAATTTGATAGTCTGTTCAGTGCTTTACTGCCTCTGTATCTATCTTTTTGTTCATAAAGTTATAATGTTCTTTATTTTTCATAAATGAGTGAGATCATATGGTATTTTTCTTTAATTTGCCTGGCTTATTTCACTTAACACAATGCTCTACAGATTCATCCATGCTGCTGCAAAAGGTAAGAATTCCTGCTGTTTTATAGCAGAGTAGTATTCCATTGTGTAGATGCAATCCAGTTTTCTAGTACACTTATCTGCTGATGGGCACTTAGGCTGTTTCCAAATCTTAGCTTTGGTGAATTGTGCTGCTATGAACATAGAGGTGCATATATACTTTCTGATTGTTGTTTCTAGTTTCTTGGGATATATTCCTAGAAGTGGGATTACTGGGTCAAATGGGAGTTCCATTTTTAGGTTTTTGAGGAAATTCCATACTGTTCTCCACAGTGGCTGCACTAGTCTGCATTCTCAAAATCAGTCCACCAGGGTTCCTTTTTATCTGCATCCTCTCCAGCACTTGTCCTTTGTTGATTTGTTGATGATAGCCATTCTGACAGGTGTGAGATCTTACCGCATTGTCATTTTGATTTTTATCTCTCAGATAATTAGTGACTTTGAGCATGTTTTCATGTGTCTCTTGCCATTCTTTCTGTCTACTTTTGAAAATATTCTATTTAGATCCTTTGTCCATTTTTTACTGGATCATTTATCTTCCTTTTATTAAGTTATATAAGTTCCCTGTAAATGTTGGAGATTAAACCTTTATCAGTGATAACATTTGCAAATATGTTCTCCCATAGAGTGGGTTTTCTTGTTGTTTTGTTTATGGTTTCTTTTGCTGTGCAAAGCTTTTTATTTTTATGTAGTCTCATTTGTTTATATTCTCTTTAGTAGTTTCCAATGCCCTAGGAGTGGTATCAGTGAAGAAATTGTTTCTGCATAAGTCTGATATTTTGCTGCCTGTATATTCCTCCAATATTTTTAAGGTTTCCTGTCTTATGTTTAAGTCCTTTATCCATTTTTGAGTTAATTTTTGTGTATGGTATAAGTTGGTGATCTAGTTTCATTTTTTTCATGTATCTGTCCAATTTTTCCAACACCATTTTTTAAAGAGACTGTCTTTTTTATTATTGTTGATTATAGTATCACATAATTGCGCTCATCTTCCCATTCCCACCTCAAACCTCTTGCCATGTATGCCCCCACACTCCTGTTGTCCATGACCACTGGTTAAGCTTATATACATGCATACAAGTTTTTGGTTGTTCTGTTCCCCCTTTCCCCACTCTCTTCTACCTTCCCTCTGAGGTTTGAGAGTCTGATCAATGCTTTCCTATTTCTAGGTCTGTTTTTGATCATCAGTTTATGTTATTCATTATTTCCCCTAGATGCATGAGATCATGTTATACAAGAAATACACTTATAAGAACTGAAAATGAAACAAGCAATAATGGTTATGCTGAGAGGCAAATGCATTAGTCTGTAGTGAGTTTTTTTCTGGGGCAACAGTTCTTTTGAGTCCTTATTTTAATGTCAAACAATTCCTTATATGCAGATGTAAGCAATGATATTTCAATTCTGCATGGTGGACTAATGGTAGTGATGCAGGTCTGACCATCTCTGGTTTAATCCTGGGTATCCTTTGGTGACACACAGCTGCTGTCTCTAGTATGGCAAGGCATTGTCAGTATCTTCCATCTCTGGACTGTTTCTTTTCTGTCTTCATGACTGAAGCAGTCCTGTCAATTCTTCTCTGTTTTAGGAATTCACATGGTCCTGGAGTTATTTTCTGAAAATATACAAATATATTATCGACCAAAGGAATATTTTCTATAAATTTGACTTGGGATTTTTCCCCCCAAATGATTTTCCTGTGGCTTGTTTTGACACCATATATGTTTTTCATGGGTGTCTTACTCTTAGCATTACAAATGAAAGTTAATTTTATAAAGTACAAATTTTCTAGATATAATTTATTGAAGAGATTGTCTTGACTCCATTGTATAATATGTTCATGACTCCTTTGTCAAATATTAATTGACTATAGTGGTTTTGGTTGATTTCTGGGTTCTCTATTTTATTCCATTGATCTGTAGGTCTGTTCTTATGCCAGTACCATGCTGTTTTAAGAACAGTGGCTTTGTAACACAGCTTGAAATCTGGTATTGAGATCCCACCTACTTTTTTCCTTTTTTTCTCAGGATTACTGTGGCTATTCAGTTTCTTTCTTTTTTTTTTTCCAGATGAATTTTTGGAATGTTCGTTCTAGGTCTTTGAAATATGCTGTTGGTATTTTAATGGGAATTGCATTTAATCTATAGATTGTTTGGGGTAGTATGGACATTTTAGTGATGTTGATTCTACCAATCCATGAACATGATATGTTTTTCCATCTGTTTATGTCTTCCTCAATCTCTTTTTTCAGTATCCTGTGGTTTTATGCATATAAGACTTTTACTTCCTTAGTTAAGTTTATTCCTAGGTATCTTATTTTTTTTGGTGCGATGGTAACTGGATTTGCTTTTTTAGTCTCTCTGTCAGTAACTTCACTATTCGTGTATAGAAATCCATAGATTTCTTTGCATTAATTTTGTATCCTGATATATTGCTGAATTAATTTATTAATTCTAATAATTTTTAGTGGTGTCTTTAGGGTTTTTTATATACAATACTATGTCATCTGCAAATAAGGGCAGTTTTACTTCCTCTTTTCTATCGATAATTCAATGCTTTTTATTTCTTCTTCTTATTTAATCGCAATGGCTAATACTTCCAATACTATGTTGTACAGGAGTGGTGAGAGTGGACATCCCTGTCTTGTTCCTGTTCTTAGGGAAAATGGTTTTAGTTTTTCTCAGTGAGTGTGATGTTGGATGTGGGTTTATCATATATGGCTTTTATTATGTTGAGGTATGTTCCTTCTATTCCCACCTTACTGAGAGTTTGTATCAAGAAAGCGTGTTGCATACAAGTCCTTCGGTTGATCTCTTACAGTACCCCTCCCCAAGCTCCCTTGCCTTCCCACTATAGTTTGACAGTCTGTTCAGTGTTATTTATCTCTATAACTATTTTTCCCCACTTATTTTCTTTGAAAAATCTTGCAACTGCAGAGTAGAAATAAACATATATAACAAAAAAAGTTTGAGTCCCAATTTCAGTGTCCAACAGTTCTGAAACCCAGTTTCAATGTCAAATAGTTCTTTAACATAACCAACGAATACAAAACATGGGGGGAGGGGAGGAGGTGAAGGCATATGTGGGGGGTAGGAGATGCTGGGGGAGGACAAGGGGGGGAAAGGAGACATATATACTACTCTTTGTAATCATTCAAACAAGAAAAAAATGTATTGGATATTGTCAAATGCTTTTTCTGCATCAATTGATATGACTGTGATTTTCGTCACTCAATTTGTTTATGTGATATATCACATTTATTGATTTGCAGATATCATACCATCCTTGCATGCCTGGGATAAATCCTACTTGGTCATGGTGTATGATCTTTCTGATGTACTGCTGGATTCAATTTGCTAGATTTTGTTGAAGCATCTTTGTTCATGAGGGACACTGTCTTATAATTCTCTTTCATTGTGTTGTCTTTATCTGTGTTGATATTAGGGTGATGCTGGCTTCATAGAATCAGCTAAAGTGTTCCTTCCTCTTGAGTTTTTTTTTTTTTTTTGAATAGTCTGAGGACTATAGCTTTTAGTTCTTCCTTGAATGTTTGGTAAAACTCCCCTGTGGAGCCATCTGGCCCTAGGCTTTTATTTGCTGGAAGCTTTTTGATGACTGCTTCAACTTATTTTATAGTTATTGGCATATTGAGAGGTTTAGATGATTCCTGATTGAAGTTTGGAAGGTTGTATTTTTCTGGGAATATATCAATGTCCTCCAGGTTGTCCAGTTTGTTGGAGTAGGGTTGTTCATAATATCTTTTAACAATTCTTTGTATTTCTGTAGGGTCTGTTGTTATTTCTCATTTTTCATTTTGATTTTCTTTATTTGGGTCCTCTTTCTTTGCTTCTTGGTGAGTTTGGCTAGAGGTTCATCAATCCATCAATCTTGTTTATCCTTTCAAAGAACCAGCTCTTTGTTTTGTTGATCTTTCATACTTTTTTTGGTCTCTTTGTCGTTTATATCTACTCCTGTTTTTATTATTCCATCCTTGTGCTTACACTGTTTTTTTTTAAATAAATTTTTATTGATCAGATTATTACAATTGTTTCTCCCCCCCCCCAATAGCTTCTGTTCACCTGGACCCCATTCCACCCTCTGCCTTTACCTTCCCTCCCCTTGCTGTCCTCATGCATAGGTATATGATTTTTGTCCAGTCTCTTCCTTTACCCCCCACACAGACACTCTTTTACCCCTGAGAATTATCAATCCCCTCCATTCTATGCCCCTGGTTCTATTATATTCACTAGTTTATTCTGTTCCTCAGATTTTTAATTCACTTGACTTTTAGATTCACTTGTTGATTGATATGTATTTGTTGTTTATAATTTTTATCTTTACTTTTTTCTTCTTTTTCCTCTTTGTAAAAAAACACCTTTTAGCATTTCATATAATACTGGTTTGATAGTGATATACTCCTCTAGCTTTTTTTCCGATCTGTGAAGCTTTTTATCTGCCCTTCAATTCTGAATGATAACTTTGCTGGGTAGAGTAATCTTGGTTGTAGGTTCTTGCTATTCATCACTTATAATATTTCTTGCTACTCCCATCTGGCCTCCATAGTTTCTGTTGAGAAATCAGCTGATAACCGTATGGGTGCTCCCTTATAGATAACTAACTGTTTTTCTCTTGCTGCTTGTTAGATTTTCTCTTGTCTTTTGCTCTTGACATTTTAATTATGATGTGTCTTATAGTGGTCCTCTTTGAATTCCTTTTGTTTGGGGTTCTGTGTGCTTCCTGGACTAGTAAGTCTATTTCTTTCACCAAGTGGGGGAAGTTTTCTGCCATTATTTCTTCAAATAGGTTTTCAGTGTCTTGCTCTCTCTCTTCTTCTGGCACCCCCATAATTCTGATGTTGGTATGCTTGAAGTTGTCCCAGAGGCTTCTTACACTATCTTCAACTTTCTGGATTCTCTTTTCTTCTTGCTTTTCTGAAAGAGTGTTCTTTGCCTCTTTGTATTCCAAATCTTTGACTTTATTTTTGCATTCTTCTAGTCTCTTGTTGGGTCTCTGTATAATATTTTTTTATTTAAGTCAGTGTATATTTAATTTCTACCTGGTTTAATTTCTTTTTCATATCCTCGATGGCCTCATTAAATTTATCAGCCTTTTCTAGGAAATTCCTGAAAAACCTTATAACCGTTGTTTTGAACTCTATATCCAGTCTTTTGTTCTCCTCCATTTCTTTTGTTTGAGATCTCCTTACTTTTCTTGGCATTTTTGCTGCTTATGCAAAAGCAGCTGTGTGGAGCCTGGACGTGTTTGTAGGATGTGCAGGGCAGTGCCTCAGGGCAGGGCGGGGTCTCAGGATGGGGCAGGGTCTCAGGACGTCACTAAGCTGGAGTGTGGCAAACAGCGATGGCTGTTGTCAGCCCTCTCTGCCTTTCAGCGTTTTAAGTCCCCACACTCCAATGCAGTAAACAATGATTGCTGAATGAACCTCTGCAAAAAAGTCATCCTCATTTTCGGACCCAATGGCTGACAGACCAGTTTCTCCCCTTAGGTATCTGGGTCCCTCATGTGACCCCAGATATTGGATTTCAAAGTGATTGGGAGATTGTTTCCCTATGGGTTGAAAAAAAGCCATGCACCCAGTGCCTTCCACCAGCCCAATTCGCATGCCTCCGTACCTAGGCTTTTCAGCTTTTCAGCGCTTGTGCTCCTTTCTCTTTCAGCCAGCTTTACCATGGTTTTGGGTGATAGACATTTTGTCTTTTAGTTGTAGTTGTGAAATTGTTGTGCAAGGCAGCAGATTAGTTGCTCACCTACCCCGCCATCTTGGTTTTCCTCTTGTGATTTTCTTGTTGCTCTCTTTCTAACTCTTTGAGTTATAGGGTTAGGTAATTTATTACCATTGTTTCTTGTGTCTTTCTTTCTTTCTTCCTTTCTTTCTTTTTCTTTTCTTTTTCTTTTTTTTTTTTTTTTTTTGCAGAGGCTTGTAGAGTTATGAACTTCCCTGTCAAGACTGCTTTTGCTGTGTCCCATAGATTTTAGATTGTTGTGTTTTTGTTGTCATTTGTTGCCATGATGATTTTTATTTCTTCTTTGATCTCTCTGGTAACTCAATCATTGTTTACTAGCATGCTATTTAGTCTTCATGAGTTTTATTTTTTTGGATTGTTTTTATTGTAGTTTTATACCATTGTGATCTGAAAAGATGCTTGATATGATTTTTTTTTGAAATATATTTTATTGATTTCTCAAACAGAGGAAGGAAGAGGGATAGAGAGCTAGAAAAATCGATGAGAGAGAAACATTGACCAGCTACTTCATGCACACTCCCTACTGGGGATGTACCCACAACCAATGTACATTCAGTCTTGGCTGCACAGCTCAATTGGTTAGATAATTGTCCCAATAAAGCAAAGTTGTGAGTTCTATCGCTGGACAGGGTACACACAAGAACCAACCAGTGAATTCAAGTCAATAAAAAAACAAAACAAAAAAAAATTAAGAAAAACCTTTTAATTACCTAGCTTCCTTATAAATATGCTTGGGCTAAAATTTCTGCCATGTCCTTCTCTCCTACCAGAGCTGGAGTAGGTGAAAAGCATCTATGCTATATTACAGAAAAACAAACAAACAAACAAAAGTCTCAGTTTCTGAGTTTATATTGAGGCCTTAGGTTTTTCAAGGCATGAAGGCATCATCTTGCATCCTTAGTTGAGCATCAAATCCCATGGTCCAACACCATAATGTTTAAATCTACATGGCATCCCAAATATATATACACACTTTAATAGCTGATAGTTCAATTTTAAAAATGAAATGTATTTTAATAAATGCTTTCTTTATCATTAGTCAAAGTGTGTGTATACATTTTTGGGGACACTTTACATTTTAGATCATCTGACTTCAACTCTGCATTACATTTGTGTTCCTGCTTCACTAACATTTTTTTTTTCTTTTGAGCTCAACCATATAATCTTTAATAGTTTACATTTACAAAACATCCTTACATATTTGGAGTAGTTCACTCTGCCATTTTAATACTTATTCATATTTATACTTCCTCAAGTCTATGGACTAAAGTTGCTCATCAATTACTTGCTGAATTAATTATGTACTAAGTGAATAAAGCACATGTGAATCCCTAAATGCTGATGTTCATTGGGAGGTTGGAGAATAAGCATCAAAATCTTATATAATCAAAGAAAAACAATAGAAAGGAATAATGGGAAGTATGAGAGTATAAAAAACAGGCAACAGCACTAATGAATATATTATCTGATTTTCAAAAATTTCCTGAGACCTGACTTCTATAGAGAAATCAAACAAAAGTCACCATTATGGCCCAAGTGCCCTAGTTTTGCTTCATTTAAACTTTACTTATCCTATCTAATAAAAGAGTAATATACAAATCGACCATCACTCTGACACACAAGCTGGCTTCCCCCATGTGGTCAAAGATCTTTCTCCCAGATGGACACAAAATGGCCACCACAAGATGGCCAGCAGGGGAGGGCAGTTGGGAGGGACCAGGCCTGCAAGGGAGGGCAGTTGAGGGGAATTTGGCCTGCAGGAAAGGGCAGTTGGGGGGCGAGGGGGCATAGGCCTGCAAGGGGTAGGGCAATTAGAAGTGACCAGGCCTACAGGAGAGGGCAGTTAGGGGCAAACAGGTTGGCAGGAGAGCAGTTAGGCATCAATCAGGCTGTCAGGGGAGTGGTTAGGGGGTGATTAGGCTAGCAGGTGGAAGCTGTTAGGGCAATCAGGAAGACAGACAGATGAGCAGTTGGAAGCCAGCAGTCCTGGATTGTGAGAGGGATGTCAGACTGCCTGGTTAGGCTCAATCCTACTTAAATTGGGCCTAAACAGGCAGTCGGACATCACTCAAGGAGTCCCAAATTGGAGAGGATGCAGGCTGGGCTGGGGACACCCCCCCACACCCTCGTGCACAAATTTTGTGCACTGGGCCTCTAATTTTATTATATTAAGTTTCTATTGCTTCAAAAAGCATACATTATACAAATTCTGCCAAATAAAGATACCATCTATAATAATAAAAAATGTAATATGCTAATTAGACCAGACAACCAAACAACCTTCTAGACGTCATTCCAGGCATCCTTCCTGACAAAGCCGTGGTGGCAGGGCTGAGGTAAAGACAGTTAGGGGTGATCAGGCAGGAAGGGGCAATCAATTAGGCAGGCAGAGTGGTTAGGATCCAGCGGTCCTGGATTGCGAGAGGGTGCAGGCCTGGCTAAGGGACCCCTCTCGTGCATGAATTTCATGCACCAGGCCTCTAGTCTAAATAATCTATATAATAAAGAGGTAATATGCTAATTGGTTCTAATGGTGTCACAGTCACAACCAGGCTGCACATGCACAGGAGCTGATAGGCTGGGTTGGGGGCAGAGACTTCCACCACCGGGATATGAGGCTGCCACAGGGGGCGGGCCACAAGTGGAGTCATGCTCAGGCGCATGGTGCCACCTGTCCCAGAAGGGGTTGTCAGGACAGGGGTGGGGCCTCAGCAGAGATCTCTCAGTATTCCTGCATTGGGGTCTGAAGGTGTGGAGAGGAAAGGAAAGCTTATAGGAAGCTAGGGGGTTTAGGCCAGAAGGGGAGAGCAGATAGGCAATTAGGGGATCAGGCCAGGAGGAGAAAGCAATTAGGGACATCAGGCAGGCAGGTGAGTGTTTAGGAGCCAGTGGTTCTGGATTGTGATAGGGATCCCAGATTGGAGAAGGTGCAGGCCCAGGCTGAGGGACACCTTCCCCTCCCATGCACAAATTTTGTGCACTGGACCACTAGTCTTTATTTATAAAAGTCTAAGTGACCATTATTACTGGATGATTGGATGACCGGCTCGTAGCTATGACGTGCACTGACCACCAATTGGCAAGTGCTAATGCAAGAGATTTCCCCGGTGGTCAATGTGCTCCTACAGCCAACCTCTCTCGGTCCCACTCCCCAGACTAAGTGAGATGGCCCCAATTGGCCCCGATCACTAGCCCTGCCAAGGGACCCCACCCATGGAACAACTTCGTGCACCGGGATTCTAATTGAAAATAAATAGTAAAAATGCTATCTAATGCAAATATCAGATAGCAAATTTCTCTTTATGACACTCCAAGCTTGACAAATTGAATCCTATAGCAGATGTATACTTTTTTTAAAACAGTAATGCCAGTTTTCTCCAAAACTGAAACTATGTGTTCACAGCTTGCCAGATGTACAACTCCCTCTTGTTAATTCTTGTAGAATTTTTTTTATTGTTTAAAAAAAAAAACACACACACACACGATGTGAACAAATGTCTTTGTGTCTTTATTGAAGTTTACTCAGCATATACATTGGCATCTCAGAATACTTTGTGGCAGCCTAGTTTTTGTTTCATTTTGTAATTTTACCCTGCATTTGCTAAAATTAGTATGAATGGTAGGATAATTCTTGCTAGGAAAGTGAATTATAAAGATAAAAGAAAGAAACATTAAGTTCTTTCCCCAACCAGCTCCAAATGTGCCTTTATGACTATATTATTCCATAAACACCAGGGCAATTGCCAGCTAGTCTTGACTCTTGGAGAGCATGATATTTCCTCCCATTCTGGCAACAGCCACCACCCCAAAGGAAAGAAGCCCACAAACCAAAGTAGACAGGCATAGCTTTCACTAGGGCTTCAGATAAACACTAGAACCTGAAAGCTCTCAGGTTGAGTTTTTATAAACATAAAAAGGTAAAATGTAAAAAGAAACTAAATCCAGTCATAAAAAATTGACTTTTAGACATTTTTTGTTATATTCTGATGATAATCTATAAGTGCAAGTTCCAAAGCTCTTAATGAGGATGTATTAGATTGGACTAAGGCAAAGGGAACAAAAGGAGATTTAATTATCTAAATTAATTTCCTCATATTAGTATGGACACTTACTTTTGTGTTGTATTTTTGTACAGCTAAAAAAATGTATTGGCTATGTTAAAGTCAGAACACCACTATGAACTATAAAATATGAGGAGTAAATTCTCTTTTATTTTGTTTTTTCTTTTTTTAAATACATATTTTGAATGATTTCAGAGAGAAAGAGAAGGCAGAGAGAAAGATATTAATAGAAACATCAATGATGAGAGAGAATCATCGATTGCCTCCTGCACATCTCCTATTGGGAATAGACTCCACAATCCAGGCATGTGTCCTGATTGGAAATTTAAACATGACCTCCTGGTTCATAGGTTAGTACTCAACCATTGAGCTACACATGCCAGGCCTCTTTTATATTTTTACTAGAGGTCTGGAGCATGAAATTTGTGCATGAGGTGGGGAGATGTCCCTCAGGCAAGCCTGCATCCTCTCCAATCTGGGACCCCTCAAGGGATGTTAAACTGCCCATTTAGACCTGATCCCACCTGGATCAGGTCTAAATGGGTCATCAGACATGCCTCTCACAATCCTGCTTGCCTGCTCCCAACTGCTTGCCTGCCTGCCTTCCTGATTACCCCTAACCCCTTCTGCCTGCCAGCCTGAACACCCCCTAACAATTCCCATGCCATCCTGATTGATTTCTAATTGCTCCCCTGCTAGCCTCTTTACCCTCAGTTTCCCTCCTCTGCCAGCCTGGTCCCTCTAAACTGCCTGCCCCTGCTGGCCATCTTGTGATGGCCATCTTGTGTTCACATGGGGGCAGGATCTTTGACCACATGGGGGAAGTCATGTTGTGTGTTGGAGTGATGATCAATCTACACATTACTCTTTTATTAGTTAGGATAGAGGCCTGGTGCACAGATGGGGGCCAGCTGGTTTGCCCTGAAGGGTGTCCTGGATCAGGTGGGGGTTCCCTTAGGGCGTGGAGCGGCCTGGGAGAGGGGCATGTGGTGGTTAGCAGGCCGGTGACCCAAGTGGAGGTCCTGGTATCTGTAATTTATTTACCTTCTACAATTGAAACCTTGTAGCCTGGAGCAAAGCCAAGCCCCCTGCTCACACCAGCTGCAGCCATTTTGTTTGGTTTTATTTATCTTCTATAAATGAAACTTTGTAGCATTGAGTGGAGGTCTACACCAGCCAGGAAAGCTTTGCTTTTTTTCCTGTTCCCAAAGGCAACTCTAGCCTGCTCTCTCCAGCTCTGTGGCTGCAACCATTTTTCTTGGGATTTATCTTCTATAATTAAAACTTTGTATCCTTGAGTGGAGGCCTGGGCCAGCCAGGGTGTGTTGAAAGCTTGGTTTCCTCTATTGCTGAGAAAACCCAAGCCTCACAACTGCTCTCTGTGGCTGCAGCCATCTTGGTGGGGTGAATTTGCATACTCACTCTGATTGTCTGGTGGGCATGGTTGGTCGACATGGCTGGTGGGCGTGGTTTGTGGATGTGATGGTTAATTTGCATATTACTCTTTTATTGGATAGAATTAGATAGGCTAGAGGCCTGGTACATGGGTATGGACCAGAGGAAGTCACTCTTTCTCAAAGATTAGGTACTGCAAAAAGACATTAAAGCCTCCACAATTGCAAGAACTTATCTGAGCCACTATACCCACTGAGATTGCATCAGAAATGTTATTATCTGTTTGATATTACCCTAAAGGCACCATACTAACAACAACTCTCACTGCCCAAACTTCAGAACTATTGGAAAACCCTACCATAGCCTTCAGTCATCCAGAGTCACCCATTGCTATCACTAACTCATCTACATGAACTCTGGCACAACTTCAGGAAAGACTTATGCTATTGCAAGACTCTGCAGTCACTTACCAACCACTGACAAAATAGAATGGTTTCTACCTGCTGATTTTCTTACCTGGTGCTGGGTCTCAATTAGCAGAAGACAATCAGAACATACTTGGCAACAGTGTATGTGGAATGTAACTTGCAGGCTTTGGCCTGATGGTACAAAGGAAAGGACAGAAGATATAAGTATATGATAGGATTGAGTGTCTACTAGTAATATCCAGAACTGCCAACCCTTTGATTATTCAGCATCCATATACTATCTTACCATGTTAAACTTCTAAATAGAACAATAATACAACACCAATTTTTACTAACATGTATCAGGTAGCCCTCATATAAATGTTGACACTTTTAATCTCACCACCACTTCAAAAGTAGAAAAATAATCTTCTAGGCCACTGTAACTATTTTGGAGAATGTTCATTCCTCTTCTAGTTCAGTCACAATTTTATCCTCAACATTATTTATAATAAGAAGGAGAAAAGGGGAAAAAGAAAATAGCCACACACACACACACACACACACACACACACACACACACACACAGAGAGAGAGAGTGAGGAAAATAATTGAGCACAAGGTGGCCTTTGATATTTATATCCTGCTTCCATTAACTATTTTATTAACCTCATTTTGCCTGTATTTTCTGTGTTAGGATGACCTAAGAACCTAATGTTTGTTTAGGTCTTTATTTACATCTAGTCTTCTATTTATTTTTACCATTCATTATTGAAATATAAAGGGAGATTCCAAATAACCCTTGGGCTCTAAAGAGATAACTCTCTCCTGTAACAACAAAGTAAAGTACCCTCTTTTATGATTTATGGCATGAGGATTCCCAAAAAATCAGTTAGCTATCACAACTTCTAGTTCCGAAAATCATATCTTGTCCCTTATCAAAATTATTTCTCCCACTCTAGCTGCTTTTTCTCAGTGGTTACAACATCTACCTGTGGACTGAAGGTCCCTGGGCTTGATTCCTATCAGGGCACATACCTTGCTTGCAAGCTCAATTCCCAGCCCTTGTCATTGGAAGTGTGCAAGAGGCAACCAATTGGTGTGTCTCTTTTACATTAATGTTTCTCTCTTTCTCTCCCCCTCGGTGTGTATCTTTTACATTGATGTTTCTTTCTGTGTGTCTCTCCTCTTTCTTCCACTCTCTCTAAAAATCAAAGAAAAAATAACCTTAGTGTTAACAAAATAAACAAACATGCAGAATTATTTCTTTCTTTTGAACTAAGACTTTTAAAGCCAAAGTTTTTAGATAGAAATTTGAAAATTTGCAAGTGAGATATTAAGTTTGTAAGAGAGAAAAAAGACATTTAGACTTTCATTTGTTAGTTACTAGACCTATATATACTGGATATGGAATATTGTTGGTTTAAAGTGTATATTAACATTGTTAAGATATGCAAGATTTTATTTTTCAGCTGTCATCCATTCTTCAAAATAATTATTCCATTGTTCTACAAGGTCACCTGCTTCTCTAGTAGAGTATGTTCTAAACAAAGAGGGAGGATATCATGAGTGTGATGCCATTGCTTTTTTTTTTTTTTTTTTTACTAAATGAGTTCTTTAGTCAGGAAAGACTTTATCTGGAATACCATGATGTAGAATAATACCTTTCATAAGTACTTGAGTGGCAGTGTTAGAAAAAGTAAAGCAGGTAGGAAAAGAAAACAATTAGGTTGATTAAATATGCATATTTGTGAAGACTCCTCCCCCAAATAGAAGTATCTAAAATGTAATGACTTTGCCATTAGATTGACAAGTATCCCCCCCAGAATTCAGGTGGCATATCTGAAATTCAGCTTTGGCCTTTATTAATGGCTTCTCCTCACCAAACAAGTTACCAGACAAGTTTTATGGAATTGGGATATGTGTTATTAAGACCATTCATAGCTTCCTTTTATGCAGCAAAGTTCATTCTTTGCATGAATTTATTCATCATATTCTGGATTATTAAGGAAAGAAAGTTCAACTGACATCCACAGAATGATTCATTGTTTCAACCTGAAGAGTCTTTACAGTGGTTATTTTTTGTGAATAAAATCATGAGATACAAATACCAATAAACTTATCCACATGTTTTCTCCCTCATCATCAATCTTTCCATCTTGTTTTTTTTAAGTTCTTTACAATGCATCTAGATAAGAGAAATAAAGAAGAATATAGCTTTGAAGAATATTATTTGTTTATTAAACAAGTAATTTTGTTACTACCTGTGCCTGGCAATCTCTGGGTATTGATGATTTTATGGTGAGCAGAACAACAATGGAATCAAAATAAGAACCATGCTTAGCAAAAGAATCTTATTCTCAAGCTTCCCCTATAGACCCAGCAATCAAGCACCATTTATAACTCTCCATCAACCTGGCTATCACTGCTTGCTCCACCCAACTTACATGCCTACCCAAGCTATTTCCAGTGACCTGAAATAGCATGTCATGGCTCATACTTCAGAATTTCCTAAAATTTCACAAATAGGCAGCATGTGGTCTTAGAGTGCCCTGTACCGCTAACTATGTGGTCCCAGGCCCCACACTAGCAGCAGCCAACCTTGGTTTGCAGCTTGGCCTTTCCTGGGTACCTCTAAGCAAAGCACAAGTAACAGTAATCTGCATATCATGTTATAGCTCATGCCAAGTGGCCCAGAACAGTACACAAGTAGTGGCTGATTTAGTCTGCACCTCCAGGAAAAACCCAGAGTCAGTGAACATCGAGGAGAGCTTCACACAATATAAAAGCACCAATAGAATGGTATACAAAGCCCACATGGGGGCAGAGGGTGCACCTAGAGCGCTTAGCTCAAGTGAATAGGGAGGCTGTGCCACTAGACTTTACAGGACACTTACTACATAAGGCCATTCTAACAGGCCCAGGAGATGTAGAAGCTCTATTTAATACATAGAAACAGACAAAGGTAGCTGCCAAAATGATGGGACAAAGAAACATGTATCAAATGAAAGAACATATAAAACTTCAGAAAAAGAACTAAACAAATGGAAACAAGCAATCTACAAGATGCAGTGTTCAAAATACTGGTTATAAAGATGCTCAATGAACTTAAGGGAAGAGTGGATGAACTTGGTGAAAAATTCAACAAAAAAAGGAAATATAAATATAGAACTAGAAAATATAAAAAAGAACTAGTCAGAAATGAAGAATACACTAATTGAAATGAAGAATATATCATAGAGAATTAACAGTGGCGTAGATGAAGATGAGGATCAAATCAGATATTTGAAAAATGAGGAAGTAGAAAGCACCCAATCAGAACAGCAAGAATAAAAAGTAATAATAAATAATAATAATAAACAAGGATAGTGTCAGGAGCCTCTGGGACAACTTTGAGCATACCAAATTAACATCATGGAGGTGCCAAAGGATAAGAGAAAGAACAAGGAATTGAAAACCTATGTAAAAAAATAATGATTGAAAACTTCCCTAATCTGGTAAAGGAAATAGACATACACGTCCAAAAAACACAGAATCCCACCAAAGACACATCATAATTGAAATGATAGAGGTTAAAGACAAGGACAGAATCTTAAAAATAGCAAGAGAAAAGCAGTTAATTACTAAGGAGCTCCCATTTTATTCTCAGCTGATTTCTGAACAAAAACTTTACAGACCAAAAGGGATTGACAAGAAATTTTTAAATTAATTTAAAAAAAGGACCTACATCCAAAATTTTCTACCTAGCAAAGCTGTAATTTAAAATCAAAGGGAATATAAAGAGCTTCCCCAACAAGAAAAAACTAAAGGAGTTCATCACTGCTAAATCAGTATTACATGAAATATTAAAGGTGTTCTTTAAGAAAAAAATATCAAATATATGAGAAATTAAATGGAATATATACCTATCTATCAACAAATGAATCTAAAAACCAAAACAAATCTAAAAACCAAAACCAGATCAGAAACAGGCTCATAGGTTCAGAAAACACGTTGAAGGTTGCCACATGAAAGAGATTGCAGGGATGAGTGAAAAGGTGAATGATTTAGAAGTACCAAATTGTAGTTACAGAATAGTCACAGGAATGTAAAGTACAGCATAGAAAATATCTATACTAATAAAAGGGTAATATACAAATTGTTCGAGACACCATCACAGTAATAACCAGTACTCATGGGCAGGAACTTGCAGTGTCAGGGATGGGGGCGGGAACTTGCAGCATTGGGAATGTTGTGGCAGCTGCTACTTGCCCAGGCAGTGGGGATGGGGTCAGGGAAGGTGAGTGACCTGTTCTCTCCAAATAGCGGTGGTGGCTGTGAGCACTCCAGATGGCAGTTACTGCTTGCCCAGACCACAGGTTCTTTCTGCCAAGTGGCAGCAGAGCCACTCTGCTAGGAAACCTCCGCGCCTGCAGCTAAGGTAGGTGAGCTCCTCAAATTGCCCCTCAACACTCCTAGGGTCCGGAATCAGTGGAGACCTCAAGGTTTCCAGGCAACCAATGTTTCCTCTAGCAGCCAGATGGATCCAGCTCCAGAGGGAGACCTGCATTCTCCCCTGCAGCCAGGAGAACCCTGGAAGATGCAGTCTGCCCATCACCTGATGAGCACACCCGATTGATTAAGCATGGTCACTCAGCCGATGGCCCCTGAGACTTGCCCAGGGCTGGCCTAGGAAATATCCACACCTGCAGAGAAGGCAGGTGAGCAAGGGACAGCCCAGAGCAAAGGCAGGTGAGGGAAAGTCAGAGCTCCACAGCAAAGGGCTCCCAGCCCAGCCACGCCCTACCTTGGCCTCCAGCACCGTGGGTCAGGGGTTCTGAGAAAGGCAACTCCTTCCTGCGATTCCTCAAACCCACCTCTATCATCCCTCAATGCATTTGGGTCATGGTCAGGAATCAGAGAAGGCCTCCAAGTGCCTGGGAAACCAATGTAAGGAATTTCCTCTAGCAGCCAGATCCAGTGACCCAGGGCCAGAGGGAAACCTGCACTCTCCCCTACATTAGCTGGCCACTGTGAGGGCGAGGCTCAGACAAAGCATGCAGGGTGCGGATCAGGCAGCATCATGTCTGGCAGTGGAAGCAGCAGGAGCATGATGGGGCCATCCCCTTCCCCTAATCACAGGGTTGCCTCCCTCAGAAAGAGGCCAGTGGCAGCAGCATCGAGGGTGTGATGGAGGTGGTGCCTTCCCCTGATTGGCTGGTCTCCTCCCACAGAGGACATCCCCTGAGGGCTCATGGACTGTGACAAGGGGCAGGCCAGTGCATGAATTTCATTCACCAGGCCTCTAGTAGTAAATAATATACTAACTATGTATGGTGTCAGTTGGGTATGAGATTTTTTTGGGATGATCACTTAGTAAGATATAATGTCTACTCACTGGTTTATACACATGAAACTCATATAATATTGTATGTAACCTGTATTTAAAAATAAAAATAAATTAATTAAAAAGTAAAAAAAACACACAATAAATTAAATAAAAATAAAATAAAAAATCTTATCCATTTATGCTATTGCATCTGTGTGGAGGGTATTGTCTTTAATTGTAAAATAAAAACTACTTAAAAATGTTGATTTTTTAAATGTGAATTTCAGAAAAAGAGATTGTAAGAGGTATAAGGAGAAACTGAGATGTTAATTTAAGACACCTTTATAAATACTTCTTTCATGGTAGAAAATTACAGGATCCAAATGATAATGGTCCATGGTTCTCCATGATCAATGAGATTTCCTTGTTCAGGGACCTATAATCAGAAATACAGCCCATGCTTCCATGAAAAGCCTTCTCTGTCACCTGTAATGATGGTTTTAATGAGATTTAATGTCATAAAAATCTTAAATATAAAATTTTTATACACAGCATAAACAAACACATATAACACACATACAAAATAATTATATATTAAATTAAATTGTTTCATTTTTTTCTCTTTATTTCATTTTTCCATCACCATTTCCCCTACACCTTCCTCCAACTCCATTCCCCACACATCCCCCGAATTACCTTACTGTTGCCCATGTCTATAAGTTATTCCTCTTATTTTGAATTTTAAAAAGGCAGGTGAGTGAAAGTCCCTCAATGCCACTTGGTTTGTGGTCAGGAACTGGTGATAGAAAGTAGGCAGACAATTGTGGTGGTGAGTTTTTGGGAGAGGTTGAGGAATTGAGGGAAAAAAAAAAGTTGTTTCTTATCAGGAAAACTTTTCCTTCCTAACTTTGCTGCAACATGATGAAAATTTACTAGTCATAGGATAAATCTCTATGCATTAACACATCCAAAACTGAAAAAAATTAAAACATCTTACTTTTCAATGGAATATCTGCAATATTACAATTAATCTATACTAATAAAAGGGTAATATGCTAATTAGACTGGAAGACCTTTGGAACATTCTTCTGGACAAAGTCATGGTGCCTGGCTGGAGGCAGAGGTGGTTAGGGGCGATCAGGCCAGGAGGGGAGGGAAGATGGAGGTGATCAGGGCAAATAGGGAGAGGTAGTTGTGCGCAAGCAAGTTGGCAGGGGGTAGTTGGGGGTGATCAGGCTGGCAGGGGAAGCAGTCGAGAGCGATAAGGCCAACAGGGGGACAGTTGGAGGCAATAAGGCTGGGAGGCGAGAGAAGTTGGGATAATCAGTACAGCTTGGGGAGGGGGGTAAGGTACAAACAGGCTGATGGGGGGCGATGGAGGTGATTAGGCCAACAGGGGGGTTGTTGGGGGCTATCAGGCCAGCGGGGCAGGTTGAGGGCAAGCAGGCTGTCAGGGGGTGGCTGTTGGGGTCAAGCAGGCTGGCACGGGGGTGCAAGTGGGGGCAATCAGGCCAGCTGGGTGGCAGTTTGGGGAGTTCAGGATGGCAGGCAGAGTGATTAGTGGTGATCAGGAAGGCTATCCAACTGAGCATCCTGAGGTGAGTGGTTAGGAGCCAGCAGTTATGGATTATGAGAGGGATGTCTGACTGCAGTCCCGATTCCACAGTTGGATATCGTCCAGGAGGTCTCAGACTGGAGTGGGTGCAGGCAGGTCTGAAGGTCACCCCCTCATGCATGGATTTTGTGCACTGGGCCATTAGTGTTTTATAGGTAGAAAAAAATCTATATTTTAAATGCATGTAGTACAATATTTTTTTAGTGGAAAAATATACTATCCCAGCATATTATTTTCTGTTCCTTGTACAGAAGATGATCTGTGTGTGGATGATACTTAATGCTGTCTATTTTCATGTACAGTGGGTGAAAACAGTTATTCTCTCTCTGGTATTCTTCTGGTGATCCAGCAGCTAGTCTGTGCCATCACTGGTGGAGCTCTGAATATAATGTAATTCAATTCTCACATTGAACTGAGGTCAGGGAGGGATCTGAGTGCTATGAGACATACGTAAAGTACTTTGCACACACCAGGCTATAGAATACATTTACAAATGTATTTTTATTGTACTTCTAATCAGTGATAGAATTAATTCTCATAATTTGGGACTGCTGGGTCCCAACCACTTGCCTGCCTGCCTGCCTGCTTGAATGCCCCTAACCACTTCTGTTTGCTCTTTGATGTAGAGTTAAGAAGAAATCTCTTAATACTACTGACCTTTATTATGCACCCACAAAGTATATAAATTTATTTTTTTAAAAATGTTACCAAGTATTTTCTGTAATTTTAATTTGCTTACTTTAAAATAGAATATGTATATATATGTATATATATATATATATAGTATATATAATATATATATATAAATAGATGAATAGATATATAGATAGAAATTCTCACCATGAAAATAAAATAATCTAAATTTTCTAATTAAATTTTTGAATGAAAGTGAAGACACAAATTTAGAAAAGACAGAGATCATATCATGTAAACCTCATGTTCTTCACTGGTACTATTCTAAACTTACCTCTATAGAGTCCCGAATAGAGTGAAGTGCTAATGGAGGAGGCAAATGGAAATAAGCAATACAAAATACAATGTAAGTAAGATTTTGAGAAAAAAATGTAAGATTATATTAATGTCTTCTACATTGAAAAGTCTTTGATTAAAGATTCTCCATCTCTCTGCTCCACTTCCTCAATACACACTTTCCTCATTTCTGGTCACTCCAACTGTATTCCTTCAGATTAATGTAAAGAGTAAAATACCTTTCTCTTCAGCCTAAATCATGCATTATCTCACTATTATGGCAGCAAAGAATTACAAGTGTGGCAGGTAGTGTTTCCCCAAAACCAATTCAGAATGTGTTACCAAAATAAGAAGAAGTCAATGGCTGGCAAACAAACATATAACAAATGTTCTTTACATCAGGGACAATTTAGATGGGTCTAAAATTAAAGAATGCCACTACAGGTTCATCAATTGTGAGCTCAAAGGAAAGAAGATTCAAGTGTGTTTGAAAAATAGATGATAGATCATATTAGCTTGAAAACAAAGAGGTTTATATAAACTACTAGAGGCCTGGTGAACAAAATTAGTGCATGGGGGTATGTGTCCCTCATCCCAGCCTGCACCCTTTCCATTATGGGACCCTTTGAGGGATGTCCAACAGTCCATTTAGGTCCAATTTCACCTGGATCGGGCCTAAATGGGCAGTCGGACATTCCTCTCACGATACAGGACTGCTGGCTCCCAACTGCTTGCCTACCTACCTTCCTGATTGCCCCGAACTGCTTCTGCCTGCCAGCTTGATTGATGCCTAACTGCTCACCTGCCATCCTGTTTTCCCCTAACTCCTAACTGCCCTCCCTTGCAGGCCTTGTCTCTCTCAACTGCCCTCCCCTGTGGGCCATCTTGTGGCAGCCATCTTGTGTCCACATGGGGGCAGCCATCTTTGACCTTGTGAATAACCAGAACAGTTGCTTACTGCATGTGGCTATGCAACTGAGCATCCTGAAAACTAATTCCAGAGATGCACTTTGCTCATTTCTGGATTATAATATTAGTTATATTAAAAAACTGTCCAGGTCATTAATGTGAAAGGGTGAAGGTATGGGGAGAAGACAAGAGTAGGGAGGAATTGGATCAATAGGGGAAAATATGGATGTCTGCAATAATTTCAACAATAAAGATACATTTTAAAATAATAATAAAGAATTATTTGGAAGGAAAAAAAAGTGTGGACTCAGGATAAAGTCAGAGTAAAACACTGATTTCCAAATTCTTGAGTTTAAAATCCTATTTGTATGTATCACAAACAACTGAGGGACCTAGAATAATATATATTTTTTAAAATTCTGTCTTACCTTTCTAAAGGCAGACTGGTATTTTAATATTAAAATTATTTAATAAGTGTTTATTTTATTGATTTTTTTTTTCAGAGAGGAAGGGAGAGGGATAGAAAGTTAGAAACATCAATGAGAGAGAATCATTGATCAGCTGCCTCTTGCACATCCACTCCTGGGGATGTGCCCACAACCAAGATACATGCCCTTGACTGGGAATTGAACCTCAGACCTTTAGTCCACAGGCTGATGCTCTATCCACTGAGCCAAACCGGTTCTGGTTAATAAGTGTTTTTTAAAAATTAAATTAGATAATACAAATTAGCACTTAAGGTGTGACTGGCACATAGACAATATTCAGCAGAATATTAATAACTAATATTCTAGTTAATAATTTTATTTAACTAGAGGTCCAATGGATGAATTTGTGGATAGGTGGGGTCCCTTGGGTTGGCCTGTGGGGATTGGGCTGAAACCCACAGTCCAATGCCACCTGAGGTTCCTACTTGCCACTCTTGATCATCCTGGCTCCACTGCACTTGCTGCGGGCTTGCACCCATTCAATCCTTAATGGGAGAGGCTCATATCACTACAACAGCACTCGCTAGCCATGAGCCCTGTGTTTGGCACCCTTCCAAAGGGAGTGACCTGCGGGATCTGACTGAACCCTGCTTCCCAACATCCCATGAGGGGTCCCGGTCTGAGGGACCTTGACACCCCCTTTGCATGATTGGGGTAGAGAGAAACTGTGGGAGGGCTCCAGGGTGTGTACAACCTATCTCACTCAGTCCCGATTGGCTGGACCCCAGCAGCAAGCTAACTTACTGGTCAAAGCATCTGCCCCCCTGGTATTCAGTGCACATCATAAAGTCTGGTCGACCAGTTGACTGTCTCCCCACTGGTGGTCAGTGTGTGTCATAGTGAGTGGTTGAGTGGTCTTCGCATATCATTAGCATATTGAACTTTGATTGGTTGAACATTCGACCAGTCACCAGACAACCAGACAATTAGCATATTAGGTTTTTATTATATAGGATATTTTTAAAATAGATGATAGAGAATTTTTAATTAAGCATTATAGATTTATTAAATGTTTGCTCTGATAGAAATCTTTCATGTTAAAGAAATATAAAATTTGTTTTTTTTACAATACAGAGCTTCCAATTATTTTGGGAAAGCTGGACTAAAACATGAAAATTTATATGATATGGTAGGTGATAAATAGAAAGTCAATGTGGTGAGGCAAAAAAAATTATAGTTTTTCTAATTATCTTCTTTTATCAAATTACTCTTTTTGATTATTATATTAAAACTAGAAGTCCTGGTGACAAAATTCATGCACAGGGGAGGAAGTTGGAAGTCAGTGTCCCTCAGCCCATCCTGCATCCTCTCTAATCTGGGACCCCTAAAGGGTTGTCCAGCTGCCCATTTAGGCCCAATCACCCCCTAACCACTCCCATGCCAGCCTGATTGACATCTAACTGCTTCCCTGCCAGCCTGTTTGCCACAACTTCCCTCCTCTGCTGGCCTAGTCACCCCTAACTGCCCTCCCCTACAGAATGGATTACCCCCAACTGCCCTCCCTTGCAGGCTGGGCTCCTTCCAACTGTCCTAGCATGCTGCCCATCTTGTAGTGGACATCTTGTGTCCACATGGGGGCAGGATCTTTAACCACATGGGAGCAGCTATCTTGGTCTTTTGTGTTGGAGTGATGGTCAATCTGCATATTACTCTTTTATTAGATAGGATAGTTAAACTCATTTCTGGATGTATCTAATTTTTGTTTATTCTCTTATATCAGGAATTAATCAAATTTAAATAGTTGCAGAACTTCACACTTGGGGTTTTGACATTTATTTTTTATTTATAAGCCAAAAAGAGAATCTTTAAAACCTGTAAGACAATACAGCAATCCTAGTGGAAAATTGTTTAAAAGTTCTTTATTGTGGGCAATAATGCTTTATTAATGGCAACTGTTCTAGATGAGGTATGTCCATAATACCTATAGGTTTATACTGCTACTATTAGTATTTCCTAAGTAACTATATGTAATTCATTATACCTAGTATATTTCAATGAGAAAGAATAATTAAATCAAATGTAAATTACTTTTTGAAAATATTTTAACTACAGATATAGCACACTTCTAAAATAGTGATTTTTGTAGGACAATTGTTTAAAATATTTTAATTACATTATCTTTCCTATTGATTTACATTACTAAATTAGAAAACTTTTCCATAGAAAAAAAATGTTTAATTTTTCCATTAATAATTATCCTCCAACACTATCTGAGCTTTCTATTCCTTACATTTAATTTGCATCATAGCAGGTAAGACCCTCCTTCAAATAAAGCAGAAGGAATTTTGATCATTTGTCTTGGAGTGTCAACAACAAAGAGCAGATCAATCTAGTTTTAAAATGGGAAAAGTGACAGTGAAATGTTGAATGGATCCCTCTTTTCTTTATTACTATGGTTTATCTTATGATTCCAATTAAACTATTATACACAAATTTAGAGTTTGTTGGCACTCCAATCATATGAGAAATTTTGCTGAAATATGCACTTATTTCTCACATTCCTTAATTTTTATTTATTTACTAGAGGCTCAGTGCATGAAATTCATGAACTGGGGAAAGGGTGTCCCTCAACCCAGCCTGTACCCTCTCCAATCTAGACCCCTCAGGGAATGTTCAAATTGTCCAGCAGTGAGAAATCCCTGTCAAATCCAGGATTGCTGGTTCTGAATTGCTCGCCTGCCTTCCTGCATGTCTGCCTGATTGCCCCTAACCACTTTTGCCTATCAGCTTGATCACACCCTAAAACACTCCCCTGCCAGCCTGATTGATGCCTAACTGCCCCCCTGCTGGTCCAATTGCCCCAAACTTCCCTCTCCTGCTGGCTTGATTGCCCCCAAATGTCCTCTTCTGCAGACCTGGTTCCCTCTAACTGCCCTCCCCTGCCAGCCAGGTCACCCCTAGCTTCCCTCTCCTGCAGGCCTGATTCCCCCAAACTTCCCTCCCTCCCCTACAGGCCCAGTCCCCCACTACTTCCCTTTCCTGTCAGCCTAGTCATCTCTTACTGCCCTCCCATACTAGCCTAATTGTCACAGCTACCCTCCCATGCTGGCCATCTTTGGTCACATGGGAGTGGCCATCTTATGCAAGGGCATGAAGGTAAACTTGCATATTACCTTTTTGTTATATAGGATTTTTTAAGCTTTATTTTATTATTTAAAGTATTACAAATAGTTTTACATATGTTTCCTTTTTCCTCCATTGATCTCCCACCAGCCACTCCAATCCCCCAGCAAATCCCCTCCCCCACCCCCCTAGTGTCTGTGTCCATTGGTTATGCTTATATGCATGCATACAAGTCCTTTGGTTGATTTCTTACTCTCAACCCCCATCCCTCTCCTGCCTTCCCACTGAAGTTTAACAGTTTGTTTGTTGCTTCTTTGTGTATCTTTTGTTCATTAGTTTATAATGTTTATTATATTCCACAAATGAGTGAAAAATATATCACAGTTTTTACACCCACTCCAAAGTATTTTTTCTTTCTACTCTGTCTTCTGCATTATACCCCTATGACTTGAATTCAGGTGGACTTTCCTCTTGAATTATATATCACAATGATTTAATATAACTACAAAGAGTATCAATCATTTCATAGCACCAATGATCTCCAAGCATCTACTCTTCTCACCTCACTGACCTTCCTAATTACTGAAAAATTATATTCTTGAACATAATTTCAATCACCTTCCCATATAAGTAACAATGGATCTTTATTATTTCTGGTATAAAATCTAAACTCTTAATCCTACAAGAAAAAGCCTACCATACTATTAGGTATATATATACTAGAGGCCTGTTGCAAAAAATTTGTGCACTCATCATGGGGTACCTTATCCTAGTCTGTACCCTCTGGAAGTCTGGTAGCCCTTGGGGGATGTCAGACTGACAGCTTAGACAAGGTCCAGCAGGGAGCAGGCCTAAGCTGGTAGTCAGACATCCATAGCACTGTTGCTGAGGAAGGAAAGGATCCTGCCACCAGTGTTGTACTTTCTAGCTATGAGCAGTGAGCCCGGATTTGAGTGGTGTTACCCCTCTGGGAGCACACTGATTACCAGGGGGCAGCTCCTGCATTGAGTATCTGTCCCCTTGTGGTCAGTGTGCATCATAGCAACCAATCATTACACTGAGCGGTGGATTTGAATATTAGCCTTCTATTATATAGGATTTTATTTCAGAGATGGAGAGAGAGAGGAAGAGACATAAACATAAATGATGAGAGAGAATCATTTGTTGTCTGCCTCCTTCATACCCTCTCCTGGGAATTAAGCCCAAAGCTCAGATATGTGCCCTGACTGGGAATTGAACTGGTGACCTCTTGTTTCATAGGTTGATAATCAGCCACTATCTGGTAAAGACTACCATACTCTAATTTTACTTCTCACCCATCTCCATTTCCCCTGACATGCCAAACGAGTGCATTCACTCTTCCTTTTCATACCCTCTGAGCATTCCCTCCTTCATTCTTTCTCTTGTGCCTTCATCATCTTCTCAATACTTATCCTCCAAAACTCCTATTTCCCTACAAAATAGAAGCTCATCTGTGAATATAAAATATTTCCTTATTAACGCTCATGTGCACTGTTTATTTCTGGCTTAAATTATTTGAGGTTTAGATTTTTCATTAGTGGAATAAAGAGGTTGAATTAAGATGATCTCTAAATTTCCTAAAAATCTAAAATTTTATTTTAGGTACTCAAAATAGCATGATAAGATGTGAATATTTCTATAGCTAACAGTGCTACAATGAAGGTTCTGTTTGAGATTTATTTGGCAATACTTCCTATTATTCATTGCTTTAATGCTTGGAAAAGACATTAGATATAAGTGTCCTTAGTTTTATAACATAGTGTGATTTCTTATTTTCCCTCTCTACTGAGGACAGTGTCTTGCTTTATTAAACACAATAGCAATCAGTAACAGTTTAATAAATAATTTTTTAAAAATTCTACTTTTCATTTGGGGACTAGTTTATCCTGAAAACAATATTCTGTTCAGGTCATAAGTAAATATTTTACAAACTATAAAATATTTATGGAACTCACAGTGGGAAATGTTGCACCAAAAAATAGTTTTCACAACTTTGGGAAGCTGGTTTCTTTTAGGTTTGATAGTAAGACTTCAGACAGTCCTATAAGTCCTATAAGTCCTATAAGGGTTCATTCAGAATTTATAAATTGATAAACAGTTGTTTTCAAAGGAGAATTCCTTATGCATAACTTCTCAACTAGAGTTCTAAAATTAAGAAAAATAGGCCATTTCTAATCCATTTTAAAGAGTTTAATATTAATTAAACTGGAATATTTTAAAGACATTTTAAAAATTGACAGTACTTGATGGATTTCAGGAGGGAGATTTGAATCCTTAGGGTAGTCTCCATGAGAGAGAAAGATGAACTGAAAGTAGTATAATGTCTCCAAATGAATTTCCATCATCTTTATAGCTATTCAAAAGATAGAAATAGTTTTGTTCCCTTCATTAAAGTACTCATTCAACCAGAAAATATTATTGAAAATCTACTGTGTGCCAAGCACTGTTTGGAATAAGATACTACAGTAGCAAACAAGTAGGCAGAAATTCCTGTTTTATGGAGTTTACATCCCAGTAGAACACAGATACAATTGGAATTAAAATATGTACACTAGGTTAGACGGTGATACATACTGTCAGAAAGTAAAAAAAAAAAAAAAAAAAAAAAAATCAATAAAATATGTAAAAATAAATAAATAAATAAATGGTTAAAAAAAAAAGTAAGCAAAAGATGGAGATCTGGGTAATTATTGTGGTACTAGAGGCCCTGTGCACAGAATTTGTGCAAGGAGGCGTATGTCTGTCAGCCTAGCCTGCACCATCTCCAATCTGGAACCCCTCAATGGATGTCCAACAGCCCATTTAGGCCCAATCTCAGTAGGATTAGGCCTAAACAAGCACTTGGACATACCTCTCACAATCCATGACTGTTGGCTCCCAACTTCTCTCCTGCCTGCCTTCCTGATGGCCCCAACCGCTTCTGCCTACCAGACTGATCACCCCTAACCACTCCCCTGGCAGCCTGATTGATAGCTAACTGCTCAACCTGCCCTCCCAATTGCCCTTATCTTCCCTCCCCTTCCAGCCTGGTAACCCCTAAGTGTCCTCCCCTGCCAGCCTGGTCACCCCTAAATGCCCTCCTCTGCAGGTCTGTACTACTTTATATTATAACTAGAGGCCCAGTGCATGGAATTCATGCTTGGGGGGCAGAGAGTGTCCCTCAGCCCAACCTTCACCCTCTCCAATCTGGGACCCCTCAAGGGATGTCCAACTGTCAGACTAATAGGATCAGGCCTAAACGGTCAGTCAGATATTCCTCTCACAATCCAGAACTGCAGGCTCTCAACTGCTCGCCTGCCTTCCTGATTGCCCCTAACCACTTTTTCCTGCAAGCCAGATCACCCCCTAACAACTTCCCTGCCAGCTTGTTTGCCCCTAACTGCCCTTCCCTGCAGGCCTGGTCTCCCCCAACTTCTCTCTCCTACAGGCCTGGGTCCCTGACTACTGCCCTTCTCTGCAGGCTTGGTTGCCCCCAACTTCCCTCCTCTGGTTCCCTGGTCATTCCTAACTGTCCTCCCATGAAGGTTTGATCATCCCCAAGTGCCCTCCCTTGCAGGCCTGGTCCCTCCCAACTGCCCTCCCCTTCTTGACATCTTGTGGTGGCCATCTTGTGTCCACATGGGTGCAAGATCATTGACCACATGGGGGCAGCCATTTTGTGTGTTAGAGTGACAGTCAATTTGCATATTACTCTTGTATTAGCTAGAATTAGATAGGCTAGAGGCTTGGTACATGGGTATGAGCCAGCTGGTTTGCCCTGAAGGGTGTCCCAGATCAGGGTGGGGGTTTCCTTGGGGTGTGGGGTGGCCTGGATGAGAAGCCTGTGGTGGTTTCAGGCTGGTAACATCCCCTGGCAACCCATGCAGAGGCCCTGGCATCTAGGATTTATTTATTTTCTATATTTGAATGTTTGTAGCCATAAGTGGAGCCAAGCCTCCTGCTCACTCTGTAGCTGCCACCATTTTTGTTGGGATTTATTTATCTTCTATAATTGAAACTTTGTAGCCTGGAGTGGAGGCCTGGGTGGGCCAGAGCAGATGGAAATCTTTCCTTCCTTCATCTCTGGGGGGAACTCAAGCCTCCTGCTGTCTTCAGCTCTGAGGCTGCCTCCATTTTTGTTGGGATTTATTTATCTTCTGTCATTGAAACTTTGTAGCCTTAAGCGCAGGCCAAGGCAGGCCAGATCAGGTGGAAAACTTGACTTACTCCATCTCTGGGGGCAACTCAAACCTCTAGCTCTCTTCTGCTCTGTGGCCGCCATCATTTTTGTTGGGATTTATTTTATCTTCTATCATTGAAACTTTGTAGTATTGAAAGGAGGCCTGGGCCTGCAAGGGCAGGCGGAAAGATTAGCCTCCTCCATTGCCAGGAAAATCCAAGCCTCCCTCCTGCTCTCAGTAGCCACAGCCATCTTGGTTGGGTTTATTTGCTTATTCACTCCTGATTGGCTGGTGGTTATGGGCTGTGGTTTTGGTGGAGGTATGGTCAATTTTCATATTGCTATTTTATTAGATAGGATAATAGGGGAAGCTCTCACTAGTGAAGCAGCTTCACTTATGATATTTGTTGGACATCTCTTAAAAATGACAGAGCACTTATGAAAGGGTGCCAGTTTCAGATAGGATTGCCCTGGGCTTGTTGAACTATTTGCTGTGTTCAAGCTGGTGCTCAGCATAAAAAAGAACAAAATAGGCACATTTAAAAGATCAAACATAGGATAAAAGAAGTCCATTTACATATTTAGTAGTCATCCTGGCCATAGACTTGCAGAATGTATGAGAGTGATATAGGGCAGGTCTGGGGAAAGAAAATATCAGGCTGAGGGAACTGCAAAGGTTTTGTGACTGAGATTTCCTGGAACTGAGGCAGAGTAAGTTGGGGGATAGCAGATCAGGGGAGATGAGGGCAGAGTGTAATAATGGAGGGACAGGACATCAGGATTCTGCCAGGGCATTATAAAGTCAGGCTTTTAATTTGAGTGAATTGGAAAGGGGATAGGGAGAATTGCTTCTGCAGCAGGGAGCTGTCATGATCAGTTTTATTTTGTAAAACAATAATGACAAAAAACAGATATAAAAGAAGAACTAGCACACATCCTTTAATATTTTATTTTACTTGGATTCTTATCATCTCTGGAAATCATATCTTATTTGTGTAATTACATCTGTGGGCTGGTAAAGTTCTTATTCTAGTGCTGAGTAGATGTATGCTTTTGGAAAAGTATTTTGATCTTGATATCACTGGTTTGTTTTTGCTTTGTCCTTTCCTATAAAATTAACCTAATAGGCTAACTGACAAAATATCATAACTTGATGGAAAAAATATTTGAAATATACCCTAAGAACTTTCTTGAATTATTTTGACTTTTAACAATTTTTCATCTAATATTAGGTCTGATTTTATTCTGACAATTAGTATTTTATTCTGAAAAAAAGTTTAACAGTTTCTTCTGATATTAATAAAATAATTGCACTACTTAAAATGGAAAATATTCTCATTGCCTATTGCAGATAGAGATCCTTCTTTTATTATTTCCTTGTGAGCTATAAATGAAATTTATTAATAAACACATAATGTAAGCAGTTATTTGAAGAAAAAATATAACTCACTTAAAATAAGAATGTTATACAGCTTGCATCACTTTTGTATCAAAATATATTAAGCAGAGATCTATTACTGATATATTTTTACATTTTAAGCATCATACACCATGATCTATAAATCTGTGATTACAGAGAAACTCATAAAAGAAAATCTACACAGACTTTAGGATATGATCAATTCTACAAACTTTGCTTGGAAACATGACAGTAGGTTCTTTAACTAGATTACATTTTTTAAAATGATTCTATTATGATGAGTCACATCAGGCAGAAACTCAATCTAGATGTTCACATAGTCAGAAATATAATCTAGATATTAAAAGCATTGCCTGCATCTTGGAATTCTGCATCTTTGGAAAGAGCATATCTTTTTTTTTCTCATCTGAGTATACACTCCAACCTTTCTCAGTTTACTGTTCGGCCACTATTTTTGAGCACATAACTGTTCTATAACTTGTACACAAATAACACCTTCAGAAGACAGCCCTATTCATTGAACAAGTTGTTGAATAAAATTTATAGAAAATAAAAGCTCTCAAGTTCTGATCAACATTTTACTTGGAATCATATTAGTCATATGCCATACTTGCTTAACATTAAAGCTAATATTATTATTTTACAACTAGAGGTCTAGTGCATGAATTCGTGCATAGGTGGGCTCTGGCCAGCCTGGCCCCAATTGGGGTGGGTTAGGGTTGTACCTGATGGGAGGAGGAGATGGTGGAAGGTTGGCCAGCCTGTTTGCCCTGATTGGGGCCAACCCCCAATTTGGTGTGGGGGGAACCATTGGGGGCAGAACCAGCTCCAGGGAAAGACTTCAGGTGGTTGGCCAGCTGGCCCTGGCCCTGATCAGGGTGAGGGGCCAATATGGAATAGATCTGTCTGGGCAGAGAGGCTGGAGGAGGTTTGCCAGTGAGCCCCCCCCCCCCATTAGGATAAGGGGAGTGGTCAGGGACAGGGCCTGCCAGGGGATGGGCTGCAGGATGATTGGGGTGGGAGAAGCTGATTAGGGGTGAGGCAGCTGGGGGGGAGGGGCCACCAGAGTTTAGCAGGCCATTCTCACCTTCAGATCTGGCCAGTTTGCTGGCTAGAGTGGGTATCATAGAGACCTGTCATTCTGGTTGTTACAGTGTTTCAGTTGCTGGCTTTTTATATATATTGATTAGAGCTTCAAGATTTTAACCTGAATGCATTTGTTGGGTCCCTCTTTCATTATTTTTGCCATGTGACATACTAATGAATGTTTTGTTGTAGTCATTCTTAGCCAATTTTTTCTCATGAGACTGAGAAGTCAAAACAGTAATATCTAAGCTACAGTATAATGATAATTTTATACTGATCGGTTGATAGTTTCTTTTGCGTATTTTTTTTTCTTTATCTTGACTGACTGGCTACTAGACTTTACTTGTTTAAGTTGAACTATACTAGATTTTTAAAATTGCTGGATAGAGTATTGTTGGATTCAGTCATTTGCGTTGCATCATTTTGTATACATCCTTCTATTCCCTTCTAGCTTGTATGTTTCTATTGAGAAATCGTGATATTCTGATGGGGGATCCTTTGTAAGTAACTCTGTCTCTCTCTTGCAGCCTTTATGATTCTTTGTCATTAACATTTGCCATTGTAATTATGATGTGTCTCGATGTGGGTTTTTTGTTTTTGTTTTTGTTTTGTTTTGTTTTGTTTGTTTGTTTTTTCGGGATTCATCTTGCTTGGAACTCTGTACTTGTGTGACATTTTTCTTCCCCATATCAGGGAAGTTTTCTGTCATTATTTCTTAAAATAGATTCTCTAATTCTTGTTGCTCTTCTTGTCCTTCTTGCACTCCTATTATACCTATGTTACTTTGTTTCATGTTTTTCCAGAGCTCTCTTAGGCTCTCCTCTTGATTTTTAATTTTTTTTCCTCCAGTTGATGTTCAGATTAGACTTCTTTCTCTATCTTACTTCATTAATTCAGTCCTCTGCTTCTTCTAGTGTACTTTGATAGTGTTTTTGATTGTAGTTATATCACTTTTGTTTTCTTCGTGATTTTTGCATAGGTTGTTGATTTTCTTGTCCATCTAGTTTATGAACTGAATGACCATTATTCTGTATTCTTTTTCTGTCATATTGTACACTTCAGTTTTACTTATTTCTTTTCTTGGTGATTCCTCATTTTCTTTCCTCTGGGGATTGTTTTGTTGTCTCCACATCCTATCACCAGAATGTCCAAACACTGAGTTATAGGGGCTGGAGCTGTGCGCAGAGAAAGCACACAGCTCCAGCCCCTATAACTCAGTGTTTGGAAAGATCTTCAATGTCACCCAAGTATCATTGAAGAGCTTTGACACTGAGACAGTGTGGCTGCTGTGGGTTGGGGGGAGCCAGGCATGCTGAGAATCAGAGTCACCAGTGCTCAATGTAGCCTCATATGCACACATAGAATCAGGAACCCTGCATGCACCACACTGAAAAAAAAAAAAGTCCCCACAGGTTTACACCAAAAATAAGTCTCCTAGCACACACCACTAGTCAATGACCCAGTGTGCATGTGCTGAGAATCAAGTATCAGAGTCTCTGCCAATTGGTGTGGCCTCGTATCATTAATCAGGGTCCCTGTGTGGGCATGCACCAAGAATTGAAGTCATAGGCACTAAGTGTGCATGCACTGAAAATCAGGAATCCAAAGCTCACACAATAAGAAACAGTGTCCCTATGTGTGTGCACCAAGAGTCAAGTCACTGGTTCTCAGTGCTGCCATTCACATGAAGAATAAGGGACCCTGGTCTGCTTGGGGTGGGGGTGGATTGCACAGCCACCCTGTGTCCACAGGAGGCCCACTCCTGCACCCTGGGAAACAGCTCCCTGAGTTTGCATGCCCAGAGTCAAAGTTAAGTTGCATAGCTACCCTGTGTTGGCAGGAAGCCTGCTTGTGTTGAGTGGGTCTGTCAGGTCCTATGCTTCTGCAGCTGCTGGTGGGAAGGGAGATGGGCTCCATGAATTACAGTAATCTGCAGCCAAGATGTCTGGAGTCTTGGTGACTATAGATCTGCAGGTCTTTGTCCTGATTGGTTGTAGGATCCCTGCTTGTGTCTGAGAGCAGGTTGGTGGTAGAGAGGCTAGGATCCTAGTCACAAACAGTCCTGTTTTCCAAAATGGTATGGTCTCTGTGACAGCACTGGCCACCCTGGAGTGTCTGTGGTCTCTTTCTAGTTCTTTATGCTGTAGGATTAAATACTTTATTGCTGATTTTTCTTTTTCTTTTTCTTTTTTGTTTTGTTTTGTTTTGTTTTTTGAGGTAGGCCTGTAGTGCTAAGAGCTTCCCTTTCAGGACTGCTTTTGCTATGACCCAGAAAATTTGGGTTGTAATGTGTTCATTTTCATTTGTTCCCAGGAAGTTTTTTTTTATTTCATTCTTAGTCTTCTTTGTAGTTAATTGATTGTTTAATAGAAAGCTATTTAGCCTCCATGTGTTTGAATGTTGTTGTTTTTTATTGTAGTTGATTTTTAATTTCATTACTGTAGTCTGAGAAGATGTTTGATATGATTTCAATTTTCTTTACCTTGTAGAAACTTGTTTTGGGTCCTATAGAGACTTGTTTTGTGTCCTAACATGTGATCTATCTTTGTGAATGATCCATGTGCACTTAAGAAGAATGTATATTCTACTGCATTGGGATAAAATGTTATATAGATGTCAATTAAATCCATCTGATCCAGTGTGCCCTTTTGAGTCAATGATTACTTATTTTGTCTGGAAGATCTATCCCGTGAAATCAGTGGGATGTTAAACTCCCATACTATGACTGTGTTGTTGATGTCTCCATTAAAGTCATCTAGAAGTTCATTTTGCATATATATATATTTAGGCGCCCCTATATTGGATGCATATATGTTTATTAGGGTTATATCCTCCAGTTGGATCAACCCTTTTAGTACCCTGTTTCCCCGAAAATAAGACAGTGTCTTATATAATTTTTGCTCCCAAAGATGTGCTAGGTCTTATTTTCAGGGGATGTCTTATTTTTCCATGAAGAAGAATACAGTACACATTTATTGTTAAATAAAAATAAAGGAAATTTATTACCTGTATATGGTACAGTAGTACGGTAATTGTCAACACAAACCAGACAAACTGTAAATCCTACAGTATCAAGAATTTACTCATTTATTCTATGACAATCATGTCATCATCTTCTGGAACATCATCATAACAATCCAATTCCTGAATTTCCTGGTAAATTTCTTGTGACTCTATTTCCTTCAGAATCAGTAGACCAAATCTCTCATATTTAGCTTGCGGGGGGGGGCTTATTTTCAGGGGGATGACATATTTCACTCAGAAGGAAACCTGTAAGTAGGTCTTATTTTTGGAGGATATCTTATTTTCAGGGAAACATGGTATTATAGTGACCTTTCTTGTCCCTTGTGATGGCCTTCATTATGAAGTCTATTTTGTATGATGTGGGTATTGCTACTCTAGCTTTTCTTCTTTTCCACTTGCATGGACAATTTTTCCCCCATTCCTTCATTCTCATACTGTGTGTGTCTTTTGTTCTAACGTGGGTCTCTTGTATATAGTTAGGTCATGTTTTTGTATCCATTCATATATCCTATGATTGGATTATTTAATCCATTTATATCTAAGGTTATTATTGATAGGTATTTATTTATTGGCATTTTAATTCTGTATTCTTAGGTTTCTCTCTTCTTCTCATTACAGCAGTCTCATTAGCATTTCTTGTGATGCTGGCTTGGTGGTGATGTGCTCCTTTGGCTTTATTATTGTTATTATTATTATTGGTCTGGGATGCTCTTGATTTGACCATCTATTTTGAATGATAACCTTACTAGATATAGTAATCTTGGTTTCAGATCCTTGCTTTGCATTACCTTGAATACTTCATGCAATTCCCTTTTGGCCTGTAGAGTATCTGATGAGAAATTAGGTGTCAGACTTAGGGGAGCATCTTTGTATGCAATGGTTTTCTTTTCTCTTGCTGCCTTTAAGATTTTTTTCTTTGTCTTTAATTTTTAGCATTTTAATTGTGCTGTGTCTGGGCATGGGCCTGTTTGGGCTCTTCTCTGTGCTTCATGAACTTGTGTGATTTTTTTCCCCTTTCCTAGGATAGGAATTTTTCTGCCGTTATTTCTTCAAACACATTCTCTTTTCCTTTCTCTCTTTCTACTCCTTCTGGCACACCTGCTATTTTAATTTTGTTACATTTCATGTTTTCCAATAGCTTCCTTAAGCTGTCCTTTTCTTTTTTTAATTTTTTTTTTTTGTTTCTCTGATTGAGTGATTATTTTCAACCCTGTCTTCTAATTCTCTGATTCAATCCTCAGCTTCCCCTAATGTGCTGTGTATTCCTTCCATTGTTTTCTTTATTTGTGCTATATCATTCTTTATTTATGACTTTTTTCATAGTTACTATATCTTTTCTAATGCTGTTTAGCATCCTTACCACCATTACTCTGAACTCAGTTTCAGATAAATTTCTTATCTCTGTTTCACTTATCTCTTCTTGTCCTTTCATTTGGGGACTGTTTATTGTATCCTCATTTTGGCTGTCTGTTTGGGGTTTTGACTATGTATTAGATAGATCCTCTACAATCTACATCTCTCAATCACTAGTGCAGGACAATGTCAATCACTGTTTCTAACTAATTATATCAGGCAAATACTCAAAGCCTCCAGACACTGCCTCTTCTTACAGAATGATAGGATTCCAACTTGAATTGTTCCACCCAGTCTTCCTAAGGTGTGGTGAGAGGTTTTTTCAACAGGGTGTGGCAGTTGCTTCTGCCTGGAGGCTAGAAGCAATAATTATTAAAAAATAATTAGCCTCTTAGGTGGTCTCAGGGCAATAGGGTGTGTCAAGTGTCTTCCCCTCAGGAGAGGCATATGTCTGTGTGGGAAAGATGTCCTCCACTGTGTGAGGGAATGCCTAAGCACAGAAACTGGGGGTGTCAGCCTTCTGAGCTCTAACCCCTGAATTCCCAATTCTGGCATCTGGTCACATAGCTCCAGTCTATTCTGCCTTCCCTTGGCTGTAGCACAAGGTGGGGGCTTCACAGAGAATTTTGTATGTTGGCCTTTCACAAGGGTGCCTGAATTTTCAGTTATCACTTCCTAGCAGATAGCAACACTACTGCTTTTCACAGCCAGATGTTATGTGAGTACCCTTCTCAGTTCTGGTATCTCTGCTGGGAGGGCCTAGCTTGGGGATTAATCCCAAGAATTCTCAGTGGCAACCCCTTGCAGCTGAGATGTCTCTTCAGAACTCCAGTTGCTGTCTGTGGGCGCCCTGCACCCTTTTGTACCTCTGCCCCTCTTACCAGTCTCTATTTGGTCTCTACTTTCAGTACTCAGGTATTAGGGTTCTCTCCAGTGAGTCTTCCCTTGATTATTAAGGAAGTGTTTTGTTCCCCCTTCCCCCGTATTTTAATTGTAATTCCAGTCCCTGCCCCCCTCCCCAGGAGCATGTCCATGCAGTATTCACTCACTCTGCTGCCATTTTTGATCTCTTAAGGCATGTGTTTTTTTTAATGTTAGAAATCTGCCCTAGTTGTTTAGGCTCAGTGGATCAGGATCGTATATTTATATTTATATTTATATTTATATTTATATTTATATTTATATTTATATTTATATTTATATTTATATTTATATTTATATTTATATTTATATTTATATTTATATTTATATTTATATTTATATTTATATGTATATTTATATTTATATTTATATTTATATTTATATTTATATTTATATTTATATTTATATTTATATTTTTTATATTTTTATATTTTTTCTATTTATATTTTTTATATTTATATTTATATATTTTTTGATTTTTTACAGAAACGAAGGGAGAGAGATAGAGAGCTAGAAACATCGATGAGAGAGAAACACCAATCAGCTGCCTCCTACACACCCCCTACTGGGGATGTGCCCACAACCAACATATATGCCCCTAACCGGAATTGAACCTGGGACCTTTCAGTCTGCAGACCTATACCACTGAGCCAAACCGGTTTCGGCAGGATCATATTTTTAATTGGGTCCATCTCTTTAGTACTATGAAGTGACCTTATTTGTCTCTTTTATGACTTGTTTGAAGTAAATTCTGTCAGATAGAAGTGTTACCCTAGCTTTTGGTGCTTCTATGTGTGTTTTATTTGCATGGAATATTTTTTTTTCCATTCCTTCACTTTTTTTTCTGTGTGTGTGTGTTTGTTGAAACCCCTTCTCATAAAATGGAATAGTGTACTGTTCCAACAGAAGAAGCCTCTTGCACCAACATTCTACACATGGACACCAAGGATGTTGGCAGAGGGGCACTTTTTCTAATTCACACTCAGGACCCCTATTGGCTATTGGGAGAAGATTCAGGATTTGAACCAGGGTCAGATGCTTCTAGAACTAGCCTAGCTTCCCAAGAATACTGCAGGAACCCAGTGACAAAGGTTCTTATTTTACACAAACAACAGCTCATTATGCTCCTGGCAGTAACTTCTGCACATGGCATAGTCATACTTACATTCACAACCTTGAGCTTGACACCAGGCAATTCCTGATTGTGTCCACCTTGCACAAGCACAGGGTGCTCCTGCTGGCTGTTGCCCTCCCCTGAGGTAAAGCAGATGGCCTCTTGGCCTGTGCTGAATTGCATACAGCAGCACTTGCAGTTGGATGAGTACCGCTTCTTGGGTTTACAAATGAATGTGTGCAAAACTACACCCTTCATCTGCACCTGGGCTTCTGTGGGGGCCAGTTTTGGAGGCAGCTGCTTTGGAGGCCCTAGTAGGTACATCTGATTCAGGGTGGCCACGGTGCAGGTGGCCCAGAGCTGGGGGATCAGGGCTAGGCCATAACTCAGGGACATGTTGAAGCCCCAGAGAAAGCAGAACCATGACATCCTGCCATCTGTAGCAGCCTCCACCAGGACCTACAGACACACTGAATGCAGCTTCTCACCACTTCCCCATCCCTTCACTTTCAATCTGTGTGAATATCTTTTCTGAGGTTGGTATCATCTTGTTTTCTTACCCAGTCAGCTAACTTATCTATTTTTATTAGAATATTAAGTACATTTATATTTAAGGTTATTATTGATAGGTACTTATTTATTTCATTTTTTTCTTTATTTCTATAATTCTCTCTCTAGATTTGTTCTTCTTAAAGCAGTCCATTTAATATGTCTTTCAATGTTGATTGGGTTAGAATGTACTCCTTTAGCCTCATTTTGTTTGGGAAGCTCTTTATTTCACCATTTTTAAATGACATCCTTGCTGGATAGAATAGTCTTGGGTTCAGGTTCTTGTGTTTCATTACTTTGAATATTTCATACCAATCTCTTCTTTACTTTTATGTAGAATACTAGCAAATATTTTTTTTGAGTTCATGATAAAGATACTCCTATCTTCAATTGAGGTTTAACTGACAAATATTTATTTGTTATTTTAAATTTCTTTATTAAGGTATTACATCTGCGTCCTTATCCCTCCATTGCTCCCCCACCGCACACCCTAACCCTAACCCTCACCCCCTTGTTGACTGTGTTAATTAGCTAGGCTTATATGCATATATACAAATCCTTTGCTTGATCACTCCCCTATGTTCCCTCTGCGGTTTGAAAGTCTGATTGATGCTTTATCTCTGGATCTGTTTTTGTTAATCAGTTTATGTTGTTCATTATATTCCACAAATGAGTGAGATCATGTGATATTTATCTTTTTCTTACAAGCTTATTTCACTTAGCATAATGGTCTCCATCCATGCTGTTGAAAATGGTAAGAATTCCTTCTTTTTTTATGCTAGTGTAGTATTTCGTTGTGTAGATGTACCAGTTTTCTAATCCACTCATCTAATGATAGGCACTTAGCTTGTTCCAAATCTTAGCTATGCTAAATTGTGCTTCTATGAACATAGGGTGTATATATCCTTTATGACTGGTGTTTTTAGATTCTTGGGATATATTCCTAGAACTGGGATCACTGGGCTAAATGGGAGTTCCATTTTGTTTTTTGAGGAAACTCCATACTATTCTCCAAAGTGGCTTCACCAATCTGAATTCCCACCAGCAGGCATTAAGGTTTCCTTTTTTATTGCATCCTTGTTTGCCCTTGTCATTTGTTGATCTGTTGATTATAGTCATTCTGAAGGTGTGAGATGACACCACCTTGTTGTTTTGATTTGTATCTCTCAGATAATTAGTGACTTTGAGCATGATTTCATATGTCTCTTAGCCTTCCTTATGTCTTCTTTGAAAAAGAATCTATTTAGATACAGTTCCCATTTTTGACTGGGTTGTTTTTCTTCCTTTTGTTAGGTTGTATGAGTTCCCTCTAAATATTGAAGATTAAACCCTTATTGGTGATAACATTGGCAAATGTATTCCCCCATGCAGGGAGCTATTTTGTTGTTTTATTTATGGTTTCTTTTGCTGAGCAAAAGTTTTTATTTTGCTGTAGTCACATTTGTTTATTTTCTCTTTAGTTTCTATTGCCCTAGGAGCAGTATCAGTGAAGAAATTGCTTCAGCATGTGTCTGAGATTTCACTGCCTCTGGATTCTTCTAGTATTTTTATGGTTTCCCATCTTATGTTTAAGTTCTTGATTCATTTTGAGTTTATTTTAGTGTATGGTGTAAGTTAGTGGTCTAGTGTCATTTTTTTTGCATGTATCTTTATAATTTTCCCAACACCATTTATTGAGGAGACTGTCTTAACTGCATTGTATGTTAATGCTCCTTTGTAAAATATTGAGCATAGTGGTTTGGATCTATTTCTGGATTCTCTATTCAATTTCATTGATTTATATTTCTGTTCTTTTGCCAGTATCAAGCTGTTTTGAGAACAGTGGCTTTGTAATACAGCTTGATATCTGTTATTGAGATCCCACTTACATAGTTCTTCTTGCTTAGGATTGCTGTGGCTATTCAGGGTCTTTTTTTATTCCAGATGAGTTTTTGGAAAGTTTGTCCTAGATCTGTGAAATATGCCATTGGTATTTTAATGAGGAGTGCATTGAATATATAGAATGCTTTGGGTAGTATGGACATTTTTTAATGATGTTGTTTCTACCAATTCATGAGCACAGTATGCTTTTACATCTGTTTATATCTTTCTCTATCTCTTTTTTTCAGTGTCCTGTAGTTTTGTGGGTATAGGTCTTTTACCTCCTTAATTAAGTTTATTCCTATGGTTCTTACCTTTTTTGGTGTGATGGTAAATTGGATTGCTTATTTAGTTTTTATCTCTAAGTTCACTATTGGTGTATAAAAATGCCATAGATTTCTTGGTGTGAATTTTATATCCTGCTACATTGCCAAATTCATTTATTAAGTCTAATAGTTTTTTGATGGAGTCTTTAGGGTTTTCTATATACAGTATCATGTCATCTGCGAATAAGGACTGGTTTTATTTCTTCTTTTCCAATGTATATGCCTTTTATTTTTTCTTCTTGTCTAATCAAAATGACTAGTACTTCCAATACTATCTCAATCAAGAGTGGTGAGAGTGAGCATCCTTGTCTTGTTCCTGATCTTAGGGGAAATGGTTTTGTTTTTGCCCATTAAATATGATGTTGACTGAGGGTTTGACATATATTGCTTTTATTAGGTTGAGGTATGAGCCTTCTATTCCAACCTTGCTGAGAGTTTTTATCAAAAAGGGGTGTTGGATTTTGTCAGATGATTTTCTGCATCAATTGATATGATTATGAGATTTTTATCTCTCAAAGTGTATATGTGATGTATTACACTTATTGATTTGCAGATATACCATCCTTGCATCCCTAGGATATCCTACTTGGTCATGGTTTATGATCTTTCTGATGTGCTGCTGCATCCAATTTGCTAGAATTTTGCTGAGGATTTTGGCATCTATGTCCATGAGGGATATTGGCCTGTAACTCTCTTTCATTGTGTTACCTTTATCTGGTTTTGGGATTAGGGTTATGCTGGCTTCATACAATGAGCTTGGAAGTATGTCTTCCTCTTTAATTTTTTTGGAATAGTCTGAGGAGGATAGGTTTTATTTTTTCCTTAAATGTTTGGTAAAACTCCCCTGTGAAAATGTCTGGCAGAAGACTAGCAGTTAACCAATGCTAGCATGGCCAGAAACATGTTTGAGGGAGAAGCTTCTCCTTCCTGCTTTTCTGCTGTCTGCTGGGCCTCAGTTGTTAACTTCTTCAGCTGATCCCATGTTGGCACCTCGGTCTTTTGCTTAACCTTCGTCATCTTCCTTAATTGCTTTGCTGTCATCAGGGCAACTCTCAGTACTCTGAATGATGGAACAAGGAGCTTCTCTGAGTCCATTGTGATGACATGCACTCTGGCACCCAAATTGGCCCTGCTGCTTCTTCTGGAAAGATATAAACAGAAGGTCTTCCCCACATCATTACTGGATCTTGTCCAAACCATTGTCCAGTTTGTGCATCTTTCCAATGGACTAACCCCACAAAGGCTATTGTACAGGAGGCCTGATGCCTTTCAGCTGCTGTATGACCCTCTGCATCGCAATTCAAAAAATTTAAAGTAAAAAACATGAATGAGTTTGTTTTGAGGTGACACATAACATCCATCTCCCCCTTTTTGTTTTAGTAATTTAATTTTAAGACAATGATTTTCTCTTCTTAGAGCCAAAATCTTTATAACATTTAAAGCATATTTATTATTTTTTATTTGATAAGGCTTTCCATGCAATTTTAAGTATATTAGACCTGTTAAATTTTAAATGATTTCCTTTAAGAAGAGTGAATAAATTTCTTTTTTTTTCTTTAAATCAATCTTTATTGTTCATATTATTATAAAGGTTCCTCATTACTTCCCCGCTCCACCAGGTTCACACCCCACCCTCTGCCCCCTCTCACCCCCCACTATCTTCATCCATAGGTGCACAGTTTTGTTACGAAGCAAGTCCCCAAGAGATGAACCACCAGAGCCAATTTGATTAAGCATGCAAGAATTTATTACAGATTCGAATCCGGGCTCAAACCTTGGCTGATGCAGCAGCAGGCAAACACCCAGGTGAGAGCCCCAATGGAGGGGCAGTCCCTCCTCTTATACCGCTTTTTCCCATCCCATCCCACTGTTGGTCTGTCATTCTCTGATTGGCCCCTCAGGACAAAGAACTGGCCGTCTTTAGCTGTTCCTTAGGTGATTTACACAACCTGGCCTGTTTTGCTTCAAACAGAATGTCTGTTCTGACTCCCAACAGGAGTGCAGGATGCTGCGATTTTTTATGACCCCAATTTCCCAGCCCGATCCGTAGGGAGGTCTGCATGTCCCACCCCGAAGGAACTCCTGGCACTGAGTTACGACTGATTTTATTTTTTTAAATTTTTTCCCCATGGCCTGGTCTGTCTCCAGAGTCCTTATCTCTTGGGCAGACGGGGTCTACTGTCACAAGTTTATGTTCAGTCTCTTCCCCCCTCCATGAGAACAGTCAGTCCACTCCCCTCCCATATCGCTGACTCTACTACAATGAGCAGCTATTATTGTTCATCAGGTTTTTCAATATCCTTTGTTGTTGTTTTAATTAATAAACTTTTACACTTCTAAGAATAAATTTTAAAATCTAATAATTTTAGACCTTGTTTTTTTTTTTCTGCCCTGGGAATTGAGAAGCAAACTTGTTTACATGTAAACTTGAATGGCTATACCTTTTGATAGCCTAAGGAGGCTATCAAAAGGTGTAGCCATTCAAGTGTAAATGGACACATTTTTTAAAGATAGCTGCTGTTTGGAATTGGATTACCTGTTCTGGGTGGGAAGGGCTTGTCTTTCCCTTTCTCCATTAAAATTAAGGTGTTAGCTTTAAAACCTCTTTTTGGCAAGAGACCTTAAACTTTCAGATCTTTAAATTTTTCAGATAGTAAATCAGTTACTTAGCATTTTCTCAAATCAATAATACCTCCACATGCCCAAGGATACACTTCACACAAAATACATTTCCAAATAGATCAACCAACCTCATCCAGACCCCACACAAGACACTCACAAATCAACACCCCAGCGCTATACTAACTCAACACATCCAGATCTAAGCCTTCATCACTTGATTCAGCAGACCCTCAAGTTCCCCCAAAAGTTTCCAGCCATGTCTGAGAGGCAGCCTTGGGGCGGGGGCAGTCAAGGAGCAAGCTGTTCCAGGTCTGGCCGCTCTGGGCCTGGCCTCTGTTGCTCTGGTCTGTTCCACAACCAGCTGCTCTGGGTCTGGCCACTGCCATTCCCGGCCTGGCTGCTGCTGCTCCAGGCCTGGCTGCACCCGACCCGGCTGCTCTGGGCTCGGCTGCTCTGGGCCCGGCCGCTCTGGGCCTGGCAGCTCCCGACCTGGCTGCTTCGGGCTTGGTTGCTGCTGCAATGGGCTTGGCTTCTCCCAACCCGGCTGCTCTGGGCCCGGTCACTCTGGGCCCAGCTACTCCGGGCCTGGCCACTCCCGACCTGGCTGCTCCAGGCTTGGTTGCTACTGCTTTGGGCCTTGCTGCTCTGGACCCGGCTACTCTGGACCCAGCTGCTCTGGACCCGGCCGCTCTGGGCCTGGCCACTCCCAGCCTGGCTGCTGCTGTTCCAGGCCTGGCTGCTCCTGCCCCATCTGCTCTGGGCCCAGCCTCTCTGGGCATGGCCGCTCCGAGCCTGGCAGCTTCCTGTCTGAATGCTCCCAGCCTGGCAGCTGCTGCTCCGGGCCTGGCTGCTCCCGACCCGGCTGCTCTGGGCTCGGCTGCTCTGGGCCCGGCCGCTCCAGGCCTAGCAGCTCCCGACCTGGCTGCTTCAGGCTTGGTTGCTGCTGCTCTGGGCCTGGCTGCTCTGGACCCAGCTGCTCTGGACCCGGCCGCTCTGGGCCTGGCAGCTGCTGTTCCGGGCCTGGCTGCTCCCGACCTGGCTGCTCTGGGCATGGCTCCTCCAGGCCCAGTTGCTCCGGGCCTGACGGCTCCCGACCTGGCTGCTGCTGCTCTGGGCCTGGCTGCTCCTGACCCGGCTGCTCTGGGCCCGGCTGCTCCGGGCCTGGCCACTCCCAGCCTGGGTGCTCCTGGACTGGCAACCCTGGGCTTGGCCGCCTCCGCCTCAAGCCTGGCTGCCACTGCCCCAGGTCTGGCTGCTCCAGGCGTGCCTGTTGCTACTCTGGTTCTGTCTGCTGCTGCTCTGGGGCCTGGTTGTTGCTGCTCCGGGCCCGGCGCCCACTGCCTTGTGCCTGGCCACTCTAGGCCTGGCTGCCGCCATTCCAACATTCTGTCATTAAAAAAAAAAAAAAAAAAAAAAAAAATTTATGTTGCAATGTTGGCTGCTGAGTTGAGTTCTGACTTAGTCTTTGATTTTTCAAGATCTTCTTTGTATTCTTTCTTAAGTAATTTTACTATCTTTTGCTATCACTTGATTTCTTCACATTGAAAACTTCTTTGGTTTCTTCCTCCTTGTCCTGGAAGCTCAGCAGATTGGCCTGAGGCACCCTTTTGTTCTCCGTGGGCTCCTAAGCGGCTTTAGCCTGTTGCCGGGATCAGCGCCACCCAGGAAGCAGCCCCCGTCCTCGGCTCCATGGCCCATGCTCAGCGGTCGAAGGCCCAGGGCACCCCCCCATCCTGGGGGCCCTGTCATCTGTCTCCCTGCTGGCGTCCGGCTGGCTGGTGTCCAGCAGGGGCTCCTCCTCCTAGTCGTGTTCCTCCCAGTCTGGAGCTTTTTTTCTCTTTCCCGCTAGGGGCATCTAGCATCAGAGTCAACAGACTGTCCTCTGTGCGCAATGTGCACAACTCCGGGGGCTCTGCTTTTCACCACTCCCCTAAGACTCCATCTCACAGCCCCGTCTCCCTCTGCTTGAGCCTGGGTCCTCAGGGATTGGCCTAGAACTGGGGTTCACAGCAGTCGGGTCTGGGGCTCAGCACCGCCAGAGGTTTTGTTTCCTCCCGCCAGGGCAATCCAGCATTAGAGTCAACATTCCATCCTCTGAGCACAATGTGCGCAACTCTGGAGGCTCTGCTTTTTCTGATCCCCTCGGATTCCACCTCACAGCCCTGTCTCCCCCTGCCCGAGCCTGGGTCCCCAGGGTCTGGCCCAGAACTGGGGCTCAGCACTGCTGGTTCTGGGGTTCAGCCCAGTCCAGGGTTTTTATTTCCTTCCTGCTAGGGAACGCCAGGCAGGCACCCAGCCTTCTCCTCCTCTCCGGCAGCGTCCTCTCCGCATGTGCGCATGTGTGTGCGCAGCATGTCTCCATACCTTAGGCTTTTTCAGTTCCTCTGATTTTCCTTCTGGTTCTCTTTCCTTCTTGTTGTAGAATTTTCAGTCAGTCGACTACCTGTAGCTCTGGGCAATGTCCACTCTACATTTTAGTTGTATTCCATTGAAATTGTTGTGTGCTGCTGTGGTTAGGTGTCTACCTGAGCAGCCATCTTGGATCCTCCTCCAGAGTCAGTTTTGAATAAATTTCTTGTATTACTCTGGGCCCTTGGAGCTTTGCAAGAATCATCTCTGTTAAGACCTTGAAATTTTAACATGGAAAAAAATCAAACAAATATCTTCATATGATTTAAATATTATAATACTTTTAATAATACTTACTATAATTATCTTAAGATATCAATTAAATTTAAAAGTAGTTTTTGCATAGAAAAATTTTGGTTGGGATCACAGAATTAATCCTCTATTTTAATTAGACCAATAATAAGAAACTTATTTTGAATTTCTAATTATTAGAGAAATCAACATTTTATTTTCTCAAAAATAAGTTTTATACTTTTGGCATTTAATTACCACAACTATATAATTTCTCCCAATTTAATTTGCACTTTGAACTTTTAAAGCTGGCAAGTCAAATATATTTAGAATTTCCTAGATTAATAATACTCCACATTTTTAAGAAAAATATAAGACATAATCAATTAATAGATTCAATTCAGTGCTCTTTTTTTCTCCCCTAATTCTCTTTTCTCAGGTGGTCACTTATATTGGGGTTATAGGTGTTATGAGTACATTCGTGTTTTCTTCCCTTTCCCTTTGTGTCATGTCTTGTCGAGGTGAACTTTATTCTGTCCATCTAATGTGTTAGAGAGAGAGCCACATAACAAGACACCTGGAGAGGAAACTCCACCCACGAATGGGTTGATAACATCTCAGATCCAACTACATAGGCAGGAAGTAGGCAGCAGTGAGCAAGAGAGCCTGAGTGAGTGAAGGAGCAAAAGAGAAGTGTGTAGTCGTATGTGTTGTGTGTGTGTGTGTGTGTGTGTGTGTGTGTGTGTGTGTGTGTGTAAGTGTTTGTAACAGTTAAAACCTGCAGGACTTCGGGGGCAGGCTGACTGGGCTAGCCTAACTAGGCAGCCTCTGCTACCATTGTAAGCAGTCCTGAAGAGGCTGGCTTTTCCTCATAGGCCTCTCTTTTCTGAAGGGGAGAGCTGCTGTAACTGGGATCCAAGCCTCACCTCCACTCAGGGTGCCTTCAGATAACACCTGGGACACTACAGCCACTCCTGCTACCTCACTGGGTGCAGGATCCTGTGAGTTCCAAAGTGTGTTCCCCTCTGATCAGCCCAACACTTTAGCCTGCAACTATGCAAGCAGAAGATCCGTGAGCAGCCTGCTTCTGTCCAAGGAGCAGCAGTCCTACTAGCAGCCCATCCCAGGCTGAAGAGCAGCAGCCTGACGTAACCTGCTTCTCTCCACGGAGCATCAGCTCAACAGCTGTGTAAGCAGCCTGCTCCCAGGTCCAAGAAACAGCAAATAAGCGAGCAGCCTGCCCCATCTGAGGATCAGCAGCCACATGAGCACCCCACCAAAGACTGAGGAGTGGTATCCCCGCACAGCTCGCCCCCATCCAAGGAGCAGCAGATGTGTGCAGCCTGCACTATGCACCTATCCAAGGAGCAGCAGTGCAGGAGAAATGTGCCCCCATCAGATGACCAGCATGTGTGTGAGCAGCCCACCATCATCCAAAGAGCAGCAGCCCAATGAGCAATCTTTCCCCATCTGAGGAGCAGCAGCTGTGTGATGAGTCCACTCCTGTACAAGGAGCAGCAGCTGTATGAGCAGCTCAACCCTGTCCAACGAGCAGCAGTTCTGTAAGCAGCCTTATCCCATTCAAGGAGTAGCAGCTCCCAAGCAGCCGACCGTGGTCCTAGGAGCAGCAGGCACACGAGCAGAGCAACCATTTCTGAGGAGTGGCAACCAACACGAAGCCTGCATCAGTCCAAGGAGTAGTAGCTACATGCAGCCTGTACCCATACTATGAGCAGCATCTGGGCACCACCCTCATCCAAGGAGCAGAAGCAACATGTGCAGCTCACTCTTGACTGAGGAGCAGCAGCTGTACAAACAGCCCATCCCCCATCATAGGAGCAACAGCTGTGTGAGCAGCCACCCCTCAACAGCCAGAGGACCCATCAGGACTCTGAACAGCACCCAATAGAGGAGGCACTGCCAATTGAGGGGCAATTGTTGTCAGGACTGCCCAAAGAGAAACCGAAGCCCAATGAGTCACTGCCACCCAATGAGCAGCCCCTGCATGACTTGACATTGAGATCCATTGGTGAGACCAAAAATGGGTAGACAAAGAAATCCCGAAAACAATATTTGCCAGAAAAGTTGCTAAGTGAAATAGAAACATACAATATGTCAAAAAAATTCATAATAAAGGTCATACAGTTCATAAACCAGATGGAGGAAAAATTCAACAACTTATATCATAATCAAGAAGAAATGATGAGTGATAGAGCTGCAATAAAAAAAAAAAAACATGGAAAGTTTCAACAGTAGACTAGGAGAAGCAGAGGACTCAAGTAGTGAATTAGAAGACAGGGAAGCAAAACATATGCAAACTGAATTGCAATTGGGGAAAAATATTAAAAGACAGGAGGAGAGCTTAAGGGATGTATGGGACAACATGAAATAAGCAACATATGAATAATAGTGGTGCAGAACATCCAGAAGAGGAACAGGTTTAAAAAACCTATATGAAGAAATAATGTCAGAAAACTTACCTGATGTGGGGAAGAAAAAAGTTACATAAGCATAAATAGTCCCAAACCAGATAAAACCAAAAAGACCCACACTAAGACATATCATAATTATGATGGCAAATATTCAGAACAAAGAGAGAATCTTAAAGAGAGAGACAGAGAGTTACTTACAAGGGATCTCCCATTAGATTATCAAATGATTTTTCAACAAAAACACATCAGGCCAAGAAAGGAATGGAAGGAATGTTGCAAAGCAAGGGACTGAATCCAAGGCTATCATTCAAAATTGAAGGATAAATAAAGAGCTTCACAGAAAAAAATAAAAAGGCTAAAGGAGTTTATCACTACCAAGAAAGCAATGCAACAAAAGCTATAGGGCCTGGTTTAAAAAGAAAAAAGAAAAAGGTAAGAAGGAACACAGGCACAAAAAATAAAAATAAAAAAGAAAAAGAAAAATGGCTACAACCAAGTACCTTTCAATAACTTTAAACTTAAATAGACTCAATACTCCAAATAAAAGACATCCAATGGCTGAATGGATAAAAAACATGACTCATATATATGCATCTACAAGAGACCCAACTCAGAACAAGAAAATGAAGGGATAGAAAAATATATTTCAGACAAATGGAAATTAAAAAAAGCAGGGGTAACAATACTTATATCAGACAAAATAGACCTCAGAGTGATGGCCATAACAAGAGATAAGAAAGGCCACTTTATGTAGGAAGTGGTTATAGGTTTAAGCCTCGGACTTACCTGCTGGCAAAGTCACAAACAAGTCCCAGATTGGAGGGCACAGTCCTCTAAGCATAATTAAGCTTGATCTTGTAACTGCTCCCTAGATCTTTCCTGGATAGCTAGTGGGCTGTGGGAGGGGCAGCAAGTGCTGACAAAACAAGTGAAACTTAATACAACATTGTAGATTACCTTGTTTGTCCCTGACATAAATAAAGCATCAGCTTTGCAGTCTGGATTTGTTCTGTGGCCTCAGCCAGGCACAGAAGATCCACCTAGATCCAGCTTATTCTCTTGTCTGTCTTTTTTCTCCATCCTTCACTGCCCTCCCTCTGGCTCACCAAAACCCTTGACTGTGCTGTCGCCCAACATGGGGCTGAGTTCGGCACCTAATGTGGACCTGAATGTGAGCTTATATACAGAAAATAAGGTTAAAAATTAGATAAAATTTCAGAAATCAGTTTGGCTCAGTGAATAGAGCATTGCCCTGCAGACAGAAAGGTCCCAGTTTCTATTCTGGTCAACGGCATGTACCTTGGTTGTGGGCACATCCCCAGTAGCAAGTGTGCAGGAGGCAGCTGATCAATGTTTTTCTCCCATCTATGTTTCTAACTCTCTAACCCTCTTACTTTCTCTCTGTAAAAAATCAATAAAATATATTTTTTAAAATAATTGGATGAATATGGGGAGGACCTCAGTTTAGTATAGAAGTAGAAAGGGGATGAGTAGATAAAAAGAAAGAGAACAAGAAGAAAATAAAAATCTCTATAATAAAGGACCAGGATGTAACACCATTACAACCAAAGTTCAACCAGACCAGAAGTGAGTGCTGGGCTGCTGCTGACGGCTTCTGCTGTAGGCTCAATGCCCCAGTACTGACTTCTGAGAGGGCTTTGAATCAGGGCCAGAGAGAGGCCTAAAGATAAAAGCAGGGACTGATCCCTTGACTCTATGGCAGCTGTTGACTAGCACTTGCCTCTCTTTTTCTCTCCCAGTCTGGCCAGCAGCTGCAACTCCATTTCTCCCCAGGAATCCACCAGGGCTGTTGATCAGCCCCTCCTTTCTGGTCAGGCCCCATTTATAGGCCCAGAGACACTGATTGACATAGAAACTGACCAATCAGAACCAAATCTTGGGACTTAGAGGTGTTTCTGTACAGTGAATCCCGAGGCCTTGACCTTCGGAAATCTACAGAAACTGATCACCAGTGACAGCCTGGACCCTTGTTGCCATAATATCCTGCAAGATGGGGGACTGCAGGTGGTGGAGAAGCAGAACCTGAGCAAAGATGAGCTGATAGCCGAGCTTCAGGACTGTTAAGGCTTTATTGACCACTTGGCCACCAAGGTGACCGTGATGTCTCAATGCAGCAGAGAAGCTCCAGGTGGTGGGCAGGGCCAGCACCGGCATGGACACCATGGATCTGGAGGCTGCCACAAGGAAGGGCATCATGGTCATGAACACTTCCAATTGGAACATTCTTAGTGCTGCGAAGCTCACCTGTGGGATGATCATATGTCTGGCCAGGCAGATACCCCAGGTAATGGCTTTGATAAAGGATTGCAAATGGGACCAAAAGAAGTTCGTGGAAACCGAGTTGAATGGAAAAATCCTTGATCTTACCTTACTCTAGGGGTCCTCTGCCCTTCCTGGATCCAAATTGTCTCACCAGTTGTGTCCTTCACCAATTCAGGGTAGATGTTATTTGTTTTAGCTGCTCATTCTATCTGCTACAGGATAAGGCTTGGGACATGTCTATCTATCTGTGGCCTTTTCTTCATCCCCTGACAAATATTTATTAGTTTCATTAAACATGAAGATTCTATATTTGTACATAGTACTTTTTAGGCTTTAAAAAATGAAACCAAGCCATTTGTGACAATATGGATATTGAAGTGTCAGCAAGTACTCTTAAATATTATTTATGTCTTTCATTTATAGAATAAAAATATACAATACCTATAGTTATTCAATAATTTATTTCTAAGGAAGCTTCTCTTCCACACTCAAGACACTATTAAAAAATTAGAAAATTTTGAAGTCAAAAGTAAAAAGTTGAAAGCTGGTTGTTTAATTAAAAATAGTTAGTTGTTATAGAATAGGAAAAGCCTAAAACAGTTCAGGCCCTAAGTCTCTCTGCAAATTAGAGTAAATAACTCCTATTCCATCATAACTTATACACCTAAAGTGCTCATATTAATTGTATTCCCAACAATAAATAAATAAATAAATAAATAAATAAATAAATAAATAAATAAAATAGGTTAAGAATTATGTAAGATATCTAAGCACTGTCATGACCCCCCCCCCCCCAGCCTAATGCCATGAAGAGCAACAGTTTGCACTCAGAGATACTGGGGGTGTTGTTCTCTAGTTGGATCCTTCTAACTCAGGAGTAGCATTAACCATCAAATGTCAGGGAGCTTCCACATGGTACTGCATGAATTAGTGCATCAAATAGAAAGCTATTTTGAAAGGTGTTTGCATTATCCTTCTTCCAAATACTGTGTCAGTCCCTGTAAGTTGGTCTAGTTCATCAGCCTTCTTTCGTTCTATTCAAAGAAAACCTAGAGATAGGGAGAAGATGACTGCTGACAGAAAGGCAGACTGCAAGATACTGTGTTAATGAGAGAACAAAGGGAGAGTGTGTGCTTGCAAAGAAGTGTTTGTTAGTGATTTGAGGGACAGCTATACTCCAAGAGACTGTGGGGGACAGCTGGATGGGGTTCCCCTGTCTGGGAAGCCCCCACTGCTGCTGGGTTCCCTCTCGGAGCAACCAGCTCTGACAGGAAGACCGTGCCATCTTGAAGGGGAAAGTGGATGTTATCAGAAGTCTGAAAATGTATAACTACAGCACCCAGTCAACAGCTGTGAACCTGAGAACACTGGTTCCCAAGTGGCCTGAGCATGTGGATTCAGAGGAGCGCTTCACACCCTCATGAAAGGTCAGATTTTTCTTGGAATAAGGTGAGGTCTGTGGTTTGGGAGCAGCAGGAGCAGGAGGACCTGGGGAAGTCTACAACTAGAAAAATCATGGGCCCTAGGCATTTGTCTTTGGCATTTATTGGTATTAATGGCTGTTATTTCCATATAAAGTTTTTCCCCTCTTCTTTTTTATTTTCCTTTGTTTCTCTCTGACTTTTTTTTTCTTTTCCCAATTTCATTTTTGCACTCTTCCCCCCCCCCCTTTCTTTCTTATCCTCTAATTTTCTTTTCTCTGGTGGTCACCTTTATTTGGGGTTATTAATATTTGAATATAGATGTGCTCAGTGCCTTGTGTATTGTGCCTTGGTGTGTTGTATTTTGTGCCTGTAAATCAATACAGGAGAGAGAGAACTACATAATCAGACACCAGAAAAAGATAGATCATGGGGAGACAAAGAGATAGCCCTCATATGAAGAAAAAGCAGACATCAGTAGAAAAGAAAGTAAATGAAATGGAGGCAATCAACCTGTCAGAGAAAGAATTCAGAGAAATGGTCATAAGGTGGGTGAAAAGAATGGAAGATAAATTTAACAATATCTCTAAGAACCAAAAGGAAATGAAGAAGAATCAAGAAGAAATGAAAAATGACACTGCTACTATAATGAACTCAATAGAAAATACCCACAGTAGACTAGAAAAAGCAGAGGGCCACATCATTGCATTAGAAAACAAAGTAGTAAAAAATACCCAAGTAGTTCAGCTTCTAGAAAAAAATAAAATAAAAAGCAGGAGGAGAGCCTAAGGAAAGTTTGGGACAACACAAAACAAAACAACATCCACATAAGCGGTACCAAAGGAGATGAAACTGAGCAAGGAATATAAAACTGGTTTGAATAAATAATGACAGAAAAGTTCCCTGATATAGTGAAGAAAAACCCCCCACACAAATCCAAGAAGCTCACAGAGTTCCCAAAAAAATGAACCCCAAAAGACCGATGCCAAGATATATTATAATTAAATTGTTAAACACCAACAATAAAGTAAGAATCATAAAATCAGTCAGAAAGAGACAGAAAGTTGCCTACAAAGGATCCCCCATCAGACTAGCAACTGATTTCTCAACAGAAACACATCAGGCCAGAAGGCAATGGAATGAAATATGCAAAGTCAAGCAAAGGAAAGGTCTGAATCCAAGAATACTGTACCTAGCATGGCTATCAATCAAAATTGAAGGTGAAATCAGGAACTTCATAGACAAAAAAGGACTAAGGGAGTTCATTACCAACAAATCAGCAATGCAAGAAATGCTAAAGGGTCTGTTATAAAAGGAAAGAATAGAAAGAAAAGAGGGCACACAGGAGTAAAGAATAAAAATGATGACAAATAAGTACCTATAGACAATAACTTTAAATGTAAATGGATTAAAAGCCCCAATCAAAAAATGTAGGTTAACTGAGTGGATAAGAAAACATGACCCATATATTTACTGTCTAGAGGAAACACACCTCAGGAAAAAAAGGATGCACACAGACTGATGGTAAAGGGATGGAAAATGTCTTTCAGGCAAATGGAATTGAAAAAAAAACTGGTGTAGCAATAATTATATCTGACAAATTAGATCTCAAAGTGAAGGATATAATAAGAGATAAGGAAGGCCACTTCATAATACTAAAGGGAGCAATTCAACAAGAAGAAATAACTCTGGTAAATATATACACACAGAATTCAGGAGTACCCAAATACAAAAAAAAAAACAAACAAACAAAAAAAAAAAAACACCTCCTGGAGGATATCAACGTATCAAGGGAGAGAAGGGAGAGATTGTCAGCAATACAATAATAGTAGGGGACTTTGTTACCTCACTATTACCATTGGATTTGAATAAATAATGTTACCCCACTATTACCATTGGATTTGAATAAATAATAAACTAAAATCAGGAAAGAAACATCAATCCTAAATGACTCACTAGACCAAAAAGAAGTAATTGATATCTTCAGAGTATTTCACCCCAAAGCCACAGAATATACATTTTCTCAAGTGCATATGGGATACTTTCAAAGATATACCATATATTGGGTCACAGGCAAAGGCTCTTCAAATTAAAGAAGATAGAAATCATATCAAGTATCTTCTCAGATCACAATGGCATAAAACTGAAAATCAACTACAATAATAGCAGTCTAAAAAATCAAACACATGGAGAATAAATAGAATGCTATTAATCAATTATTGGATTACCAGAGGGACCAAAGAAGAAATAAAAATGGACATAGCAACAAACAACAATTAAAACACAACAATCCAAAAATCTATGAGACTCAACGAAAGCAGTCTTGAGAGGGAAGTTCATAGCTCTACCAGCCTAGTTCAAATAACAAGAAACAATGGTAATAAGTTACCTAAGCTTACAACTAAAGTGTTAGAAAGCGAGCAACAAGAAAAGCCCAGTGTAAGCAGAAGAAAGGAAATAATAAAGTTCGGAGTAGAGATAAATGACATAAATACAATATATATATATATATATATATGTGTGTGTGTGTGTGTGTGTGTGTGTGTGTGTATATATATATATATATATATATATATATATATATATATATGATCAATAAAACCAAGAGCTCATTCCCTGAAAGGATAAACAAGATTCATGAACCTCTAGCCAGGCTCACCAACAAGCAAAGAGAGGACCCTAATAAACAAAATCAGAAATGAAAGAGGAGAAATAACAACAGACCCCCAGAGAAATACAAAGTGTTGTTTAAAAATACTATTAACAACTCTATTCCAACAAACTGGACTACCTGGAGGACATGGACATATTAATAGAAAAATACAACCTTCCAAAACTCAATCAGGAAGATTCTAAACATCTCAATAAGCTAATAAATATGGAATAAATTAAAGCAGTCATCTAAAAGCTTCCAGCAAACAAAAGCCCCAGGCCAGATGGCTTCAAAGGGGAGTTTTACCAAACATACAAGGAAGTACTAAAACCTCTCCTCCTCAGACTCTTCCAAAAAATCCAAGATTATTCTATGAAGCCAGAATCACCCTAATCACCTGAATACACAGATAAAGGCAACACAATGAAAGAGAATTACAGGCCAATATGCCTCATGAACAAAGATGCCAAATACCTGAACAAAATTCTAGCAAATCGCATCCAACAGTACATCAGAAAGATCACACACCATGACCAGGGATGCAAGGATGGTACAATATCTGCAAATCAGTAAATGTGATATATCATATAAATTAATTAAGAGATAAAAATCACATAGTGATATCAATTGATGCAGAAAAAGTATTTTTTAAAAATATATTTTATTGATTTTTTTACAGAGAAGAAGGGAGAGAGATAGAGAGCTAGAAACGTCGATGAGAGAGAAACATCGACCAGCTGCCTCTTGCACCCCCCCCCACCAGGGATGTGCCCGCAACCAATGTACATGCCCTTGACCAGAATCGAACCTGGGACCTTTCAGTCTGCAGACCGACACTCTACCACTCAGCCAAACCAGTTTTGGCCAGAAAAAGTATTTGACAAAATCCAACACCTTTTCTTAATAAAAACTCTCAGCAAGGTGGAAATAGAAGGATCGTACCTCAACACAATAAAGGCCATATATGATAAACCCACAGCCAACATCATACTCAATGGGCAAAAGCTAAAACTATTTTCCCTAAGAACAGGAATAAGATAGGGATTCCCATCCTCATCACTCATGTTCTGCATTGTACTGGAAGTATTAGCCATTGCAATTAGACAAGACAAAGAAGAAGAAATAAAATGCATCCAAATTGGAAAGCACAAGTAAAATTGTCCTTATTTGCAGATGACATGATACATAAAAAAAAGCTAATGACTTCATCAAAAAAATTTTAGACTTTATAAATTAATTTGGCAATATAGCAAGATAAAAAATTAATGCCAAGAAATATATACACCAATAGTGAACTTACAGAAAGACAGACTAAAAAAGCAATCCCATTTACCATTGCACCAAGAAAAATTAAGATGTCTAGCAATAAACTTAACTAAGGAGGCAAAAGACCTATATATGAAAAAGTACAGGAAACTGGAAAAAGTAAAATAGATAGAGGAAGACATAAACATATATAAGAACATACCATGTTCATGGATTGGTAGAATCAACATCATTAAAATACTACCCAAAGCAATCTATAGATTCAATGCACTCCCCATTAAAATTCCAATGACGTATTTCACAGACATAGAAAAAATTCTCCAAAAATTCATCTGGAATAAATAAAAGACCTTGAATAGCTGCAGCAATCCGAAGAAAGAACTATATAGGTGGGATCTCAACACCAGATTTCAAGCTATATTACAAAGCTATTGTTTTCAAAACAGCCTGGTACTGGCACAAGAAAAGACATATAAACCAATGTAATAGAATAAAGAACCCAGATATTGACCCAAATCACTATGCTCAAATAATATTTTACAAAGGAGGCATGAATATACAATGGAGTCAAGACAGTCTTTTCAATAAATGGCATCGGAAAAATTGGACAGATACATGCAAAAAAATAAAACTAGACTAACTTACACCATAAACAAAAATAAACTCAAGATAGATAAAAGACTTAAACATAAGACAGAAAACCATAAAAATACTAGATTAATCCACAGGCATCAAAATCTCAGCTATATGCCTAAGCAATTTCTTCCCAGACGCAGCTCCGAGGGCAATGGTAACTAGGAGGAAAATAAACAAATGGGACTGTATAAAAATAAAAAGCTTTTTTAAAGCTGAAACCCGTTTGGCTCAGTGGATAGAGCATTGGTCTGCAGACTGAGGGGTCCCCGGTTCGATTCTGGTCAAAGGCATGTACATTGGTGGTTGGGGGTGTGCAAGAGGCAGCTGGCCGATGTCTCTCTCTCATCGATGTTTCTAGCTCTCTATCCCTCTCCCTTCCTCTCTGTAAAAAAAAATCAATAAAATATATTAAAAAATAAATAAAATATATAAAAAGCTTTTGCATAGCAAAAAAAAACCATCAACAAAGCAATAAAAAAGGCCACTATATGGGAGAACATATTTGCAAATGTTATCACTGACAAAGTTTGAATCCTCAATATTTACAGGGAACTTATACCACTTAATAAAAACAATATAAAACCAATAAAAAAAGCAACAGACCTAAATAGAAACTTTTCCAAAGAAGACTTAATGAAGGCCAAGAGACATATGAAAAGATGCTCAAAGTCACTAATTATCCGAGACATGCAAATCAAAATGACAATGTGGTACCATCTCACACCTATCAGAATGGCTATCATCAGCAAATGACAAGTGCTGGCTAGGATGCAGAGTAAAAAATGAACCATCCTGCACTACTAGTGGTAATGTGGACTGGTGAGGCTACTTTGGAGAACAGTATGGAGTTTCCTAAAAAAAAAAACTAAAAATGGAACTCCCATTTGACCCAGTAACCCCACTTCTAGGAATATATCCCAAGAAACTAGAAAGAGCAATCAGAAAGAATATATGTTCCCCTAGGTTCACAATGGAACATCTACACAATGGAATATTACACTGCTATAAAAAAGAAAGAATTACCATTTGCAACAGCATGAAAGTATCTGGAGAGCATTATGTTAAGTGAAATAAGCCAGACAATGAAAGAAAAATACCACATGATATCACTCATTTATGGAAAATAAAGAACATTATAACCCGATGAACAAAAAGATAGATACAAAGGCAATAAAGCGTCAAACAGCTTGTCAAATTACAGCGGGAAGGCTGGGAAGCATTGGGGAGAGGAGAAAAGAGACAAACCAAAGGTTTTGTATGCATGCATATAAGCACAACCAATGGACACAAGACACTGAGGGGGAGGGTGGTATTAGGGCATGAGACAGGGGATAGGGAAGGCTGGGAAAAGGTCAATGGGGAAAAAAGGAAATATATGTACCACTATGTACAATACTTTAAATAATAAAAAAAATTAGATGGGAATTAAAAAAAACAGAAAAGAAAGAAAACCTGGACTTAATTTACAGTTCAGTGAGGCAGAAATGAGGTTCCCATGCTACATCCTAAAGGCAAGCAATCAATATAAAGTTATTATCAAGTGTCCAGAAATTTAAATTAGCCAAATACAAGGACATTCCGAGATGATATGTTTACATTCTTAGTGATGTTTTTCCTCCTGAATGAGACTTTCTACATAGGTGCCATTCAGAATTAAGGAACATTGAGAGAATATTATTACAAAGTGATTGACCTTTGTTTACCTGAAAGAGTTCTTCTGACAACATCAGCTTATTCCTATTCACAGAAAGTGAACTGTCAGTTTTAAAATAGTTCCGATGTGAGTCTTATTCTGGATAAATTCCTGGAAAAAATATTGCCTGCTTATACAATAGGTTATTTTGTGAGAATAACAATATTCTGAATTGTTCTTTTACTGACAAATAACAGAAATAATCTACAGATCATTTATGTTATGATTTGGTGTACATGTGTAATTAACTTAAAATTGTATGATACCATCCTTTCATAAAAACAGTAGAAACATTAAAAAAAAACTATAAGAATAAGATATACAAAATAGACTCATGAGGGAGTACTTAAGTTTAGCTTATCAGTTTGTTTACATTGATAAATTAATCAGGAATGCTCCATTAGCTCACTATTTAAATCTAAATTTGGAATTCACAAAATCAACATTTTTTTTTCTTTCTTAACATAAAACATTTAAAAACTGCCTATGCCTATGTGACTGATCTGTGATTCTCTGGACTGAAAAAAAAGTCACAATCCCTAAGACAACAGAAAATTAAACATTAAGAGAAAATCTAGGACACAAAGACAGATTATACAATGTGGTGACAGGTGGTGCTAAGAACTATTAAGCTTATTTTAATAAAAAAAAGCAATTATCTTCAATTCCATTTCTTTCAATACATTTCTTTAAGCAGGTGCAAGGGCAAAGCAGAATTGGTTCCTCTGTGTTAAGAATTGAGGAGCTTTTTCTTCTTTTTTTTAATCGTGGTATGACATTACTCTAATTAAAATATCACTGTATACTATGTTTTATTTTTATCATTCAAGATAAATGTAAATGATACATTATCAAAATAGCTAAATATCTGAAACAATTGTCTACTTGCTGATAGATTTGATGGATGAAAAATAAATCAATCTAAATGCAAGAACTTTTCTTTCTGAACTTTGTTTTAAACTAAATCCAAATAATGAAGATGAAAATAACCTTTAAAAATCAAATTAAAATCCTTGTTCTCAGGCTGGCTACTTAAATTTCTCAGGCCTCCAGTTTCTCAGTTCAAAAAAAAAAAAGAAAGAAAGAAAGAAAGAAAGAAAGAAAGAAAGAAAGAAAGAAAGCACAAAACGATCTCTAATTTAAAAATATGGCATAATTCTAAGACTTTGGGTAATTATCTTAAAAATACAAATGTTTTGCTTTTTCATCTTTGGACCCAATATAAGCAGGTAATGAAAGATTAAGACAGGGAGTGGGCATCTGAATAAAGTTAAATGGACAACTCAATAAATGGAGGCAATTTTTAGTTACTTATAAACAATGAAAACATATTGTCTGGTTTCTTAAATGCTGTGATTACCTAAAATATTGTCTGGTTTCTTAAATGCTGTGATTACCTATATTTCTTTATAATTTTAGTACTTACAAACTAACATCTATAAACACGTTTGTTTGTTTGTTTTGCTAAATTTTTAATACACGACATGCTCCCGTAGACTATGGGCAGCACCAACAGAAGGTCTGCCATGCCCACCTCATCTGTTTTGCAGACTCATACACTGATTTGTGTTATGCCCAGATTTCAAGATCCCCAAGGACCACCAGGGAGCTGAGTCTGATACAAAAGCAAAGAGCCTTTATTCAAGCTCGAGCCTCTACGGACACAGCAGCAGGATGCAAAGAGCCTCGAGCTCTGAAAGTACAGCCTTTTTATAGGGCTTAGGGTTAGGTGGTAGGGTGACGCTCAAACCACTAAGTTGGCTGGTTTCAATTGGTGGGGTGAAGACCAGGGTCCAGTTATGCTGGGTTACTTCCCTCTGCATTTCTATTGGCTGATTTAAGGGTGGGTTGGGTAACTGACATATCAACAGTGTTCTAAGAAAGAAGGCCTACGTGCTGGGAAGGGACCATGAGACTGTATCTCAAGGCCTGGCTTGGTGTCAACACTGATAACTCTATCTGGGGCATAGTTCAAGGCCTCTCTGGAAGCATGCTCAAAAATTCTCTCTCCAACAATGTGGAAACTATTAGTTACTAAATAAGACTGAATTTTTACTTTTAAATGAAATTTATATTTCAATACATTTTTCTAAGATTTACTTCTTAACTATTTACGCAAGAATTTGAGAACAAAAGGCACATTATCTATACTAATAGAAGAGTAAAAGGCTAATTAGACCAGGAGACCTTTTGGAGACATCCTTCGGAACAAAGCTGGAAGCTTGGCCGGCCTGCAAACCGCCCCCAAGCCACTCACCCAGACTGCTTGATCCCCAGTGGGCCCCACCCCATGGAGGCCTGTGTGGCCTGCAAATGCCCTCAGCACCACTCCCATGCCAGCCACGACCCCCAGCAGAGACCCCCTCCACCCCAATGGAAGTGTGGCTGGCCTGCAAACGGCCCAGCCCCTCGCCCAGGGCGGCACTGCCCCCAGTAGGGACCCCTATCTTTATGGGAGCGTTGATGGCCTGAAAACCCCTGGTGACTCCTTGTCCAGGCTGACTCTGTTCCCCAACAGGGACCCTCTACCCCAATGGGGGTGTGACCAGCCTGCAAACTACCTCAGGTCCCTCTCCCAAGTGGGCCCCACCCCCCAAAAGGACTCCCACCCTGATCTGGGACCCCCTTTGAGTCAGACCAGCTGGACCCCACCCATTAGTAAAGATAGGCCTCATCTATACTAATAATCTATACTAATAAAAGGGTAATATGCTAATTAGACTGGAAGGCCTTCCAGACAAAGCCATGGTGGTGGTGCCAAACAGAGGCAGTTAGGGTAATCAGGACAGCAGGGGAGAGATGTTAAGGAAATCAGGCCTGCAGAGGATAGCAGTTAGGGCCATCAGGCTGGCAGGGCAGGGCAGTTAGGGGAATCAGGCCAGTAGGTAGGCAAGTAATTAGAAGCCAGCAGTCCCAGATTGTGAAAGGGATGTCCAATTGCCAGTCTTGGCCCAATCCCGGCAGTTGGACATCCCCTGAGGAGTCCGGATTAGAGAGGGTGCAGGCCGGGATGAGGGACATCCCCTCCCATGTATGAATTCTATGCATTGGGCATCTAATATAAAATAACTTAATTTCATAACTGAAGCTAAAGCTTCTCAAATTATTTTTAAATTATTATTTGTTTTCTTTGTTCCAGAAATTCGTTAAGCCAACTAGTCTAATTTGCACATCACATATTTTCAGATTATTTGATTTGCTTCCATTATGTGATAGTAAAATCATCAATGTAGAGAGTTATTTGTTTTGTTACCTCTGTATGTGGTTCCTCTAAGTGCCAAATCTGGGCTCCAGAAATACTGCTTGCCACATTGTCCAATATGTGTTTCTGAAAGAGCACACATCTGCTTTACCTTATAACAATTTATATTTTATAGATTTCCTTGGGAAACAAAAAAATTACATATATATTTGTAAATTTGGAAACAGTGTAGCTCTATGGTTCTAAGATATTTTAAGATAGTAATTTGAGGGTTGGTTCACTTGCTTGTGTTTCCAAATTGCCAGAAAATTCTCTCAAAAGCAAATCATAATTAATCAGATCTTCATTTCTTTCTTTTTGTGTAGCCGCTCCTCTCACAATCTGAGAAATTCACAGTGAGAATGAGAAAGTTACTATTCAATGAAGATGATTAGTAGAGCCCTGAGAATTCTTTGAGTGAATAAGACAGCATGTGTTTGGTGCTGCTAAAGAAACACTGCTGAGATGCAAGACAAGAATAGGGAACTGGATCTATTGTGAGATGTAGCCTCTTTTCTTTAAAATTAGTGTTTCATTTTTATTCCAGGGATGTCATTCTGTTATATATTAACAAAATACTGCAATATTGCATTCATTTTTATAACCACAAAGAATGATGGACTTTTTTTTTTTCAAATCTGACAATACCATGCCAAAAATAACTAGTATATTCATTGAATAAAAGAAATAACACAGAAAATTTTACACTGTGACCTATCTACTATCTTTTCCCTAATCTTGGAGTTACTCTTTATCCTTTTTTATTTTCTTAATCATCTTTAATTTTTACTTCCTTTTTCTATCACTCCTGAATAAAATAGGGGGAGAAAGTAATGGTCTCTACCTTAGAGGAGCTTAGAACCGAGTAGAGAAAACAGAATACTAATTAAAATAAATTGCAGCAAGCTTTATGATAGGGTAGAAGATAGAATAGAAACAGTGTCATGGGACACTAGAGAGAAACTATCCTTGGGCCCTTTGGAGCCAGGTAAATAGAAGAGTATGGGTATTCTAGACCCTGAAAGAAATTAAGTATGATATAAAGATAGACATCAAGCTTTGGCAGAGCCTGACAGCTGTGTACCAAAATTAATTTTCCTTCTGTCTGAATGTTGATCAATACTATATTTCACAGCTTCTCATCTTTGCATTTTAGTGTGGTCATGTGATCCTTTCCCACCAATAGAATAGGAATAGAAATTATGTATGTGACTTCTGAACCAAGGCCCACTCCCCCTTTTCTTCTGTCAGTCGGATACAAAAAGTTACAAGTCCCAGAAAAGGTAGGGCCACAGTTTGCAAGAACCAAGTTCATGAGACACTGTTAGGAGAATAACCTGCCAGCAAGAACCCCTTTATTGTTAGCTAAACAAAAAATGTGTTTTAGCCATTACACAATTGACCTATCTTAATTAAATCCTGGGAGGCCTTGCAGGGTAGGTTAAAGTATTTGATCTTTTTTCTTTCTTTTTTTTTATATATATATTTTATTAATTTTTTTTTAGAAAGAAAGGAAGAGAGATACTTAGAAACATTGATTAGAGAGAAACATTAATCAGCTGCCTCTTGCCCACCCACTATTGGGGATGTGTCCGCAACCAAGGTGCATGCCCTTGACTGGAATTGAACCTGGGACCTTTCAGTCTGCAGGCTGATGCTCTATCCACTGAGCCAAACCGGTTTTGGTGCATTTGATATTTATTTTAAGGGCAATAAGGAACCACTGAAGGAATTTTAACTGGGAAATACTCTAATGACAAAAACCAGTTATCTTTAGTTAGCTCTATTTATTTCTAATGAAAGAATGGTCATTGCTTCTAATAATGTACATAGTTTTCCCCAGTTTCCAGCTCTTCTCATGATGAATTATATGTGGCATGATTTACACAAATAGTTTTAGTACATCCTACTATTGATGTAATAATTATAACTGTCTAGAGCTTGAAATGACATAATAGATCATGTTTGCAAAATCCTTCATTGCACAGAAAAGGGAGGCCCATAGAAGTGAGGTGCTTCCCAAGGCCTCCTGGGAAAGTTAAGAGCAGTGGTATATCAGAAGTGCAATAAGTTTTCCTGCTCTCACTCTGAGATGCTTTTCAAAATGGCAGGCTCTTCTCATTCCTTTAGCCCCAGTGTTTGCAACAGGTTGGATTATTCTACGGACATGAATTAACCATTGAAAAGTTATGATTTTTGTAATAACATTTTGTTTTAAATTGAGAATTATTTTTATGTAATTTTAAAAATATAGAAGAAACACAATGAGTGTTTTCTACCTTTGTTTAACTGGTGTTGTGTTGAATTGAAATAAATAAAATATGTTAATGCCTTCCATCTATCTTCTTACAAGAAACATCACCATCAGCTAAAGATAAATATTTTGACAACCATTTTCTATCTTTGCTTTACAATTTTAGGTATTAATAATCTGAAACTTTCTATATATTCTTTTCTGAACTCATTTTCTAATCTTGAAGGGAATTGCTGCAATATCAAAGCCATTAGTAACTTTCATTCAAAGCCATGAAACTGAATTTACTTAAATTGGCTTTTACTTATGCTGTTAAAAGTTAAGATATAAAGAGAACTGTGTTGAGAAAGTCAATTTAAGTTTTCTTTTTTAATTTAAATTCTTTATTGTTTAAAGTATTATATATGTTTCTTTTTTCCCCTATTGACTTCTCCCCAACCATCCCTCCCACCACAGCACATGCCCTCACCTCCCTAGTGTCTATATACATGGATTATGCTTATATACCTGCATACAAGTCCTTTGGTTGCCCCCTCATCCTCCCCCTGCCTTTCCTCTGAGGTTGTTTCTTGGGTAACTAAGCCTATTTCTGTTGGAAGTGGAAGATGATAAAAATATATCCACCAACAAATAGAAGAAAGTTTCATCTATCAAATAGAAATAAAGGAACATCAGAGTAACTGATAAACCAGGAAATAATAAACCATATAATGGCACATACTTAGAAAGTAGTACCCAGTATGGACATTTTTTTCCATTGATATTAATTTAGTGTCAAAATAGATCCAAAGAATGGAAAATCATCTTAGCTCTTAATAGCAAATTGGATGTTAATGGAAATAATATGTTAAAACTAGCCAATCTTTTTATGCTTAAAAAACAACAACACCATGCACTTGTATGCTTAAAGAATGTTGTATTTAGCTCTATATCATCTAATCCCTAAAAAACAAAAGCACAATGTATAAGTTGTTATAAAATAAACTAGAGGCCTGGTGCATGAAATCTGTGCAGTGTGTGTGTGTGTGTGTGTGTGTGTGTGTGTGTGTGTGTATGTGTGTGGTGTCCCTCAGCCCAGCCTTCACACTCTCCTATCTGAGACCCTTCACAATCCAGAACTGCTGGCTCCCAACCACCTGCTTGCCTGCCTGCCTGGATAACCACTTCTGCCTGCCAGTCTGATCATCCCCTAACCAATCCACTGCCAGCCTGATCAATGCCTAACCACTCACCTGCTGGCCTGATTGCCCCCAACTGCCCTCCCCTGCTGGCCCAGTAGCCCCCAATTGCCCTCCCCTTCAGGCCTGGTCACTCCCAACTGCCCTCCCCTGCTGGCCTGATGGCCTACAACTTTCCTTCCCTGCCGGCCATTTTGTGACCACATGGGGACGGCCACCTTGTAACCACATAGGGGTGGCCATCTTGTGCATATTACCTCTTTATTATATAGGATAGGTCAGTACATAATAATAAAGCATCTATAAGGGCAGATTTCCTATTAATATACATAAATAATTTTAAAATAAGCTTAAATTATCAACTGAATCTAATTTTTCAACATTGCATGGTTTATAATGATAAGTTCAAGAATAGGTTATTCCCATCTAGTTTTAAGGATACTTTACAAATGAATCCTCATATTAGGAATGGTAAATGAATATTAATGATATGTATGATAGCCAAATCTTAGAGAACAGAATGTTGAAAGGGGTTGGAGGATGTGGGAACTGAGGGAAGAGAGTCTAACTTGGGGCAAGAAACTTGTCTGTGCTTATTTTACTTATCTCTAAACTGGACATAATTATAACTATCTTATTAGTTTATCTGAAAATTAGAAACTTTATACATACACACACAGTAAGCATAAAATATTTGACATTTTATCTGGCACACTGTAGGCATCTAAAACATAATAGTTTTTTAGCCATCATTATTATTAATGATGTAAATTATATGGAAATAATATAAGTTAAAACTAGCCAGTCTTAGACAATAGCAAATTAAAATTTTTTATTAGAAACTATGATGATTTTCTATTCTTTTGATCTATATTGACTCCAAATTAATAATACATCATTATTAATAGTATTACTATCATATTATAATTATTGTCACATTAAGTTGGTCCAAGTCACAAAAGAGTATATCAATACATTTTTTTTCTTTTAGAATACATTGTGTTGAACAATAATAATGAATATATAACTAAATGGTCAATATCTGAAGATATCGATTTATAAACATATCATATATAAGTGTGTAATTATTAGGTAAAAATACTAAGATTTTTATTTTTCTACTAGAATTAAAATAAATGACATGCTACAAGTATGATCACTAGACACTCTCTTATTTTATAATGCAAAAGATAATTTGCTACAGCTTCAGCACCTTTTGATAAAGATGCATGAACCTGCTCTTCATCTAACAACAATGAATAAAAAGGTATTTAATGAAAAAAAATGTTTCAAGAGTATTATTTAATGGTATCCCTGGAGACCATTGGACAGAAAATTTAGGGTAATATATAAACAACAGGGTAAAGGAAGGGAGTTGGTGAAAGGGGCCATGAGGGCAGGGGCCATGTGAATCCATGTGGGAAAATGATTAGTGCTTGAGAAGGTTAAATTCTCAGTCCCTGAAGTAGTGCTGTTGTGGTTACAGCCCAAAAAACAGTTAATGAAGGAAAGAAGCACTGACAACTCCTGTTGCTCTGACAGGAGCTCGCCACCTCATTACTGGCAAAATTCTTACAATCAAATGAAAGGAATACTCTAGCCAAGGACAAGGATAAGAGCTAGAATGAGTCAGACAAGTACGACATTGCTGATATTGAGCTAAGATCAAAGTAATATCAAACAAAAGGAACTGGACAAGAAATAGTTGAGCCAAGAACTATGGCCACAGACTAGACATGTATCCGAAGTAAAAGAGATAGAAAGGACAAGTTAAATCCCTGATTCTCCCTGCTGAACAGAAAAAAGTAAATGAAGTGACACCGTTGGCTCACTTTCCCAGAAGAGAGAGTTTGAATTCGTCATGGTTAGCAATTCAAACATTTTCAAAAGCAATACTTTAATTACAAATGATTAGAAATTATTCACAGAAGGGAAGACTTCACTCAATGTGCCTGTCTAAGGGACACTTACACTATGTACTGACTTCAAAAGCTTGTTTCTGGATTTTAAAATTATCCTCTTAAAGACAATGAAAAGCTTTACTTTTTTATTTCTCTAAGCATACAAATACATGATTTTTAAAAAAGCATAATAAGAAATCACATAATTTTTCCAGGACTAGCAAATGCATTTTTTGTTGTTGTTTTGGTTTTTGGCATGTGGTGAATGAGCTTGTGTTTGGGTGTGCATACCAAACTGGGGAGGGGTTGGAAATGTGTGATCAACTAACATTAAATATTTAAAGTTAAACTTGTAAGGATACTTTCTATGGAGATATACATCACATTAAAAATAGATAATACCAAGTGTTGTTGAAGAAGTGAAGCAACTGAAATTCTCCTGATTGTTGATGGGTATAAATTTGTAAAGCTGTTTGATTCTGTTTATCAGAGCTCAGCAGTTATGTGATTAGAAATATAAAACAAAAATACATATGTATGTGCATCAAAATATGTGTCCTAGCTGGAAGTTTTCTTTTATCATCATTCACCAAATTGGAGGTGATACCAACAGTAGATTGGATTAATAAATTGTGATGTATTCTTACAATATAATACTCGAAAACATGGGTTGGAAATCTGTGGTCCATTAACCAAGTCTGGCAACATTTGATTTTGTAAATAATGTGTATGTGTGATCTTGAGCTCTATTATACTACAATGGCCGAGTTGAGTGGCTGTGACAAAGATCATATGGTCCCAGTATCATGACATAATTACTGTATTTATTCTTGATAGAAAATGTTGCTTTCCAGCAGGAAAAAGAAATGGGCTATTACTATACTATTGTTATACTATAGAATTAACAACGTAGATACATTTCTAAAATAAAATATTGAGTAAAAGCAGTCAGACATATTAGAGATTCCATTTGTGTAACATTTAAAAAGAACACGCAAAATTTATCACAGGTATCAGAAAAATTGTTACTTTTGTGGGGAGATTGAGATATAGAAGGAAACATGATGGAAACTTCTGGTTCTGTCTACATGGTGAATTATTGTTTTATGGATATGTTCATTTGTAAAAACTCACTTATAATTTATAAACTTTCTTGTATATTATATTTCAGTAAAACTTTGTTTAGAAAATTAAAAAAATAAACAAAATTTAAAAAGGAGGCAATATCATGTTTGTTGACAGTTACTTAAGATATTTTCAAAATTTTACTTATCTCCCTAGAGTATTCTTTGTTCAGAAGAGAGCAAATAAGTGTCAAATCAAATGAATAGAAAATAAAACCATAGACATTAAGAACACAGTTTATTCACCCCTGGCCAGTTTTTCTCAGTAGTTAGAGCACTAGGTCTCAGATCAAATGGTTGTGGATTTGATTCCTGGTCAAGGGCACATATCTGGGTTGCAGGTTCCCCAACCTGGGGGCACATTTGGGAGGCAAGCAATTGATGTCTCTCTTTTAAATCAATATTGCTCTCTCTCTCCCCTTCCCAGCCCTTCTTTCCACTCTCTCTAAAAATCAGTGGAAGATATCCTCAGGTGAATATTAAGAAAATAATAATAAAAATAAAAATAAATTAAAAAATAATACAGTATATGTAGTTTAAAATTATAGTTCTAAACATGAATATAAACACATTATCCTAACTACTTCTATACAACCAAATATATACATGATACTTTTTGCTTACAAATAATTATTGAGGTTTTCTTTTTTCTTTTCTATTATTTATTTTTGTTTATTGGTTAAGGTACTACATGTGTCCTTATACCCTTATTGCTCCCCCACCCCTACTCATGCTCTCACCCCACTGGTGACTATGTCCATTTATTATGCTTATATGCGTGCATACAAGTCCTTTGGTCGATCTCTCCCCTGTAGCCACACCCTCTCCTATCTTCCTTCTGAGATTTCATGGTCTGATTGATGCTTCTCTGTCTCTGGATCTGTTTTTGATTATCAGTTTATGTTGTTCATTATATTCCACAAATGAGTGAGATCATGTGATATTCATCTTTCTCTGACTGGCATATTTCACTTAGCATAATGCTCTTCAGTTCCATCCATGCTGTTGCAAATGGTAAGAACTCATTTTTTTACAGCAGTGTAGATGTACCAGTTTTCTAATCCACTCATCTGCTGAAGAGCACTTAGGCTGTTTCTAAATCTTAGCTATTGTAAATTGTGCTCCTTGGAACATAGGGATGCATATATCCTTTCTGATTGGTGTTTTTAGTTTCTTGGGATATATTCCTAGAAGTGGGATCACTGTGTCAAATAGGAGTTCCACTTTTAGTTTTTTTGAGGAAACTCCAAACCATTCTCCACAGTGGCTACACCTGTCTGCATTCCCAACAGCAGTGCAAGATGGTTCCTTTTTCTCCGAATCCTCATCAGCACTTGTCATTCTTTGATTTGTTGATGATACCCATTCTGACAAGTGTGAGATGGTACCTCATTGTTGTTTTCATTTGCAACTCTCAGACGATTAGCGACTTTGAGCATGTTTTCATATATCTCTTGGCCTTTTGTATGTTGTTTTTTGAAAAGTATCAATTTATATCTATTGCCCATTTCTTGATTGGGTTCCTTTTGTTAAATTGTATGAGTTCCCTGTGAATGTTGGAGATTAAACCCTTATCAGAGATAATCTTGGCAAATATGTTCTCCCATGCAGTTGGCTTTCTGGTTGTTTTGTTGATGGTTTCTTTTGCTGTGCAGAAGCTTTTTATTTTGATGTAGTCCCATTTGTTTATTTTCCCTTTAGTCTCCATTGCCCTAGGATCTGTATTGGTGAAGATATTGCTCCAGCATATATCTGAGATTTTGCTGCCTATGGATTCTGCTGGTATTTTTTATGGTTTTCTGTCTTATATTTAAGTCCTTTAGCCATTTTGAGTTTATTTTTGTTTATGGTGTAAGTTGGTGGTCTAGTTTCATTTTTTTATGTATTTGTCCAATTTTCCTAACACCATTTATTAAAGAGATTGTCTTAATTCCAATGTATGTTCTTGCCTCCTTTGAGGTTTTCTATCTATTTGCTAAATAACATAATAAAACAACCCTCTAACATGCTTAATTATTACTTTTGTATAATAAAAAACTTACACAGAACAGTAATAAAAACATGTTGTTTTTGTTTTAAGTTGTTCTTTGATATTTACTTCTCTGTTAAGTCATTTAGAAAATTTAGTTACTTAGACTTTCTTCTTTCTCAGAATTAATTCAAAGAAACTTTAAATTTATTAATACTAATTTCCCACTTTTACTCTACATTTTGACTAGATGAGGAGAAGTTATAATCGAATGCACAGGCATTTCTAATTTGCATTATGGCATATGAATTTGAAAGGCTACCTAGAATTACTTATTTATGTAAATTATGTTGTACCTGTAATGAATGATGATCATTTCAAACATTAATAATAAATTTTGTAAATTTAAGCCTTTTTGCTGTCACTTCTCTTTCTTCTTTATTATTGGTTTTAAAATATTATTGAAAAAATGTCACTTAAATCATAGTATTAAAAAAGTAGAAATCATTTTCAGGAAATAGGAAAGTAAAAAGATAAATGCTTTTTTTAATATATATTTTATTGAATTTTTATAGAGAGGAAAGGAGAGAGAGAGCTAGAAACGTTGATGAGAGAGAAACATCGACCAGCTGCCTCCTGCACACCCCCTACCGGGGATGTGCCCGCAACCAATGTACATGCCTTTGACCAGAATCAAACCCCTGGGACCCTTCAGTCTGCAGACCGATGCTCCACCATTGAGCCAAACCGGTTTTGGCAAGATAAATGCTTTTAATTAAATTTATTGGAATTAAATTGGATAATAACATTATATAAGTTTCAAGTGTACAACTCTACAATACATCATCTGTATATTGCATTGTGTGTTCACCATCCCAACTCATCTTCTTTCATCATCATATATTCCACCTCATCATATATTTACACTTTTCATTGTCCTTTTATTCCCTCCCTTTCTGGTAACCACTGTACTATTGTCAGTGTCTGCAATTTCATTTGTTTTGTCTGTTTATTTCTTGCTTTCAGTTTTACATTTCATATATGAGTGAAATAATATGGTTCTTACCCTATCACATCTGACTATTTTACTTAGCTTGATACTATCGAGATCCATCTATATTGTCTGAAATGGAAATATTTTATCATTTCTTATAGCTGAGTAGTACTTCACTGTATATATGTATCACATCTTCTTAAGGACACTGAGTTATTTTCATGTCTTGGCTACTGTAACTAAAGCTGCAATAAACATAAGGGTACATATATCTTTATAAATAAATGTTTTTAATTTTTTGACCCAGAGGGATAGATGGGTCTTCTGGTAGCTCTATTCTTAATTTTTTGAGGAAACTCATATTGTTTTCCACAGTGCTGTGCCAGTTTACATTCTCATGAATAGTGAATGAGGGTTCCTTTTTCTCCACCACCTCTCCAATATTTGTTTTATTACTTGTTTTATTGGTAATAGCCATTCTAACAGGTGAGATGTGGTAGTTCACTATGGTTTTCATTTGCATTTTCTTCACTCTTCTTCAGGATAGTTCTTAACCAGTGCAATCAAGTAAGAGAAAAAAATAAAAGGCATCCAAATTGGGGATGAAGAAGTAAAATTGTCACTCTTTGCAGATGACTTGATTCAATGTGTGGAAAATCCTAAAGACTTGACCAAAAACTATTAAAGCCATAAACAAATACATAATAAGTAGCAGATACTAAATTATTGTACAAAATCCATTACAATTCTAAAGGATGCCCCCCCCCAATGTATACACACTTTTGAATAATTACAAAGTCAGTGTTTATTGAAATACATTTCATTTTCAGAATTGAGCTATAAGCTATTAAATTATGTATACATTTTTGTGTAAATACCCTGTATATATTAACAATAAAATATAAAAAAAGAAATAAAGAAAAACTTCCATTTGCAATTATAACAAAAATCCTATATAATAAAAGGTTAATATGCAAATCGACAAAATGGCGGAACAACTGGTCAGTTTGATGCACACTGACCACCAGGGGGAAGATAGTCAACACAGGAGCTAGCCCCTGGTGGTCAGTGTGCTCACACAGGGGGCGAACTTCTCAGCCAAAAGCGAGGCTCACAGATGGCGAGCACAGCTGTGGTGGCGGGAGCCTCTCCTGCCTCTGTGGCAGGCAGACATTTCCTTAGAGGTCCTGGACTGCAAGAGGGAGCAGGCTGGCTGAGGGACCACCCCTCCCGTACACAAATGTAGTGCACCAGGCCTCTAGTAATAAAATAACTAAGAGTAAACTTAACAAAGGAAATGAAGGATGTATACTTTGAAAACTATAAGACATTGTTGAAAGACATTGAAGTAAACACCAAGAAAAAGAAAAATATTCCATGATTATGTATTTAAAAAGACAGTTTTTAATGGCTACATACCCAATAAATATATAGATTTAAAACAATGCCCATAAAAGTTCCAATGACATTTTCAAAGAAGTAGAACAAAAAAATATCCTCAAATTTGTATGGAATCACAAAAGATCTCAAATAAGTAAAACAATCTTAAGGAAAAAAAAACACAGTCAGAGGTCTCACACTGACTTTAAATTATATTACAAAGCTACTATAATCAACACAGTGTGACATTGGCAGACAAGACAAATGAAATAGAACTGAGGACCCATAAACAATTTTTTAATTAATTTTATTATAAAGAAATTGTTAACATTAGAAAAGCATCTCTCAGTTTCAACCCTACATACAAGTTTCTGAATTCATTTGATTTTGGTTTGTTTTCTTTTTTTAAAATATAGGTGTGCTCCTAATGTGATTTCTACATAATAATGAAATTTCTATGTAAATTTTTGAAATTTAAGAGAGAATATTCAGTGTTTTAAACCCTTGAAAATCTGTCATTTTTTCCAAAAGCTGTTTAATAATAAATTTATTATTAACTTAATAAGCTGCAATTTGCTTATTAAATTAATAATAAATCAGGAACAAGATCAAATAATTGTCTAAAACTTGGAGGTGAGTACCTAAATTTATAGATAAAAGGTTTTAGGATAGAAAATTGCAAGTAATTTCATTGCATGATCAAGATAAGAGAAGTATGCAAATAAATATGAACACACACAATGGCAGGCCTTCAAACACAGACAATTCCTTGAATGTCTAGGAACATTGCCGATTATCCATGTTTTCCTTTTCTTCACTTACTTAGAAGAGTACTTATACTTTCAAAATTGAAATCTCAGTCTTTGCTTTTGTAAATTATCTGTCACCATATGTTATCCTAATTATAAATTCCATAAAAATAGAAATATCTATTTGCTTAATATTATTTTTCCAGAACCAGTATAGTACCTGAAACATAGCAAGAGATCAATATTTATTGAATAAAAATAAACACATACCTGCATAAAGGAAGACAAAATTGATCTTAAGTAACTACAAGAGTCAGCATATAAGAGAAACTTAAAAAAATTTATAATTTTATTAAGTAATATGTAAAATATACAGTCAAGAATAGGAAAAGGGAGATTTTTGAAGTTTGGGAAATCGTTGTGGTTCTTTTTTCTCATCAAAACCCACAAATTCAATTAAATTTATATAAATAAAAATGTAAATGTTTCTTTGTTCAAATCTCAAATTTCCTAAAGTTCTTCACTGATTGCTTTGAAATTTTGACACAACATTGTATTTGAATACACACGTGTTTGTGTATACCATATACCTACTGTTATATAGATGCCACACATATGACAGGTAAAAACATTCTATTTTTAAAAAATAGCGCCATCTGTGGATGTAAAAGCAACACAGACTATACTATAATAAATATTTTATAATTCCATTTCAATGTTTCCAATTTATGATCCATTTACAATTTCCAAATTTCCAATTTTACGATTCAATTTTAATGTTGATAATGATTGAAGATTTGTGCTTAGAAATTGAGAACAAAATTCTCAATCAATTGGGAATGCCATCACCAAATCGATCTGCTGCTGCTTCAGTAGAATTGCATCGTGAACAAAATTACACTAGTGATCTTTTGTCGTATGTGAAATCTCTTAAGCTAACACTTGAGCAAAAAGGCATTTACAAACAAATAATGCAAACTGTCAATAACGGGGTTGGAGAAATCTTCTTAAATGCTCCAGGAGGAACTGGTAAAACATTCCTAATTAGATTAATTCTGGCAGTAATTCGATCCTACAATGACATAGTCTTAGCTCTTGCATCGTCTGGAATAGCTACATTGCTACCACGTGGAAGAACTGCTCATTCCGATTTGAAATTGCCACTGAACACGCAACTCATTGAAACTCCCATGTGCAACATTTCCAAAGCATCCGGCATGGCAAAAGTATTGCGGAAATGCAAACTTATTGTTTGGGATGAATGCACAATGGCGCACAAAAAAATCGCTCGAAGCTCTTGATCAATAATTGCAAGATTTGCGTGGAAACAATAGATCATTTGGAAACGCGTTGATATTGCTTGCAGGAGATTTCAGGCTCCTAGTAATTCCTTGATTGACACCAGTGGACAAAATAAATGCCTGCCTGAAATACTTTACTTTGTGGCTACATGTAAAGACATTAAAATTAACTACAAATATGTGTGTCCAGTTGCAAAACAACAGATCAGCTGAGATATTCTCACATCAATTGCTGGAAATTGGGAACGGAAGGTGCCGGTTGATCTGACCTCAGGACAAATTTCATTGCCTCATAACTTCTTCAACTTAGTGACATCAAAGGAAGAATTTGTTGAAAAAGTATTTTCTAATATTCAAGCCAATTTTAAGAATCACGATTGTCTGAGTGAGAGAGCTATTATTGAGGCCAAGAACAAAGATATCTACGAACTTAACCATATTATTCAGTCTAACATTCAAAGCGAGACAATCACTTACAAGTCATTGACACTGTTGTGGAAGCAGATGAAGCGGTTACTTACCCAACAGAATTTTTTAATTCATTTGATCTGCCAGGGATGCCACTGCACGTACTGCAATTGAAAATCGTCATGCCAATTATCATGTTGTGAAATATCAATCTGCCAAAGTTTTGCAATGGCATGGGGCTTACAGTAAAAAAGTTAATGGGCAACAAAATATATTAAAAAAAAAAAAATATATATATATATATATATATATATATATATATATATGTGTGTGTGTGTGTGTGTGTGTGTGTGTGTAAAAGCAGGGCAAATAAAGGGAAATAGAATGGCATTTAGTTTTATATATATGTAAAATATATATATATTTAGTATTGTATATATATGTAAAAGCAGAGCAAATAAAGGGAAATAGAATGGCATTTAGTTTTCAGGTCTCTTTCTATCTCTCCTTATTTTGCTGCAACATTTACCTCTTAGTTTCATATAATTCTGGTAAATGCATGGGATTATCATATTGTTCTATCATCGGATTGATCACTCAAATAATTATTTTCTTTTAAAAAATATATGTTATTGCATTTTAGAGAGAAAGGGAGAGGGAGAGAGATAGAAACATCAATGATGAGAGAGAATCATTGATCACCAAACACCCTCTATTGGGGTGGAGCTTGCAACCCAGGCATGTGCCCTTGGTCAGAATCAAACCTGGGACTCTATCCATTGAGCCAAACCAGTTAGGACTATCATAAAATAATGATTTTCTAAACGAACAAAATTTTGGAGATACTGACATAAAACTTATTCTCTCTATATATTTTAAAAAATACATATTTTGTTGATTTTTTACAGAGGGGAAGGGAGAAAGATAGAGAGCTAGAAACGTCAATGAGAGAGAAACATCGACCAGCTGCCTCCTGCACACCCCCGCAACTGGGGATGTGCCAGCAACCAATGTACATGCCCTTGACTGGGATCGAACCCAGGACCTCTCAATTCTCAGACCAACGCTCTACCACTGAGCCAAACCGGTTTTGGCTACATATATATTTTTTAACTGCTATAATAATGGATACATGAAAAAGAGCATTTATTTTCTCTTTCTCTTCTAAAACCTGTAAAATTCTTGAAAATTTCCCACATAAACAAACACACAATCACAGAAAAGGGGAAAGGGATAAGAGATTGAGTGCGAAAAAATAATAAAACATATCAATGTCCCAGAAAATACAAACATTTTAAATACATTCAGCTTGATAGAAGGGCATTTTTTAACTAGTTAAAGAGTTAGATGACATTTGATTTCAGGCAGTGATTTTTCCAACTTTTAGATGCTTAAATAAGAAAATGTTTTTATTAAGGATGATTTTTATTGTAAATTATTTTCAGTTTTTCAGATATTCCAAACAGTGAAACAAATACAAGAGGATGACATCTTCATTGTTAAACTTATTAAAAATAATGTTCAAAATGAATTTATTATATAAAAGTCATGGTTCTAGCCATCTTGCCCAATGAATTAATTATTCAAATGTATCAGGACTTAACATCTTGAAGAATGAAAATTAATGAGTCTTGAATGGGAACTTTGTTCTTCCCATTCAAGGGACTTTGAGAGTGAAGAGTCTCCAAACATAGTGAGTGTTTGGAAGTCTTATTTTTACTAGGTTTACTTGGAAGGCTTTGGGCACCTGTTTCATCATCTAGGCCACTAAAATGGGACATAAAAACAAATCATAAAAGCCATTTTAAACAAAATGACTTGTATTTTGAGTAATGTTCATCATGACAAGCTTGCTTCAGAATTAGCCCTAATTCTCTAGGTGACCTCTAGGTGTAACTGTGTATTCTTCACATTTAATGAATCCTCAGCTGGCACTAGAGATGATACTTTTTATAGTAGTAATAAAATGTAAAAGAAGGATCTGGAACAAAGCTTACACAGTCTGAAGACGTAGTAGATGTTAACTAAACATGAAAGCAAATATGTTCTACTAGAGGCCTGGGTGCATGATATTTGTGGAGGGGTAGTTTCCCTAGGCCTGGCCAGCAATCAGGGCCAATCTGTGGGGCAACAGGCAGGTTATTCAGGGGTCCCCAACTGGCAACTACCTTGGCTGGCCTGTGGCCTGCAGGCTGGGGGAAGCTCCTGCATTGAGCATCTGTCCCCTGGTGGTCAGTGTGCATCATAGTGACCAGTCATTCCACCAATAGTTCTGTCTTTCAGTCAATTTGCATTTTAGGCTTTTATTATATAAAATAACTTTCATCCATAAATATCATAGAATAATATACAGATTTGGGGCCATTCTTTCAGATTCAAGTATAAATTAATCTGGCTTATCGTATATACTACCACTATGTTTTTTTTATTCAGACTTTATGTGAATTTCAGGTGAACCGCATTCCCCAGCTCTCCTGTTGATAACAGATTTTGCTAGATGCATTTAATGATCTGAATCTCACTGAAGGTGCTTATAGCAACCTATCACAAATAGGAAGTCTACCATGAACTATATATTTAGTTGCCTATTGGGAAAGAATCACTAAACTACCACTCTCCAGAATTCCATGGACAAAAGATACTTCTGTTACATAATACAATATTATCATAGTTCCCTACCCAAACCTTGGGAAAATGAGCCAGACTTCTGGATAGAATTATATGTCCTAAAATACATCTTAGAAAATAAAGTTTTTAAGTAAGCATATGTTTTCTGAGTGGATTGAAAAATCAACATTCAACAACACTAAAAATGGAAGATTTAGGAACAAAATATTAAATCCTATACCAGGTTTGTAATTTCTTTTTAAAACTAAAGGAATTAATTGTCACACCCTAGATGAATGTGGATAAGACAAACTAATCTCCAGGCAGTGAGCAACTTTTAAGGGAAGGCTTTTTCTCACTCTGTCCCATGCATAAGATAAACTCCTATCCAGCTTTACATTCAGCAGGACCCTCACCTGTCCTCTATCTACCCCCTCCAGTGGGTTCCATTAATTCTAAGGAGACTAAAAAGGGGCATTATAAGATATAGTCATTTATTAGCTATTTCAGATTTCTAGGTCTCATTAAAAATTTTTATTATTTATATATATATATATCTATATATATATATAGATATATATATAGATATATATATATAGATAGATAGTGTTAAACATCATATATTGTGGATTTTTAAAATGTTAATTACAGACTGAATTTTATTGTACTGCCTTAGAATAAAAGTCATAATAATAAAATATAGCTTTTTACTATAATTTCTTTCACATAATATATTGGCTTCACCCTAACTTCGGATTTTATTTATTACTAGATTACTAGAGATCCAATACACAAAATTTGTGCAAAAGTAGGCCTTCCTTCCCCTGGCTTCCAGCACCAGCTTCCCTCCAGCACATAGGACATGGGTTTCCCTCTGGTCACTGGCAGGCACCCAGGACTAGGGCTTCCCTCAGCCCTGGCTTTGTTTGGAAGCATGCCTGATCTAATTAGCATATTATGCTTTTACTAGAGGATGGTGCATGAATTCATGCACAGGTGAGGTTTTTGCCTGGCCGGTGATTGAGGCTGATCAGGGCCATTTCGCCCAGTCTTTATCAGGGTCAATCAGGGTGGGTGGCCAGGGAGGGACTGCAGGAGGGCTCCAGGATATGTTCAGCCCCATCTTGCCCAGTCTGATTGGCCAGAGCCCAGTAGAAATATAACTTACTGGTCAGAGCATCTGACCCCTGGTGTTCAGAGCACATAATAGTGACTGGCCAGCTGATTGACTATTTCCTGGTGGTCAGTGCACATCATAGCACTTGCTTGAGTGGCTTAAGCATATTATTAGCGTATTATGCTTTGATTGGTTGAACAGATGACTGGACCATCGGACACTTAGCATATTAGGCTTTTATTATATAGGATTATTAGAGATGCATCTACTATGTGCCTAAAGTGGGGATAGAGCAGTGAAGCTGTAACCTGTACTCACATGGAATTCATATTTAGAAGAGAACATAAGCAAATAAATGAATAGATAAAGAAAGGTCTGGTGATATGTGTTATGATGGCTAAAAAGTGAGTAATGCTGCTCAGCCTAAAGAGTTATTAAATTAGAGGGGAGAACTACTTTAGATTGGATCATTTGAAATACCACTCTAGGATGCAGAAATGAGATCATTTATAGTTGAAGAGGACAGGATGTCATAGATTGATCTGGCTAAAATAGGGTCAGGCAAAAGAAAGATCATGAAAACACCCTGGGACAACTCCATGCTTAGTGCATGTCCTAGAGATAAGCAGGTGGCCAGTGACTGCAGAGAGCCCAGGAGATCTTGGTATGAAATTAAATAGGAGAAGCTGGGAGATCACATTACAAAAAGATTTTAGGTCTAAAATTCAAAATCTGATAAAGCTACTGATGGATTCTGTGCTCAGGTATGACATGATGTAACTTGTCTATCTACGTGTGCAGAATGTATTTATTGTAAAGGAACTAAAGCATAGAAGGTAAGGGTAATTTGGAGACCATGTGACCAATGATAGAGGTTTATATTGAGGAGTAAAGGAAATTGAAGGAATGAATCCTAGAGGGAGTGCTAATAAGACTTGTTGACCAATTAATTGTTGGGGCTGACATTCCTCAAGACTTCAGAGATCCTTGTGTAATAACTTCCTTTAAGAAGAGCAATTAGCCGAAACGGGTTTGGCTCAGTGATAGAGCATCGGTCTGCGGATTGAAAGGTCCCGGGTTCAATTCTGGTCAGGAGCATGTACGTTGGTTGTGGGCACATCCCCAGTAGGGGGTGTGCAAGAGGCAGCTGGTCGATGTTTCTCTCTCATCGATGTTTGTAGCTCTCTATATCTCTCCCTTCCTCTTTGTAAAGAATCAATAAAATATATTTTTTTTAAAAAGAAGAGCAATTATATACATACTTTTTGTATTTTTCTACCTAATTCCAGGCAAATTATAATAAAGGCTATAATTTTATGTTTTCAAAGAATAAAACAAAGGGAAATTGTGAGCATTCTAATTACATGAAAGTCTTGACAAGTTATGGTTAAAAATTGTTTCAGCAGCTGTGCATCATCTTAGGGAATATAAGAGAATCTGATTAGTAAAAACAGATAAAAGTCTACATAAGTAAAGGGAAAAATATTTAATTTTCAAGATATAAAGTAATGAAGTTTGAAAATAGTTTGATTATTTGTTCCTAATATGCTCACATATTCAAACCAATTTTAAGAAATAATCAATAAAAACAATACAAACATGGTTACTGGCAATGGCCAACCCTAACAATAATAGAGAGAATGATCCAGGAATTTCAATAATCTTAAGTATTTTTCTTTATTAGAATAATTGTTTCAAGATCTCTTATATAATGGTTTACATAAAAGGGGGGGGGATTAAAAATTTCAACATGTTGTGGGCATAGACCAATGTGGGTGGGGTGAAGAAGAGAAAGTCAGGGAAAGAAAATCTCCATTATAGATTCAATTGTTTCTTGACTCTAAAATTAAAGAAGGAAATTTCTTTAAAAACTGATGTGAATATCACTTTGGTCTTTATTAATGGTACAATAAAATTACTAAACCCTTTATTAGATTGAGCCACTTTTCTTTGACTTTAAAAACTGCTAACACTTATTAGTTCAGGGACATTTTCATTAAAGCTTTATAGATCCAGAAAGCCTTGCCTTTTATTGGTAAAGTATTGACTGAGATGATGATAATAAAAAAGATAAGAGTGAAGGGTATAAAAAATAAGAAAATACAAAATAATTACATTTATTTTTCCTTAGGAAATGATATTACCAATTAAGTGGTTTATAAATTTGTATTAGTTTTCCTTGCAGTAGTGTAAAATGTTAAGAATTGTTAGTTTTATTAGAGATGGATTTTTACACAACAAATCATAGTATCTACAGACTTCATCTTATTTTTACATGTTTAAACACAATTTCTCCAAATAAAAAAATCCTATATAATAAAGAGATAATATGCAAATTGACCATCACTCCAATGCACAAAATGGCTGACCCCATGTGGTCAAAGATGGCTGCACATATGTAGACAAAAGATGGCCACTACAAGATGGCCTGCAAGGGAGGGTAATTAGGCGGGACCAGGCTTGCTGGGGAGGGAAGTTGGGGAAAACCAGGCCTGAATGGGAGGGAAGTTGGGGGCAACCAGGCCTTCAGGAAAAAGTAGTTGGGGGTGGGGTGAACAGGCCTGCAGGAGAGGGCAGTTAGGGGCAATCGGACCAGCAGGGGAGCAGTTAGACATTGATCAGGCTGGCAGGGGGTGATCAGCCTGGCAGGCAGAAGTGGTTAGGCAGCGGTTGGAGCCAGCAGTCTTGGAATGGTTAGGCAAGCGGTTGGAGCCAGCAGTCTTGGAATGTGAGAGTGATCCCAGATTGAAGAGGGTGCAGGCTGGCATAAGGGAAACACTCCCATGCATGAATTTTGTGCACCAGACCTCTAGTAAACAATATAAAAAGGAAATTAACAACATATACATGTGCACACACAACAGTTCTAGGCTTCCTTTGTATCCCTGAATCTAGAAAGATCTATTTCACAGATTTTGTTATATTTTTATATGAGCTTAATATAAATTTATATGAGCTTAATAACACCAGTTCCTTGAATGATAAAAATCTAAAAAAAATATAATTTTGGAGGTAATTTGTATTTTTGAACATTTGACCTTTTCATTCTTATTAATAATTTTAAGTAAAGAATTTTGGCAAAAAAATAAATTGAAATACAAATATTTATAAAAGTCACACAAAGGTTAAAACCTCAGCATTTTCCAAGAATCCTCTATAATAAAACCCTAATATGCAAATAGACCGAATGGCAGATAGACTGGAGGAATGGCCAATCACTATGATGCTCACTGAACACCAGAGGGCAGATGTTCAATGTTGGAGCTATCCTGTGGTGGTCACTGAGCTTTCACAGGGGGAGCGCTGCTCAGCTGAAGCTAGGCTCATGGCTGGTGAGCACAGCAGAAGTGATGGGAGCCTCTCCTGCCTGGCAGGCGGGTGGTAAGGAGCAAGGGGTCCAGGACTGCAAGAGGGTGTAGGCTGATCTGAGGGACCTGCCCAGTGTACAAATTTTGTGCACTGGACCTCTGGTAAACTATAAGCAGTTTTGTCATTACAAAGTCTACTTTGCTCAATCTTAACTCTTACTTTCTATATTCTACCAGCTGAAAAATGAAAGACTTATTTAGCACTGTCGGTAGCAACCATGTTCTCATGCTCTCAAGAAAGCAAGTACAACAATACATAACATGCCAGAGTAATAAAGTAATGAAAACTTGATGTAATGAATTATATCTTGTCTGAAAAATTGAACTAAGAAGATAAGAGACTCTTGTGTTCAGTTTTATAGAAAGATACAAGGTAGGTAAATAAAATACCGCTACATATCTTGGATTAAAATCAAGAGAACAAATAATTTTCATTTAAAAGACACAAAAGTGTACATCTTAAAAAACTGAAATCCCACTACAAAAATCCTTAATTTTTCTGCCCATTGTTTTGTATTACACACATTTTATATACTTTTTTTTACACTCATATATTCTATGAAGTGAAAGAAAAATTATGGGAATATTTAGATATGGCAAAACATGAGAATTTGAAAACTTTTTATTTGAAGAAAGAAATTACAACAAAATATATTTTGAAAATAAATGATCATCTTGCAAATTCATGTTAGAGATAATAGGAACTAAGTGGATTTTTTGCTATCATCAAAACTATATTATCAATTATAGTAAACCTAATTGGGATCTCTGTAAAGGAACACAGTTGGGACTTGTTTCTAGCAAAATAGTATTTGCTCTTTTAAATGTAGGGGGTAGGGCTCCTTCCAAAGGGAATTATATTTTGCCAAAAGACTCATTTGTATGAGCTTTCCCCCATACCAAGCTTCCCAGCAACTCTACCCGCTGCTTGGCACCAGGAAGCATCAACACATGACTTTTTGGACTAGCTGATTGAATTCCTTGAACATAAAGTCTTGGCAGTGGCAATTATCCTGGCAGTGGCAGAAGCCAGGAAACACAGATCAGTAAATGTATCTCATTTTAATCACTGCATATAGGGTTTACTTGATTTATCCCATATTATACCAAACTCCAACATGTCAGCAAGATTGCACTCAGTTGCCATGCTCAACAAAAGGGCTAAGGTTGAACTTTGTTTACATTGCCAATATACATTTTTCTATAAGTATTTTTTCTTTTTAAATTTATTTTTCTTTGTCTTTTGTTGATTTCATGGGGTTCAATAATAAGGTTGAGTAGGTTAAACTTTGTTTAATTTTTAGAAACTATAGTAATAGAATACTACAACTGTTTCAGTTTTAACAGAATTTTAAAATAAAAATTAGAGATGGGGGAAAGCTCATACAAATTAGATTTTTAGGGACCCCTCTCAAAAAGCATACTACATCATGTTAGAAACAGTCCCAACTGTATTCCTTTACACAGCTACCAGTTAGATATCCATCACTGAGAATATAGTTTAGATGTGATAAAAAAAAAATCTACTGGATGCCTACTATATCTAAAATGGATTTGCAAGATGATCATTTATTTTCAAATCCTCTTTGGTTGTAATTACTTCAAATAAAAATTTTTCAAATTATCATGTCTTTCCATACTCAAATATTTTAACAATTTTTCTCACAATTTAGTTAGAATTTATAAGGGTTTTAAAAAAGTGTACTTAAAAAGTGTGTAACAAAACAATAGACAGATAAAATAAAAGCTTTTTATAGTGAGATTTCAGTTTACTTTATGATGCACACTTTTTTTCATTTGTTTTTTAAATGCAGATCATTTGTCTCTTGATTTTAATCCTCAGTACCCAAGTACATTTCCTAGCTGGTTTGGCTTAGTGGATAGAGCATCAGCCTGTGAATCAAAGGGTCCTGGGGTGGATACTTGTCAAGGGCACATAAAAAGAAAAAAAAGGCAATTATATCTTCCAAATAAATGAACTTTATGAAGTATGTAAAATTGTACTGGAACATAATACATACTGCTAGCTTTTAGCTTTTGCTACTCTATAATTAATCACATATTAGTCAATTTGTTAATATTTGTCTCACCCTTAGACTATGATTCATTTGTGGTCATTTGCCATTTATTTGAATCCAGAGTGTCTGGCAGATATGGTGTGCTCAATCCTATAGTCAATCTATAACAAGCCATCATCATCAACACAGTTATGAAAAATACTGTACTATTATTACTATGAAATTTATGCCTTAATAGCAAAACTTCAAAGGAAATAAAAGAGACATAGTTCCTAGTTAGTGTGAATATTTACTAAATGTAGACTAGAAATTGGAGGGGCAAAGATGGAAAATGGCTTAGGAACTCTACAACTTTGCAAACTGATGAGAAAGAGAAGTAAACTAATTGCAGCATGATATTATAGATCCTAATTAAATGTCTATAACCAATTTTTAATTTTTCTGGGAGTTATAAATAAAAGTTTCAAGTCCCTATTTTCCATTTTTGAGATGCAAAACCCTGATTTAAAAGTATAATATTTATTAAACATTTACTATAGAGCTGGTACTATGGTAAAAAATTTATAGTGTTAATCCCTCTACTATATCAAGTACATGTTACTATTCCTTTTTAAATGTTTGAAAGTTGTGGCTAGATTTTTTAAGTTACTTGGTGGCTTAATTAGAAGTGCATGATCAAGAATTCAAACTAGGAATGTTACATTAACACTTAATATACTATAGTGGTCTTTTCAATGTGTTCATATGGCAAAACAATAGTCCATAGTTATTCAATAAAACATTAATCTATGTGTTGCAGTGAAGGTATTTTGTAAATATGATTAAATGCCATAGAGAGTTAACTTTAAGATTATATTTGGTAATATAGGTAAGTTTTATTCAGTTCATTGAAATGTTTTAAACTCAGAGCTAAGTCTTCTCTGAAGAAGAAATTTAACATGTAGACAACTTCAGCACATGCCTAAGAATCATAAACCAATTCCTTTTAATAAATATGTATCTCTGACAGGTTCTAATTCTCTGGTTTGATATTGATTGGCACCTGAAAGTATAGGACTGCTCTAACAGATACCTAAAATATAAAAGTGCCTTTGAAAATGGCAATGAGAAGAGGCTGGCAGAATTTGAGAAACATAATTGTTTTTTAAACCTACAAACACAAACACAGATTGCTTGAACATACTATTAGTAGAAATATGGTGGCTGATACTACTAACAAGGACTTGGAAGAAAATTAGGATCATAAAAGAGGAAACTTTTTATGGAGAGAGAGAGAGAGAGAGAGAGAGAGAGAGAGAGAGAGAGAGAGAGAGAGAGAGAGAGAGAGAGAGAGAGAGAGAGAGAGGAAGAGAGAGAGAGAGAGAGAGAGAGAATTTTTGCTACATAGTGGCAGAATTGTAACCTAAAGTTATGTGGGGGGAAAAAAATACAGAAGTAATGAAATTTGGTGTTTAACTGATGATATTTCCAAACAAATGGGTGATCTGAGGCATTATTTTGTCTTGTTGCTTATAGTGAAATGCATGGAGAAAAAATGAGAAAAGAATGGTTAAACTCATAGGAACCAGTACCTGATGGTTTGGGGAATTCTCAGCCTATTCAAATTGACAAAGAACCTAACATTAATAGATTCCCCATTTGAAAAGTAGGCTCTAGAGATAAAAAGTGAAGGGTGTGGTTATACAACCTTTAGCTAATACCTCAGGAAGATAAATATGTGAAGTTATTCAATAACTAATGTTTATTCTGTGACTCATAGCTCCCCTAGCCAATTAGGCAGAAACAAAAATAGAGATTAGATTATCTAGGAAAGATCTGAGAAAGAGACCCTTTTCTAATGGAATGAAATTCCATGACATACACAAGAGAGCCACAAGATGTTTGAGAATATTATGCCAAAAGATACACTGCCAACTTGGACTGAAAGGAACAAAGGGAAAACAAAATAAAGGCTCTCTGATCCTCAAAATTCTTCAAGAAGGAAATAGGCTGGTAAAACTACTCAGAAGCAAACATATGCTACTATTTATTTTTAAAAATTGACTCACAAGGTTAATCTCAGACTACAGAGTAAAGAGTCCAGTTGCTGGAACTGATATTCCCAGACCTTAAAAGGTATTCATTGTCTGCCTGGCTGAATCTTGAAATTGTTTGGTACTAGTGATTCTTTTTTGTTGTTTATTTTGTCCATTTTTAAAAGAAATAATGGCTCCCACTATTGTATTTGGGGAGCTTATGACTTATTTTCTAGTCCCACTGGTCCACAAATAGAGAGGAATTTAGCACCAGGATGCATTCATTATACTTTTTACCTAATTAATATTATTTCAATGATGATTAGTTTTGGATATTTTATGCTAATGATAGATGATATTTTGAACATTGAGATATTGTGGACTTTTGAATAGGGTGGATATATTTTGTACACAGGATGGATTTGGATCTTTGGAGTACAAAGATTCTGTGATAGTCAAATATTAGCTATGATAATCAAAATAATAGTTATTCAAAGATGTTCACATCATAATCTCTGGGAGCTGTGAATATGGTACCTTATATAGCAAAGGGGACTTTGCAAATGTGATTACATTAAGGACTTTGAGATGAAGAGATTATCTTGAATTGTCACAAGGGTCATTAAAATAAGGAAAAAGAAAGAAAAAAGTGACAGATGGAGATTTGACTATGGAAGAGATCAGAATGATGTCAGGTGGGGGTTATGAGAAGGATTTAATTCACCTCTGTTAGCTCTGAATATAGAAGAAGGGATCTACAAATTTCAAAGCATGATAAACTTCCAGAACCTGAAAAAGGCAAGGAAGCATATCCTACCAAAAGATTACAATCTTGATTTAAAATCTTTATTTTAGCCTATTGAAACAGTGTCAGACTTTTGACCTACAGAACTGCAAGATAATAAAATTTTATTGGTTAAGTGTGGTAAGAGTCAATACTGATTTATGGCATTTAGCCAATATTTTGCAGGAATAATAAGGGACTTGAGAAGGAATGCAATTTGAAATTTGGCGGCAAGAATATTTAGGAGAGAGATATGTCAACAGATTTCTTGGAATGGACAAAGAATGAAGATACTTGCATCCATGTGAATGCTTAACAAAGGGTGACAGCAGAAGAGGATTATAATAATCAATTATATAAAATGACATGCTCTGTGAATATCAATGGCTCTTTCTGCAACTTCTCTTCTAATTGCCAAATGGGCTCATGAACTAAGTGGCCATGGTTGCAGAGATGGAGATTATCTATAGTTTCAGCAATATAAATTTCCACTCACCAAAGATGACCTGGCTATACCCACTGTTGCATGCTCACTCAGCCAGCATCAGAGACCAACACTGAGTCCATGATATGACATCATTCCCTGGAGAGATTAGTCAGCTACCTAATGATAGGTTGATTACATTACACCACACCCATCATGAAAGAGGTAGCACTTTGTTCTTATTCAAATACACAATTACTCTTAATATTAATTTTCCTTCTATGAGCATGAGTCTTCTGCCAAAAATTATTCATGGACTTACAGAATGCTTTATCCATTATCATCTTATTTCACATGCCGTTGCTTCTGATTATGAAACTTTCTTCACAGAAAATTAAGTAGCACAGTAATATGTCCATGCTAATGGAGTTCTCTAGACTTACTATGTTCCCTATTATCCTGAAACAGCTGGCTATCCAGAATAGTGGAATAGGTTTTTGAAGACTCAATTACAATGCCAGATAGGTGGCAATATCTTGAAGACTTGGACAAGCTCCAGATTGCTTTATATACTCTTGATTATCATTCAAAGTATTAATATAATGATCTTTCTCCCATAATCAGGATATAGAGGAGCAAGGTCAAAGAGTAGAAATGGTAGTGGCATCACTTACTATTGGCTATAGTGATCCAAGGGTAAAATGTTTATTTTCTTCACAATCTTATACTCTGCTGGTCTAGAGGTCTTGGTTTTAAAATAAAAATTGCTTCCATCAGTAGGCATAAGAGTGATTCCAATGAATTGAAAATTGAGGCTGTGTAAAAACCACTTTGGGCTCCTCATGCATATGAATCAATAGGCAAGGTAGTGGGTTACTGTTTTGGCTCTGGTGCAGGGTAACTTGGTTTGCTACTACACAATGGTATTAAGGAAGAGTATGTTTGGATTTCAGAAGATCACTAAAGACATCTCTTTGTACTATCAAATCCTGTGATTATAGTAAATTAAAAACTGGTCAAAACCCTTCAGAAAGTTTTGAATCATGTCACCAAGTGAAAAATGACCAGCTAAGGGCAAAGGAAATATGGAATGAATAGTGGCAGAAAGCAATTACAAATACCAGGTATGGTCACATGACCATTGTAGAAACAAAGATTATAATCATCATAAACATTTCTTTCTTATTTGGTTATGAATACAGGGTTGTATATATAGGCTTACAATTGTGTGTATACAAAACAGAATTCATTTTTGCCATTACTATTAATTATTGTATTACTTTCCATACAACTATAAACTTACTTTAGCCCCTCCCTGTATATCAACCAAAAATTTTTGTTTTCTTTCTTCTATTATCCTAATAAAATAGTAATATGCAAATTGATCATAACTCTGCTACACCCGCCAACCAATCAAGAGTGAGTATGCAAATTAACAAAATCAAGAAGGCTGCGGACATAGAGCTGCAGCAAGCAAAAGGCATGGGTTTCCCAGCAATGGAGGAAGCCAAGCTTCTCTGCTGCCCTGGCCAGCCCAGGCCTATACTCAAGGCTACAAAGTTTCAGTTGTAGAAGATAAATAAACCCCATATACTAGGGCCTCTGCTTGGGTTGCCTGGTTGGAGGGAGTGGCCAGTCTGAAAACCACCACAGACCCCTTGCTCAGGCTGCCCCATGCCTCAAAGGAATCTCCACCCTGATCCAGAATCCCCTTCAGGGCAAACCAGCTGGCTCCCACCATTGCACTAGACCTCTATCCTATCTAATAAAAGAGTAATATGCAAATTGACAATCACTTCAAAATACAAGATGGCTGTCCCCATGTGAACACAAGATGGCCACCACAATATGGCTTCCAGGGAAGGGCAGTTAGAGGCAATCAGGCTGGCAGGGGAGCAGTTAGGCATCAATCAGGCTGGCAGGGGAGTTGTTAGGGATGATCAGGCTGCCAGACAGAAGCAGTCAGGGGCAATCAAGAAGATAAGTAGGCAAGCAGTTGGGAGCCAGCTGTTCTGCATTGTGAGAGGTATGTTTGATTCTACAGGTATCGGGCCTAAATGGGCAGTCGGATCCCTTGAAGGGTCCCAGATTGGAGAGGATGCAGACTGGGCTGAGGGACACCCCCTCGGTGCAAGAATTTTGTGCACCAGGCCTCTAGTTAGATTATAAAGATACTAGAGGTCCAGTGCACAAAATTCTTGCATAGGGGTGTGTGTTCCTCAACCCAACCTGCACCCTTTCCAATCTGGGGCCCCTTGGAAGATGTCCTACTGCCTCTTTAGGCCCAATCCCTGTGGGACATACCTTTCATAATTTGGGACTGCTGGCTCCCAACTGCTTGCCTGACTACCTGAATGCCCCTAACCACTTTTCTTCCAGCCTGCCTAATTGTTCCCCTGCCTGCCTGATCATCTCCAACTGCCCTCCCCTGACAGCCCAGTCATCCCCAAATGTCCTCCCCTGCATATTCCCTCTTTATTACATAGGTTTTTTTTCTTTAACAAATTGGGCAGTGTACCTACTTGACAAACCAGTAAAAATGTAAACCCAAACTAAAAGATTCGTAAAATAAACTCCTTAAACAGGAATTTCATGAGACCTTGGAAAGGTGATATCTTGTGGTTGTTTCTTCCTTTCTTCCTTCTCTTTCTTTGTCTTGATGTTTCATCTTTTGTCCTTTCTTTTCTCCTTTTATTCCTTTTCTGTCTTCTCTTTTTCTTAACTTTTCCTATGGTAGAATCCTCAGTACTTGAATCTGTCTCGCTTCCAGAAAACAAAGAATAGGGAAGCACACCGTCATCTGGAGAAAAAGATGATCTTCTTGGGATCAGTGGTGTTTCTGGTTTTACTCTTTTCCCAGTTTGTTTGTCATTTCTGCAGGCCCCCGCAACTTCAGGACTTGTGCGTGGGTACTTCTTATTCATGTCTAAAAAAATCTCCCTGCCTTGGTGAAAACTGAAGGGGATAAGGCCTTCCAGGGTGGCTCAAGCCCTGCCCAAGGTGTGGAGCACCCGCCACTGCCATTGCAGAGCTAACCTCCAGACCTTTGGGTACTCTCCAGTAATTTAACTGCAATGTCCCGTTTGCGTTCACAAATTAGTTATAAGTTACTTCTGATCTGAAACCCTACCTCAGACATTTCGTTTGTAGTTTGTAAAGATTTTAAACAAAACCCATTTACCTCCCTAATCTGGTCAGAAGTTTCTACCCAATGGGAAAGGTTTGCTGGGCAACATCACCCAGATATCCTCCCCATCTCCAATCACTTGGCTGTGGGCAAGGGAAGTTCTGAGGCTATAGGTGTGGGGAGGATCACTCCATGGGGGAGCAGACCCTTTGGAGGCTGACAACCCAGGCTTCTGCTGGGAGGGGATAACTCTGGGTAGTGTGGCTCCCTCCCAGGCCTACACCCCCAACTGCAGCTGGGAGCTGATTCATGGAGGGGAAGGGGGCTCGATGCAGATGCCTCCCAGGTCCACAGCCCTGGACAAGCCCAGAGGTGCATGGTCACCTCCCAGCTGACAAGCCTCAGCCCTGGTGGCAGCTGAAAGCAGAGCATGTGGAGAGGGGCGTGGCTGCTGCCCAGACCCACAATCCTGGCCTCAGCTGTAAACAAACATGTGGAGAGGGGCACGGGCACCTTCCAGCCAATAGGCGTACCACTCAAGTCGTTGCTGGGAGTGAATCGCATGGCTGCTTCGAGCAGAGCATGTGGAGAGGGTGTGGCTGCTTCCCAGGCTCATGGCCTGGGTCAGGGTTGGAAGTGGATCTTCTGGAGGCGGGGGCACCTTGCAGGCCCAGAGCCTGGGCTGGGGCTGGAAGTGGATCACATGGGGATGGGTCGTGGGAGCCTCAAAGGCAGATGGTCAGGGCTGCAGCTGGGAGCAGAATGCACCAGGGGTACACAGGCCGAGGCTAGTAGCAGATCAGCCAGGGCACAGTCATCTCCCAGGCCTTTAGCCTGGGCCACTCTGCTAGCTCTCATCGGCAGCCTTCCCTGGGACTAAGGGTCTCTGGCAGGCCTGAGAGGACTGGGCACCACCATCTTGTGTCTATGGGGGCCACCATTTTTGTTGCATAGTGATGGTTAATTTGAATATTACTCTATTATTAGATAGGATGTAAAATGCATTAACAACAGTTGAATTTACCTCACAGTATTTAAGCTTCAGGATACCCAATGAAGAAAGTGGACATCAAGCAAATTTTTTTCATTCCCTTCTAAGGAAAGGGTTAGTTTATTTCTGGATATACTCAAGATAATTACATCATGTCCATCATAAATATAACTTTGTTATTGTCTTTATTTGGATATTATCTAAGACTTAAGGAAATATGTTTCAAGGAAACACGTCATAAGGTTAGCAAAGGATAAAATGTGATGGCATTTTCCACATGTCTACGTGGTTAACCTATTGTCCCTAATAGTTATTTAGTCAAATACTACCCTAGGTATTGAGGTATGGCATTTTGTAGACATGCTTAAAATCCATAGTCAGTTAATAGTGGACATTCTGGAAGAATTAAGTAAAGGGGAAAATCTGGGTATTTTGTGTAAGTAGAAAAACTACATGGAATGTCTAGAGTACAACTTAAAAGCAAAGTTGGAAAGTGAGAGAAGATTCCTCATTCAACCCCGATTTACTCCATGGTCAGAATGTAATGTTCACTTGAGGAAGGCAAGTAGAGAATGGCTAATGTATGCAATAGGGTGTAATAATTGGCATGAAGAAAAAATTGGATAAGGTCAGAAACAAGATTGACATTGAAAAATTAGAATAATTGGTTTGGGATGTGAGAATATTAGATGCATGAAATTAAAAGCAATATTTTGCTTGGCATTGATTTTTATGTAGATGATAGAAGAGTACTGAAGAATAAATAATAGAAAATGCTGTGCTGGATGTATTTTTAAAAAGCTGTATATAGACAGTAGTACCAGCAATGTGAAAAAATTTAAAAAATATTATAATAAGTACTCTCTATAAAATAGCCTGTATCTACATGAATAGCTGTGAACCATCATCATCTACACTAATAAAAGAGAAATATGCAAATTGGCCATACAACCACAACAGCTACCAGCCAATCAGGAGTGAGTATACAAATTAACCCAACAATTAATGGTGGGTTAATTTGCATACATTGGCCCAGAGCAAAGACTATAGATTATTGCTGAGTGAAGACTGAAGATGCTTGGCTTCTCCGCTGTGGCAGAAGTGAAGGAATGGGACCCAGATGCCAGAGAAAAACTAGTGCCAGAACCCAGGAGAAGGAAGGCCTATTGCACAAATCTCATGCAAAGGGCCTCTAGTTTTTAAAGAACCTATACCTTATAATTTTATAAGTACCTCGCGCTTACTGATTGCTCTACTGGAGCTCCTATACCTTATAATTTTATTGCTGCAATTATTACCTTAAAAAGGAGGTAACAGCGGCCCAAGCAAATATCATTGTCAGTGTCACAGAGCTAGTTCAAGGTGGCAGAACTAATAGAATTCAAAGTAAAGTTTTTTTGTTTACTGTTAATTTCTATGCCAAGCTATTTCTCCACATTCCTAGATTGAGAGAGAGAATGGTGTAGTGGTTAATAGCATTGGTTCTAAGACTAGACAACCTAGATAGAAATCCTGAATCTAATACTTGTAAATTGTATCACCTTAGTAAAATATCACCTTGGCTTTCTCACATCTAAAGTAAGAATAAAAATTGTGTCAATATCAGAGGAATGTTGTAGAGTATAAATGAGTCCATTATTTTAAGTATTTGTTTATTTTTTTAATAAATTCTTTGTTGTTGAAAGTATTACATACATTCCCTTTTCTCCCTGTCCCACAACCCTGGCCTTCACTGCCACCCCCCCCCATTGTCTGTGACCATTGCTTATATGTATATAAGTTATTTGGTTGATCTCCTACCCCCCAACCCACCCTCCTATAACTACCCTCTGAGGTTTGACAGTCTGCTCAATGATTCTATGTGTCTGGATCTATTTTTTAGACTGATGTCAGACACACATTGTAAGTGCTGAGTAGATGTTAGCTATTATTGTTGTATAAACTATACTTTGAAATTATCCTGAATTAATTTTGTACTTTTGGGTTACAAAGGAAATAAAGCACCTGGTGATGAATTTAAAGTACAGTAATAATTACTGTATAGTTAATGTGAAGACAGATAAATAAGAGGATGAATGAAAACCACCACAAAGTCTTTTTTTCATTACATTAATTTAAATACTGTGTTAGGGAATCAATTTAGAAAATTAAATACAGCAAGTAATTCTTTACTTATTAATTTTTATTTTTTTGGTTAATCCTCACTCGAGGATATTTTTCGATTGATTTTTATGGAGAGTGGAAGAGAGGTGAAAAGACAGAAAGAAACCTCAATGTGAGAGAAACATATTGGTTGGTTGCCTCCTGCACAAGGGCCTGAGCCAGGGAGGAGCCTGCAATTGAGGTGTGTGCTCTTGACCAGAATCAAAACAGGCTAACTCTCTCTCCACTGAATCTAACTGGCTTGGGCAAGTAATTTTTTTTAATGAATAATGGGATCCAAAAGCTACCAAACAAAAATATTTAACCAGTAGTAGTGAAAGTTGAAGTCACTTCTTAAAGTTGCATCTTCAATAACAATAGGGTTCAGAAAAAATACAAATTACTTCCTAAAGGCTTTGTCTATGATGGGAATGATTATGAAGAAATTCCCAAGCAGAAATTCTAAGTAAGTAATCAGAAAGGAAGAATAGCAAAACAGCTCTAAATCCTTGGGTGTCTGAAGGGATATTTAATAAGCTTAAGAGTTGTTGATAGGAAAAACAATCACATCACAAAAAGTTTCAGCCTCATTATGTAGAAATAAACAGGGACTGGGAACCATAGCATAATATTCAAGTATTAAAATGAATAATCATTTGACGTAAATAGACCAAAAAGGGCCAAGAGAACTCAGATGAAATCTCTTAGCTGCATCACTGACTTTTTGAGCAACTAGAAGTAAAATGTATTTAAAATGCTAAGCTCCATGACAAAATCTTTATCTGGATATAGTGTCCTGAAAATGGCTTTTTGAATGGGTGAAGCAATTGGCTGACTCTAACTAAACAAGACTCCATATGTTTTTGATGTAAGAGTTGCATCAGTGAATCACAAAATGAAGTTAAGAAATTAACAGTTTATAGTCCTGGATACTAAGAATTTTTGTATTTGTCTATATAACATATTTTCTTTCCATAGGAGATAGTTATGACAAATTAGAAGTCTAAAAATTTTCTGATGGTATAAAGGCCCAGCTGTCACTGGGGAGTCAGTGATCAGATTCCATTGCTGCATGGTCCTGTGGTGCCACAGAGAGCTCCATATGGTCACCCAAATGTTCCAGCTAAAGCCACTGAATATTTCAAGCCTGAATTGTACTTGTAAAGAAGAATTCATACTTCTTGTATGGATATATCATTATGTGTCTACCAATAGAATAAATCTTGTTAACTGGCTACAATTTTTAAATGGAAAAAATAATCCACCAAGAACTTTGTAAATCTTCATGATAAACAAATAATGGTGATAATGGTGCACTGCTGGGATCTCCACATAATTTTTATAACAATTGTAATGCAACCTAGAAATAGTAGACTTTTTAATAAGGTATAATGAATAACTAAAGTCTGTGTGAATATTGACTTGTATGATAATAATTTTATAAACCACTGTTCTCTCATTGAACCAATCACCTTTGTTAAATTGCTAATGTAATTCTAAGTTTTAGGGCACTTGTACACATGTCAAAGATGTCGCTTAAGTGTTACCCAATAGCAAATGATAAATGCAAAATTTATTGAGTCATAAATGGCTATGCCTTTGGATATATTTTATATAATTAATTTGCTTAGAAAACACATCTGTCTCATAAAAGTAGCAACTGTTTTAAAGAGGTCAGTTCTATTTTAAAGTTAAAGGAAAGGTACAGTAATCTTGTTATATTTCAATATTGAAGCAAGAAAGGCATTAAAATTTGTAATTCTTATTTGTGTTTGATGATATAAATAATATGATTAAAACGTTTCAATAAAAGTCTAAATATTGAAAATATAGGTAATAAATCAAATATCTTTCATAAAATGTTTTATTTTTACCAAAAATATTGATAAACCTAAGTGTTATAAATACATATCACAGTCTACTAAGTTGAATATCCATTTTTAATGAAATATCAATGAAAGTATTTAGGATACGGTATACTATTGGAAATACAAAATTTAATAATTTTAAAATATATTTTATTGATTTTTTTACAGAGAGGAAGGGAAAGGGATAAATAGTTAGACACATTGATGGGAGAGAAACACACCTCCTGTTGGGGATCTACCTGCAAACAAGGTACATGGTCTTGACCAGAATCGAACCTGGGACCTTTCAGTCCACAGGCTGATATTCTATCCACTGAACCAAACCAATTAGGACTGGAAATACAAAATTTAAATATTAATGAGAGGCCTTCAAATGTTTAATATTTTTAATTAAAATCGTGTTGCTATTAAATCTTAATCATTCATATATATATATATATATATCTCCTACATAACTATTAACATTTCTTGTGGTGATTTAAGCTTATAAAAACAGAAAAGTTCTGGCCAGTGTGGCACAATTGGTTGGAGTGTCATCATGTGCACCAAAAGGTGGCATGTTTGATACCCTCTCAGGACACATACTCAGGTTGTGGTGCAATCCCAGTAAGGGCATGTAAAGGAGGTTTCTCTCTCTCTCTCTTTCTCTCTCTCTCTCTCTCTCTCTCTCTCTCTCTCTCTCTCTCTCTCTCTCTCCCCTTCATGTCTAAAAAATAATAAAATAAAAAGCAGATAAATATTATAGTTTATTAATTATCTTAACCTTTATGTTTCTCTGATAGAAGCAAAATATGATTTTTTAAATACCCTTTAAATTTTATTCTGTTGGTGTGCAAAGAAAGGTACTGTGGAGAAAATACATTTTCAAACCTCTGTAATAAATAGCCAGGCACCTTTAACTTTACATTTCACCTTGAGGCACACTAAAAATGTTTAATTATTTGAGGATTAATGGAGGTAGTTTATAATTAAGCTGAAGTATGAACTGATGTCACCATCTCAGTATGATGATGTACATTTTTATGCCAAAGCACCTGTTGTTTTAGAAGAAAGCAGCTGATATCATTATCTGCGCAGCCAGATAGCCCCGTTTCCTGCTGCTTAAAAAATTATCCTCAGGGTTATCTAAGTTGGCATAATTCAGCATTTATGTTTTCATACCAAAAAAGAACACAGAATGGGGAAAATGACTGCTTCAGCAATCAAAGGAAGGGAAACTGAGAGACATGCTGAGAAAAGGAAGGTGAGGGAGGAAAGGGAAATAACTTCAACTTAGAGTATTTCTACTCATCTCTGTGATGGCCTTCTTACTTCTTCTAAGAGCACATGGAGTTTTCAAAAGAATAGAACATTAAAGTACCTAATTAATTGAATTAATGTGATTAAAATTTGACGTTGTTGGAGAAAGTGGAGTGGAAAGGATAAAATTTTATGTTTTAACTCAAAATATAACATTACCTCTACAATGTTTCCAAATACTAATACAAATGTTTCTATTTCTAAATATTATATATGCAGAATCAATGATCTATTCACAAGATTCAAGTGACCAAAATTCTCATTTTTTTCTATTAGATACTCTGCCTTTGAATATTTTGTTATTGTTATTTTGTGTGTTTTTTTTAGTTTTTTGGCTGGCTGGTTGGTCTTTGGTTATATATTGATTAGGGATAAAGATAAGGCCTATACAATATAAACAAATTCCTTTTTAAAGTATTAATCAACATCTCAACTTCTCTTTCCCTAGCCTTATCCCCAAACTTTCCAGCATGTGAAGATTCTATAGTGTCCCTCACTGCCAAACCAATATTTGAAATATAATCTGAACTCTGTGTATTGTTCTTACACTCATTTATAAAGTTGTTGCCTTTTCAGTGTTCCCATTATCAAACCAGTTCTTCCCAACTTATTTCTCCCCCGCCCCAATGGAACTAGTGGCCCTAATTGATTTATTTATCTGCCATATTGTCTAATTTTCTACTATACTGTCTAATTTTTTCCTCAGGCTATCATCCATAACACCTAAAGACACTAATTATTTTCCTACAGATTATATCTATTGTTTATGAAGATGAATTTCATTCTTAAAAAATTTCACTTTGTAGGTTTTATGTTAAAATTAGAGATGGAAAAATTGAGGTCTATAGAGTTAAAGTAACTTGCCCATGGTCACACAGTTGGTTAATGCTAGAAATGATACTCAACCTTGATCTTCAATATTCAAAGACCATGGTCATAATCAATACATTATCTCTTTTCTAGTTCAACTTTTTCTCAAATGCTCTTTCTATTCCTTTTGTGAACTGAACTTTCGCTATCTCTGAGGATCACAGTTCCTTACCAAACTTGCATTAGGATATACTCACTGCTTTCACTTGTCATATCAGTTGGGGTAATTGCTTACAGTTGCGTACTATCCCAGGAAATATAGTGGATTAAGAAAAGTTTACTTCTTGAAGGAGAACCAAGATAGTGGGTTTAAGTAAATGCTGGTACTTGCAGACTCCAAAAATCACATCAAAATTACAACTAAAATACAGAGCAACCATCATTCAGAACTGCCAGAAATCTGACTGAATGGAATTCGTACAACTAGAGAAGTAAAAAAGGAAGTATGAGATTGGTAGCAAGGGCAGAAGCATGGAACAGGCTGGTCCATCACCTACATATGGTGTGTGTGTGTGTGTGTGTGTGTGTGTGTGTGTGTGTGTGTGTGTGTTTAATTGCCAGGGATATCCCATGAGAAGCAAGGGCTTTCACCCTACACCAGACCCCTAGTCCAGGATTCTTTGGTGGGGGTGAGACGAGATGTCCTCCTAACTTCAGGTTATAAAAAACAGTGGGAATTGTGATTGAGTTACATGGAGGCCAGGAAGTTCCTCTTAAAGGGCCAGTGCACAAACTTACATGGTCCCACTCCCTCTAAATTCTAGTGCTGGGGAGGGTAATTGAGGGATCCAGGAATATATGAGGAGGAACTAGATTGTATGGTATCAGGGCAGGAATTGAGGGACAGCTTTCTCTCAGATGGGGTACTTGTACAGATCATTTCTCCTGCAGTGGGACTTCCCAGTCACAGAGCTGAGTGGCAGCCATAGCTGAGTTTCCATCAGTTTGACTCACGCTGTTCACTCCCTCTTAATGATACCATTAGACTATGCTCCATCCAATTTGAAGCCTCACCCAAACTGTTTGCAACAAGTTTTTCATATAAATAGCTTGTTCTAGCTTAGGCTTCAGACTTTCCTAAAATTTCTCAAACAGGTAGAAGTTGGTGTCAGTGTGTTCCATACTTATCACTAAGAGGCCCAAGACTCAGCACTAGCACCAGTCTTCCTTGCTTCCCAGCTTTCTATCACCTGGACACTTCCAAATCCAATAAAAGTATCAGTAATCTGAAGATCACTCTGTAGCTCCTCCAGGCTGACCCCAGGCAGGGGATATATTTGCACTTCTGGAAGATCCCAGAGCCAATGCACATGGTGGTCAGCTTCAGACCACACCAAATTACAACTCTACAAATCCATAAGTGACACACTCAAGGGGGAGACTCAGTGATGACCAAAGCCCCATTGAAGCAAGCCCTGCTTCATAAGAATGTTGTTGTTTTTTTGCATAGCAGCTCTACACGGTTGCAGCTGGTCCTTACAGACAATTGGCCTGGAGGTCAATTCCTCTCAGTGATACCAATAGCAACCAAGGCTCAACTACAAAAAGACTGTGCACACATCACACAGGGGCCTACCTGTAGTGTTCAGCCCAGGTGACTGAGGAGGCTGAGTGACTGGGTTCTACACAATACCTACTATCCAATGCCACTCTGTCAATTCTGGGAGACATAGCAGGCATAACTAATACATAGAAACACACAAAGAGAAGCAGTGAAAAAAGAATGGAAACCAAGAAACATGTCACAAATGAAAGAACAGAAGAAATCCCAGAAAATAACTATTATAAATGAAATGGGAGTAGGCAAACTACTGCATACATAGCTCAAAATAATGGTTACAAAGTTACTCAAGGATCTAAATGGGAGCTTCAATGGACTTAATGAGAGCTTCAATAGCCTTAGTAAGACTTTCAATTATTTTAGTGAGAATTTCAAAGATATGAAAAAGGAACAGTCAGAAATTAAGAATACAATAACTGAAATAAAGAATAATGTACAGTGGTTCAACAGTAGAGGATTCCAAGAATCAAATAAATGACTTGGAATAGGAGGAAGCAAAAAAACAACCAATCAAGAGAGAAAAAGAAAGAAAGAATCCAGAAATATGAAGATAGTGTAAGGAGCATCTGGGACAGCTTCAAGGGTACAAACACTCACATTATGGGAGAGTCAGAAAGAGAAGAGAAAGCAAAATACTGAAAACCTATTTCAAGAAATAATGACAGAAAACTTCCTCTTAATTGTGAAAGAAATAGACTTACAGGTTTGGGAAGTGCTGAGAGTTCCAAAGAAGAGTAATCCAAAGAGGCCTACATGAGGACACATCCTAATTAAAATGACAAGGATTAAAGACAAAGAGGAAATTTTAAAAGCAACTAGAGAAAAGTTAGTTACCTACCAAGGAGTACTCAATGACTATCAGCTGGTTTCTTAACAGAAATTTTGCAGGCCATATGGAGTAGCAAGAAATATTCAAAGTGATGAATACAAAGATCTATAACAAAGATTACTCTACCCAGCAAAACTTTCATTTAGAATTGAAGGTCAGATAAAGAGCTTCACAGATAAGAAGAAGCTAAAGGAATTAATCACACACAAAAAAATAGTATTATATGAATGTTAAAGGGTATATTTAAAGAAGAGGAAGAAGAAGAAAGGTGAGGAGGAGGAAGAGGAAGAGAAGAGAAGAAATATGAACAATAGAATGGTAATAAATACATATATATCAATAATTGAATCTAAAAATTAAAGTAAGTGAAGAAGGAATCTAATGAATACAATGAACTGAAGAATAAAATAGAACCAGAAGCATGCAAATATGAATTTTAGAGGAAAGAGGGGGAGTGGAAAGAGAGAAACCAAAAATCTTATATGCATTTACACATTACCCATGGACACAGACAAAAAGGTGGTAAAGGCCTGGCAGGGAGGTGATAGGAACCCTGTGGAGGTGATTATGAGTGGAAGAAAGGGAAACATTATAATACTCTTAGCAATAAAGATTAAAGAAAAAATAAAAGTTTGCTTCTCACTCATATCACAATTGAATCCTTAATTGTGAAAGGAGTTTTGGAAAGTTTAGGGTGAGAGCACTTTTCCAAGTGATAATTCAGAGATACTGTCTCTTTTCATCTAATGGTGCAACTTGTTTAATGATGAAGAATATTACCTGCAGCATTGTAAGCAGTGGCAAAATACTGAAAACAACCTAAATGTCCACCATTTATTGTAAAAGTAAAATCCTATCTAATAAAAGGGTAATATGCAAATTAACCATCACTCTGCCTTTCCCAGATTTGTGTTACCACTGTTACCTATAATAGTACCTTGCACCTTTGGTGACCAAGTCGGCAGAGGACGGAAGTTAGGGGACCCAGGCCTGCAGGGGAATGCAGTTAGGGGTGACCAGGCCTGTAGGGAAGGCTAATGAGGGGCAAACAGGCTGGCAGGGAAGCAGTTAGTCATAAATCAGGCTGGCAGGGGAGTGGTTAGGGGGTGATCAGCGTGGTAGGCAGAAACAATTAGGGGCAATCATGAAGGCAGGCAGGCGAGCAGTTGGAGCCAGCAGTCCTGAATTATGAGAGGGATCCCAGATTGGAGAGGGTGCAGGCTGGGCTGAGGGACACCCCCTATGTATGAATTTTGTGCACTCATCATCTAGTATAATATAATATAGCACTATATATGAAAAAAATGACGCAGCTTTTAATGCAATGATAAAGAAAAATGTTCTGATATAATGTGAAATAAAAATAAAAGAAGGTACAAAGGAGTGTGCATTATAAATCAATGTGTGTGTGTGTGTGTGTGTGTGTGTGTGTGTGTGTGTGTGTTTATTCTCTAGAAGAAAATTCAAATAACTGAGGACAATGTACAACACTACTGGAAGAGGAAATAGATAAGTTGGAAATTTGGGAGAAAGGTTTTGCTATATTTTTTAACCACATATCTATTTGACCTAATTGAAATATATATCACATGTATATACTATTTATTTTAAAAACACCTAAGTATAACTAATACAAATAATATTTTAAAGTAACCGCCAAAAAAAAAAAATCAGTGAAGGCAATGAGCCTACAGAGCAGAACTTGTACTTTTACACAGAATATTATCTTCACTGTAAGAAAAATAGCTTTTACCAAGGTTATAAGAAAATGTTCAGTGTTATAGTATTATACTGTGGACTTATGTATATTTTACTCAGTTTCCAATTAGAAAAACAAATAAATCTGAATATTTAAAATAGAAGGAAATTAATATGATAAATGATTTTATACTTGAGGAAAGAACCTGAGAAATCAAACAAGTGACAGACAGCAAGTTATCCTGGGGATTAACAACAGCTGGAAGCCACTGCCTCCTGAGTTGAAAGGGAAAAAAGGCAGATGTGTCACTACTATTCAGCAGCAAGAATCATGAGGTAGAGATGCAACTGTTATCATAGTGGTTGGCAAACTGTGGCTTGTGAGCCAACATTCAGCTCTTTGGCCCCTTGAGTGTGGCTCTTCCACAAAATACAAAGGCCTGGGCAAGTCTATTTTGAAGAAGTGGCATTAGAAGAAGTTTAAGTTTAAAAAGTTTGGCTCTCAAAAGAAATTTTAATTATTGTACTGTTTATATTTGGCTCTGTTGACTAATGAGTTTGCTGACTACTGTCATAGACAGTGAATTGGTGCACTGAGAATTCTCCCTCATTGGCAAGATGATGCTGGGGAATGTTCTTACACTGAGCATGCAAAAGCTAAAAAATATGAATAGATAAGACCCCAGAAGGTGGAAAGCTAGAAAGATGAATGTACAGAACCTAAGCACACCAAAAGTAAGCAAGGTAATTGGATAGAAAAATAAGACCTCCACTCTCTGTTCCTATAAGAATCAATGGCTTGAGCAGAAAGGGGAGATAGTCTTTGAGTCAGGAATCCACCATTTTTCCAGGTTTCATGACATCTTAATAAAACCTCTTTCCTTTTATGCCAGCACTGTCTCACAAGTTTGGCTTTCTTTGTATCAGGCAGCTAAATATGTATATTTTATTACCGTTTTGGGGGTACTCATATGGAACAGTGTAGACCTCAGTAGGTCTTAGAGTGCCTGGACTGGGGTCCCAACTGCCTATAGCAGATCCATCCTGAAAGTGGGACTATAAGAACTTCCCAGAAGTTGCCAATGACTTTTCTTAGGGATTTTTTTCTGTAATCCTTTAAAGGCTTCACCAGACTGAAATACTTGGCTGGTAAAAAGAAATGGGTTTCTGTGGTGCATACAGACTCCAAAACAGGATAGATCAAACCAGTGTGCACAATAGGGGCCCTCTATCCTTGCTTCTTGAGCTTTGTGCCACTTGGTCTCTGTGCCATTTTTGTCTGGTTAAGACCATTTATAGAACTGGTTAGTAGGCTATCCTTCCTGTTTGTGCTACATGCTTCTTGGGCTTCGTGCTATTTGAACTTCATGCCACTTTGATCTGGTCAGGACTGCATTCAGTTGGCATTCCTGAAACACTAGAACTTGCTTGTGATCACTTATTTGGATTAATGGAATTATGGATCTCAGTTGTTATTTTTTCAATCTTTGTTCGTCTGAGGATATGCTTTTACTGTATTTCTTTTTTTAGAGAGAGAGGGAGAAAGAGAGAAGCATCAACATGAGAGAAACATACATTATTGTTTCCTGTACATGCCCTATAATTTTGGAATGTACTCTGACCAGAAATCAAATATGCCACCCCTCAGTGTATTGTATGATGCACCAATCAACTAAGCCACACTGGCCAGGGTGGGTCTAGGTTTTGTTAATATGTTCCCTCACTGTCTGAGTCTTTCTATGGTTATGGTTTGGGGTTTGTACTTTTGTGCCATTGGGGGTTGTTCTGTTTTGATTCCTGAAATTAGCTCACTGGTCCAAATTTTAGAAGATTGGTCCATATATAATTATGATCCAACAACTATAAAGAAGGATTTGGTTTCCTATTGTAACATTGCTTGGTTGGCCTATGTATACTTTAGACTTGGGTGGGGAAGTGGCCCCTAAACAGCTTTCCAAATTACTACACCATCATACAGTTGGAATTGTTTTAACAACAGTCAGGGAAATGGGACAAAATCCCTATGTCCAGACATTTGTTTCTTTACAAATAAGGATTTGGCAAGGAAAGGAAACAAACTAATGATTTAGAGAAGGAAATTGGCTTTCCAATCCCTCCATGAAAGCAAGACACAGGAATAAAAGGAAAATGAGGAGCTGAATCATTTTAATGCCCTGAATCCATGGGACACAGGATTATCCATAGAAAGATTACCTCTGCAACTACTTCCACTGCTAGATAAACCTGAATAGGACCCATAGGAGCAATAGCTCCACACATGTATGATGAAAGAACAGTTACTCTCTCAAAGACCGAGCAGAGTAATAGACTTCAACACTGAGCCACACTGGCCAGGGTGGGTCTAGGTTTTGTTAATATGTCCCCTTCAGACAGTGTGGTTTGAACTTTTATGCCTTTGGGGGTTGGCAGAACTGGAGTGAGAGGGTAAGTGTGTGTGTGTGTGTGTGTGTGTGTGTGTGTGTGTGTGTGAGCCAGATATCATGCATGAGTTCTGGAGGTGAGTGGTTAGGCTCTCCTGGCCCAGGAGCCACTGCTACTTCCACAACCACTCCCCAGGTGCAGCTCCAGCTTGGAAATCACGTCCTATTTGGGAGGAGGCTTCAGGGATCAGCAGCAGCAAGGCACCCAACTTTGGCACCACCTGGACTTGCTACAGCCAAGACGCAAACCCACACCCACCCCAACCAGAACCCTGAGCACCTGAAATGGACATAAGTGGAACCCTGTGTGCCTGCAGTGGACACCATCTGGACCCTCGTGACTGCCACTGACCCAGCAGGACTCTTGTTTCTACTTTGGACTTACCACCACTACCACTACTGTGAGGACACCCCCACTGTGCTGCCACTACCACCCTCATGCTCAGCTGCTCTGCTCCACCACCAAGGCTTGGGGGAAGGAACTGTGCTAAAGGCCAGGGAGGTGGGTGTACTCTCTCCTACTCTGGACTAACTAGAACTGAAAAACAGAGGAGACTGAAGATGTTGCAGTTCTGTAGGTGAGACAGAAGTGCCTGGGACAGAGAGGTGCTGCAGAGGGCACAGGCTATGGAGACTTTTGAATGGTTGCAGATGTGGAAGGCTGGAGCTGAAGTACATAGATAGGGTAGCACTCTCATCCCACCATCATGCAGCCTGGAAAGCACCTACTTATTAGTGGGAAGGGTCTCACAGCAAATATCAGGAAACATCCAGCATTGAATCTGGGGAATTATTTATTCCTTGTAGGAACACATGCTGGTGAGCAGAAAGAGGACTGGTACGTAGGAATAGGAAGAAGGATCAGCCCTGCCCACCTGAATTTCAGGGAGGTACCCTCTTTCCCTCTGGCAAAACATCTGTATCTTACCTGACCTGCAGAGACCTGAAGCAATGGGGAACAGCATGGGCTTAAATATGTGACCATTCAGGTGCAACAAGGAGGTGCTAGCAAGCCAGGCAGAGCCGAGGCATTGGAAGAAGAGTCCCAAACAAGAGGAACCCAACGAGACCCAAACCAAGACACATCATAATTAAAATGGCAAATGTTAAAGACAAAGAAATAAATTTAAAGGCAGCAAGAGAGATACAGAAAATTATCTACAAAGGAGTTTCCATTCCATGACTTCTCAATAAAAATAATTCAGGCCAGAAGGGAGAGGCATGAAGTATTCAAAGTAATGAAAAGCAAAGAGATACATCCAGACTATTGTATCTAGCAAAGATATTATTTAAAATGGAAGTAAAATAAAAATCTTTCCAGACCAAAAAAAAAGTAAAGAAGTACATTACCACCTAAAAAGCAATGCAAGAAACATTAAAGAGACTGATTTAAGAAGAAGAAAAGGAGAGAGAGAGGATCACAGTCATAAATAAAAATGTCAATAAATAAATACTTATTAATAATAACCTCAAAGATAAATGGATTAAATTCTCCAAACAAAAGATATAGGGTGACTGAATGGATAAGAAAATGTGACCCAAATATATGTAGTCTACAAGAGACCCATCTCAGAACAAAAGATACACACAAAATGAAAGTGAAAGAATGGAAAAAAAATATTCTAGGCAAATGGAAAGGGGAAAGAAAGCTCAGATAGCAACACTCGTATCAGACAAAATAGACTTAGAAATTAAGGCCCTATAAAGAAAGAAGGAAGAACACTACATATTACTAAAGAGAATTATTCAACAATATAACAGTTTTAAACATATATGCAATAATATAAAAGCACCTAAATATATATTTAAAAAAAAATTCTTAAAATTCGTTAAGAGAGAGGTTGATGGAAGTAATAGTAGGGGACTTTAACAGCCCACAGACATCACTGGATAGATCTTCCAGAAAAATAAATAAATAAATAGGCAAACAAACAAATGGAAGCTAAATGACACAGTATATTAGATAGATCTATCTGATATTTATATACAACATTTCACCCAAAGCAACAAAATAAAAATTATTCTCAAGTACACATGGAACATTTTCAAAGATAGACCACAAGTTAGAACAAAAAACAAATTTATACAAATTAAAGAAGATACATATCATACCAAGCATCTTCTCTGATCACAATAGTATGAAGTTAAAAATTAACTATAAGAGAAAACACAAAAATGGATACTAAATAGCATGTTATTAAACAATGTATTGCCAATGAGATCAACGAAGAAATGAAAACCTTCCTGGCAACAAATGAAAATGAACACAGAACCACTCAAAAGCTATGGGACAGAGTACAAGCAGTCCTGAGAGGGAAGTTCATTGCATTACATTCCTACTTCAAGAAAGAAGAAAATATGCTAATGAATTATCTAATTCAACAAATAAACAAATTGGGAAGGGAACAAAAAGAAAAGCCCAAGGAAGTACAAAGAAGAAGATAATAAAGGTCAGGTTGGCATAAATGACATAGAGACAAAAAATAAAATAAAAAATACATCCACAAAACAAGCAGACAGACAAACAAACAAACAAAAGACAGCACAAAAGATCAATGAATCTAATAGCTAGTTCTTTAAAAAAAAAAAAAACTTTCCTTTCCGTCTAGCCGCAGCCATCAGGTAAGCCAAGATGGGCGCTTACAAGTAAATCCAGGAGCTATGGAGGAAGAAGCAGTGGGATGTAATGCGCTTCCTTCTCAGGGTGCGCTGCTGACAGTACCACCAGCTCTCTCCACAGCCCCTGCCATTAGGGTGACCACTTATGCCTCAGCCTCTGCCACCTCTGCCTTGGCCCCCACTACTTTGTCCTGAAGGTCACCTGGAAGAACGTACAGAAGGATGTCCAATCTAATTAGCATGTTACACTTTTATTATTATAAACTAGAGACCCAATGGACAAAATTCATGCAAAAGTAAGCTTCCCTCTGGCACCCGGGCTTTCCTTTCAGCCCCAGCTTCACCCAGAAGGACATCTGGTCTAATTAGCATATTACTCTCTTATTATTATAGATAGGGCAAGAAGTCTTAGCCATGGTAATAAGACAGGTATTCAAGTTGGAAAGGAGGCAGTAATACTGCCATTTTCAGATGACATGACATTGTACATAGAAAACCATAAGGACTTGATCTGGAAACTATTAGATTTAATAAATAAATTTGGCAAGTTATAGGACACAAAATCCAGAATTTGATGGCATTTTTTTATGCACCAATAATGAACTTTTAGAAAGAGAAATGGAGAAGAAATCTCATTTACCAATGCAAAAACAAACCAATGAAAAAGCTACCTAATAATAAACTTAACCAAGGAGGTAAAAGACCTATACTTGGAAAACTATAAGACACTGGGAAAAGAAATAGAAGATGATTTTAAAAAGGAAGAATAAACCACATTCTTGGATTGAAAGAATTAACATCATTCAAATGTCCACACTGGATGAGAAAATGGTGGTGGAATAGATGGACATTTTCCGAGTCTTGTCCCAGAGCATATAGAATGAGCAGCTGAAATGAACAACATTCACCCTGAATTAACAAAAGACACTCAGCTGGTGAGACAATTTGCAGCCTGGAAAGGCAGAGGACCCCTGGAGAAAGGTAAAATCGAGGATCTGGGCAGGAGAAAGCTATCAGACCTATGAGCACAGAAAGTCAGAGGGAAACCAAACGGCTCCAAGCCATGTGCCTTGGGACAGGCACAGCGTCTGACTGTGAAAAGGAAGTCCGCAGGACTGCTGATGGCAGGGGATTCTAGATCTGAGTCTACAGTCACAAAAGACTGAGCCCAGAGGGGCCAGCCTGAAGGGCTGACCAGATCATAAAGTGTCAGCAGGAGAGGAGCTCACAGGGGCAGTTTTTCCTTCTCTGTGGCCTGTGATTTTCTTCACTGAACCTAGTTCATAGGACCTTTCAGATACTGACACCCACCCATGGCTGAAGTGCAGAAAAAGGTGCAGACTTATGGAATCTGGGGAGAGGAGAGGGTCCAGGAGTAGTGTCAGCAAGTGGCACTGAGTTATACCTGAGCCCAGGACCTAGGCAGCCATTTTCTGCTGAAGAGATAGCCCCTCCCTCCAGTCTCCAGGCAACTAATACAGCCACACCCAGAATACACCCTGAATGGTACAAAGGATTAAAATAAAATCTGAATAGTCCCTGAGAATCCACAGGGACTGGCTTAAAGAGAGAACTTCAGTCCCAGCAACTGGAACCTGAGAAACCTTAGACAACAGAAGACTTGGATTTTACACCAGCCAAAGGAGCAATATTTCATTTTTTTATTTTTATTTTTATTTTATTTATTATTATTTTGTTACCTATTTTTTCTTTATTTTCCTTTTTTTGTTTGTTTGTTGCTTTATTTTCTATTTCTTTTCACATTATTTTTCCAATATTCTATTTTATTTTACTTGGTATTTTTTTATTTCATTATATACCATTTTTAAATCAATTTTTGGTAAATTTATTATTATTTTTATTTTCTTCTTATTCTTCTTATCCACCCATCCCCTTTCTACTTCCTCTACACTGAACTAAGGACCTCCCCATATTTATCCAATTCTTAACCTTATTTTCTGTATATAAACTCAGCCTTTACAGATTCTGCCCCCACCCTCTTTGAAATAAATGACAATGGACAAAAAAAAAAAAAAAAAAAAAAAAAAAAAAAAAAAAAAAGGATCAATGAAACCAAGAGCAGGTTCTTTGAAAGGACAAATGCCAGGATTCCTATTCCAGTACTAAGAAGGGTTCAGCAATCTGGAGCAAGGCCATGCATACCTGAATAAGTGTCCAGAGAAGAAAGATGATTTTTAAAGCATTATGGGTCAAAGGAGCCTGGCTGAAGAAACCAAGTTCTTCTTGTCTAAGGACCCCTTGCTTTTTCTTAACTAGAAGCCCAGTGCCCAAAATTTGTGCATTAGGTGGGGGGGGGGCCCTCAGCCCAGCCTGCACCCTATCCAATCTGGGACCTCTCAAAGTTCTCAATCCCAGTGGGATCGGGCCTAAACGGGCAGTTGGATATCTTTATCACAACCCAGGACTGCTGGTTCCCAACTGCTTGCCTCACGGCCTTCCTGATGGCACCTAATTGCTTCTGCCTGCCTGCCTGCTACCCCCTAACCACTCCCTTGGCAGTCTGATTGATGCCTAACTGCTCCCTTGCTAGCCTGTTTGCCCTTAACTGTCTTCCCCTGCAGACCTGCTACCCCTAACTGCCATCCCCTAAAGACCTGGTCACCCCTAACTGTCCTCCCCTGCAGGCTTGATCACCCCCATCTGCCCTCCCTTGCAGGCCTTGTCCCTCCCAAATGCCCTCCACTGATGGCCATCTTGTGGTGGCCCTCTTGTGTCCACATGGGGCCAGGATCTTTTTCCACATGGGGGCAGCCATCTTGTGATGGTCAATCTGCATATTATTCTTTTATTAGATAGGATAGAGGCCTGATGCATGGATGGGAGCTGGCTGGTTTGCTCTGAAGGATCTTTTATATCAGGATGGGGATTCCCTTGGGGCATGGGGCAGCCTGAGCGAAGGGCCAGTGGTGGTTTGCAGGCCATTGATGCCTCTTGGTGACTCAAGTGGAGGCTCTGGTATCTGGAATTTATTTATCTTCTACAATTGAAACTTGGTAGCTGGAGCAGAGCCAAGCTTTCTGCTTGTTCTGTGGTAACAGCCATTTCTGTTGGCGTTTATGTATCTTCTATTATATATTTGAAACTTTGTAGCCTTGAGTGTAGACCTAGGCTGGCAAGGGCAGGTGGAAAGCTTGGCTTCCTCCATTGCCTGGGAAACACAAGCCTCCCTCCTGCTCTCTGTGGGATTAGACATTTTGGCTGGGTTTATTTGAATATTTGCTCCTGATTGGCTTGTGGGCATGGCTTATGGGTATTGCAGAATGATGGTTGATTTGCATAATACTATTTTATTCAGTAAATTTTTGCCTAAGGCAAGGTGGAGATATACACTTCAAAGGGTAGGGTTTCATCTGTAGAGTCCATTGTCAGATTGGGGAATAGCCTATGGCTATTCAGGTGTTTGACCAGTAGGAGGCAATAATATGTAGATTAAGATTCCCTGAGCTATCTGGAGCAAACAATCATCCTTTATAGGTTTGGGGAAATGTCTTTGGGCATTCCAACAGGCCATAATATATGTGACTCACCCCTTGTTGAGTCCACAAGTTCCCTCAATCTTTCAATGAAACTTTTGCATTATGAGATGCTGGAATTGGCTTCCAGCAAACATACAAGATTGATGAACTTCTAGCCAAGCTTACCAAGAGACAAAGAGAGAGGACCCAAATTAACAAAATCAGAAATGAAAAAAGGTGAAATAACAACAGATCCCACAGAAATACAAAGGGTTCCTACAAAATACTATGAAAAACTCTATTCCAACAAAGTAGATGACATGGAGAAATGAATATATTCCTAGAAAAATACAATGTTCCAAAAGCTATATATGATAAACCCACAGCCAACATTATACTCAATGGGCAAAAACTAAAACCATTCCCTCTAAGAACAGGAACAAGACAGGGATGCCCACTCTCACCACTCCTGTTTGACATAGTACTGGAAGTACTAGCCATTGCAATTAGACAAGAGGAGGAAATAAAAGGCATCCAAATTGTAAAAGAAGTAGTAAAGTCATCCTTATTCGCAGATGACATGATATTGTACATAAAAAACCCAAAAGACTCCATTAAAAAACAAATTGACTTAATAAATGAATTTGGCAATGTAGCAGGATACAAAATTAATGCCAAGAAATCCATGGAATTTCTATACACCAAAAATGAAACTATAGAAACAGAGACTAAAAAAGCAATTCCATTTACCATCACACCAAAAAATTTAAGATACCTAGGAATAAATTTAACTAAGGAAGTAAAGGACCTATATGCAGAAAACTACGCGACACTGAAAAAAGAGATAGAGGAAGATGGAAGGAGATGGAAGAACATACCATGTTCATGGATTGGTAGAATCAACATCATCAAAATGTCCATACTTCCTAAAGCAATCTATAGGTTCAATGCACTCCCCATTAAAATACCAACGGCATATTTCACCGAACTAGAAAGAACTCTCCAAAAGTTCATTTGGAACAATAAAAGACCCGGAATAGCCACAGCAATCCTGAGAAAGAAGAGTAAGGTAGGAGGGATCTCAATACCAGACTTCAAACTGTATTACAAAGCCACTGTTCTCAAAACAGCCTGGTACTGGCACAAGAACAGACATATTGATCAATGGAATAGAATCGAGAACCCAGATATCAACCCAAATCCCTATGCTCAATTAATATTTGACAAAAGAGGCACGAATATACAATGGAGTAAAAACAGTTTCTTCAATAAATGGTGTTGGGAAAATTGGGCAGACACATGCAAAAGATTGAAACTAGATCATCAACTTACACCATACACAAAAATAAACTCAAAATGGATACAGGACTTAAACATCAGACGGGAAACCATAAAAATACTAGAAGCATCTACAGGCAGCAAAATCTCAGATGTATGCCAAAAGAACTTTTTCACTGATACTGCCCCTAGGGCAATGGAAGCTAAAGAGAAAATAAACAAAAGGGACTACATCAAAATAAAAAGCATTTTTACAGCAAAAGTAACCATCAACAAAACAACAAGAAAGCTCACGGTGTGGGAGAACATATTTGCAAATAACACCACTGATAAAGGTTTAATCTCCAACATCTACAGACAGCTGATACAACTAAATAAAAGGAAGATGAATGATCCAATTAAAAAATGGGCAATGGACCTAAATAGAATATTTCCAAAAAAAGACAGAAGGAAGGCCAAAAGGCACATGAAAACATGCTCAAAGTCACTAATTGTCTGAGAGCTGCAAATCAAAGCAATAATGCGGTACCATCTCACACCTGTCAGAATGGCCAATATCAACAAATCAACAAATGACAAGTGTTGGTGAGGTTGCGGAGAAAAAGGAACCCTCGTGCACTGCTGGTGGGAATGCAGACTGGTGCAACCACTGTGGAGAACAGTGTGGAGTTTCCTCAAAAAACTGAAAATGGAACTCCCATTTGACCCAGTAATCCCACTTCTAGGAATATATCCCAAGAAACTAGAAACACCAATCAGAAAAGATATATGCACCCCTATGTTCATAGCAGCACAATCTACAATAGCCAGAATCTGGAAACAGCCTAGGTGCCCGTCAGCTAATGATTGGATCAAAAAACTTTGGTACATCTACACAATGGAATACTATGCTGCCATAAAAAGAAGGAATTCTCATTATTTACAGCAACCTGGATGGAATTGGAGAGCATCATGCTGAGTGAAATAAGCCAATCAAAGAAAGAGAAACACCACATGACCTCACTAATTTATGGACAATAAAAAACATTATAAACTGATGAACCAAAAGATAGATATAGAGACAGTAAAGCAACAAGCAGATTGTCAAATTACAGTGAGGAGGGGAGGAGGATCTGGGGGAGATAATAGATCAACCCAAGGACTTGTATACATGCATATAAGTACAACCAATGGACATAAAACTCTGGGGAGGGAGGGGATATGTGGGAGGGAGGGAGGGGGGCAAAAAAATATGTAAAAATAAATCAAATAAAAAATTGGGAAAAAAAGAAAAATACAATGTTCCAAAACTCAATCAGAAAGAATCTAAGAATCTCAATAGTTCCATAACTGCAAGAAAATGAAGCCATCATCAAAAAGATTCCAGCAAACAAAAGCCCAGGACAATATGACTTCACAGGAGAGTTTTACAAAACATGCAAGGAAGAACTTAAACCTATTCTTCTCAAATTATTCCCCCCAAAAAATCAAGAGAAAGGCACACACTAAACTCATAGTATGAAGTCAGCATAACCCTAAAACCGAAATCAAAAAAAGACAACACAATGAGAAAGAATTGCAGGCCAATATCTCTCATGAACATAGATGCCAAATTCCTCAACAAAATTCTAGCAAATTGGAAGCATCAGTACATCAGAAATTTCATACACCATGACCAATTAGGATTTATCCCAGGGATGCAAGGATGGTACAATATACACAAATTAATAATTATGATACATCACATAAACAAATTGGGAGATAAAAAACCACACAGTCATCTTAACTGATTCAGAAAAGCATTGGACAAAATCCAACATCTTTTCTGGATTAAAAACTCTCAGCATGGTGGGGATAGAAGGATCATTACTCAACATAATAAAAGCTATATATGACACCCCACAACCAATATCATACTCAATGGGCAAAATTAAAATCATTTCCCCTAATGAAAGGAACAAAACAGGGATGCCCACTCTCACCACTCCTGTTTGACATAGTACTGGAAGTAGTAGCCATTGGGATTTCACAAGAAGAAATAAAAGGCATTCAAATTGATAAAGAAGTAAAACCGTCCTTATTCACAGATGAAATGATACTGTTAATAGAAAATCCCAGAGAAAGATAAATACCACATGTTCTCACTCATTTATGGAAAATAAAGAACATTATAACCTGATGAATGAAAAGATAGGTACAGAGGCAATAAAGCATCAAACATACTGTCAAATTACAGCATGAAGGCTGGGGCGTGTTGGGTAGAGGGGAGCAAGATCAAGCAAAGGACTTGCATGCATGCATATAAGCACAACCAATGGACACAAGACACTGGTGAAGAGGGGGCAGGGGATGAGGGCATGTGACAGGGGGTAGGGGAGGCTAGGGGAAGGTCAATGGGGAAAATGGAGATATATGTACTACTATATGAAATACTTCAAACAATAAAATAAAATTTTAAAAAGATAGACATAGAGATAGTAAAGCATCAAACAGAATGCAAATTACAGTGGGAAGGTAAGGGAAAGGTGGGGGAGATAAGAGATCAACCGATGGACTTGTATGCATGCATATAAGCATAACCAATGGACACAAAACTCTGGGGGGTGAGGGCATATATTGGAGTGGAGTGGAAGGGCAATGGTAAGATTTGTACACATAAAATAAAAAATGGAGAAAAAAAGAAAATACAAAAAATAAAAATAAAAAAAACTGTGGTATATTTACAATGGAATGCTCTGCTGCTATAAAAAAGAACTATTAAAATTTGCAACAATATGGATGGACCTGGAGAGTATTATGTTAAGTGAAATAAGCCAGTTGGAGAAAGAAAATATCACAGGATCTCTCTCATTTGTGTAATATAATATACATCATAAACTGATGAACAAAAAAAGATCCAGACTCAGAAAAGCATGAACCAGATCGACAAACTTCAGAGTGAAACCATGGGGAGGGGTAAGAGATCAACCAAAGGACTTGTATGCATGCATATAAGCATAATCAATGGACATAGACACTATGGTGATGAGAGCATGTGCTGGGAGGTGAGAGTGGCCATGGAGATGTCAATGGGAAATAAAGGAGACATGTGTAATATTATATGTAATACTTCAGACAATGAAGAATTAAAAAAAGAACTAGGGAATTAGAAAATGAAAAATAGATGAAGGAAGGAAGAGAAAAAAGAAGAATAGTTAAAGTAAAAATAAAAGTATAATAGGAAAAGAAAAACATGAAAAAAAACAAGTAAAGATTAGAGGAATATAGGATTAAAAAAGAAAGGGGAAAATAAGAGATATGAAAAAAGAGAAGAAAAGTGAAATAAAAAAACTGGGGCGGAGAGGTTTTGCCTCAACAGATTTTTGTGCCTGTTGCAATCACTCTTTAGATATACTGTTTGTGAAGCTTGTTGGATTCTGCTCCAATTTTTCTGAAGCTGGCTACTTGATGTGCTGATCCCAGGCCTCCTAGGTGCAAGTCAATGTCAGATGCCTTTCCCACTTGTTCCTCAGCAACCTGTTCAAAGTTTGCTAGGCATTGTGGAGCTCTTAGTAGTTCAGGTTGCACAGCCTCTGGAGCCCAGAAGTTGGGTCTGACTTGACTCTTTCACTTAGAATGTCCCAGCTCTGAGCTGTTCTTTTCACACTGCCCACCCACCCCCTGCCGCAGAATTAAACTCAGAGTGGGTAATTAGAATTTGGTAATGGTGATTAAAATAGTTTCCTTTTGGGGATTATGACTGTAAACTATAGCATGGGGGCAGTCTCTTTCTTTCTTTCTTTGGGCTACATAGACTGGCTTGCTAGTGAGTCTGGAGAATCCCTGTAATGGAGCCCAAGAGCCAGCACATGCATATCTGACTCTTGGACAAAAACCTTCAAAAGAGACACAATCACAAAAGAAAAAAACAAACAACAACAAAAACAAAGTTCTGAATGCCTTCTTGGCACCTCTGCTTGGCTCTCCAATCTGTCTACCATGGTCAGCCATGCCAGGGCAGGGCTGAAACTCCCAGCTCCAAACAGGTTCCATACTTGTCAAATGCCCAGTTCTCACACACTGTCAAATCAAGCAGGCTGGACACAAATTTCCAGCCACTAGGAATTTTTCCAGGCCACCACACCTGCACAAGGGTTCTCACCCTCTCTGTGTCTCTTCCTGTTTTGCTCTGTACTCCTGTTTATAACATTTCAGATCAGAAACACTTCAAGTGTTCCTTCAAGTTGATTGCTCTGTGCTTTAGCTGAAAGTCCAGACCAGAGGTGCATATGAACAGATGGAGCTTCTGGCTACTCCACAGCCATCTTAAAATGCCACCAAATTTTGACATCTTAATGAAATGAAAAATAGAGGAACTATAGATCATGTTCATAAATCTAATCTTTAGGACTTTAAGTGAACAGACTTCTATGGATACTATAAAATTCATGGAAAAGTACTCAAATGTAATAAAATCTGCTACATTTTCCTATAATCAATATGGACACCATATAAAGTAAAAATGTGGTTGAACATTTTTTGTTTGTTTTCAATATTTCTGAAAGCTACATAAGAGCATTTTGTCTGGTATGACATTGATTTTTCCCAAAGCAAATTAAACCCTTAATAAATCTGGATGCATGATTAGATACTATTTTTTCCCTACACATAAGCTACAAATGATTAAATTATCCTTGTGAATATAAGATTATACATGCAAAATAAACAACTGTAAATGTTTATAGAATTACCTGTAATCTGTAAATGAAGTACACGGTGTTCATGAACTATAATTATTTGCTCTCACACACTGATATTTTTTTGTGGGATAAATTTGATGACTCATTTTAGAGAAACATTTTTGAATTGCTCCTAAACAAACTTGCCAGATTTTATGGAAACATGGCAAAATATATTTTTCTGTTCTTCTTTAAAATAATTGAAGGTTTTGAAATCTGTTTGTTGTCACTATAACATTGAGAAACTTGATTTTAAGATTAAGTAAGATAAGTTTTATTCAATTATAAAAATTATGTTAACCTAGAAGTCATTATGTGTTTTTTTAATTTTTATTATTATTTTTAATTCATTAATTAAGGTATTACATGTGTCCTTATTCCCCATTACCCTCCCATCATCCCCCCATTCATGCCCTTACTCCCCTGTTGTCTCTGTCCATTGGTTAGACTTATATGCATGCATACAAGTACTTTGGTTGATCTCTCCCCTTTACCCCCATCCTCCACTAACTTGCCTTAGGTTTAAAGTCTTGATCTATGTTTCTCAGTCTCTGGATCTGTTTCTGTTCGTAAGTTTATGTTGTTCATTATTTTCCATAAATGAGATCATGTAATATTTATCTTTCACTTCCTGGATTATTTCACTTAGCATAATGCTCTTCCACTCCATGCATGTTGTTGCAAATGGTAAGAACTCCTTTTTTACCCAAGCATAGTATTCCATTGTATATAAATGTATCACAGTTTTTTAATTCACTCATCTTCTGATGGGCACTTAGGCTGTTTCCAAAATGAGATATGGTGAATTGTGCTGCTATGAACATAGGGGTGCATATATCCTTTCTAATTCATGTTTCTAGTTTCTGGGGATATACTCCTAGGTCAAATAGGAGTTCCATTTTTAGATTTTGAGGAAACTCCACAGTGGCTGCACCAGTCTGCATTCCAACCAGCAGTGCACAAAAGTTCCTTTTTCTTCCAATCCTCACCAGCACTTGTCATTTGTTGATTTGCGGATGATAGTCAGTCTGTCAGGTGTGAGATGGTACCTCATTATTGTTTTGATGTGCATCTCTCAGATTATTAGTAAATTTGAGCATGTTTTCATATGTCTCTTGGCCTTCCTTATATCTTCTTTCAAAAAGTATCTATTTAGATCCATTACCCATTTTTTTAATTTGGTTCTTTATCTTCCTTTTGTTAAGTTGAGTGAGGTCCTGTAAATGTTGGAGATTAAACCCTTATCAGTGATATCATTCACAAACATGTTCTCCCAAGGAGTGGACTTTCAAGTTGTTTTGGTTTCCTTTGCTATACAAAAGATCTTATTTTATGTAGTCCCATTTGTTTATTTTCTCTTTAGCTTCCATTGTCCTAGGGGCAGTATCAGTGAAGAAATTGCTTCAGCATGTGTCTGAGTTTTCACTGCCTCTGAATTCCTCTAGTATTTTTATGGTTTCCCAACTTATGTTTAAGTTCTTGATTCATTTCGAGTTTATTTCAGTGTATGGTGTAAGTTAGTGGTCTAGTTTCATTTTTTTTTTTTCATCTATCTGTCCAATTTTCCCAACACCATTTTTTGAAGAGACTATCTTGACTCTATTGTATATTCATGCCTCCTTTGTCAAATATTAATTGAGCATAGTGGTTTGGGTCTATTTCTGAATTCTCTATTCTATTCCATTGATCTATATTCTGTTCTTGTGCCAGTACCAGGCTGTTTTGAGAACAGTGTCTGTAATACAGCTTGATATCTGGTATTGAGATCCCACCTAATTTGTTCTTCTTTCTCGGGATTGCTGCAGCTATTCAGGGTCTTTTTTTATTCCAGATGAATTTCTAGAAAGTTTGTCCTAGATCTGTGAAATATGTCATTGTTATTTTAATGGGGAGTGCATTGAATTTATAGATTGCTTTGGGTAGTATGGACATTTTGATAACATTGATTCTACCAATCCATGAGCACAATATGTTCTTCCATTTCATTATGTCTTCTCTATCATTTTTTTCAGTGTCCTGTAGTTTTCCACATATAGGTCTTTTACCTCCTTAGTTAAGTTTATTCCTAGATATCTTAATTTTTTGATGCAATGGTAAATGGCCTTTTTTTTAGTCTCTCTTTCTGTAAGTTCACTATTGGTGTACAGAAATGACATAGATTTCTTGGCGTTAATTTTGTATCTTACTACATTGCCAAATTCATTTGCCTATTATAGTAGGTTTATTTGTTTGTTTATTTGTTTGTTTTAAATGAAGTTTTTGGGTTTTCTATGTACAGTATCATGTCATCTGCAGATAAAGAAAGTTTTACTTCTTCTTTTCCAATTTGGATGCCTTTTATTTCTTCTTGTCTGATCACTATGGCTAGTACTTCCAGCACTATATTGAAAAGGAGTGGTGAGAGTGGGCATCCCTGTCTTGTTCCTGTTTTTGGTAGGTAAAATTGTTTTTGTTTTTGCCAATTCAGTATGATGTTGACTGTGTATTTGTCATATATGGCATTTATTATGTTGAGGTATTATCCTTCTATTCTCACCTTTTTGAGAGGTTTTTGTTTTGTTTTTTAAATCCAGAAACGGTGTTGGATTTTGTCAAATGCTTTTTTCTCCATCAATTTATATGACTATGAGATTTTTATCTCTCAATTTGTTATGTGATGTATCACATTTATTGACTTGAGAATATTTTACCATTCTTGCATCCCCAAGATAAATCCTACTGGTTCATGGTGTATGATCTTTCTGATATTTTGTTAGATCTGATTTACTAGAATTTTGTTGAGGATTTTGGCATATATGTTCATGAGGGATATTGGCCTGTTATTCTCATTGTTGTCTTTATCTGGTTTTGGTATTAGGGTGATGCTGGATTCATAGAAGGATCTTGGAATTGTTCCTTCCTCTTGAATTTTTTGGAATAGTCTGAGGAGGATAGGTCATAGTTCTTTCTTGAATGGTTGGTTAAACTCCCCTGCGAAGTGGTCTGGCCCTGGGCTTTTGTTTGCTGGAAGCTTTTTGATTACTGTTTCAATTTCTTCCATACTTATCAGTCTATTGAGATTTTTAGAATATTCCTTATTGGCTTTTTTGGTAGATTGTATTTTTCTAGTAATATGTTTATTTCCTCCAGGTTGTCTAGTTTGTTAGAATAGAATTGTTCATAGTATTTTTTTTTTTTAACAATTTTTGTATTTCTCTTGTGTCTTTTGTTACTTCACCTCTTTTATTTCTAATTTTGTTTGTTTCGGTCCTCTCTCTTTGCTTCCTGGTAAGCCTTGCTAGAGGTTCATCATTCTTGTTTATCCTTTCAGAGTCAGCTTTTGGTTTCATTAATCTTTTGTATTTTTTTTGTCTCTATGACATTCATTTTTGCTTTGATCTTTATTATTTCCTTCCTTCTGCTCACTATGGGCTTTTTTGTTACTCTTTTTCTAATTCTTTGAGTTATAGAGTTTGATATTTTATTACCATTTTTTCTTATTCTTTTTTTGAGATAGGCCTGTAGAGCTCTAAGTATCCCTCTCATGACTGCTTTCATTGTGTCCCATAGCATTTGCATTGTTGTGTATTTATTGTCATTAGTCTCCAGGATGTTTTTAATTCTCCTTTGATCTCATTGGTAACCCAATCACTGTTTAAAAGCATGCTATTCAGCTTCCAAGTGTTTGGGTTTTTTAAGAATATGTTTATTGTAGTTTATTTTATTATTATGCCACTGTGGTCTGATAAAATCCTTGATATGATTTCAATCTTCTTGAATTTGAGGAGACTTTGCTTGTGACCCAATATGTGGTCTATTTTTGAAAATATCCCAGGTGTACTTGAGAAGATCATATATTTTTGTGGCTTTGGGGTAAAATTCTCTGAAGATGTCAATTAGGTCCATTTGATCTAGTAAGTCACTTATAATTGCTGTTTCTTTGCTGATTTTTTGTCTAGAGGATTTATTCAGTGATATCAGTGGTGTATTAAAGTCCCTTACTATGATTCTATTTTTGTCAATATTTCCTGTGATATCTTCCAGGAGTTGTTTATATTTTGTTGTTGTTTTTGTTGTTTTATGTATTTACATGTTTCTGCATTGGGTGCATATATGTTTACCAGGATTATACCCACTTGTTGTATCAATCCCTTTATTATGAAGAGGCCTTACTTATCTCTTTTAAGGCCTATACTTTGAGGTATATTTTGTCAGATATAAGTACTACTACCCCAGCTCTTTAAAAATTTTCCATTTCCCTTAACTTTCAGTCTGTGTGAGTTCCTTTTTCTGAGGTGGATATCTTTTAGACAGCATATATATGGTTTGTATTTTTTTTTTTATCCATTCAGCCACTTGATGTCTTTTGATCAGAGCATTTAGTTCATTTATGTTTAAAATTATTATTGTAAGGTACTTTTTTGTAACCATTTTTATTGTTTTCACCTGTGTTCCTTCTTACCTTTTGATTTCTTCTTTTTATGCCAGTCCTTTTAGGACATCTTGCACTGCTAGTTTGGTAGTTATAAACTCCCTTAGCTTTATTTATTTATTTTTTATCTGTACAGCTGCTTATTTCCCCTTCAATTTTGAATGATAAGCTTGCTGGGTATAGTATTATTGGATTCAGTCCCTTTATTTGCTTCACTTTGTAAAATTTCTTCCATTCTTTTCTGGCCTGATGTGTTTCTATTGAGAAATCACTTGATAAACTAATGGAAGATCTCTTGTATGTAACTTTCTGTCTCTCTCTTATAGCCTTTAAGATTCTCTTTGTCCTGAATATTTGCCATTGTAATTATGATGTGTCTTGGTGTGGGTCTTTTCTGTTTCATCCAGTTAGGAACTTTTTGTGCTTCTGTGTCTTTTTTCTTCACTACCTCAGGCAAGTTTTCTGACATTATTTCTTCAAATAGGTTTTCTAATACTTTTTCTTCTTCCTATTGTTTTGGCACTCCTATTATTCGTATGTTGCTTCATTTCATGTTATGCCATAGCTCCCTTAGGCTCTTACTGTATTTTGTTGTTTTTTCCCTCCAATTGCAATTCAGTTTGGCTGTGTTTTGCTTCCCTGCCTTGTAATTCTCTACTTTGGTTCTCTGCTTCTCTTAGCCTACTATTGAAATTTTCCATGTTTCTTTTTGTAGCTATATCACTTTTCATTTCTTCTTGTTTACTACCTAAGTTGTTGATTATTTTCATCCATTTCTTCTTGATTCTTACATAAGGTGCTGATTTTTTCTTCCATCTGATTTATGAACTCTATGACCCTTATTCTGAATTCTTTTTCTGACGTATTACATGCCTCTGTTTAACTTAGTTGCTTTTCTGGCAATGCCTCCTTTTCTTTCCTTTGGGGTTTCTTTGTCTCCCCATTTTTGTTCTCACCAACTGATCTAGATGTTGAGTTGTTCAGGGGCTGCTCCTTGGGTTGCATTGGCTCCTTTGGCTGTGGTTGCTTCTTGGGCAGTCATAGTAGCAGCTGCTTCTCAGTTGACAGCTGCTCCTCTGGTGGGATCTGTTTGCAGCAGTGGTGTCTCCTCTGGCTGGTGGGGGAAGCTGCTCACACAGCTTCTGTTCATTGGATGGGAATGGGCTGATTATGAGGCTGCTGCTCCTTGGATGGGGATTGCTTGTGTGTGGCCACTGTTCTTTGACAGGGGCTGGATGCTCACATGGCTGCTGCTCCTCAGAAAGGTGCAGACTGTTCATGTGGTTGCTGCTCTTTAGATGGGGGCTGGCTGCATGCTGATGCTGTTCCTCAGATGGAGTGTGCTGCTCTTGATGCCACTCCTCCTTGGACAGGGAAAAGTTTCTTGCAAGGCTGCTGCTCCTCATCTGGTACAGGTTGCTCACACAGCTGCTTCTCCTCAGATGGCTGGTGGTCTGCTCATGCAGCTGCTGCTTCTCAGACAAAGGTGGGTTGCTCACTCAGCTTCTTCTGGTCAGACAGGTATAGGCTGCATGTGGCTGCTGCTCCTAGAACCAGTGTGGACTGGACAAGGCTGCTGCTCCTTGGATGAGGGTGGGATGTTCACACAGCTGATGCTCCTTGAAAGAGGGATGGCTGCTTATGCAGCTGCTGCTCCTTGGATAGGGGAAGGTTCCTTGTACAGCTGCTGATCTTCAGAAAGGTGCAGAGTGCAGGCTGCACACAGCTGCTGCTCCTCAGATGGGGTCTGGCTGGGTGAGACTGCCACTCTTCAGTTGTGGCTGCTGCTACTTGGATGGGGTGATCTGCTCACATGGTTGCTGCTCCTCAGATGGGGAAACAGGCCGCTCACACGACTGCTACTTTTTGGACAGGGGCAGGCCATGTCGGGTTGCTTGCGGGGCTGCTGTTCTTTAGATAAGAGTGGGACGTCACATGTTTGCTGTTCACGTGGTTGCAATGCCCTGGGCTAAATTGTTGGGTCAATCAGAGGGGAGTGCACTTCAGAATTCTCAGGAGCCTGTTCCCGGGATGGCTGGAGCCTTGTTGACCATGGGATCAAAGCCTAGGTAGCAAGTCCTGGCAGTGGTGGCTGTAGAGTCTCAGGTGTTATCTGAGGACACTCTGGGTGGAGTTGAATCTGAGCACCCAGTTATAGCAGCTCTACATTTCAAAAAGACTAGGCCTCTGAGAACGAACCAGCCTCTCAATACTCTGCAATGGTAGCAAAAGCTGCCTCTTTTGGCGAGCTTGATTTGCCTGTCCCTGAAGGTCCTGTGGGATCTAACTGTGCCTCACTCTTCTCTCTCTCACACACACACACTCCTCCTTTGCTCTTTCACTCACTCCCTCACTCCTTCACTGCCACATTCTTCCTGCTTCTATAGTTGGGACTGGAGTGTTATTGACCCATTTTTTGTGTCTGGTTATGTGGCTTGCTCTCACCTTGACAAAACACAACACAAAGGGAACTAAGCACAAATTTACTCATAACACCAATAACCCCAATACAAGTGACCACCTGAGAAAAAGAATTAGGGGAGATAAAAGAGAGCACAAATGATATCAAAGAGAGAGAAAAATATGAGATAAAAAAAGAAAAAGGAGAAAACAATATATATATATATATATATATATATATATATATATATATATATATATATACAATCACCACTAATAGATAAACCAAAAGGGAAAAAAAGAAAGAAAGAAAATACAACCACCAAACACCCAGCAAAGAGGGTTGGGATAGAATTTGTAAAGTCTGAGCTTATATATTGAAAATAATATTAAGAATTGGATGAATATGGGGAAGACTTCAGTTCAGTATTGAGGAAATAGAAAGGGAATGCACAGATAATAAATGAATAAAAAATGGGGGAAAAAGAAGAAAGAGAATGAGAAAAAATAATAAGAATAATTTTACAAAAAATTGATTTCAAAAATGATATAAAAATTAAAAATAACAAATAAAAATAAAATAAAATATAGTGATGGAAAAATAATGTGAAAAAGAGAAAAGAAAGCAACAAACAAAAACGGAGGAATAGAAAAAAGGGATAACAAAATAATAAAAAAAATATATAGAAGTGAAAAAAGTGAAGTATCATTTCTTTGGCTGGCTTATGATCCCAGTTGTCTATACTGTACTGTTTCTCAGTTTCCCGTTGCTGGTGCTGAAGGTTTCTTTTTAGGCTAGTCCCTGTGGACTCTCAGGGACTATTCAGATTCCTTTGTATCATTCAGGGTGGAATCTGGTAGTGGCTGTATTGGTTGCCTGGAGAGTGGAAGGAGGGGCTCTCTCTCAGGAAAAAATGGCGGCCCAGTATCCAAGCTCAGGTATACTCACTACCAGACTTGCTTCCAGCTCTCCTGGACTGCCTCCTCTCCTCAGATCACACAAGTCCACACCTTCTCCTGCACTTCAGCCACGGGTAAGTGTCTGTATCTAAAAGGTCCTATAAACTAGGTTTCAGTGAAGAAAAGCACATGGCCCAGAGCAGGGAAGGACTGTATCTCTGCAAGCTTCTCTTTTGCCGGCACTGTGCCATCAGGCCAGTCCATCAGAGCTACCTCTGAGCTCAGATCCAAAATCAAAAACCTGAAGTCCAAAATCCCCTGCCTCCCTTAGTCCCTTGGACTCTTTTTTTCACACTCAGATGCTTTGCCTGTCTCCAGGGATGCAGCTTGGTGCCATGTGGTTTTCCCCTGATCCTCTGGGCACAGAGGTCTGGCAGACACTCCTGCCTAGATCCTTTCTCCAGGGGACCTCCACACTTCCTGACTGCAAACTGTCTCACCAGCTGAGTCTTCTTCACAATTCTGGCTGAATTCTATCTGTTTCAGCCACTCACTCTATTTGCTCTGTGACAAGGCTCCAGACACGTCCATCTATTCAGCCACCATTTTGTCTTTCTCGGCATTATATGTTTAATAATTCTCTGCCATTCTTTGTTCAATACTGACAATTTCCAGCAATCTGGTAATGAGTTTCTCTTAATACGCATTCCAACTTTTTTTCTGTTTTTAGTTTCTCTAGTGATAATATAATTTAAAATGTAATTGTCAAGTGTGTTCTGCCATGAAGTGGGGTTTTTGTTTAGTTTTTTTGTTTGTTTTTGTTTTTGATTTTTCTTTTATCTCCAAATTTTACAGGGAATTCATACAACTTAACAAAATGAAAATAAAAAATCCAAACAAAAAATGGGCAAAGGATCTAAATAGACATTTTTCCAAAGAGGACATACAGAAAGCCAAGAGACATGTGAAAACATGCTCGAAGTCACTAATTATCCAAGAGATAAAAATCAAAACAACAATGAGGTACCATCTCACACCTGTCAGAATGGCTATCATCAACAAATCAACAAATGACAAGTGCTGGTGAAGATACTGGGAAAATAGGAACCTTTTACACTTCTGGTGGAAATGAAAACTGGTTAGACCATTTTGTTAACAGTATGTAGTTTCCTCAAAAAATTAAAAATTTAACTTCCATTTGACCCAGTAATCCCAATTCTAGGAATGTATACAAAAAAAAAAAAAAAAACAACCAGAAACAGAAACAACAACCGGAAATGATATATGCACCCCAATTTCATAGCAGCACAACTTACAATATCTCAGATTTGGAAACAGCCTAAGTGCCCATCAGCAGATGAGTGGGTAAAAAGGTGGTACATCTACAAATTGGAATACTATGCTGGTGTAAAAAAATGGATTTTTACCATTTTCAACAGCATGGATGGAACTAGAATGTTATGCTAAGCGAAATAAGCCAGTCAGAGAAAAATATCACATGATTTCACTCATTTTTGGAATGTAATGAACAACATGAATTGATGAACAAAAAGACATATAAGCATCAAACAGACTGTACAACTTATGAGGGAAGCCTGGGGTGGGGTGAGGGAATAAAAGTTCAACCAAAGGAGTTGTATGCATGCATATAAGCAAAACCAATGGACACAGACACTAGGGGGAGTGAGTGGTGGTGCTAGGGGGAAGGAGTAGAGGGGGAGAGGTCATGGGGGGGCGAAGATACTCATGTAATACTTTAAACAATAAAGTATTTTAAAAAATAAAACAAAATGTAATTATTGCACTGAAATACTTACTTTATTCTCTTGAACTGTTACATTTTCATGAGAAGCTTATAGAATATTTTGTTTCTTGGACCATAAATAACCCCCCAACCCACCACTTCAGCACATTTCTAATTGTAATGCACTATTTAATGTTATAGGCCATTATTCAGATGTTTTCTGTTACTGTAAGGTGGCAAACAGTGGCATGAAATGTGTGCTTGTTTTAGAGATAAAATGTAAACTTAATAATGAGTATTAATGTAATAGTTGTTTAACTCTTGAAACCCAAATCTATTCAGGTATTTTTCCTTTAGCTGTTACATTTCAATTCTTTGGAATAATAACCCAGTAAAAGGCATACACAATTTTCTCAGAATTAGATACAAATAAATATTTCTCTGATTTCTACTATTATCTTTCATAAGAGATTTAACAATTAATATGAAATATACTGTTGATGTAAAAAGTCCTTAAATTACATTCCTTGGGCTTATAATAGATCAATTTTACCCTCTTTGTTAATGTAATAAAACTAAGATTTGAGGTGAGGTTTTTTCCAGTATATGGTTACAGACATTTTTATGAGGAATGAATGAAACCCACTTAAAATAAATGATACACATTCTTGTTTCAGTACTAACCTTTTTCTTGGAGACTAAAGTTGCTAAGATCTGAGTTCCCTGCCAATCGGGAACTATTGTTGGATGTTAGTAATTCATTTTTGGTACCTATAAAAAGAGCCAAGCTCACTTTAAGGCCATTATACCTGGCTATTGACTTTCAGTAAAAATTTAGAAATCTTAAAAAGGAAAATACAAGCATACATCATTGTATTGCCTTTTGCTTTACTGCCCTTTGGATATACTGCATTTTTTACAATTGATGGTTTGTGACAATTTCAATTTAAGATAAATTTTACTCAATTGTTCTAACTCTCTCTATCACATAAATGACATAAGTGACTTAATTGCCAGTCTATCAACACAATTTTTCTAACAGTATTTATTTGCTCATTGTGTGTCTTTTCACATTTTGATAATCTTGCAATATTTAAAGTGTTTTCATTATTATGTACTAGGGACCTGTTGCAGGAATATTTCTGCAAGACTTACAGTGGGCTTCCCTCCCGCCACCACCACTTCTCCCCACCCCCCTCATCCCAGCCACCTCACCGTGGCTGCAGCCATCACTGTGGTTGCTTTGGCCATGGCTGCCACCTCTGTGACCGCTGCAACCACTGCTGCCACACACTCCACCAACACCCCTGCCGCGCCTGCTGCCGCCGCCTCCATGGCCACATGTGCTGCCGATGTGCCCCTCAAGTGCTACAAGCCCATTCCCTCCAGCAGCCGCTTTGCTTTCCACTTTTCCTCCCTCTTTTTTCTATGCTGTCTTCAGTCCTTTCTCCTCCCCCTTCATATATGCAAATTAATGGCCTTTGCTGGATTAATCTGCATACTCACTCTTACTGGCTGTGGGCATAGCGAATGTACAGTCAATTAGCATTTTTCTCTTTTATTAGTGTAGATTTGTCATTATGATTGTTATTTAATATTATTATTGCAATTTTTTTAGGTACCATGAATCACACTCATATAGACAACAAACTTAACTGATAAATTGTGTGTGTTTTCTAAGGGCTCCATCAACTGGCAATTCTTTCATTTCTCTCAATATATTCCCTTGAGACCAAACAATATTGAGATTAGGCCAGTTAATAACACTACAATGTCCTCTAAGTGTTTAAGTGAAAGGAAGAATCACACATCTCTTACTTTAAATCAAAAGCTAAAACTGACTAAGCTTAGTGAAGAAGGAATGTTGAAAGCCAAGATAGTCTGGATACTAAGCCTCTTATGCCTACAGTTAGCCAAATTCTGAATTCAGAGGAAAAGTTCTTGAGGGAAACTAAAGGTGGCACTTCAGTGACAACAGGAATATAAGAAGGAGTTTTATTACTGATGTGAAGCAAGTGGTAATGCTCTGGAGAGAAGATGAAACCACCCACATTTCCTTCAGCCAAAGCCTGATCCAGAGCCAAGTCCTAACTCTCTTTAATTCTATAAATACTGAGAGGAGAGGAAGCTGCAGAAGTAAAGGTTGAAGCTAGACTTTGGTTCATAAAGTTTAAGGAAAGATATCTTCATAATATAAAAGTACAGGTGAAACAGTAAGTACTGATGTAGAAGCTACAAGTTATATATATCTAAGATAATTAATAAAAAATTATCCAGAAGATCTAGCTAAGATAATTTATGAAGGTGGCTACTCTGAAAAACAAATTTTAAGTGTGATGAACCAGCCTTATGTTGGAAGAATATATCTTTAAAACTTTCATAGCTAGAGAAGAGGAGTCAATGCCCTGGTTAAAAGCTTCAAAGTAAGGCCAACTTTCTTGTTAGGGGCCATGTTGACTTTAAATTGAAATTAATATGCATTTACCATTCTGCAAGTCCTAGATCCCTTAAGAATTATGCTAAATCTACTACTCATATGCTGTCTAAATGGAACAAGAAAGCCTGGATGGCAGCAAATATGTTTATAACATGGTTTACTGAATATTTTAGGCCTACTGTTGAGACGTACTGCTCAAGAAAATATTCATTTCAAGGTATTACTATTCATTTATAATGCATCTAGTCATCCACGAGCTATGATGGAGATAGACAATGATATTGATGTCTTTATTTTTGCATGATAACACAACATCTATTCTGAAGTTCATAGACTGAGGAGTAATATTTACTTTTAATTCTTATTATTTAAGAAATATATATAGGTTGATTGGAAGCTAAGGGGCAGCTGAACTCTCAAGGAAGGTAAGGAAGGGTCCGCTGGACAGGATTTCCTGACAAAGAGGCCAGCACTGCGGCAGCAGCTACCTCTCCTGGACCTATGGGCTTGGAGGGAAGGCTGAGCCATCTTACCAGGAAAGGAGGATCTTCTCTGAGGCCAGGAAAACCCACAGCTGAGGAGTCCATCGAGCAGCTGTGACGCCACAATCAGAGCAAACACGTGGATTCAAGGGAGTTCTTCGGTCACCCAAGGAAAGTGTTGTATTTTGTACCTTTAAACGCAGAAGGAACACGACATAACCAGATATCCTGAAAAGAGATACCATGGGGAGACAAAAAAAACAGCCCGCACTTGAAAGAAAAGCAGGCATCACCAGAAAAGGAAGTAAACGAGTCAGAGGCAAGCAGCCTACCAGAGCAAGAATTCAGAATAATGATCAGAGGATGGCTAAAAATAATGGAAGAGAAATTTGACAATAACCAAGAAGAAATGAGGAAGAACCATGAGGAATTGAAGAAGAGCCATGAGGAATTGAAGAAGAACAAAGAAGAAATGAAAAATGACATCGCTACCATGAAGAACTCAATAGGAAGCATTAAGGGTAGACTAGATGAATCAGAGGACCTCATCAGTGAGCTAGAAGACAAGATAGAAAAAAATACCCAATTAGAGCAGCTTCTAGGAAAAAAGATTAAAAAGCAGGAAGAGAGCCTATGAGAGTTTTGGGACAATACAAAACAAAATAATATTCGAATGATAGGGTTTCCAGAAAGAAAGGGAACTGAGGTAGATATGGAAAAAGTATTTCAAGAAATAATGACAGAAAACTTTCCTGAGAAAAAACCCACAGAAATCCAAGATGCTCACAGAGTTCCAAGCAAAATGATTCTCAAAAGACAGATGCCAAGGCATATTATAATTAAATTGGCAAAAAAAAAAATACAACTACAAAGTAAGAATCTTAAATGCAACCAGAGAGAGACAGAAAGTTACATACAAAGGAACCCCCATCAAACTAGCAACTGATTTCTCAAAACAAACTTATCAGGCCAGAAGGGAATGAGATGAAATATACAAAGTCATGCAAAAGAAGGGTCTGAATCCAAGAATACTGTACCCAGCAAGGCTATCAATCAAAATTGAAGGGGAAATCAGAAGTTTCACAGACAAAAAAAGACTGAAGGAATTTATCTCCACCAAACCAGCAATGCAAGAAATGCTAAAGGGTCTACTGTAAAAATAAATGGGAAGTGAAGAAGGTACACAGGTATAGAATAAAAATGGCGTCAAATGAGTACCTATCAATAATAACCTTAAATGGAAATGGATTAAATGCTCCAATCAAAAGACACAGGGTAACAGAATGGATAAGAAAACAAGACCCATACATCTGTTGTCTATAAGAAACCCACCTCAGAAAAAAAGATGCACACAGACTGAGGGTGAAGGGAGTGAAAAGATTTTCCAGGCAAATGGAAATGAAAAAAAAGCTGGGGTAGCAATACTTATATCTGAAAAATTAGACCTCAGAGTGAAGGACATAACAAGAGATAATGAAGGCCACATCATAATACTAAAGGGAGCAATCCAACAAGTAGAAATAACCATGGTAAATATATATGCACCCAATACAGGAGCACCCAAATACATAAAAAAAAAAAAAAAAACTGATGGAGGACATTAAGGGAAAGATTAATAGCAATACAATCATTGTAGGAGATTTTAGTACCCCACTGCCACCCTTCGACAAATCATGTAAACAAAAAATTAGAAAAGAAATATCAATCAAAATGATTCACTAGACCAGATGGAATTAATTGACATCTTCAGAACATTCCACCCCAAAGCCACAGAATACACATTCTTCTCAAGTTCACATGGGACATTCTCAAAGTTAGATGACATGTTGGGAAATAGGCAAAGTCTCTTCAAATTCAAGAAGATAGAAATCATATCAAGCACCTTCTCAGATCATAGTGGCATAAAACTGGAAATTAACTACAATAAATATAATTCAAAGAAATCAAACACATGGAGACTAAACAGCATGCTATTAAACAAGGACTGGATTACCAGAGAAATCAAGGAAGAAATTAAAAACATCAGGGAAACAAATGACAATAAAAACACAACAATCCAAAATCTATGGGACACAGCAAAAGCAGTTTTGAGAGGGAAGTTCATATCCTTACAAGCCTATTGCAAAAAAACTAGAAAAAACGGTAACAGATGATCTAACTCTACCACTCAAAGAATTGGAAAAAGAGCAAAAAGAAAAGCCCAGGGTAAGCAGATGGAAGGAAATAACAAAAATCAGAGCAGAGATAAACGATATAGAGACCAAAGAAACAATACATAAGATCAACAAAACCAAGAGCTGGTTCTTTGAAAGAATAAACAAGATAGATGAACCCCTAGCCAGGCTAACCAAGAATCAAAGTGAGAGGACCCAAATAAACAAAATCAGAAATGAAATAGGTGAAATAACAATGGACCCCACTGAAATACAACGATTGTTACAAAATACTACGAACAACTCTATTCCAACAAACTGAACAACCTGGAGGAAATGGACATATTCCTAGAAAAATACAAATTTCCAAAACTCAATCAGGAAGAATCTAAAAATCTCAATAGACCGGTGACTTGGGAAGAAATTGAAACAGTCATCAAATAGCTTCCAGCAAAAAAAATGACAGGGCCAGATGGCTTCACAGGAGAGTTTTACCAAACATTCAAGGAAGAACTAAAACCTATCCTCCTCAGACTATTCCAAAAATTCCAAGAGGAAGGAATACTTCCAAACTCCTTCTAAGAAGCCAATCACCCTAATACCAAAATGAGATAAAGACAACTCAATGAAAGAGAATTACAGGCCAATATCCCTCATGGACATAGATGCCAAAATCCTCAACAAAATTCTAGCAAATTGACTCCAGAAGAATATCACAAAGATCATACACCATGACCAAGTAGGATTTATTCCAAGAATGCAAGGATGGTACAATATCAGCAAATCAATAAACATAATATATCACATAAACAAATTGAAAGATAGAAATCATATAGACATATCAATTGATGCAGAAAAAGCATTTGATGAAATCCAACACCCTTTCCTGATAAAAACTCTTAACAAGGTGGGTGTACATTATGGGAGTACCTCAACATAATCAAAGCTATATGTGATAAATACACAGCCAACATTATACTCAATAGGGAAAAACTAAAACCATTCCCTTTAAGAACAGTAACAAGACAGGGATGCCCACTCTCATCACTCCTGTTTGACATAGTATTGGAAGTGCTAGCCATTGCAATTAGACAAAAGGAGGAAATAAAAGGCATTCAAATTGGAAAAGAAGTAAAGTTTTCCTTATTTGCAGATGACATGATATTGTACATAAAAAACCCAAAAGACTCCATTAAAAAACTAATTGACTTAATAAATGAATTTGGCAATGTAGCAGGATACAAAATTAATGCCAAGAAATTCATGGCATTTCTATACAACAATAGCGAATTTATAGAAACAGAGACTAAAAAAGCAATTCCATTTACCATCCCACCAAAAAAATTAAGATACCTAGGAATAAATTTAACTAAGGAAGTAAAGGACTTATATGCAGAAAACTACACGACACTGAAAAAAAAGATAGAGGAAGATTTAAACAGATGGAAGAACATACCATGTTCATGGATTGGTAGAATTAAAATGTCCATACTTCCTAAAGCAATTTTTAGGTTTAATGCACTCCCCATTAAAATACCAACTGCATATTTCACTGACCTAAAAAGAACTCTCCAAAAGTTCATTTGGAACAATAAAAGACCCCGAATAGCCACAGCAATCCTGAGAAAGGAGGGTAAAGTAGGAGGGATCTCAATACCAGACTTCCAACTGTATTACAATGCCACTGTTCTCAAAACAGCCTGGTTCTGGCACAAGAACAGACATATAGATCAATGGAATAGAATTGAGAACCGAGAAATCAACCCAAATTCCTATGCTCAATTAGTATTTGACAAAGGAGGCAGGAATATACAATAGAGTCAAGACAGTTTCTTCAATAAATGGTGTTGAGAAAATTGGACAGATACATGCAAAAGAATAAAACTAGATCACCAATTTACTAGATCACAAACTAGATACACAAAAATAAACTCAAGCCGAGACCGGTTTGGCTCAGTGGATAGAGCGTCGGCTTGGGGACTGAAGGGTCCCGGGTTCGATTCCGGTCAAGGGCATGTACCTTGGTTGCGGGCATATCCTCAGTAGGGGGTGTGCAAGAGGCAGCTGATCGATGACTCTCTCTCATCGATGTTTCTAACTCTCTATCTCTCTCCCTTCCTCTCTGTACAAAATCAATAAAATATATTTAAAAAAAAATTAAAATAAATAAATAAATAAATAAATAAACTCAAAATGGATACAGGACTTAAACATCAGATGGGAAACCATAAAAATACTAGAAGCATCCCCAAGCAGCAAACTCTCAGACGTATGCCAAAAGAACTTCTTCACTGATACTGCCCATAGGGCAATGGAAGCTAAAAATAAAATAAACAAATGGGACTACATCAAAATAAAAAGCTTTTTTACAGCAAAAGAAACCATCAACAAAACAACAAGAAAGCCCACTGTGTGGGAGAACATATTTGCAAATAATACCACTGATAAAGGTTTAATCTCCAACATCTACAGACAGCTGATACAACTAAATAAAAGGAAGATGAATGATCCGATTAAAAAATGGGCAATGGACCTAAGTAGAATATTTTCAAAAGAAGACAGAAGGAAGGCCAAAAGGCACATGAAAACATGCTCAAAGTCACTAATTGTCTGAGAGCTGCAAATCAAAACAACAATGCGGTACCACCTCATACCTGTCAGAATGGCCAACATCAACAAATCAACAAATGACAAGTGTTGGCGACGCTGTGGAGAAAAAGGAACCCTCATGCACTGCTGGTTGGAATGCAGACTGGTGCAACCACTGTGGAGAACAGTGTGGAGTTTCCTCAAAAAACTGAAAATGGAACTCCCATTTGACCCAGTAATCCCACTCCTAGGAATATATTCCAAGAAACTAGAAACACCAATCAGAAAGTATATATGCACCCCTATGTTCATAGCAGCACAATCTACAATAGCCAGAATTTGGAAACAGCCTAGGTGCCCATCAGCAGATGATTGGATCCAAAAACTTTGGTACATCTACACAATGCAATACTATGCTGCCATAAAAAAGAAGGAATTCACATAATTTGCAGCAACCTGGATAGAATTGGAGAGCATCATGCTGAGTGAAATAAGCCAGTCAATGAAAGAGAAACACCACATGACCTCACTCATTTATGGATAATAAAGAACATTATAAACTGATGAACCAAAAGACAGATATAAAGACAATAAAGCAACAAGCAGACTGTCAATTTATATTGGGGAGGGGACAGAGATCTGGGGGAGATAATAGATCAACCGAAGGACTTGTATATATACATTTATATAAGTACAACCAATGGACACCAAACTCTGGGGAGGGAGGGTTTGTATGGAAGGGAGGGAGGCGGGCAAAAAAATAATCAATAAAATATATTGAAAAAAAAAAGAAAAAATTTTTTTGAATGATAGCCTTGCTGGGTATAGTATTCTTGGATTCAGTCCTTTGTTTTGCATCACTTTGTATATTTCATTCCATTCCCTCGTGGCCTGGTGTATTTCTGTTGAGAAACCAGTTGCTATTCTAATAGAAGATCCCTTGTATGTAACTTTCTGTCTCTCTCTTGCAGCCTTTAAGATTCTTGCTTTGTCATTGGTGTTTGTCAATTTAATTATGATGTGTCTTGGTGTTGATCTTTTGGGGTTCAATTTGTTTGGGACTCTCTGTACCTTTTGGACTTGGATAGTTTTTTCCTTGCCAATACCAGGGAAGTTTTCTGTCATTATTTCTTCCAGGAGGTTTTCTTGATTTTCTTCTTCTCCTTCTTGTATCCCTATTATTCTAATGTTGTTTCATTTTGAGTTGTCCCATAGCTCCCTTAGGCTCTCCTCTTGCTTTTTAGTTTTCTTTCCAGTTGTTGCTGCGTTTGTGTTTTTTTTTTCTACCTTGTTTTCTACTTCACTGATGCGGTCCTCGGCCTCTTCTATCCTACTTTTTAAGCCTTCCACTGTGCTTTTTATTGCAGCTATGTCGTTCTTCATCTCCTCTTGGTATTTTTTCATGTTGGTGACATTCTCATTCAGCTCCTTGTAATTCTCATTGAGTTGTGTGTAATAGTCATTGAGTTGTGTGCATTTATCCTCTAGCCATTTAAACATCTTAATAACCATTACTATGAATTTTGTCTCTGATAGACTACTAACTTTGAATTCATTTAACTCCCTTTCTGGTGATTCCTCTTTCCCTTTCCTTTGTGAATTGCTTTTTTGTCTTCCCATGTTTTCCTGTAGCGTTTTAATTGTAGGTCCAATTAATTGCCTTACTTCCCAGGTTCCTTTGGGGATGGTGCTACTGGTATAATTTCTCAGTTCCCCTGGGCTTGTTAATCTAGTGTAGCTCCCTTCTCAAGCTATTTGGGTTCTCTTAATGTAGATCTGTAAACCTGGGATGTACAACTGAGGTGTCTACAAGTCAGTTGATGTGGAGGGGAGTTTCTTAATTTTTGCTGTCTTGTATCCTTAATTGTAATCACGCATGCCCTGAAGGGACTTGCAGTGGTCCCCAGGAACCGTCTGTTGGGGTGTTGTGGTTCAGGGGACTTGCTATTGGAAAGGTGTGGCTGAAGTGCCCAGAGATATGCAGTCGTGGGATGGGCGGGTCCAGCTTTTGTTGTTGCACTTGTGGTGAAGAGTTGCTTACTTCCAGTGGTGGTTCACTGGAAAACCCAAGTTAGATTGCCAGTGAGGTGCACTAAATGACTCTGAAGAGCCCTAACAGTATGGTCGCACAATTGAGGTGCCTGTGTGTCAGTATCTAGGCAAAGTGAATTCTACTGCTGGATGGGTGTGCACCTCCTGCTTGTTCAAGATCGCATCCAAGGCAAGCTCACTGTGGCTCCCACTAGTGGCTTACAGAGGTTTGCTGGAACCTCACTTCTGCAGTGGTGTATCCGCGGATAAGCACTCTCAGGGCTCTGAGCTTCTATGTACACCTAGGACCCCAGCACTCAGTTGAGCAGTTGGGCCAGGGGTCTGCAACCTTTAAGACATAAAGAGCCACTTGGACCAGTTTAAAAAAAACAACAACAAAAAAAACCTGGGAGCCACAAAACCATTGCAACATTTAAAACAAATATAACATTGCATATATTTTTTCTTACCTTAATAGTATATACCGGATCGTGCAGTTAGCTGTCAATCTGAAGAAAAAAAGGACTTTTTCACTTAACAATGTAAAATATATTTTTGCAAATTATTAGCTAATTAAAATATTTAATTTACCTGGTTAATGGGATTTTTGCTCCTGAACCTCAGTGCAGTGTCAGCACATAAGGGCTGTAAGACGTTACCTTCATTTTCACACAGGCTTGCAAGTTGTCGGAGCCCCGTTAAAGCTTCAAAAGAGCCGCATTCGGCTCTGGAGCTGTAGGTTGCAGACACCTGAATTGGGCTAATCTCCAGGAAGAGGGCGTTCAGAATTTCCACTGCAGGGCCTAGAGCCCTTGTCTGTACAGAATCCACTCTCGGGTGTTCTTAGTGTCTCCATTGCACCACCCCAAGACAGTCATGCAAGCCCGGATTGGGATGTCTTATGGTCTATGGGGTTGAAGTAAGGAGTGCCCCAGGATAGGCGTGCAACCTTAGGATGGGGTGTTCTTGCTAGTCTTGGCCTGTGCAAGCCTGCTAAGGTGTGAACCAAGGTTTTGCTGTCCGGCAGGAGCAGATATGTGGGGGCACGAATGGGTAAATTAGGCGCGAACCCACGAATCTGTGCGCCAGCGGAGGCAAGGGGGGGGGGTGAAAGGGGAGAGCAGGCACATGCTCACTGACTCAGGGGAACCTGAGACTTGCTGCTGGGCGTGAATCTGGGTGCGAAGGTGGGAATCCCAGTGAGGTGCAGAGAACACGGGAATGCGGGTTAGGGGTGGCGAACAGGGATGAGCGAATCCAGGCACAAGTGGAGGCAAGGGAGTTAAAGGAGGGGGGGGGCAGGCACGAGCTCACAGAGGCACGTGCTAACCAGTGTCTGGCTCAGGAGCAAATCTGGGAATGCCAGGCAATCCAGGGTTTTGTTATGTGGCACAAGTAGAGGCAAGGTGGAGGGGAAGGGGGGCTGCGAACGGGTAGGGAGGGGCAGGCGGGCAAACAGGGTTTTGTGGTTGGGGAGGGGGAGTGCACTTACAGCTTCGGCGATCAGAGTACCTTTGGCTGTGGAGGTCCAGGAGTCTGCAGCTAGTGGTGGTGTTGCTGAAAATGGCCCTTCTCCCCTCCAAGATAGCGGGGTTCCGTGGTGGGATTCCGCTACCCTGGAAAGTCCGCAGCGGTGTTAGTCTCTCCTTGTCAAGGAGATGCCTTCTGCCAAATCCTGCTGATCCTGTGTGATTTAACTTTCCCTCCCTCACTCACACGCACCCCACACCTGTCCACTCCTTTCCTACTCTCAATCACTTCCTCTCTCTCTGCTCCGTCCTGCCAGCCGCCGTCTTTCTCCCTCAACCTCCTAGATATATTTTTAATATTATTTATAGATACACTATTTCCAAAGGTAGCTTCAATAATAGATCTGTTACAAATCATTTTATGGGTGATTTCAATATATCCATTCCTAAATAAAAACTGCTATCAAGTTTTTCATCTCCACGTTTTATTAACCATTCACTATATGCAAAATCCTTTGATCTCATATTTGTTTTAAGAAACATCCCCAAACATCACAGTACTTTAAACTCGTTTGTACCATGGCTGGTCACATAGCAGCCTGTACGTTACTGAGACATTGTTGAAAATCCTCTTCAAGAAGGAGAACTTTCCCACAAAATGCAACATTCAAATTCATAATTTCTCTTAGTAATCTGTCTATGGTGTTTATAGCATGGCTGAATGCCATGGTGCATTCATCTATAATAAGAAGTTGGGCCTTTTTAATAGTTTTAGCAACTTCACTGTTTATATCGGGTCTAGAAATTGGAAGTTTCATTTAATGGAATTGGTAATTTATATTGGGAATGAAAGGTTCTTCCACTAAGAAGTAAATTTGTAGCAATTCCTGTTGATGCTATGGGTAAAACAGTACCACAATGACCATTAATATAATGTATTAAAACTTTATACAGATATATTTTTCCACTACCACCTGGATCAACCAAGAAAAAGCATTTGGGGTATACAGTTTGATATTCGGTGGCTGAGGTTATAGTCTGAAAGCTGCTAACTGTTCATCATTCAGAGAATTTATCAAAACCTCTGCCTGTTGTTGCTGATATGATTCATCAGATATATTTGCATTCATTAATAAAGGATAATCAGAATGTTTGAAATGTGAACATTTAATTCCATGCAATGTGAATACCTCCTGAATTTCATAAAGTGCATGCATTTCAGTCTACATAGACACCTTCTCCTTGGTGTAATTTCCTAAAGAAATTTTCAATAAAATGAGATTTATACTCATCACAAAATTTGTCTGTAGCAGAAGGACATCCAAACACACATATGTATGCAAAAAGTTACCATAGTTGTTTGGGCAAATTAAGGATGCTTGCATCATCAATCTTTTCTTTCCAGATAGTGTCATCGAGTAATAATCCTCAGTGTTTAGCAGCACAAAATGTGTCATAAGTTATACCTCCTACAGTTTGTAGATTATCAACACTTATTGCACCTTTTACATGCAGAAGCAAAAGTCTAAGGTCCACTCCCCAAAAAAGATAATTCACTGAAGGATCAGATGACATAATTTTTAACAATAACATATTTTTAATTACTTTTAGAAAAAAAGTATTTTTAATTTTGTATACATTATTTTAATACATAAAACTATTACACACTTAATAAATTACTTTACAGTGTAATTTTTCTATGCACTGGAAAACCAAAAACATTGTGTGACACTCTTTATTGTGATATTTTCTTTATTGCAGTGTTCTAGAACTGAACCTACAATATCTCTGAGGTATGCCTATATAGAGGATGCTAAAAGGTCCAAGGAGAGTCCATGTTAATGTGTGTTTTTTTTTAATCTCTAAAAATAATAAAATTGATAACATTGTTACTTTGTACTAGCCACTAGGCTGAGAATTTTTTAGGTATCATTTCATTGAAACTTTAAAACAACACATTGAGGTTACTAACATTTAATAAACACTCAACTAAATGTGTTATTTCTACAATATTTTATTTAATCCTCAAAACAAATGCATACTAATACTATGATTACTCTCTTTCTAATAATGAGAAAAATGGAAGGATTATGTAAATTAACAAAGACCTTTATACTAGCTTTTAATTGCCAAATAACAAATCACTACAACCTAGTGACTATATCAATACCATTAATTAGTTCATAGTTATGTAAGTCAGAAGTGTGAGCACCACATGATAGGGTTTATTGATGAGAGTCTTACAAGGCTAAAATCGAGGTGTTAGTAAAACTAAATGCTTGTCTGTAAGTGCCAGGGAAGAATCTGTTTCCAAGCTTATTCAATTTGTTGTCAGTTTGATTATTTTTATAGTAGACCAAGGTCCCTTTTGTATGCTGGTTCTCAGTTGGGGGCTGCTCAGCTTCTAGGGACTATGCATAGTCCATGCCATTTGCCTGGACACTAAATTTTCAAAAGTAAAATCACTTGTCAAATCATTCTCAAACTTCAAACTTCTTTCACCAGGAAAAGCCTGTTTTTTTCTAGTATCGCCTCATTAGATGAGACCCACTGAAGACATTCTTCCTTTCTGAAAATCAAGTATGTCCTAAAGCATATAGCATAAAACTAATCACAGGAGTAATATTTCCTCAGATTCATAGTCTTGAGGATTTTACAGACTCTATACACTATGGAAAGCAATATTACGGGACATTTTAGAATTCTGCATACCACAATCTCATAGTCAGTGGGAATTTCACAGATATTTCAAATTAAAGTGTCAATTGTCAAAGCCCTAGCTTAGCCATTTCTCAGTTGGATATGAGAATGAACTAGGAATCTATGGGTTTTCTAGAGTTTTCTCAAAGGGGAAATGGAGAGATGGCATTTTTTAAAATTGAGATATATAACATTATTAGTTACTGTTTACAACACAATAACCTGATATATGTCTATATTGTAAAATGATCAACAAAATACAGGGTAGGGCAAAAGTAGGTTTATAGTTACATGTGAAAAAGTTTATTCTTGTACTATTGTTTATTAATTATTGTGTTATTTTCCATATGAGCAAATGTAAATCTACTTTGTCCAAACCTGTATGTCTAGTTGACATTCTTCACCACGTGTAACTACAGATTTGCCAAAACTGGTTTGGCTCAGTGGATAGAGCGTCGGCCTGAAGACTGAAAGGTCCCAGGTTCGATTCCGGTCAAGGGCGTACACCTTGGTTGCAGGCACATCCCCAATGGGGGGTGTGCAAGAAGCAGCTGATAGATATTTCTCTCTCATTGATGTTTCTAACTCTCTATCCCTCTCTCTTCTTCTCTATAAAAATTTAATAAAATATATTTAAAAAAACTAGTTTTTTCTTATGATAAGAACTTTTAGCAACTTTCAAATACAATGTTCTTAACTACAGTGACCATGCTGTATATTACATTCCCATGAGTTATTTATTTTATAACAATTCTGTTTATTTCTCATCTCCATCATTATTCCTTTCATCAAAGTTATTATCACCTCCTAATAAATAATGTTAATTTAAGTAACTACTGCTATTTCAGCCTCTTGTGGCCCTTTCAATACATAATGCTACCTCAAAGAGTTTCCATAAATTAATAAAGCTTGTATGGCCTAATCCCTGCTTATTGTTGTTTCAGGTTTATTTCTCACATTTGTCTCTTCCACTAATCTTTTAAGCATCAGTCATACTGAACTTCTTTTAGTTCCCTGATCATGTACTATGATTTCTTGCCACTCCATTCTGGCCTGCAAAGTAAACTGACTGTCATATGAGTGTTCCCTTATAGGTAACTAACTGCTTTATCTTCTACTTTTAAGATTCTCTCTTTGTGTTTAGCCCTTGGCATTTTAATTATGATGTGTCTTGGTGTGGACCTCTTTGGGTTCCTCTTGTTTGGGACTCTCTGTGCTTTCTGGACTTGTAAGACAATTTCTTTCACCAGGTAGGTGAAGTTTTCTGTCATTATTTCCCACTGGTTCAGTCTCCCTAGTCACCTGAGCTGGGCACTCTAGATGCATCCCTGGCTGAGCTGTGTGCACAGTTTTATAGTTGAGCCTTGATTGCTATTGGAATCTCTGGGAGGAGTTGCCTCCAAGCCTTCTCATGTATTGTTTCCTCTTTCTAGAAAACTTTCCTCATTATTCATCCCTATTCATCAGGCTAATCCTCATGTAGATTTCACATCTCTCATTATATATTAATTAGAGGCCTGGTTTCACAAATTCATGCATATTGAAAGAAAATTAATTAGAAGAAATATTTTAGAGGCTGAGAAGGGACCTTGGGAGGTTGGCTCCAGGGCATGTCCAACCCATCTTGTCCAGTCACGATGGGTGCTGATTATGGCCATTTCTCCCAGTCCCCATTGGGGTCAATCAGGGCCAGCTGGCCAGGGAGGGACCACAGGAGGTCTCCATGGCATATCTGGCCCACCTGTCCCTGCCCTGATCGGCCAGAACCCAGCAGCAGGCTAATCTACCAGTCATAGCATCTGCCCGCATTGGTCAGTGCAAGTCATAGTGACTGGTCAAGTAGTCGGTTGACTGATTGCTCGAACACTTAGCACATTAGGCTTTATATAGAGAGAGTTTCTATGAAAATTTGCTATAATTTTCCTAAGTCATATGGAAGTCCTATACCATGTAATTCTATTATACCCTATAATTTCTCTGCACAAATACATATGTTATCTGCATCTCCTATAAATAATAAACTAAAATTACTTTTATATATTTTTTTCATTCTCCTCCAGTGCCAGGAACAGTGCATGGCATATAGATATAAGTTAAAATATAAATGAATGATTATACACATTACAAATTTCTTTGCAAAAACCTTAAGGAAAAAAAGTGTCTTTATTTCCTTCACCTTGCCTCTCCTTCTGGCCTATAACCTCTACACAGCCCAATAGTGTCGTATAGTTTTCCAAGGATCATCTTCCCTTCTACCTCTGTGCCTTTCCATATCCCAGACCTCCTCTCTAGAATTCCCCACATGCCCTCTTTTCTTAGATTATTCTTTGTATCCTTCAACTCTTTCAGAACTGATTTTTTTTTTTATTCACTTACATGTCATCCTCTGGACTCCCAACTCCTGTGGGAGCATTTCTCTATTATACTACTTTTCACTCTTGCACTAGTAGAATTTTTCTCCTTAACCTAAGGAAATATTTTGGTATATCTTTTTACCAAACATGTAGAAGTTTAACTGGAAAATATTAAGAACCAATTATTGACTATTGAGTGAAAGAGGGACAGAACAATCATAGTTATTCACATGCTGATTCAGTAGCATGATGAGAATAGATACATTTGGCCATGTACCTAAATTCCTAAAAAGTCATTTCAAAGGGAGGATTACATCAAATAAAAATTACATATTAGTATCTTTTAAATTCCATGTTCATTAAGTAGAATTTTGTTTAATCATCCCTTCACAGACAATAAAAATAACTATCATTTAGAAATGAGTGGTAAATCAAAACCCCTGAGAAATATTACCTGATTTGAATAAATCAAATAGCTTTGCTAACTTCATTCCCTAAATAGAAATTTTGCTGCCAACTATATTCACATTAGATTAAATGAAAGGCTGAAGGCTTTGTTAATTCAACTACAGACAAGTTCCTCTGCATGGATTTTATTTGGAATTGTTTTATAGCCAATTTTTGTTTTGGAAATAATTTAGTTTATTCTGGTTTAATTTTTAAATAGTTAAATATTTAATTTTTTCATAAAATATTTTAACAACTATATTTGAATGCCTTAAAACAAAAATACATAAATAAAAAAATACATGGAATAAGATGTTTACACTTTTAATATAAAAATAGAAAGGTTTAACAATTCAGATAATAGTTATGACATAAATTCTTAAAGGAATAAAAGAGAACCAAGGTTGTGATTATTTTAAGTCTAGATCTTACTTAATATAGAATAGCATTTGTTAATTACTCCTTTGTTATCATCAATTTATCTAAAGAGCTATGCCATGTTTTAAAATTATTACAAAATCCAGTTTTATGTTTATTATGTTCCAAAATATAGAAATTGAAAACATCATGTTAAGTGCTTGTGATATTTTATGCATAAGTTTGAGAATCATTAAGTAGCTGTCACTCCCTCTTCCCCAGTATCAATTACTCTACTTTGGATTAACTTACTCTACTCTGTATAATGAGCCCCACAACACGGTTCATTGCAGAAGAAAGCACACATTCATCACTATGGTCAGTGGGATGTAGTTAATTTGAAATCACTTAAACTATTATGTCTGTCAAGTGTAGTTGTTTTATTTTCAAATCACATCAGTGTTTTAGTATGCGTGTCAATTACTGGGTCAAACTGGGAGATTAATTCAGGAACATTCTGTTGCAATTCTCTTCATCACTGTCATTATATGCAATCCACCATTGGAAATTAATAACTGCCCATTAAAATTGACTGCGAAAGATATCACACATAATATATAAACAATAAGAAACTTTTGGTAAATTAGAGATTATTGTTTATAGTTTCTATAGTATGGAGACATTCAGTTATGGAAAATATGAACTTGAAAGCAAAAAGAGGCTGAAAGAGCCGAAACTGGTTTGGCTCAGAGGTAGAGCGTCGGTCTGCGGACTGAAAGGTCCAGGGTTCGATTCCGGTCAGAGGCATGTACGTTGGTTGCGGGCACATCCCCGGTAGGGGTTGTGCAAGAGGCAGCTGGTCGATGTTTCCCTCTCATCGATGTTTCTAGCTCTCTCCTTTCCTCTCTGTAAAAAATTAATAAAATCTATTTTTTTTTAAAAGAGACTGAAAGAAACCTTGGGAATCTAAGAGAACTGGTAATAGAATAATGGGGATTTTAAATTTATTTTACCCTGTTTTCTTTATTTTAACCAGGATTTCAAATATATGATATGGAGGGAAAATACCAATATATTTATAGATTTATAGGCATAGTTACTTCAAGGTAAATATTGCATTGAAATGAACAGTCTAGGTTAGACTTGGGAAAAGGAAAAATAAGATTTTGAAACATTAATAAATAGCCAGAAAATTATAAAAAATAAAATAATTAAAATGAGCATTTGGCAGATATATTATCACAATAGAATACTTACTGCATTAGTAAATAGTATTTTTACCATATGTAAGCATAATTTCGTCATTTTATTATATTGCAATACTGAGCATTTTAAAATCCCCCACTTTATTGGAAGTTTTATAAATAAGGTAAAGCCTGATTAACAATATCTTAGTTTCAAAGATACAAGATGAAAACAAAACAAAACAAAACAAAAAAACAGATCAAAAACTAAAGAAATTTATTTCCTCAAAAAGGGAGAACTATATACTCTGGAAACAGTGCTTTGAAGGTACACCATTTTTCATGAAAGTTGTAAAACAGCAGGAAATACAGCATTACCTTTACTTACCAACATCCAAAAAAAAATAACCTTCATATAACTGTGCAAAAGTAGAAACCACCTGGGGTTGGAAGGAAACATAACAAAAACAAAGAGAAAAAATGAAGTACAGCCAAAGAAGTCTCATAAATCCTATCTAATAAAAGAGTAATATGCAAATTGACCATACACCTGCTAAACCTACAAGCCATACCCACCAGCCAATAAGGAGTGAGTATGCAAATTAACTCAACCAAGATGGCTGTGGCCACAGGAGGGAGACTTGGGTTTCCCCAGCAATGGAGGAAACCAAGCATCCCACACACCCTGGCCAGCCCAGGCTTCCACTAAGGCTACATTGTTTCAGTTTATTATAGAAGATAAATAAATCCCAACAGAAAAGGATGCCACCACTGAGCAAGCAGGAGGCTTGACTCCACTCAAGGCTACAAAGTTTCAATTATAGAAGAAAAATAAATCTCAGATACCAGGGCCTCCACTTGGGTCATCAGGGATCATGGTTGGCCTGCAAACCACCACAGGTCCTTCACCCAGGCCACCCCACACCCCAAAGGAACCCATACCCTGATCTGGGACATCCTTCAGGGCAAACCAGCTGGCCCCAACCTGTGCTTCAGGCCTCTATCCTATCTAATAAAAGAGTAACATGCAAATTGACCATCACTCCAACAAACAAGATAACTGCCCCCATGTGGTCAAAGATGCTGCCCCTATGTGGATACAAGGTGACCGCCACAAGATGGCCAACAGGAGAGGGTATTTGGGAGGGACCAGGAGGGCAGTTGAGAGTGATCAGGCCTGCAGAGGAGGGCAGTTAGGGTGATCAGGCCTGCAGAGGAGGAAAGTTGGGGGAGACCAGGCCTGTAGGGAAGGGCAGTTGGGAAGGACCCAGGCCTGCAGGGGAGGGCAGTTAGGGGCAAACAGGCTGGCAGGGGAGTGGTTATGGAGTGATCAGGCTGGCAGGCAGAAGTGGTTAGGGGCAATCAGGAAAGCAGGCAGGTGAGCAGTTGGGAGCCAACAGTCCTGGATTGGTGGTTTCCAGATTGGTGAGAGTGCAGGCTGGGCTGAGGGACACCACCCCCATGAATGAACTTCATGCACTGAGCCTCTAGTGTATATATAAAAGCACACAGGTGTTGACACCAAGGAGGATAACAGCACCCCTGGCCTCACAGGAGGATAGAGCTCTTTCACAACCTACATAAAACCTTCTGACTGTGGCAGAAACATAAAAAGCTGTTGCTTTGAAACACTACATAAGTGGTCATCCTAGATGAGAGTGAAGAGGTGTTGCCAGTAGAAAGTAAAAAGTAGTAAGATATTTGCTCTCTGGGGAATGCGGGTTAATATATATTTCAGAAAAAATTTGCTTCTGGTCTATCATTTTATTTTATTTTTTTAAATAAATCTTTATTGCTCAGATTATTACAATTGTTTCTCCTTTTTCCCTCCATAGATCCCTTCCACCCAGTTCCCGCCCCACCCTCTGACCTTACTTCCTCCCCCCATTGTCCTCAATCATAGGAGTACAATTTTAATCAAGTCTCTTTCTGCACCCCCCACACTCCTTTCCCCCTGATTATTACCAATCCACTTCCCTTCTTTGCCCCTGATTCTATTATATTCACCAGTTTATTCTGTTCCTCAGATTTCTAATTCACTTGATTTTTAGATTCACTTGTTGATATATATGTATTTGTTGATTATAATTTTTATCTTTTTTCTTCTTCTTCCTCTTCTTAAATAATACTTTTCAGCATTTCATATAATACTGGTTTGGTGGTGATGAACTTTAGCTTTTTCTTATCTGTGAAGCTCTTTATCTGCCCTTAAATTCTGAATGATAACTTTGCTGGATACAATAATCTTGGTTGTAGGTTCTCGCTATTCACCACTTTGAATATTTCTTGCCACTCCCTTCTGGCCTGCATAGTTTCTGTTGAGAAATCTGCTGACAGTTGTATGGGTGATCCCTTATAGGTAACCAACTGCTTTTCTCTTGCTGCTTATAAAATCCTCTTTTTGTCTTTTTCCCTTGGCATTTAAATATTTGTCTTGGTGTTATCCTCTTTGGATTCCTCTCGTTTGGGGTTCTGTGTGCTTCCTGTATTTGTAAGTCTATTTCTTTCACCAAGTGGAGGAAGTTTTCTGATATTATTTCTTCAAATATGTTTTCAGTATCTTGCACTCTCTCTTCTTTTGGCACCCCCATAATTATGATGTTGATACGCTTGAAGTTGTCCCAGAGGCTCCTTACATTATCTTCAACTTTCTGGATTTTCTTTTCTTCTTGCTTCTCTAGAAGAGTATCTATTGGCTCTTTGTATTCCATCTCTTTGACCTGATTCTTGTGTTCCTCCATTCTGCTGATGAATCTCTGTATAATATTTTCCAATTTAATCCGTTTATGTTTAATTTTTAGTTGAGTCTCATGAAATTTATCAGCCTTTTCTAGGAAATTCTTGCATAACCTTAAAACCATGGTTTTGAACTCTATATCCTCCATCTCTTTTGTTTAAGATCTATTTCCTTGTCTTGGCATTTTTGCTGCTTCTAAGAGTTGGTAAGATGGCTTTGTGTGTTTGTTGTCCTATATGGCCCAGTGGGTCAGCCCCCTCAGTTACCTGAGGTAGACACTCTTGGTGCTCCCCTTTGTGAACTGCTTGTACAGCCTTGTTGTAGTTAAGTCTTAATTGTTGTTGATATCCCTGAGAGGAATTGACCTTCAGGCCAATTGAATGTGAGTATCAGTTGTGTCTACTCTGGGATACCTTCTGTATTGGAGACAGTCTTATAGGATCAGATTTGCAAAGTTGCAGAAGCCTCTGTGCTCAGCTTGGATGGGGCAGAGTCTCAGGGCTGAGCCGACAGTCTTGGCTTCCCATCAGCCCTGTCCTTGTGTGCATGCTTGAGTTTACACCTGCACTCTGCCTTCCTCGGCTCCCCTGAGTTTTCCCCTGGCTTTCCCAGATTCCCCATGCAAGAGTGTGGGTACCTCAGGGGCTCGTCCGGAATTGGATTGGTTCTCTATAGTCTGGAGCTTCTGACTCCTTCCGCTATGGAAAGGCAGTGGCAACCTCTCTGCTCGCACTCATTCCCGTGACTGTAGACCCTACCTGCTGCAGCTCCAGGCTCCCCAAGTCTCCCAGTCTCTGAGTCTCTGGGTGCCTTTCTTTACAGTCCAGACTCCACCCGTCTGAGCACAGACATGAGGTTTCGGCCAGGGTTGGAGTTCAGTGCAGTCAGAAAGGGTTCGGTGCAATCAGGACTTCCTCACTTTCCTCCAGCCAGGCATTCGGCCGCACTTCTTCTTTGTGGGCGAGCGTCTCCCTACCTCAGCACTTTGCAGCTCCCAGTCCAATCCGTGAGCCTCTCTCCTTTTTTCTAGTTGTAGATTTCCCACTCTACCAGCATTCCTGTGTTTTTAGGTGAAGTCCGTTCTGATTTTAGTTGTTGTTTATTTTTTTTGAAATTGTTGTGTGAGGCGGCAGCTTAGGTGCTTACCTAGGCTGCCATCTTGGTTCCTCCCTGGTCCATTATTTTTTATCTTTACAATACATGTAACTTAAAAGTCATATATTTCTAATCTAGTAAGCCATAAACTGTGGAGCAACAAAATTGAGATTTAAAAATAAAATTTATAAATAACAAAACTCTTACCCTAGCCGGTTTGGTTCAGTGGATAGAGAGCATTGGCCTATCGACTGAAAGGTCCAAATGCCTTTAAAGGGCACATATCTCAATTCCAGGCTCCTGGCCTTCATCGGGGGCATATGGAAGGCAACCAATTAATGTGTCTCTATCACATCAATGTTTTTCTCTAGCTCTCCCTCTCCCTTCTACTCTCTAAAAATCTATGGGAAAATATCCTCAGGTGAGATTTAAAAGACAAACAAACAAAAACAAAACTCTTTTCTTCTCACTAAGTTCTTAAAGTGTTCTACTTGTGTGCTTTATGGAGGATATGTTGCTTTTAATACTATGGATTATTCTGGAAACAGTGTTTTTCTTAGCTAAAAGTTTAAAGAGGCAACTGCAATTTTGCTTTTTTGAATGACTTTGTGGTCATTTTGACACTGAAGATTATTTTCTAGTAGAAGAGAAACAGGTTCAAGAATAAACATATTTCAGACTATCTTGACTCTGTAGTTAATGATTGAGTTTATGGGTTAAAGTTGTTAAGAGAAAAATACCTTATTTTTTCAGGTCAATACAGTTTTATTTGAGAGTCTATAACATGATTTTCTATTCACATTGTTTCTGTGGAAACTAATTTAATATCAAGAAAATTGGTATAATATTACTAAGAGGTGTCATAGTCAAGTTTTAAAAACACAGCATTAAACTGTTAAAAACCTTTTTTGTTATTGTTTGATAGTTTTACTGTGTTGATATGCATATGATCATGGGACACATTTTTCAGAACCACAAAGCATAATTCAGGGTACTATGCATATATATTTAGTACTATCGCTGAATATGAAGGTTAACCCAAAGTTAAGTTGTTGAATTACCCATGACTCAGTTATTCTCAAACAACCTTAATGCTTTCTTGGAATCACCTGGGAGTCTTTACATAAAAGCCCATCACCCTGGCCAGGTTACTCAGTTGTTTGGAGTGTCATACCCTACACCAAAAAGTTGTAAGTGGGCAGATACCTATGTTAAGGGTTCCATTCCCCAGTTAGGGCACATATAGGAGGCAGCAATCTATGTTTCTCACATTGATGTTTATCTCTCTCTCCCCCTTACTCTCTCTCTAAAATAAATAAAGACATATCCTTGGTGAGGATTTTTTTAAAAGACAGAGAAAGAAAGAAGGAAAGAAGAAAAGAAGGAAGAAAGGAAGAAAGAAAGAAAGAAAGGAAGGAAGGAAGGAAGGAAGGAAGGAAGGAAGGAAGGAAGGAAGGAAGGAAGGAAGGAAGGAAGGAAGGGGAGAGAATGAGAAAGACTGATGTGAATATTGCTGTTATTTTTCTCTCCAATTTTCACCTCTACTTATATCTCTTTATCCATTGTATTGTGTTGTCTATATTTTATAGCTCTATATTTTATAGCTCTTTACTGCAAGTCAAATTAAAATAGAAATAGTTTAGAAAGTTTTTAAGCAAATTATAACTTTTTCTTTTTAGTGACAGATGATTATTCCTATTCCAAAGTGTGACTGCTCTCATATACAACACACAGGTATTGGCACCAAGGAGAACAGCACCTCTGGCCTCAGGGGGAGAATAAGGCTCTTTTCCAGCCCTTAGCCCCACATACAAGATGAGAGAGATGGATGCTTATCTTTTTTGCCTTCAGTGGGGACTCAAGAAACCCACAAGCAAACTCTATCCTTTTCACCTCTCAGACAAAGAGAAGCCACCTTGGTGAGATGTTTTGTACCCAATTATTATAGTAAGTGGAGAAGGGATTGTTCTAAGCATTACATATATGAATGGTAAATGAGAATTACAGTTTGAATTAGGCCACCAGAAGGAAGTGTGGAGTGGGTAAAGGAAGGAGCAGTTATTGGTCTTTTGAGCTTCATAGTCCTTGGCATAGCAGGAAGGGTAGGGAGATAAATTTTGAGGATTATTGTTTGGCATTCATGATGTCCACAAATTCAGGCTTGAAGGAATTGCCATCCATGTTGAAGCCATCCACGTCAAGCTGGCTTGCCAGCTCCTTGCAGATTGCCCCAATCACAGAACCTCCTTAAATGATGTGGGTGCTCTGAACCACTGCATCACAGGCATTGGACTTAAGCCATTCTCAGAGCTTTTCATGTACTTTCTGGGTCTATTAGGGGTGTTGTAGTATTGCCTGTACCAATGGCTCACACAGGATCATAGGCCAGAAAACACTTGTTCCAGTTCTTCACTTTACCTTAGTTTGTTCAAAACTGACCTTCTCAGTGATGCCATCTTACCTCTCATCTAGCTTCTCTCCAATGCAGGTGATCACTCCAAGTGCCTTGGTCAGGGCATGAGCTACTTTCTGCCCAATCAACTCATGTAACTCACCAAAGACATGCTTTCTCTCCGAGTACTCCAGGACTACCCATGTGGTTCCAGTCTTTGATCATGCCAGGGCTGATCTGTCCAGTGAAGGTCCCATTAGTCACTTTGTAGCAGTTCTGGGTAGCCACAGAAATCTTGGGATATATCTAGCTTTTTCCTGGATAAGTCAATGTAGGTGGTGGTGAGTGCACAAACCACCTCTGTGTTAGCTGGCACATTCTCCGCATTTAGAGTGGTGATGAATTCCCTCAGAGTCAACTTCTGCCCATTTATCTTCCAGTTTCCCACAAGGAAAAACTTCCTGAAGGGCGCCATGGTGCCTAGGTCAACAGACTGAAGGTCAGGATCACCAGTATATGATAACTATTTAACAAGAATATTTGTCATATTAGATCTCTAACTGAAGGTATATCAGTACATGAAATAAGATAATTAAATACAAAATAATATGGAAGAAAAATAATTTATCTAACAACTCAAGGCCATCCCTCCTTCAGAATTCAACTGAGTACCATATTTTTGTACTTTACCTATTTTACAAAACTTAGATAACTTTGCTACTTAAATTCACTTATATATTTACTGTAACATAATTGCAATTGTTTACCATTTAATTTTTTTAAATTACAGAACCTCATTGGTTGGAGGGATCTTAGTGATAATTGACTATTACTTTCCAACCAGTGCTGGAATAGTCTCTGATATACTTCTCACTCTTTGATTTACTTACCTCATTGTACTATTTTTTTTTCTTATTTCTATCTCTCTGAGCATTATAATCTCTCCTATTTCTTTTCTATCTTTATCAAATGCAATTAACGAATGTTGTTCATTGATAAGTAAATGAATTAGTCTTCCATAACATTAACTTTTTTATCTTCATTTGTTTTTTGGCCATGATCAACATGAATATACATTAATTTTTAAATGCTTTATTTATTTATTTATTTATTTATTTATTTATTTATTTATTTATTTATATTAATTTATTTTTTACTAGAGGCCCAGTGCATGATATTTGTGCACTGGCAGCAGGGATAAAGGTGGGATCTCTCAGCGTGGTCTGTGCCCTCTCGTAGCCCAGGACTCCTCAGGGGATGTCCAACTGCTGACTTAGGATGTCCTGTGGGAGTGCACTAAACACCCCGGGGCAGCTCCTGTGTTGAGTGTCTGCCTGGTGGTCAGTGAGCATCATAGAGACCAGTCATTCTGATGTTTGGTCAATTTGCATATTAGCCTTTAATTATATAGGATTAAGTTTTATTGGGATGGCATTAGTCAACATGAACATATAGTTTCATGTGTGGATTACTAAATTACAAAATCTCTATATAGAACCATGTACCCATGACCCAAAATGACATTTTCTTCTGTCACCTCATATTAGAACCCCTTTTTCCCCTCACATCCTCCCTCTGGCAATCACCACACTACTGTTTCTGTTCATAAGTTTCAGTTTTATATTCCACATATGAGTGAAATTATATAATTCTTAGCTTTTTTGTCTGAATTATTTCACTTCACATAATGTTCTCCAGGTCTATCCATGTTGTTGTAAACGGCACAATTTCATCATTTCTTATAGCCATGTGGTATTCCATTGTGTATATATACGTCTTCTGTATCCAGTCCTTTATAGCACGGCACTTAGGCTGTTTGTCTCCAAGTCTTGGCCACCATGAATAATGCTGCAATGAACATAGAGGTGCATATATCTTCGTGTATAAATGATTTCAAGTTTTTTGGGTATATATCCAGGAGTGGGATTGTTGGGTTGCATGATAGCTCTACTTTTAATATTTTGAGGAATGGGCAGATTGATTTTCATAGTGGTTGAATCAGTCTACATTCCCTCCAGCAGTGAATGAGAGTTCACTTTTTTCTGTAACCTCTCCAACACTTACTGTTGCTTGTCTTGATAATGGCTACTCTAACAGGTGTAAGGTGGTATCTCATTGTAATTTTATTTTATTTATTTTATTTTTTAATATATTTTATTGATTTTTTACATAGAGAGATAGAGTTAGAAACATCAATGAGAGCATCATCAGCTGCCTCCTGCACGCCCCCTACTGGGGATGTGCCCGCAACCAAGGAACATGCCCTTGATCAAAATCGAACCTGGGACTCTTCAGTCCGCAGGCTGACCCTCTATCCACTGAGTCAAACCAGTTTTGGCTATCTCATTGTAATTTTAATTTGCATTTCCATGATTGCCAGTGAGGTTGAACATATTTTTATGTACTACTGGCTGTTTGTATTTCTTCTTGGGACACGTGTATTTTCAGGTCCTCTGCCCACTTTTTGATTGGATTGATTATTTGTTTGCTGTTGAGTTCTATGAGTTCTTTATATTTTTTGGAAATTAAATCTTTACTGAAGCTACTATTTGCAAATGTAATCTCCCATCTAGTTGGCTGCCTGTATGTTTTATTGGCCTTTTTTTTTTTTTCTGTGCAGAAACTCTTCAGTTTGATGTAGTACCATCATTTATTTTTGCCTTTACCTCCCTTGCTTTTGAAATTAAGTTCAGAAAATTTTCTCTACCACTCAGGTCCATAAGTTTGGTACCTATAATTTTTTCTATGTGACTTATAGTTTTGAATATTATGTTTATGTTTAAGTCTTTGATCCGTTTTATATTAATTTTTTACACAGGAACAAACTGCAATCCAGCTTCATTAATTTGCATGTAACTTTCCAGTTTTCCCAGCAACACTTATTGAAGAGACTATCTTTACTCCAATGTGCATTTCTGGATCCTTTGTTGAAAATTATATGTCCATATATGTGTGGTTTTATAGCTGGGCTCTCTATTCTGTTCCATTTATCTGTGATCCATTTCTTTGCCAATGCCATGCTCTTTTGATTATTGTAGCTCTATAGCATATTTTGAAGTCAGGTAGCATGATACCTCTAACCTTGTTGTTTCTTTTCTTTCTTTTATTATTATTATTATTTCTTATTTTTTCAGGATTACTTTGGCTATTCTGGGTCTTTTGTAGTTACAAGAAAATATGATGATTGCTCGTTCTATTTCTTTAAAAAATGACATTGGGATTTTGAAGGAGATTGCATTAAATCTGTATATTGCTTTGGGTAAAATGAACATTTTAACTATGTTGATTCTTCCAATCCATAAACATAAGATATTTTCTCATTTTATTGTGTCTTTTTCAATCTCTTTTAATACTGTTTTGTAATTTTCAACATATAGGTCTTTCAAATTATTTTTCAAGTTTATTCCTAGATATTTTATCCTTGTGGTTGAATTGTAAAATGAGTTGTTTTCTCCATTTCTTTTTCTGAAGTTTTGTTGTTGGTATAGAAGATAGCAATGGATTTTTGCACATTGATTTTGTATCCTGCAACTTGACTATATTTGTTTATTGTTTCCAGTATTTTTTTTTTTTGTAGAGTCTTTAGGATTTTCTATATACAGCGTCATGTCATTCACAAAAAGTGACAGTTTGACTTCTTTCTTCCATATTTGGATGTGTTTTATTTCTTTCTCTTGCCTTATTGATCTGGCTAGTACTTCCTGTACTATGTTGGATGGTGGTGAGAGTGGACTTTCTTGTCTTTTTCCTGATCTTGGGAGAAAAGCTCTCAGTTTTTCACTATTGACTATGATGTTAGCTGAGAGTTTATCATATATGGCCTTCATTAAATTGGGATACTTTCCTTCTATTCCTATTTTTTCTTAGTGTTTTAATCATAGATTGATGTTGTATCTTATCAAATGCTTTTTCTGCATCAATTTATAAGATTATATGATTTCTATCTTTTCTTTTGTTAATGTGATGTATTGTGTTGATTGATTTGCAAATGTTGAATCACCCTTGCACCCCAGGAATGAATTCTACTTGATTGTGATGTATTATTTTTTGAATGTACTGTTGTATTCAATTAACTAGCATTTTGGTTAGGATTTTTGTGACTGTATTCATCAGGGATATTGGTCTGTAGTTTTCTTTTTTTTGTGTTATCTTTGCCAGGTTTTGGTATTAGGGATATATTGGCCTCATAGAATATGTTAGAAAGTATTGCTATATCTTCAATTTTTTGGAAGAGTTTGAAAAGAATAGGTTTTAATTCTTCCTTGAATGTTTGGTAGGAATCACTGGTGAAGCCATCTGGTCCTGGACTTTGTTTTGGGGGAGGTTTTTGATGGTTGTCAACTTCCTCACTGCTGATGGGTCTATTTAGATTTTCCAGTTCTTCACAAGTTAGTCTAGGAAGATTATATATTTCTAGAAACTTATCCATTTTTTCTAGGTTATTGAATTTGGTAGCATAAAGTCTTTCATAATATTCTAGTATGATCCTTTGTATATCAGTGATGTCTGTGGTGATTTCTTCTCTCTCGTTTCTGATTTTGTTTATATGGGTCTTTTCCCTTTTTTCCTTAGTGAAGTTAGGCAGGGGGTTGTCAATTTTATTAATCTTTTCAAAGAATGAGCTCTATGTTTTTTTAAAATTTTTTTCTATAGTTGTTTTGTTCTCTATTTCATTTAATTCTTCTCTAATTTTTATTTCATTTCATCTAACTTTGGACTTCCTTAGTTCTCCTTTGTCTAGTCTTTTAAGGTGTGATGTTAAGTTGTTGGAATTTCTCTTGTTTCTTGAGATAGGCCTGTCATGATGTAAACTTTCCCCTTATTAAAGCTTTTGCTACATCCGAGAGATTTTAATATGTTATGTTACCATTCTTGTTTCTTTCTATATATCTTTTTATATCATTTCTTATTTCTTCTTTGACTTAGTCACATTTTAGTAGTATATTGTTTAATCTACACATATTTGTAGTATTTCTTGCCTTCTGTTTTGCAGTTGATTTCTATTTTTAAGGCATCTGGTCAGAAAATATGCTTGGAATAATTTCAATCTTTTGAATTTTTTGCTGCTTGTTCTGTGACTCAATATATGATCTATTCTTTAGAATATTCCATGTACCCTGAAGAAGACTGTATGGTCCGATGTTCTGGGATGAAATGTTCTGTAAATGCCAGTTATATCCATTTGGTTTAGTGTTTTATTTAAGACTAATATCTCTTTACTGATTTTTTTTGTTTTTTGGTTGATCTGCCTGGAGCTGTCAATAGATATTAAGGTCTCCAACTATTTCTGTTTTGATCTGTTCCTCCCTTTAGTTCTGTTTGTAGCTGTTAAATACATTTTGGTGTTTCCTGGTTGTGTGTGTGTGTGTGTGTGTGTTTGGTGTTCCCTGGTTGTGTGTGTGTGTGTGTGTGTGTGTGTGTGTGTATGTGTATGTGTGTGTGTATAAAGAAGTGTTATGTTTTTTTTTGAGGTAGTATTTCTTTTATTGTTATAAAGTGTCCATCTTGTTATTTCACAATCTATTTTGTCAGATATAAGTATGGCTACACCTGTTTTTTTTGTGGATGGTATTTGCTTTGATAATCATTTCCCACCGTTTTACTTAGAATCTACATTTGTCTCTGCTGTTTAGATATGTCTTTATATGCAGCATATGGTTGGTTTGTTGTTGTTATTGTTGTTGTTGTTTGTTTTTTATCCCCTTTGTTACTCTGTGCCTCTTTACTGGTGAATTTAATCCATTTACATTTAGGATAATTATTGATGTACTAGAGGCCCAGTGCATGACAATTGTGCACTGAGGTGGGGGAAGGGCAGGGTCCCTCAGCCTGGCCTCCACTTTCTCACAGTCCAGTACCATTCAGGATCCTTAGCACTGTGAAGGAGGCAGGAGAGGCTCCCACCACTGCCACTGCATTTGCCATCCATTAGCCCACTGGTGAGCTTGACTTCTGTCTAAGCAGTGCTCTTCCCATGGGAGCACACTGACCACTGGGAAACAACTGCATTGAGCATCTGCTCCCTGTTGGTCAGTGAGCATCAGAGAGACTGGTTGTTCCACCATTTAGTCAATCTGCATGTTAGCCTTTTATTATATCAGATGATTATTTCCTATAGTTATTTTATCTTTTGTTTTCTGGTAACTCTGTGCACCCACTCTTTCTTTTCCATTATGCTTCTACTTGTGGTTTTTGTTTGGTGGTATTCCATAGATCTTTCTATTGTTTCCTCTTTTTTTAAGATATGTATTGTTTGGGGGGGGTGTGATTGCCATTAGTTTTATAAAAAATGAAGTTTCATATATACTATAGATTTTTCCCTTTTGAATGGATCTCATCTTCATCTTCCTTTGCCTGTCCATACTTGTCCCTCTTCCCCTCATATGTTTTTATTGTCACAAATTATCTCTGTTTATGCTATGAGATTTTTTTTATTTGTTTGTTTGTTTTTGCAATCCATCTGGTAGTGCTATAACCTAATGTTCATTTTTTTTTTTTTTTTTTTTTTTTTAGAATAACTCCTTTGAGTATTTCCTACAATGGAGGTTTTCTGGTGATGAAATCCCTCAGCTTCTGTATGTTTGGGAATGTTCTTATTTTTCCTTCATGAATAAAGGGTAATTTTGCTGGCTACATTATGCATGCTAGTAATTTCACTCTTTCAGACACTTGAATATTCTGGCTTGTAAAGTCTGCTGAGAAATCGGGTGAAATTCTGATGGGTTTTCTTTTGTTGTTCACTTCTTTCTTTTCCTTGGATGCTTTCAGAATTTTTTCTTTGTCACTAATTTTTGACAGCTTCATTATCAAGTACCTTGTAAACAGCTTCTTTCGAATGAGGTAATTAGGTGTTCTGTTTGTTTCTTGGATTTGAAGATATAGTTGTTTCCGTAGATTTTGGAAGTTCTCATCCACTGCTTGTATTAATAGACTCTCCATTCATAGTCTCTCTCTTCCTCCCCTGCTATGCCTATGATTCTGATATTATATTTTAATGGAATGAGAGAGGTATCATAGAGCTGTTTCACATTTCTTCATTCTCAGGTCTCTCTCTTCTTCCCTTTGCATTTTTTCTTGATTCCTTTCAATATCACTAGTTCTTTCCTCTAACTAGATGGTTCTGTTTTCTATGCTTCAGTTCCAGGATTTCTGCTATATTATTTTTTAACAATTCAATTTCTTTGGAGAAATATTTGTTTTGTTCATTGATTTGTTTTCTGAGTGCACTGAATTGTCTGTCAGTATTTTCTCTCATTTCATTGAGTATTTTCAGAACTGCAATCTTGAAATGTCTGTCATTCAACTCGCATAGTTCGTGTATTCCAGCCTACTTTCCATTTTCTTTTTGCTCGTTGTTGTTGTGGTTGTTCATAGCATTTGCCTTTCTCTTTTGTTTTCCCATTTGTCTCTGAGGAGGTTTTTCTACTCTGTTCCAGTAGATGGCACTGAATTTCAAGATTTTTATCCTCCTTGGCCTCATAGTTTTGAGCCTCTGTGGTTTCTGTAGGGTTGTACTCTCTCTGTCCCTTGAGGGTCAGGTTTGTTTTTCCCTTACAGTAATGGCGACCCCTGACCTCTAGCCCAAACACCCCTCCTGGGGTTCAGTCACAGAGGGAAACTATGTTTCTACTGCAACAGCTCTTGGCCTACAGATAATATACTCCTGGAGCCAACTTCAAGGGCAATAGGAAGTGATATTTGGGAGTATAATCAGTGGCCGGGCTCTGTGATTTATTTTCTTTGCCTGAAAGCCCACAGCCAGGATCAGCCATATAAAGCAGCTCTGTAGGGTGGGTGACTTATGACTTTTAGCATAGGCATGCAACTCAGACCCCATTCACAGCATGCCCCCAGGTTCAGACACTCTTTCAATGCTTGTGTGCAAGACCACACAATGCCAATACTCCAGTGGAAACTCCAACAGATAGCCACTTGCTGGGTTTGCTCTCTGTTCATCCTAACTGGCTGAGGGAAGTGCCCTATAACTGTGCTGCCAGTTCCCATATGCACACTGCTGTGCTGTAACCGTGTCTGGCTTCCCTCTCTTCTCATTTCCCCATTTATCTCAAGGAGGCTCCTTTGATTGATCTCTCAGGTATGCGTCCATGTTGAGCATGGACTTATTTATTGAAATAGAGGTGTTTATTTTGTTGAGAGTTAGAGGGAGAGCATAGATACATCCTTATTCTGTCATTCCTCTAATGTCACCTTTCAAGTGTTTGATTTAAAAATTAATAAAAAGATGACCAATAAATGTCATAATTGTATCATCTACCTGTTAAAAACTCAGACCCTTGATTGCCAGTGATAGTAACCCCACTTAAACTACTTAAGTTAAAAAGAGATGGATGCATTGCTTTTTATTATTTTTTACTTTTATTTTTCAATCACAGTTTGCATTCAATATTATTTTTTATGTTTCAGGTGCACAGTATAGCGGTTAGACAATCACTATATTTTACAATTTCCCCCTGGTATTTCTAGTATCCACCTGGCACCATACATAGTTATTATAATAGTATTAATTATATTGTCTAGAATGCATTGCTTTTTAAATGTCAAAGGCAGACTAAGGCAGCTATTAGCAGAGTTGTATCCAAGTGTTTAAAAGAGGCATCAGCGATTTTCCTCTTTTCTGCTCTAATCCTGCTTTTATGATGTTGGCATTTTTCTAAGAATTGCTTTCCCCATTAGCAAGAAAAATGACCAACCAGCAGTTTTAATCTTTTATTTCAAACTAGAGGCCTGGTGCACAAAATTCATGCAGAGGTGTTTGTCCTTCAACCCAGCCTACATGCTCTCAAATCTGGGACACTTCAAGGGATCTCCAGCTGGATCAGGCCTAAATGGGCAGTTGGGCATCTCTCTAACAATCCAGGACTGATGGCTCCCAACTGCCCTCCTGCCTGCCTGATTTCCCCCAACCACTTTGCCTGCCATCCTGATCACCACCTAACAACTGCCCTGCAAGTCTGATTGATGCCTAACTACTCCCTTGACAGCCTGATTGCCCCTAACTGTCCTCCCCTGGTGGTCTGGTCACTCCTAATTGCCCTTTCCTACCATCTTGTTCCCTCCAACTGCCCTCCCTTACAGGCTTGGGTTCCCCCAACTATCCTCCCATGCAGGCCTGGTCACCCCTAACTGCCATCCCCTGCAGGCCTACCCTCCCCCAACTGCCCTCCCCTGCAGGTCTGGTCCCCCCAACTGCCCTCCTTTGCAGGTTTGGTTCCTCCCAACTGTCCTCCTGTGCTGGCCATCTTGTGGTGGCCATCTTGTGTCCACATGGGGGTGGCCATCTTGTATGTTGGAGTGATGGTCAATTTGCATATTACCTCTTTATTATATAGGATACATTAGCTAATGCAAAAGACCAAAGTCTGGCATAAATTCTGGAGTTAACTCTTATTAGCTTAGTTTCAGTCATAGACCCATCCCTTAGTTAATTAGCATCACTAGTATTGGTATAATATGCTAATTGGCCAGATGGTTCTGTCCCCAGTTCCATTGACTGAAATTGATTAGTGATTGACAGGTTTTTCACAGAGGAAATAAAATATACTGCTACCAAAATATTGTAAAAATGGGTAGATAAAAGTAAGAAGTGTTTTTTAAGATCTAGGATTATATTATACTGTACCAGTTTTGACTTGTGTTTTATATGAAAATAGAAGCCCAGCATGTGAAATGGTGCATGACCCAGATGCAGTGTGCTGCAGGACCCAGAGTCAATTCTCACTGGTGCCACAGGACCCAGGGTCAAGTCCCTTCTGGTGACTGGTCTTTCGTCATTATTGTGTTACAACAACTAGGATATTATTATATAAACTAGAGCCCTGGTGCATGAAATTTGTGCAGGGGGGGGGTGTTCCTCAGCCCAGCTTGCACTTTGTCCAATCTGTAACCCCTCAAGGAATGTACAACTGCCCACTTAGGCCTGCTACCATCAGGATCAGGCCTAAACAGGCAGTCAGACATCCTTCTCACAATCCAAGACTGCTGGCTCCCAACTGCTCACCTGCCTAACTTCCTGATTTTCCCTAACCACTTCCCTGCCAGCCTGATCACCCCCTAACCACTTCCCTGCCAGCCTAATTGATGCCTAACTGATCCCCTGCCAGCCTCTTTGCCCCTAACTGTCCTCCCTTGCAGTCCTGGTCGCCCCCAACTTCCTTCTTCTGCTGGCTTGGCCACCCTTAACTGCCCTCCTCTGCAGGCTTGATCATGCCCAACTTCCCTCCCTTGCAGGCCTGGTCCCTCCCTAACTGCCCTCCTCTGATGGTCTTCTTGTGGTGGCCATCTTGTGTCCACATGGGGGCAGTATCTTTGATCACATAGGAGTAGCCATCTTGTGTATTGGAGTGATGGTTAATCTGCATATTACTCTTTTATTTGATAGGATAGAGGCTTAGTGCATGGGTTGGGGCTGGCTGGTTTGCTCTGAAGGATGTCCCATGGGGAAGCCTGGGTGAGGGGCCTGTGTGGTTTGCAGGCTGACAACGCCCCCTGGCAACCCAAGCAGAGGCCCTGGTATCTGGGGTTTATTTTTCTTCTTTTTTTAAAAAAAATAGATTTTATTGATTTTTTACAGAGAGGAAGGAAGAGAGAGAGAGAGTTATTATAGAAACATTGATGAGAGAGAACCATTGATCAGCTGCCTCCTGCACACCTACTGGAGATGTGCCTGCAACCAAGGTACATGCCCTTGACCAGAATGGAACCTGGGACCTTTCAGTCCACAGACCGACACTCTATCCACTGAACCAAACTGGTTTTGGCTATTTATTTTCTAAATTGAAACTTTGTAGCCTTGAGCAGAGCCAAGCCTTCTGTTTGCTCTGTGGTGGCATCCTTTTCTGTTGGGATTTATGTATCTTCTATAATTGAAACTTTGTAACCTTAAGCAGAAGCCTGGGCCTGCCAGGGTGTGTGGAAAGCTTGGCTTCCTCCATCGCCCAGTGCAACCCTAGTCTCCTGCTCTTTCCAGCTCAGTGGCTGCTGCCATTTCTGTTTGGATTTATGTGTCTTCTATAATTGAAACTTTGTAGCCTTGAGTGGAAGCCTAAGCCAGCAATGGCAGGCAGAAAGCTTGGCTTCCTCCATTGCCAGTGAAACCCAATCTTCCCTCCTGCTCTCTGTGGCCGCAGCCATCTTGGTTGGGTTTATGTGCATATTCGCTCCTGATTGGCTGGTGGGTGTGCCTTGTGGGCATGGCTTGAGGGTGTGGCAGAGTGGTGGTTAATTTGCATATAGCTCTTTTATTAGATAGGGTACCTTGTCTAGTTGATTTCAAATTTTATTGGTGGAAATTAATATTTTGGAGAAGGCAACTATTTTCATTGCTGGCGAAAAATGTAATTTTACATATTTTTAAAGGCATATGGTTAATTCGATTTTGAAAAATTAGTATATTTAATCCTGGAAAACATTGCAGCTAACCATTTGATTAATACCAAAAGTTTCAAAATAAAGTAAATGTATTAATATACTGTTCATAAACATTTGCTTATGGTATATGGAGGATGCATAAATATATTCTGTGTTTTCATAGTCTTGAGAATAAAGTAAACAATATACAAAAACATAATGTAAATTTGATGTTAAAAAGGGAAAGAAAAAGGGACAGATGTAATACTTTCAACAATAAAAGTTGCTAAAATATTATACTATAATACTGAGTCAAATATAAAAAGAACAAAATATAATTACTTCCAGAAATTTAACATGAAAATAATGTACTGCACTGGTGTTACCACCACAGATTTTACATATTCTGGTAGCTTGGCCCTTAGCTTAAACATTTTGAAACACCTTTTGGGAAAGATTCTTCAAGATGAGTTTATAATCCACTTAAGAAAAGAAGCTTTGTTATTTATTTTCACATCACTTACCTTATCTACAGTTAATTAAAACAATAAAAACCACAGGCTTGATTTCAAGTAACTTCCAACTAATTCCTACAATCATACATATACCAAAATATGAACACTTTTCATAGTTAAGACATTTATTTGAGCACATAAAGTCAGTACCCAATAAAAAATATTTTTCTTATCCAAAATTATTTCAATAATATTTTTAGTAATTATATCTTCAGAATGGATGGCCACCCATCAAGTTGGACAAAATTGAAAGGAAACATTTTCTTCTGGGACGACATGTCGTTACTTTACCGTCACCCATAATATATACATGTTTATTGTACATTATTAAAATTGGCAATAAATAATTTGCTTTTAAAAAATATATTTATGGCAGAGGCTGTTCCATTTTGATGGGGAGAGCTGCTATTACTGGTTGCCCAACCTCACCTCCACACGGGATGCCCTCAAACATCACACAGAACCTTACAGCCACACCAGCCAGGGATCTACTGCCTTGGCTGAGAACCCATGAACACCAAGACTCCAGCGTTTCCACCTGCAGGCTCCTAAAAAGTTTGTTCAGGGGAAACAAAATGAAGGTGGACATATCTTGCACCTTCTCACAGAACAGATAGTAGAAACAACTAAATCTATTAACATCTAGCCAGAATTAGTGAATTAAACACAGCTGGTGAGATAATCCATGGTCAGAAAAGACAGAGGATGCCTGGAGAAGATTAGAATTGGGTTTGGGGTTTGGAGAGAGACCCTCTACTAGGATGAGAGGGTCATGAGGAAATTGAGCTGCACCAAGTCCACTTCCCTTAGGGAAAAACATAACACTTGACTGCGGAAGGGGGTCCACAGGGATTCTGGCAGCCAGGAAATCCAGATATAAGTAGAGTCATGGGAGCCTGCGCTAAGAAAGGCAGCCTGAAGATCTACACTGGATGCAGAGTGCCGGGGGAAGAGAAACGTGCAGCAGCACAGTTGCTCTGCCTTTATATTTTCATTTCTTTTACTTGCTAAACCTAGTACATAGAATATTTCAGTTCATACACTCACTGAGGCAGTGGTGCAGGTGGAGGTGCACTTTTGTGGAGGTTGGGGAGAAGCAAAGAAAGAGGTGACTAGGAATCAAGCTCTGGGACATTCCAGTCCCTCAAAGCCTAAAGAGCTATTTTTTTCTTGAAGAGCCAACATTCTCCCCTCCTCCCTCAGCCTCAAGCTCTGCAGGGAAACAAGGTATCTGGATACTCCCCAGGAAGCCCTCGGAATTAGGTTGAGGGGTCATTTGGTCCTGGAAACTAATACAGCAACATGCCCACCTAGCCTGTGTCAGAAATAGATGCTTGTGTAAATACACCTGAAAATATGCAGAAAAACAAAGTGGGAAGATTGGTCCTGCTTGCTTGAAACCAAGGCTGTGGAGAGAGACACAGAAGAGCAGTGAATAATTGGGAACTTAACATGGCACTGATTAACTAACAGGAAATTGAGAAGTGGCAGACAAAACAGTAGAGAGGGGTCTTAAACCAGCCCCCATGGGACATTAAAACTCAGCTGAAGCAAATGACACTTTACTACTTCACTCTTTAATTTTTATATTTAACTTAAGAAAATTTGTCTTTATTTTATTTTATTATTATTTTTATTTTTAACCTTTTATTTTTTTTGAATAAGTGTTCTTTTATTTTTACTGTTTATCATTATTTTACTTTATCTTTTTTTTGCCAACATTTTCTTCCTCATTCTCCCTTTTTCATCCTATTTCTCCTCTCTTGTTCCTGCTTTACTTTTCTATCTTCTTTCTTTTTACTCCGTGTTAAAAAATTGATCTTCTTTATTTGCTTTATTGATGCATTACTACCATGTTTCCCAAAAAATAAGACTTCCTCCGAAAATAAGACCTACTTACAGGTTTCCTTCTGAGTGAAATATAAGGCATCCCCCTGAAAATAAGGCCCTCCCTAGGCTAAACATGAGATATTTGGTCCACTGATTCTGAAAGAAATGGAGTCACAAGAAATTCACCAGGAAATTCAGGAATTGGATTGTTATGATGATGTTCCAGAAGATGATGACATGATTGTCACTGAATAAATGAGTAAATTCTTGATACTGTAGGATTCACAGTTTGTCTGGCTTCTGTTGACAACTACTGTACTACCGTACCATATACAGGTAATAAATTTCCTTTATTTTCTTTTAACAATAAATGTGTACTGTATTCTTCTTCATGGAAAAATAAGACATCCCCTGAAAATAAGACCTAGCGCATCTTTGGGAGCAAAAATTAATATAAGACACTGTCTTATTTTCAGGGAAACAGGGTATTATAGTGGTCTCTATTGACTTACTCATATATCTAATTTCCTATTCCCTACACCAAGTCTGTGCAACCTTTTCTTTACTCTGTTTTCATTAGACACTTTATTAGTTTGTTTGTTTATTTACTTATTTAATGATTTTTTTCCTCTCTTCTCTCCCTTTCTCCTTTCCCTAATGGTTTAATTAGTTTCACTCACCTGACTCAAGACTATTTGCTCTCTACTTTATTCTGCTTTTCCAAGTATAGATGAATATATAGATAGAAAAATTAAAGAAAGGATTTTTTAATTGATTGATTGCTTTGCATTTTACTTTTTTCTTATCCACCCCTTCTCCTACATCCTATATATTGAACCATGGCTATTTACCCATTCATTTAATTCATTTACTTTACTTTCTAGAAATAAGCTCTGCATCTTCAAAAACAGTTCCCCTGCTTCTTTTTTTTTGGGGGGGGGGGGGGGACTTATTTGTATTTTCTGGTTAATTTGTTTGTTTTATGGAGTTTTCTCACCACATACATATATTTTCCCCTTCTTCTTCCTTCTTTTTCTTTGCTCTCTTCCCTTCTTTTCTTTTCTCAATATCATTTTTATGCACTTTTCCCTCCCCTAATTCTGTTTCTTTAGTGGTAACCTATATTGGGGCTATGGGTGCCATGAATACATTTGTGTTTTGTTCCTTCTGTGGCATGACTTGTTGATTTGTATTTTGTGCCTTTTAGTAAATGTGGTAGAGAATGAGTAGCATAACAAGGCACCCCTTGTGGTAGAGAATGAGTAGCATAACAAGGCACCCCTTTCTTTTAAATGTGGTAGAGAATGAGTAGCATAACAAGGCACCCCTTTCTTTTATATGGGGGCTGTTTCTTTGAGGGGAGCAAAAATGGGGAGACAAAGAAACAGCCCTCATATAAAAGAAAAGCAGGTACTATCAGAAAAGGAAGTAAAGGAAATGGAGGAAAGCAATTTGTCAGAGAAAAAATTCAGGTCATAAGGACTCTGAAAAGGTTGGAAGACAAATTCAACAAATGTGTAAGAATCAAGAGGAAATGAAGGAGAATCAAGAGTAAATGAAGATGACATAGCTACAATAAAGAACACAACAGAAAGCATTGCGCTGGGAAAACTGGACAAATACACTCAAAAAAAAAAAAGTAAAGAAACTAGATCACCAACTTACATCATACACAGAAATAAACTCAAAATGAATAAAGGATTTAATCATAAGTCAGGAAATCATAAAAATCTTAGAAGACTCCATAGGCAGCAAAATACTAGACATAAATCATGGCAATGTTTTTACTGATTCAGCTCCTAGTACAATAGAAACTAAGGGAAAAATAAACAAATGGAACTACACCAAAATAAAAATCTTCTTTGCAGCAAAAGAAACCAACAACAAAACAATCAGAAAGCCCAGTGCATGGGAGAACATATTTGCCAATGCTACAGATAAGGGTTTAATCACCAAAATTTACAGGGAACTCATACAACTTAACAAAAAAGATAAACAATCCAATTAAAAAATGGGCAAAGAACCTAATTAGACACTTTTTTAAAGTGTATATACAGAAGGCAGAGAGACATATGACAACATTCTCAAAGTCACTAATCATCCAAGTGATGCAAATCAAAATAAGAATGAGGTGCTATCTTACACCTGTCAGAATGTCTATCATCAAAAATAATTAATGCTGGCAAGTACCATATTTTCCAGCGTATAAGACAACCCCCCTAATTTTACAGTTAAAACATAGGTTTAAGCCTATATTCGCTGTATAAGACTACCCCCCACTTCTGAGGCAACACCAGTTCTTTTTTTAATAGATCACCTCTCTGACTCTGGCCAATTTTATTAGAACACAGTGTAGCTTCGGGTATAGAACATGTACCATATTTTCTGGCAGCAGAGGTGGCAGGTAAGGTGGGTCAGGTGGGTGGGGGGGTGCTCAGCTTTAGGGGCTCCACTGTGCTCCCTGCCCTGCCTGCCACCTCAGGAGAGGTGGGGAAGACAGGAGAGGTGGCCATGGCAGGAAGCCAGACAGAAGCCTTGTTCTTGCAGGAATCTTCCTGCAATGGACCCCTAGTATATATAATAAAAGCCCAGTGACCATTATGGCAGAATGACCGGAACTACTGATGGCTATGATGCACAATGCGGGAGCCAACAGGCCTGATCTGGTCCCCTATCAGCACTCACCAACCTTCGGATTGGTCCAGCCCCTTGTGGGCCCTCCACCCGTTGGGAGTGTGGTGGCTGGCCAACTGTTTTGGCTGGCATAAATTTGGGGTCCAGGGACCTTGGAGGTGCTCAGTTTCTGGTAGCTGTGCTAGATTTTGGATCAGGGTGCAGAAGTCAGAGATGGGGTGGGGAGGCTTACCTCATAGCCACTGTACTCCTGCAAGCCATGCATAACAGCCAGGTATCTGACCCTAGTAAGAGCAGTGGCAGGAATAGAGGTGGTGGGACGCAGGGGGTGGCCACACCCAGGGCCAAAGGTGCAAGTCCTGCTCACGTGGGCCCAGCAGCATCAGGCAGGGCATCATATTCTGGGAGGCACTGAGGTTACTAAACCAACCAAAAACGAAGCAAGCTGGGAGGGTGAGTCAGAGCCCTAAGTGGCATGGGCAGGACTGCAATGCATGTGCACCCTTATTGGCCATGCCCACCAATCCAACAGGATCTGAGAACTCATGTGGAGTGGGCAGGGCTGGAGCTGGAAACTCTGGTGGAGTGGGCAGGGCTGCAGACCCTGCCTTTTTGGCCTTGGAATTCTGTGGGCAACCAGTGTACTGGCTACCAGCCCCACTTCAAGAGAAAGGATTTGGCCCTAGCCAGTTTGGCTCAGTGGATAGAGCATAGGCCTGTGAACCGAAAGGTCCCAGGTTTGATTCCGGTCAAAGGCATATTCTAGGATTGTGGGCTTGATCCCCAATGGGGGACTTGCAGGAGGTAGCCGATAAATGATTCTCTCTCATCATGGATGTTTCTATCTCTTCCTCATTCTTCCTCTCTAAAATCAATAAAAATACATTTAAAAAACAACAACAAAAGAGAGAGGATGTGGTAGAAAGTGGCAAGGCCATAGGAGAGATGAGAAATGTTGTGGCCATCTTCGGGAAACACAGCTGCCAGGGTACTCAGTGACTATGGACATAAAATAATATTTGGTCTCCGTTCTACAAAAGACTCAAAGAAGGGAGCCTTTTGCAACACCTCACCCACTCCTCAGACCTGACACTGTGCAGTATTATTTTCATTAAATATATGAAAATATATTAATGACCACCTTAATGACCACCAAAATGTACAAAAGATGAACCAAAATGTTTTTAGATCTTTGCTATTTTAGGCAGGAAATAATTTAGCACAGGGAATTGATGCTTGAGAAATCATCGGAAAGCTGGAAAAGTGGGTATTAGGCTGAGCCCCCAGGAAAGAATCCCTGCCCAATGGGAAGAGCTGCCCCCTCAGCCACAACCAAATTTTAGGACACTCTGGTGAGCCAGGGATCAGGAAACTACTGCCCCTGCAAGTGCCGTCCAGCTCCCACAAAACAGGTCACTAGGCACTGCCTCTGCCACAACTGCTTGTGCACAACCTGGATTTCACTGAAGAAAATCTCCACATCTCTACAAACATGATCACCAGCAGCAAACAGCCAAAACTATGGTAAGATGCCTCTGCCCCACTTCTGCCTTCAAAATATTATGCAAGTTCATCCAATCAGCCAGAAACCTAGCTGCAAAGGAGCCTGGACAGTTATATAGTTTAATGCAACATTTTTAAATGTGAAATCAGAGTCTTATTTCAAATGAAAGTGATAGACCATCTGTACTATCTGCAAATGTTTTGAAATACATGCAAATATTCTTAAAGGGGATGTGTATATCTGGTGCTCCTGATTTATAAAAGAGGCATTAGACCATCCGCACTCGGGTTAATTGGGGCTGGCAGGGGTGGGGGGTAGTGAGAGGTTGGCTGTGGGAGTGCACTGACCACTTGGAGCAGCTGGGGGGGAGGTACCCCACCTGTGCATGAATTCATTCACTAGGCCTCTAGTGCTGCTATTAAAAAAGAAGGAACTTTTATTATTTGCAAGAGCATGGATGGAACTGGAGAGCATTATCCAAACTAAATAAGCCAGTTGGAGAAAGATAAATATTACATGATCTCAGTCATATGTGGGATATACTGAACAACACATACTGATGAACAAAAATAGATCCAGAAACAAAGAAATACTAAACAGACTGTTCAACCTCAGAGATAAGGCAGGGGACAAGGGATGGGTAAGAGATCAACCAAAGGACTTGTAAGGATGCGTATTAGCATAACCAATGGACACAGACACTGGGACGATCTGGCTTGTTCTTGGGGGTGGGATTTGCTAGAAGCGGGGGGGTCAATTGGGGAAAAAAAGAAGACATATGTAATACTTAAAAACAACAACAAAATGTATATATACTTTATATTTTTAAAGTTGAAAGTCCATAAAAGATGAGGCATATAAAAGAAGAGATAATATAAACTCAACTTTAGCTAAATTCCTTTATTTGTATGAGATTTTTTAAAATACTGAAATAACCCTTTAATTATTTTTTATTAAATAATAAATTTTATAGTATATTTTTAACCTAAAGGAATGTTCACTTTTACCTCTCTCTAACACTGTGGTTAGTTTTTGTTGTTGTTGAGAAGCAGGACAATTTTAGAATGATAAATTTCAGTGAAATCAATCAGCTGTTAACTTGCCAGGTTCATGCCTCTGCAAATATTACCCTGCTGATGAAACCAAGTTCATAAGTTGGTCCCCAAGTGGGCCAATTTACTGAGGCTGTCCTGACATTCAGCAAATGGAAGCCATTAGTCATAAGGACAGGCTAGGGGAAATGTGTGGGTGGAGCAGAGCCAACTCATTCCTGCTGCAGAAAACAACTTCAAGTCCAAACCAACAAATGATTATGCCTTGGCATTTCTCTTCAAAGAGGGAGCTCTCTTCCAAGTGATAGTGAATTGACACAAATCAGAGTGTAAATTTGGTCTCCAGAAATGTACTTTAATATCAAGTAAGTCAATAATTATTGAACTAGTCATAAATTTTTGGTTTGATAAGGGTTGTACCAAGCATTGAAGGAAGCTTACTGAGACCCTAAAATAATTTATGAATTTATTTATAAATGTATTTGTTACCAGCTTTCACAAAATAATTTGCTGTTGCTCAACAAAGGAGAAAATGTAGCTACTAGCAGATATATTATGATAATTCTCTAATGAAGAGAAATTAAAGCATTGTGTGAAAGTTTTATTTAAGTCATTAATGAGGAAACCAGCAAGATAACTAAGGCAGTTCAAAATAAAATGTAAGGATTTTTTTTCTATTGAGCAGGGGAAAAAATGAAGCTGAAAAGTACAAAGTTAGGTACAAAATTGGTTAATGTCCTGCAGAGCAATAAAACCATCACACCTTACCAGTTTTACAGAACTGTAAAATGGTCCTAATCAGTTGTGCAAACAATGCTGTATTTCCTTAGAACATATTAGAAATATCTGGGGAGTTTAAAAATAGTGACAATTAGATCTTACCCTGATATTCTAATATTCTATAATTGGAAATTGATTAAGGCCAGAATATCAGGACTTTTAAAACATCTTCTGGTAATTTTAATGTGTAAGTAAGTTTGAGAACTATCATCCTAGAACATGGCATGGCCCTTTACAAAAGCTTTCAACAATTTGCCCTTGAAATTCTCTACTCAAAATGTCCAGCAGTATTGTTAATGCCTGGGACCTGTTTGAAACTCAAAAACTGGGTCCTTAACCCAGATGCACTGAGTCAAATCTACATTTAAAAAATAAACAGGTAATCCGGGTGCACATATAGTGTGAGAAGCACTTTTCTGATATATTGAAAGGACTTGCAATCAGTTTTTTCCCCCCATTACTTCCAAGTTTTAGAATAACTTTCCTAAGATAACATCAACAAGAAACTGTCACACATCCCTTAAAATCACATAAATAGCACTTTAACTAAAGGAATTTTTATAGAGAGGGAAACCAATTCTAAGCTGGAAAACCTCCACTAAATCAGTCAATGGTCCTGTTTCCCAGAATTCCAGGAAACAGGGAAGTGATACCTGCAGCTTTTTCTTCTTCCTCAAGATTGCTTTGGTTAATCAGGGTCTTTTGTGTTTTCATACAAATTGGAGGATTGTTTTTATTCTTCCTATGAAAAATTTTATTTGAATTAAAAAATATATTTGTTGTTGAAAGTATATATGTCCCCTGTTTTCCCCTATTTCATGAATCTGTAGATTTCTTTTGGGTAATTAATTATTTTAATTTATGAACACACAAAATCATTCACTTTATTTGCCTTTTAATTTTAATTAAATTTATTGGTATTATATTGGTTAATAAAATTATATAGGTTTCAAGTATAAAATTCTGAAAAACATCATCTCTATATTGAATTCTGTGTTCACCACCCAAAGGCATTTCAACCTGTCATCATGTGTCCTTCCTTTACACCCTTCTATGTCCTCCCACCCACCTTTACCCATCAGGTAATCACCATATTGTTTTCTGTGTCTGAAGTTTTTTTTTTACTCCAACTTTTTAAATATAGCCCCACAAAGCCACCTCTCTGACAGCTGCCAGTCTGTTCTCTGTATCTATGAGTCTGTTTTTAATTTGTTGGTTTATGTTCTTCATTAAATTCCTATAAATGAAATCATATTATGTTTGTCTTTCTCTGCTTGTTATTTCACTAAGCATAATTCTTTTCAGGTCCAAACATGCTGTGCCAAATGGTAAGATTTTATTCCTTTTTATGGCCAAGTAGTATTCCATTGTGTAAATAGTATACCACAGTTTTTTTATCCTTTCAGCTACTGATGGGCACTTGGGCTGCTTCCAAATCTTGATTATTATTAAAAAAAATGCTGCAATTAACATAGGGGTGCATATATTCTTTTGAATTAGTGCTTTGGGTTTCTTTTTATATATTCCATGAAGTGAGAACACTGGCAGTTCCATTTTTGATTTTTGACGTAACTCCATTCTGCTGTCGACAATGGCTATACCAATATGCATCCACACCAACAGTGCATTCCCTTTTTGTCTTCATCTTCACCAGCTCTTGTTCAATGATTTATTGATGATTGCCATTTTGACAGGTGAGGTGATATCTTATTATATTTTAAATTTGAATTTCCCTGATAATTAGTGATGTCGCACATATTTCATGTCTATTGGCCATCTATGTATCCTCTTTGGAGAAGTGTCTATTCAGGTCTTTTACCCGTTCCTTTATTGGATTATTTGTCTTCTTGGTATTGTTATATAATTTCTTATAAATTTAATTTTTTAAATTTATTTCTAATTTTTTATTAAGGTATTATATGTGTACATACCTTACCAAGCCCCATCCTCCCCATTCCAATACATGCCCTCCCACCTCAGAGATTTTTATCCATTGGTTATTCTTATATGCATGCATACAAGTCCTTCGGTTGATCTCTTATACCCCCATATCTCCCTACTCTCCCTGTTGTAATTTAACAGTCTGTTTGTTGCTTTACTGTCTCTGTATTTATCTTTTTGTTCATCAGTTTATAATGTTCCTTGTTATCCATAAATGAGTGAGATCATGTGGTGTTTTTCTTTCATTGACTGGCTTATTTCACTCAGCATAATGTTCTCCAATTCTATCCAGGTTGTTGAAAATGATAAGAATTCCTTCTTTTTTATGGCAGCATATTATTCTATTGTGTAGATGTACCAGAGTTTTTTGATCCAATCATCTGCTGACGGGCATCTAGGCTGTTTCCAAATTCTAGCTATTGTAGATTGTGCTGTTATGAATATATATCCTTTTTGATTGGTATTTCTAGTTTCTTAGGATATATTCCTAGGAGTGGGACTACCAGGTCAAATGGGAGTTCCGTTTTCAGTTTTCTGATCAAACTCCATACTGTTCTCCACAGTCGTTGCACCAGTCTACATTCCCAGCAGCAGTGCACGAGGGTTCCTTTTTCTCCACATTATCGCCAGCACTTATCCTTTGCTGATTTGTTGATGATAGCCATTCAGAGAGGTGTGAGATGGTACCGCATGGTCGTTTCGATTTTCATCTCTCAGATAATTAGTGACTTTGAGCATGTTTTCATGTGCCTCTTGGCCTTCCTTCTGTCTTTTTTTTTTTAATATTCTATTTAGGCCCATTGACCATTTTTTAATTGGATCATTCATCATCCTTTTATTAAATTGTATAAGCTGTATGTAGATGTTGGAGATTAAACCTTTATCAGTGATAACATTTGCAAATATTTGTTTTCCCATACAGTGGGCTTTCTTGTTGTTTTGTTGATGGTTTCTTTTGCTGTAAAAAGGCTTTTTATTTTGATGTAGTCACATTTGTTTATTTTCTCTTTAGCTTCCATTGCCATAGGGGCAGTATCAGTGAAGTTCTTTTGGCATATGTCTGAGATTTTGCTGCCTATGGATGCCTCTAGTATTTTCATGGTTTCTCATCTTATGTTTAAGTCCTGTATCCATTTCGAGTTTATTTTTGTGTATGGTGTAAGTTGGTGATCTAGTTTCATTCTTTTACAGGTATCTGTCCCATTTTCCCAACACCATTTATTAAAGAGGCTTTCTTGACTCCATTGCATGTTTGTGCCTCCTTTGTCAAATATTAATTGAATGTAATGATTTGGGTTGATATCTGGATTATCTATGCTATTCCAGTGATCTATATGTCTGTTCTTGTGCCAGTACCAGGTTGTTTTGAGAATACTGACTTGTAATACAGCTTGAAATATGGTATTGAGATACTTCCTCCTTTTTCATCTTTCTCAGGATTGCTGTGACTATTCGGGGTCTTTTTTTTTTTCCAGATGAATTTTTGGAGAGTTCTTTCTAGGTCTGTGAAATATGCCATTAGTATTTTAATAGGGAGTGCATTGAACCTATAAATTGCTTTGGGAAATATGGACATTTTGATGATGTTGATTCTACCAATCCATGAACATGGTATGTTCTTCCATCTGTTTACATCTTTTTCTATCTCTTTTTTTTTCAGTGTCCTGTAGTTTTCTGCAAATAGGTCTTTTACCTCCTTAGTTAAGTTTATTCCTAGATATTTTAAATTTTTTTTGGTGCCATGGTAAATGAGATTGCTTTTCCAGTCTCTGTTTCTGAAAGTTCACTATTGGTGTATAGAAATGCCATAGATTTCTTGGCATTAATTTTGTGTCCTGCTTCATTGCCAAATTCATTTATTAAGTCAATTAGTTTTTTAATGGAGATTTTTGTTTTTTAATGTACACTATCATGTCATCTGCAAATAAGGATAATTTTACATCTTCTTTTCCAATTTGGATACATTTTATTTCTTCTTCTTGTCAAATTGCAATGGCTAGTACTTCCAGTACTATGTCAAACAGGAGGGGTGAGAGTGGGCATCCCTGTATTTTTCCTGTTCTTAGAGGGAATGGTTTTAGTTTTTGCCCATTGAGTATGATGTTTGCTGTGGGTTTATTATATATAGTTTTTATTATGTTGAGGTTTGATCCTTGTACTCCCACCATGTTGAGAGTTTTTATCAAGAAAGGGTGTTGGATTGTATCAAATGCTTTTCCTGCATCAATTGATATGACTATATGATTTTTATATCTCTATTTGTTTATGTGAGGTATCATGCTTATTGGTTTGCAAATATTGTACCATCCTGGCATTCGCAGAATCAATCCTACTTGGTTGTGGTGTATGATCTTTCAGATGTACTGCTGGAGCCTATTTGCTAGAATTTTGTTGAGGATTTTGGCATATATGTTCATGAGGGATATTGGCCTGTAATTCTCTTTCTTTGTGTTGTCTTTAACTTTTTTTTATATTAGGGTGATGCTGGCTTCATAGAAGGAGTTTGGAAGTGTTCCTTCCTCTTGAATTTTTTGAAATAGTCTGAGAAAGATAGGTTTTAGTTCTCCCTTGAATGTTTGGTAAAACTCTCCTGTGAAGCCATCTGGCCCTAGGCTTTTGTTTGCTGGAAGCTTTTTTATGATTGTTTCAATTTCTTCAAAGTCACTGGTCTATTGATATTTTTTGATTCTTTCTGATTGAGTTTTGGAAGGTTATATTTTTTAAGGAATATATCCATTTCCTCCAGGTTGTCCAGTTTCTTGGAATAGAGTTGTTAATAGTATTTTGTAACAATCCTTTGTATTTTGGTGGAGTCTGTTGTTATTTCACTTCATTCCTTTCTGATTTAGTTTATTTGGGTCCTCTCTCTTTGTTTCTTTGTTAGCCTGGCTAGAGGTTTGTCAATTTTGTTTATCCTTTCAAAGAACCAGCTCTTGGTTTTGTTGATTTTTTTGTATTGTTTCTTTGGTATCTATGTCATTTATCTCTGCTCTGATTTTTATTATTTCCTGCCTTCTGCTTACACTGGGCTTTTATAGTTGCTGTTTTTCTAACTCTTTGAGTTATAGAGTTAGATAATTTGTTACCATTTTTTGGGGGGTTTTTTTTGTTGTTGTTTTTTGGTGTTTTTTTTTTTTTCAATAGGCTTGTAGAGATATGAACTTACTTCTGAAGAATGCTTTTGCAGTGTCCCATAGACTTTGGATTGTTGTGTTTTATTGTTATTTGTTACCAGGATGTTTTTAATTCCTTCCGCGATTTCTCTGATAACCCAGTCCTTGTTTAATATCATGCTGTTTAGACTATATGTGTGTGATTTCTTTGGATTATTTTTATTGTAGCTGATTTTCAATTTTATGCCACTATGATCTGAGAAGATGCTTGATATGATTTTTATCTTCTTAAATTTGAAGAGACTTCCTGTGTCCCAATATGTGGTCTATCTTTGAAAATGACCCAAGTACACTTGAGAAGAATATTCTGTGGCTTTGAGGTGAAATGTTCTGAAGATGTCAATTAATTCCATCAGGTCTTGTGCATCATTTAAGGTTGATGTTTCTTTGCTGATTTTTTTTTAGATGATTTGTACAAAGGTGATAGTGAGGTATTAAAATCTCCTACTATGATTGTATTGCTATTAATCTCTCCCTTAATATCCTCCAGCAGTATTTTTAATGTATTTGAATGCTCCTGTATTGGGTGCCTATATGTTTTCCAGGTTTATTTTTTGTATTGTCCCAGAGTTCCCTTAGACTTTCCTCCTGTTTTTTAATTTTTTTTTCCAGAAGCTGTTCTAATTGGGTATTTTTTTCCATCTTGTCTTCTAGCTTGCTGATGCGGTCCTCTGCTTCTTCTAATCTACTCTTGATGCTTTCTATTGAGTTCTTTACAGTAGCGATGTCATTTTTCATTTCTTCTTGGTTTTTCTTCATTTCCTCTTGGTTCTTACTCATATTGTCAAATTTGTCTTCCATTCTTTTTAGCCATCTTATGATCATTACTCTGAATTCTTGCTCTGGTAGGTTGCTTCCCTCTATCTTGTTTACTTCCTTTTCTGGTGAGGCCTGCTTTTCTTTCATATGCGGGCTGTGTTTTGATCTCCCCATGATTTAGGATGTCTGGTTGTGTAGTTCTCTCTCTCCTGCTTTGATTTAAAGGCACCAAATACAACACAACCAGGTACAACACACAGGGGACTGAATCGGGATGTGTTTGAAATATTAATAACCACCAATAAGGGTGACTGGAACCCAGCTAGCAAAAACATACAATCAAACAAAAAGCATAGCAAATCAATCTTATAAACAAAAGCATACAACTTCAGTATAGTTAACATTCAACATACAACTTCAAAGTGTTAGAGAGAAAGACTTTTTTTTGTTTTGTTTTTAGGACAACTGCGAGGGAGGTGTGAATGGGCTCGGAGAAAGTAGTTGGAAATTAGATATATAGAAGTAGGGTGAAATTTTCGGAGGGGGTAGATAGAAAGAATGGGAAAATCTAGAGCAGGAAAGGGTTAAGATAATTTAGGTACCAAAGGAAAATATCGGAAAGAGGGTGAAGGCATAAAGGAGATAGAATAAAGCGTTGGAGTAGGAAAGATAGATAAAGACTGTAGAACAGTAATCCTGAAATAAATATATATATATATATATATATATATATATATATATATATATATATATAATCAAATGAAATAAAAATAATAAAAATAAACAAAAAAAATAAGATGAAAAAGGTAACTTAGTAGTAGTACAATGTAGTAATTATAAAGATAAAATCAAGTGAGGAAAAAGAAAAAAAAATAGTTTCTTGAGTAAATGTTGCAAATAATGAAAACAAAAATAAAAAACAAAAATTTAAAAATTAAAAAAAAATAAAATTTAAAAAATTTAAATAAAATTTTCAGTAATGAAGGTCATTCGCTTCCTCTATTGTTATGATCCAGTCCTGATTTTTAGGCAGGTTTTGCTTTGTTTTTATTACACTAGAGTCAATTTGTGAATTAGCCTCTGGGGGCAGTGTTTCTATAGCTTGACTTCCCAGACCCTAGAGCCTCACCAGCTTTTTTTTCTTTTTCTTTTTTGTCCTCTCTGAAGCAGGAACTATGGAGGGGGGGAGGGGGCAGGTCCGAGCAACCTCAATCTCCCGCAACTCTCCGATACCCCTCTGTGCCAGATCCAAATGTGTTGCTCTTTAGATATCTCCCCTGTTAGGAGCCCCGTCAGCTTTCAGGGGTGACACCCGCCCAACAGCAGGGGCTTCTACTTATAATCACCGGCCTTGTCCTCCAGCTTCTGCACCCTCTGTGCGAGCAGGCTTTGTTTTTGCCGCGAGTGCGCTCCACCCTCTCCCCGCGAAATCTGACCTTTTCACTGAGCAGTGGGGCACTCCTGTGAGGCCAGGTGTTTGCGCCTCCTGGGATCCCCTTTCTGGGGGTAACGGTTGCTTGTTGGTTGCTGCGGCTGTTGATATTAAGGCCTCTGACACGATCCTATCTTCCTCTCAAGATGGCGAGGTTTCCCTATCCAAGCCGGTAGGTAGCTCTGAGCAGGGACATAGCCCGCGTGGGTGCTTCCCTGTGAGGGGTACCTCTGTCAGCAGCCCCCCAGCAGTTTCTTCTGGTGTTCACTGTCTCCCAGCTTGCTAATAAACACTCACAGCACAAGACCATCAGTTGCTCTCTCTTTCTGCTTCGGGAGAGGGCTCAGAATCTGCCCATCTATTCTTCCGCCATCTTCCCTCTCCCCCAGGTTTTTTTTTTTTTTTTTTATGTTGGATTGCTCCTTTTAGTATTATGAAGTGGCCTTCATTATCTCTTGTTATATCCTTCACTTTGAAATCTAATTTGCCAGATATAAGTATTGCTACCCCAGCTTTTTTTTTCATTTCCATTTGCCTGGAAAACCTTTTTCTATCCCTTCACCCTCAGTCTGTGTGTGTCTTATTTTCTGAAATGGGTTTCTTATAGACTGCAGATATATGGGTCTTGTTTTATTATCCAATCCCTTAATCCTATGTCTTTTGATTGGGGCATTTAATCCATTTACATTTAAAGTTATTACTGATAGGTACTTATTTGTTGCCATTTTTATTCTATTTCCCTGTGTTCCTTCTTCCCATTCTATTTCTTTATTTATTCAGCAAACCCTTTAGCATTTCTTGCATTGCTGGTTTGGTGGTGATAAATTCTCTTAGTCTGTTTTTGTCTGTGAAGCTCCTGATTTCACCTTCAATTTTGAATGATAACCTTGCTGGGTACAGTATTCTTGGATTCAGACCCTTCCTTTGCATGACTTAGTATATTTCATTCCATTCCCCTCTTGCCTGATGAGTTTCTGTTGAGAAATCAGTTGCTAGTTTGATGGGGATTCCTTTATATGTAACTTTCTGTCTTTCTCTAGCTGCTTCTGAGATTTTTACTTAGTGGTTGGTGTTTGCCAATTTAATTATAATGTGCCTTGGTGTTGGTCTTTTAGGATTAATTTTGCTTGGCACTCTGAGAGCTTCTTGGATTTGTGTAGGTTTTCTCTTCTCTATCTCATGAAAGTTTTCTGTCATTATTTCTTGAAATACGTTTTCCATGTCTTCCTCAGTTTTCTTTTCTTTAGGAACCCCTATTATTCTAATATTGTTTTTGTTTTGTATTATCCCAAAATTCCCTTAGGCTCTCCTCCTGCTTTTTAATTTATTTTTCTAGAAACTGCTCTAATTCTGTATTTTTTCCATCATGTCTTCTAGTTCACTGATGCGGTACTCTGCTTCTTCTAGTCTACTCTTTATGCTTTCTATTCAGTTCTTTACAGTCGCGATATCATTTTTCATTTCTTCTTGGTTCTTCTTCATTTTCTCTTCATTCTTACTCATATTGTCAAATTTGTTTTTCATTCATTTTAGCCATCTTATGATTATTACTCTGAATTCTTATTCTGGTAGGTTGCTTGCCTCTAACTTGTTTACTTCCTTTTCTGGTGATGCCTGCTTTTCTTTCATATGTGGGCTGTTTCTTTGTATCCACATGGTCTCTCTTTTCAGGATATGTGATTATGTATTTCTCTTTCTCCTGCATTGATTTAAAGGCACAAAATACAACAAAACCTGGTACAACATACAAGACATTGAACAGAAATGTGTTTGTGATATTAATAACCTCCAATAAAGGTGACCATTAGGGAAAGGCAAATTAAGAGGTAGGAAAGATAGAAGAGAAAAAAAAGGAGGGGTAAAATGAAATTGGGAGAAGGGGGGAAAAACAGTGAGAGAATAAAACCAGAATGATACTGAGAGAGAAATGAGGAACTAACTACATATATGGGAAGGAAATTCTAATAGAACAACCCTTAATCACAGCAAATGTCAGCAACAAGTATATGAAGATTAATACAACTTACAACACCAATTAATATCAAGCAGATATTAGGGAAAGGGAAAGCAGAAGTGAAAAACTAACTAAAACATAGCTAAAAAAAAACATACAATCAAACAAAAAGAATAAGCAAAACAATCTAAAAAAAGCCTAAAACTTCGATATAGTTAACATTCAACATACAACTACAAAAGGATAGAGAGAAAGACCAGGTTGTTTTGCTTTTGTTTTTGTTTTGTTTTTATTTTTTTGAATTTTTTTTTTTAGTACAGCGAAAAGGGAGGTGTGTATGGGCTTGGAGAAGAGAGTTGGAAATTAGATATACACAATTAGGGTGAAATTTTAACAGGTGGTAAACAGAAAGAATAGGGAAAATCTAGAGCAGGAAAAGGTTAAGATAAACAGGGCACCAAAGGGGGAAAGGTTAGGAAGAGAATGATGGCATAAAGTTAAGATATAGAGATAGAACAAAGCATTGGTGAAGGAAAGGTAAAAATAGACTGTAGAACACTAATCCCAAAGTAAAATAAAGAGCAAATAATGTGACACTTTAAAAAAATTTAAAAAAGGAAATAAGATAAAAAGGTAAAATAGTAGTAGTAATAATGCTGATTACAAATAAAAATATATTAATTAAAAAGATACAATCAAGTGAGGAAAAAAGGAAAAAATAGTTTCTTGAGTAAATGTTGCAAATAATGAAAACAAAAACAAAAATTAAAAAATTAAATAGAATGTGCAATAGTAAAGGTCATTCACTTCTATTATTCTGTTTGGCACACCTGTTTTTCAGTTTGAACAGTATTGCAGTTCCCTGCCTTTCACTGCTCCTCAGTGTTGTAATCTGGTCCTGATTTTTAAGCAGGCCTTGCTTTTATTTTTTATAACATTAGGGACAATTTGTGATTTAGCCTCTGGTGGCAGTTTTTCTGGGTTGATATGTCCACGGCTCTAAAGCCTCTTTAGCTTTTTTTTTTTTTTTTTTTTTTTTTTTTTTTTTTTTTTGCTTTTTTTTTCTTTGTGGCACTTATCTGTTTAGGCTGGGGGTTAAGTCCAAGCCAACTGCACTCTTTTGTAATTCTCTGGATATCCCTCCGCGTCAGATTAAAACGTGTTGCTCTTTAGATATCACCCCTATTAGGAGCCCATTCCACAATCAGGGGACCCACCAGCCCAACAGCCCAGGGCTTCTCCTTGTAAACACCGCCCCAGTCCTCCAGTTTCCATGTGGTGTAAGGGCTTCTGTCTTCATGTGGACTCACTCACCCTGTCCCCGAGAAATCTGACCTTTTCTTCATATGGTGGAGTGCTCCTTTGAGTCCACGTGTTCACGCCACCTGGGAATAGTGTTCTGAGTCTCACAGTTGCTCGGTGGTCGCTGAGGCTTTGGATACTTAGGCCTCTGATAAGATCCACTTTTCCTTTAAAGATGGCAAGATTTCCCTGTTCAAGACTGTAGGTAGCATCTGGAGGGGACCCAGCCCAGTCGTGGGTGCTTCTCTGTCAGGGGCACCGTGGTCAGCAGTCCCCCACCTTCTCTGGAGTTCACCTGTCTCTTAGCTTGCCAACAAAAACTCCCAGCGCAACCCTCAGCTGTTCTCTCTTTCTGCTTTGGGACAAGGCTCAGAACCCGTCTGTCTATTCTTCTGCCATTTTGTGTCCCTTCTTTATAAATTTTAGATTGTAACCAGTTATCAGATGTATCTTTGGCAAATATGCTCTCCCACTGACAAGTTATCTTTTAAGTTTGATCATGTTTTTCTTGGCTATGAAAACCTTTATAGTTTAACATAGTTCCATTTATTTTTTTTTCTTTCGTTTCCCTCATCTGAAATAATATATCAGAAAAATATGTCTGACATTTTACTGCCTTTATTTTCTTCTAAGATTTTTATGTTTTTGAGCTTTACATTTAAGACTCTAATCTAATTTAAATTTATTCTTGTGTGCGGTGTATAATGGTAGTCTAGTTTTATTTGTTTTTTGTTTGTTTTTTCTTTTTGCATGTATTGGTCCAATTTTCCCAACACCAATTATTGAATAGACTATATTTACCCCATTGCATATTTTGTGCCTCCTTTATCAAATATTAATTGACCATAAAAGGGAGGTTTGTTTCTGAGCTCTCTGTTCTGTTCCATTGATCTATATGTGTTTTTATTCCAGTACTATGCTGTTCTTTTACATTTATCTTTATTGTTGAAAGTATTATAGGTGTCCTCACTCCCCCTCCCCCAATAATCCACTCCAACCTGCACCTGCCCCCACCATGCCTTCACCAAACTATTGTCTTTGCCCCTGGGCTATGCATATATGCCTATGAATTCCCCAGTTAATCTCTTCCCATCCACCCACCCCTACCTTCCTCTGAGATTCATCAGTATGTTTCATGGTTCTATGTCTCTAGGTCTACTTCATTCAACAGTTTATTTGTTCATTAAATTCCACATAGGAGTGAGATAATGTGATACTTGTCTTTCTCTGACTGGCATATTTTGCTTAGCATAATACTCTCAAGGTCCCTCACTGCTGTCTCAGTGGGTAAGAGATCCTTCTTTTTTACAGCTTTATAGTATTCTATTTTGTAAATGTACCACATCATTTTTATCCACTCATCCACTGGTGAGCACTTGGGCTGTTTCTAGATCATAGCTATCCTATGTAATAAAACCCTAATATGCAAAATTACTGAATAGTGAAATTACAGGCTGCTATGATACACAGTGACCATTAGGGGGCAGACATTAATGCAGGAGCTGCCCCCTCAGTGGTCCTGAACTGCAAGATGACTCAGACTGGGCTGATGGACTCCCACTTCCTTGCACTAATTTTGTGCACTGGGCCTCTAGTTTTAAATAATGCCGCTATGAACATTCTGACTAGTGTTTAGGGTATTTTATGGTATATTCCTCTAGAAGTGGGATTACTGTGACAAATGGCAGTTACATTTTTAACTTTTTGAGAAAATCCATACTATTTTATTTTTATTTTTATTTATTTATTTTAAATTTCTTTATTGATTAAGGTACCACATATTTGTCCTCAACTCCCCATTCCAATACCCCCTCCTCCCCCACTAATATCCCCACCATCCTATTGTCCTTGACCACTGGTTAGACTCATATGTATGAACATAAGTCCTTTGGTTGATCTCTCCATTTTATCCCCACCCTCCCTTTGAGGTCCAACAGTCTGACTCATGGCTTCTTATCTCTGGGTCTGTTCTTGTTCATCAGTCTATGTTGTTCACCATTTCCCCTAGATGAGTGAGATTATGCCCTATTGAAAATATACTTATAAGAATCAAAAATAAGAGAAACAATAATCATTATGCTGAAAGGAAAATGAATTTGGCTGTAGTGAGTTTCTTTCTGGGCCACCAGTTCTTTTGAAACCCAATTCAGTTTACATAATGATTGCACCAGTCTGAATTCTCACCAGCAGTGTACTAGGGCTCCCTTTTCTCCACATCCTCTCTAGCACTTGTAGATGTGTTGATGTTAGCAATTCTAATAGGGATAGATGTGAGATGATACCTCATTTTTATATGCATATTTTAATATTCATCTTTCTGATGACTGGTGATTTTGAGCATTTTTTCATATATCACTTGATCATCTGTATATCCACTTTGGAGAAGTGTCTATATAGGTCCTTTGTCCATCTTTAAATCGGAGTTTCTTATATATTTTGGAAATTAACCCTTTATCAAATGTATCATTGACAAATATGTTCTCCCATACATATTTGGGAGAATATGGGCTTCCTTTTTATTTTGCTGATGTGCCTTTTGCTTTACAGAAGGTTTTATTTTGATGTAGTCTTATTTCTTTATTTTCTCCTTAGTTTCCCTTACCCTAGGAAATGTACCCATAAACATATTGCTATGAGAGATGTCTGAGATTTTGCTGCCTATGGTTTCTTCTAGGGTTTTTATGGTTTCATGCCTTACATTTGTCTTTTATCTATTTCAGTTTATTGTTATACATGATGTAAGTTGGTAGTATAGTTTATTTTTAATTATTTTTGCATATACCTATCCAATTTTTTCAGCACTATTTATTGAAGATACTGCCTTTAATCCATTGTTTGCTCTGACTTTCTTTGTCAAATATTAATTGGGCATAATGGCTTGGGTTAATTTCTGGGTTTCCTGTACTATTCCATTTATCTATATTCCGGTTCTTGTACCACTACAAAGCTGTTTTGATTATGATGGCTTTATAAATATAGGTTGATAGCTGATATTTTGACCACTCCAACTTTGTTGTTCATTCTGAAGATTGCTGTGGCTACTCGAGCTCCATTTAGGTTCCATATAAATTTTTGAAGTGTTTGTTCTAGATCTGTGAAATATCCCATTTGTATTTTAATAGGGGTTTCATTAATTCTATAGATTGCTTTAGGTAATATGGACATTTTAATTATATTAATTCTACCAAACCATGAACATAATATATTCTTCCACTTATTTATACCTTCTATCTCTTTTTTTCAACATCCTGTAGTTCTCTAAATACAGGTATTTTACTTCCTTATGAAGTTTATTCCCGTGTATCTTTTTTTATTGTTGTTGCAATTGTAAACAAATTTTTTTTCTTTTCTTAGTTTATTTTTCTGAGAGTTCATTATTTGTGTATAAAAATACCATAGATTTCTGGCATTTTATATCCTGCTATATTGCCAGATTAATTTATTCGATCTAGTAGTTTTTGATGGAATGTTTAGGGTTTTCTATGTATATTGTGTCATCTTCAAATAATGACAGTTTTACTTTGTGTTTTCCAATTTGGATGCCGATAGTTTTATTTTCTTGTCTGCTCTGCCAATACTATGATGAATAAAGTATACATCTTTGTCTTATTCCTGTTCTTAGAAGAAATGGTTTTAATTTTTTCCCATTGAGTCTGATGTTCACTGTAGATTTGTCATATATGGCCTTTATTATGAGGTATGATCCCTCTATTCTCACTTTGCTGAGAACTTTTCTCAAAAATGGGAGTTAGATTTTGTTTAATGCTTTTTCTGCATCAATTGATATGACCATGTGATTTTTGTCTTTCAATTTGTTAATGTGTTATATCACATTTATTGATTTGTGAATATTATATCAGTCTTGAATCCCTAGAATAAATCCCACTTGGTCATGGTGTATAATTTTTAAGACATTCCTGGATCCAATTTGCCAATATTTGTTGAGGATTTTAGCATCTATGTCTTCAGGAATATTGGCTTATAATTCTCTTTCTTTGTAGTCTTTTTATCTGGTTTGGGATTAGGTTAATGTTGGCTTTGTAAAAAACAGCTTGGAAGTATCCCTTCCTATTGGACGTTTTGCAGTAGTTTGAGGAGGTTTTGTGTTAGTTCTTGAAATGTTTTATAAACTCCTCTTGGAAGCCAGTTGGACCAAGGTGTTTGTTGCTGGGAGGTTGTTTACTATTATTATTATTATAATTATTATTGCTGTTTCAATTTCATCAGTATTTATTGGCATATTCAAGTTTCCTGATTCTTTCTAAGTTTTGGAAGATTGTATTTTTCTAGGGATTTGTCCATTTCTTCCAGTTTGTCATGCTTGTTGGAATATAGTTGTTCATAGTATTTTCTTGCAGCTTTTTGGATTTCTATGGGTTCAGCTATCACTTCACCTTTTTCATGTCTGATTTTCTTTATTTGGGTCCTCTTTCTTTGTTTCTTGATGGATATGGTTAAAGATTTCTCAATTTTGTTTATCTTTTCAAAGAGCCAACTCATGGTTCCATTGATATTTTATGTTTTTTTTTTTTTCATTCTATCTATAATATTATTCATTTCCACTCTGATCTTTATTATTTCTTTCCTTCCAATTACTCTGGGCTTTTCTTATTGTTTACTTTCTGAGTCTAAGTTTTAGTGACAGATAATTTATTAATAAATTTTTTGAGGTAGTCTGTAGTGCCATGAACTTCCCTCTCAGGACTGCTTTTGCTGTGTTCCATAGATTTGGGTGTGTTGTGTGTTCGTTTTCATTTATTTCTAGAAAGATTTTAATTAATTTCTTATTTTTATTTGTAATTCATTCATTGTTTAATAACATGCTATTTATCCTGATGTGTTTGAATGTTTTTGAGTATTTTCACTGTAGTTGATTTCTAATTTTATGACATTGCAATCTGAGAAGATACTTGATATGACTTAAAACTTCTTGAACTTTTGGAGACTTAGAAACCTACATTTGACCTATCTTTGAGAATGACCCATGAAGATTTGAGAAGAATGTATATTCTTTAATTTTGGGGTGAAATTTTCTGTAAAAGTAAATTCATTCCACCAGATCTAGTGTGTCAATGAGAATTGCTGTTTACTTGTTGATCTTTTGTCTAGAATATCTATGTAGTAATGTGAGTGGGGAGTTAAAGTCCCCTACTGTGATTGTATTTCTGTCTATATCTCCCATAATGACCACCAAATTTTTAAAAACATTTTAGAGCTTCTATATTGGGTGTATATATTTTTACCAAGGTTATATTCTCCTTTAGTATTATGTAATATTCTTTATTGTCTCTTGTTATGGCCTTCATTTTGAAGCCTATTTTTTTAAGATATGAGTATTACTACCCAAGCTATTTTTTGTTCTCATGCCTTCATTTTCATTCTGTGTGAGTCGTTTGTTCTGAGGTGGGTCTCTTGTAGATTGCATATATGTGGGTCATATTTTCTTATCCATTCATCTACCCTTTGTCTTTTTATGGAACGCTTTAAGTCATTTACATTTAATGTTATTACTGACTAGAGGTCCAGGTGTGAGATTCATGCACTCAGGGGTGGGGATGAGGTTTGGGGATGGGTCCCTTCAGCCAGGTCTGTGCCCTCTCCCAATCCAGGAGCTCTTGAGGAATGTCCGACTGACAACTTTATTCGATGCTGTTTTTTTCTAGTACTTTAAGTGTAAATCAGATTGTTTATTTGAGATATTCTTATTTTTTAGATAGACCTCTAATGCTATAAATTTCCTTTTGGGACTGCTTTCACTGTGTCCCATAGTTTTGGGGTTGTCGTATTCTCATTTTCATTTGTTTCAAAGTATCTTTTGATTTCTTACTTGATCTCATTGTTAACCCATTAATTGTTTAGTAGCATGTTATTTAGCTTACATGTCTTTGTGAGTTTTTCTCTCTTTTCCCCCCCCTCATTATTGATTTCTAGTTTAACACCATTATAATCACAGAAGAATTTTGATATGTTTTCAGTCTTCTTAAACTTGTTGTTACTTGTTTTATGTCCTAAAATGTTGTATATCCTTGAAAAGGTTAAATGTACAATTGAAAAGAATGTGTGTTTTGCTATTTCAGGGTGAAATGCTCTGAAGATATCAACTAAATCCATCTGATCTCATATGTTATTTAAGATCCATCATTCCATCTTTGTTTTTCTCTCCAGAAGATCTATCCATAGATATTAATGTGGTGTTAAAATCCACTACTGTTTTATTGTCAATCTCTCCCTCTATGTCCATCAAGATTTGCTTTATACATTTAGGTTATCCTATGTTGAGTGCATAAATGTTTATAATTGTTATATTATCTTTTTTAATTTATCCCTTTATTATTAGGTGTTCTTTCTTTATCTCTTATTATAGCATTTCTTTTAAGTTTATTTTGTTAGATATAATTATTGCTTTCCTAGCTTTTATTCATTTGTCTTGCCTGGCATACAAGGAAAAAAATGACTCTTGTACTAGAACCACACAACCCAGTCTATCCCAGCTTCTTCTAGGAGCTATGCCTAAGCCAGTATTGGGAGGGGGAAGATTCTGGAGTCAGAAGGGTGGAGATAATAAATCTGTGAGTGAAAGTGCTGGTCAGACTTAGGAAAAAGATGGAGCAGTTACCCCTACTGCAGAAGCAATTCACTGACACCTTCTGAATCTACCTTCACTTGTACACCCCAGCCCAGACAGCTGAATCCTCAACAGGGTGTGAACTCTACAGATGGGGCAACAAGTAATCTAGAAGTTGGGTTATTGCATTCTATTAGGCTGATGCTATAAAGAGGGGAATGTTCCCACAAAAAAGAATGTATTTGCTGTATGGGAACGGGACTCAACAGAGGGATCCTGGTAGCTGTCCTTTCATCTCTCTCCCACAAACCCTGGTCTCTCCTCACATGTCTCTAGTCCTCTAGTCAATGTGCATTCTGCTAGAGACACAGGTACACTCTTAAAGGGCCAAAATACAAAAATACATGCTGTTTTCCACAGTGGCTGCAGTCTTCATTCCCACCCACAGTGCATGAGGGTTCCTTTTTCTTCACATCCTCACCAGCACTTGTCATTTTTTGATAATAGCCATTCTGACAGGTGTGAGATGGTACCTCATTGTTGTTTTGATTTGCATCTTTCTGATGATTAGTGACTTTGGGCATATTTTCCTATGACTCTTAGCTTTCTGACTGTCCTCTTTCAAAAAATGTCTATTTAGATTCTTTGCCCATTTTTTTTATTAGATTGTTTATCTCCTTTTTGTCAAGTAGTATGAGTTCCTTGTAAATGTTGGCAATTAAACCCTTATCTGATATAACATTGGCAAATATGTTCTCCCATGCAATGGCCTTTCTTGTTTTGTTGATGGTTTCTTTTGCTGTGCAGAAGGTTTTTATTTTGATTTTTTTAATTTTCTCTTTATTTTCCATTGCCCTAAAAGCTGTATTGGTAAAGATATTGCTACAACAAACACCTGTTATTTTGTTGCCTATGACTTCTTTATGGTTTCCCTTCTTATGTTTTAATTCTTTATCCATTTTTAATTTATTTTTGTATAAGGTGTAAGTTGGTGGTCTAGTTTCATTTTGTTGCAAGTATCTGGCCAGTTTTCCCAATACTATTTATTGAAGAGACTGTCTTGACTCCATTGTATGTTCTTGCCTTCTTTGTCAAATATTAATTGTACATATTGGCTTGTGTTTATCTCTGGGTTATCTGTTCTTTTCCACTTGTCTATATGTGTGTTCTTGTGACAATACCAGGTAGTTTTGAGAACAGTGGATTTATAGTATAGCTTTATATCTGGTATTGTGATCCCTCCAACATTGTTCTTCTTCCTCAAAATTGCTTCAGCTATTTGGAGTCTTTTTTATTTCCTATGAATTTTTGGAGAATTTTTTCTAGGACTTTGAAGTATGCCATTGGTATTTTAATGGGGATTGCATTGAGTTTATAGATTGCTTTGGTAGTATGGACATTTTAATTATGTTAATTCTACCAATCCATGAACATAGAATATGTAAACATGCTCAAAGTCACTAATCATAGCAGCACAATTCACAGTAGCTAAGATTTGGAAACAGCCTAAGTGCCCATCAGCAGATGAGTGGGTTAAAAAACGGTGATACATCTACACAATGAAATACTATGCTGCAGTAAAAGGAAAGAAGTTCTTACCATTTGCAACAGCATGGATGCAACTGGAAAGCATTATGCTAAGTGAAATAAGCCAGTCAGAGAAAGATAAATATCACATGATCTCACTCATTTATTGAATACTAAAGGCCCAGTGCACAAAATTCATGCATGGCGTAGGGGGAGTGTTCCTCAGTCCAGCCTTCACCCTCTCCAATTTGGAACCCCTTGAGTGATGCTCAACTGCCCATTTACAGAGATTTGGCCATGGGTATGTGGCCAGCCTGGGTTACGGTATGAGGGCTGTTTTAAGGTTGACCACCCCTACAGTGGGAACCCTCACCCTATGGGAGTGTAACAATTGAGGGGCTGAGGGCTGTTTTCAGAGTTGCCACACCCCCTTCAGGGTAGGAGTTCCTACTGGGATGCCTGGCCAACCTAGGTGAGGGACTGATGGCTGTTTACTTGCTGGCCACATCCACTTCAGGGTGGGGAGTCCAGCTGGGGTGCCTGGCTAGTCTGGGTTGTGGGGTTGAGGACTGTTTTCAAGCTGGCCACACCGCCTTCAGTGTGGGGGATCCCATTAGGGTGACTGTCTAGCTTGAGTGAGGGGCTGATGGCTGTTTGCATTCTTGCCACACCCCCGGAGACCCAAGCTCCCAACCCCTCCTTTTTTTTTCAGTGCTTCCTTGAGCAAAGACCAGGCAGGCTGGAAGCAAGTATCTGGAATTTATTTTAGTTCTATAATGAAACTTTTGTAGCCTTGAGTGGAGCCCAAAGTCAGCCAGGGTGGGCGAGAAGTTTGGATTCCTTCATCGCTAGGAGCAATACAAGCCTCCCACTGGCTCCAGCTCAGTGGCTGCCACCATCTTTGTTGGGTTAATTTGCATACTCGCTCCTGATTAGCTTGTGGATGTAGCAGAGTGATGGTAAACTTGCATGTTTCTCTTTTATTAGTGTAAATAATGAAAAACATAAACTGATGAACAAAAACAGATTCAGAAACAAAGAAACATCAATCAGATCATCAAACCTCAGAGGAAAGGTAGGGGAGAGTGGGGGTAAGGTCAACAAAAGAACTTGTATTGAATGCATATAAGCCTAACCAATGGACACAGACAACAGGGGGGTGAGGGAATGAGTGGGGGTAATGGGAGCATAAGGACCCATATGTAACACCTTAATCAATAAAGAAATTAAAAAACACACACACCAATAAGAAAGCATATATGCACCCCTATGTTCATAGCAGTGTTATTTATAATAGCTAAGATTTGGAAACAGCCCAAGTGCTCATCAGTAGATAAAAGGATAAAAAAACAACTAAAAAAAAAAAAAAAAGTGGGACATTTACACTATGGAATACTGTGCTGCTGTAAAAAAGAGGAGTATCTTACCTTTTGGGACAGCATGGATGGACCTGGAAAATATTATGCTAAGTGAAATAAGCCAAACTGAAAAAGAGAAGTATCACATGATCTCACTTATTTGTAGAATTTAATAAAATAAAAAAAAACACTACACAATGGAATACTATACTGCCATAAAAAAGAAGGAATTCTCACCATTTGCAGCCACCTGGATGGAATTGGAGAACATCATGCTGAGTGAAATAAGCCAATCAATGAAAGAGAAACACCACATGACCTCACTCATTTGTGGATAATAAAGAACATTATAAACTGATGAACCAAAAGATAGATATAGAGACAGTAAATCAACAAGCAGACTGTCAAATTACAGTGGGGAGGGGAGGAAGATCTGAGGAAGATAATAGATCAACCGAAGGACTTTTATACATGTATATAAGTACAACCAATGGACATAAAACTCTAGGGAGGGAGGAGATGTGTGGGAGTGAGGGGGACAAAAAAAATCAGTAAAATATATTTAAAAAAAATAATTGACCAACAAAATAAGACGCAAAGAAGGGAGGCATGGAACAGATTGACATACCTCAATATGGTGTTGGGGGGACAAAAAGAGATAAACCAAAGAACTTATATACTTATATGCATAGCTCATTGACAAGATAAATAGAATAGTGAAGACCTGGTAGGTGGGTGGGTAGAAGCTGGGTGTGAGGGAATAGAGGGGGAAGTGGAAAATATCCATAATACTATCAACAATAAATTTAAAAATGAAACAAATAACTTATGGAGTATAAGAATGAACATGAAAAGTAAAAGAGATAACTCCCACTTATCTTAGTTCCCATCTACTTCTATTGTCATTCTAAATCCTCTCTGTTTGCTTTATTTCATATTCCTTGAACATGTCAGCAATTCAGAGTCTTTGTTTCCCTCCACATGGAACATGCCCCAGATGTCCACATTATTCCCATCATCGTCTCCTTTGTGTTTTTATTTATTTTTATTTTATTTTTATTAAATTATTATCTATGTGCATTCTCCCCCAGATCTCCCTATCCTTCCCGCTGTAATTTGACAGTCTGTTTGTTGCTTTACTGTCTCTATATCCATTTTTGGTTCATCCGTTTATAATGTTCTTTATTATCCATAAATGAGTGAGGTTATGTGGTGTTTCTCTTTCATTGACTGGCTTATTTCACTCAGCATGATGTTCTCCAGTTCCATTCAGGTTGCTGCAAGTGATGAGAATTCCTTCATTTTCATGGCAGCATAGTATTCCATTGAGTAGATGTACAATGGTTTTTGGATCCAATCATCTGCTGAAGGGCACCTAGGCTGTTTCCAAATTCTAGCTATTGTAGATTGTGCTGCTATGAACTTAGGGGTGCATATATTCTTTCTGATTGGTGTTTCTAGTTTCTTGGGATATATTCCTAGTAGTGGGATCACTGGGTCAAATGGGAGTTCCATTTTAAGTTTTTGAGGAAACTCCATACTGTTCTCCACAGTGGTTGCACCGATCTGCATTCCCAGCAGCAGAGCAAGAAGGTTCCTTTTTCTCTGCAACCTCCCCAACAATTGTCATTTGTTGATCTGCTGGTGTCGGCAATTCTGACAGGTTTGAGATGCTGCAGCATTGTTGTTTTGATTTGCATCTCTCGGATAATTAGTAACTTTGAGCATGTTTTCATGTGCTTCTTGGCCTTCCTTCTGTCTTCTTTTGGAAATATTCTATTTAGGTCCATTGCCCACTTTTTAATTGGATCATTCATCTTCCTTTTCTTTAGTTGTATAATCTGTTTGTAGATGTTGGAGATTAAAACTTTATCAGTGGTAACATTTGCAAATATGTTCTCCCATACATTGGGCTTTCTTGTTGTTTTGTTGATGGTTTCTTTTGCTGTAAAAAAGCTTTTTATTTTGATGTTGTCTCATTTGTTTATGTTCTTTTTAGCTTCCATTGCCTTAGGGGCAGTATCAGTGAAGAAGTTCTTTTGGCATATGTCTGAGATTTTGCTGCCTGTGGATGCTTCTAGTATTTTTAGGGTTTCCTATCTTATGTTTAAGTCCTGTATCCAATTTGAGTTCATTTTTGTTTATGGTGTAAGTTGGTGATCTAGTTTTATTCTTTTGCATGTGTCTGCCCAAATTTCCCAACACCATTTATTGAAGAAACTGTCTTGACTCCATTGCATATTCATGCCTCCTTTGTCAAATATTAATTGAGCATAGTTATTTGGGTTGATATCTGGATTCTTGATTCTATTCCATTGATCTATATGTCTGTTCTTGTGCCAGTACCAGGCTGTTTTGAGAACAGTGTCTTTGTAATACAGCTTGAAATCTGGTATTGAGATCCCTCCTACTTTACTCTTCTTTCTCAGGCTTACTGTGTCTATTCGGGGTCTTTTGTTGTTCCAAATGAACTTTTGGAGAGTTTTTTCTAGGTCAGTGAAATATGCCATTGGTATTTTAATGGGGAGTGCATTGAACCTATAAATTGCTTTGGGAACTATGGATATTTTGATGATGTTGATTCTACCAATCCATGAACATGGTACGTTCTTCCATCAGAAATATGCCATTGGTATTTTAATGGGGAGTGCATTGAACCTATAAATTGCTTTGGGAACTATGGATATTTTGATAATGTTGATTCTACCAATCCATGAACATGGCAGTTCCATCAGTTTACAGTAGACGCTTACTCTATCTCTTTTTTCAGTGTCCTGTAGTTTACGGCATATAGATCCTGTACCAGCGTAGTTAAGTTTATTCCTAGGTTTCTTAATTTTTTTGGTGCGATGGTAAATGGAACTGCCTTTTTAGTCTCTGTTCCTGTAAGTTTACTGTTGGTGTATAGAAATGCCATAGATTTCATGGCGTTAATTTTGTATCCTGCAACATTGCCAAATTCATCTATTAAGTATTAGTTTCTTAATGGAGTCTTTTGGGTTTTTTATGTAAAATATTATGTCATCTGCAAATAAGGATAACTTAACTTCTTCTTTTCCAATTTGGATGCCTTTTATTTCCTCCTGTTGTCTAATTGCAATGGCTAGTACTTCCAGTACTATGTCAAACAGGAGTGGCGAGAGTGGGCATCCCTGTCTTGTTCCTGTTCTTAGAGGGAATGGTTTTAGTTTTTGCCCATTGAGTATGAGGTTGGCTGTGGGTTTATCATATATATGTTGAGGTTTGATCCTTGAATTCCTAACATGTTGAGAGTTTTTATCAGGAAAGTGTGTTGGATTGTATCAAATGCTTTTTCTGCATCAATTGATATGACTATATTATTTTTATCTTTCAATTTGTTTATGTGATGTATCACATTTATTGATTTGCAGATATTGTACCATCCTTGCATTCCTGGAATAAATCCTACTTGGTCATGGTGTATAATCTTTCCGATGTTCTGCTGGAGTCGATTTGCTAGAATTTTGTTGAGGATTTTGGCATCTATGTTCATGAGGGATATTGGCCTGTAATTCTCTTCCATTGATTTGTCTTTATCTTGTTTTGGTATTAGGGTGATGCTGGCTTCATAGAAGGAGTTTGGAAATGTTCCTTCCTCTTGAATTTTATGGAATAGTCTGAGGAGGATAGGTTTTAGTTCTCCCTTGAATGTTTGGTAAAATTCTCCTTTGAAGCCATCTGTCCCTGGGCTTTTGTTTGCTGGAAGCTTTTTGATGACTGTTTCAATTTCTTCCCAAGTCACTGATCTATTGAGATTTTTTTATTATTCCTGATTGAGTTTGGGGAGCTTATATTTCTCTAGGAATATGTCCATTTCCTCCATGTTGTTCAGTTAGTTTGAATAGAGTTGTTCGTAGTATTTTGTAACAATCCTTTGTATTTCAGTGGGGTCTGTTGTTATTTCACCACTTTCGTTTCTGATTTTGTTCATTTGGGTCCTCACTCTTTGTTTCTTGGTTAGCCTGGATAGAGGTTCATCATTATTGTTTATCCTTTCTAATAACCAGCTCTTGGTTTTATTGATCTTATGTATTGTTTCTTTGGTCTTTATTTTGTTTATCTATGCTCTGATTTTTATTAGTTCCTGCCTTCTGCTTACACTGGGCTTTTTTGGTTGCTCTTTTACTAACTCTTTGTGTTGTAGAGTTAGAAAATTTGTTACCATTTTTTCTTGCTTTTTTCAAAGGCTTGTAGAGATATAAACTTCCCTCTCAAAACTGCTTTTGCTGTATTCCATAGATTTTGGGTTTTTGTGTTTTCATTGTCATTTGTTTTCATGAGGGTTTTAATTTCTTCCTTGATTTCTCTAGGAACCCAGTCCTTGTTTAATAGCATGCTATTTAGTCTCCATGTGTTTGATTTCTTTGAATTATTTTTATTGTAGTTAATTTCCAGTTTTATGCCACAAATGATCTAAGAAGATGCTTGATATGATTTCTATCTTCTTAAATTTTAAGAGACTTTGCCTATGTCCCAACATGTGGTCTATCTTTGAAAATGACCCATGTGCACTTGAGAAGAATGTATATTCTGTGGCTTTGGGTTTAAGTGTTCTTAAGATGTCGATTAATTCCATCTGGTCTAGTGAGTCATTTAGGATTGAAGTCTCTGCTGATTCTGTGTTTAGATGATTTGTCCAAAGTTGACAGTGGGGTATTAAAATCTCCTACTATGATTGTGTAGCTATTAATCTCTCCCTTAATGTCCTCCAGCAGTTTTTCTTCTGTATTGGGTGCTCCTGTATTGGTTCATATATATTTACCAGGGTTATTTCTTCTTGTTGGATTGTTCCCTTTATTATTATGAAGTGGCCTTCATTATCTCTTGTTATGTCTTTCACTCTGAGATCTAAATTGTCAAATATAAGTATTGCTACCCCAGTTTTTTTTTTCCATTCTCCTGGAAAACCTTTTTCTATCCCTTCACCCTCAGTCTGTATGAATCTTTTTTTCTGAAGTGGGTTTCTTGTAGACAACAGATATATGGGTCTTATTTTCTTATCCAAACTATTACCCTATGTCTTTTGGTTGGAGCATTTAACCCATTTACATTGAAAGATATTATTGATAGGTACTCATTTGACACCATTTTAATTCTATACCCCTGTGTTCCTTCTTTACTTCCTATTTCTTTATTTTTACAGTAGACCCTTTAGCATTTCTTGCATTGCTGGTTTGTTGGAGATAAATTCCTTTAGTCTTTTTTTGTCTATGAAGCTCCTGATTACACCTTCAATTTTGATTGATAGTTTTGCTGGGTACAGTAATCTTGGATTCAAACATTTCCTTTACATAACTTTGTATATTTCATCCCATTCCCTTCTGGCCTGATGAGTTTCTGGTGAGCAGTCAGTTGCTAGTCTGATGGGGTTCCTCTATATTTAACTTTCTGTCTCTCTCTAGCTGCTTTTAAGATTCTTACTTTGTCATTGGTGTTTGACAATTTAATTATAATATGCCTTGGCGTTGGTCTTATGGGATTTATTTTGCTTGGGATTCTGCGAGAATCTTGGATTTGTGTGGGTTTTTCTTCTCTATCTCAGGAAAGTTTTCTGTCATTATTTCTTGAAATACGTTTTCCATGTCTTCCACAGTTTCCTTTCCTTTAGGAACCCCTATTATTCTAATATTGTTTTGTTTTGTATTGTCCCAAAGTTCCCTTAGGCTCTCCTCCTGCTTTTTAATTTTTTCTCCAGAAGCTTCTCTAATTGGGTATTTTTTTCCATCTTGTCTTCTAGATCACTGATGCAGTACTCTGCTTCTTCTAGTTTACTCTTGATGCTTTCTTAATAGTAGCGGTGTCATTTTTTTATTTCTTCTTGGTTCATCTTCATTTCCTCTTGGTTCTTCTTCAATTCCTGTTTGTTCTTCTTCAATTGCTTTTGGTTCTTTTTCATTTCCTCTTGTTTCTTATTCATAATGTCAAATTTCCCTTCCATTCTTTTTAGCCATTTTATGATCATTTCTCTGAATTCTTGCTCTGATAGGTTGCTTGCCTCTAACTTATTTACTTCTTTTTCTGGTGATGCCTGTTTTTCTTTCATGTGCGGGCTATTTCTTTGTCTCACCATGGTTTCTCTTTTCAGGATATCTGGTTATGTGGTATTCCTTCTCCTGTGTTGATTTTAAAGCACAAAATACAACACAACCAGGTACAACACAAAAGGCACTGAACAGGAATGTTTTTGCATATTAATAACCCCTAATAAAGGTTACCACTAGAGAAAGGCAAATTAGGAGATAGAAGAGAAAGAAGAAAGGTTAAGGAGAGAGAGAGAGAGAGAGAGAGAGAGAGAGAGAGAGAGAGAGAGAGATCAATAAAGAGAATAAAGAGATAGAAAAAGAAGAAAAAAAAATAATGTCGAAATGAAGTTGGGAAACAGGGAAAAAGAGAGAGAGAGAGAGAGAGAGAGAGAGAGAGAGAGAGAGAGAAACAGAGAGAGAGAGACTAAGAGAGGAAGGGGAAATAAACTATATATACATATATATATATATATATATATATATATATATATATATATATAGAGAAAATTCCCACAGAACAACCACTAAACCCAGCAAATGCCAGCAAGAATACTTGGAGATTAATAGAAACTACAATATCCACTATTATTAAGCAAGGCTATGATAAACAGAAGTAAAAAAAAAAACAGAACAAAAACAAAGGAATTTAAAAAATACAAAGAGACATAACAACATAAGAATAAGCATAATAATTTTACTAGAAAGCATAAAAGTTCACTATAATCAACATTCACACAAACCTCAATAATAGAATAGAGAGGAGAACATTTTTGTAACTAGTTAATATAGTGAAGAGAGTGGTATTTATACACTTGGAGTAGGGGATTGGAAAGTAGGTCTATAAGTATGGTGAGAGTTTTATCAGGGGGTATACAGAAAGAATAGGGAAAAACTAAAGCCAAAAAGGGATAAGATAAACAGGAGATGAAAAGGGTAAAGGTTAGTAAGAGAGTGATGGCGTAAAGGTCAAGTTGTGATAGGGTTGAATGATGCTATAGTAGAGTAAAATAAAATGAAGACTATTCCCAATGTAAAATAAAGAGAAAATAAAATGGTACTGAAGAAAAAAAAAGATGAAAAAGGAACCAAAAAATGCAAAATAGCAGTAGTAATAATGATGATTGAAATTGAAAAATGTAATAATTGAAAAGATAAAATCAAGTAAGGAAAATAGAAAAAAATCGTTTCTTAAGTAAAAGTTGTAAAAAATGCACTGAAGAAAAAAAAATAAAATAAAATAAGAAATGTAAAAAATGAAAATAAAATAAAGAATAGAAAAGTTAGCATAAAAATGTCCAGTAGTGGTCATTCACTTCCTCTGTTATTCTATTTGGCACGCCTGATTCTTGGTCCAGACAGTATTGCAGTTCCCAGCATTCCACTGCGCCTCAGTTTTGTAAGCTAGTCCTTAATTTTAAGTAGGCTATATCTTAATTATTTGTGACTGTTTATTTTTGATTAATTAAAAGTAATTTAAAAAGGTAAAGGAAAAAAGGGGAACAAAAAAAAAAGTAATTTTGTAACTCAGCCCCTAGGTGGCAGTGTTTCTGGTTTGACTCCCCAGGCTTTTCGGCTGCTCTAGCCTTTTTTTTCTAAGACTCTATGTTTTGTCCCAGTAGGCTGCAAGGGTGCCATTTTAATTTAATAATGAGGATAATTATCTGCTCTTTCACCTCTGGATACAATTCCTTCAGGGCAGTAATTTTTTGCTTTGGCTCATAATAGATGCTCAATAAATATGTAAAATGGATTCATTTTATATCAGTGTAAATGATTTGACAATGATATTTTTATTTGTGTCATAAAATCCCCTGATTCTCTCATCAGTGTGAAGATCATTCACACTCTTAAAATGTCTGTTTGCAGAAAGTCTTAAATGGACACATCCATTTATGGAGTCAAACAAAAAAAACGTGAGGAGGATACTCAGCAATTAGAGCAAAAGAGTATATGCTCTTTGTTAATAAATCTCAGTGCAGGTTTTGTTTGTTTATTTTGTGGGTTGTTTGTTTGTTTGTTTAAAAAATCCATGGCAAAAAAATTCACTAAAAAACAACAACACACCAAAAAGACTGGCAAATCTTTGTTTAGAAAATCCTATAGCTTCTTATCAATTGAAGACAGCTTGCCCAATTGTGAGGAAAACATGATGTGTTACAAAAGTAATTCTTGGATATCTATTAAAAGGAGATCAAAGAATTGGGTAATAGGAGAATAGAGACATTATGATAAGGAAAAGAAAAACTATCTCTCTCTCTGTATTAATTTAGCTTGATGGCCCCAACCAGTGTAACCCCTACTTATATAGCTTCTTCCCACCATAACACATGCTCTTTCATCTATAAGAATAAAGTGTGAAAATGATTAATCCTTCTACTTCAGCATAACTATAAGTCATTCAGAGATACAAAATAAATTTATATAAAATTGAATCAAGGTAAATAAAGTAAAAAGGCAAAGGTTAATTTGTAAGAGGAAAAGCATAATGTTGGCACATAAAAAACAAACAAACAAAAAATAGTAATTGCTTTAAAAATGGTGATGTGAAAAAATCCAACTTCCAAAATATTTTCTTGATATCCCTATATTAGTGATATTCATTATGATTGTCAAGATAGAAATGGGAGGGATTCTAGATTCTGTTCTCCCTATTACTTTTTGTTGCTGCCACTCTTTTAGTCTTTCTAAGCTCACACCTTCTTTATGCACACTGTTATTTCTGTATGTACATATAATATGTATGTGAATATTTCAAGTCCCATCATCTTATATAACCTAGTGAAATAGTTTTCTTCCTGTCTCATTTTATCATATTACACCAAATTCTTGCCAATTATTACCAGAGTGAACTTTCTAAAGGGCAAATCTGATCTTCTTACTATCATATTGAAATTATTCAGGCATCCCTCTTTAGCCCTGTGACTAATGTTAACAAGTCCTTAATGTGTCCTCATTCCTAATGGTAGTAGTTCCTAGCTCTCCATAATTTTCCAATCTTCTCTGCTCATTCATAAATATTTACATTTGAGAAACTTTCCTGGGAGCCTGTGCAGGGTATGGGGAAAGCATACACAGGGTGGTCAGGAAGGCTTCGTGGAGGAAGTTCCCAAGGTGTGTGTGTGTGTGTGTGTGTGTGTGTGTGTGTGTGTGTGTGTGTGTGTGTTTGGGTGGGGTGATGGCTTCAAATAGGTGATGTACTAAAGATCATTCTCAGGGAATAGATCAGGATGAGCAGGGACAAATGCACAAGTTATAAGATCTAGTGAGGTACCGGGACATGTTTTAATAGAACTAAGGATTGCAGTAAAATGTTTTGGTCATAGGAAGTGAAAACCATGAAGTAAGAAAAGAGATTCAAGGGTAAAATCACCCAAATCTTTGTATACCAATGTAAGTAATTTGAATTTAAAATATGGAGAGGTCATCATAATTCTACTAAAAATACTGTAGTCTAGTTTTTAAAAAAGGAGATGGGGAAAATGTAAGAATTAATGTTTTCTCTGCAAAATCATTCTATGATTAGTAATAATTATATTAAGGTTGTTAACTACAAGATATCATATGACATTCACACTGTTGGGAGCCATCAGAGTTGAGACGTGCAACTAGGTCTTAAGGAAATAGAATTAAATTCCTTCTAGCAGAAGTTATGCCTTGCCCTGAGGGTTTGGCCAGAAGATAAGATTAACCTGCTGCTTAGCATCTCTGCAACTTCCCCTTCCTGATCCTCCCCCATAGATAGCCCAGCCTTGGAATGTTACACCTTGGGATGTTACCCACCCTGGCAGTTAGCCAAGCCTGTGTTGCCAGATACCTTACCACCTTGCCACTCAGTGCCTAAACCAATTATACACTGCCAAAGACCCCTCTGCATAGGCAACCCTGCCCCCCTTTGTTTCTGCTGTATATATACAGCCATTTCAAAGAATAAAGTCGAGGCTTGATCAGAACTTTGTCTTGCCTCCCTTCTTCCTTGTTTGTTTCATTCTCTTAGGTGATTCCTGCATACCCCCTTTGTTGCCCCGCTGGCCGGGACATCACACAATTGTATATTACTTAGTGCTTAATAGAAATGAGTTATCAAGCCATGAAAACACATGAAGAAATACTGAATGCATATTGCTAAGTGAAGGAAGACAGTCTGAAAGGCTATATACCATATGATTCCACCAATAACATTATGAACAGCTAAAGCTATGGAAACTGTAGAAAGATCAGTGGTTGTTGAGGGTATAAAGGGAAGGGATACATAGACAGAGCACAGATGATTTTTAGGGCAGTGAAAATAGGTTCTATGATATTATAATGATAACTATATGCCATGATAAATTTTTCCAAGCCCATAAGATGTACAGTGATGAGCACTAAGGTAAACTACAAGCTTTGGTGATTGTATCAATGCAATGTAGGTTCATCAACCATAACTAATGTTCCACTCTGGTGAGTGATACTAATAATAAGAGAGGCTCTCATGTGAGGGGAGAAGAGGTACTTGGGAAATTTTTGAACCTCCCTTTCATTTTTGTTGTGAACTTAAAACTGCATTTAAAAAATAATACTATAAAGCATCAGGGTAACTTCTACTTTAATACCAATTTTTATATTAAAGTAGCTGTTTAATATCAAGAATATTCAAAAAACATTTTTAATCCCACATCATACATCTGGTCTCTCTCTTACCTCACACTTCACTATAAAAATATATCACAGTGGTCAAAGTGATGTTTCTAACACATAAGTCAGATCATGTCACTTCCTTGTTTTACAGCTTCCATGATTTCTTGGGTCATTTGGAGTAAAATGTTAAACTCTTACCCTGCCTTCAAAAGCCCTACATGATCTAGACACAGACTTCCACTCTAACACTCTCCTCCCTTTTCCACCATGCTTACTATGACACTTCAGTCTCCATAACCTCTGTTCTGTTTTTCAACAATGCCAATATCAGCCGAAACTGGTTTGGCTCAGTGGATAGAACATTGGCCTGTGAACTGAAAGGTCTCAGGTTCGATTCTGGTCAAGGGCATGTACCTTGGTTGCAGGCACATCCCCAATAGGGGGTGTGCAGGAGGCAGCTAATCGAATTTTTATCTCTCATCAATGTTTCTAACTCTCCATCTTTCTCCCTTCCTCTCTGTAAAAAATCAATAAAATATATATTTTTAAAAATGCCAATATCAATCCTTCAGATGAGACTTAACACTTGTATCCCCTAACCCCAGGGAATTCTCATCACCCTGATTCTCATCAATTCAGCTCCTGTTTATCATTAGACTTTAGCTCAATTAGCATCATCTCCTAATTATCTTAATTATTTATGTACTTATTATCTTCTCTAACCCCAGAATATAAAATCCTTGAGAAAGTATATCTTTCCTATTTTATTTACTAACCTAATGTTGGCATTCAGAGGAATTTCTGACACATAGTTCATGCTCAACAAATATATGTTGCATAAATAAAAGAGGTGAAATTCATCTTTTACAAAAGAAAAATATTGATACTAAAGTAGCATTATCCTGATATTGTACATGTAAATATGCAGCATATTTACAAACATATATTTGTGATGTCCTCCTTTGTAATGAGGTAGCAAAAATGAAAAATTATTAAACATAGCAGCTACCAAATATAAACAAGTAAAATGTGAAAAAAAATCAAAGAAACAAATCAGAAAAAAATATATGTGTGTGTGTGCTTGAAAAAATTGAATGTGTAAAGTTTGTGTCTTCCTGTTCTTGCAAACCAAATAGTTTTAAGGAGAATAATATGAGTAAAAGCTCATTCTCGATTCCATCTGGAGAGCTAGCACAAAGACCTAGAAGAAAGGGGATGAAAACATGCTGGGTTCACAGAAGGAAGCTGAGTTGAAAGGAGGAGGAAAATATGCATTTTGTGTCATTTGGAACAGAGAAGGAAGGGAGACATTATCTGAAGAACATGTTCACCAGAGGCAAAGAGGCTGAAAAGGAAATTGACATCTGTGAGAGTCTCATGTGCCCAGATCTGAGGGGCAGATGAAGATTGTTTATGTAGCACCAGAAGGTGTTGGGAGAAGGAAGGAACAGGCTCACACAGAAACATATGCTCTCCGATGTTACTTGAAAAATAAAGCATGCAGAGAAAGGAGAAACATCTGTGTTGCACATGGGCAGACCACCAATAGTGAAGCAGGCTTGAGGTAGAAGGAAAAGACATACACAAACAAGATCGGGCATTATATCTTGTCAAAATGACATGTAAAGGCACTGAGTCTGCATCTCATTCTCTGATGAATAAATGGGAACCTAGCCATCTGGGGAAATCAAGGATGAGTAAGCTAGCTCTGCTTTGGTGTTTTTCCAGTTTTACAGAAATGACAAAACATTCACAAGTTTTCCAGGACTGCTTTATTTTTTTTACTGAAAAGAAAAGAAAAGAAAAGAAAAGGAAAGGAAAGAAAAGAAAAGAAAAGAAAAGGAAAGAAAAGGAAAGAAAAGAAAAGAAATGAAAAAGAAAAACAAGCTTTAGAGTACAGCTTATTTCTTTTCTTAAAGGAACATATTGTAGAGCTTTTATTCCAAATCCACTGCAGTGATAGAAGCAGCTGGATTCTCCATTGTTTGACAGCATATTTTCAGTACATAACAGCTTTAGGAAGTTATAATTCCTTCACATTAGTCAGTGATTGTAGGAATTCTGTAAAACATTAAACAGATAATCATTCCTCTTTAAATATTAAGAATGATAAAGTCTGAAATATTCATTAAGAATACATATCAAATTTTCAAAATTATACTTAATTACTGAAATTGGTTATAACATTTAATAATTTGTCAGAATATAGAAATAGATTTATAAGTCTTCTCTATATTTATTATACTTATTGGTAAAATGAAAAGTTAAAAGCTAAAAATAAAGTCGACAACTGGTTTTGAGATTACAAAGAGCATTTATTATAACTTATAGGTAGCTATTTATATGTATAGTCATCTTTACACAGATAAAAACATAGCATATGTTTATATGCTTATACAATATTTTATTATAAATACCAACTTATTTCAAAAACAGTTCCAAAAGTAAAAAAGGCAAGTAAAAAATAAAACTTCAAGCATGAGGCATCTGATCGATATTTGAATGGGATTATTGAAATTATTTAGAAAAAAACTTACATAAAACATGTTGAAAACAAATGTCTTCAAGAAAGCAACTAAAATTATAAAAACATATTTTGTAGTATCTTGAGAATACAGGAATGTCTAAGACCTAAGCATTTACAGCCATCTGACAGAAAAGAGTATGTTTGAAGCAAATATAGGAAATGTAGAGGAACTTCACAGTAAATATGAGATAAGTATAAAGATTAAGTGTCTTAGGAAAAAAACTAATATTTTTGTTAGTCTATAGTATAGAGATAATAAGCCAGATTCAGAAAAAAACACAAAGTTAAATCAATGATGTTTGACTTTTGCAACTTTTCCCCAAGAAGCTTTCCTGCCTGTAATTCATATAACTTTTTCTTCTCTTCATATACCTGCAGTAATATCATTGTTCCTTGATTTATCTATGGAAGGAAAGATTATATTTATTAAGAGTTTAATTAATGCCTACTTTTTAATGTTATTTAATTCTTACAACAATTAGAGTTTTATTGTTCCCATTTTTGAAGACATGGAAACACTTAAATATAAAGTGCTAAATTAAGAATAAAGACATATATTATTCAAAAAATATTTCTCTTAAATTATATTTTCCCTTTATTAAATTATTCCTCACAGCATTATTACCATGCAATAATAGCATTAAGCTATGACTCAAAATTATCATTGTCAATAATTTGCAAAAAAGAATTATATTTTCATTGTTCTGACTATTCAAGTGATTCATGCTTTTCATAAAAAATTCTAAAATGTAGAATATTATGAAGACAAACAATAATTGCCATTTTAACTAAAATAATTGTTAATGTTTTAGAATAATACCACTTAGCTTTTTTTGTGCCATTTGTTTGAAATGTCCAATTCCATTTAATGGTGAGCCTTAGATTCTAATTGCTCAATTCTAATGTTCAAATCAAGTTTAGAAATTAACTTCCAGAAAAGCAGAGTAAGAATTTTAGTGAATAAATTATTCTCTCACAAAGACAATTATACAACAATTAACATTTCTAGGAATCTAGAAATTAATCAAAGCAACAGAATTGCATGGTAAGGCCTTTATACCTTAAGTCTCATAGGACCTCAAAAGCCTGGCTATGAGTTCCTGCTCTAGCCAGATAAGCCTCCCACTCAGTCAAACCAGAAAGATGCCACAAATACACTGTACCTGGCCTTCAAACTAACTAGTTTTACCTCTCTTACAGCTAGAGAGCATTACTTCTATCATTCTTTTCTCCATAACCCAATGATAATTAGCCATGAAAAGATAAAAGTCTTGCAGCAAGTTAATAGGACTGAAATTTTTGGACTTTGTGGTAAACACTTTCCTAAAACATAGTAAATATGATCAAGCATCCAGTTCTATGACAGATTTCTAATATCAAGATATCACAGCTTTTTTTATTTAGCTCAGATTTAAGATTAGCCAGAGTTAAGAAGAGAGTACACACACAAGCCATAACTGATATACTACTAATCTTCTAGTTACCTTGTAACAACCTAAAGCTATTATTTCAGTTGGAGTCTGGCCAGGAATTTAAAGGAAAACTGGAACAATATGGTATAGGAAACTTTGAAAATTCTGATGTGATTATGGATATCTAAAAGACTGAATGAGTGCACAGTAGGTGTGGCTCAGTGGTTCATCCTTGACAAATGAACCAGGATGTTATGGCTTAATTCTAGTCAGGACACATGCCTGGGATGTGAGCTCCATCCCCAGTATGAGGCATACAGGAGGCAGTTGATTGATTAATCTTTTTCTTCATGGATGTCTCTATTCCTCTCCTCTCCCTTCCTCTTTCAAAAATTAACTTTTAAAAACATATTTAAAAGATTGTATGAACATGTAAATAACCCTGGGAAGACTTAATTAAGAAGCATGCCTTCTTACTCAGAATCCCTTGACAAAGGATAGTCAATATACTTCAGGGAATGTATTTAAAGATATTTTTCTCACCAAACTTATTATGTATTGGATGACCACTAAATTATGCTCAATCAAGGTAAGCTGAGGAAGCCAAGTTTAAAATTTAATTAAGAGTTATTATAATTAAATTTAAATAAAATATTTTGAAATTAAACTAAATTTCAGCAGAGAATTTTGCAGAAAATACAGAATCAATCCAGTAAGTCTCTGGAAAAACAAACACACACACACACACACACACACACACAGGAATAAAAAAAACAAAAACTATGAAAATTCAGCAACACTGGCAAAATTTGGTCAGTGGAGGGGAGAGGCTTGATATAATAATAAAGTTATTATATTATTTAAAATGCACAGTTTTTAGAAAAAAAATAGGAAATGTAAAAAATAACCACTGAATATGAAAACAAACAAAGGAACAAACAAAAAACCAAGAGGTGGTAGTCTGAAGATGGAGGTTGGCAGGATGGCAGTGAAGTAAAAAAATTGAATGAGTAAAGGATTGAAAGGAAAATGGGTGGACATGTGTGTGACAGATCCTGCAGGACTTTCAGGGGATGGTGGATTGGACTCTCTTAGATGGGGAACCCCTGCTACCACTGCAAACACTCCTGGGAAGTCAATGCTCGTAAAAAAGCCTTACCATCTTAAAAACGAGAGCTTCTGTGACTAGGAGCATAGCCCCACCGTTACCCAGACTTGCCTCAGAAACCATCTGAGACCCTATAGCCACCACAGCCAAAGACCTACTACCTCAGCTGTCGACTAATGGACCCTGGGACTCCAACCTTCCCAGCTGCAGACTCCTGTGAGTCCCAGCGTGCACTACCTGCTGACCTGTCATTACAAACATAGGACCTATGCTTACCAGCCCCAGGGTATATGAATCTCCTGCTGACAAACTGCTGTAGCCAGGTGCCCCACACATATCGGCACCTAAGCCCTCCTGTAACTCTTGGGGTGTACAACCCTCCAGCCAAGCCCTCTGCTTCAGCCACTGCATGACTTTGAGCCTGGACCCTTCAGTGATAGGAAAAATCAAGAGACAAAAAAAACAATCTCAAGGGAAATAAAAGGAGAAAGTGCCAGAAAGGAAACTAAATGAAATGAAAGCATGCAATATGTCAGCAAAAATTCAGAATAAGGTTCATACAGTTCATATACTGAATGGATGAGAAAATTAAAAGCTTCTGTAAGAATCAAGATAAACTAAAATGTATATAACTACAAAAAAAACACAATGGAATGTTTCAACAGTAGACTAGAAGAACTGAGGATCAAACTAGTGAGTAGGAACAAAGGGCAGAGAAACACACCCAATCTGAATAGCAATTGAAGCACAAAAAAAATTGAAATCAGGAGGAAAGCCTAAGGGAACATTGCGACAACATGAAATGAAGTAACTTTTGTATAACACTATGCCAGAGAGACAAGAAGAGGAACAAGGATCAGAAAACCTATTTGAAGAAATAATGACAGAAAACTTCCTTTATTTGGGAAAGAAAAGTTACACAAGTATAGAGAGTCCCAAACAAGATAAACCCAAAAAAATCCACACCAAGATACATCATAATTACAATGGCAAAATATAATAACAAAAAGAGAATCTTAAAGGCAGCAAGAGAGAGACAGAGTTACCTACAAAGGATCTCCTATTAGATTATCAAATAATTTCTCAATAGAAACACATCAGGCCAGAAGGGAATGGGTTAAAGTATACAAAATTATGCAAAGGAAAAGACTGAATCCAAGAATACTCTATCAGGAAGACTATCATTCAAAATTGAAGGAGTAATTAGGAGTTTTGTGGACAAAATATGCAAAGGGAGTTTATCATTACCAAGCCAGTAAAGCAAGAAATGCTAAAAGGACTATTGTAAAAATAACAAATAGAAAGAGAAGGATGAACAGAGGCATAAAGAATTTAAAGGTCTACAAACAAGTACTGATTAATAATAACCTTCAACATAAATGGACTAAATGGCTGAATGAATAAGAAAAATGATCCAGCTATATGCTGTCTACAAGAAACCCATATCATAACAAGGGAGTCAGACAAATTAAATGTGAAAAGAAGGAAAATATTTTTCAGGCAAAGGGAAATGAAAAAAAAAAAAAGAAGAAAAAAAAGAAAAGCTGGGGTATCAATACTTACATCTGACAAAATATACCTCAAAGTGATGGCCATTCCAAGAGATAAGGAAGGACACTTCTTAATAGTAAAGGGACCAATACAACAAAAGGATATAACTCTAGTAAATATATATGCACTTAAAGCAGAAGTACCAAATTACATAAAATAATCTTCTGAAATATATCAAGGGAGATTGAAAGCAATCAATCATAGTAAGGGACTTCAATACTCCATTTACATCACTGGATAAATCCTCTAGATAAAAAATTATCAACAGCAATCCAAATGACTCACTAAATCAGATGGACTTAATCAACATCTTCAGAACATGTCACCTCAAAACTACATAATTTATAATCTTCTTGAGTGCACATCAGACATTTTCAAAGATAGACCACATATTGTGGCATAGGCAAAGTATATTCAAATTCAATAAGATTGAAATCATATCAAACAGCATTTAAGATCACAATGGCATAATATTAGAAATGAACTACAATAAAAAATTCAAACCTTTGAATTTTTTAATAGCATGCTATTAAATAATGATTGTGTTACCAAAGAGAACAAAGAAGAAATAGAAATAGCCTTAGAGGTCTACCACAAAATAAATAAAATAAAATAAAATAAAATATCATAATAAATTATCTGATTCTACAACTGAAAGAATTAGAAAGTGAGTAACAGAAAAAAACCCAGAATGAGCAGAAGGAAGGAAATAATAAAGATCAGAGCAGAAATAAATGACACAGAGACCCCAAAAACAAACAAATAAAAACAACAATAATACAAAATATCAATAAAACTAAGAGCTGGTTCTTTGATAGTATAAACAAGATTGATGAACCTCTAGCCAGACTCACCAAAAAGCAAAGAGATAGTACCTAAATAAACAAAATCAGAAATAAAGGGGACAAAATAACAACAGACCCCACAGAAATACAACGTATTGTAAAAATATACTTTGAAGAACTGTATTTTAGCACAGTTAGAAGACAGACATATTTCTAGAAAAGTATAAACTTCCAAAAATCAATAAGGAATAATTAAAAAATCTGAATAGGCCAATAACTGTGGAGAAAATTGACACAGTAATCCAAAAACTTCCAAAAACAAAAGTCCTGGGCCAGGCAGCTTCACAGGGCAGTTTTACCAAATATTCAAAAAGACATAAAACCTATCCTCCTCAAACTATTAAAAAATTTTTAAGATAAAGGAAAATTTCTAAGCTTTTTCTATGAATCGAGCATTACTCTAAGCCCCAAACCAGATAAAGACATTGCAAAAAATAAGAGAACTGTAAGCCAATATTTCTGATGAACATAGATGCTAAAATCCTCAACAAAATTCTGGCAAATCAGATCCAGCATTACATTAGAAGGATGATACACCATGATTAAGTGGGATTTATTCTAGGGATGCAATGATGGTACAACATCTACAAATCACATAAACAATTTGAGAAATAAAATTCACAAAACCATATCAATTGATGCAGAACAAGCATTTGACAACATCCAATACCATTTCTTGATAAAAACTCTCAACAAAGTAGAAATAGAGGGATCATACCTCAATATAATAAAAGACTTATATAACAAACCTATAGCTAACATCATATTCAATGGGCAAAACCATTTCCCCTATGAACAGGAACAATACAGGGATGCCCATTCTCACCACTCCTGTTCAACATAGTTTTGGAAGGGCAAGCCACAGTGTTCAGACAAAAAAGAAAAAAGAAAAAGAAATAAAAGGCACCAAAACAGGTTTGGCTCAGTGGATAGAGCATCTGCCTGCGGACTGAAAGGTCCCAGGTTCGATTCCAGTCAAGGGCATGTACCTTGGTTGTGGGCACATCTCCAGCTTGGGCTGTGCAGGAGGCAGCTGATCAATGTCTCTCTGTCATCAATATTTCTGACTCTCTATCCATCTCCCTTCCTCTCTGTAAAAAATCAATAAAATATATTTTAAAAAAAGAAATAAAAAGCATACAAATTGGAAAAGAAGTAAAACTCTCATTATTTGCAGATGATATAATATTGTACCCCATAGACTCCATAAAAGAAACACTAGATTTAATTAATTAATTTATCAACATAGCATGATACAAAATTAACACCCAGAAATCTTTGGCTTTTTTATACACCCTTAATAAATTAACAAAAAGAGAAACAAAAGAATAAAAACAATCCCATTTACCATTGCAGTAAAAAAAATTAAGATACTTAGGAATAAATTTGACTAAGTAAATAAAAAAGAACTGTATGGACATTTAAAAAGAGATAGAGGAAGACATAAACAGAAGAATATACCATATTCATGGTTTTGTGGCCTTAATATCATTTAAAATGTCCATACTACCCAAAGCAATCTATAGATTTTATGCAATCTCCATTAAAATACCAATGACATATTTCACAGACATACATAAAACTCTCCAAAAACTTATATGAAATAAAAAAGACCCCAAATAGCTCCAGCAATCTTGAGAAAGAAGAACAAAGTTGGTGGGATCAAAAGACCAGATTTCAAGTTATATTGCAAAGCCACTATTCTTACAACTGTCTGGTACTGGCTCAATAACAAACATACAGACTGATGGATCAGAACAGAGAACTCAGAACTTGACCCAAGCCATTATGCTCAATTAATATTTGAGAAAGAAGGTAAGAGCATTCAATAGAGTCAAGACAGTCTCTTCAATAAATGGTGTTGGGAAAATTGAACAGATACGTACAAAAAATTGAAGCTAGACCACCAACTTACATCATACATAAAAATCAACTCAAAATTGATAAAGGACTTAAACATAAAATGGGAATCCATAAAAATCTTAGAAGAATCCAAAGGCAGCAAAATATTGACATATGCTGTAGCAATATCTTTATGGATACACCTTCTAAGACAGTAGAGACTAAGAAGAAAATAAATAAATGAGACTACATCAAAATGAAAAGCTTCTGCACAGCAAAAGATACCATCAACAAAACATCAATAAAGCCCACTGCATGGGAGAACATATTTGCAAATGCGATTTCAAATAAGGGCCTAATCTTCAAAATTTATAGGGAACTCCTGCATCTTAACAAAAGGAATATAAACAATCCAATAAAAAATGGGCAAAGAACTTAAATAGATACTTTTCTAAAGTGAACATACAGAAAGCCAAGAGACATAAAAACACGGTCAAAGTCACTAATCATCTGAAAGATAAAAATCAAAATGACAATGAGATATATCTGTCAGAATGTCTGTCATCAACAAATCAAAAAACAGGTGATGGCGAGGATGTGGAGAAAAAGAAACCCTCATGCACTGCTGGTGGGAATGCAGACTTGTGGAGAACAGTATAGAGTTTCTTCAAAAAACTAAAAGTAGAACTCCCATTTGACCCAATAATCCCACTTCTAGGAATATATCCAAAGAAATCAGAAACACCAATCAGAAAGTTTATGTGCACCCCTATATTCTTAGAAGCACAATTTATAATTGCTAAAATTTGGAAACAGCCCACTTACCCATCAGCAGATGAGTGGATTAAAAAAAATGTGATACGTGTACTCAATGGAACAGTACACTGCTGTAAAAAAGAAAGTACTCTTACAATTTGCAACAACATGGATATGGAGAGCATTATGGACATGGAAAGCATTATGCTAAGCAATATAAATTTAAATCCTACTTTATCCATAATTACAATAATGTAAATGAAGTAATCACTCTAATCATAAGATGGAGATTAAGGATGATTTTTAAAAATTACCTACCAATTTGCTATTTATCAATGACACACAGTATATCTGAAGGCACAAGTCTATTTAAAGTAAAAGAATGGAAAATATCTATATATAGAAATGCTAAGTGGCATCGCATCTAAAACAACTGAATGGATGACTGAACAGGTTGTGTGGGATGACAGGCTGGCAGGGGAGTTGTGAGGAGTGACCAAATGACTGAACAGCAGGCTGCATGGGGCTACTCATTCCACAGGGGCAGTTGGGGATGACCAGGCTGGCAGAAGTGGGCAGTGAGGGGCAACCAGGTTGGAGGGGAGGGGGGCTGTGGAAGTTGGGAGTGAACACACCAGCAGAGTGTGCAGTAAAGGGTGACTAGGCTGGCAGGGGGGCACTAAGGGGCAACAAACCAGTGGGGCGGGGGTAGTTGGGGATGACTACGCCTGCAGAGTGGGGAATAGTTGGGAGTAATCAGGCCAGCAAGGGGGGGGTGGGGCAGTTAGGTGCGACCAGGCATGAAGGCAGGTGAGAAGTTAGGAGCCAGTGGTCCCAGATTGTAAGAGGGATATCCCAGATTGGAGAGGGTACACTAAACCTGTAGTATAACATAGGACTAAAAAAAAAAAAAAAAAAAAGTTAAGGGTATTTATTAGAATCAGACAAAAAAGCTTTAAGAAAAAAAATGTTTCTAGAGATAGAAATATTTTATTATGATAAAATAACCAATACACCAGAAAAATAGAACAAGTATAAAGGTATATATACATAAAAACAGAGCCTCAAAATATATGCATCAAAAAACTTACAAAATTGAAAGAAAAAATGTATAATGTAACAAAAAGATTTGGACACATTAATACTACCCATGGTGTGGGCAAGTGGGTTTTTAATATCCAAGTCTAGCCTAGCAGCAGGAATGCTCAGGCCCTTCTAAAGAAGGGAAATAATCAACTCCACTAATACAAACATGGTAAATGAAATTGATGCTAGAGTGTTGAGTATAACAGATGAATGGTAGCCAATTTCTCAGAGGAAAATAATGTGGCTAATGGAAATAAATGAATATTCTAAAAAAAAAAAACAAAAAACCAACTGATTGTACTGTTCAAAAAGCTGTTCCTAATGGGTTAACAAACATTCTTATTGGCAGAACATCCCACTGTGAAATTGCACAACATGTTATGAACCTAAAGTAGTCATAGTGTAGCACAAATAAGTTAAAATGTAAAAGCTATCAAGACCACAGTAAAAAATTTCCAAAAGTTTCCTATTATTTAAAGTAAAAAAGGGATGACAGTGTAAGAATATCATGTAAGGAAAAATATCCTGAGAATAATTTACATCTAAAAAATTTGTGCTTTAGAAAATTAACCTTCATTCAAAACGCTAATAGCAAGATGCCCATGAAAATACACACATGGTGACAAAACAAGCCAGGGGAAAATCATTTGGGGAGAAAAAATGGAAAAGAATCCCCAATCAAATTTAAAGAAAATATCCCTTTATTAACTTTTGGTTGAGAATATGTTGTATATTTTCAGAAAACAACTCTGAGACCATCTGGAATCCTGTAACAGAGAGGAATAGACAGAAGTGCTCCAGCCATGAAGAAAGAAGAGACACAATTCAGAGATGGAAGATGCTGACGATGCCTCAGCATACCAGCAGACAGCAGGTGCGGGTTGCTGAAGGACGCCCAGGACCAAACCAGAGACGGTCAGACCTGCATCACCACCATTTGTCCACCAACCAGATCTGAAATATCATGGCTGGCATGTACACATAAGGAACTATCTGGCATTGAAATTGGGACGCAAAAGAACTGTTGGCCCAGAAAGGAACTCACTACAGACTGATTCATTTGCCTCTCAGCATAACCATTATGGCTTGTTGCAGTTTAGGTTCTTACAAGGGTATTTCTTGGATCACATGATCTTACACATCTAGAGGAAATAATGAACAACATAAACAGACCCAGAGAAAGAGAACCAGCGATCAGACTCTCAAACCTCAGAGGGAGAGTAAGGAAGGATGGGGGGAAGGGGAAGAGATCAACCAAAGGACTTGTGCGCATACATATGGGCCTGGCCAGTGGCCATGGATAACGGGTGTTGGGGGGGTCATATCTAGGGAGGGGTTTGGGATGGGAATGGGGGAATAAAAACAATTATGTGAGACCATAATCAATAATAATAAAAAAATAGATAAGGATTCATGAAGGACAATTTCACCTCCTAATTAAAGGTACCTGTATCCATGTACTTTCTCACACCAGAAATCAAGCATCCCATATTTTAATGTTGAGAGTATTACAGATGTCCCCCTTCTTTTTTCCCCATGTTGCCTCCCTCCATTCATATCCCACCCTATCTCAGGTCTTCTCAAACTATTGTCTGTGTCCACAGGTAGTGCACATATGCATATAAAACATTTGGTTAATCTCTTCCCTCTTCCTCCCAACCTATCCCCTTGCCTCTGAGATTCGTAGTTTATTGCATGTTTTGATGCCTCCGGTTCTATTTTAACCAATAGTTTATTTTATTCATTAGATTCCTTGTTTATTTATTTTGATTTTTAGATTCAATTATTAATATATATGTATTTATTGCCTTTTAATTGTTCATATTTTAACCTTTCTTTTTCTTCTTCTTTTTAAAGAAGACCCTTCAATATTTCATCTAATACTGGTTTGATGGTGATGAACTCTTAGCTTTTTCGTGTCTGTGAAGTTCTTTATCTGACCTTCAAGTCTAAATGATAGCTTGCTGGGTAGAGTAATCCTGGTGGTAGGTTCTTGCTTTTCATCACTTTGAATATTTTTTCCACTTCCTCTGGCATGCAACGTTTCTGTTGAGAAATCAGTTGAAAGTTGTATGGGTGCTCCTTTGTAAGTAATTAATTTTTCTCTTGCTGCTTTTAATATTCTCTCTTTGTCATTTTATTTATGTGTGCTGGTGTGGGCCTTTCTGTACTTTCTTGATTTGTTTGGGCATCTCTTCACTTCCTGAACTTGTAAGTTTATTTCTTTCACCAGGAAGGGGAAGATTTCTGTCTTTATTTCTTCAAATAAGTTTTAAATTTCTTGTTCTCATTTCCTTTTCTAGCATCCACATTATGTGAATGTTGGTATGCTTGAAGTTGTAATAGAGGATCCTTACACTATCTTCATATTTTTGAATTCTTCCCCCCCCCATTCTGATTAAGTATGTTTTGCTTCCTTATATTCCAGATTGATAATTTGATTCTCAGCATTCTATATGATACTGTTGATTTCCTGTAAATTATTCTTCTTTTTGTTAGTATATCTTTCATTTCTGACCGATCCTTTTTCATGTATTTGATGTTCTCACTAATTTCCATGAAATTCTCATTATGCTCCTTGACATCCTCACTAAATTCCTTAAAGAAATCTTTAAGCTCCTTGAGCATCCTTATAAAAATTGTTTTAAACTCTATATCTAATAGTTTGCTTGCTTCCATTTTACTTGGTTCTTTTCTGTAAATTTTTTCTTTCATTTATGACATGTTTCTTTGTCTCCACATTTTTAGTTTCCCTGTGTTTGTTTTTAATGTATTAGGTAGAGCTACTATTCTCCTGGAATTGGTAGTTACCTTGTATAGTAGGTGCTCTGTAGGGCTCAGTGTCTCAGTCTCCCCAGTCACCTGAATTGGGCACTTTAGGTGTGGCTCTGTGGGCTGTGTTGCACAGTCTTGTTGTAGTTAAGCCTTGAATGCTGTTTGGCATCACTGGGAAAAATTGACTCCCAGTCCAGTTGATTCCCCAGTGAGGGTCTGCAACTATAGCAAAATAGTGTCTGTGCAGGAGATACCTCTATGGATCAGTATTTGCTTCAGTGGGGCTTTGGTGCTCACCGAGTCTACCAATTGAGTGTGTCACTCATAGATGTGGTAGAGTTTTAATATGGCATGTTCTAAACCTATCCACCAGGAGCACTGTCTCTGGGGTCTCCTGGAAGTTGCTAAGTCAGCCACTGCCTATGCCCCTCTTGGGGCCACCCACTATGAGCTACAGAATAATCTTTAGATGGCTGCTACTTGTGTTGTGCTTAGAGGTGTTCAGGAGAGGCCAAGTTGTGAACCTTGGCAAGCTGCTGCTAGTGCCAGGCCTGGGGCCACTTATCAAGTGGTCTGGGGCACACTCAGTCCAGCTTCTACTTTTTAGCAATTTTAGGAAAGTCTAACCCAGGACAGTCCATCCATTTAGAAAATCCACTGCAAATGGCTTGGGTGGGGTTTCAAGTTGAGTGGGACAGGGTCTCAAGGAATCCCCAGAATGGGTTGAAAAGTGTAAGTCAGGTAGATAGAGACTCAGATATGGGAACTATCTTTCAGCACCGTGGGGGGGGGGGGTTCAGCAGAGGAACAATGACCTCTGCCAACACTTTTGTCTAAGAGAAAGCTGTCCCCAAGATCTTGCCCTAATGCTTATTCCTCCCCATATGTCCCTGGATCCTTTTATGCCCCAGCCACTGGAGCTCAGAGGGAGTAAGTCTGAGTAAATTCATGTGTGGTTTGTTTAAGAGGAACTACCTGGGATTCCAGTAGCCTCTGTGTCATGCAACCTATATCTCTGATGGCTTTAACTCCTCAGAGTTGTGGCGATTTACCTTCCCAGGCCTGGAACCCTGGGCTGGGGGCCTGGTGTGGGGCAGGGACCACTCACTCCTCAGAGGAACACCTCCACAGCCAAGAAATCCCTCTTGTTTAAAATCCTGCCACAGGTGGGTGTCAGACCAGTTAGTTCCATGCCTCTGCCCATCCTATCAGTCTCAATATGGTTGCTTTTTAAACTCTCTATTCATAGAGCTTTTATTCAGCCACAGATTTCAGGTAGTTCTGAATGATCATTGCTGTATATTTTAGTTTTAATTTTGATGTGTTATAGGAGGATGCAAGTACTGACTTTATGCCATCATCCTGGTTCCTTTTCCCAGAAACCAAGCATTGTTGACATGTCCTCTCCTTTGCCTTCAATATCATATCATTACTAAATCTCATATCTTAAATCCATTGACTCATCTTCATCACCCACAAGTGCTACCACCTTAGCTGAAACCATCATTATGTCTCCTTAGATTAGTCTAATAGATTCCCATAATAAATATTCCTCTAATTTCCTCCCATAAACCCTTTTTTCCCATTCATTTAATTTTCCACCTAATACCAAGTGCCATATTTTTTTTTAATACTTTCTGGATCATGCCATTGCCCTCATGCAAGCCTTATAATCTTTCAATTATTTTATTTATTTATTTTTCTTCTTATAGAATTTATTGGGGTGACACTGATTAACAAAAGTATACAGATTTCTAGTGCACAATTCCACAACACATGATCTGTATTGTGTGTTCATCACCCCAAATCGAGTCTCTTTCCATTACCATTTAGCTGCCCTACACCTTTCTCCATTTCTCCTTACCCACCCCCTAGCAATAACCACACTTTTGTCTGTGTCCATGAGTTATTTCTCTTTTCTTTTCTCTTCTGTTTAATTCCTCTATACCAAACACATAGTCACTCATCCTCCCCAATGTTATATTTAAAATAAAATCCAAATTATTGTCCATGGCAACATAGGTCTCTATATTAGGGCTTGCTTAATTCTCTAAACTAATTCTGCATTACTGAATCTCTATTATCTGGAAACATGTCTTCTCTCTGTTTATCAAACACAGCAAGCTCCTTTACAAGTTAGTTTAATGACTTTTATTCCTTCCATTAACATTCTGCAGGTGTCAGCTTAAATGCATCCTTCCCCAGGAAAAACTTGATTCCCCAATCCAAACCATATCTCCTTACCTTAGCATTTCACTGGGTACTATTCATTTTCTTTTAAAGGACTTATGACCCTTTTTCATTACTTGTTTATTAATGGTACTAGAAGCCCGGTGCATGAAATTTATGCATTGGGGGGACTATCCCTAAGCCAAGCCTGAAACCTCTCCAATCTAGAATCCCTAGAGGGATGTCCAACTGCCCATTTAGGCCCGATCTTACCAGTGGGATTGGGCCTAAACAGACAGTGGGACATCCTGCTCACAATCTAGGACTGCTGGCTCCCAACAGCTTGCCTGCCTGCCTGCCTGCCTGCCTGATTGTCTGCCTGATTACCATTAACTGTGTCTACTTGTCAGCCTGATCACCTCCTAATCACTCCCCTGCCAGCCTAATTGATGTCTAACTGCTCTCTTGCCAGCCCTATTGCCCTTAACTGCCCTCCCAGGCTGGCCTGGTCATCCCTAACTGCCCTCCCCTGCCATCCTGATTGCCCCCAAATGCTCCCCCCTTCTGGCCCAATAATCTCTAACTGCCCTCCCTTGCCAGCCTGGTCACCCCTAACTGCCCTCCCCTGCTGGCCTCGTCGCCCCCAACTGCTCTCCCCTGCCAGACTGGTTGCCCCTAACTGCTCTCCCCTTCAGGCCTGGTCCCCCTACTAATGTCCTCCCCTTCTGCCCTGGTTCTCCTCAATTGCCCTTCTCTGCAGGCTTGGTCTCCCCACCTGCCCACCTTTGCCAGCCCAGACACTCCTAACTGCACTCTCCTGCTGGCCTGAATCCCTCCCCAACTGTCCTCCCTGGCAAGCCTGGTCCCTCCCAATACCCTGCCCTTCTGGCCTGGTCAACCCCAACTGCCCTCCTCTGCTGACCTGGTCACCCCTAATTGCCCCCCCCTGCCGGTCTGATCAGCCACAACTGCCCTCCTTTGCTGGTCATCTTGTGACAGCCATCTTGTGTCCACATTGGGGCAGCCATCTTTGACCACACGGGGATGTCCATTTGTTTGTTGGAGTGATGATCAATTTGCATATTACTCTTTTATTAGATAGGATTATTAAAATAGTATTTCAAAACAGAACCCACCCATTATCAGTTTTAATCTTTGTTTTAACAATTTAACATAAAAAAATACATATTCAACAAATTTTAATTTGATTTTCAAAAGTAATTACAAAAGTTAAAATATTTCCTATTTCTTCAGACTACTTCTTTTCTATGAAGGATTTCTTTTTTGAGGTATGCTGCAAGAAGAGTAAGAGATATTTATAAATCTATTTAGTTTTAAGTTGCTAAAAAATGTTTTATGGCAATATTCTGGCTGGATGTATTTTGCTTTAAGATCAAAAATTCTTTTTATCTCCAATAATTACATTTCACTCATTGACAATATGCATAATCTTGGTATTCTAGAATTTTATAAAGGTCATTAAAATATGCTTTCATCAGGCTTTAAACACATACTCTTTTATGGTCTTCATTATTAATAATTACCAAGGTTGTCATGGTTTATGATTATTTTAGACAAACAATGATGCCTGTTAACAAATATGGGTTGAGAAACACTGAGTGAGCACAATTTCTTAGGATTAAAATATATGAGAATAAATTTGGTTAACTTTTAAAGGATATGTTTCTTTTGCTTACAATGTTAGCAACATTAAGAACTTTGTTTTTAGCTTTGAGAAAGAGGGAAACTTTTTTACACATTTTTTAAATACAATTTTAATAGTCTCCTTAATTTTTGCTATTTGGAGATTATGTTAATATCCCTGAAAAATTCAATGTAGAAATAGCTATACACTTTTAACTTTTAAACTATAAATCATTTATATTTTTTAATTTAAAAGGGGCCACATACCTGCTGGAAACCAATCATTGTCTCACTAATAGAAAGAGGCTGGTCAACCTTGAAGCTCTGAAAGGTCAGAGCCATCCACTCCCTATATAATTGAGACAAGGGTAACTGAGGCAACTAACCCCATCTTACAATCATGTAAACCCTTACTGATATGATAATCTGCTTATTACCTGCCTAAGGGCTATGAGTGTTTCCCAAAGCTGCTTAAAGGTAATGGGTGTATCCCATAGCCTCAACAAAAGGGATGACAAGGCCAGAGCCTAGTGTTAGTATTTCTACTGGAGGTTGACTCCCACCTGGCCCCCCATTTGTCCCAAATTAACTCTTTTCTAGTCTCTCTCTCTTTATTTTAGTGTGTGGCCTTCTCCAGAAACCGGACCCTGAGTGGGACCTGAACCCCACCCTTGGTTCGTGTTAAGGGTTCCCACACATACCAAACCTAACAAACTCAGGGGAGGCCAGCATGGCAACCCTTACAAACTCAGAGACCAAAAGTAACTACATAGATGGTTTAAACTTAAAACTTTTTAAGCAAAAGTGAGTCATGGTGGCTAGTTATGTCCTTGGTGGGTATCTTCCTTGACAAAGGCCAATCTTTACCTTAAGGGAGCCAGTCTATTATCTTCTTGCATCTACAATTACATACCTTTCGAATGTCAGAATAATCCTCTTTATCCAGACCCCTCAGGGCACAATCTTGCACCAGAACATGAGTTCACAGACCCCTCCCTATTATCTTGTTGGCCAATGACCACCTTTATATGCTGTAAATGTTAATTGTTAACTATCTTATACCCACAATATAAAGGAAGTATGTGTCTACCCATTTTATTTTTTTAAATATATTTTATTGATATTTTACAGAGATGAAAAGAGAGGGATAGTTAGAAACATTGATGAGAGAGAATCATGATCAGCTGCCTCTAGCACACCTCCTACTGGGGATGTGCCTGCAACCAAGGTCCATGCCCTTGACCGGAATCAAACCTGGGACCTTTCAATCCGCAGGCCAACAACCTTTCAATCCGCTGAGCCAAACCGGTTTGGCTGCTACCCATTTCACTTTTTATCCAATCTCAGAGATGTCCCTGCTTTGCTTTCGCCTGCCTCCCTAATTCTTCATCAATGGATTTGTATAAAAACCTTATGTCTTCTCCTTGAGTCTGATCTATAAAATAAGAAGTAAACAGCCATCTTCCAGAACATTTTCTCAATCTATTAAGATTTTGCGTCCTGGCAATTGTCATCAGTTTTCATCAAACAAACTCATCAAATTTATTTAAAGGTTTGGATGTTTCTTATGTCAGCACTATTGTCCTGGTACATGAAATTTGTGCACTGGAGGTAAGGGGAAGTTGTCCCACAGCCCAGCCTGCACTCTCTCCAATATGGGACCACCCAGGGGATGTCTGACTGCCAGTTTAGGCCCCATCCCACAAGAAAAAAGCAGTTGGACATTCCTCTCACAATCCAGGACCACTGGCTCTTAACCGCTCACCTGCTTGCCTGCCTGATAGCCCCTAATTGCCTCTGCCTGCCTGCCTGATTGCCCCTAACCCCATTGCCTACCTGCCTGATTGCCCTCAACTGCCTCTGCCTGCCTGATCTCACCCCTACCTGCCCTCCCCTGCTGGCCTGGTCTCTCCCCCATCTGCCTTCCCCTACCAGCCTGATCTTGCCAACAATTTCTCTCCCTTGCTAGCTTGGTTGCCCCAACTTCCCTCCCCTGCTGACCTGATCTCATCCCCAACTGCCCTCCTCTGCCAGCCAATTTGGTTCTGATTGGTCAGTTACTATGCCAGTCCACATCAAAAGCTCCACCTCCTAGGCAGCCATTGATTCCTCACACTTCACCCAGATTTGGTTCTGATTGGTTGGTTTCTATGCCAGTCAGCATCTCTGGGCCTATCAATGGTGCCTGATCAGAAAGGTGGAGCTGATCAGCAGCCCTGTTGGAGGCCTGAAAAGAAATGGAGGCACAGCTGCTGGCCAGACTTGGAAAGAAAGAGAGAGGCTAGTGCTGATCAAAAGCTGCCACAGAGGCAATGGATCAGTCCCTGCTTCTCTCTTCAGGCCTATTTCTGGACCTGATTCACAGCCCCCTCAGCAGTCAGCTCTGGGGCACCGCACCTGCAGCTGAAGCAGTGGAAGCAGTCAGCACTGGGTTGGTCCAGCCTCGATCAATATGACCCAGGGTTTTTATATATTAAGATATTGTATGAAAATTTAGTTGTCATGCAATTTTCCAACATAACACAATCAGTAGTCTCTGCAATCTATAGAAAATGCTTTTCTATAAATACACGTATATACATGTCTCATGCATTAACAAGGTATTTTGGTAAAAAAAAAAATTTAGAATGAGTAGGTGACTAGAGACTTAATAACCTGGAAACTACCTTTTAGTAATTTTGTCTCCCTTCTCCGTCATCACTGTGTCATAAATTTCAAGTTTATCTTCCTTTCTAATGAAAAACAGTCTCTGTGATAATATTTAGCTCTTATGTATACTATTTTTCTGAGGAAAACATTAAAATTGTTCTCAAATGTGTATCCACCCATAATGTCATTATCTCAAATAAATATCTTCTAAGAAAATGAAGACCATCCCAAGACTTCCTGGACATAGCATAGTTTTTACATATTCAACTTTTAGTTGACTTGAGAAAAAAAAAATTACTTCTCCCATTGCTTAGTGTTAACTAAGACATATTCTAAAAATATTCAATACATAATTTTTAAACAGAGAATCATACTGATATTTCCTATGGGGAGTAGGCTACGTTCACATTGGTGACTCTTGAAATGTTCTGTGTTCCTTGAATCCTTTCCAAATTTCCTTCCTCTGCTCTTCTATATGTTACTCACCCAACAGCACAGACAAACAGTACTTCTTTTATTTTTAGTTTTATTTTTGCAGGTTTATTTCTTTTAAATAAACCTTTATTGTTCATATTATTACAAAAGTTCCTCATTTTTTTCCCCTTCCACCAGGTTCCTACCCCACCCTCTGCCCTTTCCCCAACCCTCTTTGTCCTCATCCATAGGTGCACAGTTTATGTTCATTCTCTTCCCTCACCCCCCACTCCTCTTTTCCCTGAGAATCATCAGTCCACTCCCCTTCCATACCTCTGATTCTATTATATTCAACAGTTAATATTGTTCATCAGTTTTTTTTTAATTCCGTTGGTTTTTAGATTCACTTGTTGATAGTTATGTATTTGTTGTTCATAATTTTTATCTTTATTTTCTTTCTCTTCCAAAAGAACCCCCTTCAGCAATTCATATAATTCTGGTTTGGCAGTAATGAACTCCTCTAGCTTTTTTTTTTTTTTTTTTTTTTTTTTTTTTTTTTTTTGTGAAGCTTTTTATCTGGCCTTCAATTCTGAGTGATAGCTTTGCTGGGTAGAGTATTTTTGGCTGTAGGTTCTTGCTATTCACCATCTTGAATGTTTCTTGCCATTCCTGCCTGGCCTGCATAGTTTCTGTTGAGAAATCAGCTGACAATCATATGGGTGCTCCTTTATAGGTAACTATCCGTTTCTCTCTTGCTGCTTTTAATATTCTCTCTTTGTCTTTTGCTCTTGGAATTTTAATTATGATGTGTCTTGGTGTGGTCCTCTTTGGATTCCTTTTGTTTGGGGTTCTGTGCGCTTCCTGGACTTGTAGGTCTAATTCTTTCACCAGGTGGGGAAATTTTTCTGTCACTATTTCTTTCAGTATGTTTTTGGTAACTTGCTCTCTCTATTCTTCTGGGACCTCCATAATTCTGATGTTGTTTCGCTTGAAGTTGTCCCAGAGGTTTCTTACATTATCTTCAATTTTCTGGATTCTCTTGTATTCTTGCTTCTGCAAAGGATTACCTTCTGGCTCTTTATGTTCCAAATCTTTGATTTGATTCTTGCGATCTTCCATTCTGTTTTTAGGACTCTGTATAATATTTTTTATTTCAGACAATGTATTCTTTATTTCTTGTTGATCCCTTATTATTTCTTGTTGATCCCTTAATATTTCTAGTTGATCCCTTTTCATATCCTCATAGGTCTTATCGACCTTTTTCAGGAAATTCTTGAAAAACCATATGTGTGGTTTTGAACTCTATATCCAGTTGCATTTTGTCCTCCATTTTTTTCATTTGTGATCTTTTTCCTTGTCTCTGCATTTTTGCAGCTTCCCTGAGTTGGTAACCTTAAAGTCTCTGTGTTCAGCTTGGATGGGGTGGAGTTTCAGGGTGGAGCTACAGTCCGGAGCTTTTGTCTCCTTCAAACTAGGGTAATCTAGCAGCAGAGTCAATGGACTGTCCTCTGCGCGTAATGTGCGCACCTCCGGGATTCTGCCTTTCGCCGTTCCCCTGAGATTCCACCTAACAGCCCAGGCTCCCTCTGTATGAGCCTGGGTCCCCAGGGTCTGGCCTAGAACTGGGGTTCATTGTTGTCGGATCTGGGGTTCAGCACAGTCCGGAGCTTTTATCTCCTTCCCACTGGGGAATTTCAGCCAGGCACTCAGCCTCCCCCTCCTCTCCATCTCAGTCCTCTCTGTGCGCACCATGTCTCTGTACCTTAGGCTTTTACAACTCCTTTGATTTTCCTTCTGGTTTTCTCTTTCCTTCTCATTGTAGAATTTCCAGTCAGTTGACTTTCCTGTAGTTCTGGGTAATGTCCATTTTGTATTTTAGTTGTATTTTATTGAAATTTTTGTGTGAGGCTGCAGTTAGGTGTTACCTATGCTGCCATCTTGGATTCTCCTACCAAACAGGACTTCTTTATGTTTCCTACAAATATCTCTTATGTCCCATCTTTGTGCCAATATTTTAACAATTTCTTCAATATAATATTTTTTACTATTCCTATTATTCCTATCATATCATTTATATTGTTCCTCTTAAAATTGTTCTTCACTTCCAAATAGCTCTCAAATGCCTTATCCTTCCTGAAGATTTTCTTGCTTTTTCTCAATTACACATGATTGGTACATTCTATCACTTTATACTTTTTGCCTTTCTATTGACATATGACACTTTCTACCATGTACTAGTAGTTTGTACTACAGTAGTATTTTTATGGCTTTTTCTTTTTATTAAATTATAATATATTTGAGGTCAGAGGACAGATACTATTCAACTCTGTCCCTTGTAGCCGCTGTTTCATAAATATTTGGTGAATTAAAAGCTTATTTGCCAAAATAGTAGTTCTATGGGTTCCACACACATAGATAATCATTGATGGTAATACTCAAGCAATTGATACCATGGAATAGTGGAAATAAATATAAACATAACCTGGAAACTTTTAGAAATATAAACTCTTAGTACCCACTCAGCCCCACTAAATCAGATTCTGCATTTTAAAAGGATCCCAGATGATGTTTATGTGCCTGAAGGTTTGAGAAACACTATTCAAAGTTCCTATATTTTAAATTCAAAAGGACTATGTGTGAGTATAGGTTTCACAATTTGCTGGCTAAGGCTCATTAAACAAGTTATGATGTCTCAATGGTGTTAGTGTTGGGTGACTTATGGAAACAGGGGAACCCAGGGAGCACACAGTAATCAGAAAAGGGAAAAGCATTTATGCAAAGATATATACGGTAAGTACTACAATGATGCAAAAATGAAGAATCACTTGATATCAAAAGTTATATTCTAAATGTTCAGAATCACTGTGTACTTTAAATACATTGTGAAAAAGACTGCTTATCAAGTTGTTCTACTCAAAATTGTACATAGAAGTCATGGAAATATATAATATATCTATAATTAATGAATCTATGTTTTCATACAAAAAGACTGAATTGTAGGAAAACAGGGATTGTCAAATGAAAGAAAAAAATTAAAACTATTACAATGGAGCCGAGACCGGTTTGGCTCAATGGATAGAGCGTCGGCTTGGGGAATACAGGGTCCCGGGTTCGATTCCGGTCAAGGGCATGTACCTTGGTTGCGGGCATATCCCCAGTGGGGGGTGTGCAGGAGGCAGCTGATCAATGACTCTCTCTCATCGATGTTTCTAACTATCTCTCTCCCTTCCTCTCTGTACAAAATCAATAAAATATATTAAAAAAAACTATTACAATGGAGTGAGAATTTATATTGATCTAAACAAAGAAGGGGTCAGTAAGAGTGAAATAAGGGAATAGATTTGAAATACTTTGACACATTGGCACCAATAAATTGTGAAGATTAGATGTGAGCTAGGGAGTCTTAGAGAGCATTAACTAAAAGAACAAATACAAAAGGTAAAAGAAAGAGAGAGGGAGAAAGCCATATGAACCTAATCAGCATCATGAGATGAATTAGATTTTAAAAGACATCCAAGCCAAAACCAGTTTGGCTCAGTGGTAGAGCATTGGTCTGTGGACTGAAAGGTCCCAAGTTCGATTCCAGTCAAGGGCATGTACCTTGGTTGTGGGCACATCCCCAGTGGGGGGTGTGCAAAAGGCAGCTGTCTATGTTTCTCTCTCATTGACATTTATAGCTCTCTAGCTCTCTCCCTTCCTCTCTGTAAAATATCAATAAAATATATTAAAAAAATAAAAATAAAAGACATCCAAAAGAATGGAGGAGGTTTGGGAGACAGAAAGAGATAAACCCAAGACTCTCTATATATAAAACCATAACCCTAACCCTAACCCTAACCCTAACCCTAACCCTAACCCTAACCCTAACCGTAACCCTATATATATCATCTCATGAGCGCAGACAATATGTGTTTGAGGTCTGGGGGGGACGGGTCTGGGTGGAAGGGAACTAAGGATGAGAAAATGGGGAGCATCAGTAATAATGACAACAATAACAACAACAAATAAAAGCACCCAACATTGAGATGTACACTTTTACATAGGAAGGCCACCTTTTTAGAAGTGATGCAGGACATGGATTTCAACTCTCAATTCATACTGCTCACCAATGGCTAGTTCCCTTATGCACATATGAATATGATCCTGAAAAGGAAGATACTGAAGGTTACTTCAAGATTCTAATAATTATCCATTTGATGATCAGAGGAAAGCGAAAACAACATTAAATATCTAAAGTCATTTAAATGAAATGTTAATAGGAAAGACAACTTAATAAATATTTCTTCAACCTCTCCCTAAAAATGTTATTATACCTATGTATGCAGAATCGTTAAAATCATCTAAAATTTTATATGCTTTCCATTTATTGTTAAATCCAATGCAACAAAAACAAACTGACATATGTAACATGAGAACTTTCTCATCATTCTTTCTACTTACCTATTTGGATGAGGTGTGGTTGGTAAAATTTCATTGGATAAAGTTTAAGGTCAATTGGAACCCAAAAAAATGAATAAATAAAATATCTTAAAATGAAAACATTTTTACTGGGGATAGTAGTATTACAAATATTTATATACATATAAGTTTGTGAAAAATCAAAATTTAAAAATAGCATATTAAGAGATTATCCAAACAACATATAAGCATAGCTATGGGGAGACAATAGTGTGATGAAGGTCAGAAATGGGGAAGGAGGAAGCAGTGGGAAAAGTGAGAAACATATGTAATAGTGTCAACAATAAAAATACCATATTTAAACACTAATCTTTTTCAAGAAAATTTCTAAATATAATATAATTTTAAAATATTTTAGGGACTAACTGGATGCTACACAGACACACTCCCAGGACCAAATTAGTTTTGTACCTAAAATATAAAAAATAAATAAAAAACATCCTGAAGAAACAACTGAAGAATAGCTAGATAACCCTGATAGCCAAGAAACCATAAAAGGTCCCAAATATCTGCAGCAATATTGAAAAAGAAGAACAAAGTAGGAGGGATCACAGTACCAGATGTGTGCCTGTGCAGAGCACTAAACTTTTAAAAAACTCATTAGCACACCTTTTCACATCTGTTTTATTGATTGAGTTGTATGTTTAATAAAAGTTAATTAGGTATGGACCCAAAATATCTATTTCAATTTGGCTTTTACTCAGCTCACATAATTTTTTTTAAATTTTATTTTTTCACAGAGGGGAAGAGAAAGGGATAGATAACTAGAAACATCGATGAGAGAGAATCATCGACCAGTTGCCTCCTATACACGCCCCATCGGGGATGTGCCCGCAACCAATGTACATGCCCTTGACCGGAATCGAACCTGGGACCCTTCAGTTCACAGACCGACGCTCTATCCACTGAGCCAAACCAGTTTTGGCTCAGCGCACATAATTTAATGAAATATTTCATAACTTAGTGAAATATGAGTGCAAAGAGAATATTTTTTTCATGAAAGTTGAATATTTTTCAAAGACTAGATAAAAACCAATGGCTGAAAAGCATTTTTGTTCAGTCAAATCTATTTGAGATAACCAATAAAGGCTAGATATAATTTTATTCTGAAGAAGCCTGAATTTAGATTATTTGAAATATATTTTTAAATTGTTGCTCCAGTTCAAAGTCAATGAAACCAGATATTATATATAATGCAAATGGGTTGATATTTATTTAAAAAAGATGTTGCAATCTTTTAGCATGTTGACATAGTCATTTATAAATAAAACAAACTTTTCTACATGTATATATTTTACATAAATGTTTATTTAAATTATTTATAGTTTAAAGTATTATATATGTCTCCTTCCCCCAGCCTATTGACCTCTCCCTCACTACCCCGACCTTCCAACACATGCCCTCATCCATTGATTTTGCTTATATGCATGCAAAGAAGTCCTTTGGTTGATTTCTAATCCCTCACCCCCATCCTCCACTCCACTGCATTTCTTCTGATGTGTGACAATCTGTTCAATGCTTCTGTGTCTCTGGATCTATTTTTGTGCATTACATTTCACAAATGAGTGAGATCATGTGGTATTTATCTTTCTCCAACTGGCTTATTTCACCTTGAGTAATTCTCTCGATGTTCATCCATGCTGTTGCAACTGTAGGAGTTCTTTATTTTTTTTTTATAGCAGCTGAATATTTCTTTGTGAACAGATTTATAATCCACTCATCTGCTGATGGGCACTTAAGTTGTTACCAAATTGTAAATTGTGCTCCTGTGAACATAAGTGTGCATATATCATATCTGATTGGTGTTCCTGTTTTCTTGGGATATACCCCAGAAGTGTTATTACTGGGTGTAGAGGCAGTTCCATTTTTAGTTTTTTGAGGAAACTCCATACTGTTTTCTACAGTGGCTACACCAAGTTGCATTTACACCAGCAGTGTATTAGGGTTCCTTTTTCTCCACATCCTCACTAGTACTTGTCATTTGTTTATTTGTTGGATTTTTTGTGTTGTTGTTGTTTTTTTAATTTCTTTATTGGTTAAAGTATAACATATTTGTCCTCACCCCCAATTCCCATCCAAAACTTCTCCCCACAGAATGGCCCCACCCCCCTGTTTTCTGTAACAACTGGTTAGGCTTATATGCATGGATATAAGTCCTTTGGTTGATCTCTCCCCCTTACCCACACTCTCCCCTACCTTCCCTCTCAGGTTTGACAGTCTGATCAATGCTTCCTTGTCTCTGGGTCTGTTTTTGTTCATCAGTTTATATTGTTTATTATTTCCCATAATGAGTGAGATTATGTGATAATAGAAATGCACATATAAGAACAGAAAATGAGACAATAAATAAAGGTTATGCTGGGAGGCAATTGAATCAGTCTGTAGTGAGTTTCTTTCTGGGCCAACAGTTCTTTTGAGTCCCAATATCAATGTCAAATAGTTCCTTATTTATACATGTCAGCAATAATATTTCAGCTCTGGATGATGGACAAAAGGTGGTAATGCAGGTACTATCCTCTCTTGTTCAGTCCTGAGCAACCTGCCGTGACTCACAGCTGCTGACTGCTAGTATGGCAAGGTGTCGCCAGCATCTTCCATCTCTGGATTGTTTCTGTTCCGTTTTCATGGCTGGAGCAGTCCTGTCAATTCCTCTCTGTTGCAGGAATCCACATGGTCTTGGAGTTGTTTTCTGAAAATACACAAATATATTATTGCCCAAAAGTTAATAAATGAACCTTTTCTATAAATTTTACTTGGAATCGTTTTTCATTTTTTGCTCAAATGATTTTTTTCTTGTTTTGACATCATGTGTGTTTTTCATGGGTGTCTTGCTATTAATATTATCAATGAAAGTTAATTTTCTAAAGTAAAAATTATCTAGATGTAATTTACTTACAGGATATTTTTCCTTACATGATATTCTTTAACTATCCCCCTTTTTAATTTAAATATTAGGAGGCTTTGGAAAATTTTATAGATTAACAAGCCCAGGAGAACTGAGAGATTACGCTAGTAGTACCATCCCCAAAAGAACCTGGGTAGCAAAGCAATTGGATCTACAATTAAAACATTACAGGAAAACATGGCAAAACAAAAAAGCAATCCCCAAAGGAAAGAAAAAGAGTAATCACCAGAAGTGAGTTAAATGAATTTGCAAATACACACAACTCAATGACAAATACACACATTTCAATGAAAACTATAAGGACCTGAATGAGAATGTTACAAGCATGTACAGAAAGAAAGAGAAAATGAAGAATGACTTAGCTGCAATAAACAACACAATGGAAGGCTTAAAGAGTAGACTAGAAGAGGCCAAGGACCACATAAGCAAATTAAAAGACAAGCTAGGAAAAAAATGCACAAACCTATTAGTACTGGAAGGAAAACTTAAAAAGCAAGAGAGTCTAAGGGAGCTTTGGGACAACACAAAACAAAACATTTGCATAATAGGGATACCAGAAGGAGAGGAAGAGAAGCAAGGAATAGAAAACCTGTTTGAAGAAATAATAACAGAAAACTTCCTTGATATTGGAAAGAAAAAAACTATTCAATTCCAAAAAGTACATCGAGTCCCAAACAAGTTGAATCCCACAAGACCAACACTAAGACACATCACAATTAAATTGGCGAACACCAATGGCAAAGGAAGAATCTTAAAGGCTGCCAGAGACTGAAAGTTACTTACAATAGATCTCCTATTAGAATATCAACTGATTTCTCAACAGAAATGCACCAGGACAGAAGGGAATGGAAATAAATATAAAAAGTAATGCAAAGCAAGGGACTGATTCCAAGAATATTATACCCAGCTAGGCTATCATTCAAAATTGAAGGTGGAATCAGGAGCTTCACAGACAAAAAAAATGAATAAGAGACTTTATCACTACCAAGCCAGCAATGCAAGAAATGCTAAATGGACTGCTCTAAAAAGAAGAAATACAAACACTAAGTAAAAATATGACAACAAACATGTACTTGTCAATAATAACATTAACATAAATGGACTAAATGCACCAATTAAAAGACATAGGATAGCTGAATGGATAAGAAAACATGGCCCATATATTTTTCTGTCAGAGTAAATGATTCACACATACTGAAGATGTAGAAAAACATTTTTCAGGCAAATGGAAATTTTAAAAAGTTGAGATTGCGATACTTATATCTGTTGATTTGTTGATAAAAGCCATTCTTACAGGTGTAAAAGAGTATCTCATTGCCATTTTAATGTGCATCTCTCAGATGATTAATGACCTTGATAATGTTTTCATATTTTAAAAAGTGTCATGTTTAAAATATGAATCTATATTTTGAAGATTTCATATTTTAAGTAGTTTTTATAATAAATAAATTAAAATAAGTGAATGCTTACATTTTATATTTAAAGCAGGCCCTAAATTGATGTCTCAGTTGACAGCAGCAAAAAAAAATTTGAACTACACAACTCTTCTTTAAACTGCATTTCTCTCATCAGTAAGACATAATAATTGAAATGATGTGCATGGTTCCCTCCATTGTTAGGCAGGGGGGAAAGAAGCTATGATTATACAGGCAACAAGTTTTAAACATATATAGAGGGGTGGGGGAAAGTGAGAAAGAGGGAGAGAATTGGTGAAACCAAAATTCTTTAAACTAAGTATTAAAATCATTAGGAAAATGAGGAATCAGTGTGTTTAAACATTAAGTAATTCCCTCTGCTATCCATTCTTTTTTATAGTTGAACAACTTCTACTCCACCAAGCTTTAGCAGAGAACATGGCTATGAAGGTAGAGACTACATTTGCTGGGCTTTCTTGTAGTTAGGTAGGGCTTAATTCTTATTAATGGTGTGTGAGTATGGGACAAGGAAAACATACTCCTAAAATATTTGGAACAGAGTCTCTCTTGGGCTGACTAGCATATGCTCATGAACCAGAATTATCAATAAACAATAGAAACACACTAAAAACTTGTAAAGCACCAATATGGAAGAAACTTGATTTTTTTGTATGACTTTGTACACCATACAGTGCCCTTGCAGACTATGCAGCTATCTCAGAATTGTTATACAAATATTAAAATTTGTTGGAGTTATGATATTTTACAGTATAGCACAATTTATTCATACCTATGTGTTTAGCACAGGTCCTTTCTTCCAACAAAATAAGCAATTACTATACATTTATATACTAGTATGAATTACTATTTATAATATCATTTTAAGATTTGACCAATATAACAAAATTGGGTAGTTTAAATATATGCCTGTGTATCTGTACCCAAGTATATTTTAAGTCTCTTGAAAGCCTTACTTTTTGGAAGGTTCACTATCAAATAAACATCTCAGGATTAACAACACTAGACATACTTATCAATAAAACCTGGACATGAATTGGTTCAAACCTCAGCTCTTGTACTAATTAGCTAAGTGACTTTGGGCCTAATGTTTATATGTAAAGTGCTTACTGAACACTTGCTACTTAATAAATTCCACTTCTAAGACTACTATAAAGTTTATAGACAATTGCAAAGAAAGGTGAATAATGCTTTGTAATTTAATCATAAATTTATTATACTGGTCTGTTTGTGTTTTTATTACTGTATTGTTGTTGTTGAGATCCTCATGAACTATTTTGGAAAAATTTTAATGTGTAATAAAATTTACTCTTTTATGTAATATACTAGAGGCCTGGTGCACAAAATTTGTGCACTGGGGGAGGGTGTCCCTCAGCCCAGCCTGCACCCTCTCCAATCTAGGACCCCTTGAGGGATGCCCAACTGCTCATTTAAACCCAATCCTGAGAGGATTAAGTCTAAACAGGTAGTTGGACATCCATCTCACAATCCAGGACCATCTCTCTCACAATCCAGGACTCCAGCAATCCAGAACATCTCTCTCACAATACAGACTCCCAACTGCTTGCCTGCCTGCCTTCCTTTTTGCTCCTAACCATTTCTGCCTGCCAGCCTGATCAACACCTAACCACTCCCATGACAGCCTGATTGATGTCTAACTGCTCCCCTGCCAGACTGTTTGCCCTTAACTTCTCTCCTCTGCCGACCTTGTCACCCTAACTCCCTTCCTCTGAAGGGTTGATCACCCCCAACCTCTCTGCCTTGCAGGTCTGGTGCCTCTCAACTGCCATCCCCTGCTTGCCTGAATGCCCACAACTGCTCTCCCCTGTTGGCCATCTTGTGGTGGCCATTTTGTTTTCACATGGGGGCAGCCATCTTTGACCACATGCAGGTAGCCATTTTGAGTGTTGGGGTGATGGCCAATCTGCATATTATTTTTTTTATTAGATAGGACAGAGGTTTGTACATGGGTGGGGGCCAGCTGGTTTGCCCTGATGGATGTCCCAAATCAGGGTGGGGGTTTCCTTGGGGCCTGGGGCAGCCTGGGTGAGGGGCCTGTGGTGGTTTGTAGGACAGCCATGCCCCCCAGTGATCCATGCAGAGGCCCTGGTATCTGGAATTTATTTATCTTCTACAATAAGTACTTTGTAGTCTGGAGCAGAGCCAAACCTTCTGCTCTTTCTGTGTCAGCAGCCATTTCTATTGGGATTTATTTATGTTCTATAATTGAAACTTTGTAGCCTGGAGTGGAGGCCTAGGCTTGCCAGTGTATGCAAAAATCTTGGCTTCCTCCATTTCCAGTTCCGTGCTCCTCCAATCCTAGCCTCATGCTCTTCCAGCTCCATGGCTGCTGCCATTTCTCTTGGAATTTATTTACCTTCTATAATTGAAACTTTGTACTCTTGAGTGGAGGCCTGGGTCTGCCAGGGTGTGTGGAAAGTTTGGCTTCCTCCAGTGCTAGGGAAACCCAATCCTCCCTTCTGCTCTCTGTGGCTGTAGCCATCTTGGTTGGATTTATTTGCATACTCGCTGTGATTGACAGATGGGCATGGATGGTGGGTGTGGCTTGTGAATATATATATATATATATATATATATATATATATATATATATAATATTATATATATAATAAAAGAGTAATATGCAAATTAACCATCACTCCACTATACCCACAAACTACACCCACCATCCATGATATGTATGTGTGTGTATATATATATATATATATATATATATATATATATATATATATACACACACACATATCAGTTAAGATGGCCATCCCCATGTTGTCAAAGACAGCCACCATGAGTTGGCCAGCAGGGGAAGGCAGTTGGGAGGAACCAGGCATGCAAGGGAGGGCAGTTAGGGGTGATCAGGCCTGTAGGGGAGGGCAGTTAGGGGTGACCAGGCCAGAAGAGCAGAGCAGTTAGGGGGATCCAGGCCTGTAGGGGTGGGCAATTGGGAGGTACCATAGCTGCAGTGGAGGGCAGTTGGGGGGGACCAGGCCTGAAGGGAGGGCAGTTAGAGGTAACCAGACCTGCAGAGGAGGGCAGTTGGGAATCTTCAGGCCTGCAGGGGAGGGAAGTTGAGGGGGACAAGACTTTCAGGGTAAGGCAGTTGGGGGTGACTAGGCTGGCAGAAGAGGGCAGCTAGGAGTGACCAGGCTGGCAAGGGAAGGAAGTTATGGGCAATAAGGCCAGCAGGGGGCTAGTTGGGTTGACCAAGCCTGTAGGGGAGAATAGTTAAGGGGAGCCAGGCATACAGAGGAGGGCAGTTGGGGCAATAAGGCCAACAGGATAGGGAAGTTGGTATAACCAGGCCAGTAGAAGAGGGAAGTTGGGGTGACCAGGCTTCAAGGGAGGGCAGGTAAAGATGACTTCCCAGCAGGGGAAGGCGGATGGGGGTGACCAGGCCTGCGGTAGTCAGTTAGGGGCTATTGGGTTAAGCAGTTAGGCATCAATCAGTCTGGCAGGGTAGTTGTTACGTGGTGATCAGGCTAGCAGGAAGAAGTAGTTAGGGGCATTCAGGCAGGCAGGTAGGCAAGCATCTGGAAGCCAGCAGTCCTGGATTCCGCCTGCCCATTTAAGCCAGATCCCAGTGTTATCAGGCCTAAATAGGCAGTCAGACATCCCTCAAAGGGTCCCAGATTAAAGAGGATGCAGGCTGGGCTGTGGGACACACACACCCCCATGTACATATTTTACGTACTGAGCCTCTAATATATATATCCTTAATAACTTTAATTTGGTTATATCTGCTTAAAAAAACAATTTGAATAAGTAATCACAGATACATCAGATTTATTTCTCAATATTTTTTGTTTTCCTAACAATCTTCAAAATAAGTTTTTACAATCTCTCATAGTTTTATATCATATTTTTCTTTCAAAAACATAAAATTAACTTCAAATAACATTACAAAACTACAGTAATCAAAACAGTATGGTACTGGCATAAATACAAATACTTAGATCAATGGAACATATTGATCTAACAATGTTTGAATGGGTACAAAGAATTCACAATGAGGAAAGGATAGCCTTCAAAAAGTGGTGTTAAAAAACAACTTAATGTCCACATTCAAAAGAATAAAAATGGGCTCTTATTAAATACAAAAAAATGGATTAATGACATAAATGTAAGACCTGAAACTAAAACTTCTAAGAGAAAACATTAAAAAATAAGATTTTTGACATTGGTTTGGGTAATGACTTTTTGGATTTGACACCAAAAGAATAGAAAAGAAAAGCAAAAATAAACAAGAGTACATACAAAACAAAAAACACATTCTTCACAGAAACTATATGTCAAACAAGGGTTAATATACAGACTAGATGAGGAACTAATACAGCTTAATAGAAAATTTGATTAAAAAATGGGTGAAGCATTTGAATAAAGATTTTATTTAAAAAAAATAAAAGATATAAGGATGGCCAACATGTATATGTAAATATACTAAACATCACTAATGATCATGAAAATGAATATCAATACCACAATAAAATATTACCATATATCTGTTAGGGTGGTTCATTATAAAAAACACAATAGATAACAATTGTTGGTAGAGAATTTGGAATAAAGGGAACTATTGGTGAAAATGTAAATTGGTACAAACATATGGAAAAAAATATATAGAAATTTCATTAAAAATAAAAATTGGACCAAATTATGGGGCAGCAATTTCATCTCTGGTTATATATTCAAAATAATTAAATTAGTATCTTAAAAGAATATCAGCAATCCCATATTTGTTGCAGTATTATTCACAGTAGTAGAGATATGGAAACAACCTAACTGTTCACTGATAGATGAATGGTTAAAGAATTGTTTTACATACAACAGAATATTACTCAGTCTTAAAAAGGAAATCAAAATCTTTCATTTGTGACATGGATGAAACTGAAGGACATTATACTACTGAAAGAAGAATACAGAAATATAAATATTGCATTATTTCACTTATTTATGTAATCTAAGAAAAAATGTTGGGCTCAGAGTAACAAAAACTAGATTGATGGTTATCAGTGAATTGAAGTGGAGGGAAGTTAAAGATGGAGATGCTGGTTAGAGGGAACATACTTTCAGGACAAGATAAATAATTCTGGAGACCTAATGTACATCAAGGTGACTACAGTTTATAATAATGTATTATGTACTTAAAACTTGCTGATAGTAGATCTCAAGTTTTCTCATTAAAAAAAGATAATGGGAGAACCCAAGATGGCCACATAGGTAACACTTAACTGCAGCCTCACACAAAAATTTCAATAAAATACAACTAAAATACAAAATGGACATTACCCAGAACTACAGGAAAGTCGACTGATTGGAAATTCTACAATGAGAAGGAAAGAGAAAACCAGAAGGAAAATCAGAGGAGCTGTAAAAGCCTAAGGTACAGAGACACGCTGCTCGCAGAGAGGACTAAGCTGGAGAGGAGGGGGAGGCTGAGTGCCTGGCTGGCATTCCCTAGCGGGAAGGAGATAAAAGCCCCAGACTGTGCTGAACCCCAGATCCGACAAAAATGAACCCCAGTTCTAGGCCAGATCCTGGGGACCCAGGATCATACAGAGGGAGCCTGGGCTGTTAGGCGGAATTTCAGGGGAACGGCGAAAGACAGAATCCCGGAGGTGCGCACATTACGCGCAGAGGACAGACTGTTGACTCTGCTGCTAGATTACCCTAGTTTGAAGAAGACAAAAGCTCTGGACTGTGCTGAGCCCCAGTTCCGACAACAATGAACCCCTGTTCTAGGCCAGACCTTGGGGACCCAGGCTCATGCCGAGGGAGCCTGGGATGTAAGGCAGAAACCCAGGGGAGCGGCGAAAGAAAGTCCTGGAGGTGCGCATATTGCGCACAGAGAATGGGCGGTTGACTATGCTGCTGGATTGCCCTAGTGAGAAGGAGACAAAAGCTCTGGACTGCTCTAAATCCCACTTCCAACTGAACTGAACCCCAGTTCTGGGCTCATTGGGGGAGAGCCTAGACTACTTGGTAGCAGGCGAAACTCGAGGGAACCTTCCTCTCAGAGGTACTTGCAAAGAGTACTGAAGGATCCTGAGAAATACTGAGATTCAGGAGCCTCATAAGGCGTGGCTGACAGAAGCCTAGGCTGTAGGCTCCACCCTGAAACTCCACCCCATCCAAGCTGAATGCAGAGACTTTTAAGGCTTTCAAGGAAGCTGCAAAAATGCAGAGACAAGGAAAAAGATCACAAATGAAAAAAATGGAGGACAAAATGCAACTGGATATAGAGTTCAAAACCACACTTATTAGGTTTTTCAAGAATTTCCTAGAAAAGGGTCAATAAGACCTATGAGGATATGAAAAGGGATCAACTAGAAATAATAAGGGATCAACAAGAAATAAAGAATACATTGTCTGAAATAAAAAATATTATACAGAGTCCTAAAAACAGAATGGAAGATCGCAAGAATCAAATCAAAGATTTGGAACATAAAGAGCCAGAAGGTAATCCTTTGCAGAAGCAAGAAGACAAGAGAATCCAGAAAATTGAAGATAATGTAAGAAACCTCTGGGACAACTTCAAGCGAAACAACATCAGAATTATGGGGGTCCCAGAAGAATAGAGAGAGCAAGATACCAAAAACATACTGAAAGAAATAGTGACAGAAAAATTTTCCCACCTGGTGAAAGAATTAGACCTACAAGTCCAGGAAGCGCACAGAACCCCAAACAAAAGGAATCCAAAGAGGACCACACCAAGACACATCATAATTAAAATTCCAAGAGCAAAAGACAAAGAGAGAATATTAAAAGCAGCAAGAGAGAAACGGATAGTTACCTATAAAGGAGCACCCATATGATTGTCAGCTGATTTCTCAACAGAAACTATGCAGGCCAGGCAGGAATGGCAAGAAATATTCAAGGTGATGAATAGCAAGAACCTACAGCCAAAAATACTCTACCCAGCAAAGCTATCACTCAGAATTGAAGGCCAGATAAAGAGCTTCACAAAAAAAAAAAAAAAAAAAAAAAAAAAAAAAAAAAAAAAAAAAAAAAAAAAAAATCTAGAGGAGTTCATTACTGCCAAACCAGAATTATATGAATTGCTGAAGGGGGTTCTTTTGGAAGAGAAAGAAAATAAAGATAAAAATTATGAACAACAAATACATAACTATCAACAAGTGAATCTAAAAACCAACAGAATTAAAAAAAAACTGATGAACAATATTAACTGTTGAATATAATAGAATCAGAGGTATGGAAGGGGAGTGGACTGACGATTCTCGGGAAAAGAAGAGTGGGGGGTGAGGGAAGAGAATGAACATAAACTGTGCATCTATGGATGAGGACAATGGGGGGTGAGGAAAGGGCAGAGGGTGGGGTAGGAACCTGGTGGAAGGGGGAAAAAATGAGGAACTTTTGTAATAATATGAACAATAAAGGTTTATTTTAAAAAAAGATAACAATGTGAGGTGATGGATATGTTAATGTAATTGTGGAATCATTTGATGATGTACTAGGAGCCCAGTGTACAAGTTCTTGCACCTTGAAAGCAATTTTGTGCTGTGAGGCTGCAAAGCTGCAGTGGGCACAGGGGTGGGTCTTGGCTCATTCTCTATGCCCCTGCCCAGCCCCTCCTGCCACAGTCCCTAGTCCCTTGTCTTCCAGCAACCCCACACCTGCTGCACTGCTCCTATGTGCTGATGGAGTAGAGTTTTGGGGGCCAGCAACAGCAGCAGGTGTGAGTGGGGCCAGCGCTGTAAGTGAGTGCAAGCAGTGGCTGCTGCCCCAATTGCCCTTCAGAAGCAGGAGGAGGAAGAGAAGCCCTCAGGGCGACTGGGGCCAGTGCCGGGCATGGACAGCGGCTGTGAGTGGTGGCTACAATGTGGGCAGCAGATGCCAGCAGCAGCACCAGCAAAGAATTTTCAGTAACCACTAGAGATTCGCCCTGATGACAGCAACTAATGCCCTGCCTTGGTCTGGCACCCCTGCTCACCTGTTCCACCATCCCACCACAGTTGATACCCACCATGTTCTGTGCTCTACCACTTGCCGCTAATGCCCAACATGTTCCATGCATGCCCTGTGATGGTCAGTGTATGTCATAGCAACTGGTTGTTTAGTTGTGCGATGGTTCTGCCAGTTGGTCTATTTACAATTAAGGATATATATATATATATATTGATATGTACAGCAAAACATCAAGTTATACATCCTAAGTATACTAGTCGCCCTATGTATGAATCCATGCACCAGTACCTCTCTGTGGGGCCTGGCTGCTCTGAATCTGCTGCCCAGAGGCCCATCTGTGGCCAGGCAGATAACAGTTGCATCATTGCCGGAGGTACGACACAAATGTTCCATGTCCTGGCCTGTCCCAAGGCCCATCCATGGCTGGGCACAGAACACTTGCCTCACCGCCAGGGCAATGAAGCAAGCATTCCCCCAGGCTGCTCACATTGCCTGCTTAAATTACCCTCTCCCCACCACCACCCCACCACCACTGGGACTGGGGAACTCTGGTGGGACTGAGAAGACTGGGCACCACCATCTTATGGCTATGGTATCTCCATCTTTGTGATGGAGTGATGGTTAATTTGCATGTTACTCTTTTATTAGATAGGATGCAACTTTTGTTTCATTAAAGCTGTAGAAAACAAGGAAATTGATGCTATATCACCATGCTACTGTTAACCTGATGTCTTCCATACTTATAAGAAATTTTGATATGTACATATGAAGGAAAATTGTTTCTATTTTAGTATAATCTATATATATAAATGCAGAAGTGACCATCCGACCATTTGACCTCCAACTGGTAGCTATGATGCACACTGGCCACCAGGGGGAAGATGTTCAATGCAGGAGCTGTTGAGCTGCGGTGACTTGGCAGCTGCAGTTCTCAGGTATTGTAGCCAGAACCAGAGAGCAGGGAGCTGGATTCCAGGGTGCATCACCCAAGAACCACTCTTTCACAAACCAGGACCCTTCAGGGATATTGGAGAGCCAGTTTCGACCCCATTCCCAGCCCAAGGACCAACCAATGTATGAATTCATGCACTGAGCCTCTGGTTTCAGTATGATTCTTAATAATTTATCCTTTAAAGTAAAATTTAATATAGTATGATGCATTAGAATACTTAAAAATAAATTTTGAGTATAAGTTTGTAGTCATTTGTGATAATAAATTCCAAAGACATTTGGAATGTATTATCACAAATGACTACAAACTTATACTAAATAATTTCCAACTTTAGTAATACTATTCTTTAATTTTCTATTTTAATAATGGTGTATTAGGAAAAATAGATTTGTCATATTCTAGTGGGAATGCACATCACCACCTTATTTTTATAAAAATATGTATCAATAAGAAAATACTTACAAATTTGCACTCTATAGTAATTCTATTTTTGGAAACCTATCGTAAGAAATAGTGACAAACATGGACAAGGATTGAAGCAAATAAACTGTCTATAGCAGCATTAATTAAATAACAAAATAAAAAATAACTCAAAAAATCAAGTTAAATAAATTTCACACATTATTGAAATAATAAAGACTATATTTTATGCCTTAGCTGGTTTGGCTCTGATGATAGGGTACTGGCCTGCAGAGTGAAGGGTCCTGGGTTTGATTCCAGCCAAGGGTACATAGCTGGGTTTTGGGCTCGATCCCCAGTAGGAGAATGCAGGAAGCAGCTGATCAATGATTCTTGTCATTGATGTTTCTCTCTCTCTCTCTCTCTCTCTCTCTCTCTCTCTCTCTCTCTCTTCCTCTTCCTCTTTAAAATCAATTAAAAATTTAAGACTACATTTTATGAAGAACTTTTAATTATTCTAACACATGCTTATGATATAGTATTAAATGACAATTTATTTAAATTAAAATATTATTCCTGGGAGGGGAACAAAGATGGCAGCATAGATGAACACCTAAACTGCTACTGTCACAATTTCAAAACTATAGCTAAAAGAAAGAACAGACCCCATCCAGAACCACAGGAAAGCTGGCTGAGTGGAAATTCTACAACTAGAAGGAAAGAGAAAAGCACATGGAAACTCAGAGGAGCTGCAAAAGACTGAGGTATGGAGACAGGTACATGGAGAACACAGGCAGCTGAGTGCTCGACTGGCTTTCTTTAGTGGGAGGGAGATGGAAGCTCCTGACTGCACTGAACTTCAGTTCTGACTGCACTGAACCCCAGTTCCAGGCAAAACTCTGGAAACCCAGACTCATACAGGGTGAGTCTGGACTGTTGGGAAAAGAGAGGAACACATGAAAACTCAGGAGAGTAACAAAGGCAGAGGTCTGGAAATACCGCATGAGTGCACACAGAGAAGACTGACTGCTGAGTGTGTGGCTGGCTTTCTCTAGTAGGAGGGATACAGAAGCTTCCTACTGCACTGATCTCCTGTTCTGGGTGAGAATCTGGGAATCCAGATTCATTGCAGGAGAAACTGGACTGTCTGGCAGCAGGCGAAACTCAAGAGTGGCTTTCTCTCAGAAATGCTTGCAGCAATTACCGAGGAACACTGACACCCAGGGACCTCATAGGACAAGGCTGACGGGGATCCAAGGCTGTATGCTCAGTCCTGAGACTCTGACTCATCCAAACTAAAAACAGAGGCTTTTGCAATTTTGTAAGTCTTGTCTCATAAAGCTTTCTCCCGCACAGTTCTCCCAGCGTAGACACAACTGAACCTTACAGCCAATTGGCCTGGAGATCAATTCCTCTCAGTGATACCAACAACAATCAAGGCTTAACAACAATAAGGCTATCCACACAGTCCACAAAGGGGTCCACCAAGAGTGTCCAGCTCAGGTAATTAGGGAGGCTGAACTACTGGGCCATATAGGACACCTAGCACACTAAGTTACTCTACCAACTCAGGGAAGCAGTGAAAATATGAAGACAAAGAAACAGATCACAAATGAAAGAAATAGATGAAAGCAAATGACTGGACATAGAGTTCAAAACCAGTTATAAGGTTTTTCAAGAATTTGCTAAAAAAGACTGATAAATTTAGTGAGATCCTGGATGATATGAAAAAGGACCAATTAGAAATTAAGCATACACTGACTGAAATAAAAAATATTTTACAGAGACCTAAAAACAGAATTGAAGATCGCAAGAATCAAATCAAAGATTTGAAATACAAAGAAGCAAAAAACACTCAACCAGAAAAGGAAAAAGAAAAAAGAATCCAAAAATATGAAAATAGTGTAAGGAACCTTTGGGACAACTTCAAGCATACCAACATCTGAATTTTGGGGGTGCCAGAAGAAGCAAAAGAGGAAGATACCGAAAATTTATTTGAAGAAATAATTATAGAAAACTTCCCCCAACTGGTGAAAGAAATAGACTTACAAGTACAAGAAGCACACAGAACCCCAAACAAAAGGAATTCAAAGAGGACCACACAAAGACACATCATAATTAAAATGCCAAGTGACAAGACAAAGAGAGGATATCAAAAGCAGCAAGAGAAAAACATTTAATTACCTTCAAGGGAGCATGCATATGATTGTCAGTTGATTCCTCAACAGAAACTATGCTGGCCAGATGGGAGTGGCAAGAAATATTCAAAATGATGAATAGCAAGAACCTACAACCAAGATTATTTTACCCAGCAAAGCTATTATTCAGAATTGACGGTCAGATAAAGAGCTTCACAGAAAAGAAAAAGCTAAAGGAGTTCATCACCACCAAATCAGTATTATAGAAAATGCTGAAAAGTATTCTTTAAGAAGAGGAAAAAGAATAAAAAGGTAAAGATAAAAATTATGAGCAACAAATACATATTCATCAACAAGTGAATCTAAAAATCAAGTGAATTAAAAATCTGATGAGCAGAATAAACTGATGAATATAATAAAATCAGGGGCATAGAACGGGAATGGACTGACAATTCTCAGGGGTTAAGGGGTATGGTGGGTTTAGGAAGAAACTGGACAAAAATCATACACCTAATGATGAGGACAGTATGGAGGAGGTAAGGGCAGAGGGTGGGTTGGAAACAGGGTGGAGGGGAGCTATGGGGGGCAAAAAGAGGAACAATTGTAATAATCTGAACAATAAAGATTCATTAAATTAAAAAAATGTTATTATAAAAATAAATGCATCCTTATTATACAATACTACAGGCGTAGTGCACAAGATTTGTGCATAGGGTGGGTTGTCTTTCAGCCCTGCCTGCACCCTCTCCAATCTTGGACATCCCTCTCACAACTTAGGACAGCTGGCTCACAGGCACTCACCTGCCTGCCTGCCTGCCTTATTGCCCATAGCCACTTCTGCTTGCCAGCCTGATCACCACCTAACCAGTCCCCTGCCAGTCTGGTCACCCCTAACTGTCCTCTGCTGGACTTGTCTCCCCCAACTGCTCTTCACTTCTGGTCTGATCTCCCCAAACTTCCCTCTGGGTGTCTGGTCCCTCCCAACTGCCCTCCACTGCAGTTCCTTGTCCTTCCCAATTGCCCTCCTCTGCGGACCTGATCTCCCCCCAACTGCCCTCTCCTGCTGGCCATCTTATGGCAGCCATTCTGTGACTACATGGGGGCAGCCATCTTTGACCACATAGAGGAGCAGCCATCATGTGTGTTGGATTGATGTGTCAATTTGCATATTACTTTTTTATTAGATAGGATTATAACTAAGTAAAAATTCAATGAAGGCTTTTTACTCCTTTTTAATATTTCTGTATTTCTTCTATATTTTATATTGTGATTTATTATATATGTAACTTAAAGTAAGGTATTCTTTTTTTTAAATATTATTCTGATCTCTGCTTTGATCTTTAATTCAATGTACAATATTCAGTACAGTTGCTCTTTAGAAAATACCTCTAATGTGCTACAGAAGATTATTTAAAATACCCTAAAATATGGTTGCCATATTTATGCCATTATTTTATTGTTTTTTATTTAAAGTAGTATTTTTATAATGGAATTTATTTTCTTTTTTTTTATCATTTTCTGATAAGGGACATCTTTCTTTTACCTTTCATTTTATATGGCTGGTTGCTTCCAGGTTTTCCCCATGATTTCTAGTCACACAAGGCTCTGTGCCTTATTGACCATGTTAAAGTAGAAAAAAGAAACATCTGGATTTTGAAAAAAAAAACACAAATATTTTAAGAACAAAAGCATGAAAGAAGGATTTTCTTTTTAGTACAGACTTGTTAAATCATATAACTTTTCTTTGTCACATAATTCACATGGAAAACAAAGTATGCTGAAAGACCTAGTCTTATTTTTCTCTCTTTCTCAAAAGTGTTTTTATATGATGAAAAATTAAAAAGAAAGTTGAGATATTATCTAGAATTTTCCTTCTCTAAACATGATACAAATATAAAATTATGAGCAGAACACCATACTATTCAGCATTTAAAAAAAAATTTAAGTGTCTATCAACACTTTCCAATAGAATATTTTGTGAGGATGGGATTGTTTAGTATCATTGACCAGCACCACAGCCATCAGCTACATGTGAGTAGTTAGTACTTGAAATGGAGCTAATGTGATTAAGGAACTGAATTTTTAATTATAAACAATTTTAATTAATTAAAATTTAGTTACATGTTCAGTAGGAGCTAACCTACTGAACAATTTTAACCTGAATTCAGGGTAGCATGTGTGGTTAAGTATCACAATTTTACTATAATTTCTTATAATTTATGATCTATACAAATAAAAGCCGAGGTGGCCCTCACACATGATGTCATCACAAGATGGCCATGAAATGGCCATGTGCACAGTGGAGGTGGGCCTGGTGGCTCCTCTATGTGGTGAGGTCAGGGTTTCTGCAGCACCTTGGAGGAGGCCAGTCCTGGTGTCTCCACCACCTCATGTTGAGGAATCAGGATCCAGAGGAGGAGGTGGTTTGTGTCAAGCGAGGGCAGTTGTGGGCAATCAGATCAGCAGGAGAGGGCAGTTGGGGGCAATCAGATTGGCAGGGGAGCAGTTAGACATCAATTAGACTAGCAGGGAGATGGTTAGGAGACAATCAGGCTGGCAGGCAGAAGCAGTTAGGGGAAATCAGGCAGGCAGACAGGCAGGCCAGCAGTTAGGAGCCAAAGGTGCTGGATTGTGAGAGGGATGTCCTACAGTGGAGAAGGTGCAGGCCAGGGTGAGGGACATGCCCCATGCATGAATTTTGTGCACTGGGCCACTAGTATTATATTTTTTAGGAAAGCCGAGGGATCATAGTTATTCTTATTCCCAAATTCAGTCATACTTAGAAAATTAAACACTTAATTTTAAAATATAAGAAAATAAAAATTCCGAAACCAGTTTGGCTCAGTGGATAGAGTGTCAGCCTATGGACTAAAAGGTCCTGGGTTCGATTCCGGTCAAGGGCATGTACCTTGGTTGCTGGCACATCCCCAGTAGATGATTCTCTCTCATCGATGTTTCTAGCTCTCTATCTCTCTCCCTTCCTCTCTGTAAGAAATCAATAAAATATACCGTATTTTCTAGCGTATAAGACGACTTTTAAACCGAAAAAAAGTCAACTGAAAATTGGGGGGGAAAGACCAGAATTGCACAAAAATTACCTGTAGATCTTGACGGAAAAGTAAGTCTTTTATTTGAAGTAGGGGGTAGTCTTATACAGCAAATATAGGCCTAAACCTATGTTTTAACTGTAAAATTAGGGGGTTGTCTTATACGCTGGAAAATACGGGTATTTTAAAAAATAAATAAATACATAAATAAATAAATAAATAAAATTATATTATAATACTTCTATATAGTACCAAGATACTTGACATAATCAAAGTAAATATGGAAAAGTTAAAAGTTCACTTGGAAAAAAATATCTTAAAAGAGTAAAATAAAAAGAAAAGAACTTTTATGTCCATGCTAAATCTAAAAAATTAAATGGGATTGAATTTATTTTTTTTTTGCTAATTATAAAACACAGCAGGTGAACAGATTCTATTTATATAAGTAAAGAACAGATTCAATTTATATAAGTATAGAATGGAATATTTATAGGTACTATAAATAACTTTACCTTATTATTTTATAAAAGTTATATTTTATTGCTGTATAGAAAAATGTTTTTAATATACAGGGGAGTAAAAAAAAACCCTATATTCCAATTAACCAAAATAGCCATCATCATCGTTTTATGTGTTTCTTTTATTTTATCTGTTTGCTATATTTTTCTATGGAATGGACAATATTATTAAAGACTATTTATAAACAGTTTAGATGACTGGGTAGTATTCCATTGAATGGCTGTGCAATATTTGCTTAACAAATTCTCTTTTAGGACTCTTATGCTATTTTCAAAGTCTTAAATTAAATAAGACTAGGATAAACACTAACAATTTTAAAAATGTGGTTTGTTTTTATCAACTGTAAATACAGATTTTGTTCTCAGAGGAAATTTGTCATATCATATTCTGAGAGAACTTTTCTTAGAATATACTATAATAATTTCTAGATATAAGGAAAAAAAGGAAGTGATATTCACAAAATTTGAGGGGGGGGGGCGGGAGGGTCACTAAAATTTAGGATTTCCATATTGCTAATATGCTACAAGAAAGTTGCGTCAGTTTTTCCTGTAAATTAGGTGAAATTGTACAAAAAGAAAATGGCTCCCTACACATTGTCTGATAACCTGAGATTCCTCATGATGAAGGAATGCTGTTTCTTTTCAACAGCATAAGCAGAGAAGGAGCACTCCATGCCTTGCTTCAGCTAAGGAAACCTATCCATATGGTCCTATAGCTTCATTAACATCTAAGTCCCAAATCTCCACCTCTTTAAAAATATTCTTAAGTAACAAATGATTTTGAGAAATTGACATTATTCCAATCAAAAAGGCAAGTAGATTTAAGACTTTCTCAGATTTAGTGTTTTCAATTAGTGAAAATGAAGATAAACAGGTTCATTATTGGTCTTGTCTCCAAAGGACTTAGTAAGCTGTCTGCTAAGGTAAAACATATAGTTCAAAAAGAACAAAATAATAATAATTAATACAATATTATTTAAAGATGAATCGAACATTTGGAAGGGAAAACTCTGCCCCATTGATCAGCTTTAGAGAGAACAAGATGAAGAAACCAGAGGCCACATTATTTACATTTCACATATTTTAACATCAATGTTTATTAGATACTGAGTAATTTAATGAAATTACTATCAATAGACCTACATATTATTTATGCATACCTTTCTTTCAATTAATAATATACAGAATGTCATACATGTTTGTTCAGCCACAATATTTTTATCATTTAGTAAATATTGAAATTCAATATAAAGAATAAAACAAAAGATTAAATGTTGTGTTTTCTGTTTTGTGAATCCACAGACACTGCTTTACTAATACAACATGTAAGAATCTAAGCTGACATCAAAGCCTCTCCAAAAAAAATCATCTGAAATGACAGCAGCAGCTGCAGCATCCACCTCTAAATTAGTCTGTTTCAAAGTCTGGATGCAATGGCAAAGCAGCATAAAAACCCAGGAGGGAGACTGCCCAGAAAAGAATGAGCCTTCTGACCTAACACATTAAAATAACACATGCTAAGAAAAGCAATAAATGCATGTGGCCCACATTCTTGTGCTTCCTAATTGCACTGGGCTCTTAAAACCAAGACAAACCTTCAGCTTATTCCTGGTTTAAGTGAGGATCTGAGATCTCTTCTATGCAGAAGCTAACAAAAATTGGTTGCAGATTAGACTAACCATGCAGCAAAGAATCCCATAATTTCAAAATATGGTTATTTCAGTGTGATATGGATCTTCAAAACACCAACTTCTTAATGTAGTAACATATAAACTAACCATTAGGTATAAATAAAAAGGTTAAAAAATAAACTTTACAAACAAAAAACCCTTAATTTGTACATTAAGGGGTAAATGCTTTGAGGAAAGGCTTTTTCATTTGTTTAGCATACAAATTACCAATTTGGAGGGCATTTATCTTCTAAAGCATAAGCAATTTAACAAGAAGTTAGAATAACAATATATATTAATAGAGAAGAAAATAGTTATATATTTTAAAATAATTTTTAGTAGAAATGCCTACTATTGTCATAAGATTTGCATTAAGGTGTCATTACTATATATAGATAATGTAACACATTCGGTTGCACAATTTTCAATTAGGTACATAGCAACATACATAAGAAAAACTTCTTACATTAGAAATCTGGATTCTTTTATCCAAGGTTCATATACCCTCTTTACTGCATTTTGCAGCACAGTACATATAAAATACTTTTTATATTAATTAATTGCCAAAGTTAACTTACACAATTACCTGAGGATATATTAAATATAATTTGTGGAAGGCTGATAATTAATCCTATTAAGTGAGATATGAATGAGTTTTCACTGAGCATATGCACTGAAAAACAAAAAAACAAACAAACAAAAAACAGAAATATGTAGCTTGTTTATAAATAGGTGAGAATAGAAAGAAATAAAAAGCAATACTAACCTTAGTGGATACTCATAAGAAATACTAGATAGGCGACCAGAGAAAGCCTTGCAGCAGTCTGGAGAAAGCAGTCACTACTCTATGAAAAATACAAAGGTCTCCCTGGTCCCTTGTCTAAAGAAGAAAAATATTTGAGATTAAAAATGGCACCAGAGTAAGTGGATGCTGCATGGACATGCTCCCAGGAACAAAGTGGAATTACAACTAAAATAAAAATAAACACACACACACACACACACACACACACACACACACACACACACATACACATACACACAAAATTTCCTGAATAACCAATGGAAATCTGGCAGAAGAGAAACCTAATATCTGAGGACCAAAATTGGAGACCACATAGAGACTCGTAGGAGGGACAGAGAAGTGAAAGGACTAGCCAGGTGCCCAGAGACAGCAACTGAAATTTCAGAGAGTTATCTTAGCTGTGGGTGGCAGGGTTGCCACTGAGAACTCTGGGGTCTCATTCCCAAGATGGGCCCCCTACAGAAAGCACCAAAACTGAGGAGGGTACCAAAATAACATCTAGCATGGAAAAGCAGTAGGGAGTTATCTGCCAGGGAATAACAACTAAAAACTCAGGCAACCTCTTAAAAGGCCACTGCACAAAATTCCCTGTGGAGCTGCACACCTTGTGCTCCAGCTGAGGGAGGGTGAAGTGAACTGTAGCTGTGAGAGCAGAAGCCAGAGCTGGGGACTGGAGGGATAGAGAACAGAAGGCAGACACGAAAGTTTTCTGTCCTGAGTATTTCCCTGACACAGTAAAGGACATCTTTCCCACATAGACATTTGCCTTTTCTGGGGGAAGACAGTTGACACACCCTAGTGGAAAACACCTTTCCCTCAGCCCATGTAAGAGTTTAAAAATAACAATTACCTTCCAGGCAGAAGCAATTGCCCCACACTATTGGAAAAAAAACAAACAAACAAACAAAAAAAAAACTCTCCCCAAACCAGAGGATATTTACTTTCAGGCAGGGGCACTTCAAGTCACAACCTTATCAGTCTGTAAGCAGAGGTGGTCTCTAGAGGTTTTGAATCTTTTCCTGATCTTATTAGTCAGAAACAGCCTTTACCAACATCCTACACTACAGATTGAGAGGTGTAGAGGATGTACCTAATATATAGTCACAGACCCAAACAGACAACAAAAATGAGAAGACAAAGAAACAACTCTCAGATGTAAGAATTAGAGAATTCTTCAGAAGAAGATATAAATGAACAGAGATAAGAAATTTATCTGAAAAAGAGTTTAGAGTAATGATGGTAAAAATGCTCAACAGCATGAAAAAATATATAGTAACCATGAAAATAGAACAGTCAAGATAAAGATAACATAACACAAATAAAGAACACATTGGAAGGAACTCATACCAGATTAGGGTTGAATCAGTGAATTACAAGACAGAGTTGAAAATATCACTCAATCAGAAAACAAAACAAACAAAAATAATAATAATAATAATTAAAAAAAAAACAAAAAACAGAAGGATAACTTAAGGGAGCTGTTGGACAACCTGAAACTAAATAATATTAAAATAGCAGGTGTGAAACAGTTCCTTATGTGTACATGTCAGCCATGATATTTTAGATCTGGTTGGTGGACAAATAGTGGTGAAATTGGGACTCAAAAGAACTGTTGGCTCAGAAAGGAACTCACTACAGACTGATTCATTTGCCTCTCAACATAACCATTATGGCTTTTCTCAGTTTTGGTTCTTACAAGGGTATTTCTTAGATCACATGATCTCACACATCTAGAAAAAATAATGAACAACATAAACTGATGAACAAAAACAGACCCACAGACAGAGAAGCAGCAATCAGACTCTCAAAACTCAGAGGGAAAATAGGGGATGGTGGGGGTAAAGGGGAGAGATCAACCAAAGGACTTGTGTGCATACATATGGGCCTAGCCAGTGGCCATGAACAATAGGGGGGTGGAGGCATATGTGGGGAGGGGTTTGGGATGGGAATGGGGAAATGAGGACAATTATGTGATACCATAATCAATAACATTAAAAAAATAGCAGGTGTACCAGAAGAGGCAGAAAGGGATAAAATAATAGAGAAGGTGTTTGAAGAAATAATGCCAGAAAAATTCCTAACCTGATAAAGAAAAAAGTCACAAAGATTCAGGAGGCACACAGAATATAAAACAAGAAGAATCCAAATAAGCTCAGACACACCATAATTAAAGTGCCAAAAATTACAAAGACTCTTAAAGACAGAAAGAGGAAAACCAACTGTTACATACAAAGGAGTTACCATAAGGCTGACACCTGAGTTCTCATCAGAAACTCTACAGAGCAGAAAGGAATAGCATGAAGTACTCAAGGTAATGGAAAGCAAGGATCCGAGACTAAGATTACTATATCCAGTAAGGCTATTATTCAAAATAGATGGTCATATAAAGAGTTACCAAGGCAAAAAAAAGCCAAAAAAAAAAAAAAAGACTAAAGAGTTCATCACCACCAAGTCAGCATTACCAGAAATGCTAAAGGGATAGCTATAATGTGAAGAAGAAACAGAGAGAGAGAAACCAGAATTAAAATGGCAATAAATAAGTTCATATCGATAATACCCTAAATATAAGTAGATTAAATGCTCCAAACAAAAGGCATAGGTTAGCTGAATGAATACAAAAACATGACTCAACTATATGTTGTGTACAGAAGACCACCTCAAAACAAAAGAAACACACAGGATGAGAGTAAAGGGATGGGAAAAAATTTCCATGGAAACGGAAAAAAAAAAAAAAAAAAAAAAAAAAAAAAGCTGGAGTAGCAGTACCCATATCTTACAAAATAGATTTTATGATGAAGGTCATCACAAGAGACACAAGGCAACTACATAATACTTAAGGGATTGATCCAATAAGAGAATATAACCCTAGTAAAATATGTGCAACTCATATAGGGGCACCTATTTTCTAGAGGACTTTAATAGAGAGATCTAAAATAATACAGTCATATTTATCTTTCTCTGCCTGGCTTATTTCACTACGCATAATGTGTTCATGTTGTTGCAAATGGTAAGAGTTCCTTCTTTTTTACCGCAGCATAGTATTTCATTGTGTAGATCAGTGTTTTCCAAACTTCTCTCATGATGAGAATCACCTGGTGGAGTTGTTGAAATACAGATTCCTGAATCCCAACTAAGAAGTGCTAAACTAGAATTTACTATATGTTCTAAAAATTCTAGTAAACTCAAAGAACTAGAAAGGGAACAACAAGAAAAGGCCAGAGTAAGTAGCAGGAAGGAATTAAAGATTAGAACAGAAATAAATAACATAGCGACAAAAATTAATTAATGAAATCAAGAGCCAATTCTTTGAAAGAATAAACAAAGTTGATAAAACGTTAGCCAGACTCAAAAATAAGCAGAAAGGGGACACAAATAAATAAAATGTGAAACAAAAGTGGCTAACCACTGACATCACGGAAATAAAAAGGATTGAAAGAATATAAAATGAACTATATACCAACAAACTGGACAATGTGGATGAAATAGAAAAATTCCTAGAAAACTACAATCTCCCCAAATGGAGTCAAGAATAATAAAAGAACATTCAATAGGCCAACAATAAATGAGGAAATGGGAGCAATAATCACAAATTCCCATGAAACAAAATTCCAGATCAGGATGGCTTTACAGGGAAGTTCTACCAAACTTTCAAAGAAGAATTAACACATATACTCCTTCGACTATTTCAGAAAATCCAAGATGAAACAACACTTTCAAACTCTTTTTATGGGGCCAGCAATATCCCAATTCAAAAATGAGATAAAGACATTACAAAGAAAAGAGAATTAACGGTCAATATCCATGATAAACATAGATGCTAAAATTCATAATAAAGTATTAACAACATTAAAAATATACACCATGATCAAGTGGAATTTTCCAGGGATGCAAGGCTGGTACAATATTCACAAATTAATAAACGAATTACATGACATAAAAAAAACCTGAAAGACAAAAATCACATGATCATATCAATAGATACAGGAAAAGAATTCCACAAAATCCATCACCGATCTTTTCTAATAACTGTCAGCAAAGTGGGAATAGAGGGAGCATATATCAAAATGATAAAGCATATATTACAAACCTACAACTAATATCATACTCAATGGGAAAAAATACTAAAAGAATTTCCCCTAAGAACAGGAACAAAACAGGGGTGCCCATTTTCACCACTGATGTTTGACATAGTAGTGGATGTATTGGCAATAATGATCAGACAAGAAGAAGAAATAAAAAGTATTCAAAGTTGAAAATAAGAAGTAAAACTCTCATTATGATATGATGTTGTAAATAGAAAACACAAAAGACTCCATCACAAAACTACTAGACTTAATAAATGAATTCGACAATGTAGCAGAATACAAAATTAACACTCAGAAATATATGGCTTTTTTATATGCCAATAGTGAACTCACAGAAAGAAAAATGAAAAAAAAATCATTTACCAGTGCAACAAAAAATCAAGATACCTAGGAATAAACTTAATTATGGAGGTTAAAGACCTGTACTGGGAAAACTACAGGATATTGAAAAAACAGATAGAGAAAGAAATAAACAATAGGAAAATATGCTCAAAGTTACTAATCATCTGAGAGATGCAAATCAAAACAATGAGGTGCATATAACCTTACTGATTGGTGTTTCTAGTTTATTAGGATATATTCCTAGAAGTGAATGAGTGTGGGATGGGGCAGAGGAATGGGGTGATAGGGGACACATATGTGATATCTTAATCAATAGAGATAAACAAACAAAAAAACAACAACAATGAAGTACCATTTCACACCTCTCAGAAAGGCTATCATCAACAAATAAGAAGTGCTGACATGGACTCAGAAAAAAAGGAACCCTCATGCACTGCTGATGGGAAGCAGACTGGTACAGCCACTATGGAAAAACAATGAGGCATTTCCCCAAAAAATAAAAAAATAGAACTGCAATTTGAATAAGTAATATCACTTCTAGGAATATATCACAAGAAAACAGAAGCATCAATCTAAAAGGATATATGCACCCCTATGTTTATAGCAACATAATTTATAATAGCTAACTAAGATTTGGAAACAGCCAAAGTGCCGATTAGCAGATGAGTGGATTTGAAAACTGTGGTATATCTATGCAATGCAATACTATGCTTCAGTAAAAAGGAAGGAATTCTTACCATTTGCAATATCATGGATGGAACTGGAGAGCATTATGCTAAGGAAATACAGGCAGTCCTCGGGTTACATTGGAGGTCCATTTCTATGACATGACATAACTTGATTTTTGCCATAAGTCAGAACTCACCTACAAAAGCACCTACATCACTCAAGTGGAGCACAAATACAGCAGTAATGAAGTGAAACAGTAAAATAAATAAATAAATAAAAAATAAATAAACGGAAGATAACAATCCTGACCTTTATTCATGGTAAATATATAATAAAAACATAAAGTACATATGTACATATGTTGAAATGATGGAACTTTATATATATATATATATATATATATATATATATATATATATATATATATACTGTCAATGGGATATGAAGACATAACCGTGATTGACATAAGTCAAGTCTGATGTAACCCAAGGACTTCCTGTAAGCCAGTTAGAGAAAAAAAATATCACATGATCTCACTTATTGGTGGAATATAAAGAACCTCATAAACTGATGAACAAAAATAGATACAGAGACAAAGAAGCATCAAACAGATTGCCAAACTTCAACAGGAAGGCAGGAAAGGGTTGGGAGTGTGTAAAAGATTAATCAAAGGACTTAGATACATGAGTATAAGCATAATGAATAGAAACAGACACTGCAGGTTCAGGGCATGTGCCAGCGGGTGGAGAAGGCCGATAGAAGGCCGAGGGAGGTGGGAGGAAGGAGACATGTGTTCTACTCTTTGTAATACTTTAAACAACAATAAAAATCATAAAAACAAAACAAAAACAAAAAAAATAAATGGAGGAAGGGGAGAAACCAAGATGGCTGCATAGGTAAACACATGAAATTGCTGCCTCACACAACCACTTCAAAACTACAACTAGCCAAAACCAGTTTGTCTCAGTGGATAGAGCATCAGCCTGTGGACTGGAGGGTCCCAGGTTTGATTCCGGTCAGGGGCATGTACATTGGCTGTCAGGAGGCAGCTGGTCGATGCTTCTCTCTCATTGATGTTTGTAGCTTTCTATCCCTCTCTCTTCCTGTCTGTAAAAAAATCAATAAAATATATACCTAAAACAAACAAACAAATAAAACAACAACAACAACACTACAATTAAAGACAAAACGAACATCATCCAGAACCACAGAAAGGCTATATGAGTGGAAACTCTACAACTAGAAGGAAAGAGTAATGCACACTGAAACTCAGCGGAAGTAAAGTGCTGAGGTATGGAGCCGCGCCTGCTTAAAGGGCAGGCAGCTGAATACACAGTTGTCTCCTCAATCAGGAGTAAGACACAAGCTCCCAACTGCTCTGAATTCCAGTTCAAGATGAGATTCTGGGGACTCAGACTCATACAAGGAGAAAATGAACTTTCTGGCATCAGGACAGAACAGGAGGGCACCCTTCTCCCAGAGGTGCTTGCAGCCATTGCCAAGGGACACTGAGACCTACAGGCCCCTTAGAGAAGGGCTGAGGATCAGCCATAGCTGTGTGATCCACCCTGTTTGTTCCCTGAGACCCCACTCCACCCAAGCTGTGCTCAGAGGCTTTAGCATACAAATGGCTTTGTCATTTGCAATCTAAAACCTAACAAACTGCACTGGGTCAGAGATTCCCAGAACTTCCAGAAGAAGGCCCAAAGTGCCACAGCAGCTTGCTTTGCTTCACATCTAGGCCTCATCTGGACACCTCCAAACAAATAGGAGGAATCTGCAGATCTCTCTGTAGCTCCTGCTAAGTGGCCTCAGGCAGAAGCTAAATTTGTACCTCCTAGGAGATCCAGGAACCAGTGTATCCAGTAGTAAGAATGGGACCATCCAGATTACAACTCCTCAGATCCATAAGGGACACACACAGGGGGCAGATTCAGTGAGCACCAAAGCCCCACTGAAGCAAATCTTGCCCCATAAGGGTCTCTCTAGGACAGACATTTTCCCATCATAGACACAACTGATCCTCACAGCCAACTGGCAAGGAGGTCAATTCCTCCTAGTGATACCAACAACAATCAAGACTTAACTACAATAAAAAGGTGCTCACATCCCACAAAGGGGTCCACCTCAGGTAATTGGGGAGGCTGAGCCACTGGGGTCTATAGGACACAGGGCACACAAAGACACTCTATCAACCCAGGGAAGCAGCCAAAATGTGGAGAGAAAGGAACAGGCCACAAATGACAGAAATGTAGAAAAGCAAACTACTGGATATAGAGATCAAAACCATGTTTATAAGGTTATTCAAGAATATTCTAGATAAACTTAGTTAGACCTGCTAGGATATGAAAAAGGATTAACTAGAAATTAAACATACATTCACTGAAATAAAGACTAATATACCAAGATCCAACAGCACACTAGAGGATAACAAGAATCAAATAAAAAAATTTGAAATATGAAAAAGCAAAAAATACCCAACTGGAAAAGCATAAAGAAAAAAGAATCCAAAAATATGAAGATAGTGTAAGGAGCCTCTGGGACAATTTCAAGTGTACCAACATCTGAATTATGGGGGTGGCAGAAGAAGAGATGGAGCAAGATACTGAAAACCTACTTAAAGAAATAATGTTTACATGTACAGAAAGGGCAGAGAACCCCAAACAAAAGGAATCCAAAGAGGACCATACCAAGACACATCATAATTAAAATGCCAAGTGCAAAAGATGAAGAGAGAATATTAAAATCAGCAAGAGATAAACTATTAATTACTTACAAGAGAACACCCAAATGATTATTAGCTGATTTCTCAACAGAAACTATGCAGGTCAGAAAGGAGTGGCAAGAAATACTCAAAGTTGTCAAATCTGGTTTGGCTCAGTGGATAGAGCGTCAGCCTGTGGACTGGAAGGCCCCAGGTTCGATTCTGGTCAAGGGCATGTACCTTGGTTGCGGGCACATCCCCAGTAGGGGGTGTGCAAGAGGCAACTGATGATGATTCTCTCTCATTGATGTTTCTAACTCTCTATCCCTCTCTCTTCCTCTCTGTAAAAATTCAATAAAATATATTTTTAAAAAATACTCAAAGTGATGAAGAGGAAGAACCTACAACCAACATTACTCTATCCAGCAAAGTTCTTATTCAGAATTGATGGTCAGATAAAGAGCTTCACAGATAAGAAAAAGCTAAAGGAGTTCATCACTGCCAAACAAGTATTATATGAAATGCTTAGAGGTATGCTTTAAGAAGAGGAAGAAGAATAAAAAGGTAAAGATAAAAATTATGAACAACAAATACAAATCTATCAACAAATAAACCTAAAAAATCAAGTGAATAAAAAATCTGATGAACAGAATAAACTGGTGAATATAATACAATCAGGGGTAAATAAGGAGTGGACTGACATTTTCTAGTAGAGGTGTTGTAGAGGGTGCAGGAAGATACTGGACAAAAATCATACACCTATTGATGAGGACATTGGGGCCAGGTAAGGGCAGAGGGTGGGTGGGAACAGGGTGGATGGGAGCTATAGGAGTGTGGGGAGAAAGTGGAGCAACTTTAATAATCTGAACAATAAAGAACTATTTTTTTAAAAATGGAATAATATATCATGTTCAAGGATTGATAGAATCAAAATCATTAAAATTCCCATACTACCCAAAGCATTCTATAGATTCAATGAAATTCCCATTAAGATACCAATGGAATATTTCAAAAACCTCAAACTCCCCCAAAATTCATATGAAACAAACAAACAAAACAAAACAAAACAAAACAAAAAAACAAATAGCTGCAATAAACCTGGGAAAGAAGGAGAACGTTAGAGGGATCACAAGACCAGATATCAAGCTATGTTACAAAGCCACTGTTCTCAAAACTGCCTGGTACTGGCACAAGAACAGACATATAGACCAATGGAACTGAACAGAGAACCAAGAAATCAACCTGAGCCATTATGCTCAATAAATATTTGATAAAGGAGGCAAGAGCATATAATGGGTCAAAATAATCTCTTTAGTAAATGGTATTGCAAAAAATGGACAGATTGCCAAAACTGGTTTGGCTCAGTGGTAGAGTGTCGGTCTGCAGACTGAAGGGTCCCAGGTTCAATTCCGGTACATTGGTTGTGGGCACATCTCTGGTAGGGGGTGTGCAGGAGGCAACTGGTCGATGTTTCTCTCTCATCAATGTTTTTAACTCTCTCTCTTCCTTCCTCTCTGTAAAATGTCAATAAAATATATATTTTTTAAATGGACAGATACATTTAACAAACTGAAACTAGACTACCAACTTATACCATACACAAAAATAAACTCAAAATGGATAAAATATTTTGATGTATGATGAGAACTCATAAAAATCTTAGAAGTATCTATAAGCAGCAAAATGCCAAACATATTTCCTAGCAATATATTTACTAGGGATACACCTCTTAGTACATTGACAATTAAGGAGAAAATAAGCAAATGGGGCTACATCAAAATAAAAATCATTTGCACATAAAAATAAATGATCAACAAACAACAAGAAAGCCAACTGCATTGGAGAACTTATTTGCAATCATCTCTAACTAGAGGCCTTGTGCACAAAATTTGTGCATGGGCAGAATATCTAGGCCTGGCCAGTGATCAGGGCTGATCAGGGCCTTCCAGCTGCTGGCAGGGGACTTTCATTCCACGTTGCCCCCTGGTAGTCAGGCATATTATAATGAGCAGTTGAACTTCCAAGGGGACAATTTGCATGCTAGCTTTTCATTATATAAGATAAGGATTAAATCTCTAAAATTTACAAGGAACTCATACAACTTAACAAAAGGAATATGAACAATTCAAACAAAAATGGGTAAATGACCTAAATAGACACTTTTTGAAAGAGTACATACAGAAGGCAAAGAGACATATTAAAAACATGCTTAAAGTCACTAATCATCCAAGAAGTGCAAATCAGAACAACAATGAGGTACCATCTCACACCTCTCAGAATAGCTTTCATCAACAAATCAACAAATGACAAAGGCCAGAGAGAATGTGGAGAAAAGGAACCCTTTTGCACTGCTGGTGGGATTTCAGACTGGTGTAATCACTTTGGAAAACAGTATGGATTTCCCTCAAAAAATTAATAATGACCCAGTGTGAGAACCCTTAACACAACCTGCGTGATTCAGAGCCCACTCAGGGTTCGGTTTCTGGAGGAGGCTGCACACTAAAATAAAGAGAGAGAGACTAGAAAAGAGTTAATTTGGGACAAATGGGAGGCCAAGTGGGAGTCAACCCCTAGTGGAAAGACTCTCTAGGCTCTGGCCTTGCTATCCCTTTTATTGAGGCTGCTATGGGATACACCCATTACCCTTAAGCAGCTTTGGGAAACACCAATAGCCCTTAGGCAGGTAATAAGCCGATTATCATATCAGTAAGGATTTACAAAATTACAAGATGGGGAAGTTGCCTCAGTTACTATTGTCTCAATTAGATAGGGAGTAGTTGGCTCTGACCTTTCAGAGCTTCAAGGTTGACCATTCTCTTTATATTAGTGAGACAATGATTGGTTTCCAGCAACCCAGTTTGACTCAATAATCCCACTTCTAGAAATATATCCTAAGAAATCAGAAACACCAATCAGAAAGGACATGTGTTCCCCTTTGTACATATCAGCACAATTTACAAAAGTTAAGATTTGGAAACAGCCTAAATGCCCATCAACAGATGAGTGGATTAAAAACTTGTGGTACATCTACACAATGGAATACTACATTGTTGTAAAAAAGAAGGAATTCTTAAAATTTGCAATAGCATGGATGGACATGGAGAGCACTATGCTAGGCTAAATAAGGCAGTTGGAAAAAGATAAATATCACATGATTTTACACATTTAAGAATATAATGAACAACATAAATTGATGAACAAAAATAGTCAGAGAAAAAAATTAGAATACAATAGAAGTAAATCTGTTATTTGTAAATTTTTAATATTTCCTACATCTTTTGAGATATTATACTATCTTAGTATAGGTTTGTTAATATTATTATATTTAAAATCTTTTCTTTTTAAAAAAATTATTTTATTGTTTAAAGTATTATACAGAGTAGTACATATATTTCCTTTTTCCCCCCCATTGACTTTCTCCTAGCCTCCTCTACACCTTTTTGCATGGCTTCATCTCATGCCCTGCCCACCAGTTTCTTGTGTCCATAGGTTGTGGTTATATGCAGGCATACAAGTCCTTTGGTTGATCTCTTTTCCCCTCTCCCCAACATTCCCCAATCTTCCCACTGTAATTTTAAAGTCTGTTTGATGCTTTACTGCCTCTGTATCTATCTTTTTGTTCATCAGGTTATAATGTTCTTTATTTTCCATAAATGAGTGAGATCATGTGGTATTTTTCTTTCATTGTGTGGCTAATTTCACATAGCATAATGCTCTCCAGATTCATCCAGGCTGCTACAAATGGTAAGAATTATTCCTTTTTTATAGCAGCATAGTATTTCATTGTGTAGATGTATTGTGGTTTCTGATCCACTCATCTGCTAATGGGCATTTAGGCTGTTTCCAAATCTTAGCTATTGTAAATTGTGCTGCTGTAAACATAGGGGTGCATATATCTTTTCTGATTAGTGTTTTTAGTTTCTTATGATATATTCCTAGAAGTGCAATTTCTGGGTCAAATTGTAGTTCCATTTTTAGTTGTTTGTTTGTTTGTTTTTTAGGAAACTCCATAATGTTTTTCCACAGTAGCTACACCAGTCTGCATGCCCACCAACAGTGCCAAAAGGTCCCTTTTTTAACGCATCCTCATCAGCACTTGTCCTTTGTTGATTTGTTGATGATAGACATTCTGACAGGTGTGAGATGTTACCATATTGTCCTTTGGATTTGCATCTTTCAGATAATTAGTGAATTTGAGCATGTTTTCATATGTCTCTTGGCCTTCCTTGTGTCTCCTTTCGAAAAGTATCTATTTAGGTTCATTGCCCATTTTTTTAATTGGATTATTTATCTTCCTTTTATTAAGTTATATGAATTTCCTGTAAATGTTGGAGATTAAACCTTTATCAGTGATAACATTTGCAAATATATTCTCCTGTACCAGTTGTCGGCAAACTCATTAGTCAGCGTAGCCAAATATCAAGAGTACAATGGTTTAAATTTCTTTTGAGAGCCAAATTTTTTTATCTTAAAATTTTTGTAACACCACTTCTTCAAAATAGACTCTCCCAGTATTTTGTGGAAGAGCTACATTCAAGGGGCCTATGAACTGCATGAGCCTCGCAAGCCACCATTTGCTGACCACTGATATAGAAGAACATATACAGTGGGTTTTTTTTTGTTGTTTTGTTGATGGTTTATTTTGCTGTGCGAAAGCTTTTTATTTTAATGTAGTCCCATTTGTTTATTTTCTCTTTAATTTCCATTGTCCTAGGAATGGTATCAATGAAGAAATTACTTCCCTATATGTCTGAGATTTCACTGCCTTTGGATTCCTCTAGTATTTTTTATGGTTTCTTGTCTTTGTTTAAGTCCTATTCCATTTTGAGTTTATTTTTGTGTATGATGTAAGTTGGTGGTCTAGTTTCTTTTCTTTTCTTTTTTTTTTTTTTGCATGTATCTGTCCAATATTCTCAACACTATTTGTTGAAGAGACTGTTTTGACTCCATTGTATGTTCATGCCCCCTTTGTCAAATATTAATTGAGCAAAGTGATTTGGGTCAATATCTGAGTTCTCTATTCTATTTCATAGGTCTATATTACTTTCTACCTTTGCTTTCATAGGTCTCTATTCTATTTCATAGGTCTTGTGCCAATACCAGGCAGTTTTGAGAACAGTGGTTTTGTAATACAGCTCAAAATCTGGTGTTGAGATCCCACCTACATTGCTCTTTTTTTTCTTAGATTGCTGTAGCTATTCAGGATATTTATTTTTTAATTCCAGATGAATTTTTGGAGAGTTATTTGTATGTCTGTGAAATATGCCATTGGTATTTTGATGGGGAGAGCAATGAACCTATAAATTGCTTTGGGAAGTATGGACATTTTGATGATGTTGATTCTACCAATCCATGAACATGGTATGTCCTTCCATCTGTTTACATCTTCCTCTATCTCTTTTTTCAGTGTCCTGTAGTTTTCCACATATAGGTCTTTTACCTCCTTAGTTAAGTTTATTCCTAACCTGTTTCCCTGAAAATAAGACAGTGTCTTATATTAATTTTTTCTCCCAAAGTTGCGTTAGGTCTTATTTTCAGGGGATATCTTATCTTTCCATGCGGTAGGTCTTATTATGGGAGGATGTCTTATTTTCAGGGAAACACGGTAAGTATCTTATTTTTTTGGAGCGATGGTAAATAGGATTGCTTTCTTAGTCTTTGTTTCTGTAAGTTCACTATTGGTATATACAATGCCATAGATTTCTTGGTGTTAATTTTGTATCCTGCTACATTGCTGAATTCATTTATTAAATCTATTAGTTTTTTTATGGAGAATTTTTTTTTATTTAATGTACACTATCATGTCATCTGCAAATAAAGATAACTTTACTTCTTATTTTCCAATTTAGATGCCTTTTATTTCTTCTTCCTGTCTAATTGGAATGGCTAGTACTTCCAGGACTATATCAAACAGGAGTGGTGAGAGTGGGCATCCTGGTCTTGTTCCTGTTCTTAGAAGGAATGGTTTTAGTTTTTGTCCATTGAGTATGATGTTTGCTGAGGGTTTATCATATATAGCTTTTATTATGTTGAGATATGATCCTTGTATTCCCATCATGTTGAGAGTTTTTATCAGGAAAGGGTGTTGGATTTTATCAAATGCTTTTTCTGCATCAATTGATATGACTATATGATTTTGATCTCTCAATTTGTTTATGTGATGGATCATGTTTACTGATTTGCAGACATTGTACCATGCTTGCATTCCTAGAATAAATCCTTGGTAATGGTGTATGATCTTTGTGATGTTCTGCTGGAGCTGCTTTGCTAAAATTTTGTTGAAGATTTTGGCATCTATGTTCATGAGGGATATTGGCCTGTAATTTTCTTTCATGGAGTTGTCTTTATCTGGCTTTGGTATTAGGGTGATGCTGACTTCATAGAAGGAGCTTGGAAGTGTTCCTTCCTCTTGAATTTTTTGGAATAGTCTGAGAAGGATAGGTTTTAGTTCTACCTTGAATGTTTGGTAAAACTCTCCTGTGAAGCCATCTGGCCCTGGGCTTTTATTTGTTGGAAGCTTTTTGATAACTGCTTCAATTTCTTCCATAGTTATCGACCTATTGAGATTTTCAGTTTCTTCCTGATTGAGGTTTGGAAGGTTATATTTTTCTAGGAGTATGTCCATTTTCTCCAGGTTGTCCAGTTTGTTAGAGTGCAGTTGTTCGTAGTATTTTGTAACAATTCTTTGTATTTTGGTAGGGTCTGTTGTTATTTCACCTCTTTCATTTCTTATTTTATTTATTTGAGTCCTCTATCTTTGTTTCTTGGTTAGCCTGACTAGAGGTTCATCTATCATGTTTATTCTTTCAAAGAACCATCTCTTGGTTTTGATGATCTTTTGTATTGTTTTTTTGGTATCTATGTCATTTATTTCTGCTCTGATTTTTATTACTTCCTTCCTTCTGCTTACACTGGGCTTTTATAGTTGCTCTTTTGCTAATTATTTGAATTATAGTGTTAGATAATTTGTTACTATTTTTTCTTGTTTTTTGTAATAGGCTTGTGGAGATATGAACTTACTCCTCAAGACTGCTTTTGCTGTATCCCATAAATTTTGCATTGTTGTGTTTTCATTGTCATTTGTTGCCAGGATGTTTTTAATATCATCCTTGATTTCTCTGGTAACCCAGTCATTGTTTAATAGCATGCTGTTCAGTCTTAATGTCTTATTTTTTTTGGATTATTTTTATTTTAGTTGATTTCCAGTTTTATGCCATTATGATCTGAGAAGATGCTTGATATGATTTCTATCTTCTTGTATTTGAAGAGATTTTGCCTATGTCCCTACATGTGGTCTATCTTTGAAAATGACCCATGTGCACTCGAGAAGAATGTATATTCTGTGGCTTTGAGGTGAAATGTTCTGAAGATGTCAATTAATTCCATCTGGTCTAGTGTGTTATTTAGGATTGCTGTTTCTTTGCTGATTTTTTGTTTAGATGATTTGTAAAAAGTTGATAGTGGAGTATTAAAATCTACTACTATGATTGTATTGCTATTACTATCTTCCTTAAAGTCTTCTAGCAATTTTTTTTTTAATGTATTTGGGTGCTCCTGTATTGGGAGCCTATATGTTTTCCAGGGTTATTTCTTCTTGTTGGTTTGTTCCCTTTAATATTATGAAGTTGCCTTTATTATCTCTTGTTATGTCCTTCACTCTGAGATCTAATTTGTCAGATATAAGTATTATTACCCCAGCTTTTTTTTTTCATTTCCATTTGTCTGGAAAACCTTTTTCTATCCCTTCACCCTCAGTCTGTTTTTTATTTCTGAAATGGGTTTCTTGTAGACAGGAGATATATGGGTCTTGTGTTCTTATCTAATCCATTACCCTATGTCTTTTAATTGTGGCATTTAATCCATTTACATTTAAAGTTATTATTGATAGGTACTTATTTGTCACCATTTTTATTCTATACCCCTGTGTTCCTTCTTTGCTTCCTATTTTTTTAAACCAATCTTTATTTTTAATATTATTACAAAGGTTCCTCATTTCTTCCCCCCTCCACCAGATTTCCATCCCACCCTCTGACCTTTCCCAAGCCCCCATTGTCCTCATCCATAGGTGCACAGTTTATGTTCAGTTTCTTTTTGCATCCACCACTCCCCTTTTCCTTGAGAATTGTCAGTCCCCTCCCCTCCCATATCTCTGATTATATTATAAACAACAGTTAATATTGTTGATCAGTTTTTTTTAATTTCCTTTTTCTGTTGTTGTTGTGTTTCTTTTTAATTAATAAACTTTATATTTTTAAGAATAAATTTTAAAATCTAATAATTTTAAACCTTGTTTTTTCTGCCCTGGGAATTGAGAAGCAAACTTGTTTACATGTAAACTTGCCCTTAGGCTATCAAAAGGCATATCCATTCAAATGTAAATGAACACATTATTTAAAGATAGCTGCTGGTTGGAATTAGATTACCTGTTCTGGGTGGGAAGAGCTTGTCCTCCCCTTTCTCAATTAAAATTAAGGTGTTAGCTTTAAAACTTCTTTTTGGCAAGAGACCTTAAACTTTCAGAACTTTAACTTTTTCAGGTAGTAAATCAATTACTTAGCATTTTCTCTAATCAATAATACCTCCACATGCCCAAAGATACACTTTACACAAAAGACACTTCCAAATAGATCAACCAACCTCATCCAGACCCCACACAATGCACTCACAGATCAACACCCCTGCGCTTTAATAACTCAACACATACCAATCTAAGTCTTCATCACTTGATTCAGCAGACCCTCATGTTGTCCCACAAGTTTCCAGTCATGTCACCTGCATGGGCAGGTGAGGAGCTAGCTGTTCCAGGCCTGGTTGCTCCAGGCCTGGCCTCTATTGCTCTGGTCTGCTCCACAACCAGCTGCTCTGGGCCTGGATGCTGCTGCTCCAGACCAGACTGCTCCTGACCTGGCTGTTCCATGCCCAGCTGATCCTGGCCTGGCTGCTCCCAGCCTGGCTGCTCCAGGCCTGGCTGCTGCTGCTCCGGGCCTGGCCGCTCCTGGCCTGGATGCTCCAAGCTTGGCTGCTACTGCTCTAGGCCTGGCTGCTCCCAACCCGGCTGCTCTGGGCAAGGCTGCTCTAGGCCTGGCCACTCTGGGCCTGGCTGCTCTGGGCCTGGCTGCTGCTGCTCCGGGCCTGGTAGCTTCAGGCCTGGCCGTTATGGGCTTGGCCACCTCTGCCCCAGTCCTGGCTGCCACTGCCCCAGGCCTGGCTGCTCCAGGTCTGGCTGCTGCTGCTCCGGGTCTGGCTGCTGCTGCTCCAGGCCCAGCTGCCTCTGCCCTGGGCCTGAACACTCTGGGCCTGGCCGCTGCCGCTCCTACATTCTGTCTTTTTTTAAAAAACGCATTTATGTTGCAATGTTGGCTGCTGAGTTGAGTTCTGTCCTAATCTTCGATTTTTCAAGATCTTCTTTGTATTCTTTCTTAAGTAATTTTACTATCTTTTGCTATAACTTGATTTCTTCACATTGAAAACTTCTTCGGTTTCTTCCTCCTCAACCTGGAAGCTCAGCAGGCTGGCCTACGGCTCCCCTTTGTTCTCCGCGGCCTCCTGCGGGGTTTCAGTCTCTTGCCTGGGTTTCAGTCTGTTGCCTCGGCTCTGTGGCCTGCGATCAGTGGTCGAAGGCCCAGCGGCACCTCCCCCGCAGGGGCCCTGTCACCCGGCTGCTTGCAGGCACCGGACTTGCCGGTGTCCGGCAGCAGCTCCTGCTCTTCATCACGTTCTTACCAGTCTTTAGCTTTTGTCTCCTTCTTGTTAGGGCATCTAGCATCAGAGTCAACATTCTGTCCTCTGGGCACAATGTGTGCGACTCGGGAAACTCGGCCTTTCGCTGCTCCCCTGGGATTCCGCCTCACAGCCCCGACTCCCTCTGTTTGAGCCTGGATCCCCAGGGTCTGGCCTAGTACTGGGGTACAGCACTGTTGGTTCCGGGGTTCAGCCCAGTCTGGGGCTTTTATTTCCTTCCTGCTAGGAAACGCCAGCCAGGTACTCAGCCTTCCCCTCCTCTCTGGCTCCGTCCTCTCCGTGCGCGCACAGCATATCTCCGTACCTTAGGATTTTACAGCTCTTCTGATTTTCCTTCTGGTTTTCTCTTTCCTTCTTGTGGTAGAATTTTCAGTCAGTCAACTTCCTGTAGCTCTAGTCAATGTCCATTTTATATTTTAGTTGTATTTTATTGAAATTGTTGTGTGCGGCTAAGGTTAGGTGTTTACATGTGCAACCATCTTGGATCTCTTCTGGGAATCGTTATCCGCTTCCTATTTCTTTATTTTTACAGCAGACCCTTTAGCATGTCTTGCATTGCAGGTTTGGTAGTGATAAATTTCCTTAGTCTGTTTTTGTCTGTGAAGCTCCTGATTTCACCTTCAATTTTGATTGATAGCCTTGCTGGGTACAGTATTCTTGGATTCAGACCCTTCCTTTGCATAACTTTGTATGTTTCATTCCATTCCCTTCTGGGATGATGAGTTTCTGTTGATAAATCAGTTACTAGTCTGATGGGAGTTCCTTTATATGTAACTTTCTGTCTCTCTCTCTGGCTGCTTCTAAGATTCTTACTTAGTGGTTGGTGTTTGCCAGTTTAATTATAATGTGCTTTGGTGTTGCTCTTTTGGGATTCATTTTGCTTGGAACTCTGCAAGCTTCTTGGGATTGTGTGGTGTTTTCTTCTTTATCTCAGGAAAGTTTTCTGTCATTATTTTTTCAAACATTTTTTTCTATTCCTTCCTCAGTTTCCTTTCCTTCTGGAACCCCTATTACTCTAATATTGTATTGGTTTGTATTGTTCCAAAGTTCCCTTAGGATCTCCTCCTGTTTTTTAAAATTTATTCCAGAGTCTGCTCTAATTGGGTATTTTTTTCCATCTTGTATTCTAGCTTATTGATGAGGTTCTCTGCTTCATCTAGTCTGCTATTGATGGTTTCTATTCAGTTTTTTTTACAGTGGCAATGTCATTTTTCATTTCTTCTTGGTTCTTTCTCATATTGTCAAATTTGTTTTCCATTCTTTTAGCCATCTTATGATCATTACTCTGAATTATTGCTCTAATAGGTTGCTTGCCTCTAACTCTTTTACTTTCTTTTCTGGTGATGTCTGCTTTTCTTTCATATGCAGGCTGTTTCTTTGTCTCCCCATGATCTCTCTTTTCAAGATGTCTGGTTATGTAGTTCTCTCTCTCCTGCATTGATTTAAAGGCACAAAATACAACACTACCGGGTACAACACGCATGGCACTGAACAAAAATGTGATTGAGATATTAATAACCTCCAATAAAGGTGACCATTAAAGAAAAGCAAATTGGGGGCTAGGAGAGATAGAAGAGGAAAAAAAAGGAGTGTCATAATGAAATTGGGAGAAGGAGAAAAAAAATAAAAGAGAAGGTTGAATAATACTAAGAGAGAAATGAGGAACGAACTAACTAACTAACAAACTAACTAACTAACTATATATATATATATATATAAAGGAAACTCCAATAAACAACCCTTAATCACAGCAAATGCCAGCAACAAGTATCTGAAGATTAATACAACTTACAACACCAATTAATATCAAGCGAGGAAATGGAAAGCAGAAGTAAAAACTAACTAAAACACAGTTAACAAAACCATACAACCTAACAAAAAGAATAAGCAAAACAATCTCGAAAAAAAGCATAAAACTTCTATTTAGTTAACATTCATCATACAACTACAAAAGAATAGCGAGAAAGACTGTGTTTTTGTTTGTTTGTTTGTTTGTTTTTAGGACAGTGAAAAGGGGTGTGTGAATGAGCTTGGAGCAGGGGGTTGGAAATTAAATATACACATTTAGGGTAAAATTTTAACAGGTGATAAACAGAAAGAATAGGGAAAATGTAGAGCACGAAAGGGTTAAGATAAACAGGACACCAAAGGGGGAAAGGTTAGGAAGAGAGGGATGGTATAAAGTTAGGGTTGAGATAGAACAAAGCATTGGTGAAGGAAAGGTAAAAATAGACTGTAGAACACTAATCCCAAAGTAAAATAAAGAGCAAATAATGTGACACTTAAAAAAAATAATAATAAACAAAAATAAATAAGATAAAAAGGTAAAATAGTAGTAATAATGCTGATTACAAATAAAAATGTATTAATTAAAAAGGTACAATCAAGTGAGGAAAGAAGGAAAAATAGTTTCTTGAGTTAATGTTGCAAATAATGAAAATAATAACAAAAATTAAAAAATTAAAAATTAAATAGTGGGGGGCAGAGCTTGAAGATGGCTACCGAACAGACGGACTTGTTCTGAATCCGGTCCCAGAACAGATAAAAGCAGCGTCTGAGTAGCTCAGAGAATGTTGATTAGCATCTAAGGGGCAGAGGATCTCTCAAGGAAGGTAAGGAAGGATCTGCTGGACAGGATTTCCTGACCAAGCGGACAGTACTGCCGCCGCTGCGGCGGCAAACTACGGGTCACTGGCTCGGAGGGAAGGCTACACCATCCTACCAGGAAAGGAGGATCTTCTCTGAGGCCTGGGAAACCCACAGCGGAGGAGCCCGTCGATCAGCTGAGAAGCCCCAGTCGGCGAAAACACGTGGATTCAAGGGAGTTATTCAACCACCCATGGAAAGGTCAGAGTTTGCGGGGATAGTCTGAGGGATCTGGGTCCCTTGGCACAGACAGATATGGTAGCCGTGGAGCTCCAGTGAGGCCCCGCCCCCACGGTAGCTGGGAGCACCTGGTAGCTGTGCCCAAAGAAGGCTGCAGCGAGAATTCTGCCAGGCGACAGCCAGTGCTGGGTTTGGCGTAATCTTCTCCAGAAGCGGGACTTTTTTAAAATGCCAGGGAACACGGGAAAGATTGTTAAGAATTGCAGCTGTCCCGACAAGGGCGGAACATCTGGACACCTTGGCGCTTGATCCCCTTCACCCCCTTGCTCCTGAATACTAGGGAGGGACTGCCCATTTGGCTTATCCGGGGACATTGCAGGGGGAAATTACCTTCCCGGAAACAAGGGATCGGAGCCAGAAGAGATAGTCTGGGTGAGAGTGGGCACTCTGCCAGCTAGAGCCATAGAGAAAGAAGGCCAGAGCAACCAAAAAGACTGGGAGGTCAAACCGGTAACACTGACACCTAAGGGCTGAATTACAAACTGCCTTTTTATTTTCTTTTAATTAATCAAAAATAAATGGACACAAATAACTCAGATAGAGCCTACTTAAAATTAAGGATTACCTTACAAAACTGAGGTACAGTGGAATGCTGGGAACTGCAAGACTCTCTGGTCCGAGTATCAGGTGTGCCAAATACAATAACAGAGGAAGTGAATGACAACTAATTATACTATCAATATTCTGTATTTTATTTTCATTTTTTACATCTTTTATTTAATTTTCATTTTTTACATCTTTTACTTAAGAAACAATTTTTTTTTCTTTTTTTCTTACTTGATTTTACCTTTTCAATTATTACATTTTTTAATCTCTATCATCACTATTACTAGTGCAATTTTGCAATGTTTTTTTCCTCTCCAGTACTATTTTATTTTTTCTTTATTTTACATTGGGAGTAACCTTCATTCTATTCTAATCTCTACTATAGCATCATTCAACCCTATCTCAACTCGACCTTTACAACATCACTCTCTTACTAAACTTTACCCTTTCAGTCTCCGATTCATCTTATCCCTTTCCGGCTTTAGCTTTTCCTCTATTCTTTCTGTATACCCCCTGCTAAAGCTCTCACTATACTTAAAGACCTAAGTTCCAACCCCTGATCCAATTGTATAGATACCACTCTCTGCACTATATTAACTAGTTAAAAAAAAAATAAAAAAAATAAAAAACTGTTCTCCTCTCTATCCTTTTCTCATTGTTTGTGTGAAGGTTGGTTATTGTGAATTTTTATGCTTTTTAGTGAAATTGTTATGCTTATTCCTGTGTTGTTATTGTTGCTTTGCATTTTTTTAAAAAAATCCTCTGTTTTTGTTTGTTTCTTTTACTTCTGTATATCGTAGCCTTACTTAATAATAGTGGATATTGTAGTTTGTATTAATCTCCAAGTATTGGTACTGGCATTGGCTGGGTTCAGTGGTTGTTCTATGGCAATTTTCTCTACATATATATAGTTTGTTTCCCATTTCTCTTTTAGTTTGCTTCTTCTCTCTCTGTCTTTCTCTCTCTTTCTCTCTCTCTCTTTTCCTTTTTCCCCTGTTTTCTGACTTCATTTTGTCATTACTTTTTTTCTTCTTTTTCTACCTCTTTATCCCTCTTTCTTTATTTACTTATTTTATTATTATTTTTTTAATTTCTCTTTATTTTATTTTTACATTTCTTCCTTCTCTGCTATCCCCCAATTTGCCTTTCTCTAGTGGTCACCTTGATTAGAGGTTTTTAATATTGTAAGTACATTCCTGTTAAGTGCCTCATGTGTTGTACCTGGTAGTGTTGTATTTTGTACCTTTAAATCAACACAAGAGAAAGAACACCACATAGCCCGACGTCCTGAAAAGAGATACCATGGGAAGACAAAAAAATACCTCACACATGAAAGAAAGCAGGCATCACCAGAAAAGGAAGTAAATGAGTCAGAGGTAAGCAGCCTACCAGAGCAAGAGTTCAGAATAATGATCATAGGATGGAAAAATAGAATGGAAGAGAAATTTGACAATAACCAAGAAGAAATAAGGAAGAACCATGAGAAATTGAAGAATAGCCATGAGGAATTGAAGAAGAACCAAGAAGAAATGAAAAATGACATCGCCACCATGAAGAACTCAATAGAAAGCATCAAGAGTAGGCTAGATGAAGCCGAGGACCGCATCAGTGAGCTAGAAGACAAGATGAAAAATATACCCAATTACAGCAGATTCTAGAAAAAAAAATTAAAAAGCAGGAAGAGAGCCTATGAGAGCTTTGAGACAATACAAAACAAAATAATATTCAAATAATAGGGGTTCCAGAAGGAAAGGAAACTGAGGTAGACATGGAAAAAGTATTTCAAGAAATAATGACAGAAAACTTTCCTGAGATAGAGAAGAAAAAACCCACACAAATCCAAGATGCTCGCGGAGTCCCAAGCAAAATGAATCCCAGAAGACAGACGCCAAGTCACAGTATAATTAAAGTGGCAAACAACAAAGACAAGGTAAGAATCTTAAAAGCAGCCAGAGAGAGACAGAAAGTTACATACAAAGGAACCCCCATCAGACTAGCAACTGATTTCTCAACAGAAACATATCAGGCCAGAAGGGAATGGGATGAAATATACAAAATCATGCAAAGGAAGGGTCTGAATCCAAGAATACTGTACCCAGCAAGGCTATCAATCAAAATTGAAGGGGAAATCAGGAGCTTCACAGACAAAAAAAGACTGAAGGAATTTATCTCCACCAAACCAGCAATGCAAGAAATGCTAAAGGGTCTACTGTAAAAATAAAGAAATAGGAAATTAAGAAGGATCACGGGTATAGAATAAAAATGGCGTCAAATGAGTACCTATCAATAATAACCTTAAATGTAAATGGATTAAATGCTCCAATCAAAAGACATAGGGTGTCAGATTGGATAAGAAAACAAGATCCATACATCTGTTGTCTACAAGAAACCCACCTCAGAAAAAAAGATGCACACAGACTGAGGGTGAAGGGATGAAAAAAAGTTTTCAAGCAAATGGAAATGAAAAAAAAGCTGGGGTAGCAACACTTATATCTGACAAATTAGATCTCAGATTGAAGGACATAATAAGAGATAATGAAGGCCACTTCGTAATACTAAAGGGAACAATCCAACAAGAAGAAATATCCCTGGTAAATATATATGCACCCAATACAAGATCACCCAAATACATAAAAAACTGCTGGAGGACATTAAAGGAGAGATTAATAGCAATACAATCATAGTAGGAGATTTTAATACTCCACTGTCACCCTTCGACAAATCATCTAAACAAAAAATCCGCAAAGAAATATCATCCTAAATGACTCATTAGACCAGATGGAATTAATGGAGATCTTCAGAACATTCTACCCCAAAGCCACAGAATATACATTCTTCTCAAGTGCACATGGGACATTCTCAAAGATAGACCACATTTTGGGACATAGGCAAAGTCTCTTCAAATTTAAGAAGATAGAAATCATATCAAGCAACTTCTCAGACCATGAGGGCATAAAACTGGAAATTAACTACAATAAAATAATCAAAAGAAATCAAACACATGGAGACTAACCAGCATGCTATTAAACAAGGACTGGGTAACAAGAGAAATCAAGGAAGAAATTAAAAACATCATGGCAACAAATGAAAATGAAAACACAACAATCCCAAGTCTATGGGACACAGCAAAAGCAGTTTTGAGAGGGAAGTTCATAACTTTACAAGCCTATTGCAAAAAAATAGAAAAAAAATGGTAATAGATGATATAACTCTACAACTCAAAGAGTTAGAAAAAGAGCAACAAGAAAAGCCCAGTGTAAGTAGAAGGAAGGAAATAACAAAAATCAAAGCACAGATAAACGACATAGAGACCAAAGAAATAATACATAAGATCAACAAAACCAAGAGCTGGTTCTTTGAAAGGATAAACAACATAGATGGACCTCTAGCCAGGCTAACCAAGGAACAAAGAGAGAGAACCCAAAGAAACAAAATCAGAAATGAAAGAGGTGAAATAACAAACCCCGCCAAAATACAAAGGATTGTTACGAAATATACTACCAACAACTCTATTCCAACAAACAGAACAACCTGGAGGAAATGGACATATTCCTAGAAAAATACAAACTTCCAAAACTAAATCAGGAAGAATCTAAAAATCTCAATAGACCAGTGACTTGGGAAGAAATTGAAATAGTCATCAAAAAGCTTCCAGCAAACAAAAGCCCAGGGCCAGATGGCTTCACAGGAGAGTTTTACCAAACATTCAAGGAAGAACTAAAACCTATCCTCCTCAGACTATTCCAAAAAATCCAAGAGGAAGGAACACTTCCAAACTCCTTCTATGAAGCCAGCATCACTCTAATACCAAAACCAGATAAAGACAACTCAATGAAAGAGAATTACAGGCCAATATCCCTCATAAACATAGATGCCAAAATCCTCAACAAAATTCTAGCAAATCGAATCCAGAAGAACATCACAAAGATCATACACCATGACAAAGTAGGATTTATTCCAGGAATGCAAGGATGGTACAATATGCGCAAATCAATAAACGTGATACATCACATAAACAAATTAAAAGATAAAAATCATATATTCATATCAATTGATGCAAAAAATCATTTGATAAAATCCAGCACCCTTTCCTGATAAAAACTCTTAACAAGGTGGGAGTACAAGGATCATACCTCAACATAATAAAAGCTATATATGATAAACACACAGCCAACATTATACTCAATGGGCAAAAACTAAAACCTTTCCCTCTAAGAACAGGAACAAGACAGGGATGCCCACTCTCGCCACTCCTGTTTAACATAGTACTGGAAGTACTAGCCATTGCAATTAGACAAGAAGAGGAAATAAAAGGCATCCAAATTGGAAAAGAAGAAGTAAAGTTATCCTTATTTGCAGATGACATGATATTGTACATAAAAAAAAAGACTCCATTAAAAAACTAATTGACTTAGTAAATGAATTTGGCAAAGTAGCAGGATACAAAATTAATGACAAGAAATCCATGGCATTTCTATACACCAACAGGGAAACTACAGAAACAGAGACTAAAAAAGCAATTCCATTAACCATCGCACCAAAAAAATTATGATCCCTAGGAATAAATTTAACTAAGGAAGTAAAGGACCTATATGCGGAAAACTACATGACACTGAAAAAAGAGACAGAGGAAGATGTAAAGAGATGGAAGAACATACCATGTTCATGGATTGGTAGAATCAACATCATAGAAATGTCCATATTTCCTAAAGCAATCTATAGGTTCAATGCACTCCCCATTAAAATACCAACGGCATATTTCACTGACCTAGAAAGAACTCTCCAAAAGTTCATTTGGAACAATAAAAGACCCCTAATAGCCACAGCAATCCTGATAAAGAAGAGTAAAGTAGGAGGGATCTCAATACCAGACTTCAAACTATATTACAAAGCCACTGTTCTCAAAACAGCCTGGTTCTGGACATATAGATCAATGTAATAGAATCGAGAATCCAGATATCAACCCAAATAACTATGCTCAATTAATATTTGACAAAGGAGGCATGAATATGCAATGGAGTCAAGACAGTTCTTCAATAAATGGTGTTGGGAAATTTGGACAGACACATGAAAAAGAATGAAACTAGATCACCAACTTACACCATACACAAAAATAAACTCAAAATGGATACAGGACTTAAACATCAGATGGGAAACCATAAAAATATTAGAAGGATCCTCAGGCAGCAAATCTCAGACGTATGCCAAAAGAACTTCTTCACTGATACTGCCCCTAGGGCAATGGAAGTTAAAGACAAAATAAACAAATGGGAATACATCAAAATAAAAAGCTTTTTTACAGCAAAAGAAACCATCAACAAAACAACAAGAAAGCCCACTGTGTGGGAGAACATATTTGCAAATGTTACTACTGATAAAGGTTTAATCTCCAACATCTACATACAGCTGATACAACTAAATAAAAGGAAGATGAATGATCCAATTAAAAAATGGGCAATGGACCTAAATAGAATATTTTCAAAAGAAGACAGAAGGAAGGCCAAGAAGCACATGAAGACATGCTCAAAGGCACTAATTATCCAAGAGGTGCAATTCAAAACAACAAAGTGGTACCATCTCACACCTGTCAGAATGGCCAACATCAACAAATCAACAAAAGGCAAATGTTGGCGAGGTTGAGGAGAAAAAGGAACCCTCGTGCACTGCTGGTGGGAATGCAGACTGGTGCAACCACTGTGGAGAACAGTGTGGAGTTTCCTTAAAAAACTGAAAATGGAACTCACATTTGACCCAGTAATCCCACTTCTAGGAATATATCCCCAGAAACTAGAAACACCAATCAGAAAGGATATATACACCCCTATGTTCATAGCAGCACAATCTACAATAGCCAGAATTTGGAAACAGCCTAGGTGCCCGTCAGCAGATGATTGGATCCAAAAACTTTGGTACATCTACACAATGGAATACTATGCTGCCATAAAAAAGAAGGAATTCGCATCATTTGCAGCAACCTGGATGGAATTGGAGAACATCATGCTAAGTGAAATATGCCAATCAATGAAAGAGAAACACCACATGACCTCACTCATTTATTGATAATAAAGAACATTATAAACTGATTAACCAAAAGATAGATATAGAGACAGTAAAGCAACAAGCAGACTGTCAAATTACACTGGAGAGGGGAGGACGATCTGGGGGAGATAATAGATCAACGGAAGTACTTGTATACATGCATATAAGTACAACCAATGGACATAAAATTCTGGGGAGGGAGGGTATGTATGGGAGGGAGAGAAGAGGGCAAAAAAAATCAATAAAATATATTAAAATAAATAAATAAATAAATAAATAAATAAATAAATAAATACATAAATAAATAAATAAAAGGAAACTTCATTTCCCAGACTCCCTTGCAATAAGGGTCGGGCCAAGTTCCTGGGTTCTGTTGTAAGAACATCAGTAAAAATATTCTATACCTCTTCTAGGACGGCTTAAGAATCCCTCTCATTCACACTTTGTTGCCAGCTAAAAGCATAGAAAGCTATGGAGAAATTTGAAGAAGGCCTAGGTGAGAGCAGTGACATAGATGAAAGAAGCCAGAATCTTTCAATTATCTTGCAAAAGGCCACATATCAAAAAGCCAAACTGTGAAATAATTCAGAAATAAACATTTATTTTGCTTAAAAAAATTAAATAGAATGTGCAATAGTAAAGTCATTCACTTCTTCTATTGTTCTGTTTGGCACACCTGTTTTTCAGTCTGAACAGTATTGCAGTTCCCTGCCTTTCACTGCTCCTCAGTGTTGTAATCTGGTCCTGATTTTTAAGCTGGCCTTCCTTTGATTTTTTTTTTTTTTTATTTCATTAGGGTCAATTTGTGATTTATCCTCTGGGTGGCAGTTTTTCTGGGTTGACATTCAACACTCTAAAGCCTCTCTAGCTTCTCTCTCTCTCTCTCTTTCTCTCTCTCTCTCTCTCTCTCTCTCTCGCACTTATCTGTTGAGGCTGTGGAGCAAGTCTGTAAGTCTGTGCCAACTGCACTCTTCTGTAATTCTCTGGATATCCCTCCGTGTCAGATCAAAATGTGTTGCTCTTTAGATATCTCCCCTATTAGGAGCCCATTCCACAATCAGGGGTCACACCAGCCAAACAGCCCAGGGCTTCTCCTTGTAAACACTGCCTTAGTCCTCTAGCTTTTGCACTGCGCACACGGGCTTCTGTCTTCAGGGGGACTAACCCTATTCCCAAGAAATCTGATCTTTTCGTCATGAGGTGGAGCGCTCCTTTGAGTCCAAGTGTTCGCGCCACCTGGTACCGGTGTTCTGGGGCTCAGACCTGCTCAGTGGTCACTGTGGCTGTGGATATTCAGGCCTCTGACAAGACCCAATTTTCCTTTAAAGATGGCAAGATTTTCCCATCCAAAGCCCATAGGTATCTCCAGGAGGGGACCCAGCCCCGTTGTGGGTGCTTCCCTGTGAGGGGCACCCTGATCAGCAGTCTCTCACCTTTTCCTGAGGTTTTCCTGTCCCTTAGCTTGCTAAAAAACACTCCCAGCACGACCCTCAACTGCTCTCTCTTTCTTTGGGACAAGGCTCAGAACCAGTCCATCTATTCTTCTGCCATTTTGTGTCCTCCCTAGAACAAACTCTTCAAAAATTCTGGAATAAAAAAGACCCCAAATAGCTGCAGATACCCGAAGAAAGAAGAACAAAGTATGTGGGAATCCCAATACCAGATAAGCTGTATTACAAAGCCACTGCTCTCAAAACTGCTCAGTATTGGCTCGGGAACAAACATATAGACCAATAGAATAGAATAGAATACAGATATGTCAGAGGCCTGAATATCCACAGCCACAGTGACCACTGAGCAGGTGTCACTAAACCACTTTGCTCAATTAATATTTGACAAAGGAGGCCAGGGCATACAATGGAGTCAAGACAGACACTTCAATAAGTGGTTTTGGGAAAATTGGACATATACAAGCAAAAAATGAAGTCAAGACAGACTCTTCAATAAGCGGTTTTGGGAAAATTGGACATATACAAGCAAAAAATGAAACCAGACCATCAACTTACACCATCCACAAAAATAAACTCAAAATGGATAAAGGACTTAAACCTAATATAGGAAACCATAAAAATCTTAGAGGAATCTACAGGTAGCAAAATCTCAGAAATATGCAGAAGTAATATCTTCATCGACACAGCTCCTAGAACAATGGAAATTAAAGAGAAAATAAACAAATGGGACTACATCAAAATGAAAAGCAAAAGAAACCATCAATAAGAAAGCCCATTGCATGGGTGAACATATTTGCCAATGTTATCTCTAAAAAGGGTTTAATCTCCAACATTTATAGGGAACTCATACAACTTAAAAGGAAGATAAACAACCCAATCAAAAAATGGGCAATAGATCTAAATAGAATATTTTCAAAACAAGACATAAGTAAGGCCTAGAGTCATATGAAAACATGCTCAAAGTCACTAATTATCTGAGACATGCCAATTAATATGGCAATGAGGTATCATTTCACACCCATCATAATTGCTATCATCAACAAATTAACAAATGACAAGTGCTGGCCAGGATGCAGAGAAAAAGGAACCCTCATGCACTCCTGGTGGGAATGCAGACTGGTGCAGCTACTGTGGAGAACAGTATGGACTTTCCTAAAAAAAACTAAAAATGGAACTCCCATTTGACTTAGTGATCCCACTTCTAGGAATATATCCCAAGAAACTAGAAACACCAAACATAAAGGATATATGCACCCTGATGTTCATAGCAACACAGTTTATAATGGCTAAGATTTGGAAACAGCCTAAATGCCCATTAACAGATGAGTGGATTAAATAACTGTGGTACATCTACACAATGGAATACTATGCTGCTGCAAAAAGGAAGGATCTCCAACCATTTGTAAAAGCATGAATGATCCTAGAGAGCATTGTGATCAGTTAAATAAGTCAGTCATAGAAAGATAAGTATCAAAATATATCACTCATTTGTGGATTATAATGAACAACATAACTGATAAACAAAAATCATTCCAGAGATACAGAATCATTGATCAAATGCTCAAACCTCAGAGGGATAGTAGGGGAGGGTGGGGGTTAGAGCAAGAGATCAACCAAACAACTTTTATGCATGCCCTCACCAGGTGAGTGAGGGCATGAGCAGCAAAGGGTGAGGGTGGGGGGTAATGGGATAGAATAAGGACACATATGTAATACTTGAATCAATAAATGAAAAAAATAACACCACCCTGTATTTATTTACAAGTGAGATATAAATGAGAAGAAATTAAACTTGACACAATCTAAAAAGAAAAAGGAAAAAAAAATTAGTGACATAGTCAAATTCATGTGAAGAGCTTGTATAGGGAACAATAATGGAAGGAGGGTGAGCAATCAGAAAGCCATTTCAGGAGCTCAAGAGGAAGTGATGTGCTGAATGCTAAATTATAGTGGTGGAGATGGCAAAATGAACAAAGAAAAGACCCAAAGGTGCTTATAAAAGTAGTGGTGTTTGATCTAAAGATTCTTAGATGCACTATTTAAAAGAGCCTTATGTTAAGTGTATCACACATACAAAAAGTAATTTTAATAGTGCACAAAAAGTAAATCTTATAAATATTAATACTCTCATTCTCTTCACTTGATTTTTCTCTTGTGTGTGACTTCATTAAAACTTTCTGCCTAAGAAGACTTTACCCTTATCTTATATCTATATAATGTAGTTCACATTGAACTTATATGCATCTCTAAGGACATCAACTTTAACATCATTTTGATTAAACTGAGATTTCTTTATTTTCCCCTGCTGTTTTAATGAGAATATAGTTTGCTTTCAGATATACAATAAAAATTATATGTATATAAATCCATTATAAACCTTCTGGTTTTGAAAGGAAAGATACACTTTTATATTATTAATTGTTTTAAAAAATAAAGCTCCTGTGAAGAAACATGAAACAAAGCTATTTATATTCTTATCAGATGAGTTTCATCAAATTGACCAAATTGAAATGCTGTTTTTATTACTTCAACAAAGAATAGCAATTGATTCTCTGAGCATGTATCCGTTGCATGCCAAAATATTTTCTCCTACCGATTGGTGAGGATAAAATAAAAAGAAATTTTGCAAAATTACAATTTTCTTAGAAAAGTCTTACAGGTTAACCCTTTATTATTGAGTCTCAAGAACATTTATTTTGTTTTGCCCCTTTTTAATAAGAATATAATACAAATAACACATTTTCTCCATAGAGAATAGACTGCTATCTCTGGATATTTTTCTGAAGGTGGTGACTGTAAAGACTCATATGCTAAACAGAGAAGTATCAACATGGTTAGAAGCCATTTGGGAGTAGCAGTTTGAGTACAGAGCAGGTATAGAATTAGATACACTTTTGCATTTTTTCATCAGGTTCTTGGTCCCAAAGCCAGAGTTGACTTCTGGAACTTCAGAAATTTCCTAAAGGTTTGGGTCACAAGAAGATAAATTTAAGGATGTGAGTCACTTTGTTCATTGAACAATCACATACTATTCTCACACTATTTGGAAAGACCTCTTGTTCTTCATAGAATTTCTTATATAAAAAGTACATACTCTTTATAACTTAAAGAAATTACACATTAGTGAAAGATTTGGAAAAGTAAAAAGTAATCAAAATTCCAAGAGATGTATACAGTAATATATGCATTACATGTTTTAAGGGCCCATAAAAAGTATGCCATTTATCCAGAAGAAAGTAATTTTGAAGAGAATATGTCCTTAAAATAGTACTGTCTACAGAATACATATAAGTTGGACAACTGATGAACAAAAAGAGAGAAACTCAGGTGGGTATAGTGGACACTGTTGGTTACAAATCCAATATTCTTTCTCATTCTTATTCCTTCCTAACAGAACTTGTGTTTGTGTGTGTGTGTGTGTGTGTGTGTGTGTGTGTGTGTTTCTGAGTGATCCACACATCCCACACTCAACCAGATGCTTCAGAAGATGCAAGCCCTTTACACAGATCTATGAAAGGTTCTGATCATTCCAAAGTACAGTTTCACAACAATAGCACTATTGAAATTTGGTGCTGGCCAATTCTTTGGTTTTAGTTTTAAGGGGAGAATAAGTAAGGATGTTCTGTACATTGTAAAGTATTTAGAAGCATCCTTGGCTCCACTCACTAGTTTAGAGCAATACATTCTCCCCTTTCTTATAGCAGTACACGTTATCTCTAGGTATTACTTACTGTCTGCTGGGAGGTACAAAATCACCCCCAGTTCAGAACCACAGGTTCAGAGATAATTTTAATGGTTCTGAAATGGGCATGTTTTCAAATTCTGACTCTTCTGTTATTCACATTTTTGAGCTGTAAGTTTGATCTAGAAACTGCTACAGTCATTTTGCTTTCAGCTTGGAAAAAACTTAAGGACCAAAGATGATAGAAGATAGAAAGAAGCTGAGTTCTTGATGACATTATTAGATAATTATTTTAATGTGGTGGGGAGCTGTAGCAAATATTATGATATGTAAAATAATATATGTGTTTTCTAAGACAGTTTGTACTGAGGTTTCTACAAATTGCAGCCTAGATATGTTTAACTGATATCAAGAGGAGGCAGCTTCTCTGTTCTCAGTTTTCTTTTAGGTGAAGTTTGGAAATTAAATAGGGGACAGGGTAGATAACAGGGTGAATAAAAGTCAGATGAATTTAGGGTTTTAATAATAAGATCATATGAAAGCTAATATTTGGGGATTTTTCTTATGTTTTATTCTATCTCATCCCATAGCAAAGGAAAATTGGGCCTGAGATGTGGTTTTACTCTTCTGATCCAAGGTTTATGTCCAACCCCTCTCTACTGGTCACTGATTCCAGCTGCTTAGAATTCTTTGGGCCCTAAGACCAGCCTTTTTCTCTCCTCTAGCCTGAAACAAGCTCAGGCACACAGCTTATTCTTTTTTTTCTTACCCCCAAATTAGCAAATAATTAAACACCTGCTTTATCGCAACAGTGTCCCCTAACCAAAATAACACTATCATCTCTACTTATTATTATCATTAGCATTAAAAAGCTTTATAAATTACCTATCGCCTCCACCAAAATGACCCATAAATCTTAAAGGAAATAAAAAAAGACTAACAAAACTTTTTCAATTATAGTGACATATAGTACCATATTAGTTTCATGTGTTCATTATAGTGATTAGGAATTTATATATCTTAAAAAGTTATCATCCCAAAAAGTTTAATACCCATCCAACACAATACCTAGTTATTACAATACTAGAGGCCCAATGCACAAAATTCATGGAAGGGGCTCAGCCCTTGCAGCTGCGGCGACTTGCCTTGTTCCTCACAGCCTGGTTTCATCCGGAAGGTCATCCAGAAGGACGTCTGGAAGATCGTTCAGCTGTCCAGTCTAATCAGCATTATTCTTTTATTATATTATTATAAATTATTTAATATATTCTGATGTTGCATTTTACAGTCCATGACTATTTTAAAACTGGCAATTTTTACTTCCTAATTCTGTCTCCCTTCTTCAGCAATCCTCCTAGTCCTCCTTCTATCTGTCAAACATCAATTTGTTCTCTGTATCTATGAGTTTGTTCATTTATTTTGTGTGTTTTTTAAATTCCACATATACAAGGGTATTTCTTAGATCACAGGATCTCACACATCTAGAGAAAATGATGAACAACATAGACTGATGAACAAAAACAGACTCAGAGGAAGAGAAGCACTAAACAGACTTTCAAACCTCAGAGGGAAAATAGAGGAGGGTGAGGGTAAAGGGGAAGAGATCAACCAAAGGACTTGTGTGCATGCATATGGGCCTGGCCAGTGGCCCTGGACAAAGGGGTGTGTGTGAGGGCATATATAGGGAGGGGTTTGGGATGGGATTGGGGGGATGAGGACAATTATGTGATACCATAATCAATTAAAAATATGGGGAAAATAAAAAAAAATAAAAATACACATCAAATAGTGCCAAAAAATAAATTCCACATCTAAGTAAAATTATATGGTATTATAAAAAGGTGGGGCAAGCAGCATATGCACCATTCTGAGCAGTGTCCATCTAGGGGCAGAAGTACCTAAGTATGGCTGAAGTACAAAAATTAAAAAGGTGAAACATCTGTTAGTGATTAGAGATGACAATGCTATGTTCAGTGACAAGTAGTGATGGGGAGATGCTGAAGGCTTAAGTAGGATCAGAATTGGATCTTTGAATGCAGGTTGGAGATAGATGAGGAGAGCAAGGTGGAAGCCAAAGCTCCCATGCAGTGGAAGTTGCAGTAGAGGGGTATCTTCACCTCTATTTCCACAAAGTAGTTTGCTCCTTAGTTTGTCTTTGCAGTATTCAAAGCAAAGGCCAAGTGTCCACTTTCTAAGGATTGTGTGATCCTCCTTATAATGCGTGACTTCTCACATGGGAGCATTTCTCATCCACAGTTACCTAATACAACTCTAGTAATAAACATAACTATCAAAAGCATGTCTAGTTTCATACTTCCAAGTAAAACAGCCTTTGACTAGGTTTGGTTTCAGATGCTTGAACTTACTGAGGTCTATCTACTACTTAGATGGGATATTTCTACAGTCCACTCACCAATTAGTTATGGAATTGCATGGTCCAGAACCAAACAACTTTTAGTAATAAAATAAAATTAGGCCCCGCCATGTGGCTTAGTTAGTTGGGTGTTGTCCTGTGCATCAAGACATTGCTGGATGGGTTCTGGGTCAGAGACCAGGGTTATGGTCTCTATTCCTGGTAGGAGATGTGCAGGAGACAGTTGATCAATGTCTCACTCTCACATAGATGTTTTTCTCTATATACCCTTTTCTTCCTCTCTCTAAAAAAAATCAATAAAAATATTTCACAAATAAACATAAAGTTAAATTAGGATTACATGGAAGTTTCTAGTTTAAATTTTGTTTATGCAATGCTTGATAGTGAAATGCTAAAGTTACAATCAACCCTACAAGATTAGGCCATGAAATACACTGCTTTGTCATTCTCTTTACTATTTAACCAACCTCTGAAACTGATTTACATGGCAGAGTTGTGCAGTACTTTCTCCTGATGAAGTTTGTTGTCTTATTTTCTCCCTCTCTTAGAACTGATAATACTGAAATTATACTTTAAAAAAAGTTGGTGTTTTTGGAACCAATATCACTGAGGTAAAATAAAAATCTATTTGGAAATGTTGAAAACATAGCCCTTTTTCTCTCTCTTTAACAGAGAACAAAACAAAACAATTTATCAGGTTAAAGAGGAAAATCTGTTATCAAATTTCTGATATTTAAGTAGTTTTTGTTTTCAAAACCATATCTATTGGTTGCAGCCCTTTCCTAATGGCTTAATTGACCTGTGAAATTGATTTTCTATCATTTAAAAATTAAAGCTGCTTCATTAATTGCTATTTTACTTATTTTTGTTGTCTGCCAAAAGAGGTAACTGAAATGTTCATGCTCATACCCCATAGGAATGGTTGGAAAGAATTCCAAAAAGCTTTGGAGATGGTTATATGAGAGAGGAATACTCACATCAGAAGCACGTATAAGAAATTTGTGATGCTCACAAACATATGCATGTTTATATGGATTTTAATCTGTCACCAATGAGCAGGTGATGGGAGTGAGTAATGTCTCTAAATCCCTTATGTACCACATGGAGATGGGAATTATCTTTTCTTCACAGGGTCTCCAAAAACAAAAGAATTATCAGATCACCTGTTACATCCCTTAGCCAAATTAGGATTATTTCCAAGAAAATTTCTTCCAGAGCTTGTTCAAAGTTTAGATTTATTTTTCAGTGAACATTTCTTCGTTTTTTATAATGTCATTGTTTTTGGTTAAGTAGCATTTGTAAATTTATGTGACAGGTTTATTTGATTATTTCCATCTTAATAGTTCAACATATTCACAAGTGAAACCCATGTATTTGATTTTTTTTTTTTTTAGGAACTAAAGCTATGTTTTAATTAGAATGCCTTAAACAATGAATATTTAATATAAGTAATTCAAACACATTAGTTACAAATAACTCATACTTAGCTTTAAAATATCTCTGAATCTTCATTTTAAATCTCATTAGCCAAACAATACATAGTTTTTGTCATTATTTTAGTGTTTTGGCATCAAAATAATCATTTTGTTTAACTATAAATTTAAAGCACACTTATCCCTTAAGAATTTATTGGAAACATCCTAAATACTTAACAATGCAGGAATAGTTAATTAAGCCAGGTTTCCACTTAATAAAACCTTATGCAAGTCTGTGTGTTTTATTCAGTAACAATTTCAAACACTAATGTGAGTAGGCACTCAAAATATATCTGCTGAATTAATGAAAAATGCAGTCAATAGTATTATAATTTCAAACACTATGTAATTAAATAGCAAAATGCTTCTGATTCAAAGTCAATTGGCCAAAAAGTAAAGACATAAATATATCTGTAATGTGGCTATGAAACATAGTTGGCAGATGGAAAATAATGAATACAAACATAATCATCAAGATTTGCCAATTTTGTTGTGTTCATTTTTTTCTAAAAAATGAATCAAAAACAGATGTGTGCAAGGGTAATAGCTCAAACTGAAAACAATCCTATCTTCTCCACTCCAATGCTAAGTTTTGATTTCCTATTTCTTCACTCATGTATAACTTTATCTATACTGTTTTCTGTCCCCTTTTTCCCACTCATATGTCCATTTATTCTACCTTTCCCAGCATTTTCAATAACAAGAGCAAGTCATCTAAATTATGCCTAGAAGAGGGCTTCTATCTGTAACTGGCATAGATCTCATGGTATGGTTGTGATTCCAAGGAAAATCACATTTTTATCTCTTAGCCTCATGAAGCTGCACAACGCATTTCTGAATACAAGTTCATAATGAAAAACTCTGAATCCAAATTCATGATGTTAAAAATTTATAAAACTGTTATAAAGTGATAACTACCATGTTTCCCCCAAAATAAGACATCCTCCGAAAATAAGACCTACTTACAGGATTCCTTCTGAGTGAAATATAAAAAATCCCCCCAAAAATAAGCCCTCCACTCAGGCTCTGTCTCAGAATGCTATTGCTAAACATGAGAGATTTGGTCCACTGATTCTAAAAGAAATGGAGTCACAAGAAATTCACCAGGAAATTCAGGAATTGGGTTGTTATGATGATGTTCCAGAAACGATGACATGATTGTCATTGAGTAAATGAGTAAATTCTTGATACTGTAAAATTCACAGTTTGTCTGGTTTGTGTTGACAACTACCGTACTACCATACCATATACAGGAAATAAATTTCCTTTATTTTCATTTCCAGGCAAATGGAAATGAATAAAAGCTGGGTTAGCAATACTTATATCTGGAAATTAGGTCTCAGAGTGAAAGACATAACAAGAGATAATGAAGGCCACTTCATAATACAAAAGGGAGCAATCCAACAAGAAGAAAAAACCCTGGTAAATATATATGCAAACAACACGAGAGCACCCAAATACATTAAAAAAAAAAACTGCTGGGGGACATTAAGGAAGAGATTAATAGCAACACAATCATAGTAGGAGATTTTAATATCCCACTGTCACCTTTGCACAAATCACCTAAACAAAAAATCAGCAAAGAAATATCAATCCTAAATGACTCACTAGACCAGATGGAATTAATTGACATCTTCAGAACAATCCACCTCAAAGCCACAGAATATACATTCTCAAGTGCACATGGGTCATTTTCAAAGATAGACCACAAGTTGGGACATAGGCAAAGTCTCTTCAAATTCAAGAAGATAGAAATCATATCAAACAACTCCTCAGATCATAGTGGCATAAAACTGGAAATTAACTTCAATAAAAATAATCCAGAGAAATCAAACACATGGAAAATAAATAGCATGCTATTAAACAAGGACTGGGTTAACAGAGAAATCAAGAAAAAAATTAAAACCATCCTGTAAACAAATGACAATGAAAACACAACAATCCAAAATCTATGGGACACAACAAAAGCAGTTTTGAAAGGGAAGTTCATATCCCTACAAGCCTGTTGCAAAACACAAGAAAAAATGGTAACAAATGATCTAACTCTACAACTCAAAGAATTAGAAAAAGAGCAACAAGAAAAGCCCAGTGTAAGCAGAAGGAAGGAAATAACAAAAATCAGAGCAGAGATAAACGACATAGAGACCAAAGAAACAATACATAAGATCAACAAAACCAAGAGCTGGTTCTATAAAAGGATAAACAAGATTGATGAACCTTTAGCCAGGCTAACCAAGAAACAAAGAGAAAGGACCCAAATAAACAAAATCAGAAATGAAAGAGGTAAAATAACAACAAACCCCGCCGAAATACAAAGGATTGTTACAAAATACTACCAACAACTCTATTCCAACTTAACAACCTGGAAGAAATGGACATATTCCTAGAAAAATATAACCTTCCAAAACGCAATCAAGAAGAATCTAAAAATCTCAATAGATCAGAGACTTGGGAAGAAATTAAAACAGCCATCAAAAAGCTTCCAGCAAACAAAAGCCCAGGGCCAGATGGCTTCACAGGAGAGTTTTACCAAACATTCAAGGAAGAAATAAAACCTATCTTCCTCAGAATATTCCAAACAATTCAAGAGGAAGGAACACTTCTATGAAGCTAGCATCACCGTAATACCAAAGCCAGATAAAGACAACTCAATGAAAGAGAATTACAGGCCAATATCCCTCATGACCATGGATGCCAAAACCTTCAACAAAATTCTAGCAAATCGGCTCCAGCAGAACATCACAAAGATTATACACCATGACCAAGTAGGATTTATTCCAGGAATGCAAGGGTGGTACAATATCCACAAATCAATAAACGTGATACATCACATAAACAAATTAAAAGATAAAAATAATATAGTCATATCAATTGATGCAGAAAAAAACACTTGATAAAATCCAACATCCTTTCCTGATAAAAACTCTCAACAAGGTGGGAGTACAAGGATCATACCTCAACATAATAAAAGCTATATATGATAAACCCACAGCCAACATCATAATCAATTGGCAAAAACTAAAACCATTCCATCTAAGAACAGGAACAAGACAGGGGTGCCCATTTTTACCACTTTTTTTTTACTTAGAACTGGAAATACTAGCTATTGCAATTAGACAAGAATAGGAAATAAAAGGCATCCAAATTGGAAAAGAAGAAGTAAAGATATCCTTATTTGCAGATGACATGATATTGTACATAAAAAAAACAAAAGACTCCATTAAAAAAACTAACTGACTTAATAAATGAATTTGGCAATGTCGCAGAATACAAAATTAACGCCAAAAAAATCTATGGCATTTCTATACACCAACAGTGAACTTACAGAAACAGAGACTAAAAAGGCAATCCCATTTAGTATTGCACCAAAAAAATTAAGATACCTAGAAATAAACTTAACTAAAGAAGTAAAGGACCTATATGCAGAAAACTACACGACACTGAAAAAAAAAGATAGAGGAAGATGTAAACAGATGGAAGAACATACCATATTCATGGATTGATAGAATCAACATCATCAAAATGTCCATACTTCCAAAAGCAATCTATAGGTTTAATACACTCCCCATTAAAATACCACTGTCATATTTCACTGACCAAGAAAGAACTCTCCAAAAGTTCATTTGGAACAATAAAAGACCCTGAATAGACACAGCAATCCTGAGAAAGAAGAATAAAGTAGGAGGGACCTTAATACCCGATTTCAAGCTGTATTACAAAGCCACTGTTCTCAAAACAGCCTGGTACTGGCACAAGAACAGACATATAGATCAATGGAATAAAATAGAGAACCCAGATATCAACCTAAATCACTGTGCTTAATTAATATTTGACAAAGGAGGCACAAATATACAATGGAGTCAAGACAGTCTCTTCAATAAATGGTGTTGGGAAAATTGGACAGATACATGCAAAAGAATGAAACTAGATCATCAACTTACACCATACACAAAAATAAACTCAAAATGGATACAGGACTTAAACATAAGACAAGAAACCATAAAAATGCCAGAGGCATCCACAGGAAGCAAAATCTCAGACATACGCCAAAAGAACTTCTTCACTGATACTCCCTCTAGGCAATGGAAGCTAAAGAGAAAATAAACAAATGGGACGACATCAAAATAAAAAGCTTTTTTACAGCAAAGGAACCATCAACAAAACAACAAGAAAGTCCACTGTGTGGAGGACATATTTGCAAATGTTACCACTGATAATGGTTTAATCTCCAACATCTACAGACAGCTTATACAACTAAATAAAAGGAAAATGAATGATCCAAGAAAAAAATGGGCAATGGACCTAAATAGAATATTTTTTAAAAATATATTTTATTGATTTTGTACAGAAAGGAAGGGAGAGAGATAGAGAGTCAGAAACATCAATGAGAGAGAGTCATCGATCAGCTGCCTCTTGCACACCCCCTACTGGGGATATGCCCGCAACCAGGGTACATGCCCTTGACCGGAATCGAACCCGGGACCTTTCAGTCCCCAAGCCGACGCTCTATCCATTGAGCCAAACCAGTCCCGGCTAAATAGAATATTTTCAAAAGAAGACAGAAGGAAGGCCAAGAAGCACATGAAAACATGCTCAAAGTCACTAATTATCCAAGAGGTGCAATTCAAAACAACAATGCGGTACCATCTCACACCTGTCAGAATGGCCAACATCAACAAATCAACAAACGACAAGTGTTGGCGAGGTTGTGGAGAAAAAGGAACCCTCGTGCACTTCTGGTGGTAATGCAGACTGGTGCAACCACTGTGGAGAAAAGTATGGAGTTTCCTCAAAAAACTGAAAATGGAACTCCCATTTGACCCAGTAATCCCACTCCTAGGATTATATCCCAAGAGACTAGAAACACCAATCAGAAAGGATATATGCATCCCTATGTTCATAGCAGCACAATCTATAATAGCTAGGATTTGGAAACAGCCTTGGTGTCCGTCAGCAGATGATTGGATCAAAAAACCATGATACATCTACACAATGGAATACTATGCTGCCATAAAAAGAAGGAATTCTCATCATTTGTAGCAACCTGAATGGAATTGGAGAACATCATGCTGAGTGAAATAAACCAGTAAATGAAAGAGAAACACCACATGACCTCATTCATTTATGGATAATAAAGAACATTTTAAACTGATGAACCAAAAGATAGATATAGAGACAATAAAGCAACAAGCAGACTGTCAAATTACAGCGGGGAGGGTAGGGAGATCTGAGGGATATAAGAGATCAACCGAAGGGCTTGTATACATGCATATAAGTACAACCAATGGACACAAAACTCTGGGGTGAGTTGGTATGTATGGGAGGGGGGAGCAATGTAAAATATGGACACAGATAATAATTTAATGAAATAATAAAATAAAAAAACAATAAATGTGTATCGTATTCTTCATGTAAAAATAAAACATCCCCTGAAAATAAGATCTAGTGCATCTTTGGTAGCAAAAATTAATATAAGACATTGTCTTATATTCGAGGAAACAGTGTATTTATAGATTGAGGCAATGAATATCATAACTTATAAACCTTTTAATTAGATGTGAATTAAATTGGTCCATAAGACACTTGTGAGGATCCTGTTTAGAGTGCACTGGTCATGGCCACTCAACCCCTGGGACTTGTAATCAGAATGATCAATACTAAGATTCCATACACAGGTCCAAGGACTGTGTGCAGGTGCACAGTGATTTCACAGTGCCTTTCCATAGCAAAATGATTGATGTCATTTTTGCAAACTAGCCTCCTTTGTCTAACATGCATATAACACATGTATACAACCAGCCAGTATGCTGATAGAGAAGCTTAGAGGTAGTTACTATGTGAGGCTACAGAGAAGCCAGTGTGCTGGGTAGAAGAGTGTGATAGAGAGGCAGTAGACACAGAAGATGTAGCTAACAGAGAGAATCCAGAGAGATAGGAGAAGCTTCTGAGACACAGCTCAGATACCACTATGAGGTGAGACGGTGAGTCTAGACAATTTCAGGCTGCTCAGATAATAGCTGTAGGTACAGAGGCTATTAAAAGTGCTACTGCTTTGTGGGAAAGCTGTATTAATCAGCCAGTGTGTGGCTATCTGTACAAGACTTAATATGAAGAAATGCTTTGTCTAATAGCTCTACAGTAAAGACTCATTCTTATATACCCACAACTTATCATGGTTTTTCCATCTAAGATCACATGTCCTAGGAGGTCAGACCCTGGCGGAGGACTCCAACCCAACACCTGTAACTAGTGAGCAGAGGATAAATGAAGTACTTGGACTAAGTCCCCAATAGTTAGTGTAATGAGTAGGGTTTGAGAAAGAGTCTACTTTGGGAAGAATTTAGAAGAATATATGGACTCAAAGCAACTCAGAGCAGCAGTATTCTTACTGTCCTTGACAACACTAGATTTGGGCTAAAGCAGGAAAGTAAGTATTCAATTACTCACAAATATTCTTATAAAGAAAGCACTGATGATCTTTCCCTCATTCAGGCCACATGAATACCTCATTGGCATAAAATATTATCCCAGAAATAATGTATTAAAATTATTATATTGTCTGGAAGCACATGCAATTTAGCAAAGATATTATTTATTACTTGAGGCCAAGTGCACAAAGTTTTGTGTGCAGGGGGTGGATCCCTCAGCCCAAACTGTACCCTTTCCAATCTGGGAGCCCTCTCCAATCTGGAAGTTTCTGTCTGTCTTTGCAATCATATGAGCAAATTGTCTGAGACCCCAACCCAGTTTGGTTTTTTGCTCACAGAATAATAGAGGCTTTTTTTTTTTCCTTTGCTTCATTGGTAAAGATTTCCTGGAAGTTTTAGAATATATTCCCTTTAATTTTTCCTAGACATTCTGATTTTACTTATGTCTCTCACCTTTGCTTTCCCTCCATCCTCCACCACAATAGTAACTTGCTTCAGGCTCACTTTGCTCCAGTGTCTAGGAAATCCATCTGCTACCAGAACTATGATTCCCATCACTTCTGGTATTCCCTGCACTCTGGGCTTCCTCTTCAATCTTGGGGCTGCCACCAGAACTACTATTTTCAGAAATCCTGATGCTCCCCAAGTTGTTGGTTTTCTTTTCCTGCTCTGTCTCTGTCCCATGGTCTCCCACTCTGCCAAATCCTTCAAGACACCAGCTCTCCCTCTTTGCTCTCCATCTGGCAGCTTGGAGAGCCAAATTCCCCAAGCCACTCCACTCTCCGCTGGCTCTCCTGCTGTGCTTGGGGGAAGTGACTGAGGGATCCATGCCCCCTCCCCAGTTGTTGGCTCTCCCACTCTGCTCTCTACCTGATGGCTTGGGGGAGCAACTGAGGGAGCCACGTCCCCCCAAGCCATAGGTTCTCCCACTCTGTTCTCCACCCAGCACCTGAGTATTGGTCTTTAAGAATGTAGAGCACCTTGTAAATCTTAGCTTTGCCAGCTGTCCTGCTCTGTTTGCCACCACGCACCTGGGCATGCAAATTAACCCACCATCTTTTTTTAGTTAATTTGCATACACACTCCTGATTGGCTGATGGGAATCATGAAGTTACAGTCAATTTACATGTTTCTCTTTTATTATATAGGATATGAGGGAACCTTCTTCATGTAGAAGTGGAAAGGACTGTTGGTGAAAGCAAGGCTGGTGCTAGATGAGGACATGTTGTGTTGATGTAGTCTCATGGAATATATAACACTGTTGCAGTTGTAACACCTCTTATTTGTTGAGAATAAGTGCTTTATCAGACCAGTGACCAGTATCCTCAACACACAATATGTTGTCTGATATATTCTAAATTTTATTAATCCTCAGGTTCCATAGATAATATTTTGAGTCCTTATTTTATGTATCTGTAAGAAAAAGAGTCAAAGATTGAATTATGGCATATGATCACATCTGAAACTAATCCCATTTGAATATCTTGGAATAAGTGTCTGTTCAGTTTTACTTAGCCATTTTTAATTTGATTGTTTGGTGTTGAGTTGTGTGAGTTTTTAATATATTTAGTATATTGACCCAATTTTGGAGCTGTTGTTTGCAAATATATTTTATTCAATTGGCTGCCTTTTTTGTTTTGTTGGCAGTTTCTTTTGCTGTGCACAACTTTTGTAATTTGATCCAGTCCCATTTATTTATTTTTGTCTTTGTTTCCCTTGCTTTTTGGGTCAAGTTCATAAAGTGTTCTCTATGATCAAGGTCCATAATCTGGTACCTATGTTTTTTTTTATGTAGTTTATTGTTTCATATCTTATATTTAGGTATCTGATTCACTTTGAATTAATTTTGTATATGGGACAAATTGTAGTCTAGTTTTGTTTATTTGCAACTGGTTTTCCAATTTTTTAAGTACTATTTCTTGAAGAGGCTTTCTTTGTTTCATTGCATATTTTTGGCTCCTTTGCCAAAAATTACCGGCCCATACATGTGGTTCTATTTCTGGATTTTTACTTCTGTTCCAATGGTCTGTGTGAGTTTCTTTCTTTTCTTTCTTTCTTTCTTTCTTTCTTTCTTTCTTTCTTTCTTTCTTTCTTTCTTTCTTTCTTTCTTTCTTTCTTCTTCTTCCTTCCTTCCTTCCTTCCTTCCTTCCTTCCTTCCTTCCTTCCTTCCTTCTTTCCTTCCTTCCTTCCTTCCTTCTTTCCTTCCTTCCTTCCTTCTTTCCTTCCTTCCTTCCTTCCTTCCTTCCTTCCTTCCTTCCTTCCTTCCTTCCTTCCTTCCTTCCTTCCTCATTTTTTACACCCCCTGTATGCTTTCTTTTTCTTTTATTTTTTTTAAATAAAATTTTAATTATTTAAAGTATTTCATTGGTCCACTTTTTTCTCCCATTAAATGCTTCCAACATGCTCCCATCTTCCCCTCATCCCCAGGCCCTCACCAACCTACTGTCTATGTCCATGAGTTATGCATATATACATACAAGTCCATTAATTATTCCCTTTTTTCCAGCCTCTATGTCTGATTTTATGCCAGTACTATGCTCTTTTAATTGCTGTAGCTCTGTAGTATAAAAACTAAACCAGAGAAAGTAAGAAGAAAATAATATAGGAGGATGTTTAAGCAAATTAAAACCTGTCTTCTTGAAAAAAATAAATAATAAAATAAAACTAATCTCAATTTCATAATGTTAAAATGTAGAAAAAAGGTGTCCCTCAGAATTTAATTGTGTTGGTAGGAATCCCAGAAATATGTGTTGCATGAACCACCCACCTTAAATATTCATATAGGAATTCTAGACTTCTGTATTGTTTGTTTTGTTTTGTTGGGGGGTTGATAATAGCAAAGCTAAGATATACAATGTGCTCTACCTTCTCAAAGAACATCAATATTAGTTCAACAAAATTGAAAACTAAGGCTCACAGAGGTGAAGTGACTTGTTCAAAGGTCCAAACATAACATGTCCAAGAAGACTAAAACTTAAAAAAATAATTAATCATTAACTCTAGCAATAAAAATAACCCAGATCAAAATGATAGTTTACATTAGATATTATTGACTAAAACAAATCTTTAATGTTATATTAAAAATAGTACTATGAATTCTTAAATCCACTGGTTTGATCTAATTCCTTTTAACTATTTAACTATAATGTACATATCATCTTCTCTATAGGCAGGCATTTTGTAAAATTTTTCTTTAAACGTGAGACATGATGAGATGATATTGCTAATTTTCCAGTAGTGGCCATTATTGAGTAATTAGTTTGTAAAAAAATATATTTCCTCTATATTCCTCCCTCTAAATATTCACTAACATTACCATTATCACATTTATTTATATTTAATCTACTAGTATGTTTTAATACTCAGTCCTTAGAATGACTGTTTTGATTTATTATCACATAACTATAGTCTAAAAGGTTTATCTTAATTTTTGCTCTACTGACAGAACTGACCATAGCAATAAATTAAGCAGATGTGCTTACTAAGCTGTTTGAAGTAATGTAAACATTCTTGCCATGGGAAGATTAAGGCACAGCTGTGTGAAAGAAAATTTCACCTAAATGTTTCATGAGTCCAAAACCACAGATTCCATTGAGATGAGATGTTAACCTTTGGGTTTCATTTAGTATATTATGTTCACACAGTTCTAAAAGAAAAAGCACACTGCAGTGATCTCACTAGTTTAGTAAGCCCTCTAGAAATTATATTTCTCTCTCTGTGGTTACTCCACTTAATAGGAAGAATTTACCTATAAGACTATCTCCAAAAGTGTGGGCCTGTAATCAACTTATTCCATGCTATCATAATATTTGCATCCAAATGAAAAGTGTTTGAAATGGTGTTTTAATATTTATTATTGATATCAGGTAAAATAACTATCTGTTTATATTTTCATAAGAATTGGTTCTTCTAATATCTTTATTCTTTTATATAACTTTTCAATTAATTTATCAATTCACAAAAATGATACCATTAAAGTTTTGCTTGGAAATGCATTCAATTTCTATTAATTTAGGAGTAGGATAATAATTTCATTGAAATTTCTCAAGTAGAAACTTCTTCATCTTTTACAACCCATGAAAGGTTCTTATTCTGTTTAGATTATTTCTAGATGTTTTTGCTAATATTAATAAGATATTTATTATTATATTTTATAATTGGATGTTGTTTATCTATAGGAAAGCTATCTAAAGAATCTTCCATGCCCATCTGTTGTAGCTAAGCAGTTTTGCGTCGACCTAAGAATCAATAGGTTACTGGTTTGATTCCTGGTCAGGGCTTGATCTCCAGTGGGAACCATGCAGGAGGCAGCCAATAGATGATTTCCTCTCTAATTGATGTTTCAGTCTCTATTCCTTCCTCTCTCTTTAAAATCCAATAAAAATATATTTAAAATATAGTAAAGAATCTTCTATGAATTAAGAATTTTATTAGGCACTGGAAATGGAAGATGAAGGAGGAAGAGAAGGGATATAGAGATAAGAAGGAGGAAGTGCTAATTTCAATTGCTTGCAGTTTATATAGGTGAGGCTGTGGAGTTAATTAATGATAAAATTGCAGAGTTATAAGGTTAGGGTTAGTGATAGCTCCATCTGTCATGGCCATCTCTTCATCATCTTTGCTGTCTACACAGGTTTTTAGTATCCGAAATAATCCATCTCAATAATACAATGGAGTTATTCTAGCTGGTACATAAGTACCATTTTTTTTTCTTAAAGAAGTTAACTATTTACCTGGTATTACTTTATTGAATTACTGTAAATCTACTATATGCCTGATATTTCAATAGGCAATGGGGAAATAGTGCTAAATAAAACAGATACACTTCATCCACACAATCCATGTTTATTTACTTTATAGTATATCTGGTTAGATGTAAAATGCTTTTTTAAAGACATTTTCTGGGCCTCTACTCATGCATATGAGTAATATTGCAAACATGCACAAATATACTACTATAAAGAAGCACCTTCACACACATTCTACTATAAAGAAACCCAATATATGAGAGAAACAAAATCATCTCAACTTTCTTTTGCAAATCTATAACTACAAATTAATTATGCTGGTGCAATGAGTTGAACAATACCATCTCTCAAAGTTGTTCACAACCTATTTCCCAGAACCTATAAATGTTTTACTTTAAATGGCAAAAGGGACTTGCAATGGGATTAAACTTGGAGATTGCCATGGATTATTTCTGTGGACCTATTGTAATCTCACAGGAGAGTCCTAGCCAAATTAAAGGTGCCAGAGGCCACCGCATAGCAGCAATGGCAAGAAAGTGCAACAAGGAATGGACCTTGGGTGTCAGCAGGGCTGAAGCCATCACAAATTGCTCTTGCTGAGATTTTGGTATCTCAAAGCAATTTCCTGACCTCATAATCTTTGAGTAAATGTTTAGGATAAGGACACATGTATAATACCTTAATCAATAAAAAATAAATGCTTACTGAGCTTTACTGATATTTACTGGCCCTTGATACTATGTGCTTACTATATATGTACTCTGTCTATGTGCTTTGCTAAGGGCAAATGTGTAACCAAATTGAATAAAAACAAGTATGGCAAAGACTCATGGTTCTTCTTCCCAAAAGAGGTTCCACCTAGCTCCCATATTTAAAACTTATTTCCTGTGTAGTGTCTTCATTGTGCATTAGCCCTCCTTCAGGTCCTCCTGAACCCACTATGCAGGTCCTGGCAAGTGACATATGAACAGGGACTTAAGGAGAAGGTTCGCCTGAGAGTAACAAAATAAAAGTGGAAGTTCACTGAACTCACAAGCCCAGGCCAGCTGTAGAGTCACAACTGTAAGTAGATGGAGACTTTCCTGAAGTTAGCCAGGTCATTATGGGGCAAATGTGAGTAAATGGGAAAAACATTATTGTAAACTTTGTCTTGCATTCTCAAAGATAAGAGAATTAAGGTTTCAGAGAGCACAGTTTTTGCATATTATCATAGAACATAATTCCTGGTTACTTGATGAGGGTACATTAGATGTAGAATGTTGGGAAATAATATGACAGAACTTGAAGAGATCTTATGGGCAGGGGAAAAACTTGACCCTAAATTGTGAACAGATTAGACTTTGTGAAAGAAGAGCCTGTTGGATTTATCAGCTAAAGGGTATCCTGAGGGAGTTTTTATTAAGTGTATACAAGAACCTACTGAATCATTTTCTGATTTTGTGGCTCATCTCACTTGAGCAGTGAGAACATAAATACAGCATGAAACAGTAGGAGACATCATGATTCAATAATTAGAAGATGAAAATCTCAATGCTAATTGTAAGAAATGTCTGACACCTCTGAGGAAAAGTGGTACCATTACAGAAATGATTCGAGCATGTCAGGAAGTAGGAGCAGACATTTTTGGAACACTGTAGCTGCACCCTTCTTGTGTCCTAAATGTCAAAAAGGAAATCACTGAGCTAATCAATGTAGATCTAAATTTCATAGAAATGAGAAACCCTTAAATTAAGGCATAGGGAGTGGCCAACCACAAGGAAACAGCCAAAGGGCCTTCTGCAGCCCTATCAACAACAGGGGGATTAAGGCCCTCAAGGCCTATGGTGGATTTCCTTATCTGAGCCACCTCAAGGAATGCAGACCTTGATCTTACCAGTGTAGTAGTGGTCAAACTGAACCCTGACATGGCTCAAGCTGTTCTTATGGGAATTTGGGGTGTCTGTACCACCAGGAATGTTAGTATTAGTCTTAGGGAGAAGTAGAAACACTCTGAAAGGATTAACTGTTTTATGGGGAGTCATAGATTCAGATTATGAGGGAGAAATCCAAGTAATACTAGAATGCAAACACATTATACAAGTTACCCCGGGAATTGCTCAGCTCCTACTCTATATTTAGCAGGGTGAGGTTATAAATAGAAAAAGAGGATTTGGGAGCTCAGGTATTTATTGGGTACATGAAATTAGTAAAACCGACCCTACAATTAATTTAAGAATATAAAGAAAACTGTTTAAGGCTTTCATAGACGCTGGAGCTGATGTTAGTGTTATTAGTTAAGAATTCTGGCCTTCAAATTAATCTATGGTAGAAGCTATAGGGTCTATTATCGGAATTAGAATTAGTGACAACACTCAATGTAGTAATGCAGTATTAAAGTGGCAAGATGACAATGGGATGGAAGATGGTGGCCAGGTAAACAATTGTATGAGCTGCCTCCCAAAACCATATCAGTGCTGCAATGGGGGATCTTACCTGAGACCTGAAAGGACCACAACTGTGGGGCCCCGACCAGCGTGAAACGCAGATTCCACAGAAAGGAGAGAGAAATCAACCCAGCAGAGAGACATCCTGAAAAGAGAGACCATGGGGAGACAAAGAAACAGCCCACAAATGAAAGAAAAGCAGGCATCACCAGAAAAGGAAGTAAATGAGTTAGAGGCAAGCAACCTACCAGAGCAAGAATACAGAGTAATGAACATAAGATGGCTAAAAAGAATGGAAGACAAATTTGACAATATGAGTAAGACCCAAGGGGAAATGAAGAAAAACCAAGAGGAAATGAAGATGACGCAAGAAGAAATGAAAAATGACATCTCTACTATGAAGAACTCAATAGAAAGCATCAAGAGCAGACTAGAAGAAGCAGAGGACCACATCAGTGAGCTAGAAGACAAGATAGAAAAAAATACCCAATTAGAGCAACCTAGAAAAAAAATTAAAAAGCAGGAGGAGAGACTACAGGAGCTTTGGGACAATACAAAACAAAACAATATTCGAATAATACGGGTTCCATAAGGAAAGGAAAGGAAAGGAAAGGAAAGGAAAGGAAAGGAAAGGAAAGGAAAGGAAAGGAAAGGAAAGGAAAGGAAAGGAAAGGAAAACGTATTTCAAGAAATAATGACGGAAAACTTTCCCGAGATAGAGAAGAAAAATCCCACACGAATCCAAGATGCTCACAGAGTCCCAAGCAAAATGAATCCCAGAAAACCGAAGCCAAGGCACATTATAATTAAATTGGCAAACACCAATGACAAAGTAGGAACCTTAAAAGCAGCCAGATAGAGAAAGAAAGTTACATATAAAGGAACCCCCATCAGAATAACAACTGATTTCTCAACAGAAATTTATCAGGCCAGAAGGGAATGGGATGAAATATACAAAGTCATGCAAAGGAACGGTGTGAATCCAAGAATACTATACCCAGGAAGGCTGTCAATAAAAATTGAAGGCTAAATCAGGAGCTTCACAGACAAAAAAAGACTGAAGGAATTTATATCCACCAAACAAGCAATGCAAGAAATGCTAAAGGGTCTACTGTAAAAATAAAGAAATAGGAAGTTAAGAAGGAACACAGGGGTATAGAATTAAAATGACATCAAATGAGTACCTATCATTCATAACTTTAAATGTAAATGGTTTAAAGACTCCAATCAAAAGACATAGGGTAACAGATTGGATAAGAAAACAAGACCCATACATCTGTTATCTATAAGAAACCCACCTCAGAAAAAAGATGCACACAGATTGAGGGTGAAGGGATCAAAAAAGGTTTTCCTGGCAAATGGAAATGAAAAAAAAAAGCTGGGGTAGCAATACTTATATCTGACAAATTAGATCTCAGAGTAAAAAACATAACAAGAGATAATGAAGGCCACTTCATAATACTAAAGGGAGCAATCCAACAAGAAGAAATAATCCTGGTAAATATATATGCTCCCAATACAGGAGCACCCAAATACATAAAAAAAAAAAAAACTGCTCGAGGACATTAAGGGAAAGATTAACAGCAATACAATCATAGTAGGAGATTTTAATACCTCACTCTCACCCTTCGACAAACCATCTAAACAAAAAATCAGCAAAGAAATATCAATCCTAAATGACTCACTAGACCAGATGGAATTAATCAACATCTTAAGAACATTTCACCCCAAAGCCACAGAATATACATTCTTCTCAAGTGCACATGGAACATTCTCAAAGATAGACCACATTTTGGGACATAGGCAAAGTCTCTTCAAATTCAAGAAGATAGAAATCATATCAAGCATCTTCTCAGACCATAAGGGCATAAAACTGGAAATTAACTACAATAAAAATAATCAAAAGAAATCAAACACATGGAGACTAACCAGCATGCTATTAAACAAGGACTGGGTTACCAGAGAAATCAAGGAAGAAATTAAAAACATCCTGGAAACAAATAACAATGAAAACACAATAATCCAAAATCTATGGAATGCAGCAAAAGCAGTTTTGATAGGGAAGTTCATATCCCTACAAGCCTATTGCAAAAAACTAGAAAAAATGGTAACAAATGATCTAACTCTATAACTATAAGAGTTAGAAAAAGAGCAACAATAAAAGCCCAGTGTAAGCAGAAGGAAGGAAATAACAAAAATCAGAGCGGAGATAAATGACATAGAGACCAAAGAAACAATACATAAGATCAACAAAACTAAGAGCTGGTTCTTTGAAAGGATAAACAAGATAGATGAACCTCTAGCCAGGCTAACCAAGGAACAAAGAGAGAGGACCCAAATAAACAAAATAAGAAATGAAAGAGGTAAAATAACAACATACCCTGATGAAATACAAAGGATTGTTACAAAATACTACCAACAACTCTATTCCAACAAACTGAACAACCTGGAGGAAATGGACATATTCCTAGAAAAATACAAACTTCCAAAACTCAATCAGGAAGAATCTATAAATCTCAATAGAACAGTAACTTGGGAAGAAATTGAAACAGTCATCAAAAAGCTTCCAGCAAACAAAAGCCTAGGGCCAGATGGCTTCACAGGAGAGTTTTACCAAACATTCAAGGAAAAACTAAAACTTATCCTCCTCAGACTATTCCAAAAAATGCAAGAGGAAAGAACACTTCCAAACTCCTTCTATGAAGCCAGCATCACCCTAATACCAAAACCAGATAAAGACAACTCAATGAAAGACAATTACAGGCCAATATCCCTCATGAACATAGATGTCAAAATCCTCAACAAAATTCTAGCAAATCGGCTCCAGCAGAGCATTACAAAGATCATACACCATGACCCAGTAAAATTTATTCCAGGAATGCAAGGTTGGTATAATATCCGCAAATCAATAAACGTGATACATCACATAAACAAATTGAAAGATAAAAATCATATAGTCATATCAATTGATGCAGAAAAAGCATTTGATAAAATCCAACACCCTTTCCTGATAAAAACTCTCAACAAGGTGGGAGTACAAGGATCATACCTCAACATAATAAAAGCTATATATGATAAACCCACAGCCATCATCATACTCAATGGGCAAAAACAAAACCATTCCCTCTAAGAACAGGAACAAGACAGGGTTGCCCACTCTCACCACTCCTGTTTGACATAGTACTGGAAGTACTAGCCATTGCAATTAGACAAGAAGAGGATAAAAAGGCATCCAAATTGGAAAAGAAGAAGTAAAATTATCCTTATTTGTAGATGACGTGATATTGTACATAAAAAACCCAAAAGACTCCATTAAAAAACTAATTGACTTTATTTGGCAAGGTTTCAGGATATGAAATTAACACCAAGAAATCAATGGCATTTCTATACACCAATAGTGAACTTGCAGAAACTGAGACTAAAAAGGCAATCCTATTTAGTATTGCACCAAAAAAAAACTAAGATACCTTGGAATAAACTTAACTAAAGAGGTAAAAGACCTATACACGGACAACTACACAACACTGAAAAAAGAGACAGAGGAAGATGTAAAGAGATGGAAGAACATACCATGTTCATGGATTGGTAGAATCAACATCATCAAAATGTCCATACTTCCTAAAGCAATCTATAGGTTCAATGCACTCCCAATTAAAATACCAACGGCATATTTCACTGACCTAGAAAGAACTCTTCAAAAGTTCATTTGGAACAACAAAAGACCCCGAATAGCCACAGAAATCCTGAGAAAGAAGAGTAAAGTAGGAGGGATCTCAATACCAGATTTCAAACTGTATTACAAAGCCACTGTTCTCAAAACAGCCTGGTACTGGCACAAGAACAGACATATAGATCAATGGAATAGAATTGAGGACCCAGATATCAACCCAAGTCACTATGCTCAGTTAATATTTGACAAAGGAGGCACGAACATTATTAACTGGTGAATATAATAGAATCAGAAGGGGAGTGGACTGACGATTCTGGGGGAAAGAGGAGTGGGGGGTGTGGGAAGAGACTAAACATAAGCTATGCACCTGTGGATGAGAACAATGGGGGGTGGGAAAGGGCAGGGGTGGGGTGGTAACCTTGTGGAGGGGAGCAATGGAGGAAAAAATAAAGAGAAACATTTGTAATAATCTGAACAATAAAGATTTATTAAAAAGTAAAAATAAGCCGAAACCGGTTTGGCTCAATGGATAGAGCGTCGGCTTGGGGACTGAGGGGTCCCAGGTTCGATTCCGGTCAAGGGCATGTACCTTGGTTGCGGGCACATCCCTAGTAGGGGGTGTGCAAGAGGCAGCTGATCGATGACTCTCTCTCATCGATGTTTCTGACTCTCTGTCTCTCTCTCTTCCTCTCTGTACAAAATCAATAAAATATATTTAAAAAAAAAAAGTAAAAATAAAAGAACAGAAGTTATTTTTGCTTTTGGTCTTTTATCATGCTGATGGGACGTCTGATTTTCCCATATCATGGCATACATAGAAAATAATAGAATTCACAGAACACACTTAAGTCAGTGTATGTGGTTGTTTCTGGCCAGGTTTCTGGCTACCCCAGAACCTGCCTGAAGGTCAGGTCAAAACTTGGAAGTTAATTCAAAACATGGAAGCTGATAAACTTTCCTAGGTATTTAGCAACCCCTGTGATTTGATGGGGTTCAAGGCATTTTTGTAAACTCTTCTTATTGACCAGAAATAGTAAAAGTACTGGAATTTCTAAAATTATATATATGACTGTAAAAAATAATTTACGATTTTTAGAATTGTAAATCATAAACTACTTTTACACATAACTTCATGATCATCACAAGAAGCCTGTGAGATAAATAGGCATTATTTCTGCTATTGTATAAATGAATAAGCTCAGAATTTTAGGAGCAAATTATTTCTTGAAGTTATCAAATGGCAGGGCCAGAATAGTAACTAGCATTTCTAGTTCATTGCTTCCCCTCACCATAATTAATTAGTGTCCCCAAATCTGATAATGATGTTTCTAAAACCCAGTTTATAATATAAGTAATCTCATTCTTTAAGTTTTAAATATAACTAAGAATTTTATATTCTTAGATCTGGGCATTTTTATTTTTTACGTTTATTTTATATTCAAATAAAAACATAATAAATAGTACCAAAATTTAACATAATACCATAATTTTTATATTGGAGGGGTTAATGTATTTTTATTGTTTCATAGAGGAAGGGAGAGGGAGAGAGAAATGAAAACATTAATGATGAAAGAGAATCATTGACTGGCTTCCTCCTGCATGCCCCCTATTGGGGATTGAGCCCACAACCCAGGCATATGCCCTGACAAGAAATCAAACCTGGGACCCTTCAGTCTGTAGTCCGATGCTCTATCCACTGAGCCAAACCAACTGGGATCATAATACTCACTAAGATGAAAGACCCTCATGTATTGCCACTATCAAAAATAAAAGTTTTTAAGTTTTACAGTTAACTGCTGAGGTAGCAAACTGAAGCCCCATGGAGGAAGTACTACAAGATCTTTTTTTTTTTAAAATGCAAATAATTTACTCTTTTTTAAAAAACATATATATTTTATTGATTTTTTACAAAGAAGAAGAGAGAGGGATAGAGTTAGAAACATCAATGAGAGAGAATCATCGATCAGCTGCCTCTTGCACACCCCCTACTGGGAATGTGTCCGCAACTAAGGTACATGCCCTTGACTGGAATTGAACCTGGGACCTTTCAGTTCGCAGGCCGACGCTCTATCCACTGAGCCAAACCAATTTAGGCAGGAAGTGCTACAAGGTATTTGAAGATAAGTGAATGGCTCAAATAGAGAAACCAGATGCATTATGAAAATTTCTTAGGGATCTGCATGGCTGGAGGAAAACAAAGACATATATCACTGCTCTTGAGATATATGAACAGCTAAATTATTTTACTTTTATATCACCTATTGAAGTTAGCAAGTTCCTTCAGGAAGAATTAATAAAGCAGTTGGATACTTATAATTAATATTAGTATGCTATCTATTATTCCACCATTCAGCCATAAAATGAAAAATAAGTTATTAAAATTAGAAGCGTGATAATATGGTAACCTTCCATAAGATACATGCAGGCCTCCCCAATATAATACTATCATCATTCTGGGTGCTCCCAGGATCTAGCAAAAGATGAAAATAATTCACTATTAAGTTTGTTAATTCTCTGTCACTTAGTAATTATTAATTTAATAAAAACAATTGCTTTAAAGAAGTTATTATTTTTATTTTTTAAAATAATTTTTGGAGAGAGAGAAAGGGAAAGGGAAAGAAAGATAGAATCATGAAAGAGAGAACCATCAATTGGCTTCCTTCCGCATGGACCCCACTGGAGATCAAGTCGACAATCTGAGCATGTGCCCTGACCACGAATCAAACCTTTTGGTTCCTGGGTTGATGCTCAACTGCTGAGCCACACCAGCTGGGCAAGAAACTATTTTTTTTAGAAAGCATATGTGTGGGAAGGAGGTTAGCTGTGTTACAAACACTAGAAAAGGTAAGTTTTGGTGTTCTTCCTTTGTTCATTCAAACAAGCCTCGCTGAAGCAGTTTTCTGTATCCTCTATATATTATACTAGTTTTTCTGAGTGGTTACTTTTAAAATGGAAATGGCTTGATAAGGAAATAAGGAGGACATGGGGATGCCAGTTACAATAGATTTCGGAGGTTAAAATCTAGCTGTATCTCTTACTTATTACTTAGCAACTCCTAAATCTCAGATTCTCATCTATGGGATGGGTGATTAAAAAAATTATTCGTACTAAATAGGGATTATTGTTTCTAATAAAATGATATATTTATAGTACTCAGCATACCCTGTTTCCCCGAAAATAAGACAGTATCTTATATTAATTTTTGTTCCCAAAGATGTGCTAGGTCTTATTTTCAGGGGATGTCTTATTTTTCCATGAAGAAGAATAAGGTACACATTTATTGTTAAAATGAAAATAAAGGAAATTTATTACCCGTATACGGTACGGTAATATGGTAGTTGTCAACACAAACCAGACAAATTGTGAATCCTACAGTATCAAGAATTTACTCATTTATTCAGTGACAATCATGTCATCATCTTCTGGAACATCATCATAACAATCCAATTCCTGAATTCCCTGGTGAATTTCTTGTGACTCCATTTCTTTCAGAATCAGTGGACCAAATCTCTCATGTTTAGCAATAGCACTGTCTTTAAATGAGTACTTCTTGTCAAGGTAGCCTGCTCGCAGTGCATTTGCAATGCAACTGTCAATGATTTTCTCTTATGAATTCTTCACCCAAGTCACAACTTCTTGCAGTTTAGGTTTCACAAAGTTTCCACGCTGATTTCTCTCCATTCTATTTTCAACGTAGTTATTAATTTCCATGCGCAAATTGTCTTTGAATGGATTGTTTATTGCAATATCAAGAGTCTGGAGATAGGCTGTCATTCCTGAGGAAATCGTTATCTGATCTATTTTTCTTTTGTGAAGAAATGTCTTCATGCCTTTAGCGAGGTGAGTGCTGGCTGCATCCCAGACTAGAGACCTCTTTGGCTCCCTCGCATAACAAGTGGCAGCATTAAATTGACCCACTTCCTTATAACTGCTTGTGTGGCCCAGGCTTTTTCAGTTTCAAGAATAAAAACACCCAAAACACATTCAGTCTTTTCCTTCTTGCCCTTAGAAATGATTAAAGGTGGTATTTTAGTGCCATCCAGATGAATTGCCAAAAACAGGAAACAAGTGCACTTTTGTAAGCAGTGGAGGGAATGTACACTAAGGAGGCACCCTGTTGTTCAATTGTTGTTTGAGATGATTGGCCCATAAACACTGCAGTTTTATCCAATAGCAATCATGTTGGAAAGATTGTATTTAGAGAAGTCAGCATCATCAATAAAGGACTTGAATGCAAGTGCTCGCTTAATAACTTGAGTATCTTCCAACCTAAACAATGTTGATCTTTTTAAAAACAGTTCACTTCACTGAAGGAAATTATTCAGCCAGTGTTGTGATGCTTTGAAGTTTTTGGGGGCTATGTCAAACTGCAAGGGCAAATTCTTGAATCTGAGCCCTGTTCAAGCCAAAGCCTTTGTTCTCCTGTCAACAACCCATTCACAGATCAGGTCTTACAGCTCAGAAAATAATGGTTGCCAACCTGATACACACTTGTGGTTTTTAGCATTTCCCTTGTTCACTTGTTCAATGAAGTTACCACACTCTGCTCACCATTTTCAGACCAATCGGATACTCAACATCTTCTCTTTGCAGAAAGCAGTAAGATTTTGGCCCCAAGGGTCTTCCATGATTTCTTTCTTGTACTCCACAGAGTAGTTTTTTTTTCTTTTTGTGCTCATTTCTGGGGGTTAAAAAAAGGAATTGGGGTATCAATGTGGGGGGGGATCACTTAAAATGACACAGGGGGGATCAGAGGGGAGAATCAAAATGGCACAGGAGAATCAGAGGGGGGATTACCATTTTAGTAACCCCTTTTGATCCTCCTGTGTCATTTTGATTGCCCCCTCTGATCCTCCTGTCATTTTAAGTGTTCCCCCTCCCCCCACCTCTGTGCTGCTGAACACCTTCACCAGACATCTCCCCTACCCCTTTATCAGACATTTACTCCCTGGGGCCTGCCTGGGGACTGTCACTGGGCTTGTTGGGGCCTGGATCTGGGCTGGAGTAGGGTCTGCCACTGACTGAGAACCTTCAGTCATCATGAGGACAGCCACGAGCATCAGGTAGTGTCACCAAAGATAGACTAGCACTCACCACCTTTGCCGCGTCTGCTCTAATCCTCCTGTTCTTCTACAAGCATCTGAGAAAGTCTCCTCTCTCCCGCCCTGCACTCACCGCTCACTCTGACCTCCGCTCTGCCTTCACACAGCAGTGACGTCAGGACTCTGCGTAATGTCATTGGTTGCTAGACGCCAGTCAGGGAAGCCTTATATACCAGTTTATGGTAAATTAATTTTTATTCTGAGACAGAGCCTGGGGGGGGGGCTTATTTTCTGGGGGATGCCTTATATTTCACTCAGAAGGAAACCTGTACATAGGTCTTATTTTTGGGGGATGTTTTATTTTTGGGGAAACACGATAGTATCTAGAACCCCTTACCTTCTTTAGCCAGGGTTTCTCTCCTCAATTAATTTCAGAAAATGCTTTATCTGTGCAGTTGTTCCAAATTAGGACAAAGCATTAGAGCTGCCAGGTGAAAAATTTCATTTTAGAAATACAAATTCATTAAAAAAAAATCTTGTTAGTGTAGAGAGCAGCCTGAGAAGACACATTGGACATTCTTTAAATTGTTAGCTGAGCCCGAGACACTGGCAGAGTACCTTTGTCCAGGTGTCAGCAGGGGCGGGTCTAGATATGTAAATCCAGTAATGCTAGAGCCTAGTTAAGAATGAAAATAAGCTCCTTTGACCCTATAAATAAACCTGAGTCGCCCTTGCTGCCTCTCCATCAAAGAGATGGCATCCACCTAGCACCCAGCTTGATGAATCTATTTCTGTCTCCTGGTCTCTTTCTTCTTTCTCTAATTTCTTAATCCCCAGCTCCTTTACTCAGGAACATTTTGTTTTTTTGTGATGGACACAGAAAACAGAGAAACAGTCCACCCATGTTAGAAACCTGGAGGTACCACATTTCTGGACTTTAAATTACACTACAAAGCAATAATAATCAAAATAGGATAATACTGGCAGAAAAAAAAGACACAGACCAATGAAAGAATTGAGAGCCCAGAAATAAAAGCACATGTATATGGGAAAACAAATTTTGCCAAAGAGCTAAAAACACATGGAGAAAAGAAAACTTCTTCAATAAATGGCACTGTGGAAATTGGAAAGCCACATACAATGAATAAAACTAGACTGCTATTTGTCAACATCCACAAAAATTAACTCAAAATGGATCAAAGACCCAAATATAAGATCTGAAACAATAAATTACATAGAAGAAAACTAGCTACTAAACTTATGAAACTTTGCCTTAGAGGTGATTTTATGAATTTGATCTCCAAAAAGAAATGAATGTAACTATATCAAACTATAAAGCCCACCATAAAACCTATGCATCCTTAAAGGAGGAGAAAATGGCAGCTGAATAGGCAGACCTGTTGGGCACCTCGTCCCAGGGTAAGGATGGAAATACAACTAAATTGGAGAACATTCACCTGAAATTTCCAACTGAGATCCAGCTGAGGAGGTGGCTTATAACAAGGAAGATCAGAAGGCACCTAGAGACTAATAGTAAGGGTGAGATCCTGAAAGGGGGATGGCCTGGAGAAAAGGGTACTGAGCTATGGGGAGAACTGTTCTGGGAGCACAGCCACCCACCTGCTATTGCCATGGCAGGAGCGCCTTCAACCTGCAGCAGTGTGACCCTCCATGGCACAACCCACAACACCCATATTATCAAAGCAACTACAAAAGGTAGCAAGACTGCTGGCTGCAGCAGAGTATAGACCTAGCAGATCACAGCCAATGGAGGAGAGAAACACAGTTTCAATTGCCTTTTTAAAAATGTAATCTCTAAACCCAAAACACATGAGTTTTCACTTGCAACCATACACCCAAGGCATAGGAGCAAGGAGGGAGGTGCAGATTTGAGGTGCCTGAAGCTAGGCAAGGGTGGGAAGCAGGGCAGGGAGACTTGGAAAAGCAATATCTAGAAGTCTTGCATTGGGTCATTGTGGGAACCATGCCAGAGACCCCAGATAGTCAAGGCCTTGTTGTTAGTATACTTGAATACCCAAGGCTTCTCTGAATATGGGGATCTTAATCGGAATGTTCAAAGCTCAAATATTATAAGCAAGTGCAAGGCCATAGCAACCTTAAAGTATACTGCACACATTTGCCCTTTTATAACCCAAATGATTGATGTCATTATTGGCTAGAGGCCTCACTTGTCTAAGTTGTATGATACATGGTACTGACCTAGAATGTGCTAGAGAAGCTGGGGAGAAAAGGAATGCTGAGAAAATGTAGCTGCTGCTGGGAGAAGAGTACAGGAAAAGGTTAGAGAGAGAGAGGAGAGGCCAGAGAGGCAAGAGTGGAGAACTAGGTGTCACTACTTTGTGAAGCCATGAATCTAGGTGCAGCATGTGTCTACTCAGATAATAACTGTGGTTACAGAGACTGATACTGCTTTGTGGTAAAGATGAATTCATTAACCAGCAAGTGGGTGACTGCCTGTATGAAACCGCTGTGCTATATGGCCACTGGCTTCTACAATAAAGAATCATTCTTATACACCAACAACTTCTCATGGCTTCTCCATATAGCACCTGGCTTCCAAGAAGGCCCAGTCCTTGGCAAAGGGGCTCGGACCCAATAGTTAGTGAAATGGGTGGGGTTTGAGAATAAAACTTTCCCTACAGTTGGCTTAGTAGCTAGTAAGATTCAGAAGAATATATGGACTCAGAGCAGCTGAGCTCTAGCTGTTTCTGACTGTCCTTTCTATGCTTCCAAACCAAAATGGCCATTTTCCCCTAGGAGGAGCTACATGGGGGGCAGGGAAAAGAAACCTCACACTAGTTGATACAGCCTGTCATACATTGCATTTTGAGCTTTTTTTTTTTTTTTTTAAATATTTTATTGATTTTTTACAGAGAGGAAGAGAGAGGGATAGAGAGTTAGAAACATCGATGAGAGAGAATCATCGATCAGCTGCCTCTTGCACACCTCCTACTGGGTATGTGCCCTTGACCAGAATCAAACCTGGGACCTTTCAGTCCGCAGGCTGATGCTCTATCCACTGAGCCAAACCGGTTTGGGCACATTTTGAGCTTTATAGAGAAAACAAAGGCAGAGGCCAACCTTACAGATCTGAATAGTAGTCTCAAGGAGCCCTCAGTGACAAGAATAGAGGAGGGCCATCTGCTCCACTATTCTGGGAACAAGACTGATAAAAACTCCAGAATCTCAGATGACCCCATTGGTCTTCAAAGAAAGAACTCAGTCCAGCCATGGGCAGAGTAACATTTTGGGCCACTTGCAGAGGAGTAGCTCTGGGGCAGGAAATAACACCCATCATATTCCCTGAAAACAAAACAGCAACCAACTCTACCTAAAGCCCTGTCAGAAACAGACTCTTGAGTGATTAAGAGTGACAGTTGGTGGTCAGGCAAAGAGGACAGGTTGACCCATTCTGCTTGCAGGCAAGGCCTGTGGAAGCAGACACCAGCAGTGAACCAGTGCATTGCTTGAAGCTTCATGCAGGTTTCTAAAAGCCAAAAGACAGTGCCTGACAGTCCTTAGTACATACATACCTAAAAGAAAGCCCAGAATTGCCAAACAAAATAGAAAAGTGGAGCCCTAAACCAGATCCTACAAGGCATTAAAATTTAGCTGAAGCAAACGATATTCCATCACTCTTTTTTGCACATTTTTCTTCCCTTCTGTTTTTTCCTCCTTTTTTTTTTTAAAAATAAATCCTTATTGTTCATATTATTACAGTTGTTCCTTCCCCGCCTTAGCTCCCCTCCAGCCAGTCCCCACCCTACCCTCTGCCCTTACCCCCTCCCACTATCCTCATCCATAGGTGTACAATTTTTGTCCAGTCTCTTCCCACATCCCCCACATCTTCTTCCTCCCAGAATTGTCAGTCCACTCTCTTTCTATGCCTCTGATTCTATTATATTCACCGGTTTATTCTGTTCATCAGAATTTTTATTCACTTGATATTTAGGTCCACTTGTTGATAGATATGTATTTGCTGTTCATAATTTTAATGTTTACCTTTTTTCTTCTTCTTCCTCTTCTTAAAGAATAACTTTCAGCATTTCATATAATACTGGTTTGGCAGTGATGAACTCCTTTACCTTTTTCTAATCTGTGAAGCTCTTTATCTGATCTTCAATTCTGAATGATATCTTTTCTGTGTAATCTTGGTTGTAGGTTCTTGCTATTCATCACATTGAATATTTCTTGTCAGTCCCTTCTGGCCTGCATTTTTCTGTTGAAAAATCAGCTGACAGTCATATGGGTACTCCTTTGTAGGTAACTAACTGTTTTTCTCTTGCTGCTTTTAATATTCTCTCTTTTTCTTTTGCTCTTGGCATTTTAATTATGATGTGTCTTGGTATCTTTGGATTCCTCTTGTTTGGGGTTCTCTGCACTTCCTGGACTTGTAATTCTATTTCTCTCACCAAGTAGGAGAAGTTTTCTGTCATTATTTCTTCAAATAGGTTTTCAGTATCTTGTTCTCTCTCTTCATCTGGCATTCCCATAATTCGGATGTTGGTGTGCTTGAAGTTGTCCCAGAGGCTCCTTATACTATCTTCATATTTTTGAATTCTTTTTTTCTTTTTTATTTTCTAGTTGGATGATTTTTGCTTCTTAGTATTTCAAATCTTTGACTTGATTCTTGCGATCTTCTTGTCTGCTGTTGGATCTCTGTATATTATTTTTTATTTCAGGCAGTGCATGCTTAATTTCTAGTTGGTACTTTTTCATATCCTTGAGAATTTCACTAAATTTATCAGTGATTTCTAGAAGTGTCTTGAATAACCTTATAACCATGGTTTTGAACTCTATATCCAATAGTTTGCTTTCCTCCATTTCTGTCATTTGTGACTTTTTTTTTTTGTCTCCACATTTTGGCTGCTTTCCTGGGTTGATAGAGTGGCTTTGCATGCCCTGTTCCTATAGACTCCAGGGGCTCAGTCTCCCAAAATTACCTGAGGTGGACACTCTTGGTGCACACCTCTTTGTGGGATGTGAGCACCATTTTATTGTAGTTAAGCCTTGATTGTTGTTGGTATCACTGTGCGGAATTGACCTCCTTGCCAATTGGCTGTGAGGATTAGTTGTGTCTATGATGGGAGAATATCTGTCCTGAAGACACCCTTATGGGGCAAGACTTCAGTGGGGCTTTGGTGCTCACTAAATCTGCCCCCTGCGTGTGTCCCTTATGGATCTGAGGAGTTGTAATCTGGATTGTCTCACTTTGACCACTGGGTACACTGGGTCTTGGGTCTCCAAGAAGGTGCAAATATAGCCTCTGCCTGAGGCCACCTAGCAGGAGCTACAGAGAGATCTGCAAATTCTTCTTCTTTGTTTGGGGTTTGGAGGAGCCCAGATGAGGCCCAGCTGTGAAGCAATTCAAGCTGTTGTGGATCCTTGGGCCTTCTTTCAGAAGTTCTGGGGCTCTGACTCAGCTGCAATTTGTTAGGTAGTTTTAGATTGCAAAGGGCCAGGCCATTCATATGCAAAAGCCTCTGTGCATAGCTTGGGTGGGGTTGTGAATTGGGTTGGATGGGGTCTCAGGGAATCAACAGGGTAAATCAAACAGCAATAACTGACTGGAAGCCCTGCCCTAAGAGGCCCCTGGGTCTCAGTGTCCCTGGGTAATCAATGCAAGCCCCTTGAGAAAAGGTGCCCTCATGTTCTGGCCTGATACCAAACAGTCCATTTTCTTCCCCGTATGAGTCTGGGTCCCCAGAATCTCACCTGGAACTGGAGTTCAGAGCAGTCATGAGCTTGAGTCTCCCTACCAATTGAAAAAGACAACTGTTTATTCAGTCATCAACCCCTTTCCTTTTGCATGCACATGCTTCTGTACCTCTGCACTTTACTTTTTCACCTCCTCTGAGTCTCAGTATGCTTTTCTTTTTCCTTCTAGTTGTAGAATTTCCACTCAGCCAGCCTTCTGTGGTTCTGGTTGATATCAGTTTTGTCTTTTAGTGGTAGTTTTGAAGTGGTTGTGTGAGATAGCAAGTTCAGATGTTTACCTATGCCGCCATCTTGGTTTCTCTACAGAGAACTATCTCCCCTGTGGGTTTTTTGTTTTTTTTTTAAATCTCCTCTCCTTTTTAGTATTTCTCTTTCCTTTCTTTTTCTCATTTTTTATATTAATTTTATCTATCAGAATTATTGATTTGTTACTATTTCAGTCACTGTTGTTTTGTTCATATATCTAATTTCCCCTTCCCTGCCCCTACTCAATTTCCCTTTCCTTTTTTCTTTTTTTCACTATCCAATTTTTTTAAAATTTTCCCCCTTTCTTTCTCATTTATTCTTCTCCTAATTTATTAAATTGTTTCACTTCCTAAATTTATGACTATATGCTCTCTCTATTCACTTTACAATATTTTTTTCTTCTTTCTTTTCTTCTAATTTCATTTTTTCATCTTTCATTCTAAACCATTGTCCTTTCCCTATTCTTCTAATTTTTAATGCTATTTTTAAAAAAAATTTAAGCTTTGCAACTACATATTCTATCCCCCCACTCCCTTTTTGAGTGTTGTCTGTTTTTTTGTTTGTTGTGTGTTTTTTTGTTTTGTTGTTTTCTCCCCATATTTTCTTTCTTTCTTTCTATCATTTTTGTGCACTTTTCTCTTTCTTAATTATCTTTTCTCTGGTGGTTTCTTTTGTTGGGGATATAAAGGTCTTGTGTACATTCATGTTCTCTTCCTTCTATGTCGTGTCTTATCTTGCTATATTTTGTGCTATTTGGTCAGCACCTCCACAACAGCTCCCACAATGTGGTAGAGAGTCGGCCACATAATCACCCATTCTGAGAGGAGACTCCATCTAAGAATGGGACAATTTCATTCACCTAAATATATCAGGAGAACCCTAATATTTCAAGTAGGGGGCCTCCATAGAATACCCATCCCAGGAGACCTGAGAGACTATACCACTGGATCCCTCAAAACTTCTAACACATAAGACCAACACCAAAAATCTGGGGGTCATAGCAGTTTGATCTAAAACATGGAAATAAATACAAAAGAACAACAAAAATAGGAAGACAAAAAAATAATCCCCAAATGAAAGAAAAAGAATCACCAGAAAAGAAACTAAATAAAATAGAGGCAAGTAATGGTTATAAGGATGCTCAAACATCTGAATGGGAATTGCATAAAACTCAATGAGAATTATAAGGAGCTGAATGAGAAATACACCAAAATGGATAAGAATCAAGAGGAAATGAAGAATGACATAGTGGCAATAAAGAACACAATGGAAGGTTTCAATAATAGACTTGAATGAAAAAGTTAAAGACCAAATCAGTGAGTTAAAAGGCAGAATAGAAAAATCAAAGGACTTGTATGCATGTATAAAAGCATAACCAATGGATGCAAGACACTGGGAGGTGGGTGAGGGCATGTGCCAGGGGTAGAGGAGGCTGGGGGGAAGGTCAATAGGGGGAAAAAGAGACATATGTGATACTATCAGTAATACTTTAAACAATAAAAAAAAAGTTAAAAAAAAGAAGAGAAAAAAACACAACTAAACAGAACAGCAATTGGGAAAAATAATTACAAAGCAAGAGGATTGTTTAAGAGACCTCTGGGACACCATGAAATGATGCAACATCTGCATCATAAGAATGCCAGAAGGGAAAAAAGCTAAGCAAGGAATAGAAAACCTGTTTTAATAAATAATGAAGGGAATCATCCATGACTCAGGAAAGAAAAAAGACACATAAGTCGAGGAAGCATAGAGTCCCACTAAAGATGAACCTAAAAAGACCCACACCAAGACACATCATAATTAAATTGGCTAATGTAAAAAAAGAAAGAAAGAAAGAATCCTATAGGCTTCAAGAGAGACAGAAATTTACCCATTAATTAGACTATCAACTAATTTCTCAAGAGAAACACATAAGGTCAAAATGAAATGGCATGAAGTATACAAAGTGATGCAAAACAAGGAAATGTAGTCAAGAATAATATATCTAGCAAGGATATCATTCAAAATGAAAGTTGAAATCAAGAGCTTCACAGAAAAGGCTAGTGGAGTTTATTACTATCATATCAGTAATGCAAGAAATGATAAAGGTACTATTGTAAAAAGAAGAAATAGCAATGGAACAAGGAACACATGCTTAAAGAATAAAAATGGCAACAAACAAGTATCTATCAATAATAACCTTAAATGTAAATGGATTAAATGTTCCATTCAAAATACATAAGGTAGATGAATGGATAAGAAAACAAGACCCATGCCGAAACCGGTTTGGCTCAATGGATAGAGCATCGGCTTGGGTACTGAAGGGTCCCCGGTTCAATTCTGGTCAAGGGCATGTACTTTGGTTGCGGGCATATCCCCAGTAGGGGGTGTGCAAGAGGCAGCTGATCGATGACTCTCTCTCATCGATGTTTCTAACTCTATCTCTCTCCCTTCCTCTTTGTACAAAATCAATAAAATATATTAAAAAAAAAAAAAGAAAACAAGACCCATATATATATGCTCTATAAGAGACCTACCTCAGAACAAAGGACTTAAAATGAAGGGATGGAGAAAATTTTTTTTCAGGCAAATAAATGAAACAAAAAACAGGGGTAGTAATACTTATATCTAACAAAATAGACCTTAAATGAAGGACATAAGAAGAAATAACAATGGCCACTTTAGAATACTAAAAAGAACCAGAAAACAACAGGCTATCCCTCCAGTTAACATATATGTACCCAATACAGGAGCACCCAAATATCTAAAAAATACTTTTTGAGAATATCAAGGAAGAGACTAATAGAAATACCTTCACAGTAAAGGACTTTTATGCCCCACTAATATCACCAGATAAACCTTATAGTCAGAAAACCAACAAGGAAACAGCAATCCTTAAGTGATCAGATGGAACTAACTGACATCTTCAGAACATTTCATCCCAAAGCTATAGAATATAGATTTGTCTCAAATACATATGGGACATTTTCAAAGATAGACTACATATTAGGACACAGGCTAATACTCTACAAATTTAAGAAGATTGAAATCATATCAAACATCTTCTCTGATCACATGGCATAAATTTAGAAATCAACTAAAGTAAAAAACAATCAAGCACATGATGGCTAAATAGCATGCTATTAAACAATGAATGGGTTACCAAAGAGATTAAAGAAGAAATTTAAAAAAACATTTTGGAAACAAATGAAAATGAACAAAAACAACAATAAAATCTATAGGACACAGTGAAATCAGTCCTGAGATGGAAATTTACAGCACTACAGGCTTACCTCAAAAAACAAGAGAAACTGGTAATAAGGTTTCTAACACTACAACTTGTAGAATTAGAGAGAGAGCAAAAAGAAAAGCCAAGAGTGAGTAGAAAGAATAAAATAATAAACATTAGCGTGAAATAAATGATATAGAGACCAAAATAACAATACAAAGATTAATTGAACCAATAGCTAGTACTTTGAAAGGATAAAGATTAATGAGTGTCTAGCCAGGCTCAACAAGAAAAAAAGAGAGGACTCAAATAAACAAAATCAGAAACAAAAGAGGTGAAATAACATCTACCCCATAGAAATATAAAGGACCATAAAACAAACAAAAAAGCTATGAATGACTTTATTCCAACAAACACAACAACCTATATGAAATGGATATATTCTTAGAAAAATAAATTCTTAGAAAAATACAACTTTCCAAAATGCAATTATAAAGGATCAGAAAATCTGGTAGGCCAATAACTACTGATGAAATTGAGGCAGTAAAAAAAAAAAAAAAAAAAAAAAAAAAAAAAAAAAAAAAAAAAAAAAAAACTCCCAACAAACAAAAGTCCTGGTTTAGACAGTTTTACAGGGGTTTTACTAAATATTCAATGAAGAACTAACACATATCCTCCTCAAACTGTTCCAAAAAATTCAAGAGGAAGGAACACTTCCTAGGTCTTTCTAATGACCAACATTACCTTAATTCCAAAATCAGGTAGTGACATGAAAAACATCTCAATAAAATTTTAACACATTAGATCCATTAATACATTAAAATAAATCATACACCATGACTAAGTAGGATTTATTTGGGGGATGCAAGGCTGGTACAATTTCAAAAAGCAATAAGTGTAAATCAACACATTAACAAATTGCAAGACAAAAATCACGGTATCATATCAATTGATGCAAAAAAGCATTGGACAAAATTCAATGCCCCTTTTAAAAAAAAAAAAAAATCTCAGAAAGGTGACAATAGAGAGTTCATACCATAATATAGAAAAAGCCATATATGCAAACCAAAGCCAATGTCAAACTCAGTGGACAAAAGCTAAACCATTTCACCTAAGAAAGTATAAATCAGAGGTACCCTCTTTCACCACTCTTGTTAAACAGTACTGGAAGTCCTAGTCATAACAATCAGACAAGAAGAAAAAATAAATGGCATCCAAATTGGAAATTAGGAAGTAATATTCTAAGTATTCACATAAGACATAATACTGTTCATAGATAACCCTAAAGACTTCACCAAAAACTACAAGATTTAATAAATGAATTCATAAATATACAAAATTAACCACCAAAAATCCATAGTATTTTTATACACCAATAATGAATTTACAGAAAGAGAAACTTAAAACAAACAAACAAACAGCAACAACAACAAAAAAACACTTACCATTGCAACAACAACAACAGGAGATACTTAGGAATAAACTTAACCAATGAAGTAAAGGAACTGTTCTCCGAAAACTACTGGACAATGATAAAAGAGATAGATGGAGATTTAACAAGTGGAAAACTATACCATATTCAATGATTGATAAAATCAACATCATTAAAATGTGCATATTACCCAAAACAATCTATGGTTTCAAAGTAATCCCTATTAAAATACTAAGGGCATATTTCTCAGACCTAGAACAAGCACTCCAAAAATTTATATGGAAGAAAAATGACCCCAAATAGCCTCAGGAATCTTATGAGAACCAAACAAAGTTGAAGTAGTAATCACAATAGCATGTATCAAGTTACATTACAAAGTTACTGGACTCAAAGCAGCCTGATACTGACATAGGAACAGGCATATAGATCTATGGAACAGAACAAAGAACCCAAAAATGACCCACACCACTGTGCTCAATTAATGTTTGACAAAGGAGGCAAAATCATACATTGGAGCAGAAACAGTCTCTTCAATAAATGGTGTTGGAAAAATTGTACAAGTACATGCAAAAAAAAAAAAATGAAACTAGGCCACCACTTACACCATACACAAAAATAAACTCAAAATGGATTTAAAAAACTTAAATGTAAGAAATGTAACTATAAAAGTCCTAGAAGAGATCATATACACCATAATATCAGACATCTCCATAGCAATATGTTTCCCAATATATCTCCTAAGTCTATGGAAACTAAGGAGAAATTTTTTAAAAATCGAACTACATTAAAATAAAAAGTTTCTTTACTGCAAAAGAAATCACCAACAAAATAACAAGAGAACCCTCTACATGGGACAACATATTTGCCAATGATTATCTGATAAGGGGTTAATCTAAAAAATATATAAGGAACTCATACAATTTAACAAAAGGAAGACAAACAATTCAATTATAACATGGGAAAAGTACCTAAATAGATGCTTCTCCAAAGCAGACATACAGAAGACAAAAGACACATGAAAAAAAAATGCTCAAAGTCACTAATCATCTGAGAGATTCAAATCAAAATGATAACCAGATATCACCTTAAACCTGTCAGAAAGGCTATCACCCTTAACGAATCAATAAACAACAAGAGTTGGCAAGGTTGAAGAGAAAAGGGAGCCCTCATACACTGCTGGTAGGAATGCAGACTGGTGCAGCCCCTGTGGAAAACAATATGGAGTTTCCTCAAATAATTAAAATTGGAACTGCCATTTAACTCAGTAATCCCACTTCTATGAATATATCCTAAGAAACCTAAAACAGACATCGGGAAGAATATATGCATTCCTATGTTCATAACAGTACAATTTATAATAGTTAAGATTTGGAAACAGCCTAAGAGCCCATCAACAGATAAGTGGATTAAAAAAATTGTGGTACATTTACATAATGGAATACTATGTGCAATTATAAAGAAACTAGAGTCCCAGTGCACAAAATTAGTGCACTGGGTGGGAGCGGGGGAGGATTGCTCCCTCAGCCTGGCCTATATCCTCTCACAATCTAGGACTGCTGGATCCTAACCACTAGCCTGCCTGATTGCCCTAACCACTCGTCTGTCTGCCTGATCACCCTTAACTGCTCAGCTACTTGCCTGATCACAACTAACCACCTCTGCCTTGGCCCCCACAGTGGCTTTGTCTGTATAGACATCCTCAGCTTCACCTGGAAGGCTGTTCAGCTGTTCACTCTAATGAGCATATTATGCTTTTATTATTATAGATAACTCTTACCATTTGCTCCAGCATGGATGATCCTGGATAATATTATACTTAGTGAAATAAGCCAGTCAGAGAAAGATAAGTATAACAGGATCTCACTGATATATGGAATCTAATGAACTAAAAAAAAAAAAAAAAAAAAAAAAAAAAAGATGAACAAATATAGATCCAGAAACATAGAAATCATGAGCATCTTGTTGAATCTGTCAACAAGAGAGGTATGGGAGAAAGTGATAAACCAATGAACTTGTATGCATATATGAATAACCCATGTACATAGACAATAGCATGGTGAGAGCCTGTGGGCTGGGGGGTAGAGGTGGAATTGAGAGTAGGCTAATAGAGGTTAATTGGAGAAAAAAAGATCTCAATGTAATTCTTTCCATGATAAACATTTATAAAATGAAAAGTGATTCCACTGTGAGGACCCAAGAAATCTGAGATTGAGGCTAATTTCACTAGCTGTTCTGTAAGGACACAGGGCTAACACAACAAAATGTTATGGCATTTACAAAAATAGTCCATATTTATTCTATAGCACCATTGTAAGAGATGTCATTAGCCTCCAAGGAAACAAGTTTGAGTTTCCATTTTCTCATTGTTATTCATACATAATAAAAAATAATGAAAACAAGTTGTAAAGATGGTGCATCTATTTCCACATGAACAAGCATTTCTGCATATTTACTAATTCCACAGAAAATAAACCTTTGGAAAAATATCTATCATTCTAATAGAATTACAAACTAATTTTAACACCCAGGAATCAAGTTATTTTTTAAAATGATCATCCAAATAAAAATATTCCATCAAAAGTATGGCAACCAAATTAGAAGATCTGCTTTCCAAAGTTTAGTAAAAGAGTATATGGTCTTTGCCACAGCATAAATAGTTGGTATGTGAAAGTTATTAACAGGGAAAGAAGATGGCTGCTGATCAGAAGGCAGATTGCAAGATAGTATGTGAGTAAGAAAACAAAGGAAGAGTGTGGATCACACAGAGAGTGTTTGTTAGTGAGTTGAGGGACAGTTATACTCCAGGAGACTGTGGGGGTCTGCCTATGGGGCTCCTCTGACTGGGCAGCCCCCAATGCTGCTGGGTTCCCTCACAGAGCAACTGGCTAAGACAGAGAGACAGCACCATCTTGAATGGGAAAATGGATATTATAGGGAGCTTGAAAAGCCTGGGGAATCTTCAAATATGGCACTGACCAAACAGCTGATTACCAACCCAAAGACACCAGTACTCAAGTTGCACAAGAACATGGATTCAGAGGAGCTCTACATTCCCTAATGGAAAGAAGAGAATTGCATAACCAGATATCGAGAAGAGAGATCATGGAAGACAAAGAAACAGCCCACATATGAAAGAAAAGCAGGCATAATCAGAAATGGACATAAAAGAATTGGAGGCAAGCAACCTGTCAAAGAAAGAATTCAGAAAAATGGTAATAAGGTGGATGAAAAGAGTGGAAGACAAATTCTGCAATATGTGTAAGAACCAAGAGAAAATGAATAAGAACCAAGAATAAATGAATAATTACAATGCTTCAGTAAAGAACTCAATGGAAAGCATCAAAAGTAGACTAGAATAAGTGGAGGACTGCATCAGTGAGCTAGAAGACAAGGTAGAAAAAAACACACAAGTAGAGAAGCTTCTAGAAAAAAATATTAAAAAGCATGAGGAGAGCATAAAGGAATTTTGAGACAACATGAAGCAAAACAGCATATGCATAATAGGAGAGAAAACTGAGCAAGGAATAGAAAACCTGTTTGAAGAAATAATGACAGAAAACTTCCCTGATATAGAAAAGAAAAAAAAAAACAAAAAACAAACACAAATAGAAGCTCACAGAGTTCCAAGCAAAATAAACTCCAAAAGACAAAGGCACATTATAATTAAATTGTCAAACACCAACAACTAAGTAAGAATCTTAAAACAGGCCAGAGAGAGATAGAAAGTTGGCTACAAAGGAACCTCAATCAGACTAGCAACTGATTTCTCAACAGAAACACATCAGCACAGAAGGGAATGGGATTAAATATACAAAGTCATGCAAAGAAAGGGTCTGAATCCAAAAATACTGTACCCAGCAAGGCTATCAATCAAAATTGATTGTGAAATCAGGAGCTTCACAGACAAAGATGGACTAAGGGAGTTTATTACCACCAAACCCACAATGCAAGAAATGCTAAAGGCTCTGCTATAAAAAGAATAAATAGGAAGCAAAGAAAGAATAAAGGGACAAAGAATAAAAATAGCAACAAACAAGTACCTATCAATAATAACTTTAAATGTAAATGGATTAAGTGTCCCAATCAAAAGTCATAGGGTAACGGATTGGATAAGAAAATATGACCTATATATCTCCTGTTTATAAGAAACACATCTCAGAAGAAAAGACACACACAGACTGAGGGTGAAGGGATGGAAAAAATTTTTTCAGGCAAATGGAAATGGAAAAAATAAAGCTTGGGTAGCAACACTTATATCTGAAAAATTAGATTTCAGAATGAAAGACAGAAAATAATACTAAAGGGAGCAATTCAAAAAGAAGAAATACCTCTGATAAACATATACACACCCAATACAGGAGCACACAAATACAAAAAAAAACTCCCGGAGGATATCAAGGATATTAATACCCCACTATCACCATTTAACAAATCTTCTGAACAAAAAATGAGCAAAAAAATATCAATTCTAAATGATTCACTAGACCAGATGGAATTAATTAATATCTTCAGAACATTTCACCCAAAGCCACAAAATATACATTCTATTCAAGTGCACATAAGTCTTTTTCAAAGGTAGACCATATATTGTGTCACAGGAAAAGCCTGTTCAAATTCAAGGAGATTGAAATCATATCAAGCATGTTTCCATATCACATTGGCATAACACTGGAAATCAATTACAATAAAAACAATCCAAAAAAATAAAACACATGGAGACTAAATAGCATACTATTAAACAATGACTGATTTATCAGAGATATCAAAGAAGAAATAAAAAATATCATGGCAACAAACAACAATGAAAATAAAACAGTCCAAAATATATGGAATACAGTGGAAGGTATCTTAAGAGGGAAGTTCATAACTCTAAGAAAACAACTGCAAAAAAAACAAAAAACAAAGGTAATAAATTATCTAACCCTACAACTCAAAGAGGTAGAAAGAGAACAATTATAAAAACCCAGTGTAAGCAGAAGGAAGAAAATAATAAAGATCAGAACAGAGATAAATGACATATATACAAAACAAAACAAACAAACAAATAAAAAAAGAGCTGGTTCTTTGAAAGGATAAACAAGATTGATGAACTTCTAGCCAGGCTCACCAAGAAACAAAGATAGAGGACCCAAATAAACAAAATCAAAAATGAAAGAGGTGAAATAAAAAAAGACCCCACCAAAATACAAAGGATTGTTTTAAAAAATACTATGAACAACTCTATTTCAACAAAGTGGACAACCTGGAGGAAATGGACATAATCCTAGAAAAATACAACCTTCCAAAACTCAATCAGGAAGAATCTAAATATCTCAACAGGCCAATAACTATGGAAGAAATTGAAGCAGTCATCAAAAAGCTTCCACCAAACAAAGCCCAGGGCCAGGTGGCTTCACAGGGAAGTTTTACCAAACATTCAAGGGAGAACTAAAACCTATCCTTCTCAGACTATTCCAAAAAATTCAAGAGGAAGGAACACTTCCAAGCTCATACTATGAAGCCAGCATACCTAATACCAAAACCAGATGAAGACAACAGAACAAAGGAAAATACAGGCCAATATACCTTGTGAAAATAGATGCCAAAATCCTCAACAAAATTCTAGTAAATCTCATGCAGCAGTACATCAGAAATATTATACATCAGGTCCAAGTGGGATTTATCTCAGGGATGGTACAATATCAGAAAATCAATAAATGTGATACATCTCACAAACAAATTGAGAGATAAAAACCACATAGTCATATCAATCGATACAGATAAAGCATTTGACAAAATCCAACACCTTTTCTTGATTAAAAAACCCTCAGCAAGGTGGGAATAGAAAAATTATACTTCAACATAATAAAAGCCATCCTACCTAATAATAGAGTAATATGCAAATTAACCATCACTCTGCTATACCCACCAGCCAATCAGAGTGAATATTCCAATAAACCCAACCAAGATGGCTACAACACCAAAGCAGGTTTGGTTTAGTGGTAGAGCGTTGCAACGTCTGTGGACTGAAAGGTCTCAGGTTCGATTCTAGTCAAGGGCATGTACATTGGTTGTGAGCACATCCCCAGTACGGCGTGTGCAAGAGGCAGCTGGCTGATGTTTCTCTCTCATCAACATTTCTAGCTCTCTCTCTCTCTCTCTTCCTCTTTGTTAAAAATCAATAAAATATATTTTAGATAGATAGATGATAGATAGATAGATAGATAGATAGATAGATAGATAGATAGATAGATAGCTACAGCCACAAAGAGCAGGAGGGGGCTTGGGTTTCCTAGGCAATGGAGGAAGCCAAGATTTACTCCTGCCCTTGCCAGCCTAAGCCTGCACTTGAGGCTACAAAGTTTCAATTATAGAAGGTTCACAAATCTAAACAGAAATGGAGGCAGCCATAGAGCTGGAAAGAGAGGGAGGCTAGGGTTGCCCCTGGCAATGAAAAAAACAAAGCTTCCCAAACACCCTGGCTAGCCCAGGCCTCCACTCCAAGCTACAAAGTTATAATTATAAAAAATACATAAATTCCAACAGAAATGGCTGCCAGCCATGGAGCAAACAGGATACAAAGTTTCAATTGTGGAAGGTAAATAAATTCCAGATTCATTTACCAAAAACCACTACAGGCCCCTCACTCAGTGCACTCCATGCCACAAGGAAACCCCCACACTGATCTGGGATACTCTTCAGGACAAACCAGCTGACCCCACCCATGCACCAGACCTCTATCCTATCTAATAAAAGAGTAATATGCAGATTTATAATTACTCCAACACATAATATGGCTGTTCCATATGTGTCAAAGTTCCTGCCCCTATGTGGACACAAGATGACCACACAAAATTGCCAGTAGGGGGGGGGGTTGTTGGAAGGCACCAGGCCTTCAAGGGAGGGCAGTTAAGAGGGACCAGGCTTGCAAGAGAGGGCATTTGGAGGTGATCAACCTGCAAGGAAGAGCAGTTATGGGTGACAGGGGAGGGAAGTTGGGGAAAAACAGGCTGGCAGGGGAGCAGTTAGACATCAATCAGGCTGGCATGGGAGTAGTTATGTGGTGATCAGGCTGACAGGCACAAGCGGTTAGGGGCAATTGGGAAGGCAGGCAGGTGAGCAGTTGGGAGGCAGTAGTCCTGGATTGTGAGAGGGCAGATGAAGATCCCTCAAGGGGTCCCAGATTGGAGAGGGTGCAGGTTGGGCTGAGGGACAACCCCTCCTCCACCCCCATGCACACAATGCCTCTAGTATATGAAAAATGTATAGCCAACATCATACACAATGGGCAAAAACTAAAATAATTTCCTCTAAGAACAGGAACAAGACAGGGATGCCCACTCTCACCACACTTGTTTGACATATTATTGGAAGTATTAGCCATTGCAATTAGACAAGAAGAAGAAATAATGGGCATCCAAATTGGAAAAAAAGTAAAGCTGTACTTATTTGCAGATGACGTGATATTGTATATAAAAAAATACTCCATCAAAAAACTATTAGACTTAATAATTGAATTTGACAATATAGCAGGATACAAAATTAGTTCCAAGAAACCTATGGCATTTCTATACACCAATAGTGAACTTACCGAAAGAGAGACAAAAAAGCAGTCCCATTTACCATCACACCAAAAAAATTAAAATACCTAGGAATAAACTTAATTAAGAAGGTAAAATATCTATATGCGGAAAACTACAGGACACTGAAAAAAGAGATAGAGGAAGACATAAACAGAAGGAAGAACATGCCATATTCATAGATTGGTAGAATAAACATCATAAAAATATCCATATTACCTGAAGCAATCCTTAGATTCAATGCACTGTCCATTAAAATACCAACAGCATATTTCACAGACCTAGAAAAACTCTCCAAAAATTAATCTGGAATAAAAAAAAAAGGTCTCCAATAGCCACAACAATCCTGAGAAAGAAGAATAAAGTAGGAGGGGTCTCAATACCAGATTTCAAGCTGTATTACAAAGCCACTGTTCTCAAAACAGCTTGGTACTGGCACAAGAACAGACATATAGATCAATGGAACAGAATAGAGAATCCAGATATCAACCCGAAATACTATGCTCAATTAATATTTAACAAAGAAGGTATGAACATGGAATAGAGTCAAGATAGTCTCTTCAATAAATGTTGTTGGGGAAATTAGACATACACATGCAAAAAAATGAAACAAGGCCACCAACTTACACTATATACAAAAATAAACTCAAAATGGATAAAGGACTTAAACATAAGACAAGAAACCATAAAAATACTAGAGGAATCCACAGGCAGAGAAATCCCAGATACATGCCGAAGCAATTTCTTCACTGATACCACTCCTAGGACAATGGAAACTAAAGAGAAAATAAACAAATGGGACTATATCAAAATAAAAAGCTTTTGCATAGCAAAAGAAATCATCAACAAAATAACTGGAAAGCCCACTGTATGGGAGAACATATTTGCAAATGTTATCACTGATAAAGGTTTAATCTCCAACATCTACAGGTAACTTAGCTATACTAATAAAAGGGCAATATGCTAATTAGACTGGGAGACCTTCCAAGAGACTTTGCAGATGTTCTTCTGGACAAAGCCATTGTGGCAGGGCCGAGGTAGAGGTGGTTAGAGGCCAAGAGGTGAGGACAGTTTTGGTGATCAGGCCATGAGAAGATGGCAATTGTGGGTGATCAGGCTGATTGGGTGCAGGCTGTTGGAGGTAAGGAGACCAGCAGAGGTCCAGTTGGGGGCAAGCAGGCCGTCACTGGGGGTCAGTTGGAAGTAATCAGGACAGCGGGCAATTGGGGAGCAAATGAGGTCAAGCACACTGGCACAGGGCCAGTTGAGGGTGATCAGGCTGGTGGGGGCGAGGGGCATTTGGGGGAGATCAGGCCAGCTGCAAGGAGCAGTTGGGGATGAGCAGGCAGGCAGGCTGGTGAGTGGTTAGAAGCCAGCAGTCCCAGATTGTGAGAGGGTTGTCTGACTGTCAGTGTAGGCCCAATCCCTATAAACTGAAAGTAGGACATCCTTCATTGGATTCTAGATTGAAGAGGTGCAGGTCAAGCTGAGGAACAACCCTTTTCCCAAACCCCTTGCACAAATTTCATGCACTGGGCCACTAGTACATCTTAAATAAAGAAAGATAAATGACCCAATTTAAAAAAATGGGCAAGGGGACTAAATAGAATCTTTTTGAAAGAAGACAGAAGAAAGGCCAAGAGACATATGAAAACATGCTCAAAGTAATTAATTATCTAAGAGATGCAAATCAAAATGAAAATGCGGTACCATATCACACCTGTCAGAATGGCAATCATCAACTAATCAACAAAGCCTAGTAGTGCTGGTGAGGATGCAGAGGAAAAGGAACCCTCTTGTACTGCTGGTGGGTATGCAGACTGATGCAGACATTGTGGAGAATACTATGGAGTTTCCTAAAAAAAACTTAAAATGGAGTTCCCATTTGCCCCAGTGATCTCACGTTTAGGAATATATCCCAAGAAATTAAAAACACCAATCAGAAGGGATATATGCACCCCTATATTCATAGCAGCACAATTCACCATAGCTAAGATTTGGAGACAGCCTAAATTCCCATCAGCAGATGAGAGGATTAGAAAACTGTAGTACATCTACACAATGGAATATTATGCTGCTATATAAAAGAAAAAATTCTTACCATTTGCAGCAGCATGGATGGACCTTGAGAGCATTATGTTAAGTGAAATAAGCCAGGAAGTGAAAATAAAATACCATATGATCTCACTCATTTTTGGAAAGTAAAGAACATTATAATCTGAAGAACAAAAAGATAGATACAGAGGCAGTAAAACACCCAACAGAATGTCAAAATACAATGGGAAGGCTGGGGAGTGTTGAGGGGGAAGGAGAGATCAACCAAGGAACTATATGCATGCATATAAGCACAGACAATGGACACAAGATTCTGGGGGGATGGGGATGGGATGAGGGCAGGCAGCAAGGGGTAATGGAGGTTGGGGAAAGGTCAATGGGAAAAAGGGAGATATATGTACTATTATATGTAATACTTTAAACAATAAAAATGATAAATATGAAAAAAGAAAGTTATGAATATTAATATTAAAATCTTTTAGTTACCACTTGTTTATTTGTCTAAGTTTATATTCTTAAAATTGTGTCCAATAGGAGCTTCCCTAAACTGAAATTAGAGGACATCTATACTAATAAAAGGGTAATATGCAAATTGGTCAGGACACCCTCATACAACAAGTGAACAGCAGGCTACATGTGGTGACCAGGTTGGCAGGGGGGGCAGTGAAGGGTGGCCAGTTAGGGCCAACCAGCCTGGTAAAGAAAAAATTCTTACCATTTGCAGCAGCATGGATGGACCTTGAGAGCATTACGTTAAGTGAAATGAGCCAGGGGGCATTTGGGGGCTACCAGGCTGGCAGGGGGTCAATAAGAGGGGACCAGGCTGTCATGGGGGACAATGAGGGGGTGACCAGGCTGGCACAGCAGGGGGGGAGCAGTTGGGGGTGACCAGGCCAGCAGGGGTGGCAGTTAGGGGTGATCATGCCGGCAGTCAGGTGAGCAATTAGGAGCCAATGGTCCCAAATTGTGAGAGGGATATCTGATTGCTGTAAGACATCCCATCCCTCCAGGGGTCTCAGATTGGAGAGGGTTCTGGCTGGGCTGAGGCCCTTCCATACACTAATTTCATGCACCTGACCTCTAGTAAAGAAATAATTGTGGAGATCAAAATCCTACAGATGCCAAAATTAACCCTGAGCAAAATAGCTACCATTTAGTTTCAAAAGAAGTTATAAAACATGAACAGTAGAAATAATTTATATGTGAGAAGAAAGCTTTGATGAAAGTAGTGAGGTATAAAGAAATTAAGGTGCTAGTAGAGTATTTTACATCTAAAACACTGAAGCAAATAACTAAAGTTTTAAAAAGTTTAGTTAGATAATCTCAAAATTAGTTTTTATCTATTAGTTATGGAAGCATGTATAAAAATAAGAAAAGAAAGAGAAATGGATAGTCAGGAAAGGAGACAGAAGCAAGAAAAAAGAGGTAAAATTAAATTTCAAATTTGACTCATCACTTGGAAAAGTATGAAGAAAAGAATCAGAAATATATTGCTCTTTGAAAAGCATAGGATCAATTTCATGGCATCAGAGTCTACACCTGGCCCCAAAAGGCTTATCTTTGGTTTATGTACACAACTTGTTTCTTACTTAAGGGCAATGACAATAAAAGCTTGGTCAAAAGAAATTGGATCTTAGACACTGGAAAATACACCACCTTTTTCTATTATTTATACTACATGACATTTTAAAGAATTTTAAATCCATACCCATTTATAAACATAACTTCCCCAACCCAAATAAATGTTAACTAAGCTGGTGTCAATCCAGCAATGTATCTTTAACTCATGGGGAAATTTTATAGCTTATAATTGAAAACAATATAAAAAACTCTTTTATATTGGATGTCTCCTTTGTAGCAATCACTTTTGCCTTTACAGAATCCCAAAATAAATTTACAATAGCAATCCCTTTCTTTAATTTACAAAAGAGGAAAATCCCAATATTGCCTTCAAACAGAAGGAACACAACCTCAATATATTTCTATCACACTATGAAGACTGTTAAGACTCCTATGGGGCACTTTGACATAACTCCTATAAATTTCCTACTTAAATTTTCAAACAGAGGAAACCAGAGATGCATAGGAGCATATAAACCCACCTTTTAGAGATGGTTCTGTACTAGTCTGCATTACTAAAGCCTACTAAAAGGGCCATAAAGGAAGTGGAATTATAATAAACAAGATTTTAGACTTTGCGTTATATTTATAAACACAGACTTCTGTGAAGTGCACAGAGACAAATGGGGAAATATTTTCAATTATGTGGGTTGGAAGGGAGGCAGTTAAAAAGATATTTAGCCCATAGAACCCATACATCTAAGTTCCACAGATACAAATGAAATAAGTAGCAAATACAGTATGTACTTATTCAGACACACATGTCATTATTAACTTTAATTGTTTCATTTTCACTTTCTACTTCATTTAATATGTGGAGCAAGCTTATATAAAGGCTATAAAGTACTAAATATCACAACTTATCCTTCATACTTTTTAAAATATGTTTTTATTATTTTTTATGGAGAAAGGGAAATATAGAGAGAAACTTTGATGAGAAAGAAGTGTCAATCTGCTTCCTCGAATATGTTCCTGACTAGGAATACAATAATAAATAAATAAAATTAATAAGGTCCCTTACCTATATGAAAATCACCTTTTTGGGGGCAGCCAATTACCAAAATAAAGCATCTGAAAATAAATAAGAGAATGAAAGTACCAGAAATATAAAAAGAGGCTAACATACATAGGAATAGTCAGGAAGCAATATATCTTTCCAAATAAAAAATAAAAATAAATAAAAAGCTTTTTGAGGATCATGTAAAAGTTAGAAAGGTAATACTAGCCTACAGTCTCATAAGGGTATGGTAAAAGACCTAAAGTTGATCCCATGTGCCACCTTAACATCTGAAACCAGGAAAGTCTGGAATGGCCTACCCTTAAGTTCTTCTTCCTTCTCTGCTCCTGTATGTCATGTCCCCTAGCTGAACAACCCTCCTTGTGAAATGGACTAAATGCAACTGCTATTACTGAAGAGCAGGTTTTAGGTCCTTGCTAGGCATCCAAATTATTTAAAGTAGCCAATCATACCTTACCACAGGAACCACAGCACACCTGACCACTTAATTCTACAAAGTCTGTCTCTCACGATCCTGCTTGCTTACTCTTTTTCTAAGGGCAACCCTGTGTAGCCATGCATGGTATATGATATCCTCTTCCCCCAGGATGGGAGTTATGTGAGGAATAAAATTCTGTCAATTTCATCTGTTTGGGGTTGAATGCGGTGTGTTCAGTCATCTCGTTATACTAGGGTGGGAATTCTCCTAACCAACAGGGGAACAAGAAGTAATCAAAATAGAGTTCTAAATTTCTAGTACAAAGTTCCACAAAGAAAGACAAATGCATTTTTATCCATAGAATACTATCCTAGGACTCAAAAACCCCAGGACAAATCTTATTTCTGTCTTTTCTTTTATTGCTTAAATTATTACATATACTAGTACATATATCTTCTTTTTTACTCCACTAACTTTCCCTCAGCCTCTCCTACACTTTGTTGCATGCCCTCATCCCAGCCCCACCCCTAGTGTCTTATGTCCATTGGTGTGCTATGCATGCATACAAGTCCTTTGGTTGATCTATTACCCTCCCTCCCCAACAATCTCCAGTTTTCCCACTGTAATTTGATAGTCTGTCAGGTGCTTTAATGCCTCTGTATCAATTTTTTTGTTCGTCAGGTTATGTTCTTTATTTTCTAAAAATGAGTGAGATCATGTGGTACTTTTCTCTAATTGCCTGGCTTATTTCACTTAACACAACGCTCTCCAAGTCCATCCATGCTATTACAAATGGTGAGAATTCCCCTTTTTGTGGGGGTGGAGGGGTGAGGGGGTTAATAGCAGCATAGCACTCCATTGTGTAGATATACCAGAGTTTTTCAATCCACTCATCTGTTGATGGTCACTTAGGCTGCTTCAAATCTTAGCTATGGTAAATTGTGCTTATTGGTGTTTCTAAGTTTCTTGGGATATATTCCTAGGAGTAGGATTACTGGGTCAAAAGGGAGCTCCATTTTTAGATTTTGAAGAAACTCCATACTATTCTCCACATTGACTGCATCAGTCTGCATTCCCACCAGAGCAGTGTAAGAAGGTTCCCTTTTCTCAGCAGCATCCTCGCCAGCACTTATTCTTTGTTTATTTGTTGATGAGATGGTACCACATGGTCATTTTGATTTGCACCTTTCGGATAATTAGTGACCTTGAACATATTTTCATGTGTCACTTGGCATTCCTTCTGTCTTCTTTCAAAAAGATTCAATTTAAGGTCCCTTGCCCATTCTTTTACTGGATCATTTATCTTCCTTTTATTAAGTTGTATAAGTTCCCTGTAGATGTTGGAGATTAAACCTTTATCAATGATAACATTTGCAAATATGTTCACCCATAGTGGACTTTCTTGTCATTTTGTGGATAATTTCTTTTGCTGTGAAAAAGCTTTTTATTTTTATGTCGTCCCATTTGTTTATTTTCTCTTTAGTTTCCATTGCCTAGGAGCAGTATCAATGTAGAAATTGCTTCAGCATATGTCTAAGATTTCTCTGCCTGTGGATTCCTATAGAATTTTTATGGTTTCTTGTTTTATGTCTAAGTCCTGTAAACATTTTGAGTTTATTTTTGTATATGGTGTAAGTAGGTTGTCTAGTATCATTTTTTGCATCTATATGTCTAATTTTCCCAACAACATTTATTGAAGAGACTGTCTTGACACTATTGTATGTTCTTGCCTTCTTTGTCAAATATTAATTGAGCATAGTGGTTTGGGTTGATATCTGGATTCTCTATTCTATTCCATCAGTCTATATGTCTGTTTTTGTTTCAGTAACAGGCTGTTTTGAGAAGAGTGGCTTTGTAATACAGTTTGAAATCTGTTATTGAGAACCCACCTACTTTGTTCTTCTTTCTCTGGATTGTTGTAGCTATTGGAGGTCTTTTTTATTCCAGATTAATTTTTGGAGAGTTTTCCTAGGTCTTTGAAATATGCTGTTGGTGTTTTAATGGGCAGTGCATTGAATCTATGGATTGCTTTGGGTAGTATGGACATTTTAATGTTTATTCTACCAATCTATGAATATGGTATGTTCTTCCTTTTGTTTATGTCTTCCTCTATCTCTTCGTTCAGTGTCCTATAGTTTTCCACATATAGTTATTTTACCTCCTTAGATAAGTTTATTCCTAGGTATCTTAATTTTTTTGGTGTGATGGTAAATAGGATTGCTTTTTTGTCTCTCTTTCTGTAAGTTCACTATTGGTGTATAGAAATGCCATAGGTTTCTTGGAACTAATAAATAAGGACAGCTTTACTTCTTCTTTTCCAATTTGGATGCCCATTATTTCTTCTTCTTGTCTAATTGCAATGGCTAGTACTTTCAATACTATGTCAAACAGAAGTGATGAGAGTGGGCATCCCTGTCTTATTCTTGTTCTTAGGGGAACTTGTTTTGGTTTTTGCACATTGAGTATGATGTTAGCTGTGGTTTTATCATACATGGCTTTTATTATGTTGAGGTATGATCCTTCTATTCCCACCTTGCTGAGAGTTTTTATCAAGAAGGGGTGTTGGATTTTGTCAAATGCTTTTTCTGCATCAATTGATATGATTATGTGATTTTGATCTCTCAATTTGTTTATGTGATGTATCACATTTATTGATTCATGGATATTGTACCATACTTGCATTCTTTGTCATGGTATATGATCTTTCTGATGTACTGCTGCATGCAATTTTCAACAAGCAACAGAGACTCTGATACTCAATTCTCAACACAGGCACAGGAGGTCTCTGAGACCTGACATGCGCTAGGAGACTCAGATTTTTGGCACATACCAGTAGGGTCTCTGTTTCATTGCAGAGCAGGTGGGGTCCTGATTCTAGTAGTGCACACGAGGCCACTCTAAGCGCCAAGGACTCTGATCCTGAACGAGCGTGGTTTTCACCAACACATGGAGCCACATGTCTTGGTGTCAGAGCTCTTCAGTGTCCCTATGAGCACATGCACCAAGAATTAGAATCACTAGTTCTAAGTGTGAATGCACTGGAAATCAGGGATCCCAGGTGCACGATGAGAAACAGAGTCAAGTCACTTATGCTCAGTGCTGCCTCCAGTGTGGTGAATCAGGATCCCTGGTCTGCTTGGGAGACTAGGTTGCACAGTCGCACTGTGTTGGCCGGAAGTCCATGTCTGCCCTGTAGAAAACAGCCTTCCATGTGTGCTTGCCCTGAATCAAAGTCAGGTGGCACTGTTACCCTGTGTGGGTGTAGGGTCTGGTTGCAAGAAACAGACTCCCTGAGTTCATGCACCCAGGCTCAAATTCAGTACAGCCTCCCTGTGTGGGTGTGGGATCTGATCGCAGGAAACAAACTTTCCGTGTCTGTGCACCCAGGCTCAAATTTACATAGAGCTGCTGCTGTTCTGTCTATGTGTGGGCAGGAGGCCTGTTTGTGTGAAAAGGGTCTGGCAGTTCCTATGCCCCTGCCACAGGCTGGTGGGGAGGGGAATTGGCTCTGTGACTCACAAAAATCTGCAGCTGGGGTGCCTGGAGTCTTGATGTCCGTGGGTCTGCAACTGTGGTCACGGGTAATAAAGTGTATTGTTGGAAGATGACAGATAAAACACTGTGAGGGACAGGCTCTGAATACAACCTCAAAAGAATCTTAGTATCCCTGGACAGTGTTGCTCAATTGGTTGGAATATTGTCCCATGCACCAATAGGTTGCTGGTTTGAGTCAGGTGGTCATAGTACTGTGGGGACCCTATCTAGAGTGTACTGTATGTTAAGGCCACTCTGAGCATGGGAATCCCAATCAGGGTTTCAATGCTAAAATGAAATACACAGGTGCAAAAGCAAGGATGCAGCAAGCTATATATTGGGCAGTAGTTCCTTTCTGTATTTGGCACAAAGCTTATTTGGTTTGTGCTTCTTAAGAGCTTGTATATTTGTTGCTAAAAACCAGCCTGTTGCTGGCTGCTTTGTTTGTAATAAAGCATATTCCATTTTCCTGCTTGTTCTTTTAGTTCCCAGCACCTAGAAGGGTCAAGTCCCTGGCTGAGAAGCTTACCCTTGACAGGTACATACCTAGATTGTAGATTCAAACCCTGATTGGGACCCTAAGGAAGACAACCGCTTGATGCCTATCTCTCACACATGTATGTTTCTCGCTCTTCCTCTTCCTCCTCTAAAATCAATTAAAAATAAAATTTTAATAAAAGACATTAGACACACTTTTCTGCATTTGTTCTTAGGTACTTTTTTTTGGTACCAAACCATTTTTTAATTAAGCTTTAAGAAAATCTTACGTAAATGAAATTGCAAAATGGATCAATAATTCCTTATTGTTTATTCTCCTCTTACTTAAATACACTTGAGACAAATGAAAATAGTATGGTATATGTCTTATTTAGATACTAGAGGCCCGGTGCATGAAATTCATGCCCAGCCTGCACCTTCTCCAATCAGGAACCCCTCAGGGGATGTCCAACTGCCAGTTTAGGGATGAGGGCCTAAACTGGCAGTTGGACATCCCTCTCACAATCCTGAACTGCTGGCTCCTAATTGCTCACCTGCCTACCTGCCTGATTACCCCTCACTGCCCCTGCATATTGGCCTGATAACATCTGTCTCCCCCTCCCCTCAATCCTGGTTTTCCTTAATTGCCCCCTGCTGCCAGCCATGTTGCCCCCAACTGCCCCCTCCCTGCCAGCCTGGTTTCTACTAACTGCCCCCAGCCAGTCTAGTCATCCCTCACTGCCCCCTCCTGTCAGCCTAATCACCCACAACTGCCTCCTTTTGCCAGCCTGGTTGCCCCCAACTTCCCCCCCCTGCCATATTGATCACCCCAAATTGTCCCCCCCTGCTACCTGGTTGCCCCCAACTTCTTCTCTGCCAGACTTATAACACTTCATGCCCCCCACCATGCCAAGCTGGTCGCCTCATGCAGCCTGCTATTTAGTCATTTGGTCATCCCTCACTAACACCCTTCCGGCCTGGCCATAGGAAGCCATTTTGTGATGGTGTGAGTGTTAATTTGCATATTACTACTTTATAATATAATATGGGAAAATATAGGTTTTCTTGGTATTCTCTGCAGGAATAAATTCATGAATTTTCAGAAGTACATTTTCCTATGCACCACTCATCTTATATAAAACAATGTTATTTATTTTAATTCCATGCAATGTTTAACAATGAGGCAAAAATAAGCAACCTAAGACTGATACAAGGAGCAAGACATCTGAATCAAGCTTTAAAAGATATATATGACACTGCTCAGAAATTTTGACTAGTGAATATTCTTACAGGTTTTTCATTTCTCATAATTTATATGAAAAAAGAGCCTGTTGTGTTCAAATCTTCCTAGCAAATAAAATAACACAGAAAGCTAAGTACAACATGTTTACTTTCTTAGCCTAAGAGAAAACATTAAATGCAGGCATATTAAATATACAGTAAACATGCCATGTGTTTTGAAAAGTCAACAAAATCTTGATTTTCTATGTCACAGGTGATGCAACAGATGCAAACAAATACCAAAACCATTTGAGACCAAAATTAGGTAATCCTATTAGCGAAACAGCAATAAACACAAGAGTTCATCAGAGTTCAACCAATGAATGAATATCTAATTGTATTGTTTACTAAAACTGATCATCAGGCTAATAATACCTGAAAAGCTTTGTTAATACTTTTATTTAAATATTCTTATTTTATGATTTACTCATCAAGCGGAAATATGTATAACAGTTATTTCAAACCAGGAAAAACGGGGGTGATATTTTTCCCATGCCTGTAAAAAAAGTCATTTTAAAAATCCATTATAAGTAATTCCTTATTTGGTGCTTTATAACCACTTTCTACTTTAGGAAGATCATTTAGAAAGGCAGAAAAGAATATACAATGTTTAAAAGGTCATCACCAAAATAACCAAATGGACTTCAAATGTACTTTTGAGTACTTTCTGAACAACCCAGGTCTTGTACTAATTACACTTTATCGGATTCTCTGTAATGTTAACAACATGAATCTTAAAATAGAAAAATTGGCTTTGATACTTAAAAATTATCCTCCTCCTCCACCACAGCTACCTCTCAAATATTTTAAGCAGAAAATTAATCTGCTTGTTAGGGGTAGATGTAATATGTGTGAACCACAATCCATATGGATTCTTTAAATTTTAGGATTAATACCAACTTCAACATTCAATTAATTTACCCACTCTGAGGTTGCATGGAAGATGAAAGTGAAAATGTCAGTACTAGCAGAAGCACACAGGATATAGCACCTGAAGATGGAAAAAGTCAGCTCTGTGTTTTGTTATTAATGCCAAACCAGGCTCATATGTTTCCATGGCTTAATAGCTGACATTCTCCAAAAGACTATGTTATTTGGTTCTATGTCTGAAATTCTCTTTAAATTTCAATAATAAATTTAAATTTAGAGAGAAAATTTATATTTATTTAATTTTGGGGTGAAGATCATTAAAGTATGAGGTCAATTTCCTGGGAGGCAAGTCATGACTATGTAGCAGTGGGAAAAAATGCCACAAAGCCCAGGGTGCAAGGCTGACAACATGCAGAGAGCAGCCCTGAGTGGCAGTACTGTGATTCAGGGATTTAGAGCAACCACCTCATACGGGGAAGACAATGTTTCCTAACAGATACAGATTATGCCCACTACTAATGAGACATATACACATCATTACTGATGACATCTCACTATGACAAGTTAGAAATGTGAAGTTAACTCCAGGAAATGAATCTGGACTATGAACTTGAAGATAGACAGTACAAACAGCAGTTGAGTGGAATATGCTTGTGCAACAATCTTTTTTTCCCCTTTAAAATCTACAGAAAATTTTCAAATGGATAAGATAATTAATTCTCATAATAATAATAACAATAATACTACATCTACATAGCCAAGGTCTCCATTGGATTCCACTGATTAGCTGGTGTGTCACAGGCACACTTGCTTGTGAGTCTACAGGATTCTGATCAATTCTTTCTGGAAATATTAGCTTCTCACAGGCTGCTTGCTTGATTAGTAAATACTGTGACATTTTATTAGGTTTCCTGAAGAGGGAATGTGGAGCATGAATAAGCAATACTACTCTCTCGTGATGTATATTCTAGTAACATGTAGGTCTTGTCCGCCTCGTGGTCAAGTCTCGTGTCATTCATTCTGATAAGCGTTCCATCAATTCTCAAGAAAAACTGCATCAGCAGGAAAAATCTGAAGGCATTAATTCTAATTTTCATACTTAGGCTTGAAACTCCATGATCATGAAGTTCATCCTCAAACAGGAGAACTTCTTAAAAATACTAATCCTCTCTCTGGCTTTCAATTTCTCTGTATCTATATGATCTGTTGTAGGCACAACCTTTAACTTGAGGTATTCTCCAAGTAATGTTCCCTTAAAATCTGTTGTAAAGGTCCAACCATTTGGTTTAATAACTTCCTTGGAGTGCTCACCCTCCATCCTGCTTTCCTGCCACTCCTCTGCGCAGGCTACTTGAAGCATTCCTTGGTAGTTGTTCACACATCTTAATGCATCTGTAGCATTGAACTCAATCCAAAATCCTGAATCATGCTGAATTCTTAAAATGCTGTCTTCAAACATAATTTCAGAGATGTTGGCATATCAATTCATTAGCTAACTTCTCCATGTCCAGGGGACTTCATGATGTGGGTCTTGGTCATAATTAGCTTCCAGGTCCCAAAGTTCCGGTGGCTGCTCTGGAAGCCATGGATCTTTATGGCTGTGGTGGAGGCAGTGCAGAAGGCAGGAGGGGCAGCAGTGGACACCAGTTCCCCCCCTTCTGCACCAGCCCCCTCGACTTCTGAGCTGTTACCATGTCCAGCCCCACCCCAAAGTGGAACTGATACCTGCCTTTCTTTCTGCCCTCTTCTCTGCCAGAGAAGAGGTAGATTTTTATTGTTCAAACTAAAGTTTTATATCCCAGCTGGAGTGAGCCACTGGTTGAGCTTTGACCTATGATCTAGAAGGTCATGGTTTAATGCCTGGTTAGGGCACATGCCTGGATTGTGGGCTCTATCCCTAGTAGGGCACAGTGCAAGAGGCAGCCAATCCATCATTCTCTCTCATCTTTGATATTTCTATCTCCCTCTCTGAAATCAATAAAAATATATTTAAAAAAATAAAGTTTTGCCCCAATCAGTTTGGCTCAGTGAATAGAGCATCAGTCTGTGGACTCAAGGGTCTCAGGTTCTATTCCAATCAAGGGTCTCAGGTTCTATTCCAAGCATCTCTCATAGATGTTTCTATCTCTCTCTCCCTCTGACTTCCTCTGCAAAAAAAAAAAAATCAATAAAATATATTTTTTAAAAATAATAAAGTTTTATAATAATTGTAAGTATATTATAATTCTAGTCATTCTACTTAATATAATAAATATATTTAAAATTTTAGGAATATAAGGCCACTTTTAATTCCTAATGTAAAGATTACTTTAACCAAGGTTCTAAAAAGAACTTCAAGATAGATCTATATTAATATGTAGAATCTTCTAATGGCTTAAAGCACAATTTTATATTTAAAACAGAAAGTAGATTGTATAATAGCAATCAATCATTCCAGAGTTAATTATCCAAGTGATTTTAATTGGAATTTTATTATGTAAAACAACATTTATATTAGAAAATTAAAACAAATCTATTTGCCTCTATGGAAGATAATTGGTCACAACTGTTATGCAGAACTTTTATAATAAAAGATAGCCTAGGTAATATTTTATTTTATTTTTCTGTATTTTGTGAATAATACAATAAAAAATCATGTCAGTTAAAGTATCAAATAAAATATGTCAAAATACAATTATTTGAGAAAAACCCACCATTGCAAAAGGAAAAATATGGTAATCCCAGAAATATTTTTCCTCTATCACTTAACAGCTACTAGGGATTTTTCTTTCCTAAATTAAATAAAAGCAATTAATTGTATTATAAAGCAGAATTTAGTTAAAAATTATTTGATTCTTCAGCTGCTTATCACAGTGAGAGAACTCACTTTGAGTTATTATTTATTGATTTACTAGTGGCCCAGTGCACGAAATTTGTGCACATTAAAAGGGAATTAATTAGAGAAAATATTTTAATATTGCTATTTGCCCTTTCTCTATAATATAAATGTCAAAGGTGAAAGAAAATTAGTAAATTGTATATGAAAATCTTCCTCCTGTCATAGTCTAGAGCATGTTGTGGGACCTGGAGTCAAGTCTCCACCCACCCGCACATGCCTCAAAATCACACAAGACACAGACCTGGCTGGCTTCACCCACTTTGGGCAAGACCCAGCTGTCCCTTCCCCTGTAAAGCCTCACCAGGTGGAAGTGCAGTCTCAGATACTCTGGCACACCCTCAAGATCCCCTGGCACAGGGGCAGGGGCCATGGCTTGTGGTCCCCCAGCCCAGGACTGGGGAGACAGTTGCAGCCTGAGGTGCCCCAGGCTTAGCTGGAGTGGGGAGCATACTTTTAGGTCCCCCATCAAGCCCCTCCAGGTGGGAAGCATGGTCTGAGGTCCCCTGTCAAGCCCCACTTGGCAGGGGGTACAGCCTCAATCCCCTCCCTTGGGTCAGCACCACGCAGCCTTGGATCCCAGCTGATTTCTCCTTAAGGCTCGTTAAGGGAACTCAGCCTTCACTGTGGGCACACCTATCTTGTGTTATGGAAACCCTGCCTCCACTGTGAAAGTGTGATGGCCAATTTTCATATTCCCTCTTTATTAGGTAAGATTTTTTATTTAATTCTTTATTGTTTAAAGTATTACATATGTCTCCTTTTTCCCCATTGAACTCTCCCATCATTCCCAATCCCCTAGCACATGCCCTCACCCTCCTACTGTCCATCTCCATGCATTAGGCTTATATATTGATACATGCATACAAGTCCTTTGGTTGATCTCTCACTCTCACACTTTCCCACCCACACCCTACCTTCTTCTGAGGTTGGATGCTCTCCAGGTCCATTCATGCTGTTGCAAATGGTAAGAGTCCTTCTTTTTTACAGAAGTATAATATTCCATTGTGTAGATGTGCAAAATTTTTTTTGATCCATTTATCAGCTGATGGGCACTTAGACTGTCTCCAAATCTTAACTATTGTAAATTGTGCTGCTATGAACACAGGAGTGCATATATTCTTTCTGATTGATGTTTCTGATTTCTTGGGATATATTTCTAAAAGTTGGATTGTTGGGTCAAATGGGAGTTCTATTTTTAATTTTTTAAGAAAACTGCCGGCCTGATTGCCCCTAACTGCTCCCTTGCTGGCCTGATTGACACCTAACTGCTCATCTGCCATCCTGATTGCCCCCAACTACCTTCCCCTGCTGGCCTGGTCACCCCCACGGCTTTTATTAGTATAGATATGACCCTTCACAAAAAATTTTTACTAACCCTGCTTTACAATAAATGCTTGACATTAAATCATTGGAACCAGACACCAAGATTTCCTTTTCTTTGAATAGTGGAGGGAATAATTATCTTGTCTTTAAGTGGCCCTGAAATTAAAATGAGATAATCACTTAGAAAGTATAAAATCACCATATAAATACAACTGTCTTTTTCATGTACTGAAAAAACAATAAAGTGGTAAAATGAAAAACTATTTTTATTCTCTCCCTTTCTTCCTTTACAGCCTGTATTTAAACTTTGAAATTTATACAAATTTCACTCCAATTTTCATTTCTTTACATTCAATATTATTTTGTATTGGTTTCAGGTTTTATATTAGTTACATAATAGTTGTTAAACAATCATATACTTTACAAAGTGTTCCCTGATATTTCCAGTACACACCTGGCATCATACCATCATTATAACGCTATTGACTATATTTCCTATTTAAGTGACAATGGGTTTATAGGTTCCTTCCAGTCTTTCTTTTCTGTTGTTGGCCTTTTCTTTACTTTCTCACTTCTTTCCTCATTTTCCTTATGTAGTATCTTAATTGGCCATCAAAGCTCAGTGAAGGCACTAGGACATGCCGCTTAGCACTGGGAGCTTCTCTGAATCACATCAGTCAGTCTGGTACCCTGCATGCTGCACCCCTCCACCGAGGTGGCACTACCCTCCATCATCTGCTTCAGGGCTGCAAGTCCTTGCCCCTCTGCCCCAGTGTCCTTCCTTGCCCCTTAATCCCTGGCCAGGTTCACCCGCCTCTTGGGGCCAGTGCAGGTGAGGAAGATCCCTGCCTCCTGGCCCCCTGCTCCAGCCTGAGCCCCCTCTGGTGCACCCTGCCTCACCAGGTTTTTGCCTTTGAGCTATGGCATTGGTGACAGCATACTCCTAGCAAGCCTGGTACCCAGAGGGCACAGGGTTAGTTCTTGGCCCAGAATGTTAGAGGTTGCAGTCACATCTACAGATGTCACCCAGAGTCTGCTGGTGAAGGTAGCACCTGGGTGGGGTGTCCTCATAGAGAGATGGTGAAACACTACTCAGCACCCCTTGGAACATTCTCCTCCTGACCAGCTGCTTTGCCAAAGCTGTGGCATTCGTCCTGGAGCCGCCCCTCAGGCAACCCTGCAGTTGAGCCTATGGTCTCGGGCCTCTTTTTCCATTTTCAGCCTTTATCTATCCCTCTCTTCTGCAGTGCTTGGGCTCCAAGCCCAAAAGAAAAGAACCAAGACCAAGAAGAACAAAGCCCAAAAGGAGTCTTGAAACCCCACACCCCATTCTCTGGATTTCCTCCCACATCTCCTTTCTATGTCACATCTTGAACTGGCACCCTGTTGTCCAGCCATATGGCCACTGGGCAACCTGGTTGAGTCAGTCTCCACAAAGCTGTGAATCTGTGGCCAGAGGCCCTATCTGTGTCTCAGCAACCCCATGCCTGTGATGCTCACGGGCCCCACGGGAGTGGCTAAGCAAGCCCAGTTGCTCTTCCCCAGGACAGCAATGTTCCCAGGGCCCTGCAGCCATGACTAGGCAGGCTGCTGCTCCTCCCAGGGCCTGTGATGAACCCGGACCCCACCTCCCAGGGCCCCAACGAACTGGTACCTTGCCAGCAGTGTCTGGCACTGCCCGCCAGGCAACCCCTGCCCCCGATGGACATGTACCCCCAAGGGCGGGCATGGTGCTGCCCACCTGCCTATGTATGAAAACTTACCCACCATCTTTGATGGGTTAATTTGCATACTCACTCTGATTGGCTGGTGGGCATGGTTTGGTGTAGTGGAGTGATGGTTAATTTGCATGCTTCTCTTTTATTAGTATAGATGCTAGCTCTCTCCACTAAAGAAGCCTAAGAAAAAATGACTAATCAAATTTCTGTATTGTCTAGATAATGGTCTTAAAAATATTATTTACTACTAATAGAAACTAGTTCTTCTTACAGGAACATTGTTATATTGAATAAATAAGAAACAAAGACCATTTGAATCATGTCAAAAGGACTCAGTTGATAAATTCACAGGCTTCCACTGGCCAATGATATAATAATTTCAGGTTCAAAGAAATAAATTAATTATAATAAAAATTTAAATCTATAAGTTGATAATATTTTTCATATATAGTAAACTTTCTATTTCAGCAGTCACCAACCATTTGGACCTCATGGACCACCAATGTGGACCACCAATTGGTGACTGCTGTTCTATATTGTGGACCTAGCTTTAATGGAATTCAGATTTAACAGAGAAAATTTCCAGTTGCTATGTCATATAAATTGACACCCTGTTAAGTTTAAAAGTTTTTCATCAAGATGTGCTCATAATTAAATTAAAAGGTTATTTTTGTTATTAATTCAATTATTTTAAATATGCTTTTATTGATTTTAGAGAGGAAGATAGAGGGAGAAAAATATAGGTATATCAATGATGACAGAGAATCATTGATTGGCTGCCTCCTGCACACCCCACACTGAGGATGAGCCCTCAACCCAGGCATGTGCTCTGACCAGGAATCAAACCATAACATCTTGGTTCATAGGTTAGAACTACACTGGCTGGGGCTTCACTGTTATTTTTAACAAACTTTATAAATAGACCATATGTTGGAAAAAAAATTGTACTAAGTTCTTCAACATTCTATATAATAAAAGGCTAATATGCAAATTGTCCCTTTGGGAGTTCCACTGACCAGTTTAACTGTTCACTATGGCATGCACTGGCCACCAGGGGGCAGAGCAGAATGAAGGAAGGCCCTGGCTGGAAGCCTGTAGCTGTGGGAAAGAAGACCTGCCAGGACTAAGGACCCTACCTGTGAACAAATTTCATGCACTAGGCTGCTAGTAAATTATTATTATATATCTACAACTATAGTCTACATATTGAAACGCTAGAGTCACCTCTTGCAAACAATGTTCCAAGAATGATTAACATTTGATCACACCACATCACATGCGTGCATGGTATTTGATTATGTTGTCACGTGGACTGACTTTATGCAGCAGTTTTAAATCATGCCAACTGATGTTTCCATATGCATTAAGCCAGTGGTCGGCAAACTCACTAGTCAACAGAGCCAGATATCAACAGTACAACTATTGAAATTTCTTTTGAGAGTCAAATTCCTTAAACTTAAACTTCTTCTAACACCACTTCTTCAAAATAGATTTGCGCAGGCCCTGGTATATTGTGGAAGAGCCACACTCAAGGGACCAAAGAACAGTATGTGGCTTGTGAGCCAAAGTTTGCAGACCATGACACTAAGCCATGGCCCAGCCATGTGTGTGTATTTGTTTATTCTCAGTGACTAGTGAATGCATGCATTTACTAGAACTAGTCAATATAAATTTAAAATTATAGTAATACATACAAAAAACTTTTGTGTGACATTAAACTTTTCTTATATACTTAATTTTCATTACACAAACATAACTACATAGTAAAAACAGGAAAATTAATTTGTCTTGTTTTTGTTTGTTCGTTTGCTTGGTTGGTTAATCCTCACCCAAGGATATTTTTCCCATTGATTTTTAAACAAAGTGGTAGGTGGAAAGGAGAGATAGTGAGAGAGAAACATAGACATAAGAGAGACATATTGATTGATTGCTTCCTGCACATGCCCCGACTGAAGTCAGAGATCAAGGTATGTTCCTTTGACAGGAACTGAACAGAACCCTTAAGTCCGCAAGCTGACACTTTATCCACTGAGCCACAGGGTAGGGTTAATTTGTCAAATTTTTAACACACCCATTCAGAAAATCTACTTTAATATATAATGACTTTCAGATTTAATGAATAACCCTAGCTGAAATAGTTTGTTATATCAAGATTTTATTCTAAAATCTTGTGAGGGTGATAAAGAGTGATTTTAATCTCTAAACCTAGTAACTTAAAGATAAAGATTCAAGCATTTATTCTATATTTTCTGTATTAACTGTTCTACTAGGTAACCACATAGATAGAGGAAAGTATCAATTTTATTCACCTAATATTTGAAAAGGAAACAATAGGACTAGCTCTGAACAGTGTAGCTTAGTTGGTTGGGCATCATTCTGTGCACTGAAAGGTTTCAGGTTCAATGTCCAGTTAGGTTGCAGGTTAGATATCCAGTAGGAGGCATGCAGGAAGCTCCCAATCATGTTGACTGCAATTCAATAAGTTACTCTGTTTTCCACATTCTCTAAAATTTATAGCAAATTCACAGACTTGATCAGACTCAGAGTCAATTGAGTTGAGTTTTCTTTCATCAGGAGGCACTTAATTCAGTTTTCTCTGTTTTTCTTATGTTAGCTATTGTTTATGTTAATGCCTAGATTGATTATTTCTTTGAGAGACGCAAACATCAACTTGTAGTTCTATTATTTCCTTTAATATGTGTTTTTATTGATTTTTTTAAAGAGAGAGAAATGGAAATGGAGAGAAAGAGACAGGACTATAAAAGTCAAAATAGCAGTTGCTTTTGCAAGAGGGATATAATTATGATTGGGAGTTGACAGCTGAATATTTTTGAGGAGTATGGTAAAGTTCTATGTCTTGACCTGGGTGATAGTTAAAATAACTCATTAGTCCATATATTTGTGCGCTTTTCTGTATCTGTACTTTATTAACAACCAAACTGTTTTAAGGACAATTTTTGTGAAGTAATTCAATAGCAAATTTACAGTTTAAAGTCATGACACACAAAAGTTCAGGGGAAAAAATCGTGCTTCTCTTAGAATAAAATAATTCATCATGTTGTAGTATATAAAACTCAAAATTCTTGCCTGACCAGTATGGCTCAGTGGTTGAGCATCTACCAATGCACCAAGAGGTCGCTGGTTTCATTCCTGGTCAGGGCACATGCCAAGGTTTCAGGCTTATCCCAAGTAGGGGATATGCAAGAGGCAGAAACTGCTCATGTTTCTCCTCCATGTCTCAATATTTCTTTCCCTCTATCTCTCCCTTTAGAGAGAGGGAGAGAGATAAAGAGAGAGAGAGAGAGAGAGAGAAAGAGAGAGAGAGAGAGAGAGAGAGAGAGAGAGAGAGAGAGAGAGATTTGTATTTGCCTTTAAAAGTAATATAAAGTTTGCTTATTAAATGAAGTGATAACCAAAAAGTCAACATTGTTATAAAGACTGGATAGTCAGAATCATTTAACAAGAATGTTGTGCTCATAGCCTACATGGGAGCTCTTTTTAGATTATATGAGGACTGTTAATGCCTTTTATTATTAACTGAACTAATTGATCCATCTTCAAAAAGAATATGGAGCATATAAAAATTCTTAATAGTTTAATAGGGATTAAGAAGGAAGAAAATTGATTCAACAGTTGAAAAGTAGAATGCATAAGTTCATATGTAAGAATATTTTTTTACTTCAGTTAAAAAATTTTAGACATATTTTTATATATTTTAGAGAAGAAGGGAGAGGGAGAGATAGAAACATCAATGATGAGAAAAAAAATCATTGATTGGCTGCCTCCTGTGCACCCCCCACTGGGGATCAAGCCCACAACCTGGGCCTGTGCCCTTGACCAGAATTGAACCCTGGACCCTTCAGTGCACAGACTGATAGTCTATCCACTGAGCCCCAAATCAGCCAGGGCTTGAGTTAAACATTTTTAATCACATACTAGAGCATCTTTAACAAAAATAAATACTAGCATATTTTAAGCTAGCCAATGAGAACCAGAATGATAGGCAACACCTATTGTTTTCTCCTTATACAAATGTTGATAAAACAAAAGTGATATTTGTTTAATTTTGAACAGTTAAATTCATAGTTTTTGAATATTTTAAATTATTTAAAACATAGTGGTTCTTGAAAATAAATAAATATCATATTGTTCCAATTTAACAAATTTTAACACCTGCAACAAAATTACATATTATACTTCTAGGCAGTTTAAAGAAAATAAGTATCAGTTTTCTGAACTTGACTTCATAAGGAATAAAATTATTCTAAGTTTTCTATTGAAATGAAATAAACTAAATAAGCAAAGTGTTTCATTTTCAAACCACAATTATGGGAGCATTTGGCAAACATATATGAAGAAAATAAAACGTACACCACACATAAATTAACATTTAATTTTTATACCCTTTGGGCTTTTATAGCTACAAGACCCAATTGGGAAATATTTAAACATAAAAGAAAGAAGTTTGTTTTAAACAAATTACAATCACAGTAGATTTATACAGTTTAAACAATTATTGGATTCCTTTACAATCCAATATTAGATGATAGGTAGATAGATAGATGATCAATAGATATATATACTGTGTGTGTGTGTGTGTGTGTGTGTGTGTGTGTGTGTGTGTACTAGACACCCATTGCACGAATTTGTGCATGAGTGGGGTCCCTTGGCATGGCTGGCAATCAGGGCCGATCAGGGACATCTTGCCCAGTCCTGATCAGGGATGATTGGGGCTGGTTAACAGGAGGGACCATCAAAGGTTGGCTAGCTGTGGGAGCACACTGACCACCAGGAGGCAGAGCCTGTGTTGAGCATCTGCCCCCTGGTGGTCAGTGCACATCACAGTGACTGGTCAACCAATCATTCAGTCTTTTGGTCACTTGGGCTTTTATATATCTAGATAAAAATATTTGGAATACATATTATTTTGAGAATATTGAAAAGTGATTTTGTAATATTTACTGGGTCCAAGGACATATACATTCTAGGGCTTTAATAAACTATGTTCGAAAGGAATCATTAGTTATTTTGCATATCACCTACATACCATTTCAAGTTTTTTGACTTCTCACATTGTACAAAAACCTTATAGTTATCAATTTTCTCACAATCTCTATATACTTCCAGATAGCCTTATCTTTCTATTTATCCAATGTTCTCCTATGATTTTTTTGTTATTTCTTATCTGAGAACCTAAATTCTTCAATTTGGATTTCAAAATGCATTCTTTCACAGATGCATTTAATTAACACCTTAGTGTTCCAGGGACTGACATAGAGATGCGTTAAACATAAACCTTCAACACCAAAACTTGTCCTAAAGAAAGAGTTTATTGAGCTATATGCTTAATAAAAGACCAGGTTCTGAAAAAGGACCAGGTTCTGGGGCATGCAGTCTAAATCACCAGTAGCAGGGCAAGATGGAAATGGCAAACATATCTACCATCCTGGGTTGATGGGACTTTTTTATACAATGAGTTTGGGGGAGAAAGACTAAAGTTGTTTTGAAAGGATTTACAATGACTATAGATAAGGAAGGCAAGAAAAGGTGAAGCGGGAGAAATTCTGGAATAAGTTAATATTCTATAAGTCATAAGTATTTTATGCTCCTAAATCAGTTGTGAGCAAGTCTGGAAAGTTCATACAAACAGAATATTGCCTGGAAGTTGATTCAAATTTCAACATATATCCAGGAATATGATCAGGTTTTTTGTTTTGTTTTGTTTTGTTTTGTTTTGTTTTGTTTTGTTTTGTTTTTGGCAATGACTGTTAATTTTTAAACTTCCTTTGTCTCTTCTTCATACCCTCTGGTCTGCTTTAATTCAAATTAGGACATCTTAGAATATTTCTATTTTCAAATATAAAGATTAGTTATACACGAGTCTTATTTAAGTAGCAACATAAAATAAAAACAATGGCGATACCTGGTGATGAATGCTATAATAGTATTCTACCTATAGAATTGTAAAATACATTCTAATGATATTTTACCTATAGAACTGTAAAATATAAGCACTTAGTTTATTTTAGGGGAGGGTGGTTGGTAAGAATGTAGACAAATCAAGGATACTTCCCATAGAAAGTTATAGGAATCAGATTAGGAAAGCCTTGCATATAATCTAAGAAACCATAATTTTATTCTGAATGTTTGGGGAGATCATGGAAAATTTTTAAACAGGGTGTGACATGGTCCAATTTACAATTTAGAAAAATCACTAAGGCTGCAATGGAACAAAGGAACTGAGAAAGATCGATATTAGAGATAAGAAGACCAGCAAAGAGAATAATTCCATAATATAAAAAAGAAATTATAGAAGCCTAAGTAAAGAAAATAATAGTGTGATAAAGAAAAAAATAATAATTAAAAAAGCAATTAAAAAAAGAATTGTTAAGGGGAAGGATTAAGATGGTAAAGAAGGAAGATCCTTGGTTCAACTCCTCCCACAGATACATCAAAACTACTATTAAATATAAAGCAATCTTCTCTGAGAGTTATCTGAAAACTATCAGAACAGATTCTCAACAACTGTGAATAAAAATAAAATAAAAACACATTGAAACAGATAAGAGGGTCCCACAAATGGGAGGGATATCATAACCATAGAAAGCCACTCAATCAAAAGTGAGGCTACAAGTTGAACTTCAGAGTCCCTAGCCAGGGGGAGCTGCATTGGGAATAGACACCACATAACACTGGTTGAGAGAAACACTAAGTCCATGTCCAAGAGAGCTAAGGGGTTATGGGAAATGTGTATCCTCCCATAAAAGACTCACCCAAATTCTCACTATATTTGAGCCCTAGCTCATGGAGAAAGGAAATGTGTGTGTGTGTGTGTGTGTGTGTGTGTGTGTGTGTGTGTGTGTGCGCGCGCGCGCACACTGCGTGAGGGAAGAAAGGGAGGACTTTGCTCCTAAAGGGCCCACACCTGATCTCACTGAGTCTCAGCAGAGACAGCAGGTTGAAAGGCACTTGGATCATATCTGAAGGTTATGTGTCAGAACTGCTCCAGCTCTCTCCAAAACAGAGTCACTGGTGAGTACCATTCTTTGTTTGTTTATTGCCCTCCCTCCTCCATGACTATCTGTGATTGTCGGTGACAAGACCAATACTTTCCATTAGCCTTATAAATGTTTGGTCTGCCCAGCAGTCCAGGAAGAACCACCTAGACCAGCATACACCTGAAGTGGCACCTGATTCCACAGAACCCAGCAAACCTCCCCACTAGAAGCCAACCCTCCATACTTACCAGACCTCCAAAGCAGCCAGGTTCTCCAGTGGCAACCTACCCTTCTGCTCCAAAGGTACACTCCATATTCCTGACCGCTAGCATCCTGCAGGCACTGGGGAGGGCCTTGAAGGCCGTATCCCAATATTTGGCAAAAGCCCAAGCCGATTCCCTAACCCATTTCCTGACTCCAGTATCTGGCTATCCTTCAAAGTAGCACCCTACTCTTCAGGACTCAGCAGAGTTCAAGGCAAGTCCCAGAGTAGCACCCATGATCCAGCACTCAGCAGGTGCCTGATGAGTCCCCAAAATGATGATTCCACTAGCACCCAAGCATATAGTACTGGATTTACCCCAAAGCAGGTTAAAAGTATTAGCACCCAGACACCAACACACTTGTTCAGTAGAAGCTAGGCTTCACAGCCACCCACAGTGGAGATTTGCTTTGCACACCAGCAACAGTCATGGACAAACTCTATAGCCAATGACATCCGATACCCAAATCAGTGGTGGCCAGTCCTCATAGTAAGCTAGATCAGGGGCCAGACCTGCCCACCAGCATACCTGGAACAGTTAGAGCAGACTCAGTAGTGCACCAAAGTACTCACATCCCAACCACTAGAGGAAGATATATATAACCAACATTGGGAGCACCTTTAGAGTAGCTGGTCCTGGTGATCAAAGGAGACTGTGCTACTGAGCCCCATGGGACACCTTCTGCATAAGGCTACTCTTAAAATATTGTGAGACAAAGCTGATATATCTAATGTATAGAACAAACATAATTTAGGCAAAATGAAGAGATTATGTAATATGCTCTAAACAACAAAGTAAGACAAAAATTCAGACAAAATCTAAATAAACTAGAGGGCAGGAAGATGGCAGCTGGCAGATCAGCATGGAGGAGAGAGTGAGAGAGCGAAGGAGTGAAAAGGGATGTTTGGACATGTGTGGTGCACATGTGTGGGAATGAAGGACAGTCCGATCCTGCAAAAATCTTCAGAGCTGGAAGACCAGGCCCTCGTAGACTAAGAGCCCCCTTTATTGCTGCAAACACTCCCAGTGGTAGTGCTAGCACAGAAACCATGCCATCTTGAAAAGCAGAATTTCTATGACTAGGAACCCAGTCTCACCAACATTCTGACAAAAACTGAGATGCTACAGCTACTCTGGACAAAGTCCTGCTACCAAAGCTGCAAACCTATAGACACTGAGACTCAAGCCACCCTGTACCAGGCTCCTGTGAGTCATAGAGGACATTCCTCTCTAGCCTACCCACTGCTGCAGCATAGACCCCATACATCCCAAGACAACACTGACTGTTGTCAGGTGTGGCTCCTGCCAGCCCCTAACTGTCAGAGTGCAACTCCCAGGGGACAACAAGGGCTGCAGTCTACTGGGCACCCAAGTCAGCACTGACTGCTGGCATGTGAGGCTCCTGCCAGCTGCCCCTCCTGAGCACCTAGGCCAGCCCTTGACTGTTGGCTTGTGCAGCTCCCACAAGCTACTCTCATGGACACCCTATCTGGACTCTAACTGTTGGCATGTGGCTCCAACTGGACTCAGCTGTGATCTACCAGGCATCCAAGCTGGGCCCTTAGTGTCAGTGGCCATGTCTCCTGAGCACTTGAACAGGCCCCTTCCTCTCAGCACTCATTGAGCTCCCGCTGACCTGCGAGGCTATGCCTCCCAATACCCTGACCACGCCCTTGAATGTTGGGGTCTGTTACTCCCTGCCAAGCCTACTGCACACCTCATGCTTTGCACAGCTCAGCAACTGGACTCTTCAGTGGCAGCAAAAATGGGGAGACAAAAAAAGCAACCCCCAAAAGAAAGAAGAGGAGGAATCACCTTTAAAAAAAAAACTTAATGAAACAGACGCATGCAATATTTCAGGAAAATAATTCAGAATAATCTTCATATAGTTCATAAAAGGGATGAATATGAAAATCAAAAACCTTTGTAAAAGTCAAGAAGAAAACAAAGTTATATAGCTCCAATAAACCATGCAATGGAAGGTTTCAAGAGTAGACTAAGAGAAGTGGAGGACCAAATTAGTGAGATACCAAAAAGGATAGAGAAACAAGTCCATACTGGACAGCAGCTGCAGAAAAAAAAATAGAAAGCAGAAGGAGAGACTAAGGAAGCTTTGGGAAAACATGAAACAAAGTAACATATATATAATAGGAGTTCTAGAAGAACAAGAAGTGCAGCAAAGATTAGAAAACCTATTTGAAGAAATAATGACAGAAAACCTCCCAGAAATGGGGAATAAAAAAAGTGACAAATGCACAGAGAGTTCCAAATAAGTTGAACCCCAAAAGACCTACACCAATACACATCATAATTAACATGGAAAACATTAACAACAAAGAGAGAATCTTAAGGACTGTAAGGGAAAGACAGAGAGTTGCCTACAAAAGATCTCCCATTAGATTATCCATTGGTTTATCAACAGAAAAACATCAGGCCAGAAAGAAATGGAAAAAAAAAAAAACCCAAAAACAATACCAGGACATGCAAAGTAAGAGTCTGAATCTAGTAATACTCTATCCATCAAGGCTATCCTTCAAAATTGAAGGGAAAATCAGGAGCTTCACAGACAAAAGAAAAAAAAGTGAAGGGAGTTTATCACTAGCAATTCAGCAACATAAGAAATGCTAAAGGGACTGTTGTAGAAAGAGGAAAAAACAAAAGTAGAAGGAAGGAATACGGGCACAAAAAATAAAATTGGCTTCAAACAAGTACCTATCAAAAATAACTTTAACATAAATGGACTAAATGCTCCAATCAAAAGATATTCATTGGGTGTATATAATATAAAACATGACCCATGTATCAATATATTCTGTCTACATGAGACCCAACTAAGAACAAAAGACTCATACAGACTGAAAGTGAAGGGATGGAAAATATATTTTAGGCAAATGGAAATTAGAAAAAATCTGGGGTAGTAATAACTTTATATCTAACAAAATAAACCTCAAAGTAAAGACCATAACAAGAGATAAGGAAGGCCACTTCATAATACTAAAGGAATTGAAACAAGAAGATATAACACTGGTAAACATTTATTCATCCAATGCAGGAGCATATATATATATATATATATATATATATATATATATTATACACACTTCTGGAAGATATCAAGGCAGAGATAGATAAGAATATGATCTTAGCAAGAGACTTTAATACTCCACTGACATCACTGGATAAGTCTTCTAGACAAAAAATTAGCAAAGTAACAGCAATCCTAAATGACTCACAAGATCAGATGGACTTAATTGACATCTTCAGAACATTTCATCTCAAAATTATAAAATATACATTCTTCTCAAGTCACATGGTACATATTCAAAGATACACCACAAATTGGGTCACAGGTAAAGTCTCTCCAAATTCAAAACGATTAAAATCATATCAAGCATCTTCTCAGACCACAATAGCATAATATTAGAAATAAACAAAAATGAAAAAAATTCAAATATTTGGAGGCTTCTCAATAGCATGCTATTAAACAATGATTGTGTTACCAAAGAGATGAAAGAAGAAACTAAAAACATTCTAAAAAATTCCTAGCAAATCTAATACAGCATTACATTGAATCCCATAAAATAATCCAAAATCTATAGGACACATTAAAGTAGTCCTGAGAGGGAAGTTAATAACTCTACAGGCCTATCTCAAGAAAACAAGAAAAAATGGTAATAAATTATCTAACTTAAAGAATTAGAAAAAGAGCAAAAAGAAAAGCCCAGAGTGAGCAAAAGGAAAGAGATAATAAAGATCAAAGCAGAAAAAATGACATAGAGACCAATCCTATATAATAAAGAAGTAATATGCAAATTGACTCTCACACCCTCACTCAAGATGGCCACCCCAATATAGTCAAAGATGGCTGCCCCCATGTGGTCAAAGATGGCTACCACAAGAGGGCTGGCAGGGGAGGGTAGTTGTGAATGATCAGGCCAGAAGGAGAGGGCAGTTAGGGGCAAGTGGGCCAGCAGGGGAGAGCAGTTGGGAGGGACAAGGCCTGCAGGAGAGGGCAGTTGGGGCTCATCAAGCCAGCAGGGAAGCAGTTAGGTAGTGATCAGGCTGGCAGTTAGGAAAGCGGATGGGAGCAAACAGTCCTGGATTATGAGAGGAATGTCCAACTGCCAGTTTAGGCCTACCTCAATCCCCCAGAGTGGGGCTAAACTGGATGTCAGACATCCCCTGGGGGAGTCCCAGGTTGGAGAGGGTGCAGGATGAGCTGAGGGACATCTGCCCAGTGCATGAATTTTGTGCACCAAGTCTCTAGTATACATATAACAAAAGATTGATGAAACCAATAGCTAGTACTATGAAAGGATAAATAAGATTGATGATCCTCTAGCCAGGCTCACCAAGAAGCAAAGAGACAGCACCCACATAAACAAAATCAGAAATGAAATAACAACAGACCCCACAAAAATACAAAGAATTATTTTTTTTTTTAAAAAAGTACTATGGCCAACTCTAGAGGAAATACACATGGTTCTAGAAAAATACGACCTTCCAAAACTCCACCAAGAGGAATAAAAAAAATCTCAACAAATACCTAAGGAGGAAATTGAAGCAGTCATCAAAAAAGTTCCAGCAAACAAAAGCCCGGGGCTAGATGGCTTCACAAGTGAGTTTTACCAACCACTCAAAGAAGAACTAAAACCTATTCTTCTCAGAATATTCAAAAAAATTCAAGAGGAAGGCACACTTCCTAGTTCTTTCTATGAAGCCTTAATCCCAAAACCAGATAAAAACACTACAAATAAATAAAATTACAGGCCAATATCCCTGATGAATACAGATGCTAAAATCATCAACAAATTCCTAGCAAATCTAATACAGCATTACATTAGAAATATCATACACTATTACCAAGTGGGATTTATCACATGTATGCAAGGCTGGTACAATATCTGCAATCAATAAATGTGATATATCACATAAACAATAAAGACACAAATCATATAACCATATCAATTGAAACAGAAAAGGCATTTGACTAAATCCAACACCCATTTCTATTTTAAAAAATTCTCAGCAAAGTGGGAATAGTGGGATAATACCTCAACAAAATAAAAGTCTTATCTGACAAACCTACAGCAAACATTATACTCAAATGGGCAAAAACTGAAATAATTTCCCCTAAGAACAGGAATAAGACAGGGATGTCCACATTCACCACTCTTGTTAGTCATAGTACTGGAAGTGCTAGCCATAGCAATCAGACATGAAGAAATAAAAGGCATCCAAATTGGAAAAGAAGAAATAAAAACTGTCCTTCTTCACAAATATCATGATATTGCACTTAGAAAACCCTACAGACTCCATCATAAAACTACTGAAATTAATTAATAAATTTGGCAATGTAGCAGGATACGAAATCAACACCCAGAAATCTATGACTTTCTTATACACCAATAAAGAACTCACAGAAATAGAAACCAAATATACAATCCCATTTACCATTGCAACACAAATATTAAGGTACCTAGAAATAAATTTAATCAAGGAGGTATGGGACCTGTACTCAGAAAAATTACAGAACAATGAAAAAAGAGATGGTGAAAGAAACACATGTAAGAATATTCCATGTTTATGGATAGGTAGAAGCAACATCATTACAATGTTCATACTACCCAAAGCAATCTATAGATTTAATGCAACCCTCATTAAAATACCAATAACATACTTCAAGGACCTAGAAAAAACTGTCCAAAAATTTACATGGAATAAAAAAAGATAAAAAGACCCTGAATGGCTGCAGCTATCCTCAGAAAGAAGAATGAAGTTGGATGGATCACAATACCAGATATCAACCTATATTACCAAGGCACTGTTCTTAAAACTACCTGATTCTAATATATAGCCCAATGGGACAGAACAGAGATGGACCCAAGCCATTATGTTCATATAATATTTGACAAAGGAGGAAACAGCATACAATAGAGTCTTCAATAAATAGTGTTGGGAAAACTGAATAGATACATGCAAAAAAAAAAAAAATAAAACTAGACCACCAACTTACACTATACAAAAAAATAAACTCCAAATGGATAAATAACTTAAATGTAAGAAGGGAAACAATAAAATCTTAGAAGAAGCTATAGGCACCAAATAGCAGACATTTGTCGAAGCAATATGTTTACTGACACACCCATGGCAATGGAAACTAAGAAAAATAAACAAGTGGGATGACATCAAAATAAAAAGTTTCTGTACAGCAAAAGAAACCATAAACAAAACAAGAAAGACCACTACATGGGAGAACATATTTGCCAATGTTATCTCCAATAAGGGTTCAATCTCCAAAATTTGCAGGGAACTCATTCAATTTAACAAAAGGAAGATAAACAATCTAATTTTTTAAATTGGCAAAGAACCTAAATAGTGACCTTTTGAAAGAGAATATAACCTAAATAGTGACCTTTTGAAAGAGGAGACCAAAGGAAATATGAAAACATGCTCAAAGTCACTAATCACCTGAGAGATACAAATCAAAATAACAATGAGGCAGCATCTAGCACCTGTCAGAATGGCTATCATCAACAAATCAACAAACGACAAGTGCTGAAGAGGATCTGGAGAAAAAGGAACCCTCTTGCACTGCTGGTATGAATGCAGTCTAGTGCAACGACTGTGTAGAACAGTATAGCGCTTCCTCAAAAAATTGAAAATGAGGAGAAACAAAGATGGCCACAAAGGTAAATGACTGTACTTACTGCCTCTCACAGCCACATCAAAATTACAACTAAAATACAGAACAACAGCCAAAACCTGTTTGGCTCAGTGAATAGGGTGTCAGCCTGTGGACTGAAAGGTCCCAGGTTCAATTCCAGTCAAGGGCATGTACCTTGGTTGTGGACACATCCCCAGCATGGGGTGTGCAAGAGGCAGCTGATTGATATTTCTCTCTCATTGATGTTTCTAAATCTCTATCCCTCTCTTTTCCTCTCTGCAAAAAAATCAATAAAATATATATTTTTAAATAAATAAATAAAATAAAATAAAATAAAATAAAATAAAATAAAATAAAATAAAATAAAAAATAAAATACAGAACAACTATCATCCAGAACTGCGGGAAAGCTGGCTGAGTGGAAGTACTACAATTAGACAAGTAAAGAAAAGGGGCATTGAGATTGGTAGGAGGTGCAGAGGCATGAAATGGGCTGGACTGGAACTCAGGTGTGATACTTTTTCAATCAGAAGGGAGATTGCTTCTTTGGAGGTGACCTAGAGGAGCAAGGATTCCCAATCCCACACCAGACCCCCATCCCAGGGTTCCAGAGCTTGGGGAAAAAGTCCCTATACACAGTAAGAACTATGAACTGTAAAAGCAAGTGGAGATTGGGGCTTACTTACACACAGGCTGCTGAAGACCCAGCTGCTCCTCTTAAAAGGCCAGAACTGTGAACTGAATTTATAAGCTCCCACTTACTCCAGTGCCTAGCGAGTCTCTGGGGGACCCTGGCAGATATGGGAAAAAACTCGACTGTCTGGCATGGGGCAAGAATGAGGGGGCAGCGTTCTTCCAGATGCAGATGCTCACAGCAGTCATTCTTCCCATGCTGGGAACTCTCAGGTGCAGGGCTGACTGGCAGACATGTGTTCATGCTGCCCTGTAGATTCCACTCCACCCAATTTACAACCCCACCCAAGCTGTGCACAGTGACTTTTGCATATGAACGACCTGTCCTTTCTCAGCCTAAAACCTGTCAAACAAGCTGCAACTGGGTCAATGAGCCCCAAAGCTATCAATAAAAGGCCCAAGGCAGGCACCAGCACCAGCATGCCTTTCTTCACAGCTGGGCCTAGTCTGAGCACTTTCAAACCTGATACAGAGAGGAGGAATCTGCATATGTCTTTGAAGCTCCCTCTGGTTGGCCTCAGGCAGTGGTTAACTTTGCATCTCCTTGGAGATCCAAGAGCCAGTGTACCCAGTACACTGGACTCACACTGTAATCTGGTATGGACTCACACTGACTCACACAGTGGTCAGTGTGAGTCCATACCAGATTACAACTCTTCATATCCATAAGTGACATACTCAAGGTACAGACTCAGTGAGCACTAAAGCCCCAATAAAGCAAGTCCTGCCCCATAAGGGTATCTCCTGCACAGCAGCTCTCCTACTGTAGTTGCAGTTGGTCCTCACAAACAATTGGTCAATTCCTCTCAGTGACATCAACAGGAATCAAGTATCAAATAGAACAAGACTGTGATCACAACCCGCAAAGGGGTGCACATAAAGTGTCCACCTCAGGTGATTGAGGAGCCTGAGCCACAGGGCCCTATAGGACACCTACTACATAAGACCACTCTATCAACTCAAGGAGACTTAGCAGCTACACAATACATAGAAACAAACACAGGAAAACAGACAAAATGCAGAGACAAAGAAACATGTCACAAATTAAAGAAATGAAAGAAAACAAACTACTGGATACAGAGTTCAAAACCACAGCTATAAGGTTACTCAAAAATTTTCTAAAAGCCTTTAAAAACTTAGTTTGGCTTTAGGACCAGTCAGAAATTAAGCATACACTGACTTTAATAAAAAATAATATACAAGGATAATATTCAACAAAAGACTAGAGGAATCCAAGAATCAAGTCAATGATTTGAAATATGAAGAAGCAAAAAAGCACCCAACCAGAAGAACAAAAAGAAAAAAAGTATTTTAAAAATATGAAGATAGTGTAAGGAGCCTTTGGAATAAATTTGAGTGTACCAATATTCAAATTATGGGGGTGCCAGAAGAAGAGAGTGATAAAGATATTGAAAACGTATTTGAAGAATAATGATAGAAAATTCCCCCTACCTGGTAAAAGAAAGAGACTTACAAGTCCAGTAAGCACATAAAATCTCAAAGAAGAGGGATACAAAAAGGACCACACCAAGACACATCATAATTAAAATTCCAAGAGCAAAAGACAAATAGAAAATCTTAAAAGCAGCAAGAAAAAAGCAGGTAGTTAACTATAAAGGAGCACCCATACGATTGTCAGCTGATTTCTCAACAGAAACTATTCAGGCCAGAAGGGAGTGGCAAGAAATATTCAAAGTGATGAGTAATAAGAAACCACAACCAAGAATACTCTACCAAGAAAAGCTATCATTCAGAATTGAAGGTCACATAAAGGTTGTCACAGATAAGAAAAAGCTAAAGGAATTCATCACCAATAACCAGTATTATATGAAATGCTGAAGGGTATTTTTTATGAAGAGAAATAAGAAGATAAAAAGGTAAAGATAAAAAATTAGTAACAACAAAGGGAGAACAAATAACATACTATCACCAAGTGAATCTAAAAATCAAATGAATTAAAATTGATGAACAAAATAAACTGTTGAATAAAATAGAATCAGGGGTATGGAAATAGAACAAACTGATGATTCTCAGAGGGAAGGAAGTGTAGGGTGGTGCAGGAAGAGATTAGACAAATATCTTATATGCATTTATGCATTACCTATGGACACAGATAATAGGGTGGCAAGGGCCAGTTGAGAACTGGGTGGAGGGGAGCTATCGGCGTTGGGGGGGGGGGGCAGGAAAGAGTGGCATCTGTAATAATCTCAACAATAAAGATTTAAAAAATTAAAGATGGAACTGCCATTTGAGCCAATAATCCTACTTCTAGTAATATATCCCAGGAAAACAGAAACACCAATCAGAAAGGATATATGCACTTCTATGTTCATAGCACCACAATTTATAATAGCTAAGATTTGGAAATGGCCTAAGTGTCCATGAACAGATGTGTGGATTAGAAAATTGTGGTACATCTACACAATGGAATGTTATGCTGCCATACAAAAATGATTTTTTACCATTTGCAGCAGCATGAATGGAACTGGAGTGAATTATGCTAAGTGAAATGATCCTTTCAGAGAAAGATAAATATCACGTGATCTCACTCACTTGTGGAATATAATTAATAACAAATTGATGAAAAAAATATAACCAGAGTCATAAAAGCATCAAACAGACTGTCCAACCTAGGAGGAAAGGTGGGGGTGAGGTGGAAAAGAGATCAACAAAGAACTTGTGTGCATGCATGTAAGCATAACCAATGGATGCAGATGGGTGGGTGAAGGTATGAGGGACAGGCGGGGAGAGGTCAAGGGAGGAAAAGGAGACTTATGTAAGACTTTAAAGAATAAAGAATTTAGTTTTTCAAAAATTAAACTGAATATGAGCAGTCTACAAAATAAGAGCACAAAACCATGGTCATAAGGATATTCAATGAACACAAGAAAAGCATGGATAAATACAGTAGACCTTTAAAATAGGTAGAATATATATAAAAATCAGAACTGAAGAATACACTATTTTAAAGAAAAATACACTAGAAGGAATCAACAGCAGATTAGATAATGCAGACAAATGGATCATAGACGACAAGAAGGTGAAAGTTATCTAATTGAAATAGTAAATTTCTTTTTTAACTTTTAATGAGGAGAGATAAACCATGATATTGGCATAAATAAACACCTAAAATGTTGCTTCGCACAACAATTTCAAAACTACAACTAAAAGACCAAACGGATATCATTCAGAACCACAGGAAGACTAGCTGAGTGGAAATTCTATAACTAGAAGGAAAGAAAAAAGCACACTGAGACTCAGAGAAGCGCCAGGAGGCAGAGATACCAAGACGCGGTGCAGAGAGAACTGGCAACTGCGTGTGTGGCTGGCTTTCTCAAGTGGGTGGGAGACAAAAGCTCCCAACTGTACTGAACTCCTGTTCTGGGCAAGACTCTGGAGACACAGACTCATTCAGGGAGAAACTGGACTGTCTGGCAGTGGCCAGAACTTAAGGGCGGCTTTCTCTCAGAGGTACTTGCAGTGATTACCACTGGACACTGAGACTCAGGGGCCTATTAGTGCATGGGATGACAGGAAACCAATGCTGTCTACTCTGCCCTGAGTCTCCGCCCCATCCAAGGTGAACACAGAGGCTTTTGCAAATCTTGTATCATAAGCGTGTCTCCAGCACAGATGTTTTCCCAGCATAGACACAGCTGATCCTCACATCCAATTGGCCTGGAGGTCAATTCCTTCCGTGATACCAACAACAATCAAGACTTAACTACAACAATGCTGTACACAGAGCCCACAAAAGGGGGCACCAAGAGTGTCCACCTCAGGTAACTGGGGAGGCTGAGTCACTGGGCCATATAGGACACCTAGCACACAAAGCCACTCTATCAACTCAGGTAATCAGCAAAAATGTGGAGACAAAGAAACAGATCACAAATGAAAGAAATGGAGGAAAACAAATGACTGGATATAGAGTTCAAAACCAGGTTATGAGGTTTTTCAAGAATTTTCTAGAAAAGGCCAATAAATTTAGTGATACCTGGAGAATATGAAAAAGCACCAACTAGAAATTAAGCATACACTGATTGAAATAAAAAATATATTATACAAAGATCTAACAGCAGATTAGAGGATCACAAGAATCAAGTCAAAGAAGCAAATACAAAGAAACAAGAAACACTTAACCGGGAAAGCAAAAAGAAAAAAGAATCCAAAAATTTGAAGATAGTGTAAGGAGCTTCTGGGACAACTTCAAGCATACCAACATCAGAATTATGGTGGTTCCAAAAGAAGATAGTTAGCAAGATACTAAAAAAAACATTTGAAGAAATAATGACATAAAACTTCCCCTTCTTGGTGAAAGAAATAGAATTACAAGTCCAGGAAGTGCAGAGAACCCCAAACAAGAGAAATCCAAAAAGGATTCCACCAAGACACATCATAATTAAAATGCCAAGAGCAAAAGACAAAGAGAGAATATTAAAAACAGCAATAGAAAACCAGTTAATTAACTACAAGGGAGCACCCATACAATTGTCAGCTGATTTCTCAACAGAAACTATGCAGGCCAGAAGGGAGTGGCAATAAATATTCAAAGTGATGAATAGCAAGAACCTACAACCAAGATTACTCTATCCAGCAAAGCTATCATTCAGAATTGAAGGTCAGATAAAGAGCTTCACAGATAAGAAAAAGTTAAAGGAATTCATCACCACCAAGCCAGTATTATATGATATGCTGAAAGGTATATCATATATACCTTTTTCTTAAAGGTTTCTTTAAGAAGACAAGAAGAAGAAAAAGGTAAAGAAAAAAATTATGAACAGCAAATACATATGTATCAACAAGTGAATCTAAAAATCAAGTGAATAAAAAAATCTGATGAACCAAAAACTTGGTGAATATAATAAAATCAGGGGCATAGAAAGGGAGTGGACTGACAATTCTTAGTGGGAAAGGGGTATGGTGGGTGCCGGAGGAGACTGAACAGAAACTGTACACCTATGGATGAGGAAAGTGGGTGGGGGGAAGGGTAAGAGCAAAGGGTCGGGTGGGAACTGAGTGGAGTGAAGATATGTGGGAAAAAAGAGGAATAATTGCAATAATCTGAACAATAAAGATTTATTAAATTGAAAAAATTAATGAAGAGAGTTTAAGGGACAGCTGGATAACATCAAACATACTAACAGTTGCATTATAGGGGTTCCAGATGAAGAAGGGAGGTAGAAAGGGACAAAAAGAACCTACTCAAAAAAATATGCCTAACCTAACAACGGAAACAGACATCCAAGTATAGGAAGCACAGAGACCTAAACAAGAAGATGCACACCAAGTGATGTTAAAATTAAACTAAAAGTTAAATACAAAGGGAAATCTAAAAGCATCAAGAAAAAAAACCAATAATATATTATATACAAAGAAATCCACATAAGATTATCCCCTGAGGAATCCCAGTCTGTGAGGGGGGGCAGGCTGGGCTTAGGGACACCCCCGCCCCTAAGTATATAATAATAAGCTAAGAATTCATACACACACACACACACACACACACACACACACACACACTCACACAAAGATGTAAAATATGGCAGTAGGAACAAAACCTGGATTACAGATGTATAAATGTAATGCTTTTAGAATGTGTTTAAACTTAGGTGACCAAAAATAAAAATAAACTTTATATAAACAGGAAGTCATAAATTTGAAGATAACCAAAAAACTATAATAGACATACAAAAAAATAAAGAGAAAGAAATCCAAACAAAAATAAAGAAAGCCATTAAAGTAAGAGAACACAAGAAGAAAGGATCAGAAAAGAACTACAAAAAACAACCATAAGGCAATTAACATAATGACAATAGGCATATCCCTAACCTAATATATAAAAAGCTAGGGGCCATCATGACCAAAACAACCGGACAGACAACTGAACAGCAAGCTGCAAATGACTGAACAGCAGGCTGAGTGGAGCTACCAGGCCAGCAGGGTGGGTGGCAGTTGGGGGCAACCAGACCAGTGGGGAGGGGCAAGTTGAGGGTTACCAGGCTGGCATGGCGGGGAGTAAGGGGTGATTAAGCTGGCAGGCAGGTGAGTAGTTAGGAGCCAGTGGTCCGGATTTGATCGGGATTTATGACTGCTGGTTTAGGCCAGGGATCAAAACGGCTATCAGACATCACCCAAGAGGTCATGGATTTGAGAAGGTTCAGGCTGGGCTATGGGGACCCCCCCCCCACCATGCACAAATTTTATCCATTGAACCTCTAGTCAATTATAACTTTAAATGTAAATGGATATAATGTTCCAACCAAAAGTCTTTGGTGTTGTTGAATGGATTCAAAAAATAAGACCCATTCATAAGCTGCCTATAAGAGATCACTCCAGACATAAAGACATAAACTGACTTTAAGTGAAGAAAGAGAAAAATATATTAAATAAAAATGAAAACAAAAAGAAAGTTGGGGTAGAAATATTCATATCAGACAAAATATACTTTAAAACAAAGACTGTAGCAAAGCACAAAGAACATTACATAATGAAAGTTAGACGGAGCCAGAATTGTTAAACAATCTAAGGACTAGCTGTCTCTTATACATGAAAATGTACAGCAAAGTCCTTTCTTTCAAGACATTTTACCTTTAGCAGTAGATATAAAATGTTGCTAGCCTAACGCTCAACAGGTGCTTCACTACTCACTCTGTGTCCCAACACATGCTTTCTGGCAATGTTGATTTTGGGCAGAGTACACATGCGGTCATGAAATTAGCAAAAGCTATTTGTCCCGAAAGGAGCGGCAGCCCCGCTCCTTTCTGCCTCCCTTCCGCGCGTGTCCCCGAGGCCGCCCACCCCGTGGAGCCGCCCGACCATGTCCAACATGGAGAAGCACCTGTTCAACCTCAAGTTCGCGGCCAAGGAACTGAGCAGAAGCGCCAAGAAATGCGACAAAGAGGAGAAGAACCAAAAAGGCCAAAATCAAAAAGGCTATTCAGAAGGGCAACATGGAAGTGGGGAAGATCCGCGGGTCGATGCGGTGGCCGCCAGGGTCAGATGGCCGTGACAATGGGCAAGGTGACCAAGTCCACGGTCGGGGTAGTGAAGTCGATGGATGCAAAGCTGAAGACCATGAACCTGGAGATGATCTCCGCTCTGTCTGACAAGTTCGAGCACCAGTTCTAGACGCTGGATGTCTAGATGGAGCAGATGGAAGACATGATGAGCAGCACGATGAAGCTGACCACTCCCCAGAGCCAAGTGGATATGCTGCTCCAGGAAATGGCAGGCGAGGCCCACCTGGACCTCAACATGGAGCTGTCGCAGGGCCAGACCGACTCTATGGGCATGAGCGTGGCCTCAGGGGAGCAGGATGAGCTGTCCCAGAGGATGGCCCGCCGGCGAGACCAAGTGTAACACCCGGGCGCCCTCGGAGGCTTCCTGGCTGTGGCCCCTTCTGAAATGTCTTAGGGAGAGATCACACACTACATAACCTTGGAATATGCCAGAATGCTGAAACGCTCCTAAGATGCTTCTGCCTTTGGGTTTACGGTGCACTCCCGGTACATTAAGAAGTTCCAGGCTTTCTCTGCCCTTAACTGGATTCTAAAGTTCTGTATATCTTGTGATAATGTGTATTTTTATAGCTGCCTTTTAACAGGACTAGCTAATTTGGTGTATATGAGTCTTCCTCAAAAGTTTATCAAATCTCTAGTTCCTGTGTATTCAGTTTTCTGCCTGAACTATCAAAGTTGAAGTTTATTTTGAATTTAGTGAAATGGTGGATAATATATAAAATTGAAATGTGGTACATGAAAAGAAAATGATTGATTGCAGGGTTATCAACACCTCATTCAACTTATTTAATGGACAGTGTCATTTTTGGGTATCCTTTGTTTTTGGCCATCAAAATGAGACTACAGTTGACTATTCATCTGTTTCATAACTTATATTGAAATTATTGTTTACATGCTGTAAAATTTTTTAAAATGTATAAGGTTTAACATATGACAGTTTCTTTCAAATGAACTTCTCTAACATTTCTAGTTATTTTCCTATCTCACCACTTTAATTACATTTCTTAAAAATGTTAATTAGCATGGCAGCCACATTACTCACTCCCACGTTGCCAAAGAACTGTTGATTGGTTTGAGAATATCCTGGGACTGTGTGTTTGTAGGTTTTGTTTTTATTTTAACAACCAAAAATAGAGTTAAAATTAGAACAGCATTTTAAGTTCAAGTTATTTGCATTTATTATGTTGCTCTTCAAACAAGTCTTTAAAAAGTTTGGAAATGTAAGTTGGAATGTTTTACTTAGCCATGTAGCCAGAATGAAGTCGGGAAGGAAGAAAAGATGCAGGATGGGATAGCATGCTTGACCCTCTGAGGCTGGGACTCCCCTGTGCTGCCTTCCATCCTTCTGAAATAGCAGGGTGTATTTTCTAGCTGAAAAAGAAATCCTGTAGCCAAAATTTTCTTAGACTCAAAACTTGAAGAACACCAGTTTGCTTTTGCCTTGACAAGTCTGTTAACCTAACTTGAATACTTATGGATATTTTAAATTCCTCCTTTCCTTCCAAGGAAGATTTCTCCATTAAGAGAATACCAGTGTTTCAGAAAGTAACCAAAGGGCCTCTCCCAGACCCTTTGAAGGATTCACTGTTATGACGTGTTTTCCACTGTAACTGAGTGGGTTTAAAGGGAGAAAAAAAGCACATATACATAGATGAGAACTGCCCCTTAAATTTAAGGGTCTTTATATCTGACTGGTTGTTGTTCTGAAGTCTTTTCTAAGGGACATCTGTCCATTGTCAGCCCCACATGTTTGTAGAACTTCCTCCTTATGATGTGTCCTCTCATCCACATGGTTGCACAGAAGCAACTATGTGAGTACAGCTTGACTTGTAACCCCTCTTTAGACTGGAACAAATAATTAAAACTTTGAAAAGAGCCTAGTGTTGAGTCCTTTGGTAAATTGAAGACTCTTGTGTAATAGAAATATTCCCAACAATATTCATATATTTTGTGAGATTATACAATGCTTGAATAAGCTTGAACTTTCTTTAAAAATGTTCATTTTCAACTATATGGATGTACATTTTTAGGAACCATAGTTATTATTTCAAAAGCATATTAGGCTCATGAATTTCTTTATTTTTGCAGTTGATGAAATATTGAAGTGTAAACCACAGAAGTTTATCAAATAAATAATCTTAAACCATACACACACACAAAAAGCAGCTAATTATCCCATATAGGGCTTGATCTATGATCCTGGCTGACTTATTAGCACCCTACATTTAATAACTGAACAAAACAGGCAGAGAAAATTAATTATCAATCAAACAAACAGCACATGATTAAATTGCAACACATGTCAACCTCTCAGTCAGAAGTTTTGCAAAGAAAGATAAAACATAATATCTGTCCTTTCAATCAATTGGGAGAAATTCATTACAGGTACATAACAACAGGAACTTAAAATCAGCAACAACAATAATAAAAATAACTAAGACAACTGATTACAGAAGACAGTGCTGAAAAAGTTGGAGAAAAAATTATTAACCTATATATAATTGTGAGTTCTTAAATTTTATGAGGAAAGATGTGTCATGAGTAATTTGTGGTTTTTCAGAAGGCTAGTGTTGCAATGGCTTATAACTTGGGCTGCAATGTGGGCAATAATTTGAAGTGAATGCAGCAACTCAGAGATGTACTGACAAGAAAATAATGATAATTTAAGAAGCATTACTAAGAAAGAATCAACCACATGAGAAAGAAAATAATATCTAAGTAGATGGTAAGAAAGAGGTTTATAGGTTTTTAAAAGTGCCTGGTTGGATTCAGAGGAAAAAATAAAGAAGTTGTTAAGTTTTAGCTTTGGAAAGAATAGTCAATAACAATTGAATTTTAAATTCCAATTAAAAAAATAATAAGAACCTTTAATAAGAAGAAAAAAATATGGATTGAAAATAGCAGTGTAACCTACAAATTATGAGTTTGGGAGTAACAATAAAATATTCTAGTTTAGTAGGTTATTAAGCACATGAAAAAAAAGCATAGTAGGGAAGGCACGCTTGTAGATGTACATTCGTTTTCCATTTACCTATCAAATTAAATATCATAAATATTACATGAAAGGCAAGTTTTATAAATATTTATGTAATAAAATGTATGGGAAATATTAAGAGAGCAAAAGACCTGCAACTCTTTTAGGGACCTACTATACCCATAATAACATATTGGAAATGACAGTAGAAGAAAAAAAATTCACAAATATCTCAGTTACTATAACTGCCAAATTTCTAAAATAAAAGTTATTAAATTTAGCAATTATTTAAAATATAATTACAGCATTGTGATAGAAATGTATATATGTATTTTCAAGAAGTAAAGATGATTTATATTAGAAAACTTGTTTAATATCATCTACCATATTACAAAATGAAAAAATCCTCATTCATATATCAATAAATACAGAAAAACACCCTGTATTATCCAACACATGCATATTATTAAGTAACTATTTAACCTAATAAACAATAACTAGCAAAATCTCATAACAAATATTATATTTAATAGTGACAATCTTATCTAATAAAAGAGTAATATGCAAATTGACCATACCTCCACTACATCCACTAGTCATTCCCACAAGCCCCGCCCACCAGCCAATCAGAGCAAGTATGCAAATTACCCCAACCAAGATGGCTGGGCCACAGAGAACAGGAGAGAGGCTTGGGTTTCCCAAGCAATGGAAGAAGCCAAGCTTTCTGCCTGCTCTAGCCAGCCTAAGCTTCCACTCCAGACTACAAAGATTCAATTGTAGAAGGTAAATAAGTTCCAGATACCAGGGCCTCTTCTTGGGTCACCAGGGCATGTGGCCAACCTGAAAACCACCACAGATCCCTCACCCAGGCTGACCCACACCCCAAGGGAACCTTCGCCCTGATCTGGACACCCTGCAGGGAAAACCAGCTGGCCCCCACCCATACACCAGGCCTCTATCCTATCTAATAAAAGAGTAATATGCAGGTTGACCATTACTACAACACACAATAGCTGCCCCCATGTGGTCAAAGATGGCTGTCCCTATGTGGACACAAGATGGCCACCATAAGATGGCCAGCAGGGGAGGACAGTTGGGAGGCACCAGGCCTGCAAGGGAGGGCAGTTGGAGGCAATCAACCCTGCAGGGGAGGGCAGTTAGGGGTGACCAGGCGGGCAGAGGAGGAAAGTTGGGGGCAAACAAGCTCATAGGGGAGCAGTTATACATCAATCAGGCTGGTATGGGAGTGGTTAGAGGGTGATCAGGTTGTCAGCAGAAGTGGTTAGGGGCAATCAGGAAGGCAGTCAGGTGAGCAATTGGGAGCCAGCAGCCCTGGATTGTGAGAAGGATGTCCCAGATTGGAGAGGGTACAGGCTGGGCTGAGGGACACCACCATCCCTTCCCCCCATGCACAAATTTTGTTCACTGGGCCTCTAGTTTAGATATAATTTCACAATCAGAAAAAGGCACAGGTGCCTCCTGTATTCTCTTTAATTTGATATTTGAATTGGAATCCCATCCAATGCAAAAAATCAAGAAAAAAAGTGAAATATAAAAATCAACATTAAAAAACTAAATTGCACTTATTTACTTAGGAAGTGAATAGATGAAGTAACCTGACTTATATCCAGGCCTACAATTTACTTATTTATTATATCATTTATATGAACACCTACCATATAGTAGGCACATACTAAATATATTTTGAATTAATTAATTAATTAATTAATGAAATCTATAATCAAATATTAGAACCCATAAGAATTTTTGTTGGACAAAAAATCAAGAGAATTCTTACATGCCAACAATAGCCCTAAAAAAATATATAATTAAAATCAACCATAACAAAAAAATACATACGAACTATTCAGTACAAATATTTTAAAAGTTATTTGGCCCAGCCAGGTGTGGCTCAGTTGTTGAAAGTCGACCTTGGAACAAATAGGTCACTGGTTTGATTCCCAGTTAGGGCATATGCCCAGGTTGAGGACTCAATCCCCAGTGTGGGGTGTGCAGGAGGTGGCCAATCAATGATTTTTCTCTCGTCATTGTTGTTTCTGTCTCTCTCTCTCCCTCTCCCTTCCTCTCTGAAATAAAAATATATTTTTAAAAAAGAGCAACTGGACTTAAAATTCTTTTAAAAAAAAGAAAACTTTTCAAAAAGCTATTTGAACAAAGATTATTTATTGAAGAACACAAAATAAAACTTTGCCGAAACCGGTTTGGCTCAGTGGTAGAGCGTCGGTCTGCGAACTGAAAGGTCCCAGGTTCGATTCCAGTCAAGGGCATGTACATTGGTTGTGGGCACATCCCCAGTAGAGGGTGTGCAGGAGGCAGCTGCTCAATGTTTCTCTCTCATCAACGTTTCTAGCTCTCTATCCCTCTCCCTTACTCTCTGTAAAAAAATCAATAAAAAATATTTTTAAAAAACTTAAATACTTATAAGAAATTATTAATATTAGTATATAATATATATATATATATATATATATATATATATATATAAAAGGCCAGTGACCAATTGACAGAGTGAGCAGAAAGACCAGTGCAACTGGTCTTTATGACGTGCCCTGTGGAGGCCAACCAGCCGTATCAAGGCCGGATCAGCCCCCTCTAACTCTTGGGGCCCCTACCCCCAGCTAACCCTGCCCCCCCTCTCCTGTTCTGAGGTGACCAAGAACTGCCCTGAGGCCTAGAGCTCCTCCAAACCTGGAGAGCACCAAATTACAAATGCATTTGGGAAATGGGAGGAATGCACAACAAAGAGGGTGAAAACTGAGGAAAAGCCTGCCTGGAAGAACCCACACTAGGGACCACTATGTCCCCAACCCCCACAACTCTAGCCTAGCCCTGCAGAATGCCTGACAGACATTACTGTGAGGCAGGTGTGAAGAGGGCTCCCTGGGCATGCAACGGGGTGCACTGCAACCCCTGCATTCCACTGCTGCCCCTCACTAACCTTTGAGGGGCAACCGCCCCTCCTGTGCCACAGCCACTGCCTCCTTGTGCTCATACTGTTGCCACAGCCACTGAAGCCTCCTTCTGTGCTGCATCCCTGACTGGCCTTGGGTCACCCTTCTCACCCTGCCCTGGCTCCATTTGCTTACAATGATTGGGATGAACAGGTTGGCCCAGCATGCAAGCATATTCCCTCCTCCCACTGCGCAGCAGGAGTGGACATACACCAACTGCCTGCAAAATAAGAAATAAGAAAGGAGAAATCACCACAGATATACAAAGGATCATACCAGAATATTATGAAAGACTTTATATCACTAAATTCAATAATTTAGAAGAAATGAATAAGTTCTTGGAAATATATAACCTTTCTAGATTAAATCATGAAGAACTGGAAAATCTAAATAGAACAATCAGCAGTGAGGAAATTGAAACAACCATCAAAAACCTCCCAAAAAATGTAAGTCCAGGACCATATGGCTTCACCAGTGAATTCTACCAAATGTTCAAGTGAGAATTAAAACCTATTCTTTGCAAACTCTTCCAAAAAAAATGAAGAAGAGGTAATACTTTCTAAGACATTCTACAAGGACAAAATAACCTTGATACCAAAAAATGGCAAAGATAACACACACAAAAAAACTACAGACCAAATATCCCTGATGAATACAGAATCAAAAATCCTAGCCAAAATACTAGCTAATTGAATACAATAGTACATCCAAAAACTAATACATCACGATCGAAATGAATTCATTCCAGGGATGCAAGGACGGCTCAACATTTTCAAATCAATCAACACACTACACCACATTAACAAAAGAAAGGGTAAAAATCATATGATCTTGTCAATAGATGCAGAAAAACAATTTGAAAAGATACAACATCTGCTTATAATTAAATCACTCAATAAAATAGGAATAGAAGGAAAGTACCCCAACTTGATAAACCCTCAGCCAACATCATAGTCAATAGTGAAAAACAGAGCTTTTCTCCCAAGATCAGGAAAAAAGACAAGGATGTCCCCTCTCACCACTATTCAAAATAGTACTGGAAGTACTAGCCAGGGCAATAAGGCAAGAGAAAGAAATAAAACACATCCAGATATGGAAGGAAGAAGTCAGATTGTCACTTTTTGTGGATGACATGATGCTGTATATAGAAAATCCTAAAGACTCTACAAAAAAAACTACTGGAAACAATAAACAAATATAGTCAAGTTGCAGGATACAAAATCAATGTGCAAAAATCCATTGCCATCCTGTACACCATCAACAAAACTTCAGAAAAAGAAATGAAAAAACAAATCCTTTTTCAATTGCAACCATAAGAATGAACTACCTAGGAATAAAATTAATAAAGAATGTGTAAGACCTATGTACTGAAAATTACAAAACAGTATTAAAAGAGATTGAAAAAGACGCAACAAAAATGGAAAAAATCTCACGTTCATGGATTGGAAGAATCACCATAGTTTAAATGGCAATTTTTTTTTTCCAAAGCAATATGAAGATTTAATGCAATCCCCTTCAATCCCAATGTCATTTTTTAAAGAAGTAGAATAAGAAATCATCAGATTTGTATAGAACCATAAAAGACCCAGAATAGCCAAAGCAATCCTGGGGGGGGGGGGGGTGGAAAAGAATAAGGCTGAAGGTATCATGATACCTGACTTTAAAATATACTACAAAGCTATGATGATCAAAAGAACATGGCATTGGCAGAGAAATGGATACACAGATCAATGGAACAGAACATGAAACCCAGCTATAAAACCACACATATATGGACAGATAATTTTCAACAAAGGAGCCAGAAATGCTCATTGGAGTAAAGATATTCTCTTCAATAAATGGTGCTGGGGAAACTTGCAAATAAATGAAACTGAATTGCAGTTTATTCCCATAGACAAAAATTAATTCAAGATGGATCAAAGACTTAGACATAGACCCAAAACTATAGGTCACATAAAAAATATAGGTACAAACTTATGGACCTACATGACAGAAAATATTTTATGGACTTGACCCCAAAGACAAGGGAGATAAAAGCAAAAATAAATGAATGGGACTATATCAAACTGCACAGAAAAAAAAGGCCAATAAAACAAGCAGGCAGCCAACCATACGGGAGATAATATTTGCAATCAGTAGCTCCAACAAAGATTTAATTTCCAAAATATATAAAGTACTCATAAAACTCAGCATCAAACAAATCATCCAATCAAAATGTTGGTAGAGGACCTGAAAACTACACCTCTCTCAAGAAGACAATAAATATATAAAAATATGTTCAACCTCATTGGCAATCAGGGAAATAAAAATTAAAACTACAATGAGATACCACTTACACCAATTACACATTATCAATGAGACAAGCAATAGCAAGTGTTGAAGAGGTTGAGAAAAAAGGGAACCCTCATTCACTGCTGATGGGAATGTAGATTGGTACAACCAATATGGAAAGCAGTCTGGTGATTCTTCAAAAAATTAAGAGCTACCATACGACCCAACAATCACACTCCTTGGGATATACCCGAAAAAATTGAAATCAGCTGAAACCTGTTTGGCTAAGTGGATAGAGCATCTGCCTGCAGACTGAAAGGTCCTGGGTTCGATTCTGGTCAAGGACATGCACCTTGGTTGTGGGCACATCCTTAGTAGGGGGTGTGCAAGAGGCAGCTGATCAATATTTCTCTCATCATAGATGTTTCTAGCTCTCTATCTCTCTCCCTTTCTCTCTGTAAAAAAATCAATAAAATATATATATATTTTAAATTGAAATCATTTATGCACAAAGATATATGCACCTCTATGATCACAGCAGCATTATTCATAGTGACCAAGAGTTGGAAACAGTCCTGTGATAAAGGACTGGATAAAGAAGATGTGGTATATACTGGTATACACAATGGAGCACTACACAGCCATAAGAAAAGATAAAATAGCATCATTTATAACAACATGGATGGGCCTTGAGTACATTATGCAAAGTGAAATAAGTCAAATAGAGAAAGCTAAGAACTATATAATTTAACTCATATCCTACCTGATAGAAGAGTAATATGCAAATTAACCATCACTCTGCTATACCCACAAGCCACACCCACCAGCCAATCAGAACAAGTATGCAAATTAACCAAAACTAAGATGGCTGCAGCACAGAGAGCAGTTGAGAGGCTTGGGTATTTCTAGCATAGAGAAAGCTAAGCTTTCCACACATCCTTGCCGGCCTAGATCTTCACTCAAGGATGCAAAGTTTCAATTATACTACTTAATAAAAGAGTAATATACAAATTAGCCATCACTCTGCTACACCCACAAGCCATGCCCACCAACCACACCCACCAGCCAATCAGAACAAGTATGCAAATAAACCCAACCAAGATGGCTGCAGCCACAGAGAGCAGGAGGGAGGCTTGGAAGAAGCCAATCTATTGCCTTCCTTTGCCAGCCTAGGCCGCCACTCAAGGCAACAAATTTTCAATTATAGAAAGTAAACAAATTCAAACTGAAATGGTGGCAGCCATGGAGCAAACAGGAGGCTTGACTCTGCTCCAGGTTACAAAGTTTCAATTGTAGAAGGTAAATAAATTCCAGATACCAGGGCCTCTACTTAGGTCGCCAGGGCGTGGGGCCGGCCTGCAAACCACCACAGGTCCCTCACTCAGACCACCCGATGCCCCAAGGAAACCCCCACCCTGATCTGGGACACCCTGCAAGGCAAACCAGCCAGCCCTCACACATGCACCAGGCTTCTATCCTATCTAATAAAAGAGTAATATGCAGATTGACCATCACTACAACACACAATAGCTGCCCCCATGTGGTCAAAGATGGCTGCCCCCATGTGTACACAAGATGGACACCACAAGATGGCCAGCAGGGGAGGACAGTTGGGAGGCACCAGGCCTGCAAGAGAGGGCAGTTGGAGACAATCAACCCTGCAGGGGAGGGCAGTTAGGGGTGACTAGGCCGGCAGAGGAGGGAAGTTGGGGGCAAACAGGCTGGCAGGGGAGCAGTTATACATCAATCAGGCTGTCATAGGAGTGGTTATGGGGTGATCAGGCTGGCAGGCAGGAGCAGTTAAAGGCAATCAGGAAGGCAGGTGGGCGAACAGTTGGGATCCAGCAGTTCTAGATTTTGAGAGGGATGTGCAAATGCCCTTTTACACCTAAAAGGGCATTTGCACATCTCTCTTGGGGTCTCAGATTGGATAGTGTGCAAGCTGGGCTGAAGGATACCTTCCCCTCCAGCCCTGTGCATGAATTTAGTGCACCAAGCCTCTAGTGTGGAATATAAAACTGAAACTTATGTACACAATCAGCGGTGTGGTGGTTGTCAGAGGGAGAGGGGTGGGGGAAGAAAGGGGACCTAATATGAGGTGACAGAAGAAGATTTGTCTTTGGGTGGTGGACACATGGTCCTATCCTTTATAATACAGAGGTAATATGCAAATTGACCATCATTCCAACACACAAGATGGCTGTCTCCATGTGGTCAAAAATGGTCACCACAAGATGGCCAGCAGGAGAGGGAAGTTGTGGGTGACCAGGCCTTTAGGGAAAGACAGTTAGGAGGGACCAGGCCTGCAAGGGAGGACAGTGGGGGCAACCAGGTTGACAGGGGAGCAGTTAGGCATGAATCAGGCTGACAGGTAGATGAGCAGTTGGGAGCCATCAATCCTGGATTGTGAGAGGGCAGTGAGACATCCCTTGAGGAGTCCCAAATTGGAGAGGATGCAGGCTTGGCTGAGAGAAACACACACACACCTGTGCATGATTTTTGTGCACTGGGCCTCTAGTGTACAGATATTGTAAATTAGTAACCACACATGTAACCTATATGGTCATGTAGACTAATGTCACCAAATACAATTTAAAATAATAAAAAAATTAAAAATAAATAAATAGTCTCTATACATAAAAAGAGGTAATATTCTAATTTGTCCTTTATGGTGTCCCAGTCATGCCCAGTCTGTGGGTGGGATAGGGGGTGGGGACTTCCATCCCTAGCACTAACATCATGCTGCCTGTGTGTGTCTTTGCTCAGCACTGAGGTGAATCTGTGGCTAGGGGCGAGGGGAGAAGGGGCCTCTGGGCTTGATGGGGGAACCTCAGGCCCTACCCCTCACTTGGTGGGTCTTGATGGGGGACCTCAGGGCACACACCCACACCCCAGCACTGGTACAGGACACTTCAGGCCCTGGCCCCTCGCCCCAGTGCCAGGCTGCAGTACCTCAGGCTATACCCCCTGCTCAGTGGTCTTGATAGGGGACTTCAGGAGATGTCCCCTGCCCCAGTGATGGGCCAGGAGACCTCAGGCTGAACCCCCACCTCAACACCAGGCTGGGGGACCTCAGAGTGTATCTCCTGCCTGGCAAGACTTGATGGAGGTGGGTCTGTCTAGGTCTGTCTGGGTCTCACCCAATGGGGGTGGGGCTGGCCAGGTCTGGGTCTCCTGTGTTTCTGAAATGCCTGAGGGTGGTGAGTGGGAACTTGACTCTGGGTCTCACAGCATGCCCCAGACTCTGACAAGAGGGAAATTTTATATACATTTTACTAATTTTCTTTCATCTCTGACATTTCTATTATAGAGAAGGGGCAAATAGAAATATTAAAATATTTCTTCTAATTAATTTTCTTTTAATGTGCATGAATTTCATGCACTGGGCCACTAGTTTTGTTATAAAAGCCAGTGTCAGCCAGTCTGCCTTTGTTCAGAAAATGGCTTACCCATCTATTGGCTGTACTACTTCAGACATAATGACTGAACAATTAATGCAGTGTCCTATAGTTTTTCACATATAGATTTTTCTCTCCTTAGTTAGGATTATTCCTACGTATCTTAGTTTTTTGGTGTGGTGGTAACTGGGAATTTTTTTTTGTCTTTCTTTCTGTAAGTTCATTATTGTATAGAAATGCTATAGATTTCCTGGTGTTAATTTTATATCCTGCTTCATTGCCAAATTCACTTATTAAGTCTAATAATTTTTTGATGGAGTCTTTAGGGTTTCTACGTACAATATCATGTAATCTGCGAATAGGGACAGTTTTGCTTCTTCTTTTCCAAGTTGGATGCCTTTTATTTCTCCTACTTGTCTGATTGCAATGGCTAGCACTTCCAGTACTATGTTGAACAGGAGTGGTGGGAGTGGGCATCCCTGTCTTGTTCTTGTTTTTAGGGAAAATGGTTTTAGCTTTTGCCCATTTAGTAAGATATTGGCTGTGAGTTTGTCATATATGGCTTTTATTAAGTTGAGTTATGATCCTTCTATTCCCACCTTGCTGAGAGTTTTTATCAAGAAAGGTTGTTGGATTTTGTCAAATGCTTTTTCTGCATCAATTGATATGACTATGTGCTTTTTATCTCTCAATTTGTTTATGTGATGTATCACATTTATTGATTTGTAGATATTATACCATCCTTGCATCCCCGGGATAAATCCTATTTTCAACCATATTAAATGTTACTGAGAAGTTATTATAATAACAGAAAAGTCATCATTTTCTTTGTTAAAAGTTGATCATGACCTTAAAAAGTGTCATTTCAATGTAATGGTTTTCTATTAAGAGACAGAGTGAGTTAGTGAGAAAATGGGAGGTGAAGAAACAGAACTAGTGAGTATAGAAATTTTTTGAAGTATTTTGTTTTAAATGTGGAAAAGTGAAATGGGGCACCTATGGGAGACTTTGGAATAAAAAGTTTTAATTAATAGATTAGTGATTTTCAACCCTTTTCATCTCATGACACATATAAACTACTTAACAAAATTCTGTGTCACACCAAAAAATATATATTTTTTCATTCTGACCAAAAAAATAGATAAAATATTGTTTAATTCATACAGCTATTGCTGTATTGCTGTATTGACCATTTTTTAATTTAAAAATCTAAGTGAAAAGAAGTCAGTCTTCCTGACTTAGAAGCCATGAATTGCATGTTTTAAAAATTCTTGAGGCATACCAGTAAACCTCTTGTGGCTTACCAATTGAAAATCTCTGATGTAAGAGAAAAAAGGCCCTGCCTCTGACTAAAGAGTCAGACATTGCATGTTTTAAAAATTCTTAAGGCACTCTGGTTGAAAATCACTATAAAATATGCTAAAGCATATCTGTGTCCTGATTGGAATGATCCAATGAAGAAAACCCAATATAGATTCAGATTATTTCACTTAGCAAAATGTTCTCAAAGTTTATCCATATTGTAATATGTCTTGGGAAATAATTATTTTTATAGAAAAATATTTTATGTTACAAATATACCAAATATTTTATCCATTCATCATGAATTATTTCCACTCTTTGGCTATTATCAGTAATGCTTTCATGGACATTCACATATGTGTTTGTGAGAATAAAAAATATATATTTTATTTCTATTGGGTAAAAATTAATGGTTGACATGATAACTCTATGTATACCCATTTGAAGAACTGCAAAAATATTTTTCAAAGTTTCTGCACTTTCCACTTAAATGTATGAGTTTCAACTTCCTCACATCCTTGACAACACTTATCATTAACTTTTTGTGTTTGGTTATTCTATGAATATAAAGTGGTATTTCCCTAATACTTACTAATATTAAACCCTTTTCAATATGTACTTCTTTAGATAAATGTTTGTTTTCATATGCTTTCCCAATTTCTTTATTGTTTGTCTGACTTATTATTGAATTATAAGTGTTCTTTATATAGACTGGATACAAATCACTTATCAGTAGCATGATTTGAAAATATTTTCTTTTTATTTGACTCTCTTAATGATGTTCTTTGAAGAACATTTTTTTGTTAAAATACATATATTAGAAGTCCAATTTATGCATTTTCCCTTTTGTTATATGTGCTTTTTTATATCATATTTAAGAAACCACTGCTTAATTAAAGTACAAAATATGAATAGAAAGAAAATTTTGAACCTGACAAAGGCTATCTTATTTTTAAATATATTTTATTAATTTCAGAGAGGAAGGGAGATGGAGAGAGAGATAGAAATATTAATGATAAAAGATTAATCGTTGACCAGCTAACTCCTGCACACCCCCTACTGAGGGTCAAGCCCACAACCCAGGCATGTGCCTTTGATGGAAATTGAACCCAAAACCCTTCAGTCAGTAGGGCAAGGCTTTATCCATCTAGACAAACCTGCTAGGGCTGACAAAGGCTATTTTTAAAAACTAACAGCTAACATAATACTTAGTGGAGAAAGACTAAATGTTTTCCCCCTGAGATCAGGAACAAGACAAGAATTTCCACTTTTACTACTTGTATTCTACATTATATTGGAGTTTCTAGTGAGGGAAATAAATCAAGGGGGGGAAAAAGAGCAAGGCATCCAGATTGAAAAGTCAAACCTAAACCAATCTCTATTTGCAGATGAAATTATCCTGTATAATAGAAAATCCTAATTAATTTAATGAAAATCATTAGAACTAACAAATGAGCTCAGCAATTTTACAGGACATGAGACAATATATAAAAAATAATTGTGTTTCTATGCACTACCAATGAACAATATCAAAACAAAATTAAGAAAATAACTCCATTTACAAAAACAACAAAATGAATAAAGTATGTAGGGATAAATTTAACAATGAAAGTGCAAGATCTATACACTACAAACATTGTTAAAATAAATTAAAGATGACCTAGATACAAATACATGCATAATTATGAAGGAGGAAAATTAATATTGTTAAGATGGTAATATTGTAAAAAACACAGGGGATCTTAATCACATGGACTTTTTGGCTAATATATTTGTGAGGATAGTAACTAATGGCTCTGATAATTTTATTTAGATTTGTCAGAATAAAGACAATGTGGCATGTACTAATTCAACAGATTTATGCTGAAAGAGAATATGAGAGTTTAAAAATTAAATATTTTTTATTTACAAGGGCCTTAATAATTAACTATCATGAAAATATTGTATTTTATCAAACTTAAGATGTCTTTAACTATAATTAGCATATTAATTTTAGGGACACAAAATTATGATAAATATGTGCATCTTAGAATCAATAAAATGTGTTTATACAAGCATGATTCTACGTATATCATGTTACCATACCAATCATAAGAGTAGAAAAAAAAAACAACAACAAAAACTTTTAGGAGAGAATGATAGCATCTGTTGAGAGGATTAAGGATATAATAAGTATGAATAAGCATGGACTTAAATTTGAAAAAAATTTCATAAGCAATTACAAAGAGAGAAAGCACTGTGACAACATGACCTAGACTAAAACAAAGCATCTAATCTAATAGAGAAATATCCAAATTTGTCCATTATAGCATCACATCATGACTGGATCAGCAGGTTGTGTCCCACCCTCTGCTCAGGCAGCTACAAGGCCCAGTGTAGGATAGGATATTATAGGAGAAGATAAGAAAGGAGAGAAAGAGGAAGGCAGGCCTGCATGCAGACAGGCTGAGAAGAGAAACAAAAATACAGAAAGGGAACAAGACAAAGATGGAGGAATGGAAAAGGGAAGGAAACTGCATGTTGAAGGGATTGGTGACTGCAAGGGGCAGAACGGTGGACTCTGTCTGCAAGGGACAGGGCGCAGGCAGTGGGGAGCTCTGCCCAGATGCGGGAGGCACCTACAGGTCTGGTACAGAGTGGAAGACTACCCAAGGCCTTCTGGGTGGAGGTGCTTCTGTTTTGCAGCAGCAGCACCTGGACCATGTGGGTCTCCGCCATCCTCGCTGGGCTGGGCATCCTGGGCAGGGAATGGGAGCAGGACAGCACCAGGGAGGCCAGGGAAGGGGGCCAGTGAACACCTGGTTGGAGCTCAGCCCTGGGCTGGGGGTTAACGTCCCTCCTCCTACCCCCCTGGAAGCTTTAATAAGGGAAGGAGGGAGGGACGAACTTTATAAAAAGAAGTCAATAGAGAACAGAGTCAAGCAAGGAAAGAGAATGTGTGAGTGAACTGTAAGGGCTATAATGAGAGTCAAGTATAGTTGTGTACCGGGGACATATTTTAAAAGTAGGAGTCAGAAAAGCAAATAGATAAATGATAGTGAGTAATTAGACAGATAAATAGATATGAAAACAGTAGAAGTAAGTAAAGAAGAATGTGGATGAGAGAGAAAGAGGAAGGAAAAAAAAGTTCTGAAGGGGAGCCAGTAGAGCTTAAAAGGAGAATGGAAAGAAGGAAAAAAAAAATGGGGGAGGGAGCAAAGCAGGTCCATTGGAGGAAGTGAAGAAAGAAATTAAGGTGGGAAGAAAGGAAAAGGGGAAGGAGTACAGGGGTAAAGATAAAGGAAAGAATGAATGTGAGGAGGGAGGGAGGTTAGGAGAAAGATGTGAAGAAGTTGATGGGACAGAAGTAGGAAGTAAAGAGGAAAAAAGTTTATAAATGATGAGTCAGTAGGAAAAAGTGTTACATAAAGGAGAGAGAAAAATGTGAGAGGGAGAAGCCAATAAGGAAGTTAAATACAATTGTGTATGAGGGGATAAGGTTTTAAAAAAAAGTAAGGGTGACCAGGCTGGCAGGGGAGGGCAGTTAGGGGGATCAGGAAGGCAGCCAGAGTGGTTAAAGCAGACAGGCAAGTGAGCAGTTAGGAACCAGAGGTCCCTGATTATAAGAGGAATGTCCCATAGTGATCTGACCTAACTGACAGTTGGACATCCCCTGAGGGCTCCCAGATTGGAGAGGGTGCAGGTTCAGCTGAGGGACCCCACCTCCATGCACAAATTTCATACACTGGGCTTCTAGTAAAGGAATAAAAGTCTAGAGAATATTAAGAGGGAAAAAAAGTATTTAGAAGCCACTAGTAATTTGGAAGAAGGGAAGTTACATTACAAAGATTAAACATTCAACAATAAATAAGAATGGTTTATATGAATTAGATACTAAAAAATGAGTTATTTGGAAATATTTTGGGTATAAAATGCCAGCATTATGTCATTGAAGAAATATGTCATAAACCATTAGAAATATCAAAAGAGCATTCAAGAGTAATGTTTAAGAATGCCCTATATAAGGACAAATTGAAGTTGCGGGAATGATAAAATAATTAAGAAAAGATGCAGTAAAAAGCCGAAACTGGTTTGGCTCAATAGATAGAGCATCGGCTTGGGGACTAAAGGGTCCCGGGTTCGATCCCGATCAGGGGCATGTACCTTGGTTGCGGGCATATCCCCAGTAGGGGGTGTGCAAGAGACAGCTGGTTGATGACTCTCTCTCATCAATGTTTCTAACTCTCTATCTCTCTCCCTCCCTCTCTGTAAAAACTCAATAAAATATATTTTTTAAAAAAGATGCAGTAAAAAGAAATAAAAGTAAGAACACAACCTTGAGAAACTCCTTCATTAAGTGGTAGACACCAGAAGAGAACCAAAAAAGATAATAGAAATGGAATAATAAAAAAAGGAGAACAGGGAAACAAAAGTTGAAGAGACTTTCAATGTGAGCAACATCAAATGTCAGTCAGGTTAATGACCAAGATAGAAGCCTACTTCTGCTGGAACAATTTCAGTAAAAGAAGAGAACCCATTTTAGAATAAGAGAAATATAAGCTTAGAGAAGCTCACTGAATAAAGAGTGACACCAGAGCCTAAAACAGCACAAGTGACCAATAATGATTTTCTCGGTTTGGGATCACAACTTCCCCAGGATGTGCAATCAAAAATTTTAACTGAAAAGAATACACAGGACAATTAAATGTCTTCATACAAATTAGGCATTCTACAATAAACATTCAAAGTTAAGAATAAACCAAAAAAAATATCTCTAAACAGAATAACACTTTCAACATATTTTATAGGGAGAAATAATACATTTAGTTTTATTTAACATTAATCTGACTACTTCAAGGTTTAAGTGAGTAGCTTTGATGTTTGTAAGAAAGATGGAAATATCAATATGAAAGAGACAGAATACTATGAACTCCAGTACTCAGGAATTATGAGGAAGAATAAAGGCATATAGCCTGGGAAGCTGACAGGTGGGAAAGCATGCAGCACAGATGTAAGCTGTGTAGTATTTCACATTCCTTTGCAGCTTCAGAGAAAAGGAGGGGGAAATATAAAAGAATTGGTATGTCATGTGACTAAACATCCCCTTAAACACCAATGGTTAAGAGCAGAAAATCCACATAATGCTATGGGATATGAAGAAAGCACTTAATAGCAGATTCTAGCTCAGAGGATATATATTAATTGTGATATATTGTGTAAGAGAAGACTTGACAGGAACCGACATTGTTTTTTGTGAGTTGAAAGTGACCTAGAAGGCAAGACACAGAAAAGCTTTGTAAATCAGAAGTAGAATTATTCTGCTCTTGAAATTATAGTTCACAAAATATTTGATTTAACCCATCTATAATGGTGCCAGCCTGTCAGGCTGAAGATTACTCACAAGAGTTGATTTCAATGAAAAATAATAATCCCATTAAACTTAAGACGGTTTAAATGCATTTCCTTTTGATAGGATTAAGAACATCCTAATATTTAGTAAAGAAAAGAAACTAATATTAATTTCTGGGATGGACTTATTATAAATATATTGAAATAACAAAAGAACTACATTTATGTTTACCTAAGAATGTGGGGAAGAGAATAATACATGGGAAAATTTGTGTTTTAATATTTGCAAGCCTTTGGGGTTGTTGCTTTCAATTATTCATTAATGTACTTAGAGTATAATAGCAGAGGATAAAAAAAAAGGGGGGGGGAGAAACCAAGATGGTGGCATAGATAAGCATCTAAACTGCTGCCTCACACAAGAATTTCAAAACTACAACTAAAAGACAGAACGGACAGCAACCAGAACCACAGGAAAGCTGGCTGAGTGGAAATTCTACTATAAGGAAAGAAAAAAGCACACAAAGAATCAGAGGAGCTGTAAAGGGCTGAGGTATGGAGACACACCCACAGAGAGGAAGGATGGCTGAGTGCCTGGCTGGCTTTCTCTGGCAGAAAGGGAAAGGAAGCCTCCAATGCACTGAACCCCAGTTCTGACTGCACTGAACCCTAGTTCCAGCCGAAACCCCATGAACCCAGGCTTATACGGGGGGGGGGGGGGCGGGGGGGAGTCTGTACTGTCAGGTAGAGAGAAAGGCACATGGAAACTAGGAGACTTGGGAGAGACACCATGGGTAGGGTTCTGGAGGTGTGTGTGCATGAGTGTGCACAGAGAAGACTTGCTGCTTCCACAGGCATTCCCTAGCTAAAAGGAGTTGGAAGCTCCTTACTTCACTGAACCCCAGTTCTGGGCAATCCCCTGGGAACTTACGCTTTTACAGGGGGAACCTGGACTGTCAGTCAGAAATTCAGGGAACGACAGAAGGCAGAGGTCTGGAGGCACACACACACAAGAGCAGGGCTGATAGGAAGCCAAGACTATCTGCTCAGCCCTGAGACTCCACCCCATCCAAGATGAGCACAGAGGCTTTGCAACTTTTCAAGTCTGGTCCTATAAGGCTGTCTCCTGATACTCAAAAACAATTGGCCTGGAGGTCAATTCCTCCCAGTGATACCAACAACAATCAAGACTTAACTACAACAAGGCTATACACTAACAATCCAGGACTACAGACTCCTAACTTCTCACCTGCCTGCCTGCTTGATTACCCTTAACATCCCCACCCCCCTGCCTGTATGGTTGTCCCCAACTTTACCCCCTGCTGGCCTGGTTGCTCCTCACTGCCCCCCTTTGTCTCACTGACCTTTCTGCTGGCCTGGTTGCCCCACAAAGCCTGCTGTTAGGTCATTGGTTAGCCCTCACTATCCTCCCCACACCCTTCCCACCCCCACTGGCCTGGTCACCCCACGCAACCTGTTCGGGCATTATTGTGGGAGTGTCCTGACCAATTTGCATATTACCCTTTAATTAGTATAGATTGCCAGTGCTCATCATATGTACCAGCTGGTTGGTCATATGGTTGGATGGATGGACTGTCAGCCACTTAGCCTCTTATATATATAGATTGTATATATTACTCAAAATGCCATATGTTTTCTATCTCCCTGTACTGTCTGCTAAAATCAGCTGCTAACCGAGAGCACAGAAAACAAATACTGAGGAACTGATTCAGAGAAATTGATGTGAATAGTACTTTAGCTCATAGCTCAATGATATAATCTATCAATAGCTGCTTACCTATATTATTTATTTTTCTAAAGACTTTTTTTTTTCTATGTCTACTAATCTGAGTAATTAACTGCAAACTTCTTTTTCTATTGGGAAAGTTTTGTCCAGGATGAGGACAACTTTTTCAGATTATCAGTATAGTCTAGTTACCTAGAAGGTACTTATAAGTTCAATTATTGAATCATGTAGTATTATTTCTTATCTTACTTTTTGTATAAAAATCCTTAAACACGAAGAAGTGTCAATGTCTTTCCTAACCTCAAAATTTCAATGAAGTCTCCCCTAATATTTTAAAAATAAAAGCTAGTATTGTATTCTATCCCCACAACACATTTGAGTTTAGTTTAATATAATTAATTTATTTTACTTGCATTTCTTTTTCCCCCAACTAGTTTAAATTTAATACAGATTTGCTACAATTTCAGATGTAAATAAAATTCGCTGGAAAACCATGTACTTTACAAAGTGGTCTTCCCACTGCCCCAAGCACACACTTTGCCCCATATCCATTTTTCTTTGTTTGTTTGTTTCAGATTTAGCTGACATTTATTGAGCTTCTACTATGTAGTAATGTAGTAGCCATTGACAAAGTAATTTACATACATTATTTTAGTTAACTCACAAAATATGTAACTCACAAATTTAATGAACACTATTGGTGTGTGGGACACAGTAATCCCTCCTTGAATATTTTTATTTTTATTTTTATTTATTTTAATTTTTTAATTAAATTATTATCTGTGTAAATATTTTAATATTGCCTCCCCTCCCACACATACCCTTCCTCCCCAGAATGTTGTTCCCATTGGTTGTACTTATATGCATGTATACAAGTTCTTCGGTTGATCTCTTATCTCCCCCAGATCTCCCTACCCTCCTGGCTATAATTTGACAATCTGCTTGTTGCTTAACTGTCTTTATATCTGTCTTTTGGTTCATCAGTTTAATATCCATAAATGAGTGAGGTCATATGACTAGCTTATTTCATTCAGCATGATGTTCAGAATAACCAACATCAACAAATCAACAAATGACAAGTGTTGGCGGGATTGCGGAGAAAAAGAAACCCTCGTTCACTGCTGGTGGGAATGCAGACTGGTGCAACCACTGTGGAGAACAGTGTGGAGTTTCCTCAAAAAACTGAAAATGGAACTCCCATTTGACACAGTAATCCCACTCCTAGGAATATATCCCAAGAAACTAGAAACACCAATCAGAAAGGATATATGTACCCCTATGTTCATAGCAGCACAATCTATAATACAATAGCTATAATTTGGAAACAGCCTAGGTGCCCGTCAGCAGATGATTGGATCCAAAAACTATGGTACATCTACACAATGGAATACTATGCTGCCATAAAAAAGCAGGAATTCTCATCATTTGCAGCAACCTGGATGAAATTAGAGAACATAATGCTGAGTGAAATAAGCCAGTCAATGAAAGAGAAATACCACATATCCTTTTATCTTGACACTGGATGCCCAGTGCACAAATTCATGCACCAGTGGGATCCCTCTACCTGGCCTATGGAATTGGGCCAAAATGGCTTTCCAATATCCCCTGAAGGGTCCAGGATTGCAAGAGGGCACAGGCCAGGCTGACAAATACTACTGGTGCACAATCAGGGCTAAGGGAGGAAAGCGGGAGGTTGGCCAATGAGGGATGGACCACGCTACAGTATCTTCCCCTTGGTAGTCAGTGCACATCATAGTGGGAAGTTAAGTGGCCTTAGTATAGCATTAGCATATTACACTTTGATTGGTTGAATGGCCCACCAGTCTATCAGACACTTAGCATATTAGGCTTTTATTACATAGAATTATTGACCATATCCCCCATGCTACAATCCACAGCTCTGTGGCTATTCTGCAACTACCAATTTGTACTGCTTAATCTCTTTACCTTTTTCACCCAGCCCCACAACATCCCTCTCCTCTGACAGTCTGTTAGTCTGTTCTATGTATCTATGAGTCTATTTCTATTTTATTTGTTAATTAGATTCCACATATAAGTGAGATCATATGTTATTAGTCTTTCTCTAGCTGGCTTATTTCATTTAGTATGATACCCTCCAGCTCCATCCATACTGTCAGGAAAAGTAAGATTTATTTCTTTTTTAAGCCATGTAGTATTCAATTGTGTAAATATGCCATAACATTTTTATTACTCATGTACTGATCGACATTTGTACTGCTTCCACATCTTGGCTATCTATACTAATAAAAAGGTAATATGCTAATTAGACCAGATGTCTAACTTCCTTTTGGACAGTTAGGGGGCAACCAGGCCAATAGAGGGGCAGTTAGGGGGCAACCAAGCCAGCAGGGGGTCAGTTGGAGGGTGTCTAGGCCAGCAGTGGGAAAGCTGGGGGGCAACCAGGCCAGCAGGATGGCAGTTGAGAGGCAACTAGGCAGGCCAGCAGGGGCGCAATTAGAGGGAGATCAGGCAGGCAGGCAGGTGAGTGGTTAGGAGCCAGCAGTTCCAGATTGCCAGAGGGATATCTAACTGCTGGTTTAGCCCCCTGCCCACACACATGAATTTCATGCACTGGCCTCTAGTAGTAAATAATGCTGCAGTGAACATAGCGGTACATATATTCTTTCAAATTAGTGTTTTGGGTTTCTTTGGATATATTCTCAAAAGTGAAGTCACTGATCATAAGGCAATTAGCATATTACCCTAATTAGCATATTACCCTTTTATTTTTTATTTTTTGAGGAACCTCCACACCATTCCATAGTGGTTGCACTAATCTGCATTCCCACTAGAGTTTTTTTTCTCCAAAGAATAACATAAAGGCTCTTAGAAAGCATGATATTTTTAAACTAAAGATTTTAGCACCCAACGTTACCCAAAGAGTAAAGCAAGGTCACATTCTAATTTGAAAATGAACTCCTATATGATCTAATTTACCTTTTTAGTAATTTAAATATTGACAGCACAATGTACCAGGTATGATATTTCACTGGAGCTTTATGGACTTTCCCATAATGAAACATTTTTGCAGATGATTACACCAAGCAAAAGAAAACACATCTAAAGAGAAAATGAAGGTCAGAGAAAATAAAGGTATTCTCAATTTAAATAATAAATGACATTTATTTTACATAATAAAGCATGTTAAATGATTAAACTGCCTAAATTCAAAGAAGGTAATCTGGAAGACTTTTAAAAATAAGAATAATGTAGAGCAATCACGTTTGGGTCCTAACTCTTACAATAAAATGATCCTGCAATGCTCCCTTCATTGGCTCCTCTGTGGTCATATATTTCACATATTTTACATATATTATTCATGTATTGGCTCCTCTGTGGTCATATATTACATATATTTCATAATGAAGGTCATGCAATCTTCCAATATATTAAAGATGTGTAAAGATTCATCAGAAAAAATTATAAATCATCAAATCACATTTTCCTTCCAAATTTATAATTAATCTCCTTAATGAACTGAGGCTGTCTTTGTAAATCTACTATATATATATATATATATATATATATATATGCCAATGTGCATTTTTAACAAGGAAAAAAATAGATAGATAGATAGATAGATAGATAGATAGATATAGATATAGATATAGATATAGATATAGATATAGATATAGATATAGATATAGATATAGATATAGATATAGATATATGTATTTTTGAAGTATTTATTTTCCATAGTAGGGATTTATTTTATCAGACAAAATAATTTTTAAGCTATGCAATATTAAATTTTAATAAACTCTTTGATTTTGCTTTGAGGTAGCTACAGACATTGTGATTAAAGTTCTTTTAAATAAGAGGTTTTAAGCAGAAAGTTGACAGCCCAAGCATTGATCATTGTTCTTTACTGATTCCCTTCTCAGTTTTCTTTTCTCTCTTTCTTTATCTGGCTTTCCTATTCTATCACCCCACCAAGTAAGAGACACACTTTCTATTACCCTTTCTCACTGCCTCCTATTGTTATTGCAGGTCATTTCAGTTTCCCCTTCCCTAGTTCTTAACCTGCAGGGAGAAAAAAATAGCAGTATTCATTTCAAAATTTCCTATCAGTTCACAACTCTCCCCTCAAACAGTTCCTGTTTTCTTTTCTTTTTTTCTCTCAACTATTTTTTTATGTGTGATGTCACATTTATTTTTTTATTTTATTTTATTTTATTTATTTTTACATATTTTATTGATTTTTTTTGCCCCCCTCCCTCCTTCCCACATATCCCCTCCCTCCCCAGAGTTTTATGTCCATTGGTTGTACTTATATGCATGTATACAAGTCCTTCGGTTGATCTATTATCTCCCCCAGATATTCATCCCCTCCCCGCTGTAATTTGACAATCTGCTTGTTGCTTTACTGTCTCTATATCTATCTTTTGGTTCATCAGTTTATAATGTTTTTTATTGTCCAAAAATGAGTGAGGTCATGTGGTGTTTCTCTTTCATTGATTGGCTTATTTCACTCAGTATGATGTTCTCCAATTCCATCCAGGTTGCTGCAAATGATGAGAATTCCTTCTTTTTTATGGCAGCATAGTAAAAAAGAAGGAATTCTCATCATAGTAAAAAAGAAGGAATTCTCATCATCCATTGTGTAGATGTACCATAGTTTTTGGATCCAATCATCAGCTGACGGGCACCTAGGCTGTTTCCAGATTCTGGCTATTGTAGATTGTGCTGCTATGAACATAGGGGTGCATATATCCTTTCTGATTGGTGTTTCTAGTTTCTTGGGATATATTCCTAGGAGTGGGATTACTGGGTCAAATGGGAGTTCCATTTTCAGTTTTTTGAGGAAACTCCACACTGTTCTCCACAGTGGTTTTCTTAAACCTTATATAAAATGTTCAATTCTTACTTCAGCTGTTACTTATTTTTTCTTACATCTAAAATCAGGGGAGATAATGCTCCAATACACAGCCTGGTAAACACTAGAGTCACGTACTCTATTCTGAGTGTAGCCCCAGTGAATGAAAACTTACAGAATAGAATCTCACCTCACATGTGGAGAGATGTTCTCCAGAGACCTGAAAATAAATAAAAAAGGACCTATTTTCATAATATAGATACCACCCTGCTATTTTAGTTTCCACTGTTTGCTTATGAATTTTAATTAGAAAAAAGTAATGAGCCTTTTGTTTTTGCATAATTGTTCTAAAAACTTCTTCAAAAGTCCTTCTAGCAAAGCAGCATAAAGTAATTCTATATATTCCAAATTCAACCAGCTGTCACTAGGAATGGGGCTTATGTGGGGCTTTATCTGCTATTAAGTATGTGATTCCTATTCTCTATCACTTGAGGAAATTCACAGACAATCCTGAAGGCCTTCTATTATAAAAATACTATGCTGAAATAATCATATTGTAACATAAAGGGATACCTGCCCTAGACCTCAAACTTTCAAATACCTCTTCAAATCTTAGGTATGATCCCCAGATGGCCAGGTTGATTTCACTATCCCTTCCTGACCACTACCCTGACATCAATACTACATAGCTAGTTGCTATTCCCTTTTTCATACTTAAAATTTCATACCTTCATTTTTCCTGAAATATCTAACTTCCCTTTTCTCCTTTAACTTAGGTGTTCTTGCAATATTTTTAATTAAGACAATAAAAGAAAACCTGGCCAGGTAGCTTAATTGGTTAGAATGTCAATCACATATGCCAAGATTTTGGGTTAGATCCCCAGTCAGAGCACATAGAAGAGTCAACAAACAAATGCATAAATAAGTACAAAGTTTCTCTCTCTCTCTCTCTCTCTCTCTCTCTCTCTCTCTCTCTCTCTCTCTCTCTCTCATAAATTTAATACAGATTTTATAAAATAAAAGAAAATCTACTAAATGTGACATCTTTCATCTCTTTACCATACAAATTTAGCTAAATTTTCAGTTTCTCGCTTTTTTTTCTAATTAAAATGGAGAACACCTATAACCTAAGCCTCTTCCCTGATTATGTTTTCAGAGCCCTACTTTTGTCAATCATCCCTCTCTAAAGGTGTTCAACTTTTAATCCTCTGCTACATTTCTGTATCTTTGCCTTTAACATCCACACACATCTTAGTACACAAAAATAACAACAAAGAACTCTGCAGCTATTTTTCTATTTCTGTTTTCATCTCAAAAATAAGTATTTTATGTAAACCCCTATTCACATTCACTATCTCTTCTACATTACCTTTTTTATTTTTTAGCCCCTCTAATGTCAGTTCCTTAAATCACAAGTCATGAGGCTGTTCTGCTTTTGTTAAAGAGGAAAATTATCATTCTACTAGAGGTCCAGTGTCTGAAATTCATGCACAGGTGCAGTCCTAAGGCCTGGCCAGTGATTAAAGTGCAAGCATCTGGCATAGAAGGGCAGGTCCCAACTGACCTCCGGGTCCTGGGAAACACCTGTGTCCCTGGGCCCCAATGTGCCTCCCTCCACCTGAGTAATGCTGCCTGAGTCCGCATGTGGAGAGGCAGTGAGCACAGCCAGCTGCTGCAGTCTGGTGCACAGCATGGGCCCCTTGGCCACCCAGTGGTGCCACACAGAAATCAGGAAGGCAGCTCGCTCCTTGCAGAGCAGCTCCTGTTCAAACATATAGAGTCCAACCTTCCCCTGCAGTCCCAGTGCTGTGGTCTGGTTCACCCAGAAGAGGTCTCTTGGGTGCAGGGCAGGCTCCTCCTGGGTTTCAAAACTCCCTAACCACAGGGGCTTTCCTGTCACATGAGCCCTGGCATCCTATAGAAGGTAGCAGGGAGAGTTAAAGTGAGCTTGGCAGATATACCATATTCCCACTGCACCTTCATCCCCATCACCCTTGCCCCAGGTAGCTGGAAAGTGGTTGCAGCCTCCTGCCTGAGCGTGGCAGGAGATTGGTCACCACCATCCATCCCTAGTTCCCCATCCCAGCCTGGGGCCCAGCCCTGATCAGGCAATCAGAGCCTGTTGGCCACTGGTCACCATATGCAGGGCAATCAATGAGGGTCGGGCCCCTCACATGGCACCCACAGTGCCTGGGAGCCAGGCAGTGGCCCTTCCCCCTGCTACTGCCACTGATCACCATCTGTGGGATGATCAGCAGGGCAATCAGGTCTCCACTCTCGCCTGCTAAGGCCTGGTGCCACCCATTCATCTGCTCCACTATCCTGCTGTGGTCCAGCTTTTGAGGGGCCCATCAGGGCCTCCACAGCAGCCTGCTGGCAACACCACATCACTGATGCCCGGTAAATTTTGTGCTGCCCTTGGTGGACAGCACATGTCATAACTAGCAGTTGAACGACCACCCGAGGGGATAATTTGCATATTAGGCTTTTATTATATAGGATTGCCTAACCCAGAGATGTTTTTCAGTCCTTACCTTATTTGACTATTGCATTAGTTTCTTAGAGTTGCCATAACAAATTACCACAAATTGGGTAGCTAAAAATAACAGAAAATTAATAATCTACAGTTAAGAGGACAAGAGTCCAAAGTGAAGGTGTTGGCACAAGATTGGTTTATTCTGGAGGCTCTGAGGGAGAAACCACCCCATGTCTCTACCATAGCTTCTGGTGGCTTCAAGAAACCTTCCCTACAACATCTCAACAGCATTCAACAAATTTGGAGTTATTTTTAAATTACACTTTTCTTTTCTTCTGGAACTCTAAGCTCATCTGATTTTCTTCCTGACTACTCTTTAGTTTCCTTTAGGGGCTCATTTTTTCTCTATGCAACATCTTCACTTTTAAGACATTAAGAGTTTCACTTGGGCCTCTTTTTTACTCCCTCTATATTTATTTTCTAGGCAATAATAACTATCTCAAACTTTGAAAAAATCCCATATTAGTATCCAGAAATCTTTGCTGAGCTTTATTATTTTTAAAATATATCTTTATTGATTTCAGAGAGGGAGAGAGAAGCAGAAATATCAATGATGAGATAAAATCATTGATTGGTTGCCTCCTACACAACCTCTACTGAGGATTGAGCCCACAACCTGGGCATATGCCCTGGGCTGGAATTGAACCTGGGATCATTCAGTCCACAGGCTAATGCTCTATTCACTAAGCCAAACTGGCTAGTGAATACATATGTCCCTTTTTATCCCTAATTAACCCTCTCCAACTCACTCTCACCCTCCTCCCCAGGTCCTCACTATCCCATTGTCTGTGTCCATGAGCCATGCATATATGCTTACAAGAACTTGGTAGCTTATATCCCATGCATCCAGCATCCCCCACCTTCCATCCCAGGTTCCACACTCAGTTTCATTCTTCCATGTCTCTGAATCGACTCCATTCATCAGTTTATTTTGTTAGTTAAATTCCATATATCAATGAGATTGTATGATACTTGTCTTTCTCTCATTGACTTATTTCACTTAGCATGATCCTCTCCAGGTCCTTCCATGCTGTCTCAAAGGGTAAGAAACTTTTGTTTTTTACTGATGCATAAAATTCCATTGTATAAATGTACCACAGCTTTTCTTTCTTTTTTTTTTTTATCAAATCATCTACTGATAGGCACTGATGCTGTTTCCAGATGTAAATTATGTTGCTATGATCATAGGACTGCATATATTCTTTTTGATCAGGGTCAAATGGCAATTCTGTACTTATTTTTTTTTGAGGGAACTTCATATTATTTTCATTAGTGGCTGTACCAGTATGCATTCCCACCAGCAGTATACTAAGATTCCCTTTTCAAGACATCCTCCCCAGCATTTGTCACTTGTTGATTTGTTGATGGTAGCCATTCTGATAAATGTGAGGAGATACTTAATTGTTATTTTAATTTGCATCTTTCCAATAATCAGTGACTTTGAACATTTTTTCATTTGTTTCTTGGCCATCAGTATGTCCCCTTTGTATATTGTTTATTTAGGATATTTGCCTATTTTTAATTGTATTGTTTGTTTTTCTTTTATTAAGTAGTATGAGTTCCTTATGTATTTTGCATACTAAGTCTCTATCAGATGTATCATTGCCAAATATATTCTGCCATACAGTGAGCTCCTTTTTAATTTTGTTAATGGTTTATTTTGTTGTGCAGAAGTTTTTATTTTGATATAGTCCCATTTGTTTTTCCCCCCCTTAGTTTCCTTTGTCCTAGGAGATGTATATGTAAACATATTGCAATGAGAGATGTCTGAAATTTTTCTGCCTATGGTTTCTTCTAGGATTTTAATGGTTTCAAAACTTAAATTGTGAGAGAAACAAAATGGTGGAAGAATAGATGGGCATATTCTGAGCCCTGTCCCGAAGCAGAAAGAGAGAGCAGCTGACAGTCTTGTGCTTTGAGTGTTTCTTAGCAAGCTGGGAGACAGCGGACACCAGAAGCAACTGCTGGGGAGCCGCTGACAGGGGTACCCCTCACAGGAAAGCACCCACATGGGGCTATATCCCTTCCCGGAACTACCTACCGGCTTGGGCGGGGAAATCTCACCATCTTGAGAGGAAGATTGGATCATGTTAGAAGCCTGAATATCCACAGCTGCAGTGACCACCAAGCAGCTGTGACCCCCAGAACGCGGATCCCAGGCAGTGCGAACACTTGGACTCCCAGGAGTGGCCCACTGCAAGGTGAAAAGGTTAGATTTCGTGGGGAGAGGGTGGTGCCTGCGGGCACAGGGTGCATGGAAACTGAAGGACAGGGGTGGTGATTACAAGTAGAAGCCCTGGCTATTGGGCAGGTATCACCCGTGGAAGTGGACTGGGCTCCTAACAGGGGAGATATCTAAAGAACAACACATTTGGGTCTGGCTAGGAGGGATATCACAGAGTTGCGGGAGATTGCAGTTGGCTTGGACTTGCCCCCTCGCCCCTCCATTGATCAGTGCCCCAGAAAGGGGAAAAAAAAAAACTGGAGAGGCTTTAGAGTCTGGGAAGTCAACCTAGAAACACTGCCACCCAGACAAGAATTCACAAATTGACTCTAGTGTAATAAAAACAAAGCAAAACCTGCTTAAAAATCAGGACTGGATCACAACAATAGAGGAAGCAAATGACCTTCATTACTGCAAATTTTATTTACATTTTTAAAATTTTATTTTTTTTTTGTTTTTTATTTTTGTTTTCATTATTTACAATGTTTACTCAAGAAACTATTTTCTTTTTCCTCACTTGATTTTATCTTTATAATTATTACATTGTTCACGTAATCAACATTATTACTACTACTATTTTACCTTATTTATCTTATTTTCTTTTGTATTTTTATTATTTTATTTTATTTTATTTTTTATTTCAGGATTACTGTTCTACAGTCTATAGCTATCTTTCCTTCTCCAATCTTTATTCTATCTCAACCCAACCTTTATGCCTTCACTCTCTAACCTTTTCCTTTGGTGCCCTGTTTATCTAAACCCTTTCCTCCTCTAGATTTTCCAAATTCTTTCTGTTTACTCCCTCCTAAAATTTCACCCTACTTGTATATATCTAATTTCCACCCCCCTGCTCCAAGACCATTCACACCTCCCTCACTGCTGTCCTAAAAACAAAACAAAACAAAACAAAAAAAATAGTCTTTCCTTCTATCTCTTTGAAGTTGTATGTTGAAAGTTAACTATACTGAAGTTGTATGCTTTTTTTTTTTTAAATAAGATTGATTTGCCTATTCTTTTTGTTTGAATGTATCTTTTGTTAGCGGGCTTCTAGTCACCTTTATTGGTGGTTATTAATATTGCAAACACATTTCTATTCAGTGCCTTGTGTGATGTACCTGGTTGTGTTGTATTTTGTGCCTTTAAATCAAAGCAGGAGAGAGAGAATCACACAACCAGACATCCTCAAAAGAGAGATCATGGGGAGACAAAGAAACAGCCCACATATGAAAGAAAAGCAGAAATCACCAGAAAAGGGAATAAAGGAATAGAGGAAAGCAAACTACCAGAGCAAGAATTCAGAATAATGATCATAAGATGGCTAAAAAGAATGGAAGACAAAATTGACAATATGAGTAAGAACCAAGAGAAAATGAAGAAGAACCAAGAAGAAATGAAAAATGACATCCCTAAAGTAAAGAACTCAATAGAAAGCATCAAGAGCAGACTAGAAGAAGCAGAGGACCGCATCAGTGAGCTAGTAGACAAGATGGAAAAAAATACCCAATTAAAGCAGCATCTGGAAAAAAAAAATTAAAAACCAGGAGGAAAGCCTAAGGAAACTTTGGGACAATACAAAACAAAACAATATTAGGATAATAGGGGTTCCAGAAGGAAAGGAAACTGAGGAAGACATGGAAAACATATTTCAAGAAATAATGACAGAAAACTTTCCTGAGATAGAGAAGAAAAAAACCACACAAATCCAAGATGATCACAGAGTCCCAAGCAAAATGAACCCCAGAAGACTGACCCCAAGGCACATTATAATTAAACTGGCAAACACCAAGGACAAAAAAAGAATTTTAAATGCAGCCAGAAAGAGACAGAAAGTTACATATAAAGGAACCCCCATCAGACTAGCAACTGATTTCTCCACAGAAACTCATCATGCCAGAAGGGAATGGGATGAAATATACAAAGTCATGCAAAAGAAGGGTCTTAATCCAAGAATACTGTACACAGCAAGGCTATTAATCAAAATTGAAAAGGAAATGAGGAGCTTCACAGACAAAAACAGACTAAGGGAATTTATCTCCACCAAACCAGCAATGCAAGAAATGCTAAAGGGTCTACTGTAAAATTAAAGAAATAAAAAGCAAAGAAGGAACACATAGAATAAAAATGGTGTCAAATAGGTACCTATCAATAATACCTTTAAATGTAAATGGATTAAATGCTCCAATCAAAAGACATAGGATAACAGAATGGATAAGAAAAAAATACACATATATCTGTTGTCTACAAGAAACCCACTTCAGAAAAAAAGATGCACACAGACTGAGGGTGAAGGGATGGAAAAAGGTTTTCCAGGCAAATGGAAATGAAAAAAAAAGCTGGGGTAGGAATACTTATATCTGACAAATTAGATCTCAAACTGAAGGAGATAACAAGAGATAATGAAGGCCGCTTCATAATATTAAAGGGAGCAATCCAACAAGAAGAAATAACACAGGTAAATATATATGCACCCAATATGGGAGCACCCAAATACATTTTAAAAAAATCGCTGGAGGATATTAAGGGAGAGATTAATAGCAATACAATTATAGTAGGAGATTTTAATACCCCACTGTCACCCTTTCACAAATCATCTAAACAAAAAATCAGCAAAGAAATATCAATCCTAAATGATGCACTAGACCACATGGAATTAATCAAAATCTTCAGAACATTCCACCCCAAAGCCACAGAATATACATTCTTCTCAAGCACAAATGGGACATTCTCAAAGTTAGACCACATTTTGGGAAATAGGCAAAGTCTCTTCAAATTCAAGAAGATAGAAATCATATGAAGCATCTTCTCAGATCATAGTGGCATAAAACTGGAAATTAACTACAATAAATATAAACCAAAGAAATCAAACACATGGAGACTAAAAAGCATGGTATTAAACAAGCACTGGGTTACCAGAGAAATCAAGGAAGAAATTAAAAACATCCTGGAAACAAATGACAATGAAACCACAACTATCCAAAATCTATGGGACACAGGAAAAGCAATTTTGAGAGGGGAGATCATTTCCCTACAAGCCTATTGCAAAAATCAAGAAAAAATGGTAACAAATTATCAAACTCTACAACTTAAAGAGTTAGAAAAAGAGCAACAAGAAAAGCCCAGTGTAAGCAGAAGGAAGGAAATAACAAAAATCAGAGCGGAGATAAATGACATAAAGACCAAAGAAACAATACATAAATCAACAAAACCAAGAGCTGGTTCTTTGAAAGGGTAAAGAAGATAGATGAACCTCTAGCCAGGCTAATCAATAAATAAAGAGAGAGGACTCAAATAAACAAAATCAGAAACGAAAGAGGTAAAATAACAACAGACCCCGCTGAAATACAAAGGATTGTTAAAAATTCTATGAACAACTCTATTCCAACAAACTGAACAACCTGGAGGAAATGGACATATTCCTAGAAAAATACAACCTTCCAAAACTCGATCAGGAAGAATCAAAAAATCACAATAGATCAGCGACTTGGGAAGAAATTAAAAGTCATCAAAAAGCTTCCAACAAACAAAACCCCAGGGACAGATGGCTTCACAGAAGAATTTTACCAAACATTCAAGGGAGAACTAAAACCTATCCTCCTCAGACTATTCCAAAAAATTCAAGAGGAAGGAACACTTCCAAGCTCCTTCTATGAAGCCAGCATCACACTAATAGAAAAACCAGATAAAGACAACACAATGAAAGAGAATTACAGGCCAATATCCCTCATGAACATTGATGCCAACATCCCCAACAAAATTCTAGCAAATCGGCTCTAGCAGAGCATCACAAAGATCATACACGATGATCAAGTAGGATTTATTCCAGGAATGCAAGGTTGGTATAATATCCGCAAATCAATAAATATGATACATCACATAAACAAATTGAAAGATAAAAATAATATAGTCATATCAATTGATGCAGAAAAAAACACTTGATAAAATCCAACATCCTTTCCTGATAAAAACTCTCAACAAGGTAGGAGTACAAGGATCATACTTCAACATAATAAAAGCAATATTATTATAAACCCACAGCCAACATCATACTCAATTGGCAAAAACTAAAACCATTCCCTCTAAGAACAGGAACATGATAGGGTAGCCCACTATCGCCACTTCTCTTTGACACAGTACTGGAAGTATTAGCCATCACAATTAGACAAGATGAAGAAACAAAAGGCATCCAAATTGGAAAAGAATAAATAAAGTTATCCTTATTTGCAATTGACATAATATTGTACATAAAAAAAAACCAAAAGACTACATTAAAAAACTAATTGACTTAATAAATGAATTTGGCAACGTAGCAGGATAGAAAATTAATGCCAAGAAATCCATGGCATTTCTATACACCAACAGTGAAATTACAGAAACAGAGTCTAAAAAAGTAATTCCATTTACCATTGCACCAAAACAATTAAGATACCTAGGAATAAATTTAGCTAAGGAAGTAAAGGACCTATATGTGGAAAACTACATAACACTGAAAAAAGAGATATAGGAAGATGTAAAGAGATGGAAGAACAGAACATGTTTATGGATTGGTTGAATCAACATCATCAAAATGACCATATTTCCTAAAGCAATCTATAGGTTCAATGCACTCCCCATTAAAATACTAATGGCATATTTCACTGACCTAGAAAGAACTCTCCAAAAGTTTATTTGTAAAAATAAAAGACCCTGAATAACCACAGCAATTCTGAGAAATAAGAGTAAAGTAGGAGGGATCTCAATGCCATACTTCAAACTGTATTACAAAACCACTGTTCTCAAAACAGCCTGGTACTGGCACAAGAACAGACATATAGATCAATGGAATAGAATTGAGAACCCAGATATCAACCAAAATCACTATGCTCAATTAATATTTGACAAAGGAGGCACGAATATACAATGGAGACAAGACAGTCTCTTCAATAAATGGTGTTGGGAAAATTGGACAGACACATGCAAAAGAATGAAACTAGATCACCAATTTACACCATACACAAAAATAAACTCAAAATGGATACAGGACTTAAACATAAGACAGGAAACCATAAAATACTAGAGGCATCCACAGGCAGCAAAATCTCACACATATGCCAAAAGAACTTCATCACTGATACTACCCCTAGGGCAATGGAAGCTAAAGAGAAAATAAACAAATGGGACTACATCAAAATAAAAAGCTTTTTTTACAGCAAAAGAAACCATCAACAAAACAACAAGAAACCCCACTGTATGGAAGAACATATTTGCAAATGTTATCACTAATAAAGGTTTAATCTCCAACATCTACAGGCAACATATACAACTAAATAAAAGTAAGATGAATGGTCCAATTAAAAAATGGGCAATGGACCTAAATAGAGTATTTTCAAAAGAAGACAGAAGGAAGGCTAAGAGGCACATGAAAACATCCTCAAAGTCACTAATTATCTGAGAGATGCAAATCAAAACAACAATGCGGTACCATCTCACACCTGTCAGAATGGCCAACATCAACAAATCAACAAACGACAAGTGTTGGTGAGGTTGTGGAGAAAAAGGAACCCTCATGCACTGCTGGTGGGAATGCAGAGTGGTACAACCACTGTGGAGAACAGTATGGAGTTTCCTCAAAAAACTGAAAATGGAACTCCCATTTGACCCAGTAATCCCACTCCTAGCAATATATCCCAAGAAACTAGAAACACCAATCAGAAAGGATATATGCATCCCTATTTCATAGCAGCACAATCTACAATAGCTAGAATCTGGAAACAGCCTAGGTGCCCATTAGCAGATGATTGGATCCAAAAACCATGGTACATCTACACAATGGAATACTATACTATCATAAAAAAGAAGGAATTCTCATCATTTGCAGCAACCTAGATAGAACTAGAGAACATCATGCTGAGTGAAATAAGCCAGTCAATGAAAGAGAAATACCACATGACCTCAATATTTATGGATATTAAAGACCATTATAAACTGATGAACCAAAAGACAGATATCAAGACAGTAAAGCAACAAGCAGACTGTCAAATTACAGGCGGGAGGGTAGGGAGATCTGATGGAGATAAGATATCAACCAAAGGACTTGTATACATGCATATAAGTACAATCAATGTTCACATAACTCTGCGGAGGGAGGGTATATATGGGAGGGAGGGGCAATGTTAAAATATGAACAAAGATAATAATTTATCAAAAAATGAAACAAACAAAAAAACTTAGAGTCTTTTATTCATTTTGAGTTTATTTTTATATGTGGTATAAAGTGATTGTCTAGAGTCATTTTTTGCATGTATCTTTTGAATTTTCCCAACATCATTTATTGAAGAGATTGTCTTGACTCAATTGTGTACTCTTGCCTACCTTGTCAAATATTAATTGAAGGTAATTGCTTGGATCAATTTCTGGGTCTCTTTTCTGTTCCATTGATCTAGAAGCTTGTTCTTATTCTAGTACCCAGCTGCTTTAATTACAGTGGCTTTGCAGTACAACTCAAAATCTGATATTGTGATATCTCCAACTTTGTTCTTCTTTCCAAATATTTTTGTGGGTATTGTTGGCCTTTTTTTGTTCAGTATAAATTTTTGGATTATTTCTTCTAGATATATTAAAATTGCTGTTGATATTTTAATAGGGATTGAACTGAATTTGTAGAGTGCCTTCAGTAGTATGAACATTTTAATGATATTGATTCTACCCATCTATGAACAGTGTTTATTCCTTCAATTATTTATATCTTCCTCTATCTCTTTATCAAAATCCTATAGTTTTCCAAATACATGTTTTTTGCCTCCTTGGTTAAGTTTATTCCTAAACATTTTTTTTTTGTTTCAATGTTTAGTTTCTATTTCTGATAATTCATTATTGGTGTGTAAAAAAGCCTTCAATTTTTGGGACTTGATTTTGTATCCTGCTACATTGCCAAATTCATTTATTAAATCTAGTACATTTTGGTGGAGTCTTTAGGTTTTTCTATATAGAATATCATGTCATCTACCAAGAAAACTTTTACTTCCTCCTTTCCAATTTGCATGCTTTTATTTTGTCTTCTTGTCTTAATGCTGTGGATAGGACTTCTAGTACTATCCTATATAATAAAGAGGTGATATGTAAATTGACCATCACTCCAACACACAAGATGGCCACCCCCATTTGGTCAAAGATGGTCATCCTCATGTGGACACAAGATGGCCACCACCAGATGTCCAGCAGGGGAGGGCAGTTAGGTGCAATTAGGCCTGCAGGGGAGGACTGTCAGGGGCTAATGGGCCAGCAGGGGAGCAGTTAGGCATTGGTTCATCAGGGATATTGGTTTGTAATCCTCTTTCTTTGTAGTGGCTTTATTTGGGTTTGGAATTAGGGTAATGTTGGCCTCATAAAAAGCTTGTAAGTGTGCTTTCCTCTTGATTTTTTAAAATAGTTTGAGGAGTTAGTTCTTTTTGGATGTTTGGTAAAACTCCCCTGTGAAGCCATCCAAAACTGTTTGCTTGTGGATTTTTTATAACTGCTTCTATTTCACCAATTGTTATTGGCCTATTCAGGTTTTCTGATTCTTCCTCGTTAAGTTTTGGGAGATTGTACTGTTCCAGGAATTTGGCCATTTCATCCAGGCTGTCAAGCTTGTTGCATAAAGTTGCTCATAATATTTCTTTATAATCCTTTGCATTTCTGTGTGTCAGTTGTAGGTACTCCACTTTCATTTCTAATTGTATTTACTTGGGTCCTCTCTCTTTGTTTCTTGATGAGTCTGGCTAGGTTGGTAAGTTTTAGAAGTAGATGTTACTTTTGCTAACAGAATACTTCTAGATGAATATACTTATTAGTCTGTACTCAATTTAAAGAATAAACTATGATAATTTAAGCTTTAAGTATATGCCATACCATTATTGTATTAGGTAATTAAAAGTTATTCATTTTTAAATTTATTATTTTATTTCTATTTTATACATAAATATAGTGTTTTAATTACATATAATTTCTTACAAACTTATTCATACTGAAAACAAATTCCAACTCTAAATTAGAGAACAAAATTTTGCTTCTAGTAACCAACAAAATAAATGACTTTCTAACTATGATACCATTTTCTAATAACATCAATTTTAAAAGCATAAGATTATTAATAAATAAAAAGATGAAGAACTGTATTCATATATATTTCAATAAGACATTAGTCAGTAGAGTAGCCTTTCTTTGGTTCTAAAACATGCTCCAAGTTAAACTTAACACATCATATACTAATATTTTATAAAATTCTTCATTTAAATTTTAATTCTTACCAACAATACCTTATCAACTATTATGAAAACCTTTTTTTCTTCTTTCTTCTAAAGTTTTACATATGTCTTCTTTTTGCCCAATTGAAACCCCCCTCCAGCCATTTGTACCCCAAGAAAGACCCCACTGCTCCAGTGTCTGTGTCCATTGGTTATGCATATATGCAAACAAACTAATCCTTTGGTTGCTCACTAATCCCCCCACCTTGCTCCCCTGCCATTTATCTCCGGATCTATTTTGTTCATCAAATTATGTTGATCATAATATCCCACATATGAGTGAGATCATAGGATATTTATCTTTCTCTGACTGGCTTATTTTGCTTATCATAATGTTCTCCAGTTGTATCCATGCTGTTGCAAATGGTAAAAGTTCCTTCATTTTTATAGCACTATTCCATTAGAAAGCAGCATAGATGTATCACAGTTTTTTAATCCACTCATCTGTTGATTGGGCACTTAGGTTGTTTCCAAATCTTAGATATTGTAAATTGTGCTGCTATGAATATTGGGGTGCATATATCCTTTCTGATTGGCATTTGTGGTTTCTTGGAATATATTCTTAGAAGTGAGATTACTGGGTCAAAAGGGAGTTCCACTTTTAACTTTTTGAGGATACTCCATACTGTCTTCCAAAATGGATGCACCAGTTTTATTCCCACAAGCAGTGCACAAGTGTTCCTTTTCTCCACATCCTTGCCTGCACTTATCGTTTGTTGATTTGTTGGTGATAGCCATTCTGACAGATGTGAGATGACACCTCATTGTTGTTTTGATTTGCATCTCTTGGAAGATTATTAACTTTGAGCATGTTTTCATATGCCTCTTGTTTTTCTGTATATCTTCTTTCAAAAACTGTCTACTTAGATCCTGTGCCCATTTTTTGATTGGATCATTTATCTTCCATTTATGTTTAGTTGTATGAGTTCTCTATAAATTTTGGCGATTAAACCCTTATCTGAAATAGCATTGGCAAGTATGTTTTCCCCAGCAGTAAGATTTCTTGTTGTTTTGCTGATGGTTTCTTTTCCCATGCAGAAACATTTTATTTTTATGTAGTCTCATTTGTTTTTATCCTTAGTCTCCATTACCCTAGAAACTGTGTCAGTAAAGATATTGCTTTGACAAATGTCTACTATTTTGCTGCCTATGGAGTCTTGTATAATTTTTATAGTTTCTCATCTTACATTCAAGTCCATTTTGAGTTTGTTTTTGTATATGGTTTAAGTTTTTTATCTAGTTTCATTTTTTTGCATGTATCTGTCCAATTTTTCAAACATAATTTTTTGAAGAGACTATATTGACTCCATTGTATGTTTTTGCCTCCTTTGTCAAATATTAATTGAGCATAATGGCTTGGGTTGATTTCTGAGTGCTCTATTCTATTCCATTGATTTATATGTCTGTTTTTTTTGTTTGTGTGTGTGTGTGTGTGTGTGTGTGTGTGTGTGTGTGTGTGTGTTGCCAGTTCCAGGCAGTTTTGAGAACAGTGGCTTTGTAATACAGCTTGATATCTGGTATTGAGATCCCATTACTTTGTTCTTCTTTCTCAGGATTCTGTGGCTATTTTTTGTCTTTTTTTTTATTCCAGATGAATTTTTCAAGAGTATGTTCTAGATCTTTGAAAAGTGTCATTGGTATTTTAATAAGAATTGCATTGAATCTGTAGATTGATTTGGGTAGTATGGACATGATACTGATGTTGATTTTTTCAATCCATGAACATGGTATATTCTTCCAATTGTTTATTTCTTACTCTATCTCTTTTTTCAATGTCCTGTAGTTTTCTGATACAGGTCTTTTACATCCTGAGTTAAATTTATTCCTAGGTATCTTAATATTTTTGATGCAATTATAAATTGGATTGTTTATTTAGTTTCTCTTTCTGTGAATTCATTATTGGTATATAAAAAGGCCATTGCCTTCTTGGCATTAATTTTGTATCCTGCTACATTGCCAAATTTATTTATTATGTCTGGTAGTTTTTTTTTTTAATGAAGTCTTTGAGGTTTTCTAAGTATAATATCATGTCATCTGCAAATAAGGACAGTTTTACTTCTTTTCCAATTCGTATGTCTTTTTCTTCTTCTTCTTGTCTAATCACTATGCTTAGAACTTTCAGTACTATTTCAAACAGAAATGGTGAAAGTGGACATTCCTGTCTTGTTCCCATTCTTAAGGGAAATGGTTTTAATTTTTGCCCATTGAGTATGATGTTGGCTGTAGGTTTGTCATCTATGACTTTTATTATGTTGGGATATGATCCCTCTATTCCCACTTTGCTGAGAGGTTTGTTTTTTTTTTTTTCAAGAAAAGGTGTTAGATTTTGTCAAATGGTTTTTCTGCATCTGTTGGTATGATTATGTGATTTTTGTCTCTCAATTTGTTTATGTAATGTAACACATTTATTGATTGTGGATATTGTACCATACTTGCTACCACTAAAATCCTTCTTAGTCATGGTGTATGATATTTCTAATATAATGCTGTATCCAATTTCCTAGAATTTTCTTGAGTATTTTAGCATCTATATTCATTAAGGATTTTGGCTTGTAGTTCTCCTTTTTTTTTGTTTTTTTTGTTTGTTTGTTTGTTTTGTTGTTGTTGTTGTTGTTTCTTAATCTGATTTGGGATTAGGGTAATGCTGGATTCATAGAAATAACTTGGAATTGTTCATTCTTCTTGAATTTTTAAAATAGTTTGAAGTGGAAAGGTTTTAGTTCTACTTTGGTAGAACTCTCCTGTAATGCTGTCTGGAACAGGGCTTTTGCTTATTGAAATGTTTTTGATCACTTCTTCAATTTCTTCAGTGGTTATCAGCCTATTTAGTTTTTTTATCCTTCTGATAGAGTTTTGAGAGCTCCTATTTTTCTAAAAATATGTCCATTAGATTTAAGTTGTCCATTTTGTTGGAATAGAGTTGTTCATAGTATTTTTTCATAACGCTTTGTATTTCTGTGAATCTGTTGTTACTTCACCTCTTCATTTCTGATTTTGTTTATTTGGGTCCTCTCTCTTTGCTTCTTGGTGAGCCTGGTTAGAAGTTCTTAAATGTTGTTTATCATTTCAAAGAACCAGCTCTTGCTTTTGTTGAATATTTTTATTATTTTTGTCTCTATGTCATTTATTTCCTCTCTGATCTTTATTATTTTCTTCCTTACGCTTATGCTGGGCTTTTCTTGTTGCTCTCCTTCTCACTGTTAGAGTTTTAGAGTTACATAATTTATTACAATTTTTTCTTGATTTTTGAGTTAGGCCTGTAGAGGTATGAGCTTCACTCTCAAGACTGCTTTCACTATGTCCCTTAGATTTTGGACTGTTGTGTTTTCATTGTCTTTTGTTGCCAGAATGCTTTCTATTTCTTCATTGATCTCTTTGGTAACCCAATCATTGTTTAATAGCATGCTATTTAGCCTCTAGGTGTTTGATTTTTTTTTCATTCTTTTTATTATAGTTGGTTTCTAATTTTATGCCATTGTGATCTGAGAAGATTCTTGATATGATTTCTATCTCCTTGAATTTGAAAAGACTTTGTCTGTGCCCGAATATGTGGTCTGTCTTCTAAAATGACCACGTACACTCGAGAAGAAAGTATATTCTGGGGGTGAAACTTTCTGAAGATGTCGATTAATTCCATCTGATCTAATGAGTCATTTAGAATTGTTGTTTCTTTGCTGGTTTTTTATTTAGATTATTTATCCAGTGATGTTAGTGGGGAATTAAAGTCCCCTACTCTGACTGAATTACTGTCAATCTCTCCATTGATATCTTCCTGAATATTTTCTATATATTTTGGTATTCCTGTATTGGGTGCATATACATTTTCCAGAGTTATGTCTTTTTGTTGAATTGCTCAGTTTAGTATTATGACATTGCCTTCCTGTCTCTTGTCACTATTGACTTCACTTTGAGGTCTAATTTCTCAGATATAAATTTTGCTACTCCAGCTTTTTTTTTTTTCATTCCCATTCACCTGAAAAATCTTTTTCCATCCTTTCACCATCAGTCTGTCTGAGTTCTTTTTCTTATCTTTTTCATTTCTTTATTGATTAAGGTATTACATATTTGTCCTCAGCCCCTCACCACCCCATTATCTTCCCAAACCCTGAGGTTGGTCTCTTTTAGACTGCAGATAAGTGATTCATGTTTTTTTATCCATTCAGCTACCCTTTGATTGGGCCATTAAATCTACTTGCATTTAAATATATTGATAGAAATTTGTAGCCATTTTTATTCTTTATTCCTGTGTTCCTTCTTTGCTTCTTATTTTTTTCTTTTCACAGCAGACCCTTTAGAATTTCTTGCATTGCTGGTTTGGTGGTAATATATTATGTTAGTCCTTTTTTATTGGTGGAGCTCCTGATTTCACCCTCAACTTTGATTGATAGTCTTGCTTGGTACAGTATTCTTGGATTCAGACCTTTGCTTTGCATGTCATTGTGAATTTCATTCCATTCTCTTTTGGTCTGAAGTGTTTCCTTTGAGAAATTAGTTGGTAGTCTTATGGGAATTCCCTTGTAGGTTACTTTCTGTCTCTCTCTGACAGCCTCTAAGATTCTTATTTTGTCATTAGTGTTTGCCAATTTAATTATAATGTGTCTTGGTGTCAGTCTTTTGAGGTTAATCTTGTTTGGGACTCTGTAAGCTTCTTGGACTTGTATGGATTTTTTCATCCTTATATCAGAGTTTTCTGTCGTTATTTCTTCAAACAGGTTTTCTATTCCTTGCTCAGTTTCCTCTTCTTCTGGCATCCCTACTGTGTTGTTTGTTTCATATTGTCCAAAAGTTTCCTTAGGCTCTCCTACTGTTTGTTTTTAAGGGTGTTTTTTTTGTGTTTGTTTGTTTTGTGTGTGTGTCTGTTTTTTACTTGCTGCTATGTTTAAGCTGTTTTTGTTTTTGTTTTTTCCTATCTTGTCTTCTGGCTCACTGATGTGGTCCTCTGCTTCTTCTTGTCTACTGTTGATGTTTTCTATGTGTTCCTTATAGTAGTGATGTCATTCTTCATTTCTTCTTGGTTCTTTATTTCCTCTTCTTTCTTACACATATTGGTTAAAATTTCTTCCATCTTTTTCAGCATCCTTATGACCATTGTTTTATTTTTTTTAATATATTTTATTGATTTTGTACAGAGAGGAAGGGAGAGGGATAGAGAGCTAGAAACATCGATGAGAGAGAGAGTCATCGACCAGCTGCCTCTTGCACACCCCCTACCGGGGATATGCCCGCAACCAAGGTACATGCCCTTGACTGGAATCGAACCCGGGACCTTTCAGTCCCCAAGCCGACGCTCTATCCATTGAGCCAAACTGGTCTCAGCTGACCATTGCTTTAAATTCTTTTTCTAACAAATTGCTTTCCTCCATTTTCTGGTGATTCCTCCTTTTCTTTTGATGGGTGCTGTTCCTTTGTCTCCCTATGTTCACCCCTCTCAGGGTGTTTGTATCTGTAGCTCACTCTCTCCTGTTTTGACTTTTTCTAGGTTATCTCTGATCTTTTTGTTCATGGACTGCCTCACCAATTGTGTTGAATTCACCAATTCTGGATGGGTGTTATTCAATTTAGCTGTTCCTTCTATCTGCTCTGTAAGAAGGCACAGGTCCTTTCCACATACTTGGCTGCCACCTTGTCTCCCCCTGGGCAGATTGTAGGTGCTTGTGGCCAGGGATGCTGGAGTCTCAGTATAGGTGGGTTTGCAGCTGAGGCAGCTGGTCACTGGGCACTGTGGTTGTGGAGGTATTCCTAGGTCTTCCCTGTTGAGGGTAAGGCTACACTTTTGATCACAACCACTCTCCCCTTCAAGATATTGTGGTCTCTGTGGCAGAGTCAGCCACTCTAGGAGAGATTTTAGCAGTAGTAAAAGCTGCCCATCTAGGGGAGCCTGGTTTGCCAGTCTCCAATAGTCCTGTGGAATATACCTGTCCCTCACTCACAAAAACAGACACTCCCTACACTTCCTTGCACTCTCCTTTTGCTCTCTCACTCACATACAATTTTTAAGCTTGCCACCCTTTGGCTACCATCTTGAATTCTACTGTAAGCCTTTTAAAAATTATTTTTATGCAACTTTTCCACTGGTTTGTCAACATATTTTAGATCTGTATTACAAAAAAAAAAGAAGAAGAAGAAGAAGAAGAAGAAGAAGAAGAAGAAGAAGAAGAAGAAGAAGAAGAAGGAGGAGGAAGGAGGAAAGACACTTTTTTGGTTGCTTTCTGTGACAAAAGAAAATGATTAGGTATTCCTCTTTATTTAATAGACATATCAGAGATACTGGAATATGGCAGGCCAAAGGATGACAGGGAGTGAGGGAGGGTGAGTGATTAAATGATTGAGATGGGCATATGTGGAGGTTTGTGGTGTGTGTGTGCTAAGAAGTGAGGGACTGTTGGACATTTCAAGAGTTCTAGAGACTGTTAGATCAAGCTTTCCTAGGAAGGGAGCTCCCTGCTACCACTGCTAGCACCCCCAGGCTGGTTGAGTTTTAATGTGGAACCCACACCATTATGCAGAAGGGAGCAATGGAGCCCAGAAGTGCAACCACACCAACACCCAGACAGACTGAGGACACCACCCCCATACCTGTGCAGGAAATCACTTGCAACAATAATGCCTGTGTTGCACAATTGTGCCTGGCAGAGAGCAGTTGCAGTACCATAGTGCAGGAGCTAGATATCTGCATGATGTGTCTCCTTGCCATAGCCCAAACATAGCATCCCAGGACCCTGAACTATAAGTTCCTATGCTATGAATGCAAGCCAGGAGTATCCCACATCTTCCCTGATTTCCCGTTGTAGTACAGAGCTTCAGTCCAGTGTGTGCTCTGCCCCCTGGGATGGACAGACACATAATACACCCCAAGCACAGAAAGGTAAATTTGGGCCATTGCAGGCTCCACCCTCGTCACAGAGAGATCATTTAGGCTGGTGTGTGCTCCAACCCCAGCTCAAACTGTTGTCACATGGCACACACCATACCTCTAGCCCAGGTAAGAGCTGCAGGTATGACCTGATGTGCCCACAGGACCAAGATGCATTTTAACTGCCAGTGGCCCTAAGGTGCCATCCTATCTTGGGTGCTGAGACTGCACAGTGAATTGAAAGCCAGAGGGCTCTGGTTCGTCACAAGAAGTTTCACACCAGAGTAATTATGCATGAACCCCAACCAACCCTGAGAATCTGAAATGGACAACTGAGGGATCAGAACCAAGGGAGTAGGTGGTAGAACACAGAGTAGAGAGAATAAAGATGTGAAACTTAAGGCAGGCCCAGACTCCAGCCTAGCAAGTTTCAGTTCATTGAACCACTACATGCTTCAACATTTCGACCCCAAGCAGGGCAATCAGGACCATAAAGAGGAAGATAAAGAAACAACCACCAAAGGAAAGAAAAGGAGGAATCACCAGAAAATGAACTAAATGAAATAGAGGTAAATAATTTATCAGAAAAAGGGTCATTTAGTTCCTAAACCAATTTTATGAGAAAATTACTAACCTATGTAAGAATCACAAGGAAAAGAAGAATCATATAGCTGCAACAAAGAACACAGGGAAGATTGCAATAGTAGACTAGAGGAAAAAGAATACTGAAACAGTTAGTTAGTAGTCAAGGTGGAAAAAAATCACCCCTCTGAACAGGAATTGGAGAAAAAAATTAGAAAGTAGAAGGAGAGCATAAGCAACATCTGTATAATAGGGGTGCCAGAAAGATAAGAAGGGGAGCAAGGATTATAAAACTCATTTGAAGAAACAATTCCAAAAAACTTCCCTGATTTGGAGAAGAATAAAGACACACAAGCACAGAGAATCCCAATCAAGATGAACCCAAAAAGGCCCACATCAAGACACATCTTAATAACAACTGCAAATGTTAATGGCAAAGGGAATTTTAAGGACTACAACAGAGAGACACAGAGAGTTACTAACAGGGATCTCCAATTAGACTATCAAATGATTTATCAACATAAACACATCAACCCAGAAGGGAAGGGAATGAAGTATAAAAAATGATGGAAAGAAAGGAACTGAATCCAAGAATACTCTAACTAGCAAAGCTATCATTCAAAATTGGTAGTGAAAAATGATATTTATAGACAGAAAAAAGGGCTAAGGGAATTTATCAATACCAAGCCTGCAATGGAAGAAATGCTAAAGGGACTGTTGTAAAAAGAGGTAGAAAGGGAAGGAGCACAGACCTAAAGAAGTACTTACAAATGATATATTTAAATGTAAATGAATTAAATGCTTCAATCAAAAGATATTGGGTGGCTTAATGTGAACGAAAACATAATCCATATATATGCAGTCTGCAAGATCTCTACCTCATAACTTGAGATTCAAAAGGACTAAAAGTTAAGGAATGGAAAAAACATTTTTTAGTCAAACAGAAATGGGAAAAAAAAAAGCTGGGATTGCAATACTTATGTCTGCAAAATAGACCTCAAAGTGAAGGCCATAACAAGAGAGAAGGAAGGCCGCTTCATAATATTAAATATCAGTACAACAAAAGGATATAACTCTGGTGAAAATATATGCAACCAAATAAATTTTTTAAAATGTCTAAAAGATATCAAGGGTGAGATCAATAGCAATACTTTATAGTAGGGGATTTCAATATCCCACTGACAACATTAAATAAATCTAGACAAAAAAAAATTGACAAAGAAACAGCAACCTTAATTAACTCACTATATCAGATACAACTAATTGACATCTTTAAAATATTCCACTGCAAAACTATAGAATGTACATTCTCCTTAAGTGCACCTGGGACATTTCCAAAGATAGACCACATATTGGGACAAAGACAAAGTCTCTTCAAATTCAAGAAGATTGGAATCATATCAAGCATCTTCTTTGATCACAATGACATAAAATTAGAAATCAACTACAGTAAAAACAATAAAAAATAACCCAGCACCTGGAGACTAAATAGTAAGCTATTAAACAACTAGAGGCCTGGTGAATGAAATTGAGGTATGGAGGCAGGGGTCCCACAGCCCAGCCTGCACAATCTTGCTATCCAGGACCATTCAGGGGATATCTGACTGCTTGTTTAGGTTGGAACACACAGGGCTCCCTGCGGGATCGGGCCAAAACTGGCAGTCAGACATCCCTCTCATAATCCAGGACCCCTGGCTCCTAATCATTCACCTTCCTGCCTACCTGATCACCCCTAACAACTCTGCTTGCCTGCTTCATCATCCCTAACCTGCCTGATAAATCCTAACCCATCTGCCTGCCTGCCTGATAAATCCTAACCCATCTGCCTGCCTTTATGATTGCTTCTAAATGCTCCCCTGCCTGCCAGATCACCACTAACCACTCTGTCTGCCTGCCTGTCTGATTGCCCTTAACCACTCACCTGCTGAACTGACCACTCCTAACTGCTCTCCTGCCTACCTGATAACCCTAACAACTCTGCCTGCCTGCATGATCACCTCTAACTACATCTGCCTTAGCCCCCATTGCTGCAGCTTTGTCCAGAAGGTCATTTGGTTGTCCTATCTAATTAGCATATTACACTTTTATTATTATAGATGACTTGGTTACCAAAGAGATCAAACAAAAAATAGAAAACATAAGGCAATGAAAACAAAACAAACCAAAATTTATGGGACAGAGTGAAAGCAGTTCTGAGGGGGAAGTTCATAGGCCTACCTCAGTAAAAAAAGAAAAACTGGTAATAAATAATCTAACCCTGCAACTTAAAGAATAAATAACAGAGCAATAAGGAAGCCCAGAATAAGCAGTAAGAAGGAAATAATAAATATCAGAGCTGAAATAGATGACATAGCAATTATAAAAAAATACAAAAGATTAATAAAAGCAAGAGCTTGTTCTTTGAAAGGATAAACAAGATTGATGAACCTCTAGCCAGGCTCACTAAGAAGCAAAGATAGAGGATCCAAATAAACAAAATCAGAAATAAAAGAGGAAGCAATGTCTGATCTCTTAGGAATTAAAAAGATAGTAAAAAAAAAAGTACTATTAATAAATCTATTCAAACAAACTGGATAACTAGAGGAAATGGACATATTCTTAGGAAAATAGTATCTTCCAAAACTTCATCAGGAAGAATCAAAATATCAGAATAGGCCAATACGTATGGAGGAAATTGAAACAGTTATCAGAAACCTTCCAGCAAACAAAAGTACTGGTCAAGATGGCTTCACAGGGGAGGTTTACCAAATATTCAAAGAAATAAAACCTACCCTTTCCACACTATTTTAAAAAATTCAAGAGAAAGGAAAACTCTCTAGCTGTTTTGATGAAGCCAGCATTATTATAATCCTCGAACCATAAAATGATATGACAAAGAATGTAAATTACAGGCCAAAATCACTGATGAACATAGATGCTAAAATCGTCAACAAATTTATAGCAAATTGGAACCAGCATTACTTTAGAAAGATCATGCACCATGACCAAATAGGATTTATACTTTTGATACAAGGCTGATATAATATGTGCAAATAAATAAATGTAACACTTATATTAAAAAATTGAGAAATAAAAATCATATAATCATATCAATTGAGAGAGAAAAAATTGTTTGACAAAATCCAGCACCATTTCTCAATAAAAACTTTCAGCAAAGTGAGAATATAGGCGTCATACCACAACATAATAAAAGCATTATATGTCAACAACATACTCAATGGCAAAAAGATTAAAACCATTTCCCTTCAGAATAAAACAGGGATGCACACTTTCACCACTTCTGTTTGGCATAGTACTGGAAGTACAGATCATAGAAATCAGACAAGAAGAAGTAAACGGCATCCAAGTTAGAAAAGAATTAAAACTGTCATTATTTGCATATGACATGATATTGTACATAGGAAACCTTAAAGATTCCATAAATAAACTACTAGACTGAAATCTGTCTTTATCACCCCTAAAAATTCCTGTTTCACTTGGTTCAGCATTCTGTCATTGAGATGCATCACAGTTACGGTATTGTTGAATCAGCAATCATAAAACACAAGTAAACACATCGTTGAGCTGTCTGAGGAGCAGAAAAGCCCACTCTAAATAAAAAGCCCACTTTAAATAAGTCACAAGATCAGATGGACTTAATTGACATCTTCAGAACATTTCACTCCAAAGTCATGGAATACATGTTCTTCTCAAGTGCACATGGGATATTTTCAAAGATAGACCATATATTGGGTAACAGAAAAACTCTTTTCAAATTCAAGAAGATTTAAATCATATTAAGTATCTTCTCAGATGGCATAATATTAGAAATAAACTACAATAAAAACAATAAAACACTTGGAAGCCAAATAGCATGCTATTTCTTCCAATAAAACACTTGGAAGCCAAATAGCATGCTATTAAACAATGATTGGGATACCAAAGAGATGAAAGAAGAAATTAAAAACATCATGAAAATGAATGACAATGAAAACATAACAATGAAAACATACCAATTGATGCAGAAAAAGCATTTGACAAAATCTATGGGGCACAGTGAAAGCAGTCCTGAGAGGGAAGTTTATAGCTCTATAAGACTACTTGAAAGAATGAAAAAGAAAGAGAGAAAGAAAGAAAGAAAGAAAGAAAGAAAGAAAGAAAGAAAGAAAGAAAGAAAGAAAGAAGAAAGAAAGAAAGGAAAGAAGGAAGGAAGGAAGGAAGGAAAGAAGGAAGGAAGGAAGGAAGGAAGGAAGGAAGGAAGGAAGGAAGGAAGGAAGGAAGGAAGGAAGGAAGGAAGGAAGGAAGAAAGGAAGAGAAAGAAAGAAAGAAAGAAAGAAAGAAAGAAAGAAAGAAAGAAAGAAAGAAAGAAAGAAAGAAAGAAAGAAAGAAAGAAAGAAAGAAAGAAAGAAAGAAAGAAAGAAAGAAAGAAAGAAAGAAAGAAAGAAAGAAAGAAAGAAAGAAAGAAAGAAAGAAAGAAAGAAAGAAAGAAAGAAAGAAAGAAAGAAAGAAAGAAAGAAAGAAAGAAAGAAAGAAAGAAAGAAAGAAAGAAAGAAAGAAAGAAAGAAAGAAAGAAAAGAAAAGAAAAGAAAAAAAGAAAAGAAAAGAAAAGGGGGAAAAAAAGAAAACATTGTAATAAATCATCCAACTTTACAACTTAAAGAATTAGAAAGAGAGAAACAAAAAAAAAGCCCAAAGTGAGCAGAAGGAAGGAGATCATAAATATCAGAGCAGAAATAAATGACATGGGTCCAAAAACAATTAAAAAACCAATAAAACCAAGAGCTGGTTCTTTGAAAATATAAACAAGATTAAGAAATCTCTAGACAGGTTAACCAAGAAGCAAAGAGAGAGGAACCATATAAATAAAACCAGAAATGAAAGAGGCAAAATAACAACAGACCCCACAGAAATACAAAGGATTGTAAAAATATACCATGAACAAATACATTACTACAAACTAGATAACCTAGAGGAAATGGACATATTTCTAGAAAAATACAAGCTTCCAAAATCAATCATAAATAATTTAAAAATCTCTATAGATCAATAACTATGGAGGAAACTGAAGCAGTAATCAAAAAGTTTCCAGCAAACAAAAGCCTGAGGCCAGACAGCATCATAGGGGACTTTTAGCAAACATTCAAAGAACTAAAAGCTATTCTCCTCAGACAACTCAAAAAAATTCAAGAGACAGTTAAACCTCCAAGCTCATTCTATGAAGCCAACATTACCCTAATACAAAATTCAGACAAAGACAACACAAAGAAAGAGAATTAGAGGCCAATATACTGCATGAACATAGATGCCAAAATCCTCAGCAAAATTCTAGTAAATTAGATCCAGTATTATCATCAAGACCATACTCCATGACCAAGTAGGTATCCCTGGGATGCAAGGATGGTACAATATATGCAAATTAATATACATAATACATCATATAAATAAATTGAGAGATAAAAATCACACAGTCATACCAATTGATGCAGAAAAAGCATTTGACAAAAGCTAACTCCTCTTCTTGATAAAAACCCTCAGCAAAGTGAGACTAGAAGGATCATACTTCAACATAATAAAAACCTTATATGGCAAACCTACAGCCAACATTATACTCAATACGCAAAAACAAAACCATTTCACCTAAGAATAGGAGCAAGACAGAGATGCACACTTTCACCACTCCTGCTCAACATGGAAGTGCAAGCCATAGAAGTTAAACAAGAACATATCAATGGTATCCAAATTGGAAAAGTAGTCGCAAAACTGTCATTATTTGCAGATGTCATGATACTGTACCTAAAAAAAGCCTAAAGATTCCATAAAAAATTTGTTAGACTTAATAACTGAATTTGGCAATGTAGCATGATACTAAATTAACACCAATAAATCTAAGGCATTTTTATACACCAATAGCGAACCTACAGAAATAGAGATTTAAAAAAAGAATCTCATTTACCATTGCACACACACACACAAAAATTAAGTTAAGATAAGAATAAGCTTAAATAAGGAGGTAAAATACATGTATTCAGAAAAAAATAGAACATTGAAAAAAGAGAAGACAAAGAAATGGAAGAACATACAGTGTTCATGGATTGTTAGAATCAACATCATTAATATGTCCATATATACTTCCCAAAGTGATCTACAGATTCTATGCAATCCCCATTAAAATACCAACAACATATTTCAAGGACCTGGAATGAACACTCCAAAAATTTATATGGAATAAAAAAAGACCTGAATGGACACAGCAATTCTGAGAAAGAAGAGCAAAGTAGGAGGAATCTAAATATCAAATATCAAGCTGTATTACAAAAACACTGTTCTCAAAACTTCCTGGTACTGGCTCAAGAACTGACATATAGACCAGTGGAATAGAATAGAGAACTCAGAAAACAATACAAACAACTTTGCTCAATTAATATTTGACAAAGGAGGGAAGAACATACAGTGGAGTCAAGATAGTCTCTTCAATAAATGGTGTTGGCAAAATTGGACAGGTTCATGCAAACAAATGAAATTAGAACACCAACTTACACCACACCAAAAAATAAACACAAAATAGATAAAGGACTAAATCATAAGATGGAAAACCTTAAAACTTAGAAAAATTCACAGGCAGGAAATTCTCAGACATATGCCAAAGCAATATCTTTACCAATACAGGGGCAATGGAAACTAAAGAAAAATAAACAAATGGGACTACATCAAATAAAAAGCTTCTGCAGGCAAAAGAAACCATCAGCAAAACAACCAGAAAGCCCACTGCATCAGAGAACATATTTACCAATGTTATCTCCAATAAAGGTTTTATCTCCAGCATTTACAGGGAACTCATACAACTTAACAAAAGGAACATAAGCAATCCAATAAAAAAAAAAATGGGAAATAGACCTAAATAGATATTTTTGTGTGTTTTTTTATTTAATAAAAAATTTATTGTTCAGATTATTACAATTGTTTATTTTTCCCCCACTAGTTTCCTCCTCCAAGTTCTCACCTCACCCTATCCCCTCATCTCCCCCCCTCACTGTCCTCATCCATAGGTGTAAGATTTTTACCCAGTGTCTTTCTGCACCCATCCCCACTTCTTTCCCCCTGAGAATTATCAGTCCACTCCTTTTCTATGCCGCTGATTCTATTATATTCACCAGTTTATACTGATCCTCAGATTTTTTATTCACTTGATTTTTAGATTCACTTGTTGATAGATATGTATTTGTTATTCATAGTTTTTATCTTTACTTTTTCTTTTTCTTTTTTTTTTTGCTCTTCTAAAAGAATACCTTTCAGAATATCATATAATAATGATTTGGTGGTGATGAACTCCTTTAGCTTTTTCTTATCTGTGAAGCTTTTTATCTGACCTTCCATTCTGAATGATAATTTTGTTGAGTAGAGTAATCTTGGTTATAGGTTCTTGCTATTCATTACTTTGAATATTTTTTGCCACTCCCTTCTGGCCTGCATAGTTTCTGTTGAGAAATCAGCTGACAATTGTATGGGTGCTCCCTTGTACTTAATTAACTGTTTTTCTCTTGCTGCTTTTAATATTCTCTCTTTGTCTTTTGCTCTTGGCATGTTAATTATGATGTGTCTTTGCGTGGTCCTCTTTGGATTTCTTTGGTTGGGGTTCTGTGTGCTTTCTGGACTTGTAAGTCTATTTCTTTCACCAGATGGAGGACATTTTCTGTCATTATTTCTTTAAATAGATTTTCAGTCTCTTGCTCTCTCTTCTTCTGGCATCCCCATAATTATTATGTTGGTTCGCTTGAAGTTTTCCCAGAGGCTTCTTACATTATCTTCAAATTTTTGGATTTTTTTTTTCTTTTCTGGTTGAGTGTTTTTGCTTCTTTGTAATGCAAATCTTTGATTTGATTCTTATGTTCCTCTAGTCTTCTGTTGGGTCTCTGAAATAATTTTTTTTTTATTTCAGTCAGTGCATTCTTAATTTCTAGTTGGTCCTTTTTCATATCCATGAGGTTCTCACTAAATTTATTGGCCTTTTCTAGGAAATTCATGAAAAACCTTATAACTGTGGTTTTGATCTCAATATCCAGTTGTTTGTTTTCTTCTATTTCTTTTGTTTGTGATCTGTTTCTTTGTCTTCACATTTTTGCTTCTTATCTGAATTGGTAGGGTGGCTTTTTGTACTAGGTGACCTATATGGCCCAGTGGGTCGGCCTCCCCAGTTACCTGAGTTAAACACTCTTGGTGCACCCCTTAGTGGACTGTGTGTACAGCCTTGTTGTAGTTAAGTCTTGATTATGGTTGGTATCACTGGGAAGAATTGACCTCTAGACCAGTTGGCTGTGAGGATCAGTTGTGTCTACGCTGGAAGAACTTCTGTGCTGGAGACAAGCCTTATGAGAGAAGAATTCCAAGATTGCAAAAGCCTCTGTGCTTAGCTTGGATGGGGCAGAGTCTCAGGGCTGAGCAAATAGTATTGGTTTCCTGTCAGCCCTGCCCTACAAGGCCCCTGTATCTCAGTGTCCCTCAGTAATCACTGCAAGCACCTCTGAGAGAAAGCTGCTCTCGAGTTTTATCCACTTTCAGACAGTCTAGTTTCTCCCCCAATGGATCTGGATTCCCAGATTCTTGCCTTGAACTGGAGTTCAGCACAGTTGGGAGCTTTCAGTTTCCTCCAGCACACTCAGCAGATAGTTCTCTCTGTGCACACTTGCATGCGTACCTCCAACCCTCTGCTTTTTGCAGCTCCCCTGAGTTTATACATGACAGTCAAGATACTGCTCCCCCCCACCCCGCCCGTAATAGCCTGGGTCTCTAGGGGCTCACCCAGAACTGTGGTTCAGTGCAGTTGGAACTGTGGTTCAGTGCAGTTGGGAGCTTTCTTCTCCCTCCTGCCAGAGAAAACCAGCCAGGCACTCAGCCGCTCTTCCTCTCTGCACATGTGTCTTCATGCCTCAGCCATTTTAAGCTTCTCTGATTCTCCATGAGCTCTTTCCTTTTAGTTGTAGAATTTCCAGTCAGCCAGTTTTCATGTGGTTCTGGATAATGTATGTTCCGTCTTTTAGTTGTAGTTTTGAAATTGTTGTGTGAGGCAACAGTTCAGATGCTTACCTATGCCACCATCTTGGTTTCTCCTAAATAGATATTTTTTTTTGAAAGAGGACATACAGAAAGCCAAGAGACATATGAAAACATGCTCAAAGTCACTAATTATTGGAGAGATACAAATCAAAATGACAATGTAGTACCATTTCACACTTGTCAAAATGGTTATCATCATCAAATTAAAAAATGACAAGTGCTGAAAAGAATAGAGAAAAAGGAACCCTCCTTCACTGCTGGTGGGAATGCAGACTGGTGCAGCCACTGTGAGAACAATATGGAGTTTCCTCAAAAATTAAAAATGGAACTTCCATTTGACCCAGTGATCCCACTTCTCGGGATATATCCCAAGAAACTAGAAACACCACTCTGAAAGGATATACGCACCCCTATATTCATAGCATCACAATTTATAATAGCTAAGATTTGGCTGAAACCGGTTTGGCTCAGTGAATAGAGCGTCGGCCTGCAGACTGAAAGGTCTGAGATTCGATTCCGGTCAAGGTCATGTACCTTGGTTGCGGGCACATCCCCATTAGGGGGTGTGCAAGAGACAACTGATCGATGATTCTCTCTCATCAATGTTTCTAACTCTCTATCCCTCTCTCTTCTTCTCTGTAAAAAAAAAAAAAAAAAAAAAACACAAAAAAATAATAGCTAAGATTTGTAAAGAGCCTAAATGCCCATCAGCAGATGAATGGATCAAAGAACTGTGGTAATCTACACAATGGAACAAAATGCAGCTGTGTAAAGAAAGGAATTCCTACTATTTGCAACAGCAAGAATGATCCTGTAGAGTATTATGCTAAATGAAAGAAGTAAGTCAGAGAAAGATAAATATCACATGATCTCACTCATTTGTGGAATATAATGAACCAGGTAAACTGATGAACAAAAACAGATCCAGAGACAGAGAAGCATTGATCATATGCTCAAACCTCAGAGGGAATGTGGGGGAGGATAGGGGTATGAGGGAGAGATCAATCAAAGGACTTGTATGCATGCATATAAGCATCACCAGTGGACACAGACACCAGAGGGTTGAGGTTATGAGTGGGGCTACAGTTGGGAGGCAATGGGTTATAAGGACATATATGTAGTTTCTTAATCAATAAAAACTTTTAGAAAAGCACTACTAGAATTAATAAATGAATTTGGCCATGTAGCAGGATACAAAATTAAAACCCAGTAATCTATGGCCTTTTTATACACCTACTAGGGTGCCGGTGCACAAACTTCATGAATGGGAGTGGGTGTCCCTTAGCCTGGCCTGCACCCTCTCTACTCCTGGAACCCTCAGGGATGTTTGACTACTTTGTTTAGGCCTGATCCCACAGGTGTTGGACCTAAACCATCAGTCAGACATCCCTCTTGCAATCAGGGGCTGCTGGCTCCTAACTGCTCATCTGCCTTCCAGCCTGATAGCCCATAACTTCCCACCCCTGCTATCCTGGTTGCCCCTAATTGCCCTCCCCTGCCAGCCTGGTCACCCCTAACTGCCTGTGCCTTGGCCCCAGCCACTGTGGCTTTGTGCCAAAGGATGTTGTGATGGATGTTTCGAAGACATTGGTATAACTATCATATTGCCCTTTTATTAGTATAGATCATACAACATAAGCTTTAAGGTAGATTTGCATTAGTGAAAATGAAGAGACAGGTAGCATGGCTGTCTTATGCACACCTCCACCAGTGGCCATTTTGCCGGGTTCTGCTCCTGGAAAGATGGCCTCTGAGCCAGGCCACACAGGGACGCCTCCACCAATGACCTCTGCCAGTAGCCACCCCTGGGCCAGGTGACCTCAGCTGGGCAGCATGGCAGGCCTGTGCACGCCACTGCTGGTGGCCTCCTCCTCTAGATGCCACCCCTGGTCATGGCCTGCCTCTGTGTGCTTCCACCTATGGCTGCCTTCAGGCCAGGCAATGAAACAGGTATCCAGGCAATATGTTAGGGGGTAGTCTTTGGCCATGCAGAAGCCTTCCTGGTGATGGCAGGTCCTGCCCACCAGCTCCTGCTGTGCATGTCTCTTACTGACCCATCATGATGTTATGGTGTCCAGGCTAATTGACATATTCCTCTATTATTATATAGGATAATGAACTCACAGAAACAGAAAGAAAAAAAAAACAATATTATTTACCATTGCACCAAAAAAATTAAGATACCTAAGAATAAACTTAACTAAGGTGGTAAAAGACCTGTACTCAGAAAACTAATAGTTGTTAAAAAGAGAGAGAAGAAGACATAAACAAATGGAAGACTAAATTATGTTCCGAATTAGTAGGATGAACATCATTAAAATGCCCATACTACCCAAAGCAATTCATAAATTCAATGCAACCCTCAATAAAATACCAATGGCATACTTCACAGACCTAGAAAATACACTCCAAAAATTTTATATAGAATAAAAAAGAACTGCAGCACTCTTAAGAACAAAGTTGGAGGGATCACAATACCAAAAATCAAGCTACATTACAAAGTCACTCTTCTAAAAGCCTGGCACTGGCACAAGAACAGATATATAAACAATGGAACAAAATAGAGAACCCAAAAATCAACACAAGCCTGCTCAATTAATATTTGACAAAAGAGGCAAGAGCATACAATGGAGTCAAGACAATGTCTTAAATAAATGGTTTTGGGAAATTTGGACAGATACATTAAAAAAAAAGTGAAACTTATGCCAACTTATACCAACATAGGACTTTAATGTAAGACAGGAAATCAGAAAAATCTTAGATGAATCCATAGGAAGCAAAATATCAGACATATATCATAGCAGTATCTTTATTGATACATCTCTTAGGACAATGGAAACCAATGAGAAAATAAACTAATGGGACTACATCAAAATAAAAAACCATCAACAAAACAACATGAACACCCACTGCATTGAAGAACATATTTGCCAATGTCATATCCAATAAGATTTTAATCTCCAAAATTTATAGGAAACTCATACAATTTAACAAAAGATCAACAAGCCAATCAAAAATAGGCAAAAGACCTAAATAGAAACTTTTTGAATATGGGCATACAGTGGCCAAGAGACATATGAAAAGATGCTCAAAGTTACTAATCATCTGAAAGATGCAAATCAAAATGACAATGAAGTAACATCTCACACCTGTCAGAATGGCTATGATTAACAAATCAACAAAGGACAAGTGCTGGTGTGGATGTGGAGAAAAAGGAACCTTCTTGCATTGCTGGTGGGTATGCTTACTGGTGTAGCCCATATAGTAAACAGTATGGAGTTTACTCCAAAAATTAAAAATGGAACTGCCATTTGACCCAGTAATCCCACTTCTAGGAATATATCCTAAGAAATCAGGAACACCAATCAGAAAGGATAGATGCACTCCTATGTTCATCGAAGCACAATTTACAGTAGCTAAGATTTGAAAACAGCCTAAGTGCTGATCAGCAGATGAATGGAATAAAAAACTGTGATACACCTACACAATGGAGTACTGTACTGCTATAAAAAAGAAGACTGTTACTATTCAAAACAGCATGAATGGCTCTAAAGAGCATTAATCTAAGCAAAATAAGCAGTTGGAGAAAGATAAATATCACATGATCTCACTCATTTTTAGAATATAATAAGTAGCTGAGAGGAAAGGCAGGGTAGGGTGGGAAGAAGGGGTACAGAAGATAAAAACTAGGAAACTTTTATGTATGCATTTAAGCATAACCAATTGACACAGATAGTAGGTATGTGAGGGCATATGCTGGGGGATGTGAGTGGCCAGGGAGAAGGTAATGGGGGAAAAAGAGATGTATGTAGTACTTTAAACAATAAAGAACTTTAAAAAATACTAAATTATGCAACCACAATATCTATACATTTTAAATAAAATGTCAATTAATGTTTCTGTCATCTGAGCTATATATATATATAATCTTAATCTTAGTACCAAAACAGGGCCTTTTATCACTGTTTGTCTCAAAAAGGGAAAAACTACTTGGATGACAGTTCTGAAAATGTAAAGTATTCAATTTGTAAACTTTTATGCAAAAAAAAGCTTAACTTTCATTCATGAGCTACTGCTCAGTCATCAACTTCATTAGACTCCTCACATGAAGTAAATATTAAACATCATTTTTCAAAAAAAAGAGACATATCAGTACACAGAGTCAAAGTTTGTTCTCATTTATTTATTTTTTCATTTCTAGTACTCCAAATTACATGAGTACATCTATTGAATCTCTTTAATATTCATGATTTTCTCACCAGCCTGAGCAAAAGAACTAACGTATTTGAACACACAATCTTAACAATGTACTAATGAAGAAATTAACAATGTACTAATCATTAGTACCATTGAACTGATTAAAAAATGTTTCAATCTATCCATCAGTTTTATAATAAAAAATGGTTGCATTACTATACCATTTTTTATTTAAATAAAATATCTTGGGCTGAAAATATGAAACCATTCTACTATGTGCACCTTGAAACAATCTATTTTTATAATAAGTTCCAAAATGACCTGTGATAACCAATTAACAATTGTACATAAAAATTTTACAACCAAATGGCCTGCAGTAAAGTCAATTCACTATGGCTTCATATCACTAAATGTTAAATAGTGCCAAGGAATTAATTTTTCAATAAATTATTATTGTTGTTTCAAAATCCAGCTAAAGATATAACTAGGAATAATTATCCATATATAAAATACTAAATATAGATTGTGAACAATAATTTCTTCCCAAAGTGCTTATCATTCAAATGTTACTTTTAAGGATATCATTTTATAGCCATAACTTCTTTTAAAATTTTCAAGAACATATTTTTAATATTTCCTAAAAATAGACTACTAGCATAATAAATTTATTATCAATTTAAAGTTATAAACATATACTAGGGTATCACTTTTGGATTCAACTATTAATTTTCAGCATTGCATTACTATAAGATGATATAGTGTTCTAGAAATAGAAAAAAATTACCTTTTTGTCAAAATGTCACTGAGAACTGAGTTTAATAGTAAGATTGTTCAGTATCATATTTTTAGAAAGAAAATACTTCTATGAATTATTACATATTTGAGAAAAAGAGCAATATCATTCTCCAGAAAAAATAAAACATGTCTTCTTAATAATAGGTCCAAAGTGATAAGTAACTTGATTCTTTCCTATGAACATGCTCTTCTATTTTTTCAAGTATCAAACTATATTTAATGTCATATACAGTAGCATGCCTGTTGCAGTATTTTTAAATTATGATTTTGTATTAGTTCAAAATATTTTCATCCTCCATTTCATTTTTTTCCTGAAATGTGAACATAAGGACATTTTCAATATTATTTTATATTAGAGTCCCGGTGCATAAATTCATTCACCAGTGTGGTTCCTTAGCCTGGCATGCAGGATCAGGCCAAAACCAACTCTCCATCATCTCCCAAAGGCCCCAGATTGCCAGAGAGCACAGGCCAGGCTGAGGGACCCCACTGGTGCACAATTATGGCCACAGAGGGACATGGGTGGTTGGCCAACCAGGAAGGCACTGCAGGAGGGCTCCAGGACCTGTCTAGCCCATCTGGTTCAGTCCCTATAGTCTGGACCCCAGCAGCAAGCTAATCTACCAGTTGGAGAATCTGCCCCCTGGTAGTCAGGGCATGTCATAGTGATCAGTTGAGGAGTCTTAGCATATCATTAGCATAATACACTTTGATTAGTTGAAAGGCATATTGGTCAACTGGACACAGCATATTAGGCTTTTATTATATAGGATGTTTAAAATATCATATATGTTTAAATCATTATTTAAAGTGGAAAACTATTGGGAAGAATGATGTAACAGATTCCAATTTGAATGTAGAATATTGCTTTTAAAGTGATAATCTAATTTTAAAAAATAATTTTACTGATATTTTGTCAATGACTGCATGCATTTAATAGCATGAAATTTAATAGAACAGAATACTTAGTGGTGGAAATAATTTATCTATGTTCATGAGGGCCTGCCATTTTGGGGAATCATGCCATTTCAGTCTATGCAAACTGATGTCAAATACAGGTTGAAGATGGCTGAAGATGACAGAAAGGCAGACAGCAAGATAGTGCATCAGAAAGAATACAAAAGGAGAGTGTGTGGTTGCACAGGGTGTGTTTATTTGTGAGTTGAGAAACAACTATCCTCCAAGGGACTGTAGGGGATTGCCAGACAGGGTCCTCCTGACCGGGCAGCCTCCACTGCTGCTGAAATTCCTCCTGGAGCATCCAGCTTTGATGTGGAGACCACACCATCTTAAAGGGAAGAGTGGATGTTATCAGAAGCCTAAAAATCTTCGGAATGTACAACAAAAACACGCAGCAGACATCTATGAACCCAGGAACACCCATCTCCAAGCAGCGCAAATTCAGATGAGCTCTGCATCTCCTCACGGAAAGGTCAAATTTCACATAGTAAAAGGAGAGGTAGACATATAATCTGAAACCCAGAAAAGAGAGATCATAGGGAAACAAAGAAACAGCCCATATATGAAAAAAAAAAAAAAAACAACAACAAAAAACAGGCATCACTAGAAAAGGAAGTTAAAAAATGGAAGCAAGCAACCTGTTCGAAAAATTATTCAGAGAAATGGTCATAAGTGGATGAAAAGAATGAGAGACAAATTTGACAATATGAGTAAGAAATAAGAGGAAATGAAGAACCAAGAAGAAATGAAAAATGGCATCGTTGCTATAAAGAACTGAATAGAAAGCATCAATAGTACACTAGAAGAAGCAGAGCACTGCATCAGTGAGCGAGAAGATGATGTATGAAAAAATACCCAACCAAAGCAGCTTCTAGAAAAAAAAATATTAAAATGCAGGCGGAGAACATAAAGGAACTTTGGGACAACACAAAACGAAACAACATTTGTAAAATATGAGTGTCTGAAGGAGATGAAACTGAGCAAGGAATAGAAAACCTGTTTGAAGAAATAATGACAGAAAACATCCCTGATATAGGGAAGAAAAACCCCACACAAATCCAAAACACCCAGAGTCCCAAGCAAAATGAACCCCAACAGACTGATGCCAAGGCACATTATAATAAATTGGCAAACACCAATGACAAAGTAAGAATCTTAAAAGTGACCAGAGAGAGACAGAAAGTTACCTACAAAGGATCCCGATCAGACTAGTGACTAATTTCTCAATAGAAAGAATCAGACAAGAAGGGTATGGAATAAATTATACAAAGGCATGCAAAGGAAGGGTCTGAACCCAAGAATACTGTACCCAGCAATGTTATCAATCAACATTGAGGGTGAAATTAGGAGCTTCACAGGCAAACAAAAGGACTAAGGGAGTTTATTACCACCAAACCAGCAATGCAAGAAATGCTAAAGGGACTGCTGTAAAAAAAAAAAAAAAAAGGAAGTGAAGAAGGAACACAGGAGTAAAGAATAAAAATGGCAACAAGCAAGTACCTGTCAATAACAACTTTAAATGTAAATGGATTAAATAGCGCAATCAAAAGACATTGGGTAATTGAATGGATGACCCATATATCTGCTGTCTACAGAAAACCCACCTCAAAAGAAAGAAAGAAAGAAAGAAAGAAAGAAAGAAAGAAAGAAAGAAAGAAAGAAAGAAAGAAAGAAAGAAAGAAAGAAAGAAAGAGGTGAAGGGATGGAAAAAGGTTTCTCATGAAAATGGAAATGAAAAAATCTCGGGTAGCAATACTTATATCTGTCAAATTAAATCTCAAAGTAAAGGACATAACAAGAAATAAAAAAGGCCACTTCATAATACTAAAGGGAGCAATCCAAAAGAAGAAATAACTCTGGCAAACATATATGCACCCAATACAAGAGCACCCAAATACATTAAAAAAAAAAAAAAAACCTTCTAGAGAATATCAAAGGAGAGATTGACAGCAATACAATCGTAGTAGGGGACTTTAATAACCCATTATCACTATTGGACAAATCCTCTAAAAAAAATCAAAAAGAAACATCAATCTTAAATAATTTACTAGATCAGATAGAATTAATTGACATCTTCAGAACATTTCACCACAAAGCCATAGAATATACATTCTTCTCAAGTGCACATGGGTCATTTTCAAAGATAGACCATATATTGAGTCATAGGCAAAGTCTCTTCAAATTCAAGATAGAAATCATATCAAGCATCTTCTCAAATCACATTGGCATAAAACTGGACATGAACTACAATAAAAACAAAAAAATCAAACACATGGAGTCTAAATAGCATACTATTAAACAATGACTGGGTTACCAGAGAGATCAAAGAAGAAATTTTTTAAAATCATGGCAACAAATGACAATGAAAACACAAAAATCCAAAATCTATGATACAATGAGAAAGCAGTATTGAGTTCATTGTTCTACAAGACTACTTCAAAAAAAGAAAAAGAATAAAACAAGAAAAATAGTAATAAATTACCTAACCCTATAACCCAAAGAGTAAGAAAGAGAGCAAGACGAAAAGCCCATAGTAGGCAGAAGAAAGAAAATAGTAAAAATCAGAGTGGAGATAAACGACATAGAGAACAACAGCAAAATAATAATAATAATAATAATAATAATAATAATAATAATAAATAATAATAATAATAATAATAATAAATAATAATAATAATACAAAAGATCAACAAAACCAACAGCTGCTTCTTTGAAAAGATAAATAAGATTGATGAACCTCTAGCCAGCCTCACCAAGAAGCAAAGAGAGAGGACCCAAATTAAAAATAAAATCAGAAATGAAAAAAGAAATAACAGACCCCACAGAAATACAAAGGATTGTTAAAAAAATATATTATGAACAACTCTATTCCAACAAACTGGACAACCTGGAGGAAATGGACATATTCCTAGAAAAATATAACCTTTCAAAACTCAATCAGGAAGAATCTAAGAATCTCAATAGGCCAATAACTATGGTGGAAATTGAGCAGTCATAAAAAAGCTTCCAGCACACAATAGCCTGAGGCCAGATGGTTTTACAGGGGAGTTTTACCAAACGTTCAATGAAGAACTAAAACCTTACCTCCCCAGACTATTCCAAAAAATTCAAGAGGAAGGAACACTTCCAAGCTCATTCTATGAAACCAGCATCACTATAATACTAAAACCAGATAAAGACAACACACTAAAAGAGAATTATAGGCTAATATGAACATATATAGAAAAATCTTCAACATAATTCTAGCAAATCAGATCCAGCATTACATTAGAAAGATCATACACCATGAGTAGGTAGGATTTATTCAGGAATGCAAGGCTGGTAAAATATCCACAAATCAATTAATATGATACATATAAACAAAGTGAGAAACAAAAACCACATAATCATATCAATTAATGCAGAAAAGGCATTTGACAAAATCCAACACCCTTTCCTGATAAAAAAAAAAAACAACAAAAAACACTCAGCAATGTGGTAATAGAGGGATTAAACCTCAACATAATAAAAGCCTTATATGACAAACCTACAGCCAAGATCATACTCAATGGGCAAAAGCTGAAACCATTTCTACTTAGATCAGGAAAAAGACAGGAATGCCCACTTTTTTAAAAAAAATATATTTTATTGATTTTACACAGAGAGGAATTGAGAGGGACAGAGAGTCAGAAACGTCGATGAGAGAGAAACATCGACCAGCTGCCTTTTGCACACCCCCTACCAGGGATGTGCCTGTAACCAAGGTACATGCCCTTGACCGGAATCGAACCCGGGACCTTTCAGTCCACAGGCCGACGCTCTATCCACTGAGCCAAACTGGTCCCGGCAGGGATGCCCACTTTCAACACTCCTGTTCAACATAGTACTGAAAGTGCTAGCCACAAAAATCTGACAAGAAGAAGAAATAAAAGGCATCCAAATTGTAAAAGTAGTAAAATTGTCATTTGCAGATGACATTATACTGTACTTAGAAAACCCAAAAGACTCCATAAAAAATTAGTAGATTTAATAAATTAATTTGGCAATGTAGCAGGATACAAAATTAAGAAAGCTATGGTATTTCTATACACCAAAAGTGAACTTAGAGAAAGAGAGACTAAGAAAACAATTCAATTTACCATCGCACAAAAAAAAATTAAGATACCTATGAATAAACTTAACTAAGGAAGTAAAAGACCTCTACTTAAAAAACAATAGGATACTGAAAAAGAGATAGAGGAAGACATAAATAGATGGAAGAACATACGGTGTTCATGGATTAGTAGAATCAACATTATTAATATGTCCATACCACCCAAAGCAATCTATAGATTCAATGCACTCCCCATTAAAATACCAACTGCATATTTCACAGACCTAGATTAAACTCTTCAAAAATTCATCTAAAATAAAAGAAAACCTCAAACAGCTGTAGCAATTCTGAGAAAGAAGAGCAGCATAAGAGGGATCTCAATACCATATATCAAGCTGTATTACAAAGCCATTGTTCTTAAAACAGCCTGGTACTGGCACAAGAACAGACATATAGACCAATGAAATAGAATAGAAAATCCAGAAATCGACCCAAAACATCATGCGCAATTAATATTTGACAAAGGAGGCAAGAGCATACAATGGAGTCAAGAAGTTTCTTCAATAAATGGTGTTGGGGAAATTGGACAGATACATGCAAAAATAAAAATAAAAATGAGACTAGACCACAAACGTACACCATACATAAAAATAAACTCAAAATGGGTAAAGGATTTAAATGTAAGACAAGAAACCATAAAAATATTAGAGGAAACCACAGGCAGCAAAATCTCAGATATATTTTGAAACAATTTCTTCACTGATACTGCTCCCACAGCAATGGAAACTAAAGAGAAAATAAATAAATAGAACTACATCAAAATAAAAAGCTTCTGCACAGCAAAAGAAACCATGAACAAAACAAGAAAGCCCACTGCATGGAAGAACACATTTGCCAATGTTATCTCTGATAAGGGTTTAATCTCCAACATCTATAGGGAATGCATACAACTTAACAAAAGGAAGATAAACAACCCAATAAAAAAAATGGACAATGGACCTAAATAGATACTATTCCAAAGAGGACATAAGGAAGACCAAGAGACATATGAAAACATGCCCAGAGTCACTAATTATCCAAGAGATGCAAATCAAAATGACAATGAGGCACCATCTCACACCTGTCAGAATGGCTATCGTCAACAAATCAACAAATGATAAGTGCTGGAGAGGATGCGCAGAAATCCTCCCCACTTCTGGTTGGAAATGCAGACTGATGTAGCTAGCCACTGTGGAGAACAGTATGGAGTTTCCTCAAAAAACTAAAAATTAAACTCCATTTGACCCAGTGATTCCTCTTCTAGGAATATATCCCAAGAGAACAGAAACACCAATTAGAAATGATATATGCACCCCTATGTTCAAAGCAGCACAATTCACCATAGCTAAGATTTATTTGTTTATTTTTATTTTTTTATAAATCTTTATTGTTCAGATTATTACAATTGTTCCTCCTTTTTCACCTCCATCGCTCCCCTCCACTAGGTTCCTACCCCACCCTCTGCCCTTCCTCCAATCCCTGCTGTCCTAATCCATAGATGTAGAATTTTTGTTCAGTCTCTTCCCACACCCCTCACTCCTCTTTACCCCAAGAATCATCAGTCCACTCCCCTTCCATACATCTGATTCTATTGTATTCACCAGTTAATAATGTTCATCAGATTTTTTAATTCCCTTTGTTTTTTAGATTCACTTGTTTATAGTTACATATTTGTTGTTCATAATTTTTTATCTTTAGCTTCTTCCTCTTCTTAAAGAATACTTTTCAACATTTTATATAATTCTGGTTTGGGATTATTAACTCTTTTAGCTTTTTTTTTTTTAAGCTCTTTCTCTGGCCTTCTGAGTGATAGCTTTGCTGGGTAGAGTAATCTTGGTTGTAGGTTCTTGCTATTAATAACTTTGAATATTTCTTGCCATTCCCATCTGGAATGCACAATTTCTGTTGAGAAATCAGCTGACAGAGTTTGCAGGGATAGCCTAAGGAATCTGGGTCCCGCAGCTGCTGCAGCTAATCAACCAGGAAGCTCCGACCCCGCCTCCACAGTAGCAGGGAGCCAGCACTACCACCCGCGGAGGCGGAGCGGAGCCCAAAGAAGGCTGCAGCGACACCTAGTGCTGGGTTTGAAATAATCCCCCCCAGAAGCGGGACTTTTTTTAAAACGCCAGGGGACATGGGACAGAGTGTTAAGAATCGCGGCTGTCCCACCAAGGGCGAAACATCTGGACACCTTGGCACCGGTTCCCATTCACCCCCTTGCTTCTGAATACTAGGGAAGGACTGCCCAGTTGGGCATAGCCGGGGAAATTGCAGGGGGAATTTGCCTGCTGGAAACAAGGGATCGGAGCCAGAAGACATAGTCCAGGAGCCAGCTGGCACCCTGCCAGCTAGAGCCATAGAGAAAGAAGGCCAGAGCAACCAAAAAGACTGGGAGGTCAAACCGGAAACGCTGCCACCTAAGAGCTGAATTACAAACTGCCTTTTTTTTTCTTTTCTTTTCTTTTTTCTTTTAATTAATCAAAAATAAATGGACACAAATAACTAAGTATAGCCTGCTTAAAATTAAGGTTTACCTTACAAAACTGAGGTGCGGTGGAATGCTGGGGACTGCAAGACTGTCTGGTCCAAGAATCAGGAGGGCCAAATACATTAACAGAGGAAGAGAATGACCACTACTGGACATTTTTATGCTAATTTTACTATTCTTTATTTTATTTTCATTTTTTACATCTTTTATCTAATTTTCACTTTTTATAGCATTTACTTAAGAAAAATTTTTTCTATTTTTTTCCTTACTTCATTTTACCTTTTCAATTATTACATTTTTCAATCTCTATCATCACTATTACTACTGCTATTTTGCAATTTTTGTTTCTTTCTTTCTTTTTGTTTGATTTTTGTTTGTTTGTTTGTTTGTCTGTTTGTTTCCTCTCCAGTACCATTTTATTTTTTCTTAACCTCCATTCTATTTTAATCACTACGATAGCATCATTCAACCCTATCTCAACTTGACCTTTACACCATCACTCTCTTACTAAACTTTACCCTTTTAGTCGACGGTTTATCCTATCCCTTTCTGACTTTAGATTTTCCTCTATTCTTTCTGTATACCCCTTGCTAAAGCTCTCACTATACTTATAGACTTAAGTTCCAACCCCTGATCCAAGTGTATAAATACCAATTTCTGTACTATATTAACTAGTTAAAAAAAAACTGTTCTCCCCTCTATCCTTTTCGCATTGTTTGTGTGAGGGTTGATTGTTGTGAAATTTTATACTTTTTAGTGAAATTGTTATGCTTATTCCTGTGTTCTTATTGTTGCTTTGTATTTTATTTTTTTTTAAATCCTCTGTTTTTGTTTGTTTCTATTACTTTTGTATATCATAGCCTTATTTAATAATAGTGGATATTGTAGTTTGTATTAATCTCCAAATATTGTTACTGGCATTGGCTGGGTTCAGTGGTTGTTCTATGGCAATTTTCTCCACATATATATAGTTTGTTTCCCATTTCTCTTTTAGTTTGCTTCTTCTCTCCCTTTCTCTCTCTCTATCTCTCTCTCTCTCTCTCTCCATTTTTCCCCCTGTTTTCCAACTTTATTTTGTCATTACTTTTTTTCTTCTTTTTCTATCTCTTTATCCTTCTTTTTTTATTTTATTCACTTAATTTTTTAATTTTAATTTTAATTTTATAAAATTTTTTTCTTTATTTTATTTTTATCTTTCTTCCTTCTCCCCTATCCCCTAAGTTGCCTTTCTCTAGTGGTCACGTTTATTAGAGGTTATTAATATTGTAAATACATTCCTGTTAAGTGCCTCTTGTGTTGTACATGGTAGTTTTGTATATTGTACCTTTAAATCAACTCAGGAGAAGGAACACCACATAACGAGACATCCTGAAAGAGAGACAATGGGGAGACAAAAACATAGTCCGCACATAAAAGAAAAGCAGGCATCACCAGAAAAGGAGGTAGAGTCAGAGGGAACCAGCCTACCAGAGCAAGAATTCAGAATAATGATCATAGGATGGCTAAAAAGAATGGAAGAGAAATTTGACAATAACCAAGAAGAAATGAGGAAGAACCATGAGGTATTGAAGAAGAACCATGAGGAATCGAAGAAAAGCCATGATGAACTGAAGAAGAACCAAGAGGAATTGAAGAAGAACCAAGCAGAATTGAAGAAGAACCAAGAAGAAATGAAAAATGACATCGCTACCATGAAGAACTCAATAGAAAGCATCAGGAGTAGACTAGATGAAGCAGAGGACTGCATCAGTGAGCTAGAAGATAAGATGGAAAAAAATACCCAAGTAGAGCAACTTCTAGAAAAAAAGATTAAAAAGCAGGAGGAGAGCCTACGGGAGCTTTGGGACAATACAAAACAAAATAATATTCAAATAATAGGGGTTCCAGAAGGAAAGGAAACTGAGGTAGACATGGAAAAAGTATTTCAAGAAATAATGACAGAAAACTTTCCTGAAATAGAGAAGAAAAAACCCACACAAATCCAAGATGCTCACAGAGTCCAAAGCAAAATGAATCCCAGAAAACAGACTCCAAGGCACATTATAATTAAATTGGCAAACAACAACAACAAAGTAAGAATCTTAAGAGCAGCCAGAGAGAGAGACAGAAAGTTACATACAAAGGAACCCCCATCAGACTAGCAACTGATTTCTCAATGGAAACTTATCAGGCCAGAAGGGAAAGGGATTAAATATACAAAGTCATGCAAAGGAAGGGTCTGAATCCAAGAATACTGTACCCAGCAAGGCTATCAATCAAAATTGAAGGGGAAATCAGGAGCTTCATAGACAAAAAAAGACTGAAGGAATTTATCTCCACCAAACCAGCAATGCAAGAAATGCTAAGGGGTCTACTGTAAAAATAAAGAAATATAAAGTGAAGAAGGAACACGGGTATAGATTAAAAATGGCGTCAAATGAGTACTTATCATTAATAACTTTAAATGTAAATGGTTTAAATGCTCCAATAAAAAGACATAGGGTAACAGATTGGATAAGAAAACAAGACCCATACATCTGTTGTCTACAAGAAACCCACCTCAGAAAAAAAGATGCACACAGACTGAGGGTGAAGAGATGGAAAAAAGTTTTCCAGGCAAATGTAAATGAAAAAAAAAGCTGGGGTAGCAATACTTATATCTGAAAAATTAGATCTCAGAGTGAAGGACATAATAACAGATAATGAAGGCCACTTCATAATACTAACGGGAACAATCCAACAAGAAGAAATTACTCTGGTAAATATATATGCACCCAATACAGGAGCACCCAAATACATAAAAAAAAAAAAAAACTGCTGGAGGACATTAAGGGAGAGATTTATAGCAAAACAATCATAGTAGGAGATTTTAATACCCCACTGTCACCCTTTGACAAATCATCTAAACAAAAAATCAGCAAAGAAATATCAATCCTAAATGACTCACTAGACCAGATGAAATTAATTGACATCTTCAGAACATTCCACCCCAAAGCCACAGAATATACATTCTTCTCAAGTGCACATGGGACATTCTCAAAGATAGACCACATATTGGGACATAGGCAAAGTCTCTTCAAATTCAAGAAGATAGAAATCATATCAAGTATCTTCTCAGACCATAATGGCATAAAACTGGAAATTAACTACAATAAAAATAATCCAAAGAAATCAAACAAATGGAAACTAAACAGCATGCTATTACACAAAGACTGGGTTACCAGAGAAATCAAGGAAGAAATTAAAAACATCCTGGAAACAAATGACAATGAAAACACAACAATCCAAAATCTATGGGACACAGCAAAAGCAGTTTTGAGAGGGAAGTTCATATCCTTACAAGCCTATGGCAACAAACTAGAAAAAAGGGTAACAGATGATCTAACTCTACAACTAAAAGAGTTAGAAAAGAAGCAACAAGAAAAAACCAGTGTAAGCAGAAGGAAGGAAATAACAAAAATCAGAGCACAGATAAACGACATAGAGACCAAAAAAACAATACATAAGATCAACAAAACCAAGAGCTGGTTCTTTGAAAGGATAAACAAGATTGATGAACCTCTAGCCAGGCTAACCAAGAAACAAAGAGAGAGGACCCAAATAAACAAAATCAGAAATGAAAGAGGTGAAATAACAACAGACCCCGCTGAAATACAACGGATTGTTACAAAATACTATGAACAACTCTATTCCAACAAACTGAACAACCTGGAGGAAATGGACATATTCCTAGAAAAATACAACCTTCCAAAACTCGATCAGGAAGAATCTAAAATCTCAATAGACCAGTGACTTGGGAAGAAAATGAAACAGTCATCAAAAAGCTTCCAGCAAACAAAAGCCCAGGGCCAGATGGCTTCACAGGAGAGATTTACAAAACATTCAAGGAAGAACTAAAACCTATCCTCCTCAGACTATTCCAAAAAATCCAAGAGGAAGGAACACTTCCAAACTCCTTCTATGAAGCCAGCATCCCCCTTATACCAAAACCAGATAAAGACAACTCAATGAAAGAGAATTACAGGCCAATATCCCTCATAAACATAGATGCCAAAATCCTCAACAAAATTCTAGCAAATAGACTCCAGATGAACATCACAAAGATCATACACCATGACCAAGTAGGATTTATTCCAGGAATGCAAGGATGGTACAATATCCGCAAATCAATAAACGTGATACATCACATAAACATACTGAAAGATAAAAATCAAATAGTCACATCAATTGATGCAGAAAAAGCATTTTATAAAATCCAGCACCCTTTCCTGATAAAAACTCTCAACAAGGTGGGAGTACAAGGATCATACCACAACATAATAAAAGCTATATATGATAAACCCACAGCAAACATCATACTCAGTGGATAAAAACTAAAACCATTCCCTCTAAGAACAGGAACAAGACAGGGATGCCCACTCTCGCCACTCCTGTTTGACATAGTACTGGAAGTACTAGCCATTGCAATTAGACAAGAGGAGGAAATAAAAGGCATCAAAATTGGAAAAGAAGTAGTAAAGTTATCCTTATTTGCAGATGACATGATATTGTACATAAAAAACCCAAAAGATTCCATTAAAAAACTAATTGACTTAATAAATGAATTTGGCAATGTAGCAGGATACATAATTAATGCCAAGAAATCCATGGCATTTCTATACACCAAAAGTGAAACTATAGAAACAGAGACTAAAAAAGCAATTCCATTTACTATCGCACCAAAAAAATTAAGATACCTAGGAATCAATTTAACTAAGGAAGTAAAGGACCTATATGCAGAAAACTACGCGACACTGAAAAAAGAGATAGAGGAAGATATAAAGAGATGGAAGAATATACCATGTTCATGGATTGGTAGAATCAACATCATCAAAATGTCCATACTTCCTAAAGCAATCTATAGGTTCAATGCACTCCCCATTAAAATACCAACGGCATATTTCACCGAATTAAAAAGAACTCTCCAAAAGTTCATTTGGAACAATAAAAGACCCCGAATAGCCACAGCAATCCTGAGAAAGAAGAGTAAAGTAGGAGGGATCTCAATACCAGACTTCAAACTGTATTACAAAGCCACTGTTCTCAAAACAGCCTGGTACTGGCACAAGAACAGACATATAGATCAATGGAATAGAATCGAGAACCCAGATATCAACCCAAATCACTATGCTCAATTAATATTTGACAAAGGAGACACGAATATATAATGGAGTCAAGACAATTTCTTCAATAAATGGTGTTGGGAAAATTGGGCAGACACATGCAAAAGAATGAAAGTAGATCACCAACTTACACCATACACAAAAATAAACTCAAAATGGATACAGAACTTAAACATCAGACGGAAAACCATAAAATACTAGAGGCATCCACAGGCAGCAAAATCTCAGACATATGCCAAAAGAACTTCTTCACTGATACTGCCCCTATGGCAATGGAAGCTAAAGAGAAAATAAACAAATGGGACTACATCAAAATAAAAAGTTTTTTTTTTTACAGCAATAGAAACCATCAACAAAACAACAAGAAAGCCCACTGTGTGGGAGAACATATTTGCAAATAACACCACTGATAAAGGTTCAATCTGCAACATCTACAGACAGCTGATACAACTAAATAAAAGGAAGATGAATGATCCAATTAAAAAATGGGCAATGGACCTAAATAGAATATTTACAAAAGAAGACAGAAGGAAGGCCAAAAGGCACATGAAAACATGCTCAAAGTCACTAATTATCTGAGAGATGCAAATCAAAACAACAATGCGGTACCATCTCACACCTGTCAGAATGGCCAACATCAACAAATCAACAAACGACAAGTGTTGGCGAGGTTGTGGAGAAAAAGGAACCCTCATGCACTGCTGGTGGGAATGCAGACTGGTGCAACCACTGTGGAGAGCAGTGTGGAGTTTCCTCAAAAAACTGAAAATGGAACTCCCATTTGATCCAGTAATCCCACTTCTAGGAATATCTCCCAAGAAACTAGAAACACCAATCAGAAAGGCTATATGCACCCCTATGTTTATAGCAGCACAATCTACAATAGCCAGAATCTGGAAACAGCCTAGGTGCCCATCAGCTGATGATTGGATCAAAAAACTTTGGTACATCTACACAATGGAATACTATGCTGCCTTAAAAAAGAAGGTATTCTCATCATTTGCAGCAACCTGGATGGAATTGGAGAACATCATGTTGAGTGAAATAAGCCAATCAATGAAAGAGAAACACCACATGACCCCACTCATTTGTGGATAATAAAGATCATTATAAACTGATGAACCAAAAGATTGATATAGAGACAGTAAAGCAACAAGCAGATTGTCAAATTACAGCGGGGAGGGGAGGAGGGTCTGGGGGAGATAATAAATCAACCCATGGACTTGTATACATGCATATAAGTACAACCAATGGACATAAAACTCTGGGGAGGGAGAGGATATGTGGGAGGGAAGGACGGGGGAAAAATCAATAAAATATGTAAAAATAAATAATATAAAATAAAAAAAGAGAAATCAGCTGACAATTGTATGGGTGCTCCCTTGTAGGTAACTAACTGCGTTTCTCTTGCTGCTTTTAATATACTCTCTTTGTCTTTTGCTCTTGACATTTTAATTATGATGTGTTTTGTTGTGGTCCTCTTTGGATTTTTTTGTTTGGGGTTCTATGTACTTCCTGGACTTGTAAGTATTTCTTTCACCAGGTGGAGAAGTTTTCTGTCACTGTTTCTTCCAATAGATTTTCAGTATCTTACTCTTTCTCTTCTTCTGGACCCCAATAATTCTGATGTTGGTATGCTTGAAGTTGTCCCAAAGGCTTCTTACATTATCTTCAACTTTCTGGATTCTCTTCTCTTCTTGCTTCTGTGGAGGAATGTCCTCTGGCTCTTTGTGTTCCAAATCTTTGATTTGATTCTTGTGATCTCCCAGTCTATTTTTAGGACTCTGTATAATATTTCATTCAGTGTATGCTTTATTTCTAGTTGATCCCTTTTTATATCCTCAAAGGTCTCGTTTATTTTATTGGCCTTTTCTAGAAAATTCTTGAAAAACCTTATAACTGTGGTTTTGAACTCTATGTCCATTGTTTTGCTTTCCTCAATTTCCTTTCTTTGTGGCCTGCCTCTTCTCTGCATTTTAGCTGCTTCCCTGAGTTGATGGAGTAGCTTTGTGTGCTAGGTGTCCTAGCAGGGCCCAATAACTTGGCCTTCCCAGTTACCTGAGGTGGACAGTCTTGGTGCAGCCCTTTGTGGGCTATGTGTACAGTCTTGTTGTTAAGTCTTGCTTGTTGGGAAGAGATGATATCCAAGCCAATTGATTGTGAGGATCAGTAGTGTCTCAGCTAGGAGGGCTTCTGTGCTAAGATTTTAAAATAGTCTAAGTGCCCATCAGCAGATGAGTGGATTAGAAAATATGATACATCTATACAATGGAATACTATGCTGCTTTAGAAAAAAAGAAGGAATTATTACCATTTGCAGCAACCTGGATGGAACTGGAGATAATTATGCTAAATGAAATAAGACAGTCAGTGAAAGAATTACCACATGATCTCACTCATTTATGGATAATAAAGAACATTATAACCTGATGAACAAAAAGATAGATACAGAGGCTGAGAAGCATTGAACAGACTGTCAAATTACAGTGGAAAGGCTGGGGAGGGGGGAGGAAGGTGAAAGAGATCAATCGAAGGACTTGTATGCATGCATATAAGCATAACCAATGCATGTAAGACACTGGGGAGTGAGGACATGTATGGGAGCGGGGTCGGGGGCAATAGAGGGATATGGACACATGTATTACCTTAACTAATTAAAAATGGGGGGAAATGTGTGTTACATTTACCCCATAAAATACTATGCAGCAGTGAAAAAAAAGAATCTCTTACCCTGTGAGACAGCATGGAGGGACCTGGAGAGTATTATGCTAAGCAAAATAAGCCAATTGGAGACACACTCATGTCACATGATCTCACTCATATGTAGAATCCAATAAACAAAATAAACTGATGACCAAAATAGATTCAGAAACACAGAAGCATGGAATAGACTGAAGAATCTCTGAGGGATGGTGGAGTTGGTTGGGTGGATGAGTGGGTGGGTGGGAAGAGATCAACCAAAGAACTTGTATGTATCTATGCATAACTCATGGACACAGATAACATCGTGGTGAGGTCTGGGAGCTAGGAATGGGAGTGGACTAGAAGGGTTAATGGGGGAGAGACATATGTGATACCTTTAACAATAAAGATTTAATTTAAAAAATCAAATACACAAAATTTAAATGATTACTGTTAAGATTATTTTATTTTCTACTTATAATACAGTTATTTAAAATAAAAACCTCATAAGGAATTTTTCTATTCAATTAATTTTAGTTAACTAATTATAACAAAATATTTTCTACGCATAATTAGTAGTAGTCATTTTTAAGGGCCTTTTAACTATACAACTTGAATAATTACTGAACATAATTTTTATTGTTTGTAAATGCAAACACTTTTAAATTCTCAGAAGCATAAAATATTTTGGAAAAGGGTTAACTAATCTATCAGAGGCTTAATTTCCTGATACAGTTAGATATATCATATAAAACAATTTTTAATATTCTCATTGAAAATTGAGCTTGGAGGGAATTTTTCAGAGAAGAATACTCCCCATCTGTAAATAGTAAAATGAATATATTGAAAGCATTAGGACTTCCTTCTATACATTAAATATTAAATTAATGTGGATACCCAGGAATTTGATTTCTTCTTTATTTTCTATATCCTTTTACCTATAGTAGTTAAAAATATATTAAAATTAAGCAAATAACTCAGTCAAGATTAAATATATTCCCATGATTAGATTATGCTATCTTGCTAAGTGGAAATGGTGATACTGATTAAAATATTTTATAAGAACTATTTTTATATGACTGAATTTGTAAAATGAAGACAAAAAATGTGATTTCTCTAAATAATTAAAATGATTCAACAATCCAAGCCTGGTTGGTTTTCCAAACACTGTTTTCCTGTGATAGTTAACTGCTTTGTGGATGATGAACTGAAGCACAAATTTGGGATAAATGCACAGTTTAAAAAGTCCCCAAATGCTATTTGCAAAAATTTCTGCAAAGAGGCTGACATTGAATTGCTCTCTTGGATAGATAATGTATTGTACTAACCTGTAGAATATAAAATTAAAAATTTAGATGAATTAAAAAAAAAAACTTAAAATCATTTCATTAGAATCTTCCATTCTTAATGAAAAGAAAATTGGTCAAGGCTAAAATGGAAAGTTGGGTTTCCAACAAGTAAACCAGTATTCCTTTTTCTTTTTCTTTTGTATTTATAAGTATAATTGCACACAAGGTATACATGTGTATAAATAAAACCATTAACAAAAAGATTGGCATTCTTCTTTTATGTAAAAACATAAAAACTATCTAGTCAAATGCTGGGCATGAACAGATACCACATGCATGTTTTTAAGTTTATTACGGTCTTACAGTAAAAGACAAACGAACTTAAGACTACAGAGAACAAGCCTCCCCCCTTTGAAAAAGGTTTCAAAGGTTATGTGGAGCTAAGTTGATCTCCATGGGGGTGGGGAATAATATATGTAGCAATTTCTATAACTATTTCTTGTCTTGGAACATTTTTATAAGCTACTTTAGAAAATAATTCAAATTATTTCTCTGATGAGGAATATTCTCTTGGAGCTCACTGGCAACAAGGTAATTTGTAACTCTGCGCTGAATTGGAACATTGAGCATGTTTTTCATGGGAGATTGAACAATTTCTGACTTGCACCTGTAGGTGATATGTACATTACCCTTAAAGGTCTGATTAATAGAGTCCATTTGTAATCACTAAAACAACCTTCTATAAATTGAAATTTTTAGTTTTGAACATCTTTGGGGGCATTCAGGTAAATACAACATGAGTTTATAATTAGTCTGACATTTCTAGACACAATTAACTTGAAAATTTAAATACTTGATTTACATATATAAATATCATTCGGCACTGACAATTCATAACCTTTCTTTGGAAAATGTAATTTCATCAGAAGTCATTTTCTGGTGGTTACTCATTTAATTCTCCTTATGACTATACATTCTCACTTGTGAAATTCAGGAGAGCTTTTCTTTTTAAATTTTATTTTATTTCTTAATTACTAAAAATATTGCTAAGCAATGGGTTTCCTGGCCTAGTAGTCTCACCGATCTTATATGACTTTAAGATATAAATATAAACTTTTCAAATCTCTAAAAAATTATCAAATTAATTTTATTTTAAAGATTTTTTTTGCACATTATAATTTTTTAATTTTCTGACAAAACACATACCTTCGTTAGTTTCTGTATTAGATTTTTAAAATATAAATAATAGAAAGTAAATTATGAAGTAATTTTTAATATAGCAATAAAAAATTCAGATCAAACTGCATGGTTATCATTCAAATCTTTGACTATAGGTTTATTTAATGAAGTAATATTTATCAGATAAATAAATGTTATTTCTACATACAACTTTATCACCTGTCTAACATTATTTACTGTCATAATTGCATGTACCTTTTTTGTTAAATGCAAAAATATGTATGGCAGCATTCTGTCAGAAAAGTGAATGAGTCAGAAAAAGGGAGAGAAGAGAAATATCAAGTAAACTATAAAAATCAGACCCAATTTATATGGACGAATTGAAATATGAATTCAGTCACTGATATCCAAAAAAATGCATCTCTTTAGAGAGCTATTGTGAATAAACCATTTATTTCCCATTATTTTAGGAAACTGTTGCTTAAATGAGGCTATTTTTGTACCATTAAGTGTTTAAATTGAATAGGTTTAATTTATGCTTTTTCTGTCAATTACAATCAAAGGACATGATTTCAAGTCTGTCATTTTGTGAGGTTCTTTCCTACTGATGACTAAAGCTCTAATCTGCTAAATATAAAATGAATCATAAATGTCTTAGAATGATTTTGCTATTAAGAAGAATGTTTTCTTTTTCTCCCACAGGGAACAGAAAAGTAATTGGTCTTCAAAGAATGAAATCAAAGATTTTTTGAAAGTGAATCCTTTGGTTTTGGTTTTCTTCCTTTTCCTGACTGGATTCTAAATCTTCAATTGCAACACTGGTTTGTTTTTCTGAGAATAATAAACATAGTACTCTAATCCAAAATGACATAGCTCTTTGTAAATATTTTATTAGCCTCTTGTTTTCATATGTCCAAAACTTTCTTGCCATATTATTGCTTTTTAGGTACCCTGTAATATTTGCAGTAATTTTGTTATTTAACTACAACTTCTAGATGGGTTTCTGGTTTGATTACATTATTAACCATAATCAAAAACATTTTCCCAGAATGAACTAGAAATGGCTGCCTTTGAACTTCTTCACATTATTTTATGATAGGTTATTCCTCATTTACACTACAAATGCTGGCAAAAATTAAAGAGGTATCTCTACTAGCAATGCCAGATAAAGTAAAATAACTGGTTCAGCAATCTCTGCCAGTAACTTCCATCGATAAAGGTCAGCTTTTTCTATAATAAAGAAAGGCTGGGAAGTAAATATTTGCATTCTGAGAAGATTTTAAGAACTTGTCATGAACTTTTGCATATCTCCTTAATTAATTTACTTATTTCTATATTTAATACCTAAATATATTGTTGTGCAATTAATATACCATATTTGTGTGTTGCACCAAATATTATTCTTGGGTGTTCTTTTAGAACTATTCCTAAGAAATGTATGATATAGATGCAATGTATACAATCTTAATGTATAATCCCCAGGATTCCTCATGAACACCCCGATGGCATAATATTTCTCCATGATTTTCCATTGTTATTTGTTAACCAAAGTGAGAAATAAATAGTTAGCTGTTTTGCTATGCTATTTTAAGATATTTCTGTTTCTTTAGACTAGAAGAGAGGAAATCACAAGCCATTTGTTTTCTGTATTTTCAGTCATTCAGCATTTGTGTGTACACACATACACACATAGAAAGAAACAAAAATACCAGACTGAGGAAAAAGTATGGAGTCAAGTACCACAAATAATCTGGAAATAAATACAAATATTGATGTTATATTTTATACCAGATACTACTATTTAAAATCATTTAAAATATTATCAGAAAACTGAGAAGTAAGCCCAGGTGTTTTCCAAATATTTTGACCAAGGAGACAATGCATTACAAAAGAACACTTTGAAAAGAGACTCAGACAGAATTCTGCCTTTGTCACTAGCTATGTGATCTTGAAGTTAACTTTAAAATTTCAATTTCCATGTACATGCCCCTAAAATATGATGAGCATCAGACTAATTAATGGTCCTACTATTTCCAAAAGCTAACACAATCATACTGCATTAGAGTCACAGAAATCTTATATGTGATTTGGTGCAAGCCCTTCTCTCATTCATAAATGAAGAATAAAGGATGAAGATTCATGATACAAGGCAAAAGAAAGCCATTGCTAAGCAGTACTAGATCAAGGATTCTCTGAAGCAAAATGATTGTCTCAAAAACTGTAGCATCATAAACCATTTCTTATCCGTCTAGACCAGTGGTCTGCAAACTGCAGCTCTTTGGCCCCTTGAGTGTGGCTCTTCCACAAAATACCACATGCGGGTGCACACGTACAGTGCGATTGAAACTTCGTGGCCCATGCTCAGAAGTCAGTTTTCAGCTCTCAAAAGAAATTTCAATAGTTGTACTGTTGATATTCGGCTTTGTTGACTAATGAGTTTGCCAACCACTGGTCTAGATAACTGAACATGACTTTTTTAAAAATAAATATTAAGTTCATAGCAATATCTAAACTTATTATTGATAAACAAAACATTTCACAAAAGGCTAAACTCCTTTAATTACCAACACATATTGCAGTCTTCTTTAATGAACTCAAGGGCATATAAACAAAGACAAAATCCTGCTTCAGAATAGTTTGCTTCCTTCCAAAATGTTATATAGGGGTGTATGTACATATGTATGTATATAAGTGTGTGGAAAGAGAGACAGAGAGAGAGAGAGAGAGAGAGAGAGAGAGAGAGAGAGAGAGAGAGAGAGAGAGAGACTGTGTGTAATCTCAAGGTGGAAAATTTTACTATTTGGGATAGAATTTAAATATGACTCAACTCAGGAAATCCTAAAATGGATGGAATGCTAACATTATGCATACAGCCTTATGATAAGCAGAGGACACACCATTACACCATTGGGGCAGGAAACCTTTGATAATGGCATAAACAAAGGTAGTCTTTATACATGTGTACGTGTTTTTCTCATTCAAATACTCTTTTTAATATGTTTTAATACTAGGACAAAAAAGAAATTATTGAAGTTCTCTGAGAACCCTATCTTTAATGATATATACTGAAAGTAATATTATCTATCACATTGAGTTCTTCTCATGATTAAATAAAATTAAACACCAAGGACAGTGCTTAGAACATATTTATTTGTAATTCACTTATATAATTTTATTGCAATTATTTTCCTTTCCCATTGAAATATTGGTTATTGGAGGGATAAAGAGACAGTCCAAGTAACATTCGGAAGGTATTAAAAAACTTTTGAGCCCTGACAGTGTGGCCCAGTGAACCATGAAACTTGAGGCCACCGGATCAATTCCCAGTTGGGTTAGGGCACATGACTGAGTTGAGGGCTCAATCCCCAGTAGGAGACTTGCAGGAGGCAGCTAATCAATGTTTCTGTCTCTCTATCCTTTCCCTTACTCTCTTTCTAAAATCATTAAAACATAACTTTCAATTTATTGACTGCCCGGATGCATGCATGGATTAGCAAATGTGTACACAAGCCAAGTAAAACTAGCAATTGTTTGATAAATTTTATCAATTGCTTTATTTTCAAATATTATGTTTAATCAGTAGTTCCAAACTTTCATTCTTCCCCAACATCACCTGCCTGATTTTTGCCATACCATGGGTCATATATATATGGATATGCAATCACATGGCATCTTTCTGATATATATATTAGTGCTTTTCAAACTTTATTCCACCAAATAATAATAATATTTGTTTGAGTCACTTGTAATCATACAGCAGACTGCTCAAGAGTAGAAGCAAGGGAAAAGAGAATGATCATTGTCTGAAATTCACCCAGTGAATTCAGGAGGTCATTGGTAACCGTCATTATAACACACCAGCCTCACAAATGGGGCAGAAGGCACTGAATACTATCATTTGTCTAATATTATTTATTAAAATGACTTTAAATATTATGTTTACAGTTAGCCTTGTCCTATTCACTAATATCTGTGAAATCACAGCTATTATGATATATTTTTGTTAACAAAAAACAAATGACCTTAAAATCTTGGTAGTTTAATGCATCATGGATTTATTACTTGTGTTACATATCCATAAAGGGCTGAAATGTTCTCTAGAACCCCTGCTCATCAGGATTGAGGCTGAAGGAGCTTCCTCCATCTGGAATGTCCATGGTCACTGTATTAGCAGAAAGACGCCATGGTGAATTGCATGTCCATTAGTAAAGACTTCTGCCCCATGTTTCACTGGATACAGAGGTTTCATGGCCATGATCAACAGCCATGATCAAGGATGTGAGGAAATACTATGTGTCTGACAGGAGAAGACTGAAATATTGGCCTTACTAATTACTATTTATTTCCTTTTATTTTTCTTTGAATATGATAGAAACCTTAACATAAGAATCTATATAAATTATAGCCTATCAAAAACAATAAAATAATTTTATAAAAAATTATCAGAATATATAATAATAATGCTATTTTAGCCTCTAAGTACAGAGACAAAGAAATGTTGAAGTAACTTTGCACTAAGATTCTTGGCTATTATTTGCAATGTCAATATTGTACCTGGGTTAGCTTCACTTTTCAGTTTTCACCTATTATTTACAAATTCTAAATTAGATTTTCAAAAATATAAGATGTTTTTAACACCATTGTGCATAAAAGTACATACCAATTTTTTAAAAATTCTGTAACTCCTTTGGCCAATACTAGCCTTATGCAAGCAAAGTGCATTTGAGACACAACATATCTCTAAGTGGCAGGTGCAGCTGCCCTGTGGTCTCATTTTGGGCATAGCACAATCAAAGCCTTTTCACTGTTTTAATTGTGATATTGCAGCCAGTCCTCAAATGACCCCATCTTACAAAATCAGCATACTATATCAAAGTAACTGTCTAGTGTAGGCCAGAATATTCTGATTGTTTAATAAAGTGTAATTCAATCAACAAAGCCATATAATTTGGAAGTAAACAAATTAATGCAATACAAATTTACTTAGAGGAAAAATAATAAATAGAAACAAGTTAGGATAATGTCTATAATTTTTTTTCTTAAGTATCCAAATAGGTACTGACACAGCATCACATAACAAAATATCCAGATATTTTATTTAATGTTTTGCTTTTCACTTGGGTATCTTAATGCTTCCCTGTCTCATTTGGTAAAAAATACATTAAAATAGCACTTTCTCCATCCCACATGCAGTGCCTGCACTGACAGGTGGCGGGTGGGAAGGCAACTATAAAGGCAAGTTGCCCCTATATTTCTAAATGCCCTCCAGCATATCTTGATGATACACAGTACAATACAAGAAATTTACCCTAAATCTTCAATATAGCAGCTGATTTCCATTCTATACTCAAAGCAAATGTGAAGCATGAAGACCTAATAGAACCCATATCCTTCAACCTGGCAAGTGAAAATAGATTAACAAAAATATTTTAAAACAGCCAATAATTAGAAAAAAAAACATTGCTTGCCATTGTATAATTATTTAATAAACCATAAAACATACAACTGTTATTTAGTCACAGAGGCCCTCTTCACACTGCACCATATGGCTAATGGCTTCGCTCTCACATCACACCATACTGAGAATTCCTTCTCATCATACTGTTTTGGCTACATACTCAGTTTGTGACTAATGCATGTGTTACCCTTTCACTGCATGCTTATTTTATGAGAAGGCAGCATCTGTTTTGGTGTTGATTCTGAAGTGATAAACTACTATTTTCAAAACTTAACTAGTAAATTATCTCCATATTAATTTTTCAAGACGGGTTTTTAAATATAATTTTTATCCCCAGTTGTAACTCCAAGTGCTGTCTATTTGCATTTTGATAAACATAAACAGTGGAAGTCTACATTTATTTTAGTATCAAAGGTAGATATAAAAGGCTAAATTAAATAATCTGTGGACATCATTTTGAGAACATTTAAGTGGGAAATTCATTCTCTGTATCTACTGCAGGGTAATAGGTAGATTCCAGGAGTCCCAAATAATTTAGTTCCAGCAACTTTATCTTACACATACAGTCTCCAAAAGCACTTCAGGGAGCCTCTCAGAACAACTTTTTACTGACCGCACATGTTGGGGTCTTCCAGATACCTGTTTTCAACATATTATTTTCCAAATGAACATTAATTGAATAATACACCTTTTTTTGAGTATAACTTTTTAAATGCCATATTGAAATGTAGCAAAAGTAACTTATTAAAATAATTTTCAAACATAAGACCAAATCTTTGGTCAGTGTATTCAAATTTGACAAGCATCTGAAGTGACTGAATTTTTTTTAACTTTCCAGACCAGATCAGCCACTGGTTTTAGATTCTAAAATAATATGAATGTGAGGGTTGAAATTTTTTTTGGAAGTAAGGACCCTAGCCGTTTATATAAATAAATAAATAAATAAATAAATAAATAAATAAATAAATAAATAAATAAATAAATAAAAAAGTAAAAATCACCTGATTGATTAGTACCACATTTTACTTGCCTAGGAATAAAAGGAAATGTAAGAATACATTTTGTTTTACTTTTGGGTTTTTAAAAATAAATTTTTATTTTATTTTTTTTTTTTTAGAGAGAAAGGAAGGAAAAAGGAAAGAGCAAGAAAAGCATTTATCTGCCTCTTGCATGCCCCACACTGGTAATTGAGCCCACATTCCACGCATATGGCCTGACCAGGAATCAACTCAGTGACCTTTTGGTACATAGGACAATGCTCAACCACCCTGAGTCACATTGGCCAGGACTACACATATAGTTTCAATTTTACATTAGGAAAACCCATTTCAGATTGACAAATTTTCTGCTGGTGAACATTAAGAATGCTGCAAGTTAGAAAAAAAATTATCCTCTTTGAATTTAATCATATTTGTTGATGGCAGTAATTAATGTGACTAGTGCTGAGCAGAAAATCAAGATGATTACTCCTAACTCATCACAGCTTAAAGAACCCAAATGTGTTAATTTTGTATTTCAGCCAACATAATTTTATAATAGTTTGGCTTCTACTATATTTCAAAGATGAGCAGAATCAATGAATGTTCTCCTTCTTTAAAGAGGAATCAGAAAAAAAGAGGAATCATTTAATGATGAGATAAATTTGGATACTGCTTTAGTTTGAGATATAAGCTTCATATTCATAAAAGTTCACATATATAACCATGAAATTAAATGGACAAAGGCATCTAGAATTAGAAAGCCAAATAAGGCTAGTATAATGTTCTCATATTTAACAGAACATCCTGACTTTTGGGGAATACTTAAGTGTTGGGTAACTTAATTTTTTAAGTTGACAGTGGTAAAATATTATGTTTTAAAACTATGATTCCTATTTCTATGAAACTTTGCTTCTTCATTTTTTACCAAGTTGTTTATCTGGCTACATTTTTTTTAAAGAAACCAATAGTAAGAAATAAAATGCATAAGGGTTGCCTTATCGGGTTTCAACTTTCTCCCTGGTTCTTTGCTTGAAGGAAATCTTTTGTTTGTTTTTCTTCCCCCTCCTCCTTCCCCACAATGAACAAGAAGAGAGCTTACAAATACTGCATTAAAAGGAAGGTTTGGTTGGCTTGTTTTCAGGGATGATTTGCTTGCTCTGATTTTTTTGTGCTTTGCAGAGACTGAAGATAAAATTTCTTCCATGGCTAGAGAAGCAGCCCAGTTGATTTAATTGCCATAAGTCCCTACCATTTATCTGGGCTACTGACTAAAATTTGCAAGGTCTGGCTTCTTGGCAACATATAATTTCACTACAACTGATCCTGTAGAGATGAAAGGTGTGCAAAGGCACCAGGATTCCCCTAGTAAATGAATTGTTTCAATGCAATTAATAGTGCCCTAGTGCCCAGGGACTGTTAATTCATTCAACATGAGTGAATAGTCTACTTTCAGGCAGCAGTTTTAGCACCCAGGCTTACTATATATTTGATCCATTATTAAAAAGCCTTTAGCCTTTGTTCAGTTTTCCAATGGGTCCTACTTTGGTGACCATTTTCAGGGTCATCACCTTATTATGGTTTGGTACATTTATACCAAGATCTTTTTTCCTTTAACTAATCATAGAACTAGGACTCACTTCAATGAGGCAATGTGTTTACTTATAACATGAAAAATTTACAATTTGTTTGGTTGTTTCTGATTTTTCTCCACAGGCATTTCTTTTTAAATATATTTTATTTATTTTTTACAGAGAGAAAGGAAGAGGGATAAAGAATTAGAAACATCGATCAGCTGCCTTCTGAACACTCCCTATCGGGTATGTGCCTGCAACCAAGGTATATGTTCTTGACCAGAATCAAACTAGGGACCCTTGAGTTCACAGGCCAATGCTCTATCCACTGAGCCAAACCAGTTAGGACCTCCACAGGCAGTAAACAACACCAGAGATGATAGGCCTAACATGCTAAACTCTTTATTGAAAACTGTACACAAATTGACCCACAAAAATACTACTGAACTATTATAGCTTGTTAGTAAGTATTTTAACTGACCTATCCTAATTTAGTGTGTTCTGTGTTATCTTTTACTTATTTTGTTCAGAAGTCATGCTGTGATATTGCTTCAATGAACCAAAGACAGGGAAATGCATGGCTTGGCTATATATAAACTAAAACAGTTAGCATTTACACCCCTGATGATTTTTGTTCTTTATAAAGCTATTAGGAGATTTTAAAAATAGATTGTCAGAAAATCAAAATTAGAATAAAGCTTTCATTAATATAGGCTTTCTCACATTCTCACACCTTTGCAAACATACCCTTATTTCTTCATCCTCCTCCTTTAATCATTCAATTAAAATTTTACTTCTATACTTTAACAATTATACTTATATTCAAAACTAATCATCCTGTGATGTTTTGAATCAACACTAAGTTTTGAATGGTTGGGGGTTACTTTTTGGTTAGTGTTTTAGAGAAAATAAGATTTTGTCAAGAATAAACATCCAAGCCAACATATTAAAACAATGTCAACATACAAATTCTTCAGTGGGTTTTAAACTTAGAAAAATGACATTTTCTGTCCACCTCAATTAGAGAAGCTATTTTGTATAATAGAGTACTCTGCCAGGTAATGTACCATATGTTCTATTTGAATTTGCACCATATTTCATCTACTTGCATATAGCTATGAATATATCTACAACAAACATTTGTCCTTTCAGATATATATTTGCAAGAACAGTATGAAATGGGGAAAATGCAAAATCTGCCTGAGGTGGGGAAGATACCCAACTGTGAGGAATGTTAAAATGGAAATATATGAGGTGTGACAATAAAGTAATAAAACTAATTTCTTTGTGTGGTTCATAAACTAGCTCTAAGATTGATCTCATGAATGGAGTTCCAAAAATGCTCTGAGTATTGGCAACCTACAAAAATCAGCATATCAGCTTCCCACATCCAGGGCAAAAAGGTACAGAACACATTTTGATGTTAACATTTGTATATGTTTGTGAAAAATATACCCTCTTAAAAGTCCAATCTTGTGGAATATTTTTTGGAGCTTATCTTTCTGGAATTCCATGACAAACTCATCATGCAATTCTTGAACTGCTTTAGAGCTCCAAATATTTTCCACACAATTGTTCACATTGAGTATATAGCATGATATAACATACTCTGATAAGGTTGCATAAAAGGGTATACTTGTTTTATTTAACTAAATATTTGTTTGTCTAAGCTGAATATCAGGCATATGAATAGTTGTTTTCCATAAAGCATTTTAAATAACTTGAGTATGAAGTTATTTAAAGATCCATCAAAAAGTATCAGTGGACAAAAGAGAATCCAATTGCATAACTGAATATACAGTAGATGTGAACATATATATGTATTTATTATTGCTGTCTTAAGAAAAAGATTGTAGTAATTAGCCAAATGTTATTAAAGTTATCTTCTGAGCTTTATTTGGATATTTTAATATCTTTCCAAGCTATAATTTGCCACATTTCTGTATAAAAATTTTATGTTCCTTTGCTCAATTTCTTCTTTCTGCTGAACCCCTATGAGGCAGTTCAGAAACCACAGGTATTATATTTCCAATCAAAATGAATTCAATGAGATCCACACCAAGACATATCATAATTAAAATAAAAAGGTGAAAGACAAAGACAGTGAAAGATGAGACAGAGGGGCCAGAGAACCAGGACACAGGCTTTTTTGGAGAAGAAGACCCCTACCGGGCTGCCTTCCAAAGGGAGAAACAGCACACTTGCCAGGGTGAACATGCCTTTTGAAGGGAGGAAAGGGAAGGGATGGGGCTTAGGTACTTGGCTCATGCTGATTGGTGCTTTCAGATAAGGCACATGACTAGGAACTTAGGAATTGGGGGCTTAGGGTATTTGGCAGGTGCTGATTTGTGGTTCAATGTACAGTCCATATAAGGTGCCTGGTTAGGTGTTCAGGAATGTTTGAAATGCAGGTGGAGTTTACGTCATTCTTAGTCCATCATTTGGGGAAAGGGAGGATATATTATTCCAGGCTTCTGGTAATATTTAAAAAATTGAGAGTCTGGGGTGGAGCTTGAAGATGGCGACCGAACAGACGGACTTGTTCTGACCCTGGTCCCAGAACAGATAAAAGCAGCATCTGAGTCGCTCAGGGAATGTTGATTGCCAGCTAAGGGGCAGCTGAACTCTCAAGGAAGATAAGGAAGGGTCCGCTGGACAGGATTTCCTGACCAAGCAGGAAGCATTGCAGCAGTAGCAGCGACCTCTCCCGGGGCTACGAGCTCAGAGGGAAGGCTGCACATCTTACCAGGAAAGGAGGATCTTCTCTGAGGCCTGGAAAACCCAAAGAAGAGGAGTCCATCGAACAGCTGTGACGCCTCAATCAGCGCAAACACGTGGATTCAAAAGAGTTCTTCAGTCACCCAAGGAAAGGAGAAGGAACACAACATAACCAGAAATCCTGAAAAGAGAGACCATGGGGAGACAGATAAATAGCCTGAACACGAAAGAAAAGCAGGCATCACCAGAAAAGGAAGTAAACGAGTCAGAGGCAAGCAGCCTACTAGAGCAAGAATTCAGAGTAATGATCATAGGATGGCTAAAAAGAATGGAAGAGAAATTTGACAATAACCAAGAAGAAATGAGGAAGAACCATAAGGAATTGAAGAAGAACCATGAGGAATTGAAGAAGAACCATGAGGAATTGAAGAAGAACAAAGAGGAATTCAAGAAGAACCAAGAGGAATTGAAGAACAATGAAGAAGAAATGAAAAATGACATCACTACCATGAAGAACTCAATAGAAAGCATCAAAAGTAGACTAGATGAAGCAGAGGACCGCATCAGTGAGCTAGAAGACAAGATGGAAAAAAATACCCAAGTAGAGCAACTTCTAGAAAAAAAGATTAAAAAGCAAGAGGAGAGCCTACGGGAGCTCTGGGACAATGCAAAACAAAATAATATTTGAATAATAGGGGTTCCAGAAGGAGAGGAAATTGAGGTAGACATGGAAAAAGTATTTCAAGAAATAATGACAGGAAACTTACCTGAGATAGAGAAGAAAAAACCCACACAAAACCAAGATGCTTGCAAGTCCCAAGCAAAATAAATCCCAGAAGACAGACGCCAAGGGACATTATAATTAAATTGGCAAACAACAACGACAAAGTAAGAATCTTAAAAGCAGCCAGAGAGAGACAGAAAGTTACATACAAAGGAACCCCCATCAGACTAGCAACTGATTTCTCAACAGAAACATATCAGGCCAGAAGGGAATGGGATGAAATATACAAAGTCATGCAAAGGAAGGGTCTGAATCCAAGAATACTGTACCCAGCAAGGCTATCAATCAAAATTGGAGGGGAAATCAGGAGCTTCAAAGACAAAAAAAGTCTGAAGTAAATTATCTCCACCAAACTAGCAAAGCAAGAAATGCTAAAGGGTCTACTGTAAAAATAAAGAAATAGGAAGTGAAGAAGGAACACGGGTATAGAATAAAAATGGCATCAAATGAGTACCTATCAATAATAACCTTAAATGTAAATGGATTAAATGCTCCAATCAAAAGACATAGGGTGTCAGATTGGATAAGAAAACAAGACCCATACATCTGTTGTCTACAAGAAACCCACCTCAGAAAAAAAGATGCACACAGACTGAGGGTAAAAAGATGGAAAAAAGTTTTCCAGGCAAATGGAAATGAAAAAAAGAGCTGGGGTAGCAATACTTATATCTGACAAATTAGATCTCAGAGTGAAGGACATAACAAGAGATAATGAAGGCCACTTCATAATACTAAAGGGAACAATCCAACAAGAAGAAATAACCCTGGTAAATATATATGCACCCAATATGGGAGCACCCAAATACATTAAAAATAAAAACTACTGTAGGACATTAAGGGAGAGTTTAATAGTAATACAATCATAGTAGGAGATTTTAATACCCCACTGTCACCCTTTGACAAATCATCTAAACAAAAAATCAGCAAAGAAATATCAATCCTAAATGACTCACTAGACCAGATGGAATTAATTGATATCTTCAGAACACTCAACCCCAAAGCCACAGAATATACATTCTTCTCAAGTGCACATGGGAGATTCTCAAAGATAGACTACATGTTGGGACATAGGAAAAGTCTCTTCAAATTCAAGAAGATAGAAATCATATCAAGCATCTTCTCAGATCATAATGGCATAAAAATGGAAATTAACTACAATAAAAATAATTTAAAGAAATCAAACACATGGAGACTAAACAGCATGCTATTAAACAAGGACTGGGTTACCAGAGAAATCAAGGAAGAAATTAAAAACATCCTGGAAACAAATGACAATGAAAACACAACAATCCAAAATCAATGGGACACAGCAAAAGCAGTTTTGACAGGGAAGTTCATATCCTTACAAGCCTATTGCAAAAAACTAGAAAAAATGGTAACAAATTATCTAACTCTACAACTCAAAGAGTTAGAAAAAGAACAACAAGAAAAGCCCAGTGTAAGCAGAAGGAAGGAAGTAACAAAAATCAGAGCAGAGATAAATGACATAGAGACCAAAGAAAAAATACATAAGATCAACAAAATCAAGAGCTAGTTGTTTGAAAGGATAAACAAGATAGATGAACCTCTATCCCGGCTAACCAAGAAACAAAGAGAGAGGACCCAAATAAACAAAATCAGAAATGAAAGAGGTGAAATAACAACAGACCCCGCCGAAATACAATGGATTGTTACAAAATAGTACGAAAAACTCTATTCCAACAAACTGAACAACCTGGAGGAAATGGACATATTCCTAGAAAAATACAACCTTCCAAAATTTACTCAGGAAGTATCTAAAAATCTCAATAGACCAGTGACTTGGGAAGAAATTGAAACAGTCATCAATAAGCTTCCAGCAAACAAAAGCCCAGCGTCAGATGGCTTCACAGGGGAGTTTTACCAAACATTCAAGGAAGAACTAAAACCTATTCTCCTCAGACTATTCCGAAAAATCCAAGAGGAAGGAACACTTCCAAACTCCTTCTATGAAGCCAGCATCACCCTAATACCAAAACCAGATAAAGACAACTCAGAGAAAGAGAATTACAGGCCAATATCCCTCATGAACATAGATGCCAAAATCCTCAACAAAATTCTAGCAAATAGACTCCAGATGAACATCACAAAGATCATACACCATGACATAGTAGGATTTATTCCAGGAATGCAAGGATGGTACAATATCCGCAAATCAATAAACGTGATACATCACATAAACAAGTTGAAAGTTAAAAATCATATAGTCATATCAATTGATGCAGAAAAAGCATTCGATAAAATCCAACACCCTTTCCTGATAAAAACTCTTAACAAGGTGGGAGTACAAGGATCATACCACAACATAATAAACTATATATGATAAACCTACAGCCAACATCATACTCAATGGGCAAAAACTAAAACCATTCCCTCTAAGAACAGGAACAAGACAGGGATGCCCACTTTCGCCACTCCTCTTTGACATAGTACTGGAAGTACTAGCCATTGCAATTAGACAAGAGAAGGAAATAAAAAGCATCCAAATTGGAAAAGAAGATATAAAGCTATCCTTATTTGCAGACAACATGATATTGTACATAAAAAAAAATAAAAGACTTCATTAAAAAACTAATTGGCTTAATAAATGAATTTGGCAATGTAGCAGGATACAAAATTAACGCCAAGAAATCTATGGCATTTCTATACACCAACAGCGAATTTATAGAAACAGAGACTAAAAAAGCAATTCCATTTACCATCGCACCAAAAAAATTAAGATACCTAGGAATAAATTTAACTAAGGAAGTAAAGGACCTATATGCGGAAAACTACACGACACTGAAAAAAGAGATAGAGGAAGATGTAAGGAGATGGAAGAACATACCATGTTCATGGATTGGTAGAATCAACATCATCAAAATGTCCATACTTCCTAAAGCAATCTATAGGTTCAATCCACTCCCCATTAAAATACCAAGGGCATAATTCACTGACCTAGAAATAACTCTCCAAAAGTTCATTTGGAACAATAAAAGACCCCGAATAGCCACAGCAATCCTGAGAAAGAAGAGTAAAGTAGGAGGGATCTCAATACCAGACTTCAAACTGTATTACAAAGCCACTGTTGTCAAAACAGCCTGGTACTGGCACTAAAACATACATATAGATCAATGGAATCGAATCAAGAACCCAGATATCAACCCAAATCACTATGCTCAATTAATATTTGACAAAAGAGGCATGAATATACAATGGAGTCAAGACAGTATCTTCAATAAATGGTGTTGGGAAAATTGGGCAGACACATGCAAAAGAATGAAAGTAGATCACCAACTTACACCATACACAAAAATAAACTCAAAATGGATACAGGACTTAAACATCAGACGGGAAACCATAAAAATACTAGAAGCATCCACAGGCAGCAAAATCTCAGACATATGCCAAAAGAACTTCTTCACTGATACTGCCCCTAGGGCAATGGAAGCTAAAGAGAAAATAAACAAATGGGACTACATCAAAATAAAAAGCTTTCTTACAGCAAAAGAAACCATCAACAAAACAACAAGAAAGCCCACTGTGTGGGAAAACATATTTGCAAATGTTACCACTGATAAAGGTTCAATCTCCAACATCTAGAGACAGCTGATACAACTAAATAAAAGGAAGATGAATGATCCAATTAAAAAATGGGCAATGGACCTAAATAGAATATTTCCAAAAGAAGACAGAAGGAAGGCCAAAAGGCACATGAAAACATGCTCAAAGTCACTAATTATCCGAGAGATGCAAATGAAAACAACAATGCGGTACCATCTCATACCTGTCAGAATGGCCAACATCAACAGATCAACAAAGGACAGGTGTTGGCAAGGTTGTGGAGAAAAGGGAACTCTCGTGCACTGCTGGTGGGTATGCAGACTGGTGCAACCACTGTGGAGAACAGTGTGGAGTTTCCTCAAAAAAATGAAAATGGAACTCCCATTTGACCCAGTAATCCCACTCCTAGGAATATATCCCAAGAAACTAGAAACATCAATCAGAAAGGATATATGCACCCCTATGTTCATAGCAGCACAATCTACAATAGCTAGAATTTGGAAACAGCCTAGGTGCCTGTCAGCAGATGATTGGATCATAAAACTTTGGTACATCTACACAATGGAATACTATGCTGCCATAAAAAAGAAGGAATTCTCATCATTTGCAGCAAGCTGGATGGAAATAGAGAACATCATGCTGAGTGAAATAAGCCAGTCAATGAAAGAAAAACACCACATGACCTCACTCATTTGTGGATAATAAAGAACATTATAAACTGATGAACCAAAAGATAGATATAGAGACAGTTTATCAACAAGCAGACTGTCAAATTACAGCGGGGAGGGGAGGAAGATCTGGGGGAGATAATAGATCAACCGAAGGACTTTTATACATGCACATAAGTACAACCAATGGACATAAAACTCTGGGGAGGGAGGGGATGTGAGGGAGGGAGGGAGGGAGTGGGGGCAAAAAAAATAAAAATATATATATATATTTAGTTTGTTTATGTTTTTAAGAGTGAGTACAGTAAGTTCCTTAAAAGAGCGATCTTTGTTGATTGAGGCAGCCTCCTCAGGTATTCTGAATATAAGATTTATGGGCACTCAAGTCCCTTTTACATGACCTTACCTAGGTGACTACATTTCAATTTCAATTATTCACATCTTGTTTTAAGAAATACTGATCAAATGCAGGAGAGTCTGTTTCAGTCTTATTTAATAGGAAAATTATCTTTCAGAGTCTAGGTATGAGAGAGAAGACTCCAGAGCCTTGTGATGACAATAAATGTGATCTTCCTCTGTATTCAACCCTTCTCATTTTATTCAACCCTTCTCATTCCTTTCAACATTTCATCATTGCTTTCATTTTTCAAATAAGAAACAGATTTCAAAGCTTAATGTTTCAAAGGAATAGTGGTGAAATATATTTTTAGTGCAATTTCACATTAATTTTGGAATTTCATTTTTCTTCAGTGTAGTAAAACTTATTTTAGGTGTCTGATCTTGCTATTCACAAATATTGTATCTCTTTTGTGTTGTAATATTTCAAGTAATGTGATATCCTTTTGACCTAGCCAACAAAAAGTGTGATTGGAACAAAGTCAAAAATTGAGAGCCCATAGGTCAGGTTCAGCCTTTAAAGATATTGTTTGACTCTTGAAATATTTAAGTGTGTTGCTTGCCTTTGAAAGTCAAAATTTTATGTTAAATCTAGATTTCTTTGTTCCAATGAGGTACTAGAAGTTATTCTATTACTGGATTAACCTTTTTGCTTGAAAACTTTTAGTTGAAACCCTTTTAGTATGCTCTCCTGTTTTACAGTTCAACACAGCCTCCATCCCTCCTGATATCTTTGTCCCATTCCACTTCATTTATTTGCATTCTACTTCTGACCTTATAAATAAGTGTTTTTGTGACTCCCTGCCTGTATTAAGTCATTCAGAGTATATCTGATATCTACCATATTTTTCCATGTATAAGATGCTCCCCACTTTTCCAACCCAAAATTAATAAATCAGTATTTAAACATAAAATAGAACACATTTTATTTAGTAATCACCACAAGTAATGTTTACATACCAGTACTATGATATTATGCAGCATATTACTTCATTCAGCCTCTGTTGAATGACTGCTCTTTTCTTCATCACTATTATTCAGGTGTAGATTCCTATGATACAAGATTTGTATACTGCATTGTGTGCCCACACCCAAAGTCAAGTCATCTTCAGTCACCATATATTAGGCCCCTTTCAGCGCTGCCCACCCCCAAACTTAACTGTAAATGTTGATCAAACAAATTAATGGTTGAGGAAGTAAATAACCTAGTTTCAGACTTATACCAAAATTGTCAATTAAAATTTGGGGGTAGGAGCAGACAAAATTCTATAACAGCAGACTGGTCCACAGCATGTGTGGCAGGCTTTGAGTCACCCAGCAGAAGTAGTAGAAGATTCTGGCAAACATAAAATTTCCCAGTGAAAATAGTGGAAGCACCCAGGTTGCTTGATCAGAATGATGGCAGGAGAGGAGGATCAGACATAGTAGCAGGTATATCAGGCAGTTGCCCTTGGGTAGCACATCAGATTTGATCATGAGCAAGTTGAATTAATGCCCTGGACACCTCCAGAAATGGTTGGGGCAGATTTTACAAAGAACTGGGATCTTACATTCACAGGTAGATATCAAAAGCCTCCAAATTATAGGTGAATTCTATAAAAGTGACCCCATTTTTTTAGGCCAGTCTGAGGAAATATAAGTAGATTAATTTTTCATAACAATGATATGTATATTCATATATATTGCTTTTTCATCTTTGTTTTTCTGACCCATAAAATATATTTGCTAAAGAGTAATCCTGGATGAAATACAGAATTTAACTATTATTTAGTCATCTGAAAATTTTTTCCTATTAACTAAGACATTTTATTAGGCCAACTGATAAATGAATATAGGGTATCCTGCAAAAATTATATACACATTTTGAATAACTATTAATTTCAATGGGTTAAATCTGAAAAGAAAGAAACATCAATTGAGCTATCAGCTTTTAGTGTGTATACATTTTCTGGGACAGTCTGTAGATTCAAACCATTCCTCTTTTTTAGGCTACCATTTTGTACAGATAATGGCAAATCATTAAATTTGAAGTTAGAGCTTCTTGTACAAATATTGCTAATAAGGTAAGAGTTTTAGGGTACAATTAAATTCAAATTCAAAGATTAGGGCCTCAGTAGTACTCATAAACTCATGGATTTAATTAGGTGATGCATTATTATTTCAACATATAAATATAGTTACAGTCTTAGACTATAACCATACAAACAAAATCCAAGTAAATCACTTATATTTTCAATTCCATTTCTAAATCTCTATCAATTTGTTGTTGTAAATCTAATGTGCCAACCATATGCTTTGCTTTATATTTCCAACAAAAAACATGAAAGAGAAAAACACTAAACAAATATGGCATATGTTAATAATTGATAAAACTGAGTCATGGGTATAGCGGAGTTCATTGCAGTCTTCTCTCTGCCTTTTTGTATGTTTGAAGTTTTTTTTATATGATAAAAATAGTTTATCGAAAGTTCCAACTGCTGATTCAACATCGTGTGTTTATAATGTTTTAATACAGATCTATCATATATCATCATAATCATTTTATATCATGGGAATAATTTTACTTGACATTCCTCTCTTTTCACTATGTTCCATCTCTATCCCAAGTTTTTCTATGTAATGGAAGATACTGTTAATTTATGTTCCTATCAATTTTAATAAACAAGTATATGATGAGAACCTCCGGTGAACTCTGCAATTTTCTGTTCCAAACGAGCCAAATGTGTGCATTCATAGTCTCAAGAATGAAGTTCTTAAGCTTAATAACAATATAAGTATCAGTCAACAGTGAGATGCATTTGAAAAATTTGACTGGCATGTGCTCTGGGTTTTCACAATCCCAAAAATATGGTTTAAAACCAGTTATCGAATAATTATTTTCACAGAGAAAAAACTTGAAACTGGACCTCAATAGTTTTCCCTAAATTATTATATTTTCTCTTATCAAGGGCAGCTATTTCACAGCAGCACAGAAATTATCCTTTCTATATCCAATTACCTCTTCCCTTTAGGTACCCCTGTATTATGGGCTCACCACCCATTATGGCCTCAGCATTTTTACATCCTCTCTGCATAGAAGAATTGCAGTTTATGCCTACTTGACCCATTATAATTATTAATTACCTCGGTTTACACAACACACGCTATTCCCTACATCCAGTGTCATCAAAGATCCATTTAATTTCCATATGTCCCCTGATATTTTTTATCCTCTGTACCTTTAAACACTTTTTTTCTTTCAGCAGAATATACCCTATGCTAAAATTGTCATAATTATCAAATAATACAAATTTAATTGAGAATTCTGTATCTCAGATAAATGAAAAATAATTTTTAAAATATTAGTATGTCCCAAATTTACTTGAAATTCAAATTTACCTATGCAGCTTATATTTTACTATCACACCTGAATCTACATTTTTAAGACCTTACTCAAATATTTTTTTCCATTATGAAACCTTGACTAAAGTTTTTTTTACGTTATTCCAGTGCTGCTTCCCTAAACATTTTTACTGTTTCTCTCACAAAACCACAATGTTCAAACTAGCATCAAAACTGCTAATGTACATATTCCCCCTATTCTTTTATATGTTACTAGAGGACAAAACAATTAGCTTTCCTTTTTTTTCTCCATCATATTACTAATTATATATTGATTTGTGCTAGCAATAAATAAATATTTTAAATGTATAAGAATGAGTATTGTATTAATTTTAATTGAACTTTATAAGTTAGTAAATTGTTTAAATTTCTCCAGGATTACTTTGAAAATCTCTTAGATGATTCAATAGTTTTTCACAAAGACAGTTAAATAATGAACCCATTCATTCATTTATCCATTTTAGAATTAAAAATAGTGCTACTAGATGCATAGATTGTAACAATCAATGTATTTAGTTTGCAATGTTGATAGTTGAAGAAGATGTGGGCATGTGGAGCAGGGGAATTTGGGAGTACACTCTATTTTATGCTCAACTTTTCTGTGAACCTTAAACTGCTGTAAACAGTCTATTATTTAAAATTGAAACAGATCAATTTTAACTGAGATTTATAAAATAACTATTGAATTTTTTAATAATATGAGCCAGATGATAGTTATAATTTGATATAGCTACACTAATAAAAGGGTAATATGCTAATTAGTCCAGATGTCTTCTAAATAATCATCCAGACGTCCTTCCAGACAAAGCCACAGTGACAGGGGCCAAGGCAGAGGTGGTTAGGGGCAATCAGGCTGGCAGGGGTGACCCGGCAAGCAGGGGAGGGCAGATAGGAGTGACCAGGTTGGCAAAGGAGGGCACTTAGCATCAACCAGGCTGGCAATCAGAAATGGTTAGGGGCTATCAGGCAGCCAGGCAGAGGTATAGGTGATTAGGGGTGATCAGGCAGTTAGGCAGAGAGGTTAGGGTTGATCAGGCAGGAAGGCAGGTGAGCGGTTAGGAGTCAGCAGTCCCGGATTGCAAGTCCAACTATAACTGTCAGTTTTGACCCCTGCGGGATGGGACCTAAACCAGCAGTGGAACATCCCCTAAGGGTCCTGGATTGGAGAGGGTGCAGGTAGGACTGAGGTACCTCCCCCACCTGTGCAGGTAGGACTGAGGTACCCCCCCACCTGTGCATGAATTTTGTGCACAAAATAATAAAAGTACTCTATTTTCAGAACTAACATTGGATTTAAAAATTGAACAAAAAACTCTACAAATTCAATTTTGTTTTAATATTTGGGTTATAAAATTTTCAAATTAATATAAAGCACATTAGTCCTATTTACCTTTCGTTTTTTGGTGAATGTTCCCTTTCAATGTGCCCTTTTTAAAATATCCGTATTTTTTAAAATATAATTTCTATTGATATTTTACAGAGAGAAAAGGAGAGATAGAGAGTTACAAACATCAATCAGCTGCCTCTTACACACCCCTTACTAAGGATGTGGCCACAACCAAGATACATGCCCTTAACTGGAATCCAACCTGGGACCTTTCAGTCTGCAGGCTTACACTCTATCCACTGAGCCAAACTGGTTTAGGCTAAATAGCCATATTTTTAATAGTATTAAAATAACTCATCTGTTAAGAGAACTGGGCTTGATATAATTTTAATTTCAACATATGAAGGTCAGTTATGAAAATAATTTTAGTACTATTTATTTTCTTGCATGAGTGTGCACACACACAAGAAAATGTAAACAAACCAATTAATTATTGCTAATTTCCATGCTTTTCACAAAGGACAAAACTAGTCACTTTGTTGATTAAAATATTTTCATGAAAATTAATCTTATTATAGAAATATTTCTCATATCTTTTTTTCTACAGTTATTTGAGACCACTTAACTCATTCACTGTTCATTAATTATTTATTGCAAATCTATTAGCTATAGCTTAATAATTGGCTGTTATCATACAACAAATTATGGTTTTACCACAATAGTCTAAAAAGGAAAATATTAAATACTAGAGGCCTGGTTCACAAAACTCATGCATGGGAGTCCCTCAGCCCAAACTGCACCCTCTACAATCCAGGAGCTCTCAGGGGAGAGCTTCTGATGGCTTAGGCCCATTCCCCATGGTTCTCTGCTCACTGTGGGGCCTGGAGGTTTTACTGAAGCCATGGAAATGAAGCCCCCATGCCCTACACTCTGCCTACTCCACCATGTGCCATGCGAAGGAAGCCCTAATGCCTTGCAGTGTGCTCTGTCTGCCAGGCCTGGATTTTCACCAACACCAACACACTAAGGTAACCCCCATGCTCTGTTGTCCAGGCTCTGTGTGTGGGGCCTGGGCCTTCCCTGCTGTTGCCACCGTGGTAAAGAAGCTCCCAAGCCCTGCTGTCTGGGCTCTGTCTGCTGGGCCTGGGGATGCTCCCGCCTCCACCTTGCTAAGGAAGCCCCCATGCCTGGCTGTCCAGGCTCTGTCTATCAGGCCTAGGGGTGCTTCTGCCACCTCTGAGATAAGGAAGCCCCCAAGCTCTGCTGTCTGGGCTCTGTCTGCTGGGCTTAGGGCTTCCCCAGTGCCACTGGGCTAAGGAAGCATCCAAGCCCTACTGTCCAGGATCTGTCTGCTGTATATGAGGGCAGATCCAGTCACACTCATGGTCCCCATGAACCCTGGTGGGGCTGACAGGCCCAGACACTGCAGCAGTGGTGGAAAAGGGAGGCTGGAACCACCCCCTTCAGCAGTGGATCCAGCCTCCCTGCTTCAGCAGACAGGCCCAGACACTCCAGCAGTGAGGCTGATGGGACTGGGCACCGCCATTTTGTGGCTATGGGAGCCACCATTTTGTCAGAGTGACAGTTAATTTGCATGTTACTCTATTTTTAGGTAGGATTGTTATAACAGAAAATCAAGAATTAAAAATTCAAGCTAAATTGTTTTCTCAGGATAAACCAAGATGGCAGCATAGTAAATGCCTAACTGTACCCTCACACAACAATTTAAAAAAATACAACTAAAATATAAAGTGGGGGTGGAGCTTGAAAGATGACGACCGAACAGTCGGACTTGTTCTGACTCTGGTCCCAGAACGGATAAAGGTGGCTTCTGAGTCGCTCAGGGAGTGTTGATTGGCAGCTAAGGGGCAGCGGAGTTCTCAAGGAGGGTAACGGAGGGTCCGCTGGACAGGATTTCCTGACCAGGTGGCCAGCAGGGCCGCTGTGGCAACGGCGGCGGCAGCGGCGAGCTGCGGGCTGCGGGCCTGGAAGGAGGGCTGCAGCGTCTTGCCAGGAAGGGAAGAGCTTCTCTGAGGCCTGGAAAACCCACAGCCAGGAGGTCCATCAGCAGATGAGACTCCCGGAGCGGCGCAGACACGTGGATTCGGGGGAGTTCTTCAGTCATCCACGGAAAGGTCAGAGTTTGCGGGGATAGCCTGAGGGGTCTGGGTCCCGTGGTGGCGCAGGCAGATACGCAGCCAGGAGTTCCAGCCCCGCCTTCACTATGGTAGCAGGGGAGCTCTGGCTCTGCCTCCAAGGTAGCCAGGAGAGCCGCACCACCTCCCGTGGAGGCGGAGTGGAGCCCAAAGAAGGCTGCAGCGACATCTAGCGCTGGGTTTGAAGTAATCCCCCCCAGAAGCGGGACTTTTTTAAAACGCCAGGGGACATGGGACAGAGTGTTAAGAATCGCCGCTGTCCCGCCAAGGGCAGAACATCTGGACACCTTGGCACCGGTTCCCATTCACCCCCTTGCTTCTAAATACTAGGGAAGGACTGCCAGTTGGGCATAGCCAGGGAAATTGCAGGGGGAATTTACCTTCTGGAAACAAGGGATCAGGGCCAGAAGAGATAGTCTGGGAGCCAGCTGGCACCCTGCCAGCTAGAGCCATAGAGAAAGAAGGCCAGAGCAACAAAAAGACTGGGAGGTCAAACCGGAAACGCTGCCACCTAAGAGCTGAACTACAAACTGTCTTTTTTCTTTTCTTTTCTTTTCTTTTCTTTTCTTTTCTTTTCTTTTCTTTTCTTTTCTTTTCTTTTCTTTTCTTTTCTTTTCTTTTTTCTTTTAATTAATCAAAAATAAATGGACACAAATAACTAAGTATAGCCTGCTTAAAATTAAGGTTTACCTTACAAAACTGAGGTGCAGTGGAATGCTGGGGACTGCAAGACTGTCTGGTCTGAGAATCAGGAGTGCCAAATACATTAACAGAGGAAGTGAATGACCACTACTGGACATTTTTATGCTATTAATAATATTACTATTCTTTATTTTATTTTCATTTTTTACATCTTTTATTTAATTTTCACTTTTTATAGCATTTACTTAAGAAAAATTTTTTCTATTTTTTTCCTTACTTCATTTTACCTTTTCAATTATTACATTTTTCAATCTCTATCATCACTATTACTACTTCTATTTTGCATTTTTTCTTTCTTTCTTTTTTAGTTTGTTTGTTTGTTTGTCTGTTTGTTTCCTCTCCAGTACCATTTTATTTTTTCTGTATTTTACATTGGGAATAACCTTCATTCTATTTTAATCACTACTATAGCATCATTCAACCCTATCCAACTTGACCTTTACACCATCACTCTCTTACTAAACTTTACCCTTTTAGTCGACGGTTTATCCTATCCCTTTCCGGCTTTAGTTTTTCCTCTATTCATTCTGTATACCCCTTGCTAAAGCTCACTATACTTATAGACCTAAGTTCTAACCCCTGATCCAAGTGTATAAATACCAATTTCTGTACTATATTAACTAGTTAAAAAAACTGTTCTCCCCTCTATTCTTTTCGCATTGTTTGTGTGAGGGTTGATTGTTGTGAATTTTTATGCTTTTTAGTGAAATTGTTATGCTTATTCCTGTGTTCTTATTGTTGCTTTGTATTTTTTTAAAAAAAATCCTCTGTTTTTGTTTGTTTCTTTTACTTCTGTATATCATAGCCTTACTTAATAATAGTGGATATTGTAGTTTGTATTAATCTCCAAGTATTGTTACTGGCATTGGCTGGGTTCAGTGGTTGTTCTATGGCAATTTTCTCCACATATATATAGTTTGTTTCCCATTTCTCTTTAAGTTTGCTTCTTCTCTCCCTTTCTCTCTCTCTCTCTCTCTCTCTCTCTCTCTCTCTCTCTCTCTCCTTTATTTTTTCCCTGTTTTCCAACTTTATTTTGTCAATACTTTTTTCTTCTTTTTCTATCTCTTTATCTATCTTTTTTATTTTATTTACTTAATTTTTTAAATTTAAATTTTAATTTTATAAAAATGTTTCTTTATTTTATTTTTACCCTTCTTCCTTCTCCCCTATCCCCCAAGTTGCCTTTCTCTAGTGGTCACCTTTATTAGAGGTTATTAATATTGTAAATACATTCCTGTTAAGTGCCTCTTGTGTTGCACCTGGTAGTGTTGTATTTTGTACCTTTAAATCAACGCAGAAGAAGGCACACCACATAACAAGACATCCTGAAAAGAGAGCCATGGGGAGACAGAGAAATAGCCCACACATGAAAGAAAAGCAGGTATCAACAAAAAAGGCAGTAAAAGAGTCAGAGGCAAGCAGCTTATCAGAGCAAGAATTGAGAATAATGATCATAGGATGGCTAAAAAGAATGGAAGACAAATTTGACAATAACCAAGAAGAAATGCGGAAGAACCATGAGGAATTGAAGAAGAACCAAGAGGAAATGAAAAATGACATTGTTACCATGAAGAACTCAATAGAAAGCATCAAAAGTAGACTAGATGAAGCAGAGGACCGCATCAGTGAGCTAGAAGATAAGATAGAAAAAAATAACCAAGTAGAGCAACTTCTAGAAAAAAAGATTAAAAAGCAGGAGGAGAGCCTACGGGAGCTTTGGGACAATACAAAACAAAATAATATTTGAATAATAGGGGTACCAAAACTGAGGTAGACATGGAAAAAATATTTCAAGAAATAATGACAGAAAACTTTCCTGAAATAGAGAAGAAAAAACCCACACAAATCTAAGATGCTCGCAGAGTTCCAAGCAAAATGAATCCCAGAAAACAGACTCCAAGGTACATTATAATTAAATTGGCAAACAACAAGGACAAAGTAAGAATCTTAAAAGCAGCCAGAGAGAGACAGAAAGTTACATACAAAGAAACCCCCATCAGACTAGCAACTGATTTCTCAACGGAAACTTATCAGGCCAGAAGGGAATGGTATGAAATATACAAAGTCATGCAAAGGAAGGGTCTGAATCCAAGAATACCGTACCAAGCAAGGCTATCAATCAAAATTGAAGGGGAAATCAGGAGCTTACAGACAAAAAAAAGACTGAAGGAATTTACCTCTACCAAACCAGCAATGCATGAAATGCTAAGGTGTCTACTGTAAAAATAAAGAAATAGGAAGTGAAGAAGGAACACGGGTATAGATTAAAAATGGCATCAAATGAGTACCTATCATTAATAACTTTAAATGTAAATGGTTTAAATGCTCCAATAAAAAGACATACGGTAACAGGTTGGATAAGAAAACAAGACCCATACATCTGTTGTCTACAAGAAACCCACCTCAGAAAAAAAGATGCACACAGACTGAAGGTGAAAGGATGGAAAAAAGATTTCCAGGCAAATGTAAATGAAAAAAAAAGCTGGGGTAGCAATACTTATATCTGAAAAATTAGATCTCAGAGTGAAGGACATAATAAGAGATAATGAAGGCCACTTCATATTACTAAAAAGAACAATCCAACAAGAAGAAATTACCCTGGTAAATATATATACACCCAATACAGGAGCAACCAAATACACAAAAAAACTGCTGGAGGACATTAAGGGAGAGATTAATAGCAATGCAATCATAGTAGGAGATTTTAGTACCCCACTGTCACCCTTCGACAAATCATCTAAACAAAAAATCAGCAAAGAAATATCAATTCTAATTGACTCACTAGACCAGATGGAATTAATTGATATCTTCAGAACACTCCACCCCAAAGCCACAAAATATACATTCTTCTCAAGTGCACAGGAGACATTCTCAAATATAGACCACATTTTGGGACATAGGCAAAGTCTCTTCAAATTTAAGAAGATAGAAATCATATCAAGTATCTTCTCAGACCATAATGGCATAAAACTAGAAATTAAGTACAATAAAAATAATCCAAAGAAATCAAACACATGGAGTTAAACAGCATGCTATTAAACAAGGACTGGGTTACCAGAGAAATCAAGGAAGAAATTAAAAACATCCTGGAAACAAATGACAATGAAAACACAACAATCCAAAATCTATGGGACACAGCAAAAGCAGTTTTGACAGGGAAGTTCATATCCTTACAAGCCTATTGCAAAAAACTAGAAAAAAGGGTAACAGATGATCTAACTCTACAACTCAAAGAGTTAGAAAAGGAGCAACAAGGAAAGCCCAGCGTAAGCAGAAGGAAGGAAATAACAAAAATCAGAGCACAGATAAATGACATAGAGACCAAAAAACAATACATAAGATCAACAAAACCAAGAGCTGGTTCTTTGAAAGAATAAACAAGATAGATGAACCTCTAGCCAGGCTAACCAAGAAACAAAGAGAGAGGACCCAAATAAACAAAATCAAAAATGAAAGAGGTGAAATAACTACAGACCCCACCAAAATACAACGGATTGTTAAAAAATACTACGAACAGCTCTATTCCAACAAACTGAACAACCTGGAGGAAATGGACATATTCCTAGAAAAATACAACCTTCCAAAACTCGATCAGGAAGAATCTAAAAATCTCAATAGACCAGTGACTTGGGAAGAAATTGAAACAGTCATCAAAAAGCTTCCAGCAAACAAAAGCTCAGGGCCAGATGGCTTCACAGGAGGGTTTTACCAAACATTCAAGGAAGAACTAAAACCTATCCTCCTCAGACTATTCTGAAAAATCCAAGAGGAAGGAACCCTTCCAAACTCCTTCTATGAAGCCAGCATCACCCTAATAGAAAACCAGATAAAGACAACTCAATGAAAGAAAATTACAGGCCAATATCCCTCATGAACATAGATGCCAAAATCCTCAACAAAATTCTAGCAAATAGACTCCAGATGAACATCACAAAGATCATACACCATGACATAGTAGGATTTATTCCAGGAATGCAAGGATGGTACAACATCCGCAAATCAATAAACGTGATACATCACAAAAACAAATTGAAAAATAAAAATCATATAGTCATAACAATTGATGCAGAAAGAGCATTTGATAAAATCCAACACCCTTTCCTGATAAAAACTCTTAACAAGGTGGGAGTACAAGGATCATACCTCAACATAATAAAAGCTATATATGATAAACCCACAGCCAGCATTATACTCAATGGGCAAAACTAAAACCATTTCCTCCAAGAGCAGGAACAAGACAGGGATGCCCACTCTCACCACTCCTGTTTGACATAGTACTGGAAGTACTAGCTATTGCAATTAGACAAGAGGAGAAAATAAAAGGCATCCAAATTAGAAAAGAAGTAGTAAAGTTATCCTTATTTGCAGATGACATGATATTATACATAAAAACCCAAAAGACTCCATTAAAAAACTAATTGACTTAATAAATGAATTTGGCAATGTAGCAGGATACAAAATTAATGCCATGAAATCCATGGCATTTCTATAAACCAACAGTGAAACTATAGAAACAAAGACTAAAAAAGCAATTCCATTTACCATCGTACCAAAAAAATTAAGATACCTAGGAATAAATTTATCTAAGGAAGTGAAGGACCTATATGCAGAAAACTACATGACACTTAAAAAAGAGATAGAGGAAGATGTAAGGAGATGGAAGAACATACCATGTTCATGGAATTGTAGAATCAACATCATTAAAATGTCCATACTTCCTAAAGCAATCTATAGGTTCAATGCACTCCCCATTAAAATACCAACGGCATATTTCACCGACCTAGAAAGAACTCTCCAAAAGTTCATTTGGAACAATAAAAAACCCCGAATAGCCACAGCAATCCTGAGAAAGAAGGGTAAAGTAGGAGGGTTCTCAATACCAGACTTCAAACTGTATTACAAAGCTACTGTTCTCAAAACAGCCTGGTACTGGCACAAGAACAGACATATAGATCAATGGAATAGAATTGAGAACCCAGATATCAACCCAAATCACTATGCTCCATTAATATTTGACAAAGGAGGCACGAATATACAATGGAGTCAAGACAGTTTCTTCAATAAATGGTGTTGGGAAAATTGGGCAGATACATCAAAAGAATGAAACTAGTTCACCAACTTACACCATACACAAAAATAAACTCAAAATGGATACAGGACTTAAATATCAGACGGGAAACCATAAAAATACTAGAGGCATCCACAGGCAGCAAAATCTCAGATATATGCCAAAAGAACTTCTTCACTGATACTGCCCCTAGGGCAATGGAAGCTAAAGAGAAAATAAAGAAATGGGTCTACATCAAAATAAAAAGTTTTTTTTTTTACAGCAATAGAAACCATCAACAAAACAACAAGAAAGCCCACGGTGTGGGAGAACATATTTGCAAATAACCCCACTGATAAAGGTTTAATCTTCAACATCTACAGACAGCTGATACAACTAAATAAAAGGAAGAAGAATGATCCAATTAAAAAATGGGCAATGGACCTAAATAGAATATTTATTATATAATACAAAAGAAGACAGAAGGAAGGCCAAAAGGCACATGAAAACATGCTCCAAGTCACTAATTATCCGAGAGATGCAAATCAAAGCAACAATGCGGTACCATCTCACACCTGTCAGAATGGCCAACATCAACAAATCAACAAACGACAAGTGTTGGCGAGGTTGCGGAAAAAAAGGAACCCTGGTGCACTGCTGGTGGGAATGCAGACTGGTGCAACCACTGTGGAGAACAGTGTGGAGTTTCCTCAAAAAAATGAAAATGGAACTCCCATTTGATCCAGTAATACCACTTGTAGGAATATATCCCAAGAAACTAGAAACACCAATCAGAAAGGATATACGCACCCCTATGTTCATAGCAGCACAATCTACAATAGCCAGAATCTGGAAACAGCCTAGGTGCCCATCAGCTGATGATTGGATCCAAAAACTATGGTACATCTACACAGTGGAATACTATGCTGCCATAAAAAAGAAGGAATTCTCATCATTTGCAGCAACCTGGATGGAATTGGAGAACATCATACTTGTGAAATAAGCCAATCAATGAAGGAGAAACACCACATGACCTCACTCATTTGTGGACAATAAAAAACATTATAAACTGATGTACCAAAAGATAGATATAGAGACAGTAAAGCAACAAGCAGACTGTCAAATTAAAGTGGGGAGTGTAGGGAGATCTGGGGGAGATAAGAGATCAACCAAATGACTCGTATACATGCATATAAGTACAACCAATGGACATAAACCTTGGGGAGGGAGGGGATATGTGGGAGGGAATTAGGGGGGCAAAAAATATATTAAAAATGTAAAAATAAATAAAATTAAATTAAATTAAATTTAAAAAAATTTAAAAAATACATAAAGTGGACATTATCCAGAACTACAGGAAAGTTGACTAACTGGAAATTCTACAATGAGAAGGAAAGAGAAAACCAGAAGGAAAATCAGAGGATCTCTAAAAGCCTAAGGTACGGAGACACGTTGCGTGCGCGGTGAAGATGGAGCCAGAGAGCAGGGGGCGGCTGAGTGCCTGGCTGTTGTTCCCTATCAGGAAGGAGACAAAAGCTCCGGATTGTGCTGAGCCCAGTTCTGACTGCACTGAATCCCAGCTCTGGGTGAGACTCTCGGGCCCCAGGCTCATACCGAGGGAATCTGGGCTATAAGGCGGAGGTTTAGGGGAGCGGCGAAAGGCAGAGCCCCCGAGTCGCGCACATTTCGCGCAGAGACAGACTGTTGATTGAGCCGCTGGATTACTCTAGCGGGAAGGAGACATAAGCTCCAGAATGCTCTTAACCCCACTTCCAACTTCCCAGAACCCCAGTTTCGAGCTCGTTGAGGAAGAGACTAGACTGTCTGATAGCGAGCGAAACTCTAGGGCACCTTTCTCTCTGTGGTGGTTGCAGTGAGTACCAAAGGACACTGAGGAACACTGAGACTCAGGAACCTCAGAGGCTGGGGCTAACCAGAAGCCAAGGCTGTAGGCTCCACCCTGAAACTCCACCCCATCCAAGCGGAGCACAGAGTCTCTTGCAGTTTTCCAAGTCTAGTCGAATAAGACTGTCTCCTGGCATAGATACAGCTTATCCTCCCACCTTACCAACTGAGGGAAAAGGCGAAAATGCTGAGACAAGGAAACAGATCACAAATGAAAGAAATGGAGGACAAAAAGTGACTGGATATAGAGTTCAAAACCACACTTATAAGGTTTTTCAATAATCTCCTAGAAAAAGCCGATAAAATAAACAAGACCTATGAAGATATGAAAAGGGATCAACTAAAAATAATAAAGGATCAATTAGAAATAAAGAATACATTTTCTGAAATAAAAAATATTATACAGTCCTAAAAACAGAATGAAAGATTGCAAGAATCAAGTCAAATATTTAGAACACAAAGATCCAGAGGACACTCCTCCACAGAAGCAATAAGACAAGAAAATCCAGAAAGTTGAAGATAGTGTAAGATACCTCTGGGACAACTTCAAGCGAACCAACATCAGAATTATGGGGGTCCCTGAAGAAGAGAGAGAGCAAGATACCGAAAACATACTGAAAGAAATAGTGACAGAAAACTTCCTCCACTTGGGGAAAGAAGTAGACTTACAAGTCCAGGAAGCGCACAGAACCCCAAACAAAAGGAATCCAAAGAGGACCATACCAAGACACATCATAATTAAAATTCCAAGAGCAAAAGACAAAGAGAGAATATTAAAAGCAGCAAGAGAAAAGCAGGTAGTTACCTATAAAGGAGCACCCATAAGATTGTCAGCTGATTTCCCAACAGAAACCATGCAGGCCAGACGGGAATGGAAAGAAATATTCAAGGTGATGAATAGCAAGAACCTACAGCCAAAAATACTCTACCCAGCAAAGCTATCACTAAGAATCGAAGGCCAGATAAAGAGCTTCACAAATAAAAAAAAGCTAAAGGAGTTTTTCACCACCAAACCAGAATTATATGATTTGCTGAAGGGGGTTCTTTAGGAAGAGGAAGAAAAATAAATATAAAAATTATGAACAACAAATATGTAACTATCAACAAGTGAATCTAAATACCAAAGGAATTAAAAAAAATCTGATGAACAATATTAACTGTTGAATATAATAGAATCAGGGTTACAGAAAGGGAGTGGACTGACAATTCTCTGGGAAAAGAGGAGTAGGGGTGTGGGAAGAGACTGAATATAAACTATGCACCTATTAATGAGGAAAATGGGGGTGGGGAAAGGGCAGAGGGTGGGGTGGGAACCTAGTGGAGGGGAATCAAAAGAGGAACTTTTGTAATAATATGAATAATAAAGATATATTTTAAAAAATAATAAATTGTTTTCTCAGAAAAAATGCTAAATATGTGTAGTACTACATCAAATTAAAAATATAATTTCAACTCACTTTTGGTTAAACAATTTTAGTTTTTATTTTAAAGTGGTCTATCAGATCTTTAATCACAGGTTTAATCAAGGCATGCTAACAGTAAAACATAATTTCCATTTTGACAAAAATTAAGTGATTCTGGTCTCCCTAGATTTGTGAATAAAGTATATAAACCTCAGCCAGTAGACCAAATCAGTTGAATCAACCAGACCACAATCAAAGCCACAAAGATAATATACTTTATAGCCAAGCAAAGACTACAAACCTACATTGTCTTTCAGACTACAATAAGCAAATTAAACCAAAACTTTCCCTAAATATCTTATTACTTAAATCTAGGATTTGGTCCTGAGCTCCACATAGAAGAAAATGAGATTTAATAAATTTCCAAATAAATTTCCCTTTTTAAAAATATTCTATGGACAACTGATAAAGATGATGTCTCCACAAATATTTTGCCATTACAATTCAACTGAAGTGGTATTTTGCTAATTCTATATAAATTTGATTATAAAATGATCATAGCAAATATAATTATTCTTCTTTCATTATCACATAAATAATACTTGGTCACTTTTTATTAAAAAAAAAGAAGAAGAAGAACAAATTGGTAGTTACAGAATAGTGATAGAAAATATAGTCAATAATATTGTAATAACTATGTATGGTGTCAGATAGCCACTAGTTTTATTAAGGTGATCTCTTCATAAATTATATCCATGTCTAATCACTGGGTTGTACACTTAAATATAATGTACTATTATTTATCAACTGTAATAAAAATACATTATTTAAAAATAAATAAAACACACAGAGAAAAACGTTTAAAAGCCATATTTACACATTAAATTATTAATGCAAGTATAGTGCTTCCACATTTTATTGTTTTGCAAGGGTTATCATGGAATTTTCACCATTTATCATACATATACTTCTGTCTTTTTTCTACTCAGAAGCACAGCATGAAAAAACTTCATTTCACATTGAAACATCACTGTGTGGAACAGTACAATGAAATGAGACACAGGAGGAGTTATACTCTGGTAAACAGTTGATCTACAGAATGATAGCATTTTATGTTGAGACTGATATATCAATTTTAAGATTTAAGAGATGACTGATCTGAAAGCCAGAATGTCACTAGTGATGAAGTATACACATGTGAAAAATTACAGGTGATGTGACGAGGCCTGCTGTGAGGCCTCCCACCCCAGCCTGTACTACAAACCAAGACAGAACACCACAATCCTCCTCTGCGGATGGATCCTGATGAATTATTCCATATTGCTAGTTGACAAAAGCATTCGTGTTGTCATTGATATTGAAAATGTGTCACTAAAAATTGATGTTGTAAATGTGAGCAGAAATATATTTCACAGAGAGCATTCTGATATGCATACATTTTATATAAATAAAAAAGTATGAAGGTTTTAGTAGGAAAAGTATTTCATTCAGCAACCTAGGAATTCACAACCATATTTTCTTTTCTCAAATAAAAGAAGTAAGATAAAGTTTTGTTTTTCCCACATTCTCACTGTATATAAAACTGTGGAACAATTTTGAAATATTTTCCTAATTAAATGAGAGACACTGGAGCAACCACTGCTAGCAGTTAGTTCCCTGGCTGTAACTAGCATTTAGAACATTGTTTTAGTAAAAAATACATGCTAGAAATCTTGACTTTTTTTTGGTAAAATTTTATACATTTTTACCTCATATAAAATACAGAGAATTGAGCCAAAAATCTGTATAGTTCTGAAATAATAGCTCCTGGATAGCCAAGCAAGTTCTCTATGCCTCAGTTTTCTCATCTATAAATAAGAATAATAATATTTTCACAGATAGTTGTGAGGATTAAACAGCACATGTCAAATATCTGTTATTTGCTATTATTCAATACTCATGGTGACATTTCAGAAATATAAGAAAATATTTTTTTCAAAACCAGCAATTATGTAAATATTAAATATGTTAACTTTAAAACAAAATGTAAATGGAGTAGTATAGGACAGTGGATAAATGGCAAGTGCCTGACCCAAAATTGAAAAACAAATATAACAAAAAGTTATTTACTAACACCTCTTGCTATTCAATACCCAGATATATCTAGAAGCATGCATACAAGTGAGAACAGAATTTGTGTTTCGTTTCCATTTTCAGAAATTTGATCATAATAGGCAAGTCATAAAAGTTCTCTCAACCTCAGTATTCTATATAATAATAACCCAGCTACCTTAATGGCCGACCTACCACAACGACTGCTCAATCAGTCACTATGACATGCACTTATCACCTCTTGGTCTCTTTCCCTGGCCAACAGGTTCCCATCACCCAATGGCAAATGGGGAACTGGGGTTGGGTGGCAGGGGATGCGGGCAGTACCAGCCAAGGCCCCTGCCCTACCAGTAGCCCCCCACACAAAAGGTGACCTGCGGTGGGGGTGTGGCTGGGGAGCAGGAGGAATGGCCGACCTCTTGTTCCCTCCCCCTGGCCAGCAGGCTCTGATTGCCCAATTGTGAACAGGGACTTGGGGGTAAGTAGTGGGGGATGCAGGCAGTGCCAGACCAAGGCACCCATCTTGCTGGTCACCCCACACACAGAGGGCAACCTACTGCAGGGGTAGGGCCAATGAGCAGACAGGGATGGCCAACCTCTCAGCCCTCCCCCCCACCATCAGGCTCAGATCGCCCGGTGGCAAACGGGGAATCAGGGTCATTAGCCACAGTGGCCAGAACTGGCGAGCAGACAGAATGGCCAACCTCTTGGTTCCTCTCTCCCCCATTAGTCACCCCCCACACAGAGAGTGGTGGGGTAGGGCCATTGGCAGGCTGAACTAGCCAATATTTCAGTTCCTTCCTCAACGATCAGGCTCTGATTGCCCAAAGCCAAGGAAGATGGCCCTTGTTACAGGTTAGGCTTAGGGCACAAATTTTATGCACCAGTCCTCTGGTTCATATACAAAACTAGATTTTTCATGCACCAGTCCTCTGGTTCATATACAAAAGCTAAATTTATGCATGAGGTGAGGTCCCACAACACTGCTGTGGAAGCAGGAGAGGCTCCCACCAGCTGTGAGCCCAGCTTTTGGCTTTGAGGTGCTCCCCTTGTGGAAGCACACTGACGATGAGGGTGCAGATCCTGCACTGAGCAGCTGTTCCCTGGTGGTCAGTGCGCATCATAATGGCTGGTTGTTCTGGTCAGTTTGCTGTAACAGTCGCTTAGGCTTTTATTATATAGATGAAACTACCTTACAGTCACTGTGCCCCCCACTGAGGGATCCTGGATTGTGAGAGGGTACAAGCCAGGCTCAAGGACCCCATCAGTGCATGATCGGGGCAGGGAAGAGATACAGGAGGTTGGCCAGCCAGGGAGGAACTGTGGGAGGGCTCCGAGCCATGTCTGGCCTATCTCATCCAGTCCCAATTGGCAGGACCCCAACAGTAAGCTAAACTACTGGTCAGAGTGTCTTCCCCTTGGTGGTCAGTGCACATCATAGCAAGCAGTTGAGTGGCCTTAGAATATCATTAGCATATTATACTTTGATTGGTTGAACAATCAGATGACCAGACACTTAGAATATTAGGCTGTTATTATATAGGATGTACATAATACTACCCTTTTCACAAATATGTTTCAAACTTTAAATATGATGGCAATTCTGTAAACAATAATAAGGGAGAATCAAAACAGACTCTCTACCATATGCCAATATATTCTACAATTACTGTCATAAAAATCTCTCCTGTGCCTATGTTATCACTGCACTGCATAAAATGCAATTGCCTTGTGAAAACTAGATTACTACAACTATTTGAAGACAATAGAGGGAATTAACTACAAAAGAAAGCATATGGACATTTCTGACTTCTTAAAATACATGACTACAAGAAAGACTTATAGATTAAAAAAATGTAAGTAACTTATTTTTGAAAAGGCTCTTCAATAGTTTGTTTTAACTATTAAAGAGACTCAAAATATTAGGGCCCTTTAATGTCCAATCATAGGTAGTGCTTATCAATTTGTCATTTTTACTTTTCAATACATGGTACCTTCAATTTTTACTTTGTCAAAGCTAGTAGTTTTTTCTTTGATATTTCCATTCATTATTTATGGTTAAGAATTCACACAGAAATCATTTGCACATCTATATGTTCTTCCTCTCATATTATGCTTTCATATAAAATGGATATTCATAGAAGCTCTGGATTTTTTATATATGAACAAGGGAAGAATCTCATTTTATTGATTTCTCTAGTAAACCAAAAGTCCCTACAATATTATTGAATACATTCATTTTTTAAGTCAATGAAGAAAAACAAATAAAACTTACAAAATTAAAGAGCTTAAAGAAGAATTGAGAGAATCCCATTTTGGTTGAGGAGAGGTAGGGAAAGGAGAAGAGATGTTGTGGAATCAACTTTCACTGAACTGAAACAAGAAGAAGAAAAAGAAAGAGCAGCATTCACTTGCAGCTGGCAATGAACTATATTCAGGAACAGAGACTTTTTCTCTTCTGAAATTTTACCTGGGACAGCCTAAAGAGGAGGCTGACAATGAGTCTTATTAGTGGTTTTATTCTTTAAAAAGCTAGGAAAACAATGATCAGTGGAAGCAGTGCAAAGCTTTGGCCAATGCAGTATCATAAGTGGGGAGGGAAGTATAGTCACCGTATTCAGTTCACACCTCATAAAGTCCATAAGTAAATTGTTCACTTATCTACATGTACTTGTCATCATTCCAAAATTTTAATGTTTCTCTCATTTTCTTAGCTACAAGAGATCAAAAAGTAAAATTAATTTAAAACGACAGAAATATAAATCACCTATAATCTGATTTCCTGAAATAGACAGATAGTCTTAGCATTTGGCAGCTTGTCTTCCAGCCTTTTAGAAACATAATTATTTTAACAAAAATAGTATCATAGCTAACAAAAGAGTAATATGCAAATTGACCATCACTCCAACACACAAGATGGCCACCCCCATATAGTCAAAGATGGTTGCCTCATGTGGACACAAGATGGTTGTCACAAGATGTCCTGCAGAAGAGGGCAAGTTATGGGTGATCAGGCCAGCAGAGGAGGGCAGTTACGGGTAACAGGGCTGGCAGAGGAGGGCAGTTGGGGGGACCAGGCCTTCAGGGGAGGGCAGTTGGGGGGACCCAGGCCTTCAAGGGAGGGCAGTTAGGGGTGACAGGGCTGACTGAAGATGGAAGTTGTGGAGACCAGGCCTCCCAGGCCTCCAGGGGAGGGCAGTTAGGGGGGACCCAGGCCAGCAGGGGAGAGCAGTTGGGGTTATCAGGCCAACAGGAGATGGTAGTTGGGAGCAACTAGGATACAAGGGAAGAAAATTTAGTGGTGACCAGGGCCGCAGGGTAGGGCCATTGGGAGGAACAAGGCCTATAGGGTCAAGAGTTTGGGGGACCAGGCTGGCACTGGAGGGCAGGTGGGAAAGACCAGGCCTGCAGGGGAGGGAAGTTTGAGGCAACCAGGCCTGCAGGGGAGGGCAGTTTGGGGCAATCAGGTCTGCAGGGGAGTACAGTTGGACAGGACCAGGCCTGCAGGGGAGGGCTGTATGGGGTTACCAGGCCAGCAGGGAAGGGCAGTTAGGGATGACCAGGTATGCAGGGGAGGGCAGGTAGGGGCAATTGGGCTGTCATGTCAATCAGGCTGGCAGGAGAGTGGGTACGGGGTAATCAGGCTAGCAGGCAGAAGCGGTTAGGGGCAATCAGACAGGTAGGCAGGTGAATGGTTGGGAGCCAGCAGTCCCAGATTGTGAATGGGATGTCTAGTTGCTGATTGATTCCACAGAGGTCAGGTCTAAACTGGCAATTGAACATCCCTCAAGGGGTCCCAGATTGGAGATGATTCAGGATGGGCTGAGGGACACACACCCCTCTGTACACAAATTTCGTGCACTGAGACTCTAGTTATAACACTTAAATCACAAAAATTATGCAGAAATGCAATTTAAAAAAAGTTATTAAGAAAACAAAAACAAAACAAAACAAAAAAAGATCAAGGATTTGGAATGTAGCTAAAACAAGAAAAAATAGGGCATTTACTAAACAGTTGGGCCCAAAAATTTTACTCAAAACCTCTGCCAATCAAACTGAAATAAAAAATGATATTGTTATATAGTTCAAAATCCCATTAGGTTAAAAATAAAAAGGGAAATAACATATCTTTCAAAGTTCTTAGAGAATGAAATGTTTTGTAACAATTTTCTTATTTTTAGAAGATCCATAAATTACATCTACAGCCTGATAAAACTTTTTTTTAATTTCCTTATTGTTTATGGTATCACATAATTGTCCTCATCCCCCCATTCCCATCCAAATCTCTCCCTACGTATTTCCCCAACCCCCTGTTGTACGTGACCACCGGTTAGGCTTATATGCATGCATACAAGTCCTTTGATTGATCTCTCCCCCTTTCGTCTACCCTCCCTATGCCCAAATTTTGTGTGCCGAGCCTCTCGTCTATATAATAAAGAGGTAATATGCTAATTGGTCCGAACAGTATCACAGTCATGACCTGGCAGCACATGCACAGGAGCCTGTGGGCAGGGACTTGCGACACTGGCACATGAGTTGCAGCAGGGGGCAGCACCCCTGGCAGAGGTGCTCACAGGCCCATGGCATCGCTCAGTCTGAAGAGGGGCATCAGAATGGGGCTGGGACCACAGTGGAGCGCTCTCAGCACTCCTGCACTGGGGTCTGAAGGCACAGTGAGGAAGGGAAAGCACATAGGCAGTTGGAGGTTTAGGTCAGGAAGGGAATAATGATAAGCAGTTTGGGGGATCAGGCCAGGAGGGGAGAGCAATTAGAGGGATCAGGCCTGAAGGGGAGAGCATTTAGGGCCATTAGGCAGGCAGGAGAGCAATTAGGGGCATCAGGCAGGCAGAAGAACAGTTAGGGGCATCAGTCAGGTTGGTGGGCACCTAGAATCAAGTTGTTATGGATTGTGAGAGAGATCCTAAATTGGAGAGGGCTCAGGTCAGGCTGAGGGATTGCCTCCCCCCTCCTCCCATGCACAAATTTTGTGCACTGGACCACTAATTAATAATAACCTTAAATGTAAATAGATTAAGTCATCTAGTAAAAGGATATAGAGTGGCTGAGTAGATAAGAAAACAATCCATATACATGCTGTCTACAAGAAACCGTCCTCAGAACAAATGACACACAAACTGAAAGTGAAGGTATGGAAAAAAATGTGTTCATGAAAGTGGAAATGAAAAAACCACTGGTACTTATATCCGACAAAATAGACTTCTAAGTGAAGGCAATAATAAGAGATAAGGAAGAACACTTCATAATACTAAAGGATTGATATAACTCTGGTAAACATATATGGAACCAATGTTGGAGCACTGAAATGCATTAAAAAAATTATGGGAGATATCAGGGGAGAGATCAGCAGCAATATAATCAGAGTAGGGACTTTAATACCCTGTTGCCATCACTGGATAAATCTTCTAGAAGAAAAACAACAGACAAACTGCAAGCCTGAATCACTCACTAAATCATGTATAATTAATTGACATCTTCAGAACATTTCACCCCAAAGCTATAGAATATATATTCTTCTCAAGTGCACATGGAACATTTACAACAACTGACCACATATTAATACACAGGCTAAGTCTCTATAAATTCAAGAGATTGAAATCATATCAAGCATCTTCTCAGAGCACAACAGCATAAAATTAGAAATCAACTATAATTAAAAAAATCAAGTATTTAGAGACTAAATAGCATGCTACTCAACAATGATTATATTATCAAAGAGATCAAAGAAGAAATAAAAAGATGCTGGAAATAAATGACAATGAAAACACAACAATATAAAATCTATTGGACTCAGTGAAAGCACTTCTGGGAGGGAAGTTCATAGTTTACAGGCCTACCTCAAAAACAGGAAAAAATGGTAATAAATTATCTAACCCTACAACTTAAAGAATTAAAAAGAGAGTAATAAGAAAAGCCTAGAGTGAGTAGAAGGAAGAAAATGACAAAGATCAGAGCAGAAATAAATGACATAGAGACCAAAAACACAATATAAAAGATCAATAAAACCAACTGGTTCTTTTAAAATATAATCAAGACTGAAGAACCTCTAGTCAGGCTCACCAAAAAACAAAGTGAGAGGACCCAAGTAAACAAAAGCAGAAATGAAAGAGGTGAAGTCACAAGCAACTCCACAGAAATACAAAAAAATGTTTTAAAAAAATACTACAAACAACTCTATTCAAATATATTGAACAACCTAGATGAAATGGACATATTCCTAGAAAAATACAATCTTCCAAAACTCAATCAGGAATAATAAACAAATCTGAATAGGCCCATAACTGGAGAAAACTGAAGCAGTAATAAACAAAACAAAACAACCCCCCCCCCAAAACAAAACAAAACAAAACAAAACAAAACAAAAAAACTAGCAAATAAAAGCTCTGGTCCAGATGGTTTCACAGAGGAGTCTTATCAAACATTCAAAGAACTATATAACACCTAACCTCCTCAGACTCTTCCAAAAAATTCAAGAGAAAAGAACACTTCCAAAGTCTTCCTATGAAGACAATATTATCCTAATACCCAAACCAGAAAATATGCTAAAAAGAAAGAGAATTACAGGCCAATATCATAAGAACACAAATGCTAAAATTCTCAACTATTAGCAAATCACATCCAATAATAGCATAAAAATATACCAGGGATGCAAGGATGGTACAATATCTGCAAATCAGTAAGTGTGATATATCACATAAATAAATTGAAAGACAAAAATCACATGATCATATCATGTCAGAGAAAGATAAGCATCACATTAACTCACTCATTTGTGGAATATAATGAACAACATAAACTGATGAACAAAAATAGATTCAGAGACACAGAATCTTTGAACTGACCATCAGAGGAAAGACAGGGATGATGGTGGGTAAAAGGTCAACCAAAGAACTCTTCTGTATATAAGAATAACCAATGAACACAGACAATAGAGGGCAGGTAAAGGCTAGGGCTGGAGGGCAAGGGCAAGCTTGAGTGAAAAATGAGTGGAAAAGGGGCCATATATAATACTTATAATAAAGAATTTAAAAGTGGAAATAATACTTGTTTTTCTTCCATTATGAAAATCCACAAGACACTTCTTAAGTCTCTTGACACTTAGGCTTTTATGAAGAACTAGAGGCCTGGTGCATGAAAATTCATTCACTGGAGGGGGTTCCTTAAGCCTGGCCTGCCCCCTCTCACAGTCTGGGAGCTGTCAAGGATAGGATGAGACCAAGTAATCAGGGGAAGGTGATGCCCTCATCACACGTCTGCTGTTGCCACTACAGCAGTGCAAGCCTTGGCTGGCCCTGGTTACCTGAGCCTCAGGTGGTCCTGGGTGGCTGTGCAACTACCATCTGAGGTTTGTCTGCACTACAGGCTGGCCCTGGGCACCAGAGGGTGGGCCCAGGCATACTGCTCACCTGCCACGCTGGCAGGGCTCATGGGACGAGGCATGCCATCTTGTGGCTATGGGGCCCCCCATCTTTGAGGGCTAGTAAATTAGCATATTCTTTCCTTATTAGATAGGATGAAGTGATAAAGATGCTATAGAACATAGGAAATGTGTTTTAAGTCTTATTGTTTGGTAACAAACATAGTTCTCCATATTCAATAGAATTATTGAATAGTATATATAGTGATGAGGATTTTAGGCAAAGAGTTGGAAGAAATCAACAACCAAGTAACAGGGAATGTATACAGGGATTGTATATTTAAATAAAAAAAGGGTTATAGATAGAATATGTTTGTATATTTTCAGAAAACAACTCCAGGATCATGTGGATTCCTGCAACAGAGAGGAATTGACAGGACTGTTCCAGTCATGAAGACAAGAGAAACACTCCAGAGATGGAATAAAAAATCATATTTATTCTTCTACACTGGGACTCTACAAGAATAAATATGATTTTTAGGGCCAGAATATTTGTTGTTCAAACATTAAGAGGTCTGTATATGTAGATACATATATATTGAATGTATAAGCAGGGCTTGTACTCTCAAGCTTATTACAATCCCTTTCTATTGTTTTAATTAAATGTAGACTCAATCATTTATGCTATTTCTGGCCTCTTTGTAAGTATCTTATTTTATAGCAAATATTAAAAAATTCCACCAGAGAGGTGGGGCACAGATCCTTACCCCCCCCAACTTTATAGGGGTCTGCACCTTCACCCTTTCTGAGGGAAGTCTCCTGTCCCCATGGCTGCTTCACTTCCCATGAACATCTCAAATCAGGACTCAGGTAACAAACAGAGACTTGACCAATAGCAGCTGCCCTCTCACTGCAACAAGACTTGTTTGAGATGTCTTGTATCCATGGTGTGGGAAAGTGGGTTTTTAATATCAAAATCCAGCCTAGTACTAGGAATGCTCAGAGCCTACTAAAGGCAAATAATCCTTTCCACTAATATACACAGGGATTGTTGTTAGAGTGTTGAGTTTGACAGTAGAATAGTAATCAAGTTTTCAGAGTAATTTTAATTGGCTAATTGAAAGAAATAAATATTCTAGAAAAATTGATTGTACTGTACAAAAAGCTGTTCCTAAAGTGTTAACAAAAATTTATATTGACAGTTCATCTCATGGTAAAATTGCATAACATGTAATGAACCAAAAGCAGTCATATTTTAGTGCAAAAAATTAAAATGTAAGAGCTATCTAGACTACATTATATAATTTCCAAAAGCCTCCTGATATTTAAATAAAAAGGGGGTGATAGTAGAAGAATATCATGTAAGGAAAAATATCCTGTAAGTAAATTACATCTAGAATATTTGTACTTTAGAAAATTAACTTTTATTTGTAATGCTAACAACAAGACACCCAATGAAAAGCATACACGGTGTCAAAACAAGCCAGAGGAAAATCATTTGGGCAAAAAAGTGAAAAAGAATCCCAAGTCAAATTTATAAAAAATATTCCTTTATTAACTTTTGGTTAAGAATATGTTTGTATATTTTCAGAAAACAACTCCAGGACCATATGGATTCCTGTAACAGAGAGGAATTGACAGTACTGCTCCAGCCATGAATACAGAAGAGAACCAGCCCAGAAATGGAAGATGCTGATGACTCCTAGCAGTCAGCAGTTGTGTGTCACTGCAGGTTTCCCAGGAACAAACCAGAGAGGGTCAGACCTGCATCACTATCATTTGTCTACCATTCAGAACTAAAATATCATTGTTGACTTGCACACATAAGAAATTGTTTGACATTGAAATTGAGACTCAAAAGAACTGTTGGCTCAGAAATAAACTCACTACAGACTGATTCATTTGCCTCTAAGCATAACCATTATGACTTATCTCATTTTCAGTTCTTATAAGTGTATTTCTTGTATCACATGATCTCACACATCTAGGGTAAATGATGAACAACATAAACTGATGAATAAAAAGAGATCCAGAGACAGTGAAGCATCAGTAAGACTGTTAAACCTCAGAGGGAAGGTAGGCCTGGTTCCTAGGCCTAGCCTATGATCAGGGCCATCTTCCCAGCTGCCCCAGCTGGCCTCGCCCCCGCTACCACTCACCCCCAACTCCCCAATCACCATAGGGTGATCTGTGCTTTATGACTGGGGAAAGGGACCAAAAGGTAGGCTGTTTCTGCCCACTTGCCAGCCCCACCCCTGTCATGGGTGGCAATCAGGCAATCAGAGCCTGCTGGCCAGGGAAAGGAACCAAGAAGTGGTCAGTGTACCTCATAGTGAATGGTCCAGAAGTCATTCTGTTCAAGCTGCTATTAGGGTCAATTTGCATATTACCCTTTTATTATATAGGATAGGTACTTGTTTCTTGCCATTTTTATTATTTATGTTTATGTTCCTTCTTTCTTTTCTATTTCTTCTTTTACAACAGACCATTTAGCAGTTTTTGCATTGATGGGTTGGTGGTAATAAACCTCCTTAGCCTTTTTTGCCTGTGAAGTTCATGATTTCACCACCAATATTGAATGATAGCCTTGCTGGAAAGAGTATTTTTGGAGTCAGTCCCTTACTTTGCATTACTTTGTATACTTCATTTCATTCTCTCCTGGCCTGATGTGTTTCTGTTGAGAAATCATTTGTTAGTCTGATGGGAAATCACTTGTAGGTAACTTTCTGTCTCTCCCTTGCAGCCTCTACGATTCTTTCTTTGTCCTTAATGTTAGTAAATGAAATTACTACATGTCTTGGTATGGGTCTTTTTTGGATCCATCTTGTTTGGGGCTTCTTGTACTTGTGTGACTTTTTCCTTCCCCAAGTCAGGGACATTTTCTGTCATTATTTCTTCAAATTGGTTTTCTAACTCTTGCTCCTCTCCTTGTCCTTCTGGCACCCATAATATGGGTAGGTTGCTTTGTTTCATTTTGTCCCAAAGCTTCCTTAAACTCTCCTCCTGCTTTTTAACTTTTTTTCTAAGTACTATTCAGCTTGGATGTTTTTTTCTACCATCTTCCAACTCACTGATGTGGTCCTCCACTTCTTCTAGTCTACTGTTGAAATCTTCTATCATGTTCTTTGTTACCGCTATATTATTCTTTATTTCCTCTTGATTCTTACATATGTTGGTGAATTTATCATCAAGATAATTGAACACCTTTATAACCATTTCTATGAATTCTTTCTCTGACAAATTGCTTGCCTCCATTTCATTTAGTTCCTTTTCTGGTGATCCTTCCTTTTCTTTCCTTTGAGGATTGTTTTTGTCTTTCCATTGCTGTGGTCTCTTTCTGGCCCTGGGGACCCTGCTTGGGTATGAGAGTTAGAACAGTAGTGGTCCAGTGGTTGAGTATCTATTAGCCCAGATGCTGGGTCTGCCTTGAATCTGATGCCTTTATTGACTTTGCTATGAATTGTACCCCCTTCTCCCACAGGTCTGGACCCTCTGTTGTTGGCTTCAATGATTCTCAGGCACATACACAGATCCTATGGTATGACTCCCTGTGAGGGCCCAGAGCTCTCTGGCATGCAATTTTCTGTGAGGCACTGGTACCCCAACAGGGTAGCACCTATGACCCTCTGGCAATGAAACTGCAGTGCAGTCCTGTGACCCGTGGATGAGTGCGCCAGTTCACACTGGCAGCGCTGTTCTTGGGCCAAGGTTGGGGTGGTTGCCAGACAGCTCCTGGTCACTATGGCAGAACTGACCTGGTGCTAGGTTTGAGATGGTCACCAGGTGGTTTTGTGTTATTATAGCAGTCCTGTCAGCATGGGATCCTGGGATGCTGTGTCCAGGCCAGCGGGATAAGGCACAATGTGAGAGGTCTCTGGTGAGCACTCACTGCAGATGTCTAGGAGCCTGCAGCAAGTTATAATATCAAGTTGATAACCAGAAAGGTGACTCAAGGTTTCTTTTCTCCTGGTGTCATGTCTTGCAACACTGAAGAATGAGATTCATGGACCAGAAGATTTAAGCAAATGTGTGGAAATTGATTATAAGCAGATTCAAACTCTCCTCATGGGGTGAAGTGTGGCCAATAATGGACTGCCTCCCTTAAGCCTTGTAGTCCAGCAGTATATGCCTTCCAGTGTCATCACCTGATTGATTCACTCATTTTTCTTGCCTAGCAATGGATCTGTACTTTCTCTGTTTCTATGCGTACATATGCCTTGTGCTATAGTCACCCCCCTTGTTTTCCCATGCCTCCTGCTTTGAGTCTAGAAACATTTTATTATTTTTGCTTGATTGATTTCTGTGACTACAATTGCTCAAACTGCTGTGTCTGCCACTGTCTATGTTCCATATGCCTTTGTTTATCCTTGGACCCCTGCCTTATGTGTCTGTATTTTGAGTTTACCCTCCTAGCGCAACTCACTGCTTGGGCATGTTAGTGGTCCCACATGGGTTATGACTGGCAAGCAGCTCCCGGCAGAGGTACAGAGTGGTATTGCAGGCCATCTGGGTGTTGATGTGGCTGTGCTCCTGGCCTCTGCTGCTCTCCTCTACAAGATAGCATTGCCTCTGTGCCAAAATCATATCAGAATGGGAGTGCTATTGTAGTAGCAGGGGCTTCCCATCTAGGAGAGCCCAATATTCCAATCCCTGAGACTAGTGTGAGACCTCACTTTATCACAGTAACCAGTCACTGTCCCTGACTCACCCTCCCAACACACACACACACGCGCGCACACACACACACACACCACATCCACACACTCCTCTCTCACTTCTTTACTCACTCATATGCTCTTCCTCCTTGTTGTGCTGCCAGCCACCATATTGGATCTCCTATTTCCGTTTTGACCAGATTTTAATCTTTTTGGTGGATTTTTGTGTTTGTTTATAAGTAGAAGGAAAACAGAAATCATTTAATTATTTAATCATTTATTATTATCATTTTCAAAGTGGTAAAATGATATGAAAAGAGATAAAATAAATTGTTGAAGGTATACCTAGTTAGTGGAAGCATTAGCTGAAATATAGAATTTCTGAATTACACTACTAACAATATGATGCTGTTGACATATTTCCAAAGCATGCATGACATTTATGATGAATAAAAAATACGTACTATGGCAAATGAAAGTTAATGTCCAAGTTTCCAAAAGTAACATAGGTACTATTGGTTTTTCTAAAAAATATGTGACAAGCCTGTTATATGAATTAAAATAAAGATGCATTATCTAAAAAAGCAGAGACTATACCTAAAAGCTCTCCTGTTTTTTTGTTTTGTTTTGTTTTGTTTTTGTTTTTAAACTAGAGGTCCAGCGCATGATTAAATCATGCAAAGTTAGGGTCCCTAGGACTAAATGCATTCAGAACCTAATCCATGTCTGCCACACAGCATCGCTCCTCCATCTCTGTGGCCCCTACCTCATGAACCTCCATGTTCATAGCCCCTATCCTTGAAGGTCCTCAGTCTCAGCTGCCCATGCTCCATTAAGCTCCATGCTCACAGCCCCCACTCTGGGAGGCTCCTTGGCCTCAGATGCCCTGCAAAGCTCCATGCTAACAGCTCCCACCCAGTGGAGCCACCTCAGTCGCCTCATGAAGCTCCACGTTAACAGCCACTGCCCTGCTCCTGCGCCTCACCTCCACTGCCCCTGCCCTGTGCTGCTCTTGCTGCCATTGACCCGTAATGCTTCTCCACCTCAGAAGCCCAACCAAGCTCCACACTAACAGCCCCTGCCCTGTGAAGGTCCTTGGCCTCAGCCACCACCATGATGCTCCTCCACCTCAGCTACCCCTCAAAGCTCCATACTCACAGCCCCTGGTCTGCTCCTCCACCTCACCTCCGCAGCCCCTGCCCCATGACGCTCCCTGACCTCAGCCACCCCAGAAAGCTCCACATTAACAGCCCTGCAAGGCTCATTGGCCTCAGCCACTGCCACGATACTTCTCCACCTCAGTCACCCCATGAAGCTCCATATTCACAGCCCCCGGCCTGTTCCTCCACTTGCCTCTGCCACCCTTGCCCCGCAATACTCCTCCACCGCCCCTGCCCTGTGATGCTCCTCTACCTCAGAAGCCCCCCAAAGCTCCACACTAAGATCCCAGTCCCTTGTACTTCCCCAAAAAAACTTTTGGTCATCCCTGAGGTCATTTAGGAAGTGACGACCCCTGGATTTTATATATTAGTATTAACATACAGTAAAAATTACTTTTTTGTATAGTTTTATGAATTTTACTTCATATTTATATCTGTATAACTACAACATCATATGGATATAGAACATCTTATCACCCCCAAAAGTTCCTTTGTGGTACTTTTCTTCCCACTCCCCCTCAGTGCAAACACCTTCAAGCACTGATTTGTTATTTCATTATAATTTTGTTTTTTTTGACAATGTCATATAAATGGAATTGTCCAGGATGTAACCTTTTGTGACTAGCTTTATTATTTAGCAAAATACTTTCACAGTTTCTTCTAGTTATTAAAGATATCAACAATCCATTCATTTTTGTTGCTAGATAATATTCCATTGTCTGAATGTACTGTTGTTTGTTTACCCATCATCACCCACTGAAGAATATTTGGTTTGTTTTCTAGCTTTGACAAGTCTTAGTGTATTTGCTATAAAAATTTGTGCAAGGTTTTATGTGAACCTCAATTTCCATTTCTCTAGAGCAATTTTGATGAAGTCCACGTTATCAATGATTTTCTTATAGCTTGTATTTTAGGTACTATGTCAGGCATTCTTTATCCCCATTTTATGATCTAATAAACTACCTTAGCTTCCTTTTATTTTTAACCCATATAAATCATTAAATTTAGCTAATAGTAAATTAAGGTTAGCTAAATGGAAAATGTGTTATTTCAGAAAAAAAGGCATTAATATAAATTTGACATAATTAATATAATTCTCATGTTTTTATTATCTAAATTAAATATTTTTTAATTGAGAAATGTTTATAATATCAATTACATTTTGAAAACAATGTATTATTTCTACAAAAAAATACTTGACAATTTTTAGAAAATAAACTCATACAAGCTATATAATACCTGTTTTCTTTCATTAAAGAGAAAATAAAACTAAAATTAGACAAAGTACAAATGAATGACAATAACAGTAGTCGTTTCAAATACGTTGAATATAAAAAGCCAAACAATATTTGAAGGAATTTTTATGGCAAAAATAATTATAAAGATAGGAGAAAAAAAAGAAGCTAATGTGAAAAATGTAGTGTAAAAGATTGATACAAGTAAAGGATAAATCTATGAAGATAAAAACAAAATCAAACAAAGAATATGAAATGTATGTTAATAAATACTGCCTGTATAATTATTCATAGTGTGTATACAACCTATAGAATTGATTCAAAAATCAAGAGCTGATTATATAAGAGTTACATAATAAAGAAAAATTTGGCAATATGAACAAGAAAATAAAAGACAAATTAACAGGTACAAGGAAAATTAGAACAACAAAGCTGAATTTAAAATTTAGATAAGAGTGTAGTGAAAGGCTTTATTCCAGAAGATTTACATATTTAGGCAAATTTAAAGTGTATTGATCTGATTCTGAAGAGAAAAGCAATAAGAGCAGAAAGCAGCCCATTCTTTCAGGATCAGGAGTGTCTGCAAAGATGACCTGCAGCTGAGGGGGGTGTGGGGTAGTCAGGGGTTGGAGCAGAAAATAAGTAATTATGGAAGATAGAGAGAAAGATTTTTGTTCAAGGATTACTGGGTAGAAACTCCAAAAAGAGAAGGAGAGATGCCTCAAGAGTTTTTAGGAATTGTGTTTATGTCTTTGTTGAAGAACTGTGTACAACATCTACCTTTCCCCTTTAATAATAAAGAATTATAATATTTTTAGGTCATGTGGAATCAGATCATTACTTTTTTGAATAGCATGAATAGATGAGGTCATAGGATTTAGACATATATATGATATATATGTAGCTGAGTGACTGGATGAAAATTTTAAAAGATGCATAAATTAATAGTGATTAACTCTAGAGCATAGGATTAAAGTAGGGTTAAAAAAGAAAAGATTTTATTTTCTCTAAACATATGCTATTCTTTTTTGTTTGTTGTTTAAGAATTACACAGGTCTTCTTTTTCCCCAATTGACCCTCACCTGCTATTCCTACCCCTCAGAACAAAGCCCCCACCGTTCCAGTGTCTGTGTCCATTGGCTATGATAATATGCATGCATACGAGTCCTTTGCTTGACATCTAATATCCCCCTCCCCTGCCTTCTCTCTGAGGTTAGACAGTTTATTCAGTGCTACCTTGTCTCTGGATCTATTTTTGTTCATCAGTTTATGTTGTTCTTTATATGGCAAATATGAGTGAGATCAAGTGATATTTATCTTTGTCCAACCAACTGGATTATTTTGCTTAGCATAAGGATCTCCAGTTCCATCCATGCTGTTAAAAATAGTCAAGTTCCTTCTTTTTTACAACAGCATAGTATTCCATTGCGTAGATGCACCAAGATTTTTTTTTAATTTTTTATTTTTTATTGTTTAAAGTATTATAAATAGTAGTATATATGTCTCCTTTTCCCCCCACTGACATTACATCTGGCCTCCCCTACCACCCAGAACATGCCCTCAGCCCCCAGGGTCTTTGTCCATTGGTTATCCATATATGCATGCATACAAATCCTTCTGTTAACCTCTTATCCCCTACACACTCCCTTGCCTTCCACTGTAGTTTGAGAGTCTGTTTGATTCTTCTTTTTCTCTGTATCTATTTTTGTTCATCAGTTTATCGTGTTCATTATATTTCACAAATTCAGAGATCATGTGATATTTATCTTTCTCTGACTGGCTTATCTCACTTAGCATGATGCTCATCAGTTCCATCTATGCTGTTGCAAATGGTAAGAATTCCATCTTTTTTACAGCAGCATAGTATTCCATTGTGTAGATGTATCATGGTTTTCTAATCCATTCGTCTACTGATAGGCATTTAGGCTGTTTCTAAATTTTAGCTATTGTAAATTATGCTGCTATGAACATAGGGGTGTATCTGTTCTTTCTGGTTGGTGTTTATAGTTTCTTGGGATGTATTCTAAGAAGTGGAATTACTGGGTTAAATGGGAGTTCTAATTTAATTTGTGAAGAAACTATATATTGTTCTCCACAGGGGCTGCACCAGTCTTCCTTATGACCAGCAGTGTACTAAGGTTTCTTTTTCTTCACACCCTCTCCAGCACTTGTCATTTGTTGATGTTAGCCATATTGACAGGGATGAGATGGTACCTCAGTGTTGTTTTGATTTGCATCTTTCAAATGATTAGTGACTTTGAGCATGTTTTCATATGTCTCTTGGCCTCCTGTATGTCCTCTTTCAAAACGTGTCTATTTAGGTCCTTTGACCATTTTTTGTTTGGATTGTTTAGCTTCTTTTTGTTAAGTTATAGGAGTTTCATATAAATTTTGGCAATTTAGACCCATATCAGAGATACCATTGGCAAATATGTTCTCCCATGCAGTGGGCTATCTGGTTGTTTTGTTGATGGTTTCTTTAGCTGAGCAGAAGCTTTTTATTTTTATATAGTCCCATTTGTTTATTTTATCCTTAGTTTCCATTGGCTTAGGAACTGTATCAGAAGAGATGTTGCTACGACATACTACTTTGCTGCCTAAGGTGTCTTCTAAGATTTTATGGTTTCCAATTTTACATTTAAATTACTTAACAATGTTGAGTTTATTTTTTGTGTATGTTGTAAGTTTGTAATCTAGTTTCATTTTTTTCATGTATCTGACCAATTTTCCCAACACCATTTATTGAAGAGACTGTCTTGACTCCATTGTATACTCTTGCCTCCCTTGTCAAACATTAATTCAGCATAATGGCTTGGGATTACTTCTGGATTCTCTGTTCTGTTCCATTGGTCTATATGTTTGTTCTTGGCCAGTATCAGGAAGTTTTGAGAACTGTGACTTTGTAACATAGTTTGATATATGGTATAGCAATCCCTCCAACTTTGTTCTTCTTTCTAAGTATTGCTGCAGCTAATCAAGGACTTTTTAAAATTCCATATGAATTTTTGGAGAGTTTGTTCTAGATTTGTGAAATATATCATTGGTATTTTAATGAGGTTTGCAATGAATCTATAGATTGCTTTGGTTAGTATTGCTTTTAATGATGTTAATCCTACCAATTCATGAACGCAGTATTTTCTTCCCTTCATTTATGTCTTCCTCTCTCTTTTTTCAATGCTCTGTAGTTTTCCAAGTCCAGGTCTTTTACCTCCTTTGTTAAGGTTATTGCAAGGTATCTTAATTTATTTGTTGTAATGGTAAATGGGATTGTTTTTAGTTTCTCTTTTATTGAGTTCATTATTGGTGTATGAAAATGCCAAAGATTTCTGAGTGTTAATTTTGTATCCTACTACATTGCAGAATTCATTTATTAAGTCTAGTAGCTTTTTTATGGAGTCTTTGGATTTTTCTATGTATACTATCATGTTATTTGTTAATAATGACAGTTTTACTTCTTTTTTTCCTATTTGGATGCCTTTTACTTTTTCTTCTTGTATGATAGCTTGGCTACCACATCCAGTATTATGTTGAACAGGAGTGGTGAAAGTGGGTATCCTTGTCTCATTCCTATTCTTAGGAGAAATGATTTTAGTTTTTGCCCATTGAATATAATGTTGGCTGTAGGTTTGCCATATACAACTTTTATTATGTTGTGGTATAATACCTCTATTCTCATTTTGCTGAGGGTTTTTATCAGGAATGGGTGTTGGATTTTTCCAAACGCTTTTTCTGCATTGATTGGTATGATTATGTGATTTTTGTCTCAATTTGTTTATATCCTGTATCACTTTTATTGATTTTTGGATATTGTATCATCCTTGCTTCCCTGGAATTAATTCCACTTGTCATGGTGTATGATCTTTCTAATGTAATGCTGAATTCAATTTACTAGAATTTTGTTGAGGATTTTAGCATCTATGTTCATCAAAGATATTGGGCTGTAGTTCTCTTTTTTGTGCTGTCTTTATCTGGTTTTGAAATTAAACCCTTACTGTCCTCCCCTATAGTCCTAGTCCTCCCCAACTGCCCTCCCCACACACCGGTCACCCCCAACTTCCCTCCCCTGCAGTCCTGGTTCCTCCCAACCTTTCTCCCCTGCTGGCCTGATAGCCCACAACTGCCCTCCCCTGCCAACCATCTTATGGCAGCCATCTGTGTCCCCGTGGGGGGCCATCTTTGACAACATGGGGGTGGCCATCTTGTGTTTTGGAGTGACAGTCAATTTACATATTACCTCTTTATTAGATAGGATAAAGTAATTTTTTTGAAAAAATGGTTTTATTAATTTTAGTTAGGAAGGGAGAGGGAGAGAGTGATAGAAGCATCAATGATGAGAGAAAATTATTGATCACTTCCTCCTGCATGCCCCCTACAGGGCATAGAGCCTGCAACACAGGATGTGTACTTGACCAGCATTGAGCCTGGGAACTTTCAGTTCACAGGCTAAGGCTCTATTCACTGAGCCAAACCGGCTAGGGCAATAAAGTAAGTTTTAACATTGTTTATTTTAAAGAAAAATTGTTTTACTTTCCATTTGAGAAAGTTTAATAACATAGGGACAATTTTTCAATATGCCATTATAAGTTCTCAGTGACCATGTCACTTACTTATTCATTCATACATTCCAATATAAAACTACAGTACTATATCTAAAATTAGAAAATTATAATTTTAGCAAGGAAAGGGAAAATAATATTCTGTTCTTATTTTTTAAATGTATTTTATTGATTTTTTACAGAAAGGAAGGGAGAGAGATAGAGAGCTAGACACATTGATGAGAGAGAAACATTGATCAGCTGCCTCCTACACACCTCCTATTGGGGATGTGCTTGCAGCCGGAGTACGTGCCCTTGACCTGAATCAAACTCGGGACCCTTCAGTCCACCGGCTGACGCTCTATCCACTGAGCCAAACCAGTTTCAGCTTGTTTGTTTTTTAATCAATAATCTACTAGCAAATGACTAGCATAATGGTAAATCTAGACAGGGACTAGAGAAGTCAAGTTTAGATAAAGACATTGTGGTCTGCTAACATTTTTGAGGGAGACATTAAAAAATTACTTTGTACAGAATGAAGAGAGAGGAAAATTTGCTTGGGAAAAATATTTTCTCAGAAAGGAAGGAAATAAAGGTATTTGAATGTAGGAGTGATATTGTACTATATAGTAAACCAGCCCTAATAGAAGGTCCATTGGAAGGCTAAGTTTTATAATGGGGAAATAGAAACAGAGCAGGGATAACCCAGGACCCAATTGGAAGCTATTTAGTATAGAATAGCTGTGACTCTGGAGTCCCAGGGCTAGAGTTTCTAACCTTCTTATGACATTTGGTTATTAAGTCATCTGAGTCAAGGATCTCAACTTCCCTGAGCCTTAGGAAAATGAAAATCATATTAATACCACCTCAGAGATATCATAATGATTAACTAAGAACACTTAAAAGACTTTATAAAGTGATTTTCAGTTACTTGGTAAATGTTAACATTCAACATACAATTACAAAAGGATAGAGAGAAAGACTTTTGTTGTTGTTGTTGTTGTTGTTTGTTTTGTTTTGTTTTGTTTTTTGGACACCGAAAATCTTTCATTATATTTGCTCATGAATGGATCTTAGATATTATCCAATAGACTAGCATTTTCCAAATTATATTCTACAGAACACTAATTTTTATATATAAAATGTGTTTTGCTTAAAAAATAGAGTCCGGGGGAAATCTCGCCATCTTTAAAGGAAAAGTGGATCTTGTCAAAGGCCTGAAATATCCACAGCTGCAGCGACCACCGAGCAGCTGTGTGCCCCAGAAAGCCGGTCCCAGGTGGCACAAACACTTGGACTCAAAGGAGCACACCACCATACTGCGAAAAGGTCAGATTTCCCAGAGATAGGGATTCTCTGTGAAGACAGAAGCCCACGCTGCACCTTGTGCGTAGAAACTGGAGGACTGGGATGGTGTTTACAAAGAGAAGTCCCCCTAGGTTGTTGGGCTGGTATATCTCCTTATTGTAGAATGGGCTCCTAATAGGGGAGATATCTAAAGAAAAATAGACCAGTATTTTGATCTGATCCAGAAGACAAGATGGAAAAAAATACCCAATTAGAGCAGCTACTGGAGAAAAAAATTAAAAAGCATGAGGAGAACCTAAGGGAACATTGGGACCATACTAAACAAAACAATTTTAGAATAATAGGGGTTCCAGAAGGAAAGGAAACTGAGGAAGGCAGAGAAAAAATGTTTGAAGAAATGATGACAGAAAACTTTCCTGAGATAGAGAAGAAAAAACTGACAAAAATACAAGATGCTTGCAGAGTCGCAAGCAAAATGAATCCCAACCCAAAAGACCAACACCAAGGCATATTAAAATTAAATTGGCAAACACCAACGACAAAGTAAGAATCTTAAAAGCAGCCAGAGAGAGACAGAAAGTTACATATAAAGGAACCCACATCAAACTAACAATGATTTCTCAACAGAAACTCATCAGACTAGAAGGGAATGGAACAAAATATACAAAGTCATGCAAAGGAAGGATCTGCATATAAGAATACTGTATCCAGCAAGGCTATCAATTAAAATTGAAGGTAAAATCAGGAGCTTCAAAGACAAAAACAGAATAAGGGAATTTATCACCACCAAACCAGTAATTCAAGAAATGCTAAAGGTTCTGCTATAAAAATAAAAATGAAATAGGAAGCGAAGAAAGAAAAAGAGGTATAGAATAAAAAATGGCATCAAATAAGTACCTATCAATAATAACTTTAAATGTAAATGGATTAAATGCCCAATCAAAAGACAGAGGGTAATGGATTGTATAAAAAAACAGGACTCATATATCTGCTGTAAACAAGAAACCCAATTCAGAAAAAAAGTCGCACACAGACTGAGGGTGAAGGGACAGAAAAAAGGTTTTCCAGGCAAATGGAAAACATATATACACCCAATACAGGAGCACGCAAATATATAAAATAAAAATTCTGGAGAACATTAAGGGAGAGATTAATAGCAATACAATCATAGTAGGGGATTTTAAAACCCCACTGTCACCTTTGGACAAATCATCTAAACAAAAAATTCAGCAAAGAAACAACAACCCTAAATGAAGCACTAGAACATATGGAATTAATTGACATCTTCAGAACATTTCACCCCAAAGCCACAGAATATAAATTCTTCTCAAGTGCGCATGGGTAATTTTCAAAGATAGACCACATGTTGGGACATTAGGCAAAGTCGCTTCAAATTCAAGAAGATAGAAATCATATGAAGCATCTTCTCAGATCACAGTGGCATAAAATTGGAAATCAATTACAACAAAATAAAGCAAAGAAATCAAACATAAGGAGACTAAATAGCATGCTATTAAACAAAAACTAGGTTACTAGAGAAATTAAGTAAGAAATTATAAACATCATAGCAACAAATGATAATGAAAATACAACAATTAAAATCTATGAGACACAGCAAAAGCAGTTTTGAGAGGGAAGTTCATATCTCTAGAAGCCTATTGCAAAAAAAAAAAAAAATGGTAACAAATATCTAACTCTACAACTGATAGAGTTACAAAAAGACCAACAAGAAAAGCCCAATATAAGCAGAAGGAAGGAAATAATAAAAATTAGAGCAGAGAAAAATGACATAGAGACCAAAGAAACAATACATAAGATCAACAAAACCAAGAGCTGGTTCTTTGAAAGGATAAACAAGATTGATGAACCTCTAGCCAGGCTAACCAAGAAACAAAGAGAGAGGACCCAAATAAACAAAATCAGAAATGAAAAAGGTGAAATAACAACAGACCCCACTGAAATACAAAGGATTGTAACAAAATACTATGAACAACTCTATTCCAATAAACTGGACAACCTAGAGGAAATGGACATATTCCTAGAAAAATATAACCTTCTAAAACTCAATCAGGAAGAATCTAAAAACCTCAATAGACCAGTGTCTTGGAAAGAAATTAAAACATTCATAAAAAAGCTTCCAGCAAACAAAATCCCAAGGCCAGATGCCTTCACATGAAAGTTTTACCAAATATTCAAGAAAGAACTAAAACCTATCCTCCTCAGACTATTCCAAAAAATTCAAGAGGAAGGAACACTTCCAAACTCCTTCTATGAAGCCAGCATCACCCTAATACCAAAACCAGATAAAGACAACTCAATGAAAGATAATTACAGGGCAATATCCCTCATGAACTTAAATGTCAAAATCCTCAACAAAATTCTAGCAAATCAGCTCCAGCAGAGCATCACAAAGATCATACACCATGACCAAGTAGAATTTATTCCGGGAATGCAAGGATGGTACAATATCCGCAAATCAATAAACATGATTCATCGCATAAACAAATTGAAAAATAAAAACCATATAGTCATATCAATTGATGCAGAAAAAGCATTTGATAAAATCCAACACCCTTTCCTGATAAAAACTCTCAACAAGGTGGGAATACAAGGATCAAACATCAACATAATAAAAGCTATATATGATAAACCCACAGCCAACATCATACTCAATGGGAAAAACTAAAATCATTCCCTCTAAGAACAGGAACAAGACAGGGATGCCCACTCTCGCCACTCCTGTTTGACATGGTACTGAAAGTACTAGCCATTGCAATTAGACAAGAAGAGGAAATAAAAGGCATCAAAATTGGAAAAGAAGAAGTAAAGTTATCCTTATTTGCAGACAACATGATATTGTACACAAAAAAAACACAAAAAACTCCATTATGCAGACTGGTGCAGCCACTGTGAACAGTATGTAGCTTCCTCAAAAAACTGAAAATGGAACTCCCATGTGACCCAGTAATCCCACTCCTAGGAATATATCCCAAGAAACTAGAAACACCAATCAGAAAGGATAGGTGCACCCCTATGTTCATAGCAGCACAATTTACAATAGCTAAGATTTGGAAACAGCCTATGTGCCCATCAGCAGATGATTGGATCCAAAAACCATGGTACATCTACACAATGGAATACTATGCTATCATAAAAAAGAAGGAATTCTCATCATTTGCAGCAACCTGGAGAGAATTAGATAACATCATGCTGAGTGAAATAAGCCAGTCAATGAAAGAGAAACACCACATCACCTCACTCATTTATGGATGATAACGAACATTATAAACTTAAGAACCAAAAGATAGATATAGAGATAGTAAAGAAACAAGCAGACTGTCAAATTACAGCGAGGAGGGTAGGAAGATCTGGGGTAGATAAGAGATCAACCGAAGGACTTGTATATATGCATATAAGTACAACCAATGGACACAAAACTCTTGAGAGGGAGGGCATGTATGGAATGGGGGACAATGGTATTTGTACAAAGATAATAATTTAATAAAAATAAAAAATAATAATAAATAAAATAAAATAAAACTTACACCCCATTGCTCAGAGAAATATATAGATGAAAAATACAGAGATTCTAAAGCATATTTTGTAAAATGGACCCATAAAAATCCATTATGGATTATTAAACATAACCAAGTACTGAACTTCAGCATGAGAGTGTTCAACAGATGTCAACCATCACTCTCAGAGTATATCCTCATGATAGAAATCAAATGAATAAATCAAAAGAACTCAGAATAAAAATTCTAATTTTTTTCTTGAAAGTAATAAGATCCTGCAGTTTTAAAAAACAATCAATGCCAATCTCCTTTCTTATTTTATTTTATAGAACTAACACTCTGTCCTGGGAGTCCTAACATATTCTATATATTATTGAAAGTTCCTTTTAAATACATCCATAAAAATTCACAGCTTCCATTTACAAGAAGCCACAATTTTCATATGCCTTTGAGACCCTAAATGTCAAAGACAGACACAGTCTTATGCACTAAAATCATGCTTTCAACAAGACAAGAACTTGAAAAAGGAAAGTTACAGCAATATCAAGTTATCAACTTTTTCATGATCTTTTCTATTTAATCAGTAAGCATTTTCAACTATGGAAAACAGTCCATCACAATAATATTTTCAATAAAATTTCTGCAAAATTAGATGATAACAAGACCATGATATTTTAAATTGAATGAATTTGATGATAGTTAAGAATTAGACTCCCAGAGGAATACTTTATGTCACAAGCTATGAACACTACTGTTTAATGTACACTCATGCTCCATCTGCTTCCTTTTCCATTTCTTGAATCTCCTAACCAGTTTTTCATGCACACATTTCAGCTCCATGCTGTGTTTTCTATTTATTGAATACATTTCTCACTTCAACATTTTTCCACCTGAGCTGGCAGTTGTGGCTTTATGACTGTATTCATGCAGGTCTCCCTAGATTATGAACTTCATATTTTTTCATTTGCCTCATGCTTCAGTTCTCCAGCTTAGTAGGCCCTAAAATGTGCAAACTGAAAAGTGTTTTGAGACAACCATTGCTATTCTAGGCTATTGACTTGTCATCAATTAGATTAAATCATTGGTTTACAAAAATAATGTTTTCTCTCTACTTTATAAAAAAAAAAAAAAAAAAAAAAAAACAATTGCAAAAAGGAACCCAACTGTGCTAGGAAGCAAATTACTTTATGTGGGTAAGCAAACACCTTCTGATCAGGACTGAAATGTATTATTTAGGTCTATTTTACTACACCAATTTTGAAGTAATGTTAATGATATGAGTTACTACATGTAAAATAAAAGGACAAAATCCAAATAGTTAACTTGTTTTTGTTTATTTTAAATATGCAGAAATCCACTTTGGGTCTTCAAAATCATGTAATATTCAGTTTTATAAGTAAAAATAAGCAACTTGAATGGTATCTTAAGGTTCTAATTTTCTCAATATCTCAAAATTCTATATTTTTAAAAGTTTATTAGTAGATGAGTGAAAATCCAATCAACAATCCTAAGTCATGTGATTTTGCAAAAGTAGAAAAATATGTAAAAGTTGTTCATTTTGATATATGCATTGATTTTATAAAGGAAGGAGGTGGGAAAAATAGAGAACAAAATAATATACTTTCAACTTACTAATCAAATCACAGGACTTTATATATATTTAGTAGATTCTAAAACAAACTTTACCTAGTAGTTTCTCCTAGCAGGAATTTATACTTAAAATTATAAGTGATGAAGACCATATTCTACTTTCATGGACAAGTGGTTTTTTCTACTTTTCTCTGTATCTTCATATGAATTTCCTTCTAATTATTTTATTGTCAGCACAACAACTAATTAGAAATATGATCTATCACAATCATTTTTATGCAAATGTAGTTCAGAATATTATTTTAAAAATCAGAAATGTCAGAACCAGTTCCTTTGATGCAAAAGTCGTATTTATATTTCCTGCTGGCAGATGCATTTGCCAGGAGATATCTAATGCAATAAAATTTAGGCAATTTAACCATTATGATAAATTTGTTCATTTTTGCTGTCAGGTATCAACACTGACATTTAACCTGAGTATAAAGAGACACATGGCTAAACTTATAATAAAAGATACCCTAATCATTAATGGTTGTCAAACAGACGTTTTACAGGCTTATGGTGTGAATATGTATCATTTAGCTGAAGGAATAAAATCAATATGTGATGAAAAGTCATTTCAGTTCTTTGATTCTGAAAGAAGGAAAGGTAATCCTAGTATAGTTTGCTTTTGCTACTAAATGTGTTTTAGAAGGTTAATGCATAAAATATACATGAATCAACCAAATGTTATTTAACCTTATCAAACACAGGTCAGATCCATTATAACAACTGATTAAAATTTTCTTCAGTGAAGCAGGTGAACATACTGGATACAGAAAAATTGATACAGAATTATAGTGGCATTGTGTAAATAATCTGAATGTAACCTATGGGGCTAAAACCTATAATTGGAGTGATACTTCAAAGCAATGACTATTTTTTCAATGCTATTTTGTATAACCAGATAGGAAGATGACTTGTTGGGGTTTATTGGCCAGAAACAGCACTACAAAAGTGATATTTTCAAAAGCTGCTGGTGCATTTGTGTTCTACAAATTAGAGGTTAAATCAAAGCATCAAAAAACATCAAGGGTTAATTTAATGTAAAAACAAATACTCCATCTGGATCTATTTTACAGTGAATTAATAATGCAGATTTATACAGAATGTAAACACTTTGTGGTTTTTTAAGGTTTTAGAAGAAAATATTTTGCTTGCAAAATATAAAATCCTTAGGCTATTTTATAGGCTGTTATTTTCAGCTATACAAAAAAAGTCTACTGTGTAAATTCTAGAAGTTTACTAAATTATTGACTGTTTAAATTAAAAGTGTGTTAACGAAGCAAACTAAGAATATTTATCATGAAACTAGTGATAAAATCAACACACAATCAATCCACTGAACTCAGCTATACTACATCTTAAGGGATATATAATAATTGTTTTAGATGTATAAGTATTTTGTGTATTATTTTGATATAAGAAAAATGTACACACATGCCATATTGAAGATTTATGTATATGCAGTTTACTTGCCTAACCTTTTCAAAGATGAAAATATGAAACATTTATAAATTGAAAACATATAAAAATGCAACTTTACAAATGTTACTCAATGTCGATATGACAAAGACAAATAACTCAAAGAATTACGGATGGTGATTTTTTCCTTAATTCCTTAGAAATATTCATATAGTTCTTTTTTCTAGATTGGAACTTAACCTAAGTTTTAAAATTCATTTTAGTGCATTTGAAAAGTCATCTTATCAAATGTGTTGACTAGATTCATCCTATTTGTTTTTACTAAATTTGTAATATAATCCTAGGAATATCTCCAAATATCCCAAAATATACAAGTCACGCTAAAAAAGTCAGTTTTTTCCAGAAAATATTTTCATGTAATTATAAGAATTCTTTGGAAAAACTAAGAACAAATTTCAGATTGTTTCTTACGTTATGTTAACATATTTAGTCATATATGTAATAGATAGTAGTGTAATTATGTTTACATTGATTGTAAATATTCAAGATTATGCATATTTAAAACTTTATTTACTTTAAAAATCGTATTGATCACTAAGTATATCATCTGAATTTATTTCTTTGTTGAGTCAATAGGCACAGGCTTTGAAAGTAATTAGTGCCCTCTTTTACTTCTGGAAGAGAACAGATGCTGCCAAAGCAGTCTGGTGAAAAGTACACAAAATATCTGAGCTCTGATGTAAACAGAATGCCTAGTTTGAAAATTGTGAATGTGTATCTATTATATATTATAATAAGTCCTCCTTCCTCATTAATTTTACTGAAGTCTCCAGATGAGAAAGAAAATATTAATTTTATTCAGCCTTTGGCATTGTTGCCTGTTAAGGTACTCACTAAATCACTAACTTTACTAACATTAATATTATGTTTATGCTTGGATATAGGGTTCAATTTGTCATAAGTATAATTAATTATTTTTAAAATGATCAATTTGTCATAATAAAAAGCATATATTGGGCAGATGAGGCTCCTGTGCCAGCTAGTCTACCTTAAAGTCATGGAAATACTCAAAAAATTATGCAAATTAATTGACTCTTTCAATGTTGCATAAAATGCTACTTCTAGTACAGTTCATGGAACATTAGTCTGTTCATCCAGCAAAAAAAAGGAAGGGGGGAAAATTGCATTTCAGAGGATGAATTCTTACAAGCAAAGCCTTATGGTTGAGGATACTCACAACTACAACCTATTTTTTTCTACAAAGCAACTGACTTTCAACCATTACACACAGAACTTTGGCTGTTTATAACAAATTTTCCCCCAATCAATGTCAAGAAAAAGTTAACTATGTCTTATGGGTTTTTCCTCCTTTTAATACAAAAAAAAGAGGGGAGAGAGATTTTTATTGTTCAATCACACTAATTAAAAATATTGATTCTGAAATTTAGCAATAAAATTTTGGACTGAAATAGGATCTTTAAGAGTTCCAAGCTCTAGCAGGTTTGGCTCAGTGGACAGAGCATCAGCCTCTGGACTGAAGGATCCTGGGTTTGATTCTCGTCAAGGGCATATACCTGATTTGCCAGCTGCATCTTAAATGGGGGACGTGCAGGAGACAGCCAATCAATGATTCTCTATCATTTCTTTCTAAAAATCAATAAAAATATATTTGTAAAAAGAGCTCCCAAAAAACATGATATGGTATAATAAAAACCTCAGAGGTATGCCAAGTTAGATTATTTACTAAATAGTAAAAATCTGTGATAATAGAAAAAGAAAACAATTAAAAAAACACACTGATTTCAAAATAATTATCCTGTCCAAACACATTTCTTTCAGACAGAAGTGGTATAAGAGGCCATTGTTCTTTGATGAGCTGTCCCCGACACAAATAGCAAATTTAGAATATCAGTGTATTACTAAATTTGGTGATATTAATGCATTCTCATTTTAAACTACCTCTAGCAAATGAGTTCTATAATTCATAAATATTAAATAATGATATTTTTGCCCTATAGAGTTATCAGACCTACTATAAGGAAATAATTTAATATTGCATGTAAAATTGAGGGCTCCATTACAGGGTTTCCACCAAAGAATGAGGCCATCCTTTGATTTGTAACCATGTTCCCCATTAGATAAATGGACTCATGTAATCAATTATTATCATTTGAGGCAACTACAGCCTTAGCTATGTATTAATTTTTAACTTTCCTCCATCTTATTTAATAAAAGAATAATATGCAAATTGACCATACCTCCACTATACCAGCAAGTGACATCCACCAGCCGATCAGGAGTGAGTATGCAAATTAACCCAACCAAGATGGCTGCAGCCACAGAGCAAACAAGAGGTTTGGGTTTCCTTGACAATGGAGGAAGCTAAGCTTCCTGCACATCCTGGCTGGCCCAGGCCTCCGCTCAAGGCTACAAAGTTTCAATTATAGAAGATAAATAAATCCCAAATACCAAGGCTTCCACTTGGGTCACCAGGGTGCATGGATGGCCTCCAAACCACCACAGGCTTCTCTCCCAGGCTGCCCTATAACCCAAGGTACCCCAACCCTGATCTGGGACACTGTTCAGGGCAAACTGGCCCCCAGAAGTGCACCAGGCCTCTATTCTACTAATAAAAGAGTAATATGCAGATTGACTATCACTCCAACACACAAGATGGCTGCCCCCATGTGGTCAAAGATGGCTGCCCCCCTGAGGACACAGGATAGCCACCACAAGATGGCCAGTAGGGGAGGGCAGATAGGAGGGATAAGGCCAGCAGGGGAGAGCAGTTGGAAGAGACCAGGCCTGCAAGTGGGGGGGACAGTTGGGGGTGATCAAGCCTGCAGGGGAGGGCAGATAGGAGCAATCAGGCTGTCGGAGAGCATTTAAGGCATCAATAAAGCTGGCAGGGAGGGGTTAGGAGATGATTAGGCTGGCAGACAGAAGCAGTTAGGGGAAATCAGGAAGACAGGCAGGTGAGCAGTTGGGAGCCAGGAGTTCTGGATTGTGAGAGGGATGTCCACCTGCCCATTTAGGCCTGATGCTACTGGGATCAGGCCTAAATGAGCAATCAGACATTCCTTGAGGGATCCCAGATTGGAGAGGGTGCAGGCTTGGCTGAGGGACACACACCCCCATGAACAAATTTCATGCACCGGGCCTCTAGTCAATAATATTAAATTAATAAACATATTAAAACATTACTGTTATAATAATATCTATCTCTCAGTGCTACATTGCTTTGACTTTTCACAATTTTTTTTATACTACTTTAAAATTAACTACTTGGCCCTGGCCAGTTTAGCTCAGTTGTTAGAGTGTTGGCCAGAAGACTGAAGAGTCTTGGGTTAGATTCCAGTCAAGGGCATGTACCTTGGTTGCATGCTTGATCCTGACCTTGGTAAGGGCTCATGTGTGAGGCAACCAGTTGATGTATGTGTCTCTCTCATACAGATGTTTCTCTCTCTCTCCTTTCCACTGTCCCTAAAAATCAATGGGGAAAAAAAATATCCTCAGGTGAGAATTAACAAAATAATAATAATAATTTGCTTATAAAATTAAAATAATTTATAATATAGAATATAATAATTTTCTTTCAGAGCCTCCAGTCAATATGAAAGAGTAGGTAAAACCTCTGCTTGCCTCCTCCCATAACCACAACAAAATTACATCTAAACTACAGAAAAACCATCCTATATAATAAAAGCATAATATGCTAAGTGTCCAGTCAGCCATTCAATCAATCAAAGTGTAATATGCTAATGATATGATAAGGCCACTCAACCACTCTCTATGATATACACTGACCACAAGGGGGCAGGCAATCAACCAGAAGATCAGTCACATTGACATCCACTGACCACCAGAGGGCAGACACTCTGACCAGTAAATTAGCTAGCTGTTGGGCTCAAGCCCAACAGAACTGAGTAAGTCAGGCCTAATCCCAAAGGCTAGGCAAAGGGACCCCACTGGTGCACGAAGTCATACACCAGGCCTCTAGTTATTAAAAACTGTCTATAATCTAGTTGAAAAGAAGTCCTAAAACTAGTGATATACAGGAGAAACCCCATGGAGATTGGTAAGTGGGGAGAGACACAGAACTGGCTGGTCCCACCCAACATATGGCTCTTAAAAATTGGGAAGGAGTCCCAGATTCACACCAGAATCCTTCAGCCCAGGATCCCATTTCCAGAAAGTAAAGTGCTCATTACTTCTGTGTGTGAAAACCATTAGAGATCAAGGCTAAGTGAGATGGAGGCTCACTGGGACTTAGCATCACTAACTCTGAGCTCTAGCACTAGAATACTAGCTTAAAAGTCAACATGAGCATAACGGGAGGAACTTAATTGTCTTTCTTCAAGGCAAGGAATAAAGAATCACATTTATTTCAGACATAAGTGGTATAAGAGGCCATTGTTCTTTGATGAACCCTCCCACACACAGAGCTGGCATACAGATGCCATATCTGAATTTTCATCAACCTGGCTAACATTCTAATACCTTCCTCTGGTCCCTGTTGATTCCCTGGCACCATGCATGTGGCCCAACCCAAACCTTTTCCATGCAAATGGCCTGTGTTGGCTCATTCTATAGACATTTCTAAATGTTCTCAAAGGTTCACACACTCCTAACAAGCAGCATCTGGCCTCATGCCCCTAAATTCTTGATAAGCAGCTTCAAGCCTGGCAATAGTGGTAGCCAGCCTTAATTCACAACTTAACCTCTCCCAGGCATCTTCAAGCCCAGGATAAGTGGAAACCATGTGGAGATCACTGTTTTACTCATACCAAGTGGTCCCATGCAGGTCACAGGCAGTGGCTAACCCTGGCCTGCATTTTCCATGAGGTCCTAGAACCAACACACCCCATGTCCAGCTTCAGACCACATCAAATCACCAAAAAAAGTTCATCCAAGAATGACACACCCAAAGAGCAGACTCAGCGGGGACCAAAGCCTTTCTATTGTGAATTTGGCTCTGTTGGATCAGTCCCTGCAACAACAGATCCTCCACTGTTATTATGACCAACCTTCACAGCCAATCAGCCTAAGTGAGAATAATTTCCTTTCAGTGATGTGCCAACAGTAACCAAGGCAGATGATGTGACAACAACAATAAGAGGCTACATACTCAACCCACAAAAGGGATATAACCTGAAGCAATCCACTGGGCCCCATAGGATCTACTACATAAGGCCACTTTACCAAGATAGGGAAAGGCAGCAGCTTTACCTAATATATGGAAACAAACACAGGGAACCAGATGAAAGAAGGAGACAAAGAAACATGTCCCCAATAAAAGAAGAGAACAAAACCTTACACACAAAGTAAATAAATAAATAATAAATAAATATAAACAAAATGGAGACAAGCAATCTATCAGATGCAGAGTTGAAAACACTGATTATAAGCATTCTCAATGATCTCAGTGAGAATTACAACAAAGAGATAGAAAACATAAACAGGACATAGAAAACATAAAATGAATCAGTCATAAATGAAGAATGCTATAACTAAAATGGAGAATATATAATAGGGAATCAAAAGTAGGTTAGATAAAGCATAAATGATTTTTTTCCTTTATAGATTAAAGTATTACAAATGTGACCTTATCCCTCCATTGTCCCCACACCCTCCCCAATCCTGTCCTTATCCTCACCCTCTGTTGTCTGTATCCATTGCTTATGCTTATATACATGCATACTAGACCTTTGGTTGATCTCTCCCTCCTTTTCCCCCACCCTCCTCTACCTTCCCTCTGGGGTTTGAGCATCTGATCAATACTTCTCTGTCTCTGGATCTGTTTTTGTTAATTGGTTTATGTAGCTCATTATAATCCACAAATGAGTGAGATCCTGTGATATTTATCTTTCTCTGATTGACTTATTTCACTTAACATAATGTTCTCCAGCTCCATCCATGCTGATGCAAATGGTAGGAGTTCCTATCTTTTCACATCAGCATAGTATTCCATTATGTAGATTTTCCACAGTTTTTTTTTAATCCACTCATCTGCTTAAGGGCACTTAGGCTATTTCAAATTCTTAACTATTGTAAATTGTGCTGCTATGGATAGGGGTACATATATCCTTTCTGACTGGTGTTTCTAGTTTCTTGGGATATATCCCTAGAAGTGGAATCACTGGGTCAAATGGAGGTTCCATTTTTAGTTTTTTGAGGTAACTCCATACTCTCCACAGTGGCTGCACCAGTCTGCATTCCCACCAGCAGTGCAAAAGGGTTCCTTTTTCTCTTCATCCTTGCCAGCACTTGTCATTTTTTGATTTCTTGATGACAGCCATTCTGACAGGTGTGAGATGGTACCTCATTGTCATTTTGATTTGCATCTGTCGAATGATTAATGAATCTGAGCATGTTTTCATATGTCTCTTTCGAAAGTATCTATGTCCGTTGCCCATTTTATTGATTGGGTTCTTTGTCTTCCTTTTGTTCAGTTGCATTAGTTCACTGTAAATGGTGTAGATTAAACCCTTATTGGAGATATCATTGGCAAATATGATCTCCCATGCAATGGATTTTCTTGATGTTTTCTTTTGTGGTGTAGAATCTTTTTATTTTGATGCAGTCCATTTGTTTCTTTTTTTTTTAATTTCTTTATTGATTAAGGTATTATATATTTGTCCTCAACCCCACATTCCTATCCCAACCCCCTCTCCACACATTTTCCCACCCCCCATTATCCATGACCTCTAGTTAGGCTCATATGCATGAGCACAAGTTCTTTGGTTGATATCTCCCTTTTTATCCCCACCATCCCCTACCTTCCCTCTGAGGTCCGACAGTCTGATCTATGCTTTCTTGTCTCCAGGTCTGTTCTTGTTCATCAGTCTATGTTGTTCAACATTTCCCCTAGATGAGTGAGATCATGTGCTACTAGAAATACACTTATAAGAGCCAAAAATGAGACAAGCAATAATGGTTATGCTGAGAGGCAAATGAGTCAGTCTGCAGTGAGTTTGTTTCTGGGTCAACAGTTCTTTCAAGTCCCCAATTTCAATATCAAACAGTTCCTTATGTGTACATGTCAGCAATGATATTTCAGTTTTGGGTGGTGGACAAATGGTGGTAATGCAGGTACAACCCTCTCTGGTTTGGTCCTGGGAAACCTGCAGTGACCTACAGCTGGTGTCTGCTAGTATGGCAAGGTGCCTTCAGCGTCTTCCATCTCTGGACTGTTTCTCTTCTGTCTTCATGGCTGGAGCAGTCCTGTCAATTCCTCTCTGTTGCAAGAATCCACATGGTCTCAAAATTGTTTCATGAAAATATTCAAACATTCTCGACCAAAAGTAAGAGAATTTTTTTTTCTGTAAAATTTGAATTGCAATCTTTTTCCTTTTTTTTTTTGTTTTTTTTTTGTTTTTTGTTTTTTGTTTTTTGTTTTCACAACATGTATGTTTTACCTGGATGTCTTGCTGTTAGGATTACAGATGAAAGTAAATTTTCTAATGTATAAGTGTTCTAGATGTAATTTACTTACCGGGTGTTTTCCCTTACATTATATTCTTCTACTATCCCCCCTTTTTTTGATTTAAATATTAGGAGTCTTTGGAAATTTTATAATGTAGTCTTGATAGCTTTAAAATTTTATTTTTTGCACTAAAATATAACTCCCTTAGGTACATTACATGTTATGCAATTTTACCCATAAAATGAACTACCAATAAAAATATTAGTTAACACTTTAGGAACAACTTTTTGTCTGGTATATAATTAATTTTTCTAGAATATTCGCTTATTTTAATTAATCAATTTAAATTAGTCTTAAAACATGATTAACTATTTTACTGTCAAATTTAATACTCTAATAACCATCTTATATTAACCTGTAGATATTAGTGGAAATTATTATTTACCTTTTTAGGTAAATACTGGAGCATTCCTAATGCTAGGCTGGATTTGGATATCAAAAACCCTCTTCCCCACACCATGGTTACAAGACAACTCAAACAAGTCTTGTTGCAGTGAAAGGGCAGCTGCTGTTGGCCAAGTCTCTGTCTGTTACCTGGGACTATCACTTCTTGTTCCTGGAAGAGGTGCAGAAAATGTAACTAAGACCTTGTCTATACAAAAAGAAATTGACAGCCAGTTTGAAATGGAATTGCCATGGCCTATAGCAAAGAATATTCTTACATGATATTATTCTGCAATGTCAATTTTTCCCAAATGTGTGTTACCCCTATTATAATAGAACCTTGCACCCTTGGGAATCAATAAAAGTCACATTTTTGGTGCTTGGAGACAAAGGTAACACATTTCTAGATATTTTAGAATTACAAAAGCACAATATACAATTATCCCAAACAACCTTACAAACTAATACTTTGAATGTCAGGCAGCAATTTAAAAAGGACATGAACAGATTTAACCCCTTCCATTATGTAGAGGGCACCCTGGGCATTCTATATGGCACCTCTTTCCCTTTTGGCCAAGAGGGACTCTCTTCTCACAATCCAATTGCCCACAGCTGATGCCTGAGCTTTCTGTTCATATTGAGCTTGAAGCATCGTGATGACTGGTACCATTGATGTATCTCTCGCCAGTGGTATGAGCTGGGCCTTCCCTGGAGAAGAAACCTGGGTTCCCTAAGATATGTGATCAGTGCTAGGGCCCTGCCAACAGGCGAGGGGATCCCAAAAAAGATGTTGGGCGTGGAGGCCATGGGGGCATAGGGTTCTAAGGAGACAGAACTGAACCTCACATCACCAAGCTTAGCCCTGGTGGATGGCTGGTTATTCAGAGACATGTAAGATTCCTCAGGGAAGGAACAACCTAAGACAGGCACAGTCGCAGAGGGGCCATCAGAAGAGAATTTGGGGGTCAACAGAGGTGGGGCATAAAACCTCACCCCCCCATCTTTGCAGGGGCCTGAACCCTCACCCCTTCTAAGGGAGGTCTTCTGCCCCTATGGCTTCTTAGCTTCCCATGCCCAACTCAAATTGGGACCCAGGTAACAGACAAAGACTTGGCCGACAGCAACTGCCCTCTCACGGTTTATTTTCTATTTAGTTTCCATTGCCTTAGGATATAGCTATCAGTGAAAAAATTGCTTCACCATATATCTGAGATTTTGTTGCCTGTGGATTCCTGTAATATTTTTATGGTTTCCCATCTTGTTTTTAAGTCCTTTACCCATTTTGAGTTTATTTTTTGTGTGGTGTAAGTTGATGGTCTAGTTTCATTTTTTTGCAAGTATTTCTCCAGTTTTCCCAACACCATTTATTGAAGAGACTGTCTTGACTCCATTGTATGTTTTTGCCTCTTCTCAAATATTAATTGAGCATAGTGGTATGTGTCGATTTCTGGGTTCTCTATTCTATCCCATTGGTTTATATAACTGTTCTTGTACCAGGCTGTTTTGAGAACAGTGGTTTTGTAATACATCTTAATATCTGGTATGAGATCCTCCTCTTTTGTTCTTCTTTCTCAAGATTGCTGCAGCTATTCAGGGTCTTTTTTTAATTCCAGATTAATTTTTTTGGAGAATTCTTTCTAGATCTGTGAAATATGATGTTGGTATTTTAATGGGGAGTGCATTGGATCTATATGTTGATTCTACCAATCTGTTAACAAGGTATGTTCTTCCATTTATTTTGTCTTCCTCTATCTTTTTTTTTTTCAACATTCTATAGTTTTCTGAGTAGAGGTCTTTTTCCTTCTTAGTTAAGTTTATTCCTAGGTATCTTCATTTTAATGGTATAATGGTAAATGGGATTGTTTTGTAATCTCTCTTTCTGTAAGTTCATTATTGGTGTGTAAAATTCCATAGATTTCTTGGCATTAATTTTGTATCCTGCTACATTGCCAAATTCATTTATTAAGTCTAATAATTTTTTGGTGGAGTATTTAGGTTTTTCTATGTACAATATCATGTCATCTGAGAATAATGACAATTTTATGTCTTCTTTTCCAATTTGAATGCCTTTTATTTCTTCTTCTTGTATAATGACTATGGCTAGCACTTCTAGTACTATGTTGAACAGGAAAGCAGGCATCCCTGTCTTATTCCTGATCTTACAGGAAATGGTTTTAGTTTTTGCTCATTGAGTATGATGTTGGATATAGGTTTGTCATATAAGGCTTTTATTATGTTGAGGTATGATCCTTCTATCCCCACTTTACTGAGAATTTTTTATCATAAAAGGGCATTGGACTTTGTCAAGTGCCTTTTCTGTATCAATTGATATGAATATGTGATTTTGTCTCTTAATTGGTTTATGTAAGCATAAATGATTTAGAAGATAAGAATACAGAAAACATACAATCAGAAAATCAAAATGTATGCAATTTAATAAAAGAGTAATATGCAAATTGACTGTCACACCAAGACATAAGATGGCCACCCTCATGTGCTCAAAGATGGCTGTCCCCAAGTGGACACAAGATGGCCACCACAAGATGGCATGCTATAAGAGAGGGAGTTGTGGAAGATCAAGCCAGCAGAAGAGAGCATTTGGGAGAGACCAGGCCAGCAAGGAAGGGCGTTTGGGGAGGACCAGTTCTGCAGGGGAAGGTAGTTGTGGGCAATCAGGCAAGTAGGGAAGTCAGTTAGGGGTGAACAGGCCTGCAGAGGAGGGCAGTTAGTGGGGACTAGGTCAGCAAGGGAGGGCAGTTGTGGGGGGTAGGCCTGCAGGGGAGAGCAGATGGGGGAGAGAGGGACCAGGCATTAAGTGGAGGACAGTTAGGGGAGACCCAAGCCTGCAGGGGAGGGCAGTTGGGGAGGACCAGGCCTCCAGGGGAGGGAAATTGGGGGGACCCTGTCCTGAAGGGGAGGGCAGTTGATGGACACCAGACTTGTAGGGAAGGGCAGTTGGGGGGGAACCAGGCCATCAGGAGAGGGAAGTTGGGAGCCAGCAGTCCTGGATTGTGAGAAGAATATCCCAGATTGGAGAGGGTGTAGGCTGGGCTGAGGAACACCCCTCCCATTCATGAATTTCATGCACCGGGCCCCTAGCGTATATATAAATGAGGATAGTTTAAGGGGCTTTTTTGACAAGCTCAAATATACCAACATTCACATTATAGTGGTACCAGAAGGAGAAAAGAGAAAACGAGCAATTAAAGAACTATTTTTGAAGAAATAATGACAAAAAGTTCCCTAACTTGGCAAAGGAAATAGACATGCAATCTCAGAAAGTGCAGATAGTTTCAAACAAGATAAACACAAAGAGGCCCACATCAAGACACATAATTAAAATGCCAAAAGTTGCCGAAACCAGTTTGGCTCAGCAGATAGAGCATCGGCCTGTGGACTGAGAGGTCCCAGGTTCGATTCCAGTCAGGGTCATGTACATTGGTTGCGGGCACATGCCCAATAGGGGGTGTGAAGGAGGCAGCTGGTCGATGTTCCTCTAGCTCTCTATTCTTCTCCCTTCCTCGCTGTAAAAAAATCAATAAAATATATTGAAAAATAAATAAAATAAATAAAATGCCAAAAGTTAAAGACTAAAATGAATTCTAAAGGCAGCAAGAGAAAAACAGATAGTTACTGATAAGGGAGCTCCCATAGACTGTCAACTTTCTCAATAAAAATTTTTCAGGCCAGAAAGGAATGAAAAGAAATCTTCAAAGTGATGAAAATCAAGGACCTACAATCAAGATTACTCTACACCACAAAGCTATCTTTCGAATTGAGGGTCAAATAAAGAGCTTCCCAGACAAGAAGAAGCTAAAGGAGTCCATCACCACCAAACCAGAATTATAAGAAATGTTGAAGAAACTTCATTAATAAGGGGAAAATTAAATATATGAATAATAAAATGAGAATAATTACATTATCAATATTTACTTTAAATGTAAATGCATTAAATTATCTAATCAAAAGATGTAGAATGGAAAGATCCAAGATGGCAGCCAATGGGACTGCAGGCTGCAAGATACTGTGTGAGTGCAACAGTGAGTGTGTGCACATGCAGAAAATGTGAGTGAGTGAGTGAGTGAGTGAGTGAGTGAGTGAGTGAGTGACAGTTATATTCCATAGGACTATTGGCGACTGTCCTGGCTGGGCAGCCTCTACTATCACTGAAATCTCTCCCAGAATGGACAGCTCTGCCACAGAGACCACACCATCTTAAAGGGTAGAACAGCTGTGATCAGAAGCACAGATTTACCTTTAACCAGGAGACCTCAGATATCTCCAGGGACCCTACACCCACAATGTCCAGGGACCACCTGCCTCAACTGTGAACCCACAAACACTGATACTACAGACTCTGGCTATAGGCACCTAAAAAGTTTGTTTAGGGAGAGACAAGGTGGTGGCTGAATATGTGGACAGGTCCTGTGCCTTTTCACAGAGCAGGTAGAGGCAACAGCTGTAACAAATATAATAGCATCTACCTGGAATTGGTGAATTAAACGCAGATTGTGATGCAATCAATGGACAGAAAAGTCAGAGATCACTTGGAAAGAGGTGAGATCTGAGGTCCAGGCTGGATGGAAAATGAATGCAGCAGGGCTAGAATTTCAGAGGGACTCCACCAAATCCATAGCCCTTGGGCAGTGTAGTCCTTGAATGTAGAAGCAAGTCCACAGAGCTGCTGGCAGAGTGGGACTATAGATCTAAGCCCACAACCATGGGAGTCTGTGCCCAGAAGGCAACCTGAAGTTCTAGACCAGCCATGGAGTGCTGGAGGAGAAAGACGCAAATCAGCACAGTTCCTTTGTCTTTTTTACTTCCCTACTTTTGCTTGCTAAACCCAGAACATAGGATCATTCACCTCACTGAGACTGCAAGGAAAAGTTGTTTTTATGGAAACTGAGGATCAGAATAGGTATAGATAAGCAGGAAACCAGCTCTGGGACAGTCTGTCCCTCCAACTCAGTCTTAAGTGTAGCAGGAAAAGAAGAGTCTAATCATTGGGTTGAGGGGCCATTTGGTTCCTGAAACTAATATAGAAACATCGCTACCCAGAGGCTAAGTCAGAAAAAGACACTTGTGTAAATACAACTAAAGGCAGCCAGAGAAACAATGTGAGCAGAGAGATCCAGCCTGCTTGAAAACAAGATTGTGACTTATGACACAGAGAAGTGGTGGATTGCAGGAAATTTCAACAATGTGCTGACTACCTGATAGGAAACAAACATGCCAGGCAGAACAGTAGAGAGGGGTCTTAAACCAGCCCCTATGGGTCATTGAAGTCCACCTGAAAAAAACAACCTCCATTACTTCACTTTTTTATTTTTTATCTTTTATTTAAGAAACTATTTTTTCTCACTTTATTTTACTTTTTTATTATTATACTAGTGACCCAGTGCATGAAATTCATGCACAGGGGCAGAAGGAGGGTTTGGTTCCCTAAGCTTGGCCTGCACCCTTTCACAATCTGGGACCCCTCGGGGGATGTCCGACTGCTGGCAGTGGGACATCTCTCTTACAATCTGAGACTGCTGGCTGCAAACCACTCACCTGCCTGCCTGATCACCCCTAACTACTCACTTACCCACCTGATTGCCCCTAACCACTCACCTTCCTGCTTGATTGCCCTAACTGCCTCTGCCTTAGCCCCTGCTACAGCAGCTTCATCTGGAAGGACATCCAGAATGATGACGGAAAGTTTGTTTGACTGTCCGGTCTAATTAGCATATAATGCTTTTATGATATAGATGGTGTCTGGAGAGATGAATGTCTTCCAATTCTAGACTCAAAAGTGGGGTGTGTGCATGCTGCCATGTTTTTTACTTTAATCAAGTGGCAGCTCATGGGGTGTCCTGGCAGGAGCATGTGGGGTGTCCCTGTGTGAGTGTGGGGTGTCCCAGAGGAGTGTGTTTTAGATTAAACATGGTTTTCATCTGATTGTATTCTATCTTGGTGCACATAGGACAGATGCACTGTTCTGTTCTAGGCTCTGCTCTGACAACTGGGAGAGCTCCTCAGAGGCAGGGAGGACCTCCCTGTGTTTCTATGTAGATCCTGGCTTGGGGCCGACACCCCATGAGCTCCAGAAATGTTTCCCTAGGAGATCAATAGAAGGGCACTGAGAACATTTTACCTAATTCCACATGGACAGCAGCATCTGAAAGGGAGCACAGGTTTAAAAAGAATGCTTTTCTGGACATACAGTGACTATTTTGTTTCTTTAATTTAGTTTGGGTGACTTTTCTTTTCTATTGAGTGAAGCTCTAAAGCTCTTAATGGATATTAGGCAAATGAATGCAATGCTGGAGGAGACAGGAGAACAGCTCACCTCTCGTGGGTGCCAGACTCTGGGTTGTGGGTTCCAGTCTCTGGGACTTGGTGGAAGTGAGAAGAGCTCAGCTGTGAGCACAGCTATCCTCTGGTCTCAGCTCAGTGTGTGGCTGAGGAGTGAGGAAGAGGCTGGCCTTAGCAGTGGTTTGAACATAGCCCTGAATGAGGAGGAGAGCGCTCTCCCTGCCATGTGGAAGCTGCTCTTAGTTCCTGCATCTGGCATTGCTACCTGGTTGTGCAGGTAAGTCAGTGAGGCACAGAGTGTGGGTGCTTGTTGGCTTCAGAGCAGGCGATCTCCCTGGAGCCAGGCACTGGTGAGATAGGGCCGCGGGAACTCAGAGGCAGCAGCACATGGTGTGGGGACGACAGGTGTTTGTGCTGTTTGCTAGGGTATACGGGATCCATGTGTTTCATTCCCATGAAGGAACATGTGTTGTTTTGGGTTCTTTGCATCCTTTATTTCTAACCTTTCTCACAAACTGGTAAGACTGATATCATTATTCCAAGTTTAGGGTCAAACAAATGGATACTCTGAGGGGCTCAATCAGGGGCCTGAAGGCAGCAGCTAGGGATGAAGGACCATCCGTACATATCCAGTCTGCTTCACTTCCCAGCTCTGTGTACACTGGGTGGGCGGCTGCATGCTGCTGTGTGTGGCTTTTTACCCAGAGGTGTGGACATCCCAGTCTGCTGCTTTTGGGGGTGATGAGCCTGGACTGTCAGCCACATTTCCTGGTCCTTAGGGTGGAGAGAGGCCCTGAGCCTGCCTCCATGCATCTAGGTGGGCCAGTGTGAAGTGGCTCCTGGAGTTGACTTTGGCAGGCCACCCTCCCATGTCACCCAGCACAGTGAGTATTTCAATATCAGGGACACTCCTTAAGCTTTCCATGAGCACCTGGTTCTGCATCAGGGAAGTTCTGAGGGTGCCTGGCAGGCAGAATGTGAGGACACTGGTGGGAGGGGCTGCTCCCCTTCCTCCTGGGCGCTTCTGTCTCCTCATGGCTTAGTTGTTCCACTTACAAATGGAGATAAAGCTACCATTTAAACCAGGGCTGCACCCTTGCTTCTGCCCTACCTTTCTTCCTCTATCCCTGCACTGGCCCAGCCGCCTAGCTCCACCCATCTCCCATAGCAAAGCCACTCAACTCAGGCTATGGCCATGCCCATCCCGCAGGGAGGAGCATGCACAGTTTCTTGCAGACAGAGAAGCAGATGTGGAGTAGGGAGGTGGCGGTTTTTCCAGAGGAGAGTGTTTGTGCTTTAAAGCTGATGCTCTCTGTCCATCTCCCAGCAATGAAGGCTGAGGGTTGCTGCAGGCACTTAAGTCCTTGTTGAAGTCTCCACGCTGGGGCCTCTCACTGCGGTGAGTCCACATCCCAGGAGGCTGTGCAGTGGAGGCACTACGTTCCTTTCAGAAGATGCTGAGGATCAATTGGAGCTTGCCAGCTGGGGGGGGGGGGGGAACCAGTCCCCTGTCCCGCTCCACTGCCACCAGCCTGGTTCCCCTTTGTTCCCCGTTGGCCATCCAGCAATGGGAGCCTAGGGGCAGGGTTGGAAGGAGGGACCTAGAGGTGCTCCATGCACTTCCTGGTGCTTGGTCATCCCATCCCGTCATAATATCCTCGGCTATTATTAGTATAGAATTTTATTTTTATTATTATTACTATTATTTTAGCCTTTTAAAGTTTTATTTTATTTTATTTTATTTTATTTTTGGATTAGTGTTCTACATTCTATTTTTATTTTTATTTTAGCATTGATAATATATATCAGTTTGATAATATATATCAATTTTTCTTTCATGCCAACACTCTCTTCCTTACTTTTCCCCCATTTTACCTGTTTCTCTTACCTTGTTCCTGCTTTGGTTTTTCTCTATTTTTCTTTTTACTCCCTGTTAAAAATTGATCTTATTCATATATCTAATATCCTCTTCCCTGTTCCAAGTCCATGCAAACTTTTTTTTAAATTTTTTTTTTATATTTTATTGATTTTTTTACAGAGAGGACGGGAGAGAGATAGAGAGCTAGAAATGTCGATGAGAGAAAAACATCAACCAGCTGCCTTTTGCACACCCCCTACCAGGGATGTGCCTGCAACCCACGTACATGCCCCTGACCAGAATCGAACCTGGGACCCTTCAGTCCGCAGACCGACACTCTACCACTGAGCCAAACCAGTTTCGGCCATGCAAACTTCTTGTTTCTCTTGCCTCAATAGCCAATGACTTTTCCTTTTTCCTCCCCCCCCCCACCTCTTTCTTTCTGTCTTGTGGTGGTTGTTTCTTTGATTGTTTTCTTCTGTTTCTTTCTTTCTTTTTATTCTTCTGTTTTTCCTCGCCTTGCTTGTTCTCTTCTTCTACTAATAGCTTAATTAGTTTCAATTTTCAACTCAGGCCTATCTATTGTCTAGTCTCCTTTTCCAAAAATAGATAAATAGTAGATAGATAGATTAAAGAAATGGAAAAAAATTACATATATATATATATATATATATATATATATATATATATAAATCCTTTACATACGTTAATATATGTTTGTTTGTTTTTTACTTTTCTTCATAAAAACTCATTTTCTATCTACCTCCTCTACAATGAATTGTGGCCATTTCTCCATTCATTTAATTTCTTGACCTTATCTTCTGGAAATAAGCTCTGCATTACATTCACATTCCTTCCTTCTTTTCTGTGTGTTTCTTGTTTGCATTTCTTAGATTAGTTGTGTGATTTTTGTTTATTTGTTTTTTTGAGTTTTTGCCCCATATACTTATGATTGTCAGGTGATTTTTCAACAGAAACTAAACTATGCAGACTAGAAGGGAATGGCAAGAAACATTCAAAGAGATGAATAGCAAAAACCTATAACCAAGATTACTCTACCCAGCAAAGCTATTATTTAGAATTGAAGGTTAGATAAAGAGCTTTACAGATAAGAAAAAGCTAAACAAATTAATCACCACCAAACCATATTATATCTGAAGGGTATTCTTTAAGAAGAAGAAAAAAAAAAAGGTAAAGATAAAATTTACAAACAATGAAGTGACAACAAATACATATATATCAACAAGTGAATAAAAAATTTGATGAACAAAATAAACTGATGAATATAATACAATCAGGGGAATAAATAGGAATGGACTGACATTCTCCCGTGCATGGGGTTGTGGGGGGTGCTGGAAGAGACTGGACAAAATTCATACACCTATGAATGAGGACAGTGGGGGCGGGTAGGGACAGAGGGTGGGTGGGAACAGGGTGGATGGGAGCTATTTGGGGAGGGGGAAGGAGCAAGAGCTGTAATAGTCTGGATAAAGAATTATTTTTTTAAAAAATAGGAGAATATATCATGTTCAAGGATAGAATTAACATCATTAAAATGTCCATACTACCCAAAGCATTCTATAGATTCAGTGCAAGAAGAAACGGGGCAAAAATCATATACCTATGGATAAGGACAGTAGGGGGATAAGGTGGGAACTGGGTGGAGGGAAGGGGTGGGAACTGGGTGGAGGGAAGCTATGGGGGAAAAACGAGGGACAACTGTAATAATCTGAACAATAAAGATTTATTTTTAAGAAATAACTTATTTTATTTATCTTATATTGAACTACAAAATGTATATGAAAAGACAAAGCAGAAGTTTACTTCCTAATAAACAGATATAATAAAACTTCATTTCATGTGGCTTTCTTTTTTGAAATATGTGTAATGAGGATGTCACACTGTGAAGTTTTAATTAAAGCACAGATAAAATTCCAGTGTGTGGTCAAAAATTATAACTAGCCTGACTTTACATATCAGTTATCTAATATAAATGCAAACTAAAATTTCTTGACATTTTTAATTCACATAATGAAAAAAATCCACTTACGGTTAAGAACTCAACTGGATAATTGTTTGCTAGCATCACATGAAATTTCAATACACTAGTAAAACAATTACAGCCTAGAAAAAATAAGTTGGCAAGCCTTAGATGAATTTTACACATTTAACACTTCAATGAATAAAATTATGTAAGTTTATAAAACGAATTATAAGCACTTTCTGAGCAGTATATTACAAGAAACTGCTATTTAAAGGTACTGAAAAAAATATGAAGTCTAGAAACAATCTATATTCAAATCATAATTGTTATTCTACATCTCTCTGTTTAAAAAATCTCTGACCATCCTACTTCAGAAAATCAGGGGCTCCCAAACTATGTTCCCTGACAGTCATATCATTCAACATGTACATACCTGGGAGCCCCAGCACAGGCAGGTAAACAAGATATGAAAGTAAGGGTGATTTCAGAACCACTCTGATATTCTAAATATTTGTTTGCAAGTCTAATAAGTATGAAATTTCTAATATATATATATATATATATATATATATATATATATATATATTCTCCATTTTGATTAAATGATGATTTAATTACTCACCAAGAAAGAAAAGTAGACTTAGACAAAAGTCTCAAAGTCTGTGAAAATAAAATTACATCTTCATTTCTTTCAACTCATTAATTTATTCTGAAAGAATAAGCTCCTACAAAACTAGGGATTCATATTACTTAAAAGTGTTTTCTTTTAAAAGAGGAAGTTACCACACTGCCAGCAACTGAATATAAGATGAAGTGAAATGCTTCACACAGGAAATTGTAGTGACTGTCAGCAAAGGGAAAGAGGTCTAGAGTTTCAACTTGGCAGATACTTACCAGAGTATCCTAACCAGAGGAGGGACTTGTATATATACAAATGCTGACCTAATTCCAAATGGAATTTTTATTTTGGAGTAAGAAGAAACAGAAAGAAAAAGGACAAATATACAGTTACAAACAAAAAGATAATTCCCTCAATAGGGCTTATCCTCCTCCATATATATATATGCTGCCTGCCTGGTCCAAAGCACTTGGAACTGCCTTTGGAATACTCCTACAGGAGCCCTAACCCTCTCTCCAGTATAATGAAGGTCATAGAATCCCAACCTGGCTGACGATGCACAATCTTGAATGGAGACAGGGCTGTAGCTACATCCTGCTTCTGGCAATAGTCTGGCTCAGTGGTCGCCAAACAGCAGCTCAAGAGCCACATGTGGCTCTTTGTCCCTTTGAATGTGGCTCTTCCACAAAATGCCACGTGTGGGCAAGCACATACTGTGTGACTGAAACTTCGTGGCCCATGCACAGAAGTCAGTTTTCTGCCTGGGTGAGTCTATTTTGAAGAAATGGCATTAGAACACTCAAGGGGCCAAAGAGCCTCATGTGGCTTATGTGCACCGGTTTGCTGACCTCTGGTCTTGCTGAAGTGGCATTTGAAAGGCTGATGGAGGAGCTGGAGGTCATAAACAGCAGCTGCTGCCATTCTGATGAACAGACATGGTAGAAACTTGCAACTGTGTGCTATTGATTTCTGTGGGACTGCTCTCTGGTTTCCAGTTTTCCAAGGACCTGTCAGAGCTAACCTATAACTCTTTGCACCACCCATTATCCCTTCCAACACACCAAAAACAATCACATTGCCTTTTTTATCCAGGCTTAATACCTGCCAAAGAATTACAGACTATTTAACAAAACAGACATTACATTTAGTTAAAGGCAGATGAAAAGTAATGCTCCAAATTGGGGAGAGGGATGCTGTGTTTATGTATTAAGCCAGTGAAAAATAAAAATGTTCCAGTCATTGATTAAGTACTCTAAATCTAAAGAAACCTCAGGGTCTTAAATTCCTTTTCCTCCCCCCCCCAATTGGATTTAAACCCAAAAAACATTTCTAGTCCCCATGTAGGTAACAAACAAACAAGCAAAGACCTGAATTTGGCATCTTTGAAAACTAAAGTAAAACTAAACTTGCCTGACAAGAATGCTTTGTTGTCCACCTAATCAACAAATTACTTTGGCTTTTCTGCCTATCATTCCTATATAGTAAAGAGGTAATTTGCAAATTTACCATTATGCCCTCACACAAGATGGCCACCTCCATGTGGTCACAATATGGCCACCACAAGATGGCTGGCAGGGGAAGGCAGTTGAGGGTGACTGTGCATATAGGGGAGGGCAGTTGGGGGTAACCAGGCCCATAGTGGAGGGCAACTGGGGGTGATCAGGCCAGAAAGGAAGGACAGTGTGGGCAATCAGGCTGGCAGGGGAGCAGTTAGGCTACAATCATGCTGACAAGAGAGTGGTTAGGGGGTGATCAGGCTGGCAGGCAGAAGTGATTAGGGGCTATCAGGCAAACAGACAGGTGAGCGGTTGGGAGCCAGCAGTCCCAGATTGTGAGAGGGATGTCTGATTGCCAGTTTAGGCCCAATCCCACAGCAATCTGGCCTAAACTGACAGTTGGACATTCCCTGAGGGGTCCCAGATTGGAGAGGGTGCAGGCTGGGTTGAGGGTTGCCCCCTCTCCCTCCAGTGCAAAAGTTTTGTGCACCAGGCCTCTAGTATTTTTCATAAAATTATATACTTTATGTTTTATCTGTATTTACTTGAAACACTTTTACCAAATTTGGTGGCTGATAATTACTATTTAAATTAAAGGCATGTTCTTATTTAACACTCTAAATGAATTTCAGAGGGAAAAATATTACTTCTTTGATAGATACTATTGTAATTATCCTATATAATAAAAGGCTAATATGCAAATTGAATGGACAACAGAACAACCAATCACTATGACGTGTGCTGACCACCAGATGGCAGATGCTCAATACAGGAGCTGCCTTCTGGTGGTCAGTGCGCTCCTATAGTGGTAGTGCTGCTCATCTAGAAGCCAGGCTCACAGCTGGCAAACACAGTCATGATAGTAGGAGCCTCTCCCACATCCAGTGCAGTCAGATATCGCCAAGGGCTCCTGAACTGAAAAAGGGCACAGGCTGGATTGAGGAACCCCCCTACCCCAAGTGCATGAATTTTATGCACCAGGCCTCTACTATACAGAATAATACAGGTTAAGAGTTCTTGAAGGAAACAGAAGCAGAAATACTTTTACAACAAAATTAGGACAATTTATGATGGCGTACTCTGTTATGTAGCTTAGAAACTGCAGGTTAAGCAAATTACCAGAGGGACTTTATTCTTTTTTTAAATTTATTTAATAAATATTGTTCAGATTATTACAATTGGTACTCTTTTCCCCCCAACAGCTCCCCTCCACCAAGTTTCCATCCCACCCTCTGTTCTTACTCCTCCACACTGTCCTCATCCATACATGTATTACACTTTTTGTTCAGTCTCTTCCCACACCCTCCACTCCCCTTTTCCCCTGAGAATTGTCAGTTCACTCCATTTCTATGCCCCTGATTCTATTAAACTCACCAGTTAATAATGTTCATCATATTTTTTATTCCCTTGGTTTTAAGATTCACTTGTGGATAGACATGTATTTGTTTTACATAATTTTTATCTTTATCTTTTTCTTCTTCCTCCTCTTCTTAAATAATACCTTTCAGCATTTCATATAATTTTGGTTTGGTGGTGATGAACTCCTTTAGCTTTTTCTTATCTGTGAAACTCTTTATCTGACCTACAATTCTGAATGACAGTTTTGCTGGGTAGAGTAATCTTGGATGTAGTTTCTTGCTATTCATCACTTTGAATATTTCTTGCCATTCCCATCTGGCCTCCATAGTTTCTGTTGAGAAATCAACTGACAATCATATGGGTGCTCCCTTGTAGGTAACTAACTATTTTTCTCTTTCTGCTTTTAATATTCTCTCTTTATCCATTGCTCTTGGCATTTTAATCATGATGTGTCTTGGTGTGGTCCTCTTTGGATTCCCTTTGTTTGGGGTTCTGTGCACTTCCTGGACTTGTAAGTCTATTTCTTTCACCACATGGGGGAAGTTTTCTAACACTATTTCTTCAAATAGGTTTCAGTATCTTGATCTCTCTCTTCTCCTGGGAAAGCCATAATTCTGATGTTGGTATGCTTGAAGTTTTCCCAGAGGCTTCTTACACTATCTTCAACTTTTTGGATTCTTTTTGCTTTTTGCTTTTCCGGAGGAGTATTTTTTGCCTCTTGGTATGCCAAATCTTTGACTTGATTCTTTTAATCCTCTGGTCTGCTTTAGGGTCTCTGTATAATATTTTTTATTTCAGTCAGTGTATGCTTAACTTTTTCATATCCTTGAGGTTCTCATTAAAGTTATTGGCTTTTTCTCAAAAATTCTTGAAAAACCTTATAACCATGGTTTTGGACTCTATATCCAGTCTTTTGCATTTCTCCATTTTCTTCATTTGTGGTTTGCCTCTTTGTCTCTGCATTTTAGCTGCTTCCCTGAGTTGATGGAGTGGTTTTGTGTGCTAGGTGTCCTAGCAGGGCCCAGTGACTCAGCCTTCCCAGTTACCTGAGGTGAACACTCTTGGTGCACCCCTTTGTGAGCTGTGTGTGCAGACTTGTAGTTAAGCCTTGATTGTTGTTGGTATCACTGTGGAGAGTTGACCTCCAGGCCAATTAGCTGTGAGTATCAGCAGTGTCTTCACTGGGAGGGCTCCTGCGCTCAGATTAGATGAGGCAGACTCTCAGGATGGAGCAGAGAGCCATGGTTTCCTGTCAGCCCCACCCTATGAGGGCCCTGAGTCTCCTTTCCCGAGGCAATAGCTGCACACACTTATGAGAGAAGGCTGCTCTCTATATTTTCCCATTGCCAGACTGTCCATTTTCTCCCTGAGTGAGTGCGGTACCCAAAGTCTCCCCTGGAACTGAATTTCCATGCAGTGGGGAGGTTTTGTTTCCCTTTCGAGGGAGAAAGCTGGCTACTTGGAGGGCTTCTGTGCTCAGCTTGGATGGGGTGGAGTCTCAAGGTGGAGCCACAGCCTTGGTTTTCTGTTATCCACACTCTACAAGGGCTCTGTGTCTCCATATCCCCCAACAATGGCTACACACACCTCTGAGAGAAGGCTGTTCTCAAATTTTGCCCACTGCTAGACAGTCCAGTTTCTCCCCGATTGTGTCTGGTACCCAAAGTTACACCCAGAGTGGTATTTCAGTGCCATTGGGAGGTTATGTTTTCCTCCTGAATGAGAAAGCTAGCCATGCATTAGCTGCCTTCCCTCTCCATGAACTGTGAGTAAGCGAGCTACATATTCAGCCGCCTGCCCTTTCTGTGCGCAGGGCTCTCCTCACCTCCATAGTTCCTCTGAGTCTGTGTCCTTTTCTCTTTCCTCCTACTTGTAGAATTTCCACTCAGCCAGTTTTCTTGTTGTTCTGGATGATATCTACTCTGTCTTCCAATTGCAGTTTTAAAATTGTTGTGTGAGGCCACAGTATAAGTTTTTACCTTATGTTGCCATCTTAGTTTCTCTCTGGGGACTTTATTCTTAATTCTTTCCATTTCTCAGTTAATGATTAAGTTGAACCTTTCAGGATAGCTGAATGTTTTTTCTAGATACCTAAAGGGACTTGTCACTTCATTAACACCCTCTATGGGCTGTCGCATCCCAACTTGAACACAATAAACTTCCAGGCTTTTGAAATCTTTAAAGCCAATCATAATAACAAGGATATTATACTGCAGGGCTGGCTGGCTACACTTCAGCACAAAACAATATTTCAAGCTTTTTGATATACATGTCTTTGTGAAAGTAGCTGGTATTAATTAGGCACTAGAGTTGGTAAGATTGCTGTTATTAACTGAAGGAAGATGGGTTGGATTTAATTGTATGTGAAAACAAAGTCAAGTGACTGATATTTGAAGCATCATTTAAAGTGTTTCATATTGATGTCATTGTATGCACATAAAGACTTTCTAAAAATATAAAGGAGAAAAGAACCAAAATGGATTTGTACATATATTTGATGAAGTGTATTTGATGTCATTTTACTGGTATTTTCAATCCACATATATAATATTAATTTGTTGAACTGCATAAAATTTTCATTTCATAATGACTTTAAAGTTTTAAAAATTAACACTAAATCAAATATGATCTGTTTATAGTGAGAACTGCTCTTGAAAGGACAATGAATCAATTGATTTAAAATATGCTTTTATATAAACAGAAATAAAATAAAATATTGTACAAAATTATTTCAATAAAATATATTATATATAAAAGATCATTGAGAATAACTAAAATAACAAATAAGCTTTTGAAATTCGTTAAAAATTAAAACTTTATAAAGAGGTATACAGAGAAGGCAATTTTAACATACAAGAATAAATTTAAAACTATCACTTTAATTAGTTAATGAGAATGAGCACTTTATATATTTTGTTAACACATTGAATGCAGGCAAGAAACTAAGTCAAGATGATCAATTCAATAAATCTAATTGGTTAAATAAATATGTTATAATATCAAAGTAGCATAATAAATTTTTTAATTACTTTCAGAGAAAAGATGGAGATATTTATTTATTTGACAATTGGCATAAAATACACAAGATAATTTTATGAAAATCTGCTTAATTCTATATAATAAAAACCTAATATGGAAATTGAGTGAACAGCAGAACAACTGGTGGAATGTCTGTCACTATAACGTATACTGATCACCAGGAGGAACACACTCAATGCAGGAGCTTCCCCCAGCCTGTAGACCCCAGGTTAGCCAAGGCAAGTGCAACTCCCCCTATCACCCTGCCAGTTACCCCACAGATCAGCCATAATTGCTGATCAGGCCTAGGGACTTTTGCACATGCACAAATTTCATGCACTAGGACTCTAGCTAAAATATAATATGTTGTAACAAAATATCCTTTGGGTATTTTTTTAAGAACAAAAATAAATCTCACAATAATGAACAAAGTTAATATGTTTTCTAACATATCACCAAATGCTCTAATAAAAAGCAAACTAAAGATATCCAAGCATAAAAAAAATTGAGAGCTGCATAAACAGTATTAAACCATTATATTTAATTTTTTTTCCATTTTCTTCTTGATAATTTTTAATCATTCTGGAATGTCCTTGTGAATATATAGTCAAAAAAGCATGCTTAATTTTTTTCAACTTTACTGTAGTTTTTATAGTATGTACATAATTTATCCTCTTCATTCTCAAAGTAATCTGAATTACTTATAAAAATAATCATGATAAATCATTAAATTTTTCAACATATTTGATTAATGATAAAATATGTAACTGTGGAAAAAAAATAGTGGTCCTTAAAATATAAGTGCTAAAATTTTATGTTTGAAATAATTTGTCTTCTCAAATTGTAATGAAGTATATGTTTTAAGGTGTCTACTTCTGTAGACAAATAGTAGGATGTTTAATGTAATGTATCATTAATGTTTTTTAATTAATTAATTAATTAATTTTACATATTTTATTGATTTTTTTTGCCCCCCTCCTTCCCTCCCATATATCCCCTCCCTCCCCAGAGTTTTATGTCCATTGGTTGTACTTATATGCATGTATACAAGTCCTTGGGTTGATTTGTTATCTCCCCCAGACCCTCCTCCCCTCCCCGTTGTAATTTGACAATCTGCTTGTTGCTTTATTGTCTCTATATCTATCATTAATTTTTAATGATATATAGTAAGTTCATGCATATCTATAAATTGATATATAGTAAGTTCCATCAATAAATAGAAAGAAATTCATAAACTTTGCTTTATATTAATCTGATTAAATAACTAAATTGAAAAGCCAATATACTATACCCAGGAAGCTAATGGATTTTTAAAATCTATCTTTATTGATGGAAGTATTACAAATGTCTTCATTTTTTTCTCCATTGACCCACTCCTCCCACTAACAAAGATTTTTAAAAATAATTTTAACTGTATGTTTTTTGAAATTCAAGATCTTAAGAGTATTGAGATATAAATAAGTTATAATTCAAAATTATTTATTAACAAATATTTCTTTGATTTTTCTAAATTTATCACACAGGATAATTCTGTATTTTCTCTTTGATTTATTCTGTTCATCATATTTGACTTTCAAAAGCAATATTCAAAATCATATTCAACTTAGTCATTGTAGTTACTTCAATGGTTCAAATTGCTTATAAATTATAAAAAATATTCAAATATAATGTATTATTAATATAATAATTATAGGAATGATGTACTCTTTATAAAAGTGTCTGACTTCTCAATCACTGCAAGGAAGCTTTTATTAACAAAATAAATCAGACTCAGGAGACAAAATGGTGGTGGAATAGATGGATGTTTCCCAAGCCTTGTCCCAAACCAGATAGAACAAGCAACTAAATTGAATAACATCCACCCCAAATTGGCAAAGTATATACAGATGGTGAAATAATTCACAGCTGGGAAGCACAGAGGATGCCTGGAGTATGGCAAAGTCAGTCATCTGGGCTGGAGAGAACTGTGAGACCTTCAAGACCAGAAGGCCAGAGGAAAACCTCACTGCCCTGAAGCCACATCTTTGGGACAGGAGTAGCATCTGACTGTGGAAAGGAGGTACGCAGGACTGTTGGTGGCAGGGGATTCTAGATCTGGACTCAAATCCACAAGAAACTGAGCCCAGAGTGGGGAGCCTGGACTACACCATTCCAGAGAGGCTCCCATTGGCACAGGTCTTTCACCATTTTCTCTTTATTTTTGTTCGCTGAACTTAGTTCATGGGATCTTTTAAATACAGACACTCACCCATGGCTGAGGTGCAGGTGGAGGTGTGAACTTATGGAGTCTGGAGAAAGGCAGGGCAAAAGAGAGGGTTGTGAGAGGTGGCCGCAAATCTGGCATTGAGGCATACCTGATGTGCTAGACCTAAGCAACCATTTTGTCCGAAAGAGCTATCCCTTCCCTGCAATCTCCAGGCAACCAGTACAGCCACACCCAGACTACACCCTGAGTGGCACAAAGGTTACAAAAAAAAAATCTGAATAATCCATGAGAACCCACAGAGACAATCCTAAAGAAAGACCATCAGTCCCAGCAACAGGAAACTGAGAATCTACAGACAGTATGGAAGAGTGGATCTTAAACAAGCACTCATGGACAATTAAAAATTGGTGGAAAGGAACAACACCTCACTTTTTCATTTCCATTTTTATTTTATTTTATTAATATTTTGTTATCTCTTTTTTTATTTTCCTTTTTTATTTGTTTCTTTATTTTCTATTTATTTTTGCATTATTTTTACCATTCTAAATTTTTTTATTTTATCCTATTGTTTTTATTTATTTATTTATTTATTTATCTATTTTTTAAGGTATTATATGTATACATATCTTTCCATTGCCCCCCTCCCATGCCCATACATGCCCTCCCACATATGGAGTTGTTTGTCCATTTTTTGTTGTTGTTGTTGTTGTTTTTAAGTATATTAATCTATGTATTCAACACATGCTACTTTCTTAAAAAATATATTTTATTGATTTTTTACAAAGAGGAAGGGAGAGTGGTAGAAAGCTAGAAACGTCAATGAGAGAGAATCATCAACCAGCTGCCTCCTGCACACCCCCAACGGGGACATGCCTGCAACCAATGTACATGCCCTTGACCAGAATCGAACCTGGGACCTTTCAGTCTGCAGACCGATGCTCTATCCACTGAGCCAAACCAGTTTCGTCCGTCCATTGTTTTTTGCTTATATGCATACATACAAGTCTTTTGGTTGATCTCTTATCTCCCCCATATCTCCCTTCCCTCCCCTCTATAATTTGACAGTCTGTTGCTTTACTATCTATGTATCTATTTTATTGTTCATCAGTTTATAATGTTCTTTATTATCCATAAATGAGTGAGGTCATGTGGTGCTTCTCTTTCATTAAATGGCTTATTTCACTCAGTATGATGTTCTCCAATTCCATCCAGGTTGTTGAAAATGATAAGAATTTCTTCCCTTTTTTGCAGCATAATATTCCATTGTGTAGATGTACCATGGTTTTTGGATCCAATCATCTGCTGACGGACACCTAGGCTGTTTCCAAATCCTAGCTATTGTAAATTGTGCTGCTATGAACATAGGGGTGCATATATCCTTTCTGATTGGTGTTTCTGTTTTTTTGGGTTATATTCCTAGGAGTGGGATTACTGGGTTGAATGGGAATTCCATTTCCAGTTTTTTGAGGAAACTACATACTGCTTTCCACAGTGTTTGCACCAGTCTGCATTCCCACCAGCAGTGCACGAGGGTTCCTTTTTCTCCACAACCTCACCAACACTTGTCTTTTGTTGATTTGTTGATGTTAGTCATTCTGACAAGAGTGAGATGGTACCTCATTGTTGTTTTGATTTGCATCTCCCAGATAATTAGTGACTCTGAGCATGTTTTCATGTGCTTCTTAGCCTTCCTGCTGTCTTCATTTGAAAATATTCTATTTAGGTCCATTGCCCATTTTTTAATTGGGTCATTTATCTTCCTTTTATTTAGTTGTATAAGCTGTCTGTAGATGTTGGAGATTAAAACTTTATAAGTGGTAACATTTGCATATATGTTTTCCCATACAGTGGGCTTTCTTGTTGTTTTGTTGATGGTTTCTTTTGCTGAAAAAAAAAAAAGCTTTTTATTTTCATGTAGTCCCATTTGTTTATTTTCTCTTTAACTTCCACTGCATATGTCTGAAATTTTGCTACCTGTGGATGCCTCTAGAATTTTTATGGTTTTAGTCTTATGTTTAAGTCCTGTATCCATTTTGAGTTTATTTTTGTGTATGGTGTAAGTTGGTGATCTAGTTTCATTTTTTTTGCAAGTGTCTGTCCAATTTTCCCAAAACCACTTATTGAAGAGACTGTTTTGACTCCATATATGTTCGTACCTCTTTAGTCAAATATTAATTCAGTATACAGGTTTGGGTCGATATCCAGATTCTCTGTTCTATTCCATTGATCTATATGTTTGTTCTTGTGCCAATGCCAGGCTGTTTTGAGAACAGTGGCTTTGTAATACAGCTTGAAATCTGGTATTGAGATCCCTCCTACTTTATTCTTCTTTCTCAGGATTGCTGTGGTTATTCGGGGTCTTTTTTTGTTCCAGATGAATTTTTTGAGAGTTCTTTCTAGATCTGTGAAGTACGCTATTGGTTTTTTAATGGAGAGTGCATTGAACTTATAAATTGCTTTGGGAAGTATGGACATTTTGATGATGTTGATTCTACCAATCCATGAACACAGTTTACATTTTCCTCTATCTCTTTCTCTTTCTTCCTATTCACTCATTCTCTTTTTACTTCCTCTATACTGAACTGAGGTCCTCCTCACATTCATCCAGTTCCTTAACCTTACTTTCTGTACATAAGATTATCCCCACTCTCTTAAAGGGAACTTGGTGTTTCTATGTTTTGCTTTATCTGTTTCTTCTTTGGTGTTTTCCTTTTTGTTCCTTTTTCTTTTCTTTCATACTATTTTTTTAGCTCTATGGTGTCATTTGTTCTCTTTTCCCTCTCCTAGTTCTCTTTTCTCAGGTGGTCACTTATGTTGGGATTATTGGTGTCATGAGTACATTCATATTTTGTTCCCTTTGTTTTGTGTCTTGTCGAGGTGAATTTTATCCCATTTAGCCAATGTAGTAGAAAGCAAGTCACATAGCCAGACACCCAGAGAGGAGACTCAATCCATGAATGGGTCAATAACATTCCAAACCCACCTAAAGAGGCAGGAATAAGGTGGTAGTAAGGGAGAGAGTATGAGTGAATGAGGGAGCAAAAGAGGAGTGTGTTTGTGTGTGTGTGTGTGTGTGTGTGTGTGTGGCCGTTAGATCCTGCAGGACCTTTGGCTGACTGGGCTCACCTAACCAGGCAGCCTCTGTTACTGTTGCGAATAGTCCCCGAGTGGGAGGCTCTTCCACAGAGGCCACTCTTTAAAGGGGAGAACTGCTGTGACAGGGAGCCCAGCCTCCGCTCCACTCAGGATGCCCTCAGATAATATACTGGACTCTCTACAGCCACCACTGCAAGGGACCTGCTGCCAAAGCTACAATGCCATGGTCACCAATACTTTATCCAACCTGGGTGTGGGCTCCTGTGAGTTCCAAAGCATGTTCCCCTATGGCTGTCACAACAATTTAGCCCAGGATACTGCAACCAAAGGGAACAGCAGCCAGGTGATCAGCTTATCCCTGTCTGAAGAGCAGAATCCTCACATGGCCTGCCCGTATCAGAGGAACAGCAGCCCTGTGAGTGGCTATCCCATGCCTCAAGAGAATCAGACTGGTGCAGCCAGTCCCAGTTGGAGAAGCAACAGCCATGTGTATCCTGCCCCTGTCCAAGGGGAGGCAGCCTTGTGAAAAGCCTGACCCCATCCAAGCAGCAGCAATATATGAGAAGCCTGTCCCCATCCAAGGAGTAGTAGCTGCACACAGCCTGCCTTCATCTGAGGAGCAGCAGCTATGTGAGCAGCCTCCCCCAAAACATTCAGAGGAGCCACCACTGCTGTAAGAAGTGCCCACCAGAGAAGCAGCCACCAATGAAGGAGCAGCCACTGCCACAACCACCCGAGGACAGCTGCCGACTGAGGAGCTGATGCCTACTGAGAACCAGACACTGCACAATTCAACATCTAGCTCCTTCAGTGAAATCAAAACTGGGAAGACAAAGAAACCCTCAAAGAAAAGGAAAGAAGGAATCACCAGAAAAGCAGCTAAGTGATACTGAGTAATGCAATATGTCAGAAAGAGAACTCTGAATTAAGTATCAACAGTTCATAAACCAGATGGATGGAAAAAAAAAACTTATATAAGAATCAAGAATAAATAAAGAGTGGCATAGCAGCAAATAAAATAAAAAAAACACCATGAAAGATTTCAACAGTAGACTAGAGGTGGCAGAGAAATGAATTAGAAGACAGGGAAGCAAAACACAGCCAAACTGAACTGTAATTGGAAGGAGAAAAAAAAGGCAGGAGGGGAGCCTAATGTAACTTTGGAACATGAAATGAAGCAACATACAAATAATAGGAGTTCCAGAATAAGAGAAAGAGGACGAAGGGTTAGAATATGAATTTAAAGAAATAATGTCACAAAACTTCCCTGATGTAGCGAAGAAAAAAGTCACACAAGCACAGAGAGTCCCAAACAAGGTGAACCCCAAAGGGCCCAGAGCAAGAAATGTCATAATTATGATGGCAAATGTTTAGGACAAAGAGAGAATCTTAAAGGCTGCAAGAGAGACACAAAGGGATCTCCCATGAGATTATCAAATGATTTCTCAACAGAAACATGTCAGGCCACAGTGTCCTTCCATTCCACACAGAGAAATGGAAGGACATTTACAAACTGATGCAAAGCAAGGGACTGAATCCAAGAATACTCTATCCAGCAAAATTATCATTCAAAATTGAAGGGGAAACAAAAAATTTCCCCCCCAAAAAAAAATGCTAAGGGAGATTATCACACCAAGCCAGGAATGCAAAAATGCTAATGGGACTCATGTTAAAAGAAGAATTAATAAATGAAGAAGGAACACAGACACAAAAAATAAAAATGGCTATAAACAAGTACCTATCAATAATAACTTTAAATGTAAACATATTAACTGCTCCATTCAGAAGACATTGAGTGGCTAAATGGATAAAAATACATGACCCATATGAATATATACATGCTGTCTACAAGAGACCCACCTCAGAACAAGAGACTGGCACAGAATGAAAGTGGAGGGATGAAAAAATATCTTTCAGACAAATGGAAATGAATAAAAAGTGGGGTAGCAATACTTATATCTGACAAAACAGACCTCAAAGTAAAGGCCATAACAAGCAATAAGAAAGGCCACTTCAAAATACTAAAGAGATTGATACAACAAGAGAATATAACCCCAGTAAACATAAATACACCCAATGAGGAACAACCGAATACATTAAAAAAAAAAAAAAAAAAAAAAAAAAAAAAAACCTCCTAGAAGATATCAAGGGAAGAGATCGACAACAATGAAATCATCTTAAGGGACTTTAATACCCAAATGACATCACTGGATAAATATTCGAGACAAAAAAATCAGAAAAGAAATAGCAATCCTAAATGGCACACTAGATCAGATGGACTTAACTGATATCTCCAGGACATTTCACGCCCAACCCACAGAATATACGGTCTTCTCAAGTGCAAAGGGGACATTTTCAAAGTTAGACCACATATTGGGTAACAGACAAAGTCTCTCCAAATTCAAGAAGATTGAATTTATATCAAACATATTCTCAGACCACAATGGCATAATTTTAAAAATAAGCTACAATAAAATATGTAAACACTTGGAAGGTGAATAGCTATTAAAAAATGGTTGGGTTACCAAAGAGATCAAAGAAGAAATGAAAAATATCCTGTAAATGAATGACAATGAAAACACAACAATCAAAAATCAATGGAACACAGTTAAAGCAGTCCTAGAGGGAAGTTTATAACTCTGCAGTCCTACCTCAATAAAAAAAAAAAGTAATAAATCCTCTAACTCTACAACTTAAAGAATTAGAAGATCAACAAGAAAAGCCCAAAGTGAACAGAAGAAAGGAGATAATGAAGATAAAGCAGAAATAAATGACATAGAGACACCCCCAAAAACAAAAGATTAGTAAAATAAAAAAACTGGTTCTTTGAAAGGATATACAAGATTGACGAACCTTTAGCCAGGATCACCTAGAAGCAAAGTGAGAGAACCCAAATAAACAAAATAAAAATTAGGACTTGTTCTGACTCTGGTCCCAGAATGGATAAAGGTGGCTTCTGAGTCGCTCAGGGAGTGTAGATTGGCAGCTAAGGGACAGCGGAGTTCTCAAGGAGGGTAAGGAAGGGTCTGCTGGAGAGGATTTCCTGACCAGGTGGCCAGGACACCCACGGCGGCGGCGGCAGCGGGGGTGGCAGCAGTGAGCTGCAGACTGCAGGGGTGGAGGGAGGGCTGCAGCGTCTTGCCAGGAAGGGAAGAGCTACTCTGCGGCCTGGAAAACCAAGGCCGGGAGGTCCATCCAGTAGCTGAGATTGTCAGAGCTGCGCAGACATGTGGATTCCGGGGAGTTCTTCAGTTATCCACGGAAAGATCAGAGTTTGCGGGGACAGCCTAAGGGATCTGGGTCCCACAGCGGCAGGGCAGGCAGCTACAGAGCCCATGAGCTCCTGCCCCGCCTCCACTACAGTAGCCTGGGAGCTCTGGCCCTGCCTCCGAGGTAGCCAGGAGCTCCACACCACCGCCCGCGGAGGTGGAGCAAAGCCCAAAGAAGGCTGCAGTGACACCTAGCGCTGGGTTAGAAGTAATCCCCCCCCAGAAGGGGGACTGTTTTAAAACGCCAGGGGACACGGGACAGAGTGTTAAGAATCGCGGCTGTCCCGCCAAGGGCGGAACATCTGGACACCTTGGCACAGGTTCCCATTCACCCCCTTGCTTCTGAATACTAGGGAAGGACTGCCCAGTTGGGCATAGCCAGGGAAATTGCAGGGGGAATTTGCCTTCTGGAAACAAGGGATCGGAGCCAGAAGACATAGTCTGGGAGCCAGCTGGCACCCTGCCAGCTAGAGCCCTAGAGAAAGAAGGCCAGAGCAACCAAAAGACTGGGAGGTCAAACCGGAAACACAGACACCTAAGAGCTGAATTACAAACTGCCTTTTTTTTTCTTTTTTTTTCTTTTAATTAATCAAAAATAAATGGACACAAATAACTAAGATATAGCCTGCTTAAAATTAAGGTTTACCTTACAAAACTGAGGTGCAGTGGAATGCTGGGGACTGCAAGACTGTCTGGTCCGAGAATCAAGAGTGCCAAATACATTAACAGAGGAAGTGAATGACCACTACTGGACATTTTTATGCTAATTTTACTATTTTTTATTTTATTTTCATTTTTTACATCTTTTATTTAATATTCACTTTTTATAGCATTTACTTAAGAAAAATTTTTTCTATTTTTTTCCTTACTTCATTTTACCTTTTCAATTATTACATTTTTCAATCTCTATCATCACTATTACTACTGCTATTTTGCAATTTTTGTTTGTTTCTTTCTTTTTTTGTTTGTTTGTTTGTTTGTCTGTTTGTTTCCTCTCCAGTACCATTTTATTTTTTCTTTATTTTACATTGCGAATAACCTCCATTCTATTTTAATCACTACTATAGCATCATTCAACCCTATCTCAACTTGACCTTTACACCATCACTCTCTTACTAAACTTTACCCTTTTAGTCGATGGTTTATCCTATCCCTTTCCAGCTTTAGTTTTTCCTCTATTCTTTCTGTATACCCCTTGCTAAAGCTCTCACTATACTTATAGACCTAAGTTCCAACCCCTGATCCAAGTGTATAAATACCAATTTCTGTATTTTATTAACTAGATAAAAAAAAACTGTTCTCCCCTCTATCCTTTTCGCATTGTTTGTGTGAGGGTTGATTATTGTGAATTTTTATGCTTTTTAGTGAAATGGTTATGCTTATTCCTGTGTTGTTATTGTTGCTTTGTATTTTTAAAAAAAATCCTCTATTTTTGTTTGTTTCTATTACTTCTGTATATCATAGCCTTACTTAATAATAGTGGATATTATAGTTTGTATTAATCTCCAAGTATTGTTACTGGCATTGGCTGGGTTCAGTGTTTGTTCTATGGCAATTTTCTCCACATATATATAGTTTGTTTCCCATTTCTCTTTAAGTTTGCTTCTTCTCTATCTCTCTCTCTCTCTCTCTCTCTCTCTCTCTCTCTCTCTCTCTCTCCTTTCTTTTTTTCTCTGTTTTCCAACTTTATTTTGTCATTACTTTTTTTTCTTCTTTTTCTATCTCTTTATCCTTAGTTACTTAATTTTTTTCTTTATTTTATTTTTACCTTTCTTCCTTCTCCCCTATCACCAAAGTTGCCTTTCTCTAGTGGTCACAATTATTAGAGGTTATTAATATTGTAAATACATTCCTGTTAAGTGCCTCTTGTGTTGTACCTGATAGTGTTGTATTTTGTACCTTTAAATCAACGCAGGAGAAGGAACACCACATAACAAGACATCCTGAAAAGAGAGGCCATGGGGAGACAAAAACATAGTCCACACATAAAAGAAAAGCAGGCATCACCAGAAAAGGAGGTAGAGTCAGAGGCAACCAGCCTACCAGAGCAAGAATTCAGAATAATGATCATAGGATGGCTAAAAAGAATGAAGGAGAAATTTGACAATAACCAAGAAGAAATGAGGAAGAACCATGAGGAATTGAAGAAGAGCCATGAGGAATTGAAGAAGAACCAAGAGGAATTGAAGAAGAACCAAGAAGAAATTAAAAATGACATTGCTACCATGAAGAACTCAATAGAAAGCATCAAGAGTAGACTAGATGAAGCAGAGAACCGCATCAGTGATCTAGAAGGTAAGATGGAAAAAAAATACCCAAGTAGAGCAACTTCTAGAAAAAAAGATTAAAAAGCAGGAGGAGAGCCTACGGGAGCTTTGGGACAATACAAAACAAAATAATATTCGAATAATAGGGGTTCCAGAAGGAAAAGAAACTGAGGTAGACATGGAAAAAGTATTTCAAGAAATAATGACAGAAAACTTTCCTGAAATAGAGAAGAAAAAACCCACACAAATCCAAGATGCTTGCAGAGTCCCAAGCAAAATGAATCCCAGAAAACAGACTCCAAGGCACATTATGATTAAATTGGCAAACAACAACAACAAAGTAAGTATCTTAAAAGCAGCCAGAGAGAGACAGAAAGTTACATACAAAGGAACCCCCATCAGATTAGCAACTGATTTCTCAACGGAAACTTATCAGGCCAGAAGGGAATGGGATTAAATATACAAAGTCATGCAAAGGAAGGGTCTGAATCCAAGAATACTGTACCCAGCAAGGCTATCAATCAAAATTGAAGGGGAAATCAGGAGCTTCACAGACAAAAAAAGACTGAAGGAATTTATCTCCACCAAACCAGCAATGCAAGAAATGCTAAGGGGTCTACTGTAAAAATAAAGAAATATTAAGTAAAGAAGGAACACGGGTATATATTAAAAATGGTGTCAAATGAGTACCTATCATTAATAACTTTCAATGTAAATGGTTCAAATGCTCAAATAAAAAGACATAGGGTAACAGATTGGATAAAAATACAAGACCCATACATCCGTTGTCTACAAGGAACCCACCTCAGAAAAAAGATGCACACAGACTGAGGGTGAAGGGATGGAAAAAAGTTTCCCAGGCAAATGGAAATAAAAAAAAGCTGGGGTAGCAATGCTTATATCTGACAAATTAGATCTCAGAGTGAAGGACATAACAAGAGATAATGAAGGCCACTTCATAATACTAAAGGGAACAATCCAACAAGAAGAAATAACCCTGGTAAATATATATGCACCCAATACAGGAGCAACCAAATACATAAAAAAACTGCTGGAGGACATTAAGGGAGAGATTAATAGCAATGCAATCATAGTAGGAGATTTTAGTACCCCACTGTCACCCTTCGACAAATCATCTAAACAAAAAATCAACAAAGAAATATCAATCCTAAATGACTCACTAGACCAGATGGAATTAATTGACATCTTCAGAACACTCCACCCCAAAGCCGCAGAATATACATTCTTCTCAAGTGCAAATGGGACATTCTCAAAGATAGACCACATTTTTGACATAGGCAAAGTCTCTTCAAATTTAAGAAGATAGAAATCGTATCCAGTATCTTCTCAGAAAATAATAGCATAAAACTGGAAATTAACTACAATAAAAATAATCCAAAGAAATCAAACACATGGAGATGAAACAGCATGCTATTAAACAAGGACTGGGTTACCAGAGAAATCAAGGAAGAAATTAAAAACATCCTAGAAACAAATGATAATAAAAACACAACAATCCAAAATCTATGGGACACAGCAAAAGCAGTTTTGAGAGGGAAGTTCATATCCTTACGGGCCTATTGCAAAAACACTAGAAAAAAGGGTAACAGATGATCTAACTGTACAACTCAAAGAGTTAGAAAAGGAGCAACAAGAAAAGCCCAGTGTAAGCAGAAGGAAGGAAATAACAAAAATCAGAGCAGAGATAAATGACATAGAGACAAAAAAAACAATACATAAGGTCAACAAAACCAAGAGCTGGTTCTTTGAAAGAATAAACAAGATAGATGAACCTTTAGCCAGGCTAACCAAGAAACAAAGAGAGAGGACCCAAATAAACAAAATCAGAAATGAAAGAGGGGAAATAACAACAGACCCCACCGAAATACAACGGATTGTTACAAAAGACTACAAACAACTCTATTCCAACAAACTGAACAACCTGAGGAAATGGACATATTCCTAGAAAAATACAAACTTCCAAAACTCGATCAGTAAGAATCTAAAAATCTCATTAGACCAGTGACTTTGGAAGAAATTGAAACAGTCATCAAATAGCTTCCAGCAAACAAAAGCCCAGGGCCAGATGGCTTCACAGGAGAGTTTTACCAAACATTCAAGGAAGAACTAAAACCTATCCCTTTCAGACTATTCCAAAAAATCCAACATGAAGGAACACTTCCAAACTCCTTCTATGAAGCCAGCATCACCCTAATACCAAAACCAGATAAAGACAACTCAATGAAAGAGAATTATCCCTCATGAACATAGATGCCAAAATCCTCAACAAAATTCTAGCAAATGGGCTCCAGCAGAACATCACAAAGATCATACAACATGACCAAGTAAGATTTTTTTCCAGGAATGCAATCCTTGTACAATATCCACATATCAATAATCGTGATACATCACATAAACAAACTGAAAGATAAAAATCATATAGTCATATCAATTGATGCAGAAAAAGCATTCGATAAAATCCAGCACACTTTCCTGATAAAAACTATCAATAAGGTGGAAGTAGAAGGATCATAATCCAACATAATAAAAGCTATATATGATAAACCCACAGCCAACATCATACTCAATGGGCAAAAACTAAAGCCATTCCCTCAAAGAACAGGAACAAGACAGGGATGCCCACTCTCGCCACTCCTATTTGACATAGTACTGCAAGTACTAGCCATTGCAATTAGACAAGAGGAGGAAATAAAAGGCATCCAAATTGGAAAAGAAGTAGTAAAGTTATCATTATGTGCAGATGACATGATATTATACATAAGAACCCAAAAGACTCCATTAAAAAACTAATTGACTTAATAAATGAATTTTGCAATGTAGCAGGATACAAAATTAATGCCAAGAAATCCATGGCATTTCTATCACCAACAGCAAAGCTATAGAAACAGAGACTAAAAAAAGCAATTCCATTTACCATCGCACCAAAAAAATTAAGATACCTAGGAATAAATTTAACTAAGGAAGTAAAGGACCTATATGCAGAAAACTACACGACACTGAATAAAGAGATAGAGGAAGATGTAGACAGATGGAAGAACATACCATGTTCATGGATTGGTAGAGTCAACATCATCACAATGTCCATACTTCCTAAAGCAATCTATAGGTTCAATGCACTCCCCATTAAAGTACCAACGGCATATTTCACCGACCTAGAAAGAACTCTCCAAAAGTTCATTTGGAACAATAAAAGATCCCAAATAGCCACAGCAATCCTGAGAAAGAAGGGTAAAGTAGGAGGGATCTCAATACCAGACTTCAAACTGTATTACAAAGCCACTGTTCTCAAAACAGCCTGGTACTGGCACAAGAACAGACATATAGATCAATGGCATAGAATCGAGAACCCAGATATCAACCCAAATCACTATGCTCAATTAATATTTGACAAAGGAGGCACGAATATACAATAGAGTCAAGACAGTTTCTTCAATAAATGGTATTGGGAAAACAAAAGCCCAGGGCCAGATGGCTTCACAGGAGAGTTTTACCAAATATTCAAGGAAGAACTAAAACCTGGCCTCCTCGGACTATTCCAAAAAATCGAAGAGGTTTGAACACTTCCAAACACCTTCTATGAAGCCAGCATCACCCTAATACCAAAACCAGATAAAGACTACTCAATGAAAGAGAATTACAGGCCAATATCCCTCATGAACATAGATGCCAAAATCCTCAACAAAATTCTAGCAAACAGACTCCAGATGAACATCACAAAGATCATACACCATGACCAAGTAGGATTTGTTCCAGGAATGCAAGGATGGTACAATATCCGCAAATCAATAAACGATTTAAAAAAGTATCGGGTCTAGTAATACTTAGTGTCGTTTTTAAACATTCATTTAAAATCTTGCTTGGCGTTGACTTGTTTTGACATAACCTTCAAACACGTGGTATCTACAGAACGTGTGAAGTGCAATTAGCAAGTTTTGCTTGAAAATTTTGTGTTTGGTTTGTTTTTTGTTGCAAAACTAGGGCTAAGAAGATGGCAGATGAAGAGCATATTCGGCACTGCATGCTTTACGAGTTCCAATTTGGAAGAAAAGCAAGTGAGGCTGCAAAAAACATCTGTAGCGCTCTTTGTCAACATGCAGTTAGTGCCAGAAAATGCCAGCTTTGGTTTGTGAAATTTTGTGAGGGAAATTTTTCGTTAGATGACAAGAGTGGTCGAGGCCGTGTGTCCAATTTTGATCAAGAAGCTCTTCAAGCTCTTTTGGTGCAAAATCCTCAAATTACCCAACAAGAGCTTGCGACAACTTTAAATTGTTCACAAAAAACAATGTCCAGTCAATTGCGTGCACTTGGCAAAGTCCAAAAGTTTGGAAAATGGGTTCCTCATGAGTTGACCGACAACAACCGTAATCAAAGAGTCACAATTTGCAGTTCTCTCCTCTCTCGTCAAAACCGTTTGCCGTTTTTAAAGCAAATTGTTACCAGAGATGAAAAATGGGTGCTGTATGTTAATTTGAAAAGGCGGCCTCAATGGTTGGACAAAAATGAGGCTCTGCAGCCCACGCCAAAACCTGACTTGCATGCGAAAAAAGTGATGTTGTGTGTTTGGTGGAATTTTAAAATAATTCTTCATTATGAACTTTTACCATCTAACCAAACCATTACAAGTGCAGTGTATAGTACCCAATTGGAAAGATTAGCCCAAGCTTTAGGAGAAAAAGAACCCACGCTGATTAATCGGAAGGGCGTAATTCTTCACCACGATAACACACGACCACATACTGCAAGAATCACTGCTGAAAAACTGCGCCAGTTGGAATGGGAAGTTCTCCCTCAACCTGCATATTCTCCTGATATTGCCCCTTCCGATTACCATTTGTTTCGTTCTTTGCAAAACTTTCTTCTTGGAAAAAAATTTAATAATGAAGAATGCCTCAAAAATGCATTGACCAAATTTTTTGGATCAAAATCACAAGAATTTTACAACAGAGAGATTAAAATGCTTCCTGAGCATTGGCCACAAGTAGTAGAAAACAACGGCAACTATATTGTTGATTAAATTTTGTTGTATTGTTTAAATAAATTCTATTTTAAAAAGTATTAGAAAACGACATTAAGTATTGCTAGACGTAATAAAAGCTATATATGATATACCCACAGCCAGAATTATACTCAATGGGCAAAAACTAAAACCATTCCCTCTAAGAACAGGAACAAGACAGGGATGCCCACTCTCGCCGCTTCTGTTTGACATAGTACTGGAAGTACTGGCCTTTGCAATTAGACAAGAGGAGGAAGTAAAAGGCATCCAAATTGGAAAAGAAGTAGTAAAGTTATCCTTATGTGCAGATGACATGATATTGTACATAAAGAACCCAAAAGACTCCATTAAAAAACTAATTGACTTAATAAATGAATTTTGCGTTGTAGCAGGATACAAAATTAATGCCAAGAAATCCATGGCATTTCTATAAACCAACAGCAAAACTATAGAAACAGAGACTAAAAAAGCAATTCCATTTACCATTGCACCAAAAAAATTAAGATACTTAGGAATAAATTTAACTAAGGAAGTAAAGGAAACTAAGGAAAAAAGAGATAGAGGAAGATGTAAACAGATGGAAGAACATACCATGTTCATAGATTGGTAGAATCAACATCATCAAAATGTCCATACTTCCTAAAGCAATCGACAGGATCAATACACTCCCCATTAAAATACCAACGGCATACTTCACTGACCTAGAAAGAACTCTTCAAAAGTTCATTTGGAACAATAAAAGACCTCGAATAGCCATTGCAATCCTGAGAAAGAAGAGTAAAGTAGGAGTGATCTCAATACCAGACTTCAAACTGTATTACAAAGCCACTGTTCTCAAAACAGCCTGGTACTGGCACAAAAACAGACATATAGATCAATGGAATAGAATTGAGAACCCAGATATCAACCCAAATCACTATGCTCAATTAATATTTGACAAAGGAGGCACGCATATACAATGGAGTCAAGACAGTCTCCTTCAATAAATGGTGTTGGGAAAATTGGACAGATACATGCAAAAGAATGAAACTAGATCACCAACTTACACCATACACAAAAATAAACTCAAAATGGATACAGGACTTAAACATCAGACGGGAAACCATAAAAATATTATACTAGAAGCATCCAAGGGCAGCAAAATCTCACACATACGCCAAAAGAACTTCTTCACTGATACTGCCCCTAGGGAAATGGAAGCTAAAGAGAAAATAAACAAAAGGGACTACATCAAAATAAAAAGCTTTCTTACAGCAAAAGAAACCATCAACAAAACAACAAGAAAGCCCACTGTGTGGGAGAACATATTTGCAAATGTTACCACTGATAAAGGTTTAATCTCCAGCATCTACAAACAGCTTATACAACTAAATAAAAGGAAGATGAATGATCCAATTAAAAAATGGGCAATGGACCTAAATAGAATATTTCCAAAAGAAGACAGAAGGAAGGCCAAAAGGCACATGAAAACATGCTCAAAGTCATTAATTATCCGAGAGATGCAAATCAAAACAATAATGCGGTACCATCTCACACCTGTCAGAATGGCCAACATCAACAGATCAACAAACGACAGGTGTTGGCAAGGTTGTGGAGAAAAGGGAACCCTCGTGCACTGCTGGTGGGAATGCAGACTGATGCAACCACTGTGGAGAGCAGTGTGGAATTTCCTCAAAAAACTGAAAATGGAACTCCCATTTGACCCAGTAATCCTACTCCTAGGAATATATCCCAAGAAACTAGAAACACCAATCAGAAAGGATATATGCACCCCTATGTTCATTGCAGCACAATCTACAATAGCTAGGATTTGGAAACAGCCTAGGTGCCCGTCAGCAGATGATTGGATCCAAAAACCATGGTACATCTACACAATGGAATACTATGCTGCCATAAAAAAGAAGGAATTCTCATCATTTGCAGCAACCTGGATGGAAATGGAGAACATCATGCTCAGTGAAATAAGCCAGTCAATGAAAGAAAAACACCACATGACCTCACTCATTTGTGGATAATAAAGAACATTATAAATTGATGAACCAAAAGATAGATATAGAGACAGTATATCAACAAGCAGACTGTCAAATTACAGTGGGGAGGGGAGGAAGAACTGGGGGAGATAATAGATCAACCGAAGGACTTTTATACATGCACGTAAGTACAACCAATGGACATAAAACTCTGGGGAGGGAGGGGATGTGAGGGAGGAATGGAGGGGGGGCAAAAATATATATATATATTTTTTTTTTTTTTAAAAAGACTGAAGAAAGGACCTCTTTTCCACTATTTCGAATACTTAATAGCTAATTTCATAACATCATATGTACCATTTTAAGAAAGTGATGATTTAGTGGGAAATTAATGCTTTGCATTTGTATACTGTAAATATAAATGACGATTTGTTTGAAATGTGTAACTTTGATATGCAAAAGATAACTCACAATGTTAATATTAAATATTCCTTCAAATAAAATAAAATAAAATAAAATAAAATAAAAAAAATAATTAAAAAAAATAAAAATAAAGAGTAAAATTCCACTCCTGAAAATTTTCTTACTTTTTTCGACAAAAGGGGGCCACATACTAAACCTGGCAAGATCAATGGAGGGAAGCATGATGCCTTACAAACTCAGTTCTAAAATTACCATAAAGGATGTTCTGAAATTAAAACTTTTTAACTAAAAGCAGTTCATGGCAGATAGTCATGCTAAAATATTTCCTAGTAAAATATTTACTTTACCTGAGCCTTTCTATTGTCTTTTGCTATTATGATAATATATCTTTGGAATATCAAATTAATTTCCTTGTTCTAAACTTCTCAAAGTATAGATACCACACCACAAGTGCAGAGACCATAAATCCCTTTAGTTAATTGAATTTATTGCTGACTATTAATTGTCCTGCACTCACCCTTGTAAAAGAAGTGTTTATCCCAGTGGTTACCCTACTTTGCGTTCTCCCTAATCTATCAACCAATAGATTTCATGTAACCCATTGCACTTCCTCCTTTGGTGTAATGTATAAAATAAGGTGCAAAACTGCCATTCTCTGGAGCATTATCTCAATTTTTTGAGATTTTGTTTCCCAGTGATTGTCATCAGTTTGGCTCAAATAAACTGACAAAAATTCTTTACAGGTTTGGGTGTTTCTTATGTTGACAATTTTGTTATTTAACTTAATGCTGGTGCACAGAAAACACACACACACACACACACACACACACACACACACACACAAAATCCATAACAAAAACAAAAACCCCTTTGAAACCCAAATTAGGTAAGGACACCTAGGGAAGCCAGAAATTAGAGGATAGTAAAAAAATAAATGAAGTTCCTGGACAATCTAATCAGAAAACCACACATTTAAATCCTGACTGTTCCACTTACCAGCTGTGTGACTTTAAAGAAGACACTCTCCCTTTCTTAGCCACTGTGTTCTCACTTGCAACAGACTGAAATTTTCTTATGAAACAACAGGATAAAACAAATTTGAGCAGGAGAAATTTCTTCAAAAAAAGAATAGAATATTGCAAGTGTGCTTCACTTAAGTGATTATGCTTCAATATAGCAAAAGTCCATGTTTTATGGAAAACTCTTTTGAGACCATATTTGCATTATTTTCTTTTGTATTATGTTATTTACAAAGATGTGTATGGTTCCTTGTATGTCTATAATCATTCATATATTAAATAGGAAAAATTTGGTAGTGCTTTTTATTTATTTATTTATTTATGATATATTATTTGAGAAAAGGGAAACTGTTCATGTAATAAGCAAGATTTAGGCTCATGTTGATAAAAATGATACTTTACTGAATCTAAGAATCTTAGAAGGAACTCTAAGTATTCAATAAATTGTTTAAGAATGGAATTCTCATTAACCTTGAACACTCTCCAGATGCTCTTTTGATAATATTAACTACCTTGCTCACCATGTGGTTTCAGTCCACTGACCCATACAACACATGGTGTGAATGCATATGTGAAAGTTGAAATCAAAGTGTGTGAAAGGTGGGTTGTCCAATTTCAGATGAACCTCTACAGGCTCAATATTTTTGTTAGCTCTTGTTGAGTAAAGTTAACAATGTTGTGTTTTTTCTTTAGTTACTTACCCAGATGATGTAATCAGGTGTCTTATGTGTCTTTAATTTTAAAAGCAGATGGGTTATATGGACAGCAGAAATCTAGAGATCCATAGAAAGAAAGTCTATGGCATTTCTAGTCAATGCTGGTTGTAACTAAAACAGTACTAAGTATGTTAGCTCAATTTAAAATTAAAGATAGAAATCTACTCTGAAGATTTAAATTTCAAGAAGAAAAAAAAAATCAATGAGAACTCAGTGAAGATGGGAATTTTTGTTTTGTTTATGTCCATATCTGTAATACCCAGTATAACGCTTAGCACCTGGTGGCACTCAATAACTATTCAATAAGTGAAGGGATGAATTATGAATACAGGTTCCTCATAATAGACAAATAAATTAATCTACATTGCTGAGCCTGGGTTTGCCTACAAAAACTTTAGGGAAGTTTGGATATCATGACTTTTCCTTTGCACATTTCTTTTTCTTTTTCCCCAGGAACTTCTAATATTTATCATTTGAAATAATTTTCAACACTACACTTGTTTTAAAAAAAAAGTTCTCTTAGAAACAATGGAAAGTTTGGCTGCCATTAAAAAGTGGAATTCTCATCATTTGCAGCAACCTGGATAGAACTAGAGAACATCATGCTGAGTGAAATAAGCCAATCAATGAAAGAGAAATACCACATGAACTCACTCATTTATGGATATTAAAGAACATTATAAACTGACGAAGCAAACGTCAGATATAAAGACAGTAAAGCAACAAGCAGATTGTAAAATTACAGCGGGGAGGGTAGGGAGATCTGGGGGAGATAAGAGATCAACCAAAGGACTTGTATACATGCATATAAGTACAACCAATGGACACAAAACTCTAGGGAGGGAGGGTATATATGGGAGGGGGGGCAATGTTAAAATATGTACACAGATAATAATTTAATTTAAAAAAAAATGTTTTAATCACCAGAGATTCTAAAACCAGTCCCTAAACACTTTTCATTGCATTTATGTTCTAGGCAGGATGTCTGCAGAGTGATTTTTAAGTTTCAAAAGTAAACAATCACACAAAAGAGATTTAGAAAAAAGCTGAAAAATAAAAAGAACAGCATTCAAAATGTCATAACTGTTGGTACTGAAGGTAAGAAAAGTTTTGTTCACATGTTCTCCAAAAGTTCCTATCATCTCTTAATTCTTGCCTTCCTGGAATCTCAGAAATAAAGGAGCACAGAGCATAATCTCCTGTGTCTTCCTTCTTCAAATAAATTTTCCTTATTCAAAAAACCAGTGAAAGTATATGAAATGTTCTCATACTAACCAAAATATTTTTCCTAAACTTCTTTTTAAACACAAAACCTTTATGACACACTCTTTAACTTTTTACATATAACTTTAACCTTTGGTTTGTAACCACTGCCTTGTAGACTGACATAAATATTTAGGGGCATTCTAAATTTCATTATATTTTTTATGCTTTATTTGAAACAATTAGCATTTTGAAGATAAGAATTGCGTGATTATAAACCCAGAAGGTAGCTACTTCATACATTGAGATAATGATGTGGTGATATTGGCAATTATTAACAGTATGATCACAAACATTTTCATAAAGAAGTATTTTAAGGAAAAAGTTCAATGCATTGATATAAATATTATTTGGAGGCTAATTATAATTGTAAGAAAACGGGAAATAATTAAATACATTTTTAAATCACTTAATATATGGTTGTTGGGTAGTAGCAGTCTACAGATATAGATAAACACAACTGGCAAGTTTCCTTCTTCATAAAACTTTCATTTCTTTCTTCTAGCTCTTCCTCCATTCCCCCTGCCCCTTTCCCTTCCTCCTTTATTTTATCCCCCTTCCTCATAAATGTTTTCCACTGACAATGGGACAAACATTTCTTACTAATTATCACTTTAAAATAATTACAGGAAACATCATGAGTTCATTGGTCTACTAAATCTAAGAATAACAGGTGGGCATGACACCTCGTTTTTATCCTGTTTCCCAATTTTATTTTGACACTACTTTTTTTCTTTCTATATCATTGTTTGTCCCTCTTTTTTTTTTTCACCTTTCATCTTTCTCCCTACCTCCTAATTTGCCTTTCTCTAGTGATCACCTGTATTAGAGGTTATTAATATCGCAAATACATTCCTGTTCAGTGCTTTTGTGTTGTACCTGGTAGTGTGGTAGCCTTTAAATCAACCAGGAGAAAGAAAACCACATAACCAGAAATCCTGAAAAGAGAGACCATAGGCAGACAAAGAAATAGCCCGCACATGAAAGAAAAGCATCACCAGAAAAGGAAGTAAAAGAGTAAGAGGCAAGCAACCTACCAGAGCAGGAATTCAGAGTAATGAACATAAGATGACTAAAAAGACTGGAAGAGAAATTTGACAATAACCAAGAAGTTAAAAAGAATCATGACGAATTGAAGAAGAACCAAGAGGAATTGAAGAAGAACCAAGAGGAAATGAAGATGAACAAGAAGAAATGAAAAATGACATCGCTACCATGAAGAACTCAATAGAAAGCATCAAGAGTAGACTAGAAGAAACAGAGGACCATATCAGTGAGCTAGAAGACAAGATGGAAAAAAATACCCAATTAGACCAGCTTCTAAAAAAAAAAAAAATTAAAAAGCAGGAGGAAGCCTACAGGAGCTTTGGGACAATACAAAACAAAACAATATTCAAATGATAGGGGTTACAGAAGGAAAGGAATCTGAGAAAGACATGGAAAACGTATTTCAAGAAATAAGGACAGAAAAATTTCCTGAGATAGAAAAGAAAAAACCCACACAAATTAAAGACCCTCGCAGAGTCCCAAGCAAAATGAACCCCAGAAAACCTATGCCAAGGCACATTATAATTAAACTGGCAAACACCAACGACAAAATAAGAATCTTAAAAGCAGCCAGAGAGACAGAAAGTTACATATAAAGGAACCCTCATCAGACTAGCAACTGACTTCTTCACAGAAACTCATCAGGCCAGAAGGGAATGGGATGAAATATAAAAGTCATGCAAAGGAAGGGTCTGAATCAAAGAATACTGTTCCCAGCAAGGCTATCAATCAAAATTGAAGAAGAAATAATGAGCTTCAAAGAAAAAAAAAGAGAATAAAGGAATTTATCACCACCAAACCACAATGTAAGAATGCTAAAGAATGTAAAAATAAAGAAATAAGAAGCGAAGAAGGAACACAGGGGAACAGAATAAAAATATTTGAGTACCTATCAATAATAACTTTAAATGTAAGTGGATTAAATGCATCAGTCAAAAGAAATAGGGTAACGAATTGGATAAGAAAACAAGACCTATATATCTGCTATCTACAAGAAATCCACTTCAGAAAAAAAGACACACACAGACTGAGGGTGAAGCGATGGAGAAAGGTTTTCCAGGTAAATGGAAATGAAAAAAAGCTGGGGTAGCAATACTTATATCTGACAAATTAGATCTCAGAATGAAGGACATAACAAGAGATAATGAAGGCCACTTCATAATACTAAAGGGAACAATCCAACAAGAAAAAATAACCTTGGTAAATATATATGCACACAATATAGGAGCAACCAAATGCAAAAAAAAAAAATGCTGGAGGATATTAAGGGAGAGATTAATAGCAATACAATCATAGTAGGAGATTTTAGTACCCCACTGTCACCCTTCGACAAATCATCTAAACAAAAAATCAGCACAGAAATATCAATCCTAAATGACTCACTAGACCAGATGGAATTAATTGACATCTTCAGAACACTCCACCCCAAAGCCGCAGAATATACATTCTTCTCAAGTGCACATGGGACATTCTCAAAGATAGACCACATTTTGGGACATAGGCAAAGTCTCTTCAAATTTAAGAAGATAGAAATCGTATCCAGTATCTTCTCAGATCATAATAGCATAAAACTGGAAATTAACTACAATAAAAATAATCCAAAGAAATCAAACAAATGGAGATTAAACCACATGCTATTAAACAAGGACTGGGTTACCAGAGAAATCAAGGAAGAAATTAAAAACATCCTGGAAACAAATGACAATAAAAACACAACTATCCAAAATCTATGGGACACAGCAAAAGCAGTTTTGAGAGGGAAGTTCATATCCTTACGAGCCTATTGCAAAAAAACTAGAAAAAAGGGTAACAGATGATCTAACTCTACAACTCAAAGAGTTAGAAAAGGAGCAACAAGAAAAGCCCAGTGTAAGCAGAAGGAAGGAAATAATAAAAATCAGAGCAGAGATAAACGACATAGAGACCAAAAAAACAATACATAAGATCAACAAAACCAAGAGCTTGTTCTTTGAAAGAATAAACAAGATAGATGAACCTTTAGCCAGGCTAACCAAGAAACAAAGAGAGAGGACCCAAATAAACAAAATCAGAAATGAAAGAGGTGAAATAACAACAGACCCCACCGAAATACAATGGATTGTTACAAAGTACTACGAACAACTCTATTCCAACAAACTGAACAACCTGAGGAAATGGACATATTCCTAGAAAAATACAAACTTCCAAAACTCGATCAGGAAGAATCTAAAAATCTCAATAGACCAGTGACTTTGGAAGAAATTGAAAGTCATCAAATAGCTTCCAGCAAACAAAAGCCCAGGGCCAGATGGCTTCACAGGAGAGTTTTACCAAACATTCAAAGAAGAACTAAAACCTATCCTCTTCAGACTATTTCAAAAAATCCAAGATGAAGGAACACTTCCAAACTCCTTCTATGAAGCCAGCATCACCCTAATACCATAACCAGATAAAGACAACTCAATGAAAGAGAATTACAGGCCAATATCCCTCATGAACATAGATGCCAAAATCCTCAACAAAATTCTAGCAAATGGGCTCCAGCAGAACATCACAAAGATCATACAATATGACCAAGTAAGATTTTTTTCCAGGAATGCAATGCTTGTACAATATCCACATATCAATAAACGTGATACATCACATAAACAAGTTGAAAGATAAAAATCATATAGTCATATCAATTGATGCAGAAAAAGCATTTGATAAAATCCAGCACCCTTTCTTGATAAAAACTATCAACAAGGTGGAAGTAGAAGGATCATAATTCAACATAGTAAAAGCTATATATGATAAACCCACGGCCAGCATTATACTCAATGGGCAAAAACTAAAACCATTCCCTCAAAGAACAGGAACAAGACAGGGATGCCCACTCTCGCCACTCCTGTTTGACATAGTACTGCAAGTACTAGCCATTGCAATTAGACAAGAGGAGGAAATAAAAGGCATCCAAATTGGAAAAGAAGTAGTAAAGTTATCCTTATGTGCAGATGACATGATATTGTACATAAAAAACCCAAAAGACTCCATTAAAAAACTAATTGACTTAATAAATGAATTTTGCAATGTAGCAGGATACAAAATTAATGCCAAGAAATCCATGGCATTTCTATCACTAACAGCAAAGCTATAGAAACAGAGACTAAAAAAGCAATTCCATTTACCATCGCACCAAAAAAATTAAGATACCTAGGAATAAATTTAACTAAGGAAGTAAAGGACCTATATGCAGAAAACCACACGACACTGAATAAAGAGATAGAGGAAGATGTAAACAGATGGAAGAACATACTATGTTCATGGATTGGTAGAATCAACATCATCAAAATGTCCATACTTCCTAAAGCAATCTATAGGTTCAATGCACTCCCCTTTAAAGTACCAAAGGCATATTTCACCGACCTAGAAAGAACTCTCCAAAAGTTCATTTGGAACAATAAAAGACCCCAAATAGCCACAGCAATCCTGAGAAAGAAGGGTATAGTAGGAGGGATCTCAATACCAGACTTCAAACTGTATTACAAATCCACTGTTCTCAAAACAGCCTGGTACTGGCACAAGAACAGACATATAGATCAATGGAATAGAATCGAGAACCCAGATATCAACCCAAATCACTATGCTCAATTAATATTTGACAAAGGAGGCACGAATATACAATGGAGTCAAGACAGTCTCTTCAATAAATGTTATTGGGAAAATTGGGCAGACACATGCAAAAGAATGAAACTAGATCACCAACTTACACCATACACAAAAATAAACTCAAAATGGATACAGGACTTAAACATCAGACGGGAAACCATAAAAATACTAGAGGCATCCACAGGCAGCAAAATCTCAGAAGTATGCCAAAAGAACTTCTTCACTGATACTGCCCCTAGGGCAATGGAAGCTAAAGAGAAAATAAACAAATGGGACTACATCAAAATAAAAGGTTTTTTTACAGCAAAAGAAACCATCAACAAAACAACAAGAAATCCCACGGTGTGGGAGAACATATTTTCAAATGTTACCACTGATAAAGGTTTAATCTCCAACATCTACAGACAGCTGATACAACTAAATAAAAGGAAGAAGAATGATCCAATTAAAAAATGGGCAATGGACCTAAATAGAATATTTATTATATAATACAAAAGAAGACAGAAGGAAGGCCAAAAGGCACATGAAAACATGCTCAAAGTCACTAATTATCCGAGAGATGCAAATCAAAGCAACAATGCGGTACCATCTCACACCTGTCAGAATGGCCAACATCAACAAATCAACAAACGACAAGTGTTGGCGAGGTTGCGGAAAAAAAGGAACCCTGGTGCACTGCTGGTGGGAATGCAGACTGGTGCAAACACTGTGGAGAACAGTTTGGAGTTTCCTCAAAAAACTGAAAATGGAACTCCCATTTGACCCAGTAATCCCACTTCTAGGAATATATCCCAAGAAACTAGAAACACCAATCAGAAAGGATATATGCACCTCTATGTCCATAGCAGCACAATCTACAATAGCCAGAATCTGGAAACAGCCTAGGTGCCCGTCAGCTGAGATTGGATCCAAAAACAATGGTACATCTACACAATGGAATACTATGCTGCCATAAAAAAGAAGGAATTCTCATCATTTGTAGCAACCTGGATGGAATTGGAGAACATCATGCTGACTGAAATAAGCCAATCAATGAAAGAGAAACACCACATGACCCCACTCATTTGTGGATAATAAAGATCATTATAAACTGATGAACCAAAAGATAGATATAGAGACAGTAAAGCAACAAGCAGATTGTCAAGTTACAGCGGGGAGGGGAGAAGGGTCTGGGGGAGATAATAAATTAACCCAAGGACTTGTATACATGCATATAAGTACAATCAATGGACATAAAACTCTGGGGAGGGAGGGGATATGGGGGAAGGTAAGGAGGAGGGCAAATATAAATCAATAAAATATGTAAAAATAAATAAAATAAAATAAAAATACCAACAACATATTTCACTGACCTAGAAAGAACTCTCCAAAAGTTTGTTTAGAACAATAAAAGACCCCAAATAGCCACAGCAATCCTGAGAAAGAAGAGTAAAGTAGGAGGGATTTCAATACCAAACTTCAAACTATATCACAAAGCCACCGTTCACAAAACAGCCTGGTACTGACACAAGAATAGGTATATAGATCAATGGAATAGAGTTGAGAACTCAGATATCAACTCAAATCACTATACTAATTAATATTTGACAGATGAGGCAGGAATAAACAATGGAGTCAAGACAGTCTCTTCAATAAATGGTTTTTGGATAATTGGGCAGATACATGCAAAAGAATGAAACAATATCACCAACTTACATCGTACACAAAAATAAACTCCAAATGGATACAGGACTTAAACGTAAGATGGGAAACCATAAAATTACTAGAGACATCCCCAGGCAGCAAATTCTCAGACATATGCCAAAAAAACTTCTTCACTGATATGTCCCTAGGGAAGCTAAAAAGAAAATAAACAAATGGGACTACATCAAAATAAAAAGTTTTTTTACAGCAAAAGAAACCATCAACAAAACAATAAGAAATCCCACTGTATGGAAGAACATATTTGCAAATGTTATCATTGATAAAGTTTTAATCTCTAACATCTATAGACAGCTTATACAACTAAATAAAAGGAAAATGAATGATCCAAATAAAAAATGGGCAATGGACCTAAATAGAATATTTTCATTTAGGAAAGGCCAAGAGGCACATGAAAACATGCTCAAAGTCACTAATTATCTGAGAGATCCAAATCAAAACAACAATGAGGTACCATCTCACACCTGTCATATCAACAAATGACAAGTGTTGGAGAGGTGGTGGAGAAAAAGGAACCCTCGTGCACTGCTGGTGGAAATGTAGACTGGTGCAACCACTGTGGAGAACAGTATGGAATTTCCTCAAAAAACCTAAAATGGAACTCCAATTTGACCTCGTAATCCCACTCCTACGAATATTACCCAAGAAACTAGAAACACCAATCAGAAAGGATATATGCACCCCTATGTTCTTAGCAGCACAATTTACAATAGCTAGAATCTGGAAATAGTCTAGATGTCCATCAGCAGATGATTGACTCCAAAGACCATGTTACATCTACACAATGGAATACTATGCTGCCACAAAAAAGAAGGAATTCTCATCATTTGCAGCAACCTGGATAGAATTGGAGAACATCATGCTGAGTGAAATAAGCCAGTCAATTAAAGAGAAACACCACATGACCTCACTCATTTATGGATAATAAAGAACATTACAAACCTATGAACCAAAAGATAGATATAGAGACAGTAAAGCAACAAGCAGACTGTCAAATTAAAGTGGGGAATGTAGGGAGATCTGGGGGAGATAAGAGATCAACCAAAGGACTTGTATACATGCATATAAGTACAACCAATGGACACAAAACTCTGGAGAGGGAGGGTATGTATGGGATGGGGGCAATTTTAAAATTTGTACACAGATAATAATTTAATTTTTAAAATTTAACAAAAATAAATAAATAAAATATAGCCTCAACAATATCTCCAATCACATAAATGCTTCTACTACTTCTTCACCAAAATAAATATATTTTTCACACCACTCCCATGCATCTAGTTAGCCCTCTGACATCAGAAGTAATATGGTATCATATTTAGGTGCAGCCCTTAACTAGTATGGCAGTTTCTGCTGTCCTCTCCTGGAGTTTGGATTGCAAAATTGTTTCATACTCAAACTGATAATATTTTTAAAAACTAAATATTACAGCCCTAATCAGGTTAGCTCAGTGGATAGAGCATAGGTCTGTGGACTGAAGGCTCCCAGGTTAGATTCTGGTCAAGGGCATATACTTTGGTGTTGGGCACATCCCCAGTAGGGGGTGTGCAGGAGGCAGCTGATCAATATTTCTCTCTCCTCGATGTTTCTAACTCTCTATCCCTCTTCTTTCTTCTCTGTAAAAAAATCAATAAAATATATAAAGAAAAGAAATAAATGTTATAATACCTCCCACTTTGTGTTAAATTTTTTTTTTATTGATAGAACTTCGTTCCCATTTTTTACAATGTTTTGTTATACATAACATTAAAATGTTCATTAAAATCAATATTGAACTGCTTTTTCTTTCATTCTGTTAGACATTTGAAACTGTTTGGAGGAAATAATTATAAGTTGGGCAAAGTAATTTTTATAAATAATTTAAAATTATTTGAGGACTTCTCTATTTTTTTTTATCACACTCTACTGTTAAGAATTAAAAATAAAGCAGCAAAGATTAAAAAGGAAATAAATAAAATCACTACACTTGTTCTGACTATACTACAGCTGTAGATTACTCTGTTGGGGAGAGACTATGTACAAAAGCAGTAAGGCACAAACATGTGGCTGAGGAAGCTATCTTTGCTGCCCTGAATGATCAAGCCTTCAGATGATTTCAGCTCAGCAGCTGACAAAAAGGCTGCGCTAAATCTATCCCAAAACCATGAAAGATAATAATAAGTTACTGCTTTATACTAGCAGTTTGGGGGGTGATTAGTTACATGGATAACTGGAAGAGTACTGTGTATTAAATAATAAGAATATTTTCAATTCTTACTGAACTTTCTGAGTATTATTATAATTAAAAACTTCCTTCCCCAAACGTCTTTCCTTTTCTTTTCCTCTGTCCCTATCTTGCTCTTTTGCTGCTTCTCCCTTCTGTGTCAATGTTGTCATTCCTTGGGCCTCCATACTATATATCAAAGACTCCAAGAATATATATCCAGCCCAAACCAATTTGTGACCTCAAGATCTAAATAGTTAATCACTAGTTGATATTATTACTTTGAAAGCTCACATTTCAGTTAAGGAATGTATTATTTTTTTCCCCTCCATTATTACCTCCTCACTCCAAACTTGATCCTCCTGCAAGGTTTCATACCCTGTCATATAACTATTCAAGCCAGGTATTCCCAACATGACAGCCAGCAGGATGGCAGAGAGGGAGAGAGTGTAAATGTATAAAGAAGTGATAGGGGCTTGTGTGGACATGTGTGGTGTGTGTGTTGTGGGTAAGTGAGGGACAGTTAGATCTCACAGGAATCTCAAGGACTAGTGGAAAATGCTCTTTGGGATGCAGAGCCTCTGCTACCCAGGCAGGCACTCCCCAACCAGTGCAGCCTGGGCCCGGAGCCAAAGCCATCTTGAAGGGAGAAGGAGCATAGGCCAGGAGCATACCCACACCAACATCCAGACTGCGGACTGACATCATCTGGCACCCATGCAGTAAGCCGCTCACCTGCCAACGCTGCAGTAAGAGGTGTCCAATCTCAATGCTGGCTCCCAGTAGTGACTGCAGGCCAGAGAGACCTCTTGTGTTGCGCCTCCCCACTCAACCAGTTCTCACACTCAGGACAGCACACCTAGACGCAATACTTGAAGAACACCTGGGCACCAGGGCCCAGTTGTTGCTCCAGCACCCCACAAACCAGCACTACATCCTCCAGCACCCCATATAACAGGATCCAGCTCACCAGGACACTGTGAATCTGATCCCTGCACCCAAAACAAATGCTTCAGGAACCCTGTGCATGTGGACCCAGCATGCCCAGTTGCTGCACGCCCAGACCTGGCACTTCAGGGACCCTGCTATCCAGTGCTTGAATGCCATGCTGGCACCCTGCATGCTAGCACCCTGCATACCAGGACCCAGCTAGACACACCAGGATTCCATGTGCCTGTATCCTGCACTTCAGGACCACGCTGGTGTCACACACCAGAAGAAATGTGCACATGACCCCCAGTGACTCTCAAGCAACTGCATTGGAAAACTGAGGAACCAGAATCATAGGGGAAAGGAATTCAAATCAGAGCAGAGACAAAGGCGTGAGACTTAAGGAATACCCAGACTCTGGGATAAGAAGTCATGGACAATTGGAATTCTAGGGGCTTCAAATTCTCACTGATGAAGCAGGTACCCAGGGCGAGAAAGTGACAGCAACTCACATTACATATAAACAAATAAAAAGCAACAGAAAAAGAGGAGACAAAGAAATAATACTCAAAGGAAAGAAAATGAGGAGTCAACAGAAGAGGAAATAAATGAAACAGAGGCAAGAAATTTGTCAAAAAATTCAGAATAATGGTTATTCAAATGTTCAAAAGGCTGGAATATAAATTCACCAACACGTGTTAGAATAAAGAAGAAATGAAATATGACAGACCTACAATAAATAACACAATTGAAGATTTCAACTGAAAGATAGAAGAAGCTAACAGTTAAAAGACTAGAAGAAAAACACCCAAGAAGAGAAGGAACTGAAAAAAAAAAAGAAAAGAAAAAAAACTTAAAAAGCAGGAGGAGAGTCTAAGGGAGCCGTGGAACAATACAAAATGAAACAACATCCTCATAATAGAGTTTCCAGAGGAGAGGAAGCTGAACAAGAACAGAAAACCCACAGTAGACCCACTAGTACACTGGCCCCCTGAGCCCAGTACACCAGCAGACAGCTCCAGGGAACCTCTGTAAGCAGCCACTGGTCATGCATATCCAACCAACAGTACATATCTCCAAAACAGAAACTGGGACTTCTCCCTCCAGAGGGCAGGGGGCACAACCACAATTTCTCTGATCCAGTGTGTGAGCCTCACAGGTGCACATCCCTTGCAGATGGCTTCTGGGCTTCTCTGTGAGCTGCCACAGGGTGTGTGCCTCTCCATCCAAAGGTGCACAACTCTCTCAGCAGGATCCATAATATTCTCCTCCTAGATGCCTACCTCTGGACAGTTGGTGAGTTAATGAGGACTTACCTCCTTGAACAAGGTTACATTGTTTCATCCAAAGTCTCTAAGATTCTCACACCCAGCTGCTGGATCCTGAACACCCTCATGATACAGAGAGGGGAATCATTCAACCAGAGTCCCAATGCCTCAACCACAGCCTACAAGACATTCTCCTCCCCCACAGCCAGAGCTGCAGGACCCTCATATTGAGTTTCAGAATGATGTTATTCCAGAAGGAATCACACAACATAGGTCAAAGTTACAGTACCTGAGCCTAAGGCCCCAAGACCCCATCTTCAAAGCTGTGAACTCTGGGAACCCACAGTTAGCACATACCAATGACACCTCAGACAACCTGTTCCCCAAGAGCCAGAACCACAATCACATCCAAAATAGCTCACACAATAAAGCCAGGGGCGAGTCACATTGCCAACCTGTGATGAGATTTCACTCATGAATAAGAAACTAACATTCAAGATCCAAGTACATCAAGAGAATCCAAATAGCTTAAGTAGAGAGCTTGGATAGATCATCAAACCCAGGAGAACCAAGAGACTTCACTAGTAGCACCACCCCCAAAAGAACCTGGGTAGCAAAGCAGTTGGATCTAAAACACAGAAACAATTAAAATGTTACAGCAAAAATGGAAGTAAAAAAAAAAATCCCCAAAGGAGAGAAAAAGAGGAATTACCAGCAAAAAAAATTTTAAATGAAATCAGGAAAATAACATGTCACAGAAAGAATTCAGAGTAATTGTTATAAGGATGCTCAAATGGTTGGGTGACAAATACACACAACTCAATGAAAATTACAAGGAGCTGAATGAGATTATCACCAACATCAAAAGAAACCAAAAGGAAATGAAGAATGACATAGCTGAAATAAAGAACACAATGGAAGGATTAAACAGTAGACTAGAAGAGGATGAGGACTACATCAGTGAATTAGAAGACAAGGTAGAAAAAAAAAAAAACAAACACAAACACAAGGCAACTTGAAAAGCAGGAGGAGAGCTTAAGAGAGCTTTGGGACAACACAAAACAACATCTGTATAATAGCGGTGCCAGACAGAGAGGAAGTGGAGCAAGGAAGAGAAAACCTATTTGAAAAAATAATGACAGAACACTTCTCTGATGTTGACAAAAATAAAAAATAAATAAATAAATAAAACAAAACAAAACAGAAAACACATAAGTTCAAGGAACACATAGAGTTCCAAACAAGATGGACTCAAAAGAACAGTACAAAGTCATATCATAATTAAATTGGCAAACATCAACAATAAAGTAAGAATCTTAAAGGCTGATAGAAAGAAAGTTACCTACAAGGGTTCTCACATTAGAATATCAACTGATTTCTCAAAAGAACCAGGCCAGAAGGGAATGAAATGAAATCTAAAAACTCAGGCAAACCAAGAGACTGAATCCATGAATACTACCCAGCAAAGATAGCATTTAAAAGTGAAGGTGGAGAGGAGACAAGATGGTGACTGGCAGGAAGGTAGGGAAGGAGAGTGTGTGAGAGAGTGAGGGAACAATAGAGGTGTGTGTGGACATGTGTGGGTGTGTGGGTGACTGAAATAGGGACATTTAGAACCTGAAGATCTTCCAGGCAGTTGCCAATCTGGACAGTGTTAAATGGCAAAACCCCATGGCCACCTCAAACACTCCAGGGAAGACACCAGAGGCACATAGACCATGCCATCTTGCAGAACAGAACTGCTGAGACTAGAATCCTGGTATCACCACCAGCCAGTATGGTCTTGGAAGCAAACCAGGACACCACAGTCACTTTGGTAGAAGACCTGCCACCACAGCTTCAGACCCAGGGACACCAAGACTCAGGCAACTGGCCACAGATTTCTGTGAGTCACAAAAAAGCCAATCCCTCTCCCCTGCCATGCCCATGGCAGCAACATAGAAACTACCAGATCCCAACCACACAATAAGGCTTTCTGCACACACAAAGCAGTGGAGACTCTGTATGACTTCGAGCCTTGGTGTCAGACATGGGAATTGTGTTTCCCATGACTCTTCTTCATGCCAAAGGCAGGGAGACTGAGTGAAATTTGAGCCTAGCTACTATCCCTAGGGAGTTAGTTTATGTGACCAGATCCTGCACCCACACAGGGCAGGGAGACAGCACTGAACTTGAGCCAGACTTGTGAAATTGGGGAATTTATTTCCTATGACTTGTCTCTGCACCCAGGCAAGGGGACTAAGTAGAATTCGAGCCAAGCGGCTATCCCTAAGGTATTTTCTGTGACCAGATCCCAAGCCCACACAGGGTAGAAGACAAAGCTAAACTTGAGCCCGGACTTGTGAACTCATGGAATTTGTTTCCTGTGACTCATCTCTGTGCCCAGACAGAGAGACAGTGCTGAATTTGAGCCCAGGGGTGCAAACCAGGGAGTTTGATCCCCACAACCAGACCCTGTGCCCACACAGGAAGGCAATGCTGAATTTGAGCCTGGGTACATGGACACACGGAGTTTGTTTTCCACAGTGCACACCTGCATGACCAGACCCTACACCCACACTAAGTAGCAGTGCCATCTGACTTTGATTCAGGGCAAGCACACACAGAAGGCTGTTTATAGCAGGGCAGAATTGGACCACCTGCCAACACAGTGCGACTGAGCAACCTAGTCTCCTGGGCAGATCAGGGACCCTGAATCTCCACACAAGAGGCAGTATTGACCACCAGTGACTGGACTCCATTCCCCATAAGGTGCCCCTGAGATCTCTTATTCCCAGGACATTTACACTAAGAGACGGTAACTCCAATTCTTGATGCATGTGCACACAGGGACCTTATTCTCAGTGTGAGGTCTCACTAAGAAACAAAGGCTCTGATACTCAATTCTTGAGATGGACTCAGGGAGCCTTTGACTCCTGACACACAATAGGAGACTTTTATTTTTGGCACACACAAGTGGGTTCTGTGTTTCAATGTGGCATAAGAAGTGTCCCTGATTCTAGGTGCACACATGAGACCAAACTAAGCACCAGTGACTCTGGCCAGGGCAAGTGTGGCTCTCACCAACACATAGCAACTGCACATCTTGGTATCAGAGCTCTTTAGTGACACTTGTAGGGTGCAAAACTCCCACTTTACACTGTCCAGGTCCCCACAACTTGACACCTGAACCTTCTGGTGATAGTCAGAATGGGGAGACAACGAAGCAATCCCCAGAGGAAAGAAAAGGAGGAATCGCCAAGTAAGGAAATAAGTGAAATGAAAGCATGCAACAACACAGAAAAAGAATTCAGAGTAATGGTCATACAGTTCATAGACTGGATAGATGAGAAAATCAACAACCTATGCAAATATCAGAAAGAAATGAAAAATGATATAGCTAAAATAAAAAACACCATGGAAGACATCAACAATAGATTAGAAGCAGCAAAGGACCAAATCAGCGAGTTAGAAGATCAGTTACAGAAACAAGCCCAATCTGAATAGCAACTAGAGAAAAAAATTAAAAATCAGGAGAGCTAAAGGAAGCTTTGAGACAATGCAAAACAAAATAACATACATATAATCGAGCTGCCAGAAGGACAAGAAGATCAGCAAGGATTAGAAAATCTATTTGAAAAAATAATGACAGAAAGCTTCCCAGATATGAGGAAGAAAAAAAGTTACTTAAGTACAAAGAGTCCCAAGCAAGATGAATCGCAAAAAAACCCACACCATGACATGCCACAATTACAATGGCAAATGTTTTCGACAAAAAGAGACTCTTAAAGACTGCAAGAGACAGAGAGTTACCTACAAAGTATCCCCAATCATATTATCAAAAGATTTCTCAATGAAAACAAATCAAGCTAGAAGGAAATGGAAGGAGATATAAAAGTGATGCAAAGCAAGGAACTCAATCCAAGAATACTCTATCCAGCAAGACTATCAATCAAAAATTAAGGGGAAAGCAGAAGCTTCATAGACAAACAAAGGTAAAGGGAATTTATCACTACCAAACCAGCAAATCAAGAAATGCTAAAGGGAATGCTGTAAAAAGAAGAAATAAAAAAGTAAGAAAGAACACACCACAAAAAATAAAAATGGCTTCAAATAAGTACCTTTCAATAATAACTTTAAATGTAAGCAGACTAAATGCTCCAATCAAAAGACATCAAGTAGTTGAATGTATGAAAAACATGACCCGAAATATTTGCTGTCTACAAGAGACCCACCTCAGAACAAGGGACTCACACAGACTGAAAGTGAAGGGATGGAAAAATATCTTTCAGGCAAATGTAAATGAAAAAAAATGCTGGGGTAACAATATTTATATCTGACAAAATATACCTCAAAGTGAAGGCCATAACAATAGATAAGGAAGGCCACATCATAATACTAAAGGATGGATACAAAGGATGAGGATATAACCCTTATAAACATATATGCACCCAATGCAGGAGCACCCAAATACATAAAAAAAAAATCTTCAAGATATTAAGAGAGAGATAGACAACATTACAATCAGAATCAGGGACTTTAACACACCACTAACATCACTGGATAAATCCTGTAGACAAAAAAAATCCACAAAGAAACAGCAATTAGATGATATGGACTTAAGTGACATTTTCAGAACCTTTCACCCCAAAGCTGCAAGGATTAGCAAAGTGACTGCAAAATACTGGGTCATTAGCAAAGTCTTGCCAAATTCAAGAAGATTGAAATCATATCAAGGATCTTCTCAGACCACAATGGCATAATATAAGAAATAAACTACAATAAAAACAATCCAAAACACTGAAAAACCTTAAAGCTGAATATGATGTTATTAAATATTGATAGGGTTACCAATGAGATCAAAGCAGAAATTAAAAACATGTGGAAAGTAATGACAATAAAAACACAATAATCCAAAACCTATGGGACACAAGGAAAGCAGTCCTGAGAGGGAAGTTTATAGTTCTACAAGCCTACCTAAAAAAAAATGGTAGTAAATTATCTAATGCTACAACTCAATGAATTAGAAAGAAGAAAAGCCCAGAATGAGCAGAACAAAGTAGATAATAAAGATTAGAGCAGAAATAAATGACATAGAGACAAAAAAAATACAAAAGATCAATGAAACCAAGAGCCAGTTGTTTGAAAGAATAAACAAGATTGATGGAACTCTACCCAGGATCACCAAGACCAACTAGACAACCTGGAGTAAATGGACATATTCCTAGAAAAGTACAACCTCCCAAAACTTGATCAGAAGGAATCTAACAATCTTAATAGGCTGATAACTATGTAAGAAATTGAAGAAGTCACAAAAAGTTTCCAGAAAACAAAAGCCCAGGCCCAGATAGCTTCACACAAGAGTTATACCAAACATTCAAGGAAGAACTAAATCTTATCTTCCTCAGACTATTCAAAAAATTAAAGAGAAGGGAACACTTTCAAGCTCTTTCTAGATAAAGACACCACAATGAAAGAAAATTACAGGCCAATATCCCTAATGAACATACATGCCAAAAACCTCAACAAAATTCTAGAAAATTGGATCCAGTAGTACATCAGAAAGATCATACACCATGACCTAGTAGGATTTATATCAAGAATGCAAGGCTGGTACAATATCCACAAATCAATAAATGTGATACATTACATAAACAAATAGAGGGAGAAAAATCACATAGATGTATCAATTAATGCAGAAAAGGCATTTGACAAAATCCAACACCCATTTTTGATAAAAACTCTCAGCAAGGTGGGAATAGAAGGATCATAACTCAACATAATAAAAGCCATATATGATAAATCCACAGCCAACATCATAATCAATGGGCAAAAACTAAAATCATTAATTTCCCTAAGAACAGAAACAAGACAGGGATTCCAACTCTCACCACTCCTGTTCGACAGACTACTGGAAGTATTAGCCATTGTAAAAGACAAGAAGAAGAAATGAAAGGCATTCAAATTGGAAAAGGAGAAGTAAAGCTGTCCTTATTTGCAGATAACATGATATTGTACATAAAAAAACCAAAAGACTCCATAAAAATTATTAATCTTAATAAATAAATTTGGCAATGTAGTAGGATGCAAAATTAACACCAAGAAATATATGGAATTTCTTTACACCAATAGTGAAGTTACAGAAAGAAAGACTAAAAAATCAATCTCATTTACAAAAAAAAAATAATAATAATAATAAGATACCTAGGAATAAAATTAGCTAAAGAGATAAAAGATCTATATGTGCAAAACTAGAGGACACTAAAAAAAAGAGATAGAGGGATATGTAAACAAATGAAAGAACATACCATGTTCATGGATTGGTAGAATCAATATCATCAAAATGTTCATACTACCAATAGCAATCTATAGATTCAATGCACTCCCCATTAAAAAACCAACAGCATATTTCACAGACCTAGAAAGAACTCTCCAAAAATTAATCTAAAAAAAAAAAATACCCCAAATAGCCACAACAATCCTGAGAAAGAAGAACAAAATAGGTGGGATCTCAATTCTAGACATCAAGCTGTGTTACAAAGCCACTGTTCTCAAAACAGAGTGGTATTGGCACAAGAACAGACATATAGATCAATAGAATAGAATGAAGAATCCAGATATTAACCCAAACCACTATGCTTAATTGATATTTGACAAAGGATGCATGAACGTACAATGGAGTCAAGACATGGAGTCTTCAATAAATGGTGTTGGGAAAATTAGACAGATACATGCAAAAAACTGAAAACTACCACCAACTTATACCAAACACAAAAATAAACTCAAAATTGCTGAAGCTGGTTTGGCTCAGTGGTAGAGCATCGGTCTGCGGACTGAAAGGTCCCAGGTTCGATTCCGGTCAAGGGCATGTACATTGGTTGTGGGCACATCCCCGGTAGGGGGTGCACAAGAGGCAGCTGGCCGATGTTTCTCTCTCATCTAGCTCTCTATCTCTCTGTTAAAAATCAATAAAATATATTTTTAAAAAATAAAAAATAAACTCAAAATAGATACAGGAGTTAAACATAATATAGGAAACCATAAAATACTAGAGGAATCCACAGCAGCAAAATCTCAAACATATGTCAAAAGAACTTCTTCACTAATACTGCCCTTAGAGCAATGGAAGCTAAATAGAAAATAAACAAATGGGACTACATCAAAATTAAAAGCTTTTTCACTGTAAAAGAAACCATCAACAAAACAATAAGAAAGCCCACAGTATGGGAGAACATATTTCCAAATGTTATCACTGATAAAGGTTTAATCTCCAATATCTACAGACAACATATACAACTTAATAAAAGGAAGATAAATTATCCAAGAAAAAAATGGGCAATGGACCTAAATAGAATCTATTCGAAAGAAGACAGAAGGAAGGCCAAAAGACCCATGGCAACATGTTCAAAGTTACTAATTATTTGAGAGATGCTAATCAAAATGACAATGTGGTACCATCTTACACCTGTCAGAATGGCTATCATCAACAAATCAACAAAAGACAAGTGTTGGCAAGAATGTGGAGAAAAATGAACCCTCTTGCACTGCTGATGGGAATGCAGATTGGTACAGCCACTGTAGAGAACAGTATGGAGTTTCCTCAAAAAACTAAAAATGGAACTCCAATTTGAACCAGTGATCCCATTCCTAGGAATATATCCCAAGAAACTAGAAACATAAATCAGAAGGATATATACACCCCTATGTTCATACCAGCTCAATTCACCATAGCTAAGATTTTGAAACAGCCTAAGTGCCCATCAGCAGATGGGTGGATTAAAAAACTGTGGTACATCTACACAATGGAATACTATGCTGTGGTAAAAAAGGAGTTCCTACCATTTGCAACAACATGAATGGAGATGGAGAACATTATGCTAAGCAAAATAAGCCAGGAAGAGAAAGATAAATACCACATGATCTCACTCATTTGTGGAATATTATGAACTGCATAGACTGATGAAAATGAACAGATCCAGAGACTGAGAAACATTGATCAGAACCTCAAACCTCAGGGAAGGAGGGGTTTGATGGGAGAAAGGGATAGAGATCAACCAACAGACTTTGTACATGCAATGAGCCTAATCAATGGACACAGACAACAGGGGGTGGGGCACAAATTGGGGATGGGGGTACTAAGGGGGTAAATGGACATATAAAAAATCATAATCATAATCATAATAAAAATTAAAAAATAAATAGTGAGGTAACCAGAACCTTAAGGATGCCTGAGAACATCTTTCTTGCCATGCTAACAGTCATCATATGTATGGTAATATTACTTGGGGCAAATGGTATTTTGGACTTATGTTCCTGACCCTTCATAGGTAAGAATCCTTATGTGAGCTGATCCCCCTCCTAATGTAATCATCAATAATACCAAACATCTTGGTCATCAGGAAGAACCATGGGTGGGGCAAGGAAGTATAATTACACAGGGGTCTCCGCACAACTTCTGTTTTGTATGACACAAAATCAAAACATTGCTCCTTTGTATGTAAAATCAAAGAGAGGTTTTTGGCCAGACCAGCAGATGCAGCAGCTGGAGCAGCTGCAGCCTGCGCCCTCTCCAGCCTGCCCGCCCTCTGCCGCCCTCCACCTGCCCCGGGGGTCTCTTTCCCCCTTCCTCTTCCACCCCCATTTCCTCCTCCGCCCGCCCGCGGTGGGGCGTGGGTGGGGGGCCCTCGCCTTCCCGCCCACTCCCCTTTTCCCCTCAGTCGCCTCGCACCTGCAGTTCTTGGCTTTCACCTTCCCTCCCTCACCCCACCAGTGACCAAAGACTTTACCACTCAAAATCCAGCTTCCCAGAATACTGCTCGACATGGACACCGGTGTGATTGAAGGTGGATTAAACGCCTCTCTCACCATCTGGCTACTTATGCATGGAAAGGAAGTTGGCAGTATCATCGGAAAGAAAGGAGAATCAGTTAAGAGATGCGCGAGTAGAGTAGTGCACATATCAACATCTCAGAAGGGAATTGTCCTGAGAGAATTATCATTTTGGCTGGACACACTAATGCCATCTTCAAAGCCTTTGCTATGGAAGAGGACATCAGCAGCTCTATGACCAATAACACAGCTGCCAGTAGACCCCCAGTCACCCTGCGGCTGGTAGTCCCTGCTAGAAAATGTGGCTCTCTCATTGGAAAAGGTGGTTGCAAGATCAAGGAAATAAGAGAGTTCAGGAGCTCAAGTCTAGGTGGCAGGGGATATGCTCCCCAACTCAACTGAGCAGGCCATCACTATTGCTAGCATCCCCCAATCCATCATTGAGTGTGTGAAACAGATCTGCTTGGTCATGTTGGAGAATCTCTTCCAGTCCCCCCTAAGGGCGTTTCCATCCCGTACCAGCCCAAGCCGTCAAGTTTGCAGGTGGTCAGGACAGGTACAGCACAGGCAGCGACAGTGCGAGCTTTCCCCACACCACCCCGTCCATGTGCCTCAACCCTGACCTGGAGGGACCACCTCTAGAGGCCTATACCATTCAAGGACAGTATGCCATTCCACAGCAAGATTTGACCAAGCTGCAACAGTTGGCAATGCAACATTCTCATTTTCCCATGACGCATGGCAACATCAGTGGCATTGAATCCAGCTCTCCAGAGGTGAAAGATGATTGGGCAGGTTTGGATGCATCTGCTCAGACTACTTCTCATGAACGCACCATTGCAAATGATTTGATTGGCTGCATAATCGGGCGTCAAGGCGCCAAAATCAATGAGATCCGTCAGATGTCTGGGGCGCAGATCAAAATTGCAAACCCAGTGGAAGGATCTACTGATAGGCAGGTTACCATCACTGGATCTGCTGCCAGCATCAGCCTGGCTCAATATCTAATCAATGTCAGGCTTTCTTCAGAGACAGGTGGCATGGGGAGCAGCTAAAACAATGGAGATTCATCCATAACCCCTTTCTGCTGTTCACCACCACCCATGATCCATCTGTGTAGTTTCTGAACAGGTTTTAAATAGTTTGTAAATTTTCAGTTTCTACACACTTTATCATCCACTCATGATTTTTTAATTAAAGCGTTTTAATTCCTTTCTCTGTTCAGCTGTTAATGCTGAGATCCATATTTATTTTTATAAGCTTCTCCCTGTTTTTGTTTTTTGGTTCATGAATTTTTTTTGTTTGTCATGGAAATGTAAGAGTGGAATATTAATACATTTCAGTTTAGTTCTGTAATGTCAGGAATTTTTTCAAAAAAATTAAAAGATGGACTGGAGCTTTTTCTTTGTGAATAGAAAAAAAAATAATAAAATCAAAGAGAGGTTTTTGGCTTGTGTGGACACCAAAGAAAGGACTATCACTACTTGCTCCTGGGAGAGGTGTAGAAAATGTAATAAGATCTTGTCTATACAAAAAGAAATTGGCATCCAGTTTGAAATGAAATTGCATGGCCTAGAGCAAAGAATATCCTTATATGATATTATTCTACAATGTCATTATAATTTTTCCCAGATTTGTGTTACCCCCAATATACATAATAGTATCTCGTACCCTTAGGTGTCAATAAAAAAAAAAATCATCTTTTTGTTTTTTGGAGACAAAGGTAACACATCTCTAGATATTTTAGAATTGCAACAGCATAATGTACAATTATCCCAAACAAACATACAAACTACTTTTTTGAATGTCTGGCAGAATTTAAAAAGGACATGAAAGGATTTAATCTCTTCCATTATGTAGAGGGCCCCTGGGAAGACACTTGAGCATTCTACATTGACTCCTCTTGCTCTATTGGCCAAAAGGGACCCTCTTCTCACAATCCAATTGTCCACAGCTGTTGCCTAAGCTTTCTGTTCAGTTGAAGCCTCTTGATGGCTGGTACCATGGATCTGTCGCTAGTCTAGTGGGGTGAGCTGGGCCCTTTTTGGACAAGAAACCTGGGTTTCACAAGAAATGTGATGAGTGCTAGGGCCCTGCCAGCAGGTGAGGGGATCCCAAGGCAGATGCTGGGCATGGAGGCTATGGGACGTAGGCTACCAAGGAGACAAAACTGAACCTCACATCACCCTGCTTGGCCCCAGAGGATGACTGGTTATCCAGAGATGGGTAGGATTCCTCAGGGAAGGCACAACCTAAGACAGGCACAGTCGCAGAGGGGCCATCAGGAAAGAACTTGGGGTGTCAACAAAAGTGGGGCACAGACCTTCACTTCCCCAACTTTGCAGGGGCCTGAACCCTAACCCCTGCTGAGGGAGGTCTTCTGCCTCCATGCCTGCTTAGCTTCACATGCCCAACTAAAATTGGGACCCAGGTAACAGACAGAGACTTGGCCCACAGCAGTTGCCCTCTCACTGCAAGAAAACTTGTTTGAGTTGTCTTGTATCCATGATGTGCAGAACTGGGGTTTTTGATATCTATTTTTTTTTCATTGAACTTCTTTTATTTTATTTATTTATTTATTTTTAATCGTTCATATTTAATTGTTCATATTCTTTATTGTTCATATTATTACAAATGTTCCTCATTTTTCCCTGCCCTCCTCCACCAGGTTCCCACCCCACCCTCTGTCCTTTCGCCACCCCCCATTGTCCTCATCCATAGGTGCACAGTTTATGTTCAGTCTCTTCCCACACCCCCCACTTTCCTTTTCCCCGAGAATTGTCAGTTCACTCCCAGATCTTAGCTACTGCAAATTTCAAGGTGTATACATTCTTTCTGATTGGTGTGTAGGGTTTCTTAGGATATATTCTTAGAAGTGGAATCAATGGGTCAAATGGGAGTTCCACTTTTAATATTTTTGAGGAAACTCCATACTGTTTTCCACCCTGGATGGTGGACAAATGGTGGTAATGCAGACTCAACCCTCTCAGGTTTGGTCCTGGGAAACCTGCAGCAACACTGACTGACTGTTATTATGGCTATAGCTGCTGACTGCTAGTATGGCAAAGCATCATCAGCATCTTTCATCTCTGGACTGTTTCTCTTCTGTCTTCATGGCTGGAGCACTCCTTGTCAATTCCTCTCTGTTGTAGGAATCCACATGGTCTCGGAGTAGTTTTCTGAAAACATACAAACATATTCTCAACCAAAAGTTAATAAAGGAATCTTTTCTATAAATTTGACTTGCAATCCTTTTTCATTTTTTGCCCAATTGATTTTCCTTTGGCTTGTTTTGACACCATGTAGGTTTTACCTGGGTGTCTTGCTGTTAGGATTACAAATGGAAGTTAATTTTCTAAAGTAAAAATTTTCTAGATATAATTTACTTAGTTTTATATTATTAGCACATATAATACACACACATTTTTCTTGTTGGTAGTCAGATTGCTATGGAAAGCACTAAGTACAGACCACAAAGAGTGTTATTGATTTCCAAAGTTATCATGTGCTACCTTGCAATTTCTTACACTGTATTGTTTATATTACTTTAAAACTTTACTTATATTTTGGATTTATAAAATGAAGCAAAGGTTATGACTTGTATATATATTTATATCTCTGCAACTACATTGGACCTGTGCACCTAGTAGGCATTGAAAGTTAGTGTTGATTTGAAGTTTGAAATAACCCAAAATTGGTGGAAAAAATAAGCAAGAGAAAATAAAGTTGACAAGTAACAGGTTTATTTCACCCATCACCCTGAGAATACTTCAAAGGATCAAGACTGGTGTTAGGATCAAGACTGGTGTTATAACATTTTCATTCCAGAATATGTACTCTTTTAGTTCATGGTCCAAAATTCCATTTTTTCCCCAACCTCAGGAGTACTCCAACCTACTAAACTGTTCAAAATTAAACTCAACTGGCTTACATCTCCTAAGCAACAGAATAATTATTTCTATTGGGCCTTTAGTGTTATCATCAAACCCCTAACGATTTTCAGAAATATTTTGGTTTCAGATTCTAAACACCTTAAAGAACAAATGCCAAACTCAAGTTATTTTTACATTCACATATTTACTGCCTTGCTCCATTCTCTCTTTCTTATTAAAACCTAAGTAATAAATTTCAATATTCATGGAATACAGAAATTTTACCTTCTCCTCCAAAGTGTATGCATTGGTGAAAAGTGACAGATTAGACTTCCCTGGTATCTCCAGGATGCCACTTTTAGGCATATATGTTCTCCCATGCAGTGGGCTTTCTTTTTATTTTATTAATAGTTTCTTTTGCTGTTAATATTTTTATTGTGAAGTAGTTCCATTTGTTTATTTTCTCTCTAGTCTCCATTGCCCTAGGAACTATGTCAGTAAAGATATTGCTATAACAAATGTCTGATATTTTGCTGCCTATAAGATCTCCTAAGAATTTTTATTGTTTTTTTCAACTTACATTTAAGTCCTTTAATCATTTTGAGTTTGTTTTTGTGTATGGTGTAAGTTGGTTATCTACTTTCATTTTTTTTTTGCATATATCTGACCAAATTTTCCAGCAATATTTATGAAAGAGACTGTCTTCGCTCCACTGTATGCTCTTGCTTCCTTTGGCAAATATTAATTGAGCATAATGGATCAATTTCTGGGCTCTCTGTTCTGTTCCACTGATCTATATGCCTGTTCTTGTGCCAGTATACATCAGTTTTCCAAACAGTGACTTTGTAATATGGCTTGGTATCTGGTATTGTGATCCCTCCAACTTGGTTCTTCTTTTTCAGGATTGTGTGGCTCTTCGGGATCTTTTTTTATTCCAGGAGAATTTTTGGATAGTTTTTTCTAGGTCTTTGAACTATGTCATTGGTATTTTAATGGGGATTACATTGAATCTGTAGATTGCTTTGGGTAGTATGGACATTTTAATTATGTAAATTCTATCAATCCAGCAACATGGTATGTTCTTCTATTTGCTTATATCTTCCTCTAAATCTTTTTTCAAGCTTTCAGAGTACAGATCTTTCACCTCCTTACTTAAGTTTATTCTTGGGTATCTTCATTTTTTTGGTGCAATGGTAAATGGGATTTTTTTGTTGTTGTTGTTCTCTTTCTGTGAGGTCATTATTGGTATATAAAAGAAGCAATAAATTTAAGGGTGTTAATTTTCTATCCAGTTACATTGTCAAATTCACTTATTAAGTCTAGAACGTTTTTTATGAAGTCTTTGGGGTTTTCTATGTACAGTAACATGTCCTCTGGGAATAATTACAGTTTTACTTCTTCAACTCCAATTTGGATATCTTTTATTTCTTCTTCTTGTCTAATCACTATGGCTAGTACTTTCGGTACTACATTGAACAGGAGTGGTGAAAGTGGGCATCCCTGTCTTGTTCCTGTTCTTAGGGGAAATGAATTTAATTTTTCCCTACTGAGTATGATGCTGGCTGTAGGTTTGTCATATAAGGCTTTATTATGTTAAGGTCTGATTCCTCTATTCCCACTTTTCTGAGAGTTTTTATAAAAAAAAAAGTGTGTTGGATTTTGTCAAATGTTTTTTTCAGCATTGATTGGTATATTATGTGATTTTTGTCTCTCACATTGTTTTTGTGATGCTTCACATTTATTGCTTTGTGGATATTGTACCATCTTTGCATACCCATAATAAATCCCATTTGGTCATGGTGTATAATTCTGGGTCCAATTTGCTAGAATTTTGTTGAGGATTTTAGCATCTATGTTCAAGGATATTGACTTGTAGTTCACTTTCTTTGTGGTGTCTTTATCTGGTATTAGGGTAATGCTGACTTTATAAAAAGAGCTTGGAAGTGTTGCCCTCCTCTTGAATTTTTTGGAATAATCTGAGGCTAGGTTTTAGTTCTTCTTTGAATGTTTGGTAAAGTATCCTGTGAAACCTTATGGTTCAGAACTTTCGTTTGCTGGAAGATTTTGATTACTACTTTAGTTTCTTCTGTAGTTATTGGCCTATTCAGGTTTTTTTAATTCTTCCTGATTGAGTTTCGGGAGCTTGTTTATTCTAAAAATATGTCCAATTCCTCCAGGTTGTCCAGTTTGTTGGAATAAAATTTTTCATAGTATTTTTTCATAATCCTTTTATTTCTGTGGAGTCAGTTGTTATTTCACCTCTTTCATTTATGATTTTGATTATGCGGGTCCTCTATCTTTGCTTCTTGTGAACCTAGAAGTTCATCAAGCTTGTTGATCTTTCAAACAATCATCTCTTGGTTTTATTGATCTTTTGTAATTTATTTTATTTTATTTTATTCCGCTCCATGTCATTTATTTCTGCTCTGATCATTATTATTTCCTTACTTCTGCTTGCTCTGGGCTTTTTTGTTTGTTTGTTTTAGTTTTCTTTCTTTTTTCTTTTTCTTTTTTAACCATTTATAGTATTACAAATAGTAGTACATATATGGGCTTTTCTTGTTGCTCTCTTTCTAATTCTTTGAGTTGTAGGGTTAGATAATTTATTACCATTTTTTCTTATATTTTGAGGTAGGCCTGTAAAGTTATGAACTTTTCTCTCAAGACTGCTTTCATTGTGTTCCATAGATTTTTGGATTATTGTGTTTTTATTGTCATTGTTACAAGGATGCTTTTTGTTTCCTCTTTGATCTCTTTGGTAACCCAATCATTGTTTAGTAGCATGTTTGTTTGTTTTCATTGTTTTTATTGTAGTTGATTTCTAATTTTATGGCATTGTGGTCTGAGACTATGCCTGATATGATTTCTGTATTCTTGAATTTGAAGAGACTTTGCCTGTGTCCCAATATGTGGTCTATCTTTGAAAATGACCTCTGTGCACTTGAGAAGAATGTATATTCTGTGGCTTTGATGATTTTTTGTTTAGAGGATTTTATCTGGTGGTTTCAATAGGGTATTAAAGTCCCCTAATATGACTATATTGCTGTCAATTTCTCCCTTGATATCTTCCATAAGTTTTTTTTTTTAATGTATTTGTGTGCTCCTGTATTGGGTGCATATATGTTTATCAGAGTTCTATCCTCTTGTGTCGATCCCTTTAGTATTATGAGGTGCCTTCCTTATTTCTTAATATGACCTCCACTTTGACATCTAACTTGTCAGATATAAATATTGCTACCTCACCTTTTTTTTTTCATTTCCATTCTCCTGAAACATATATATTTTTTTTCATTCCTTCACTATCAGTCTGTGTGAGTCCTTTATTCTGAGGTGGTTCTCTTGTAGACAGTGGATATTTGGGTTGTCTCCTTATCCATTCAGCTACCCTATGTATTTTGGTTGGACCATTTAATACATTTACATTTAAGGTTATTAATGATAGGTACTTTTTTGCTATCATTTTTATTCTTCATGTCTGTGTTCCTTTTCCCTTCTATTTTTTCTTTTAACATAAGTCCCTTTAGCATTTCTTGCATTGCTGGTTTGGTGATAATAAACTTCTTTAAACCTTTTTTTGGCTGTGAAACACTTGATTTCACTTTTTATTTTGAATTATAACCTTTCTAGGTATAGTATTCTTGGATTCAGTCCCTTGCTTTGCATCATTTTGTATATTTAATTTCATTCCCTTCTAGTCTGATGTGTTTCTGTTGAAAAATCAGTTGATAATCTAATGGGAGATCCCTTGTAGGTAACTTTATGTCTCTCTCTAGCATACTTTAAGATTCTTACTTTGTCATTGGTGTTTCCCAAAATAATTATGAGATGTCTTGTTGTCAGTATTCTTGAATTCATTTTATTTGGGACTCTGAGCTTCTTGGACTTGTGTGAGTTTTTACTTCACACAATATTGGGGCAGTTTTCTGTCATTATTTCTTCAAACAAGATGTCAACTTGCTCACTTTCCTCTTCTTCTGGCAACCCTATTTTGAAGATGTTGTTTTCATTCATTTTGTCCCAATGCTCCCTCCTCCTATTTTTTTTGTTTGTTTGTTTTTGTTTTTTTTGTTTTGTTATTCCAGTTGCTGCTCTGCTTGGGTGTTTTTTTCCTACCTTGTTTTCTAGTTCACTGATGTGGTCCTCCATTTCTTTTAATTTACTGTTGATGCTTTCTGTTGTGTTCTATATTGTAGTGATGTCATTCTTTATTTCTTCTTGATTCTTCTTTATTTCTTCTTGGTTTTTACACATGTTTTTGAATTTATATTCCATTCTTTTCAGTGTCCTTATTGGCATTGCTCTGAATTCTTTCTCTAACAAATTGCTTGCTTCCGTTTTGTTAACTTTTTTTCCTTGTAATTACTCCCTTTCTTTAGTATAGGGGTTGTTTCTTTGTCCTCCCATTTTTGCTCCTATCAGGATGCCTTGTTATGTGACTCACTCTCTACCACATCAACCAAAAGGCACAAAATACAACTCGACCAGACAGAACATAGAGAGAACAAAATATGAGTGTATTCACAACACAGATAACCCCAAATTAAGGTGACCTCCAGAGAAAAGAAAATTAGGGGAGAGAAAAGAGTGCAAAAATAATATTGAGAAAAGGAAAAGAAAAAGGTAAGAGAGAAAAGAAAAAGGAGAAAACATAAGGGGAAAAATATATGTATATGGGGAGAAAACTCCACAAAACCAACAACTAAAATAAAAAATGCAAACAACAAACACCCAGACAAAAGGAGGGGAGCTGAATCTGTAGAGGCAGAGCTTATTTCCAGAAGGTAAGATAAATAAATTGAATGAATGGGATAACGGTTATAATTCAGTACAGAGGAGGTAGAAAGAGAATGAGTGTGTAAGAAGAAAAGTAAAAAACAAAATACTCAATAAAAATATTTCCCCTTTTATCTTTCTATATATTTATCTATTTTGGAAAAGAATAGGGTAGGGCACAGATAGGCCTTAATTTGGTGAGTGAAATTAATTAAGCTATTAATAGAAGAAGAGAACAAGCAAGGAAAGTAAAAACAGAAGCATAAGATAAAAATCAAAACAAAAACAAACTAACTAACAAACAACAACAATAAGAAAAATATTGACTCACGAAGAAAAAGAAATGAGTGCATAAACTTAGAACAGGGGAAAGGAAATTAGATATATGAATAAGCCAACAGAGATTACTAAAATAATAATGTGTCAATAGAGCAGATAAAGAAGATCAATTTTCATCAAGGAGTAAAAAGAAAGGGGAGAGAAAAACTAAAGCAAGAACAGGAGAAGAGAAGGAATTAAAAAGGGGAAAGTGAGGAAGAAGGTGTTGGCATAAAGGAAAAAATGGAATAGAGTAAAATGATGATGATGATGATGATGATGATGATGATAATAATAATAATATAAAAATAGAATGTAGAACATTAATTTAAAAAGAATAATAATCTATATAAAAGCTAAGTGACAATCCAACTGGCCAATTGGCAGGTAGTTATGATCCATACTGACCACCAGAGGGCAGACACTCAATACAGGAGCTTCTGAGTGACAGCAACTTTGCAGAATGCTGTTTTGAACTCCAGGACCCCTTTGGGGGATGTTGGACTGCTGGCCTTGGCCAGATCCCCACAGGCCAGACCAAGGGATTTCAGCAGTGTTCCTCCAGTAATAATGATAATAATAAAATAAATAAATAAAAATAATAAATATATATCCTAAATAATAAAAATGTAGTATGCAAATTGTCCCATTGTCTGGGAATTCAACCAGTGGGAGGAGCTGGCTGAGGAAGGGATGGTAGCCCTGGCTGGCAGCCAGCAACTACTAGGGATCCTACCAGTGCACAAATTTCATGCACTGGGCCTCTAGTATAAAATAAAGAAAAAAAAAATAAAGTTTTAGTTTCTTAAGTAAAAGATTTAAAAAAGTGAAATAGTGAAGTTCATTTGCTTCAGCTGAATAGTTAATGTCCCAAGTGAACTGGTCTAAGACCCCTCTCCACTATTCTGTATGCCACATCTCAGATTTCTGTTTGATAGATAGCACCATGTTGAAGCTCCCAATGATCCACCACTCCTCTGTGTCAGATGTCACTGCTTTGTTTTAAGCCAGCAGAATTAATCAGTCTGCTTTGTTTTTCTGCCTGCTTGCTTTCAGTAATATTTACACAAGTGTTTATTTCTGACAAAGTCTCTAGGTGGCGGTGTTTTTGTATTAGTTTCTGTGACAAAATGGCCCCTCAATCCAGTCCTTGAGGGCTCCCTGGGGGTATTTTAAATATTAGTTTCCCTGCCGAGATCAAGACTGGGTGAGGCTATGGTGCTAGGAGGGCCCTGGTCTCCAGAAGAGAAATCTGTTCACAGTTGAAGGGAAAGGACTTTCCCAGAGATAGCTTCTGGGGAACCTTATTTTGTTTCCCAGCTTCCACAAAACCATCTTCCCCTGCACTGCAGCCTAGTGAGTGTTTGTAATTGAAAGATCCTGGGTTAAAGCAAGGAAATTATAAAGATAGGGCAACCACAAAGCTGGCGACTCTCTCCCCCAGGCACTGCCCAGACAGTGCAGAGTTTTAGGCTGCTTTTCTGCACACAGCCTCCCCCAGCCATGAGTTTAGATCTAGAGTCCCCCTTTGCCAGAAGCCCTGTGGACTTCCACAGTCAAATGCTATACATGTCCCCCCATGTATGTGGACTTGGTGCAGTGCAGTCACCCTCTGACACTCTAGTCCCAACTATGCACATTTCTCCCTCCAGCCCAGATCTCCATCCCACCAGTATCCTGGCTACTTCTGACATTTTTGTCCAGATTGTCTCTCCAGCTGTGTTTAATTCACCAATTCTGGGTGGATATTATTCAATTGAGCTGTTTCTTCTATCTGATCCATGAGAAGGCATTGCACTCAATTGCCTATTCAGCCACCATTTTGTCTTCCCCTGAACAAACTTTTTAGGAGCCTGTGGCCAGGGAGACTGGAGTCTTGGTGTTTGTGGATTCTCAGCCAAGGCAGCTGGTCCCTGGTCAATATGGCTGTAGCATCCCAGGTGGTGTCCAAGGTATCCTTGGGTGAAGGTGAGACTGGGCTCAGTCACAGCTGCTTTCCCCTTCAAGATGGCACAGTCTCTGAGGCAGAGCTGGCTGACCGAGGAAAGATTTCAGCAGTAGTAGAGGCTGACTGGCTAGGGGCACCTGGTCCACCTACATTATATCATCTGTATTGCATGTTTGTATTGCACACCGTCAAGTCTCCTTCCATCACCATGTATCCTATCTAATAAAAGAGTAATATGCAAATTGACTATATTTAATCTATACCCACAAGCCATGCCCACCAGACAATCAGGAGCAAGAATGCAAATCAACCCAACCGAGATGACTGAGGCCACAGAGTGAGCAAGAGGCTTGGGTTTCCCCGGCAATGGAGGGAGCCAAGCTTCCCTCACACCCTGGCCAGCCCAGGCCTCTGCTAAGGGCTACAAAGTTTCACTTATAGAAGATGAATAAATCCCAAATACCAGGGCCTCTGTTTGGGTCGCTGGGGGTGTGGCAGGCCTACAAACCACCACAGTTCCCTCGCCCAGGCCGCCCTATCCCCCAAGGGAACCCCCACCCTGATCTGGGACACCCTTTAGGGCAAACCAGCTGGCCCCCACCCATGAACCAGGCCCCTATCCTATCTAATAAAAGAATAATATTCAAATTGACCATCACTGCAACATACAAGATGGCTGCCCCCAGGTGAACACAAGATGATTGCTGCCACAAGATGGCCATCAGGGCAGGGCAGTTGGGAGGGACCAGGTCTACAAGGGAGGGCATTTGGGGCAATCAGGCCTGCAGGGGAGGGCAGTTAGGGGTGACCAGGCCGGCAGAGGAGGGAAGTTGGGGGCACCTGGGCCTGCAGGGAAAGGCAGTTGAGGAGGACCCAGGCTTGCAGGGGAGAGGCCTTGGGGGGACCAGGCCTGCAGGGGAAGGCATTTAGGGGTGACCAGGACTGAAGGGGAGGGCACTTAGGAGCAAACAGGCTGGTTAGAGGATGATCAGGCTGGCAGAAGCAGTTAAGGGCAATCAGGGAGGTAGGCAGGAGAGCAGTTGGAAGCCAGCAGCCTTGTGAGAGGGATGTCCAACTGCCCATTTAGGCCCAATCCTACTGGCAGTCAGACATTCCTCAAGGGGTCCCAGATGCACCAGGAGTCTAATATATATATATCCCAACAATCCTGTGGAACATAATTGTTCCTCACTCATACATACACACATTCCCCTTTTATTTTCACTGTCACACTCTCTTTTTTTCACTGTCATTCTATCTGACACCATCTTGGATCCTCAATTTTTTAACATTTATTTTTTTATGTCCAACTTCTGCTAAACACTGTGGCAATTATTTTCAAAAATAAGTTTATTCAAGTTTCTTAAACTCACTTTAAGGGCATTTGGAAAATTTCTAGTAGATGCCACATTACTTGCATGAAGAAATTTAACTTTATATTTTTGTTTTTACTGACTATGTAGCAATTAAACATGAGTAGATTAGTTAAACATATTTTTAAAAAAACACTCCATTTTTGCTGTCATCATAATATCAGATCATAATAAAGTGAAAAGAACATTGGACAATGAAATAGGAAATATGAGGATTTATTCTGTTATATATAGACTCTATGGCCATGCCCTGTTATCAGGGAACATATATTTACATTGAAGAGCTAACATATGAATGATACCATGAATAACAGAAACCCAATACCATGAAGCAGCATGCAAATAGACATAACATCTGTATGCAATAAGGAGAAAGAAAAAATAGATACTGGTTAGGGAAGACTACCCTAAATTGGGCATTAAGGAAAGTATATAAGTTAGCTTGGGAGACAGAAAAGGAAATACGTTTTTTAATAAATTAAACATAGGAATTGTGTGTGATAAGAAACAGAGTACAGGTTATTATAAAATTTGACACAATTTGGCAGGTACAGAAAATTAGGTGTCATAGGACAGAGAACTAAGAAGCAGATGCTTTAGTGCAGCAAATAACTGAATTAAAATGTGTAGTTTTAAATTTTAACTCAAAAATATTTATTTATTATTTAATTTTATTGGGATGTCTTTGGTTAATAAAATTATATAGTTTGAATTACATAATCCTAGCATACATCATCTGTATTGCATGTTTACCACACCAAGTCAAGTTTCCTTCCATCAATATATATATTACTTGGTTTTCAGAGATTGAGGAAGGAAGAGGGAGCAAGATAGAAAAATCAATAGAAACATCAATGTGAGAGCATGACATGGATGGGTTGCCCTTTCACACCCCTTACCCAGGGATTGAGCCCTCATGTGCTCTGATCCAGAACCAAACCAGCAAACTTTTAGTGCAAGGGTTAATGCCCAACCAACTAAGCCATATGATCCAGGGCACTATATATTTCAATTAAAAATTTTTAATTAAAAATAAAAATGTTATTTATTTGCCAACATTATTTTATGCTTTATTAATAAAACTTAAGGAATCCCATCACATATTTTATACATTTTTGTTAATGTTAGAATCAATGAGAGAACAAATGAATTAAGGAATCAATATTCATTTAGAATTGCAAAATTATTTGCTGTTTCAAAGCCTAACTATAGTGGAAGACGTCAAAGTAGTGGGGACTGTAGTCATCACTTTTCTTGTGAGAATACGTCATCATATGTCACTCTCTAATTTACACTTTCTTTTTTTTAAAAAAAATATATTTTATTGATTTTTTTTGCCCACCTCCCTCCCTCCTACACATCCCCTCCCTCTCCAGAGTTTTATGTCCATTGGTTGTACTTATAGGCATGTATAAAAGTCCTCCGGTTGATCTATTATCTCAACCACATCTTCCACCCCTCCCTGCTATAATTTGACAGTCTGCTTGTTGGTATACTGTCTCTATATCTATCTTTTCGTTCATCAGTTTATAATGTTCTTTATTATCCACAAATGAGTGAGGTCATGTGGTGTTTTTCTTTCATTGACTGGCTTATTTCACTCAGCATGATGTTCTCCAATTCCATCCAGGTTGCTGCAAATGATGAGAATTCCTTCTTTTTTATGGCAGCATAGTATTCCATTGTGTAGATGTACCATGGTTTTTGGATCCAATCATCTGCTGACGGGCACCTAGGCTGTTTCGAGATTCTAGCTATTATAGATTGTGCTGCTATGAACAAAGGGGTGCATATATCCTTTCTGATTGGTGTTTCTACTTTCTTGGGTAATATTCGTAGGAGTGGGATTATGGGGTCAAATGGGAGTTCCATTTTCAGTTTTTTGAGGAAACTCCACACTGTTATCCACAGTGGTTGCACCAGTCTGCATTCCCACCAGCAGTGCACGAGGGTTCCTTTTTCTCCACAACCTCGCCAACACTTGCCGTTTGTTGATTTGTTGATGATAGCCATTCTGAAAGGTGTGAGATGGTACCGCATTATTGTTTTGATTTGCATCTCTCGGATAATTAGTGACTTTGAGCATGTTTTCATGTGCCATTTGGCCTTCCTTCTGTCTTATTTTGAAAATATTCTATTTAGGTCCATTGCCCATTTTTTAATTGGATCATTCATCTTCCCTTTATTTTGTTATATAAGCTGTTTGTAGATGTTGGAGATTAAACCTTTATCAGCGGTAACATTTGCAAATATGTTCTCCCACACAGTGGGCTTCCTTGTTGTTTTGTTGATGGTTTCTTTTGCTGTAAAAAAGCTTTTTATTTTGATGTAATCCCATTTGTTTATTTTCTCTTTAGCTGCCATTGCCTTAGGGGCAGTATCAGTGAAGAAGTTCTTTTGGCATATGTCTGAGGTTTTGCTGCCTGTGGATGGTTCTAGTATTTTTATGGTTTCTCTTCTGATATTTAAGTCTTGTATCCATTTTGAGTTTATTTTTGTGTATGGTGTAAGTTGGTGATCTAGTTTCATTTTTTTGTATATCTGTCCAATTTTCCCGACACCATTTATTGAAGAAACTGTCTTGACTCCATTGTATATTCGTGCCTCCTTTGTCAAATATTAATTGAGCATAGTGATTTGGGTTGATTTCTGGGTTCTCAATTCTGTTCCATTGATCTATATGTCTGTTTTTGTGTCAGAACCAGGCTGTTTTGAGAACAGTGGCTTTGTAATACAGTTTGAAGTCTGGTATTGAGATCCCTCCTACTTTACTCTTCTTTGTTAGGATTACTACGGCTATTCTGGGTCTTTTATTGTTCCAAATGAACTTTTGGACAGTTCTTTCTAGGTCAGTGAAATATGCCATTGGTATTTTAATGGGGAGTGCAAAATTGAACCTATAGATTGCTTTAGGAAGTATGGACATTTTGATGATGTTGATTCTACCAATCCATGAACATGGTATGTTCTTCCATCTGTTTACATCTTCCTCTATCTCTTTTTTCAGTGTCGTGTAGTTTTCTGCATATAGGTCCTTTACTTCCTTAGTTAAATTTATTCCTAAGTATCTTAATTATTTTGGTGCGATGGTAAATGGAATTGCTTTTTTAGTCTCTGTTTCTATAAATTCGCTGTTGGTGTATAGAAATGTCATAGATTTTTGGTTTTAATTTTGTATCCTGCTACATTGCCAAATTCATTTATTAAGTCTATTAGTTTTTTGATGGAGTCTTCTGTGTTTTTTTATGTACAATATCATGTCATCTACAGATAAGGATAACTTTACTACTTCTTTTCCAATTTGGATGCCTTTTATTTCTTCTTTTTGTCTAATTGCAATGGCTAGTACTTCCAGTACTATGTCAAACAGGAGTGGCGAGAGTGGGCATCCCTGTCTTGTTGCTGTTTTTAGAGGGAATGGTTTTAGTTTTTGCCCATTGAGTATGATGTTGGCTGTGGGTTTATCATATATAGGTTTTATTATGTTAACATATGACCCTTTTACTCCCACCTTGTTGAGAGTTTTTATCAGGAAAGGGTGTTGGATTTTATCAAATGCTTTTTCTGCATCAATTGATATGACTATATGATTTTTATCTTTCAACTTGTTTATGTGATGTATCATGTTTATTGATTTGCGGATATTGTACCATCCTTGCATTCCTGGAATAAATCCTATTTGGTCATGGTGTATGATCTTTGAGATGCTCTATTGGAGCCGATTTGCTAGAATTTTGTTGAGGATTTTGGCATCTATGTTCATGAGGGATATTGGCCTGTAATTCTCTTTCATTGAGTTGTCTTTATCTGGTTTTGGTATTAGGGTGATGCTGGCTTCATAGAAGGAGTTTGGAAGTGTTCCTTCATCTTGGATTTTTTGGAATAGTCTGAAGGAGGATAGGTTTTAGTTCTTCCTTGAATGTTTGGTAAAACTCTCCTGTGAAGCCATCTGGCCCTGGGCTTTTGTTTGCTGGAAGCTTTTTGATGACTGTTTCAATTTCTTCCCAAGCCACTGGTCTCTTGAGATTTTTAGATTCTTCCTGATTGAGTTTTGGAAGTTTGTATTTTTCTAGGAATATGTCCATTTCCTCCAGGTTGTTCAGTTTGTTGGAATAGAGCTGTTCATAGTATTTTGTAACAATCCTTTGTATTTTGGCAGTATCTGTTGTTATTTCACCTCTTTCGTTTCTGATTTTGTTTATTTGGGTCCTCTCTCTTTGTTTCTTGGTTAGACTGGCTAGGGGGTCCATCTATGTTGTTTATCCTTTCAAAGAACCAGCTCTTGGTTTTGTTGATCTTATGTATTTTTTTTTTTTTTTTTGGTCTCTATGTCGTTTATCTCTGCTCTGATTTTTGTTATTTCCCTCCTTCTGCTTACACTGGGCTTTTCTTGTTGCTCCTTTTCTAACTCTTTGAGTTGTAGAGTTAGATCATTGGTTACCATTTTTTCTAGTTTTTTGCAATAGGCTTGTAAGGATACGAACTTCCTTCTCATAACTGCTTTTGCTGGGTCCCATAGATTTTGGATAGTTGTGTTTTTATTGTCATTTGTTTCCAGGATGTTTTTAATTTCTTCCTTGATTTCTCTGGTAACCCAGTCCTTGTGTAATAGCATGCTGTTTAGTCTTCATGTGTTTGATTTCTTTGGATTTTTTTCATTGTAGTTAATTTCCAGTTTTATGCCACTATGATATGAGAAGATGCTTGATATGATTTCTATCTTCTTGAATTTGAAGAGATTTTGCCTATGTCCCAAAATGTGGTCTGTCTTTGAGAATGTCCCATGTGCGCTTGAGAAGAATGTATATTCTGTCGCTTTGGGATGGAATGTTCTGAAGATGTCGATTAATTCCATCTGGTCTAGTGAGTCATTTCGGATTGATATTTCTTTGCTGATTTTTTGTTTAAATGACTTGTCAAAGGGTGACAGTGGGGTATTAAGATCTCCTACTATGATTGTATTGCTATTAATCTCTCCCTTAATGTCCGCCAGCAGTTTTTTTATATATTGAGGTGCTCCCGTATTGGGTGCATATATATTTACCAGGGTTATTTTTTCTTGTTGGATTGCTCCCTTTAGTATTATGAAGTGGCCTTCATTATCTCTTGTTATGTCCTTAACTCTGAGATCTAATTTGTCAGATGTAAGTATTGCTACCCCAGCTTTTTTTTCATTTCCATTCGCCTGGAAAACCTTTTTCCATCCCTTCACCCTCAGTCTGTGTGCATCTTTTTTTCTGAGGTAGGTTTCTTGTAGACAACAGATATATGGGTCTTCTTTTCTTATCCAATCCGTTACCCTATGTTTTTTGATTGGAGCATTTAGTCCATTTACATTTAAAGTTATTATTGATAGATACTTATTTGACGCCATTTTTATTCTATATTCCTGTGTTCCTTCTTTGCTTTCTATTTCTTTAACTTTTACAGTAGACCCTTTAGCATTTCTTGCATTGCTGGTTTGGTGGAGATAAATTCCCTTAGTCTGTTTTTGTCTGTGAAGCTCCTGATTTCCCCTTCAATATTGATTGATAGCCTTGCTGGGTACTGTATTCTTGAATTCAGACCTTTCCTTTGCCTGACTTTGTATATTTCATCCCATTCCCTTCTGGCCTGATAAGTTTCTGTGGAGAAATCAGTTGCTAGTCTGATGGGGGTTCCTTTATATGTAACTTTCTGTCTCTTTCTGGCTGTTTTTAAAATTCTTTTTTGTCATAGGTGTTTGCCAGTTTAATTATAATGTGTCTAGGGATCGGTTTTCTGGGTTTCATTTTGCTTGGGACTCTGCGAGCATCTTGGATTTGTGTGGGTCTTTTCTTCTCTATCTCAGGAAAGTTTTCTGTCATTATTTCTTGAAATACGTTTTCCATGTCTTCCTCAATTCCCTTTCCTTCTGGAACCCCTATTACTCTAATATTGTTTTTTTTGTATTGTCCCAAAGTTCCCTTAGACTTTCCTCCTGTTTTTTTTTTTTTCCCAGAAGCTGTTCTATTTGGGTATTTTTTTCCATCTTGTCTTCTAGCTCCCTGATGCAGTCCTCTGCTTCTTCTAATCTACTCTTGATGCTTTCTATTGAGTTCTTTACAGTAGCGATGTCATTTTTCATTTCTTCTTGGTTCTTCTTCATTTCCTCTTGGTTCTTACTCATATTGTCAAATTTGTCTTACATTCTTTTTAGCCATCTTATGATCATTACTCTGAATTCTTGCTCTGGTAGGTTGCTTCCCTCTATCTTGTTTACTTCCTTTTCTGGTGAGGCCTGCTTTTCTTTCATATGTGGGCTGTTCTTTGGTCTCCCCATGATCTAGGATGTCTGGTTGTGTAGTTCTCTCCTGCTTTGATTTAAAGGCACAAAATACAACACAACAAGGTACAACACACAAGGGACTGAATGGGGATGTGTTTGCAATATTAATAATCACCAATAAGGGTGACTAGAACCCAGCTAGCAAAAACATACAATCAAACAAAAAGCATAGGCAAATCAATCTTATAAAAAAAAAAAAAAGCATACAACTTCATAACTATACTGTTAATATTCAAGATACAACTTCAAAGAGTTAGAGAGAAAGACTTTTTTATTGTTTTGTTTTGTTTTGTTTTTAGGACAACTACGAGGGAGGTGTGAATGGGCTCGGAGCAAGTAGTTGGAAATTAGATATATACAAGTAGGGTGAAATTTTAGGAGGGGGTAGGCAGAAGGAATGGGGAAAATCTAGAGCAGGAAAGGGTTAAGATAAACGGGGTAGCAAAGGAAAAGATCGGAAAGAGGGTGAAGGCATAAAGGAAAGGTTGAGATAGAATAAAGCGTTGGAGAAGGAAAGATAGATAAAGACTGTAGAACAGTAATCCTGAAATAAAATATATATATATTATATAATCAAGTGAAATAGAAATAATAAAAATAAACTAAAGAAAATAAGATGAAAAAGGTAACTTAGTAGTAGTAATAATGTTGATTATGTATACAATGTAATAATTATAAAGATAAAATCAAGTGAGGAAAAAGAAAAAAAATAGTTTCTTGAGTAAACGTTGCAAATAATGAAAACAAAAATAAAAAACAAAAATTTAAAAATTAAAAAATAATAATAAAATTTAAAAAATATAAAGAAAATTTGCAGTAATGAAGGTCATTCGCTTCCTCTATTGTTATGATCCAGTCCTGATTTTTAGGCAGGTTTTGCTTTGTTTTTATTACACTAGAGTCAATTTGTGAATTAGCCTCTGGGGGCAGTGTTTCTAGGTTGACTTCCCAGACTCTAGAGCCTCTCTGTTTTTTTGTTTGTTTGTTTGTTTTTCTGTCCTCTCTGAAGCAGGAACTACGGAGGTGGGGAGGGGGCAGGTCCGAGCAACTGCAATCTCCTGCAACTCTCTGATACCCCCCTGTGCCAGATCCAAATGTGTTGCTCTTTAGATATCTCCCCTGTTAGGAGCCCCATCCACTTTCAAGGTTGACACCCGCAGAACAGCGGGGGCTTCTACTTGTAATCACTGCCCTTGTCCTCCAGCTTCTGCACCCTCTGTGCGAGCAGGCTTTGTTTTCGCCGCGAGTGCTCTCCACCCTCTCCTCGAGAAATCTGACCTTTTCGCCGAGCAGTGGGGCACTCCTGTGAGGCCAGGTGTTCCTGCTGCCTGGGATCCGCGTTCTGGGGGTCACAGTTGCTTGTTGGTCGCTGTGGCTGTTGATATTCAGGCCTCTGACAGGATCCTATCTTCCTCTCAAGATGGCGAGGTTTCCCTATCCAAGCCGGTAGGTAGCTCTGGGCAGGGATGTAGCCCGCGTGGGTGCTTCCCTGTGAGGGGTACCTCTGTCAGCAGCACCCCAGCAGTTTCTTCTGGTGTTCGCTGTCTCCCAGCTTGCTAATAGACACTCACAGCTCAAGACCATCAGTTGCTCTCTCTTTCTGCTTTGGGAGAGGGCTCAGAATCCGCCCATCTATTCTTCCGCCATCTTCTCAACAACCTCTAATTTACACTTTCAACATTTTTGTTGTTGTACCATCAGGAAGCTACATAAATCTATTCAACATTCTTAAAATGCCTCTTAATAATATGGGCCTGTTTTTATAATTTTATACTTTGATCAGATACTTAAAGGTTAAAACCATTTTTCTGGATAATGTTTTCTTCAATAGCTATGTAAACAAAATAATAAAATTTGATAGCATAAATGAACACATTATTAAATTGCTATTATAATTTTAATATCCACAGGATTTATAATAAAAACAAAACACAGATTAATAACAAGAAAACAAAACACATTAAAAGCTGAGAACCAGGAGAACCAAGAAGGCATGTAGGTGAATGCTTATACTCACCATCTCCCACAACCACATAAAAATTATAACTAAAATGCAGAACAACCAACATCCAGAACTGCCTTAAAGCTGGCTGAATGGAAGTCCTACCACTAAAAAAGTCAAGAAAAAGCACATTAAGACTGGTAGGGGGTCAGATGTGCAGAATGGGTTAGACTGACACCCACATGTACCACTTTTTTTTTTTCCCCGGGAGGGAGATTATCTCTGCAGAAGACCCATTTGAGGAGCAAGGGGTCCCAGTCCCACACCAGACCCCCATCCTAGGATCTCAGAGATGGGAAGAGAACTCTCTGTAACTATGGGCTCTAAAAGCCAGGGGGGAGTGGGGCTCAGTGACACAGAATCTAGTGGAGACCCAGCAGTCCCTATTAAAGGGCTGACAGATGAACTGAATTTATAAGGCCTCACTTCCTCTAAGATCCAGCAGCAAGGCTAGGCTCTGAGAAACATAGACATATACAAGGAGGAACTAGATTGATTGCCATTGGGGCAGGAAATCAGGGGCAGCTTTCTCCTACACAGAGATGCTCACAGGGGTCACTGCTCCTGTGCTAGAACCTCCCCTGTCACAGGGCTAACTGGCAGAGATTTCTGATTGCTCCACCCTGGTGATTCCCTGGGATCCTGCACCAATCTATTTGCAATAGCTTTTGCATATGAATGGCCTGTCCTTGCACAGTCTTCAGACTTTGATGGAATCTCTCAAACAAGCTGCAACTGTGTCAGAGAGCCTCAAACCTATCAATAAAAGACCCATGATCCAACACTAGCACCACTCTGCCTTGCTTCAAAAGGGGGTCTCACTTAACACTGCCAAACCCAAAACAAAGAGGAGGAATCTGAATATCTCTCTGTAGTTCCTGCTGGGTGGCCTTAAATAGTGCTAACTTTGCTCCTCCCTGGATATCCAAGAACAAGTGTGCCCAATGGTCAGTATCAGACCATAGCTGATTACAGCTCTACACAACCATAAGTGCCATAGTCCAGGGATAGACTCGGTGAGCACCAAAGCCCCACTAAAGCAAATCCTGCTCCACAGGGTTTTCTCTTGCACAGCAGCTCCTCACAGCCAATTGGCCTGGAGGTCAAATCCTCCCAGTGACAGAAATAGCAATCAAGTCTCAACCTCAACAAGACTGTACACCCAGCCGACAATATCCAGCTCAGGTAACTGGGGAGGCTAACCTATGGAGCCCTATAGGATATCTATTACACAAGGCCACTCTACTAACCCAAAAAGACCCACAACAAGACACATCATCATTATGATGGCAAATGTTCAGGACAAATAGAGAATTTTAAAGACTGCAAGAGAGAGAACATTACATACAAGGGATCTCCCATTAGATTCTCAAATGATTTCTAACAAAAACACATCAAGCCAGAAAAGAATGGAAGAAAATTTACAAAGTGATGCAAAGCAAAAGATTGAATCCAAGAATACTCTATCCTGCAAGGCTATCATTCAAAATTGAAGGGGAAATAAGGAGCTCCACAGACAAGACAAAAAAAAAAAAAAAAAAAAAAAAAAAAAAACCACTAAAGGAGTTTATCACTACCAAGCCAGCAATACAAGAAATGCTAAAAAAAAAAAAAGTGCTAAAGGGAATGTTGTACGAAGTAGAAATAAAAAGGTAAGAAGGAACATAGGCATAAAAAATAATAATGGCTACAAACAAGTATTTTTCAATAAAAACTTTAAACATAAACAGACTAAATGATCCTATCAAAAGACATCAAGTGGCTGAATGGATAAGAAAACAATCCATATACACTCTATCTACAAGAGACCCACCTCAGAAAAGGGGACTCACACAGACGGAAAGTGAAGGGATGGAAAATATCTTTTAGGCAAATGGAAATGAAAAAAAAAAGCTGGGATAGCAATATTTATATCTGACAAAATATACTTAAATTGAAGACCATAATAAGAGATAAGGAAGGCAACTTAAGGGACCAGAGGATATAACTGTGATAAACATATATGCCCAATGCAGGAGCACTCATATATTATACATTAAAAAATTTTAAAAATAATAAAATTTTTAATAAAAGACCTCTTGGAAGATATCAAGAGGGAGATAGACAACAATACAATCATAGTAGGGGCATATATATATCAAATATATATATATATATATATATATATATATATATATATATATTTGATATTTCTTACAGAGGAAGGGAGAGAGAGAGAGAAAGAGAGAGAGTTAGAAACATTGATGAGAGAGAAACAACGATCAGCTGCCTCCTGCACCCCTTACTGGGGATGTGCCCACAACCAAGGTACATGCCCTTGACCAAAATCAAATCTGGGAACCTTCAGGCCTCGAGCCAATGTTCTATCCACTGAGCCAAACCAGTCAGGTCTAGTAGGGGAATTTAATCACTGGATAAATCTTCTAGACAAAAAAATAATAAAATCAGCAAAGAAACAGCAATCCTAAATGACTTACTAGATCAGATGGACTTAATTGACATCTTCAGAATATTTCACCTCAAAACCATGTTCTTCTCAAGTGCATATGGGACATTATAAAAAATAGACCATATATTGGGTCACAAGCAAAATCTCCCCAAATTTAAGAAGAGTGAAATCCTATCATGCATCTTCTTAGACCACAATGGCATAATCCTATATAATAAAGAGGTAATGTGCAAATTGACCCTCTTGTCCTTGCATCACAAGACGGTCTGCAAGAGAGGGCAGTTGGGGATGATTGGGTCGGCAAGGGATCAGTTAAGTACCAATCAGGCCATCAGGGGATTGATTAGGGGATGATCAGGCAGTGAGGCAGATGAATGGTTAGGAGCCAGTAATCTGTGATTGTGAGAGGAATATCCGACTGCCACAGGAATCAGACCTAAACCTGCAAGGGGGAGAATAAAAATAGTGCTTTTCATTTTACCATTTTATTGTCTTTTCAGTACATGAAAAAAGACAGTTATATGGTGCTTTTATACTTTTCTAAGTCATTATATCATTTTAATTTCAGGGCAACTTAAAGACAAGATAATTATTCCCTCCACTATTCAAAGAAAGAAAATCTTGGTGTCTGGCCCCAATGATTCAATTGTCAAGCCCTTATTGTAAAGCAGGGTTAGTAAAATTTTCTGTGAAGGTTCATATCTATACTAATAAAAGCCTTGGTGGTGATCAGGCCAGCAGGGGAGGATAGTTGTGGGCAATCAGGCTAGCAGAGGAGCAATTAGGTGTCAATCAAGCCTGCGAGAGAGCAGTTAGGGGCAATCAGGCAGGCAGGCGAGTGGTTGGGACCCAACCGTCCCGAATTGTGAGAGGGTTGTCCACAGGGATTGGGCCTAAATGTGCAATTGGACATTTCCTAAGGGGTCCCAGATTGTAGAGGTCTCAGGCTGGGCTGAGGGATACCCTCCCCAGTGCACGAATTTTATGAACCGGACCTCTAGACCTATATAATAAAAGCCTAATAAGCAAAATTATTCCTCAAGTGGGAGTTTGACCACTCACTATGATGTGTGCTGACCACCGGGGGTTGAGGGGGTGGTGTTGAATATGGTGGGCATCAGCAATGCAGAGCTAGCAGCAGGTAGCAGTGGAGGTGCTGCCAGCCCGATGGGCCCCTATGAGAGTGGGACTGCAGCAGAATGGTAGAACAGATGAGTGGACAGCAGAGGCCCCACCAATCACCCCGCAGATGGTGTTGGTTGGAGGGTGGGGCTGCCGCCCAGCTCCTGAACACTGATGGGGCCAGATTGGGGGAGTGGGGGGGCAGCACTAACCAATCTCCCTGCAGATGGTAAGCTGCAGCAGGCAGGCCATGATCATGCAATCAGGGCCGGGTCCTGGGCTAGAATGAGGAACTGGGAGTGTGTGGCAGCAGCCGACCTCCCATGGTGCTTAATCAGGGGCTTGAAATCTTTTGCCAACTACCTGGTGGCAAGAGGGGATGGGGATGGAGGTGTGGTGAGAATATGGAATGTCCATCAAGCTCACTCACTCCTCCTGCTATCTTTCCCCAGATTCCAGAGCTCGCTCTCTGGGGAAGCCCCTGCACTCAGGTGCCAGACGCCTATCAGGAGCCTGCCCCACATCGATGTGGCCTTTTCTAACTGAGCAGGGCCACAGCCACTGGGACCACAGGGGCTGGTCGGGCTTCCTGTGTGTTTGCCCAGGAGCCAGTTTGTGAAGCCTGCCGGGAGAGAACATGCTGTCTGCCGGCTTCTAGGTAGCCAAGAGGCCCATACTGTACCCCGGCCCATGGCTTTTGGCCATGCTCATCACATATCTGCATGGGAACTTGGGTGCCATAAGTCAGGCAGAAGAGGGTGTTTGGGGGCCAAAGATCCCAGGTGCTGCACAAGGCCCAGATGTCAGCTGGGACTGCCCTTCCATCACTAGTCTGGCCTAGGGACTACACCTGCACATGAATTTCATGCACTGAGCCTCTAGCAGTAACTTAGTCATAGATTCAGATGAAGAGGTTACATCACTAGGCATTCTATTTTTCTCTTTACTTTGACCTATTTAGAATACATAGAGGGTCAACGTTTAGAAAGTTCTAAGATTTGAAGATGGTTTTGCTTTTTTTAAAAAAATAATTTTATTAAATAGATTATTTAAAAAAAATAATTTTATTAAATAGTGTGTGTGTGTATATATATATATATATATATATATATATATATATATATATATATATATATTTTTTTTTTTTTTTTTAATCCTCACTGGAGGATATTTTTTCCATTCACTGATTTTCAGAAGGAGCAGAAAGAATAGGAAGAAGAGAAAGGAAGAGAGAGACACATAGATTGGTTGGCCCTCCAGAATAGATACAGTGACTCTTCAATGCACAAACCACACTCTAACCATTGAGCCATGCCATCCAAAGCTCGAGAAGGTTTTCTTTAAAAAAAATCCATTTTTTAAAATGGTCAATATTATATATATATATCATTTTCAATAGTAAAGCACTTTGCTTCCTCTTTGGTATTATATCTTCACTAGAGGCCTGGTGCATGACAGTTATGCACTGGGGGTGGGGAATTCTTTCACAGCCCAGCCTACACTCTTTTGGAGTCCGGGAGCCCTCAGGGGATGTCCGACTGATGCCTTAGGCCTGAGGAGAGCAGGTATAAGCTGGCAATTGGATATCCTTATTGCTGCTGCAGAGGCAAGAAAGGCTCCCGCCACCACTGCTGTGCTCGCCAGCCATGAACCCGGCTTCTGGCTGAGTGGTGCTCTCCCTGCGGGAGCACACTGATCACCAGTGGGCAGCTCCTCTGTTGAGCATCTGTCCCCTGGTGGTCAGTGTCTGTCATAGTGTCCAGCCATTCTGCCATTTGGTCTATTTGCATATTACCTTTTTATTATATAGGATACATCTGTAAGTTCATAATGTTAAAAATATACAAATATTAAAATCTAGTAAATCTCTGGTTAAAACTTTTATTGATTGATAGAAGTAATTAGTGATTTGTTTTAAATAATATCACAAATAATTATTTTTTTACTTTAGCTTTATTACTTCCTTCCTACAACAGTAAAAATAATTTCAAAAACTAAAATCATCCTGTAATTTTTACAAAATTATCAATGTGTAAGACCCTAAGCCTCTTTCCAACAATATGCAGTGGTCATTTGCCTTAAAAGACTCAGCTTCTGTGTTTTTAATAAAAATGTGTTTTTAAAAGGAAAATATATCTGAAACTCACTTTACATTAATTATTCTTAGTCCAACTTTCAACAGAGATCTAATGGCAAGTTGAATCACTATTTCATCCTCTTATATTCTCTCTTCATTATCATATTTAATCTCTTAAATTGGTTTCAGTATTTCTAAGTTAAATTTAGGAATTTTCAATGTATGATCATTCAAATATGACCAACATAACTGGTGTAAGCTAAATAAATCAAAATTTTAAAAAGTGATAAGTATGTGTCCTTTTGGTGTATCCTCATAAGCTTATGTTACTAGCAATGGATGATTTCCATTTAAAATAGACTGCTTTTTATATAATTACATTTTAATATACATGAATTATTTGTTTTTCTAAATTTATTTGTACTATTACTTATTTACAGTAAAAGGTAATTCTTATGATTTCAGATTTTTATTCCAAGTTCACATTCCACGGTACTACATTAACTAGTTTAGCACACTATGTAATACTTGTTCTATTTATTTATAACATATATTATTAGGAACTTAGATTACAGAAATATAACTAATATTGTTTATTATAGTGCTTACAATGCTTAATTAAATAAATCTCTATTTGTAAAATAAGGGAAAATATGTGTATCTAGCACTGCAAATTTTAGTTTTAAGAGAAAATGAATTTATTTTGTACTAGTATAAAGATACAAGGAAAAAAATTATCTCATGTATTATCTAATAGGCCTTCCAGAATTAAAGACCACAGGAGGTATGGTTAACAAAATTAATATGCAAAGAAACTCAACACTAGGACCTATAATTTTCTTGCAAATGATTGCTCTTTAAGAATGAAATAACACAAGACAATATCAATTTCTTTCTTTTTTTTCCAAGTAGATAAAGCTCTTTTTAAAAAATTTACACATGACATCAGGTGGGAAGAATCTAGACAAGTGGATATTCAAAGTTAGGGGAATCCAAATTTGATTTGCCTACCATTTCACACACTAATTTGAAATCTTCATTGGTATATCTTTAAAAAACCAACTTGGGAAGATATATTTAATTATTGAAGAATTGACTATCTGTCAGACTTGAAGTAAACAGTAAACTTAATGAGCTATTATATATTTATAAACATGAAAAGGTCTATAGAAACAATGTCAGTGGAATTTAACTTACAAAACTATGATACTTGAGCATATTATTTGTAAATATTCATCAGTGGAATTTATCTTATTAAAAATATTTATGCCTTATTCAGTTTGGCTCAGTGGATGTACTGTCAGCCTGTGAACTGAAGAGTCCCAGGTTTGATTCCAGTCAAGGGCACATATTAGGGTTGCTGGCCCAATCCTCAGTAGGGGACCTGAAGGAGGCAGCCAATCAATGATTCTCTCTCAACAATGATGTTTCCATCTCTCTCTCCCTCTCCTTTCATCTCTGAAATCAATAAAAATATATTTAAAAACATTTTGAGCATATTATCTGTAATTATAAGCATATTGCCTCTAATTAAAAAAATATTTATGAATATATTTTCTGTAATTAATATAATATAATTGATGAACAAATAATCTAGGTAAATTACTAAATAAACAATCTTCTCATTCATTTTAAGTATTCACTCTCCCCAGATATTTAAAATGTAAAGCAGAAAATGATACATTAACATTTTAAACAATGTAATTTTCGTCAATCTTTAAATGAAGTAAATTAAAAACAATTTCCTTCTAGTTACAGAAATAGTTCATCTTTAAATTCTATTTTCATAATTTTTCTTATTCAGTTAATTATATGTACGTGTTATCTGTCATCTAGTAAATAGCTCACTGTTATTCAAAATTTTTAATGTATCCCTGTACCTTTCAATTTAAAATATGTTAGTGTCAAACAAACTTTAAAACTATCAAATCAGTCCAGAATAATTTGAAATTTTAAAATCTGAGCTTTCAAGAGAGAAAAAAATACAGTATATCATCAAATATTTCATTTCAACTTTCTCTCAAAATTTTCTGATGTATCCAAAACTGATCTATTGTAACAAGATAAAATAAATGATATGCTAACAACAGTAAAGGTAGGGAACAAAATCATATGCCTTTTGATTGTGAATTCTTGTGTAAATTAGTAGCAAATTTAATTGTTTGATGACCTACATATTAAAGACCATTTAATGGAGTAGATTTAAAGGTTTATTGTTTTAAAAATTGGCTTTAAAATATTTGATACCACTACTATTGAAACATATTTTTTTAGATATAATAAAAATATATTTTAATTTTGATGCTCTTACTGATGAATTCATAATAAAAATATTAATATACTAGAATAATGTAGTGGAATGTCATGCTTTACAATAGTATGCTAAAAAAGTCTAAATGACTTTTCCCAGGGAAAAATTGGTACTGTCAATTTAAAGTGTTTAATATACCTTTATTTTAAGTATATATGAAGTTGCATTTTGTCGAAAGAATATTTAAATTGACAGCCTAATAAAATTCCTCAGTATAATATTCATTTCCCCCATTTACTTATTAGTCATATTTTAAAATCATTCATTTAGAGACACTAGAAAAGGCATGTAAACTAATTGTTTAGGGATACAATAATTGCTTAGAGAATTAAATGTTAAATCTATGACTGTCTTCTTTTTCATCATCAATATTAAGCTTTGATATTTAGTCTTCCTTCTTCGAGCAAAAAAGTTCCTGGATTAATGGCTCCAAATAAATGGTCCATAAATAAAAATTATTTATTTTAAATAAATAATATATATGATTAACATTATGTAAAACTGTTCAAAGGTAATATCCAAATTTTAAATCTTAAACTAAAAACCAATAGTGTTTTCTTATATAATTATAAAATGCTTTAGAGAATTAATATATTTAAAAAATTATCTTGTATAGAAACATTTTAGATAGTTAAAATTTCACACATTATGCTTTACTCTATTCTCATAATCTATGAACCTTGATAAATTTAATTGTTGTTAATATCATAAAATTGAATTAGCTCTCATGTAATCAAATTAGGTACATTATTTGCTGCAGTTATAAATATGGAAATCCATTAAAGAAACTATTTTCAGCTTTTTAAAAAATATATTTTATTGATTTTTTACAGAGAAGAAGAGAGAGGAATAGAGTTAGAAACATCAATCAGCTGCCTCTTGCACACCCCCTTCTAGGGACATGCCCGCAACCAATGTACATGCCCTTGACCGGAATCAAACCTGGGACCAATGCTCCATCCACTGAGCCAAACCGGTTTCGGCTATTTTCAGCTTTTTTAAGTAAATAGTTACAAATCCATTTTCTTGTGTCTTGGGAAATATGGAAATTGCCCTAAAGAGTAAATAGAAATTTTAAATAATTCACTACTTAACATATATCATTCATATGCTTTACTTTGCCCACACCGAAAGTAATCTTAGCCAAAATCTACTCAAGTATCCACAATCTACGTATGTGGTATGGTACATTTCTATACTACTTGTAACCTATATTCTCTCTGAAATCTAACAATTGCCAATGTGCACATTTCATCCAATTACAATGCCCTTTTCCACTTTTTACCTATTTAGAAACTCATGGTTAGAAAATATACATGCACCAACATAGGAACACACACTCATACACACACAGAGTAATGCTAAACACTTAAGGATTGCTAAATGGTATACCATTGGGTAAACTCAGCCTTCAGAAGGATTGGCTTTGGCCTCAGGAGGATTTTAAAATTTCTCAATTTGCTTGCATCTAAGCAGGCATTCCTGGTTGGTCAATTTATTACAAGCCCATCATTTCCCATGGGCTTATGTTTGGCACAGTTCATACAGTGCCAGGTGCATGCCATTATTTGAATTTGTTACCCTTGCTTTGGCCTGACAAAATATTATGTTCTCACAAAAAGATTGGATTCTCCTGACTTAGAAAAGGCCTATTGTTTTCACTCCATTCTTTCTATGGACATCTTTTAGATTCTAAAATTATCCATTACTTCTTCCTGACTCTGAAGATTGTCATAGTATGAAGACAAATTTACTTTTATTAATCCGCAATGTAGTTATCGCAATCTGTTCAAAGCTACCAACCTTTCTAAATAAAAGAAACCAAAAAAGGCACTTCCATGTGGAAATATCATTTATTACTGCATAACAACAGAAAAAGTAAACTCTAAAAGATAATATAAGTCAATTGTATATCAACTAGAACATTAAATTGTTTTTCCTTCAATAGAAAATATTAATAGCTATTTTCCATGTTGAAAGCAGTCAAATATTCTTTTAATAGAAAAGCTTTTTTGTTATGAAATACCATAATATTGTGTACCATCAAAAATTTTATGATGCACTTAACAAAATAAATTCAGAAGCTTTTTAAAGTGTCTTGTTTTGCTTTCTTTCTTTTTGTTTGTTTTTTTTTTGTTTTTACATTTTGCTATAGGGACTTGAAGAATCACAGGGAATAATTGTAAAGCACTTTAACATGCAAAAATAAAGATGATAAAATCACAAATCACAACTTTGCATAGGTATGCTCAGAGCAATTCAAATACTACTGATCTTTTTAAGTCTTTAAAAATAATAATTTATATTTGCATATTACCTAGCTTAAACTACTTATTTTATAATTCTGAAATATATTTTAAAATTGTCTGAAGACTATTAGACTTTTGTATGACATAAACATGTGTACACATCACACCATACTTTTATAGAGAAACTACAAAAAGGTCAGTATATTTGGTTAAAAGTACACTGATATATTTCATTATTTTTTTCCAAACTCAAAGAAGAAATTGCTATGTTTAAACCATATCCATTTATAGCTGAGAATGCAGCATCCAATGTCTTTCTGAAATCATTTAATATGTTAAATCATAATAAAATTTGGTTAAATAAATCTTATTGTTGGAACAGTATAATTTTCTTTTGTGATAAATGCCATTGACTTGCTATTTATTTTTCAATTGATTTTATTTGCCAAATTATATACCAAACAGTCCCATGGGCTTATTGAATATATGAGGGCTAACAATGAAAAATGTGCATAGTTTTAGCATGAACTTTGTAAATTGCCTTAATAATAGCTGGTATAATATAATAGTATTTTCAACCAGAACTTTTAATTTCTAGCTCATAAAGCCTTTCCCTTGAACCCCAAGGGTGTAGCTATAAAAATAAGATTTAATTTTGTATATAATGTGGCCTAAATTAGTTTTGAAGCAATAGGAGGAACAAGCAGTTACAAAGATACACTAAAATTATTATAATTTGGTATGAATTTCTGTAACAAAATTATTATTTCTATTGTAATACAGTTTGTAGTGAAATTTTCAATTTATTCAGAACACATAGTTTAAATTTTATTATTTTAAAACAGTGACAAATGGATGGAAAACCTTGATGGACATATAATAAAAAGAAACAATTGACCAAACATATTTATTCCTTACCCTTAAACTCTAAGATAGCCAAAAAGACCAGAGATACTGGCAGAATATGTTTTTGCCACATTAATTTTTTGCTAATTATGTGCCCATTGAGACAAAGCAAAAAAATTCAACATAGTTCTTTGTTTCTTGATATTTGTATATAAGGAATATATTTCCTTATGATTGTATAGTGTTTTACAACTGGCCGTGTTTATATGTGTGATTGCATTTTGCCCCTGTGTGAATGTTTATGGCAAATATTACTATCTCTATCTCATGGGTAAATAAGGTTACTATCTTGCCCAAGATTAACATCTTACAATGACTAACTCATATGCCAGGTACTCAGTATAATTTCTAAGACATGTAATAAAGGGACAATATTTAGTTCTAGGAAAAATTCAAGTACACTTATCAAATTGGACAATCAATTTTAATACATTATAATTTTTAGGTCATCAATCAATTCACATTAGTCACTAACAGCATTTAAAGTTTTATTTAAGTGTTTTATAACTTGTTCTTTTTTACATTTATAAAATGAAAAAGAGAAAAATATATTGAATAAGGCATGGACATTCTGAATAACTATACAAATAGCTACACAATACAAGTATTTGACATTTGTTGCTCTATATTTTTATATTCAAAACACAGATTTAGGTAAAATTTTCTCCTAAATAAAATTTTATCTTAAAAATTAGTGAAGAAATATAAAATGTAGATTCTTATTTTTAAATGCCATTTGCAGTTTTATTCCCTTTGTTTTTAATGTTTGAGGATATACTTTTTTATTTGTATTTTTACAGTCTTATACTTTATTATAAAACATATAATAAAGTATAAGACTGTAAAAATAAATGTAAGAAATGTAAATGTAAGAAAGTGCTGCTGACTCTAAACTACACTGATTAATTGAAGTAATTTATTCCATATTTCAGGGTCTTGATTTCTACAACTATAACACAAAATTATTAGAATATATAAATTCTGAGGGTCATGTATAAAAGAGGCTTTTTTCCCCTTCAGCTTTGCTACTTTTCAGTATTTGTCAGCTTAATTCCAAAAGAAAATTTTCATATTGTTTAACACAATCATATTTTGAAAATTAGTACACATAAAAATGTATAATGGAAGGATAATAAAGTATTTGAAAGTATGTTTTTAAATATTAACACTTAAATATTAACACTTAAATATTAACACTTAAATATTTTTAATATTTAAGTTTTTAAATATTAACACTTAACAAGTGAGGGAGGGAATCCTAATATATAAAAAACCGGGGTTCATAACATCCAAAATGATCAAAAGCTTGACCAACTGACTAGGCAGGGGGCTGCAGATCAGGCCCAGAGAGAGGCCTGGAGAGAGAGAGGCAGGGTCTGATAGGTAATCTCTAGAGCATCTGTTGATCAGCACTTGCCTCTCTCTTTCACTCTGGACTTCGTAAGAAGCCTTACTTCTCTTTCTTTTGGCCTTTGCTGGGGCTGCTGATCAGCCCTGCCTTTTTGATCAGGCCTGTTGATAGGCCCAGAGATACTGACTGGCATAGAAACGAACCAGTCAGAACCAAATCTGGGTGAAGTGTGAGGAGAAAATGGCTGCCTAGAAGGAAGAGCTTTTGATGCTAAATGGCATAGAAACTGACTAATCAGAACCAAATCTAGGTGAACTGTGAAGGCAGAGCCTAAGGTGGGGGCTAAGAAAGGGCTTTAAGGGCAATATCTGTTTGGTGTAAGAAAGAGATTCCATTTTTTAATGACCGGTTTGGCAGTATAGTGCATATGGTTGGCTATCAGTCCAGATATAGGGTTATGTATTTTTTTTTCTTCCAAGAGCATAACCTCCTGATGAAAAAGGCTTCCCCTCCCTATTTAATCAATCCTATCCTATATAATCTATCCATATAACCAAAAGGGTAATATTCTAATTAGACCAGGTCAACCAGCCATTTTCCAGATATCCAACTTCCTTCAGGACAAAGCCATGATGGTGGGGGTAGAGGCAGAGGCCATTAAAGGTAATCAGGCTGGCAGGGGAGGGCATTTGGGAGCAAGATCAGGCCAGCAGAGGAGGGCAGTTGGGGTGGCCAAGATCAGTTCTGCAGGGGAGGGAAGCTGGGGGTGAGATCAGGCCAGAAGTGGAGGGCACTTGGGGGAGAGTTTAAGGCTGGCAGGGGAGAGCAATTGGCAATAAAATCAGGCTGACAGGAGAGGTCAGTTAGGGGCAAACAGGCAGGCAGAGGGTTTAGGGGCAGGCAGAGGCAATTACGGGTGATCAGGCAGGCAGGCAAGTGAGCAGTTAGGAGCCAATGGTCCCAGATTTCGAGAGGGATGTCCCTGATTGAAGAGGATGCAAGCTGGGCTGAGGGACACCCCCCCCCCATGCACAAATTTTATGCACTGGGCCACTAGTTTCCACATAAAAAGGAGGGAAGGTGGGAATGGGGATTAGATGGGGTGTGATTAGTCAGGGAACTTATATGCTTATATAGACACAGACAATAGAGTGGTGAAAGCCTTGGAGAGGCAGCCTCAAGGTAGAAGGGGTCAATGGGAAACAACAACAACAAAGGGGATATGTATAATACTTTCAACAATAAAGAAAAAATAATCTATACTAATAAAAGGGTAATAAGCTATTTGGTCTTCCAGACATCCTTTCAGACAAAGCCATGGTGGCAGGGGCCAAGGCAGAGGTGGTTAGGAGTGATCAGGTGGTCGGGGGAGGGCAGTCAGGGTGTGATCAGGCCAGCAGGGGGGTGCAGGTAGGGGTTATTAGTCCTGTGGGGAGCAGTTAGGGGACAATCAGGCTGGCAGGCAGAAGTGGTTAGGGTGATCAGGTCAGCATGCAGAGGTGGTTAGGGGTGATCAGGCAGGCAGGTGAGCGGTTAGGATCCAGCAGTCCCAGATTGTGAGAGGGATATCTGAGAGATCCTGGATTGGAGAGGATGCAGGCCAGGTTGAGGGATGCCTCCTACCCCTTGCATAAATTTCGTGCACCAGGCTTTTAATAATAATAATTATAATAGTGAATGTTTAATCTTAGTCAATAAACATCAGGAACATTGAAATCTCATTGATCTTAAAGGAACCAAAGATTTTGTAGTGCTGTCACACACACACACAAACACACACAAAAATGAATCTACTTTAAAGTATAATATGAAAATAACCACAAATATCTTTAAAGCTGGCCATTGTTGCTGTGTATACGCTATAAAGTGGGACCTGAGTTCAGCACTGGCCTGTGCAGGGCAGTTCCATCCCTGGAGAGAAACTTGCCAACTTGGACCACAGAGCACTCTAGTAACCTTTAAAGGCCTGCTGTGGTGTTAGTACAATATGGAGGATTTTCTTTCCGTTACTCATTTTTTTTCTGGACTTGTCTTTAACAGAACATTTAATTTGTTTAGTCACTGTTATGATGCTTTGGTCACATTTGGCAATGGGAACAATCTGGAAAGCTTAAAGGGAATACATTATGGTGCAATAAATTTAAGATAGAAGTATGTCTTTGTAAGTCAAGTTTCTGTTCAAAATCTGCCTTTTCAGTCTGCTCTGTGAATACCAAGGTGGGTGGTCCTGAGGTCACCTCATTCCATCATCAAAAAGACAATCACTATTGTCTTTGTCCTGATGTTGTGTCCTGTGTCTTTCCTGATGACCAAGTTTTGAGAGATTTTTGTTCTATCACCAAATTGATTTCATAAAAAGCAAAATAAAACAAAAACCCTTGAGGTTTATTTTGTTTTAGTTTTCTCTTTCACCAATATAGATATCAAATAGTTATAGTTATTCATACTTATAAACTCTTCTGCAGAGGTTGCAGATTCCACACCTGAAGTGGGATGCTTGCATTCTCCCAGCCTTAGACCATGAAGAATGCATTCCTGATCTGCATGTGCATCCTGGCTGTCTGCAAGATAAAGAGGGTTTCAGACATAGAAGACTGGGAATTCACATGAAGAGACAAAAACAAATGATGTGGTTCAAAGGAGAAGTTGTTATAAGAAGAGATGCATTCCTGATGTGTCAAGCTCTACCCTGTAGAAGTTTCCTGAGAGCAACTATATTTGCCAATGAAGTGGTCCATGAGTTATCTGACTCACAAGACTTTATTGTAAAAAGATATGTTGCCTGGCAACAGCCTTATCATGGTGCAACTGACTTTTCTGAGCTTCTAAAAATGTTTTATTCAATAATTGCCTTCCTTTGCTTATTTGTGTGGGTATACCCTCCTTTTCTATATCAAATGCCACTTCTGGTTGTGAACATTTCCTTTGTTTTTGCCATTGTTCACTACTTATATATGTCCACATTCAGTCATAAATTTTTAAAAAATCACATGACTGAGCAGGCCATTTCCTGTTATGTGGGGAAGAGCAGCCATGAAAACTATATTAGGTAATATCAAAGATGTTTTTAGTATTTAATTTTTTTCCTATAATTCAAGTTACTTATAAATTGAGAAAGAGAAAGAGACTCAGTTGGTAAGATCAGTTCAATACTGGATTGTATTTAAAATTTTTATCCATAACAATGAGCTTTGGCAATAGAAAAAAAATATATCAAATGAGGTGTTTTAAATTTCAGGTCACCACAAGGTTTATTTAACAGATACTTCACTGCATAAAATATTGGTAGTTTTATAACCAAGATCTTATCATTTCCTCATTGCCCTCAAATGACAAAACAGTCATTGTCATTATACCTATAGAACTTGAAGTCTCAAAGAGAGGCTACATTTCCAGGCAATTATTTAGGCATTTAAAGCTCCAATCATAAAATTTCCATCCTGAGATCATTTTGCTTAAGTGGTTTTATCCAAGCCAAGAGTTACATTGCTTTGCTGGAATCACACAACTGCTTAGTAACTCAGGTCACGAAATCACACTCCCATGCTACATTTTCAACAACATTATTATAGCCAGTTTACAGAAGACTTTAAATATTCATTTGCTCAAATTCATACAACTAGCACATGACCCAACTAGCATTAGCACTTTATATATACAGTGTGTGTGTGTGTGTGTGTGTGTGTGTGTGTGTGTGTGTGTATTTGTACATGAATAGTTTTTACAAAAATAGTTTGGATTTCAGAGCTGGAAAAAAATTGGAAACATGTTTACTTAATAACAATTTATTTGGCATATGATTTTTCAAACATTCATTCATGTGGCAAGTATATGCTATATGCAAGATATTGTACCCATCAGTGGAACATAAGAAAAGTTTGCATCCCATCTTCACATTGCTCACATTCTGACTAAGGAAACAATTACCATGACAGCCACATGTAAAGGAAAATTAATCTTACGCTGAGGTCTTAGAATGACTAAGAATTATTAGCTAATGCTCTTAGACAGAAAGGAGCAGAGTGATTTTCAGTAGCTAAACAAGATCATTGTGTCTAGAGTGCAGTTGGTGAGGAGTAGGAAAAGAGAGGAGGGAAGATTCTGGGCATGAAGGGCTGAGTAGGCCAAAGTAAGAATACCAAGATGGTCCCTACCTTCATAGAGATTGCCATTTAACAAAAGCACAGAATTATTGACAAACATATTTTATAAGTGGCAATTAATAAATTAGTTTAGATCTAAGATCCATTTCTCAAAATATCCCACTACAAACATAGTCTTATTCCTCTTTTCAATATATCAACAAACTCAAACATTGACAACCATGTCCAAGGGATTCAATTACCAAGCCATCTTGTTTATCAAATATATACCCTTTCATGTAAAATAAAGGTGGTCTTGTATACAATTCATGCATCATTTCTCTTCTAATTTTGCTATTCTATAAAAAATGTTAGTGGAAATACATAATTGAACAATTAATTACAAAATATAAAATATAAATTAAACTACGCTCAACTACTATATTTAAAGCTACTTCAAAAATAGATTTGTCCACATATACATGATAGTAACAGTGGAATGAATACCCACTGAATTTACAGAAAGATATCCGTAAAGAGGACCCTGTCAGTACTAAACTAAAATGAAAAGAAAGAGTTAAATGGCATGCGTGTAACGCCTAGAAATTAATGGCATTTTTATACACCCATAATGAACTCTCAGAAATAGAAACCAAAAACAAACAATTACATTAACCATTTCAAAAATAAATAAATAAATAAGGTACTTAGGAATAAACTTAGCCAAGGAGGTAAAAGACCTCTACTTGGATTCCAGGGAAGACGGCGGCAAGGTAAACATTTGTACGTGCTGCCTCTCACAACCATATCAGAGCTGCAACTGGGGATCTTATCTGAGACCTGAAAAAAACCACATCTGTGGAGATCACTGAGCAGATGTGGGGCCCCAACTGGTGTGGACACAAGGATTCCACAGGAAGGTTGGATTTTCCCAGGGATAACATGGGGCGTCTGTGTCCCGGCAGCTACAGAAGCTGCTGCCGCTGTGGTGGCAGAGACAAAAGCGAGCACACTGGCACCTCGGAAATCTGTGTCCACAAAAGCCCCCCACTGTTGGGTCTGGAGTGATTTGAGAGAGTGGATGGGGGTCCTCAAGGTTGTTAATAGTGGGATTCTCTAGGGAGCAACCCATTCTGATCAGACACGGAGGGAGAACATAGGAGTCTGTTTGTAAGTGCGCTCAGACTGGCCCATTGCACACCTAGGCTAGTTCCTCTGCAGCCCTTTGCTTTTGATTACAAAAGAGAGACCACCCAGATTGGCTGGCCCTGAGAGACTGCAACGGGAAACTGCTTTTCTGGAAGCTGAGAAACAGAATGGGAAGAAATCAGCCGGGATTCAGCTCCAAGGAAAAAATGGTATTGAGTGCCATAGAAAAAAGAAGGCCAGAGCAGCCAAAAAGACGGGGACATCAATCCAGAAACACTGCCACCTAGGGGCTGCAGTACAAGCTGATTGTGTTTATTACTAGTTTTATTTAATAAAAAAACAAAAAACTAAAAAAGCACCATCTTAAAATTAAGGACTAGTTTGCAACACTCAGGTACAGCAGAACAAAAAGAACTGCAATACTGTCTGGATTAAGAAACAGGCGTGCCAAACAGAATAACAGAAGAAGTGAATGGCTTTCACAACTGCACACTTATTTTTGCTAATTTTTATATTTTTTATTTTATTTTCATTTTTTGCATCTTGTACTTAAGAAACGAAATTTTTCCTTTTATCCTCACTTGATTTTAACTTTCTAATTATTACATTTTTAGGTTCGATCATCATTATTACTACAGCTATTTTAACTTTTTTTTCAGTGATTTTATTTTCTCTTTATTTTACATTAGGATTAGTGTTCTTCATTCTATTTTCATTTCTCCTTTAGCATTGTTTAATCCTATCTCAACACGACTTTTACACCATCACTCTCTTCCTAACCTTCCCCCTTTTGCTATCATGTTTATCTTAACCCTTTCCTGCTTTAGATTTTCCATACTCTTTCTGTCTCCCCCTGCTAAAATTTCTATTCTACTTATATATCTAATTTCCAATCCCCTGTGCCAAGTGCATACACACCCCTCATGAGCTGTATTAACTAACAAAAAAAATTGTTTTCCTCTCTGTCTTTTTTATTCTGTTTGTGTGAAAGTTGATTATATTGTATTTCTATGTTTTTAGTGAGAGTATTTTGCTTATTCTTTTTTTGTTGTTGTTGCTTAGTATTTTTTTGTTTGCTTAGTTTTGTTTGTTTTTTGTTCTTCTGTTTTACCTTGCATTGCTGAATATTAGTGGGTGTTGTAGATTGTATCATTCTCCAGGTACTGTTGCCAGCATTTGCTGGGGTTAGGGGTTGTTCTATTGAAACTCTCCCCATATATATATATAGTTTGTTCCCCTATCCCTCCTAGTCTCAATCTCTCTCTCTCTCTCTCTCTCTCTCTCTCTCTCTCTCTCTCTCTCTCTCTTCTCTCTCTCTCTCTCTCTTTTTGACACTCTTAATATATATAATTTCCCCCTATCTTCTCCTTTTGCTCCCTTCATCTTTTCTTTTTACTCTTCTTCTTTCTCTCCTATGTACTAATTTGCCTTTCCCTACTGGTCACATTTATTGGAGGTTATTAATATCACAAATACATTTCTGTTCAGTGCCTTGTGTGCTCTACCTTGTTGTGTTGTATTTTGGGCCTTTAAATGAACACAGGAGAGGCTACATAACCAGACATCCTGAAAAGAGAGACCATGGGGAGACAAAGAAACAGCCCACAAATGAAAGAAAAGCAGGCATCACCAGAAAAGGAAATAAATGAGTTAGAAGCAAGCAACCTACCAGAGCAAAAATTCACAGTAACGATCATAAGATGGCTAAAAAGAATGGAAGACAAATTTGACAATATAGTAAGAATTAAGAAGAAATGAAGAAGAACCAAGAGAAAATGAAGATGAACCAAGAAGAAATGCAAAATGACATTGCTAATATGAAGAACACAATAGAGCATTAAGAGCAGACTACAAGAAGCAGAGGACCGCATCAGCGAGCTAGAAGACAAGATGGAAAAAAATCCCAATCAGAGCAGCTTCTGGGGGGCAAAAAAATTAAAAAGCAGGAGGAGAGCCTACGGGAGTTTAGGACAATACAAAACAAAACAATATTCGAATAATAGGGGTTCCGGAAGGAAAAAAAATGAGTAAGACATGGAAAATGTTTTTCAAGAAATAATGACAGAAAACATTCCTGAGATAGAGAAGAAAAAACTCACATAAATCCAAGCAAAATGAATCCAAAAAAACGACGCCAAGGCACATTATAATTATATTGGCAAATGCCAATGACAAAGTAAGAATCTTAAAAGCAGCCAGAGAGAGAGAAAGAAAATTACATATACAGGAACTCCCATCAGACTAGCAACTGATTTCTCAACAGAAACTCATCAGGCCAGAAGAGAATGGGATGAAATATAGAAAGTTAAGCAAAGGAAGGGTCTGAATCAAAGAATACTGTACCCAGCAAGGCTATCAATGAAAATTGAAGGTGAAATCAGGAGCTTCACAGAAAAAAGAGACTAAAGGAATTTATCACTACCAAACCAGCAATGCAAGAAATGCTAACGTGTCTACTGTAAAAATAAAGAAATAGAAAGCGTAGAAGGAACACAGGGGTATAGAATAAAAATGGCGACAAATAAGTACCTATCAATAATAACTTTAAATGTAAATGGATTAAATGCTCCAATCAAAAGATATAGGGTAACAGATTGGATAAGAAAACAAGACCCATATATCTGTGTCTACAAGAAACACACTTCAAAAAAAAAGACACACACAGACTGAGGGTGAAGAGATGGGAAAAGGTTTTCCAGGCGAATGCCAATGGGGGTGGGGGAAAGCTGCGGTAGCAATACTTATATCTGACAAATTAGATCTCAAAGAGAAGGACATAACTGGAGATAATGAAGGCCACTTCATAATAATAAAGGGTAAACATATATGCACCCAATACAGGAGCACCCTAATATATATATATATATATATATATATATATATATATATATATATATATATATATACTGCTGGAGGACATTAAGGGAGAGATTAATAGCAATACAATCATAGTAGGAGATTTTAATACCCCACTGTTATCTTTGGACAAATCATCTAAACAAAAAATAAACAAAGAAATATCAATCCTAAATGACTCAATAGACCAGATGGAATTAATCGACATCTTCAGAACATTCCACCCCAAAGCCACAGAATATACATTCTTTTCAAGTGCACATGGGACATTCTCAAAAAGAGACCACATGTTGGGACATAGGCAAAGTCTCTTCAAATTCAAGATGACAGAAATCATATCAAGCATCTTCTTATCAAGCATCTTCTCACATCATAGTGGCATAAAACTGGAAATTAACTAAAATAAAAATAATCTAAAGAAATCAAACAAATGGAGACTAAACAGCATGCTATTAAACAAGGACTGGGTTACCAAAGAAATTAAGAAAGAAATTAAAAACATCCTGGAAACAAATGACTATGAAAACACAACTATCCAAAATCTATCGGACACAGAAAAAGCAGTTTTGAGAGGGAAGTTCATATCTCTACAAGCCTATTGCAAAAAAAGAAGAAAAAATGGTAACAAATTATCTAACTCTACAACTCAAAGAGTTAGAAAAACAGCAATAAGAAAAGCCCAGTGTAAGCAGAAGGAAAGAAATAACAAAAATCAGAGCAGAGATAAATTACATAGAGACCAGACCAAAGAAACAATACATAAGATCAACAAAACCAAGAGCTGGGTCTTTGAAAGGATAAACAAGATGGATGAACCTCTAGCCAGGCTAACCAAGAACCAAAGGACTCAAATAAACAAAATCAGAAATGAAAGAGGTAAAATAACAACAGACCCCGCTGAAATGCAAAGGATTGCAACAAAATACTATGAACAACTCTATTCCAACAAACTGGACAACCTGGAGAAAATGGACATATTCCTAGAAAAATAAAACCTTCCAAAACTCATTTAGGAAGAATCTAAACATCTCAATAGACCAGTGACTTTGGAAGAAATTGAAACAGTCATCAAAAGCCCCCAGATGGCTTTACAGGAGAGTTTTACCAAACATTCAAGGAAGAACTAAAATCTGTCTTCCTCAGACTATTCCAAAAAAATTCAAGAGGAAAGAACTCTTCCAAGCTCCAATAAAACCAGCATCACCCTAATACCAAAACCAGATAAAGACAACTCAATGAAAGAGAATTACAGGCCAATATCCCTCATGAACATAGTTGCCAAAATCCTCAACAAAATTCTAGCAAATTGGATCCAGCAGAATATCACAAGGTCATACACCATGACCAAGTAGGATTTATTCCGGGAATGCAAGGATGGTACAATATCCACAAATCAATAAACGTGATACATCACATAAACAAATTGAAAGATAAAAAATCATAGAGTCATATCAATTGATGCAGAAAAAAGCATTGAATAAAATCCAACACCCTTTCCTGATAAAAACTCTCAACAAGGTGGGAGTACAAGGATCATACCTCAACATAATAAAAGCTATATATGATAAACCCACAGCCAACATCATACTCAATGGGCAAATCTAAAACCATTCTCTCTAAAAACAGCAACAAGACAGGGATGCCCACTATTGCCACTCCTCTTTGACATAGTACTGGAAATACTAGCCATTACAATTAGACAAAAAGAAGAAATAAAAGGCATCCAAATTGGAAAAGAAGAAGTAAAGTTAACCTTATTTGCAGATGACATGGTATTGTACATAAAAAAAAAACCAAAAGACTCCATCAAAAAACTAATAGACTTAATAAGTGAATTTGGCAATGTAGCAGGATACAAAATTAAAACCAAGAAATCTATGACATTTCTATACACCAACAGTGAACTTACAGAAATAGAGACTAAAAAGGCAATCCCATTTACCATTGCACCAAAAAAATTAAGATACCTCGGAATAAACTTAACTAAGGAGGTAAAAGACCTATACGTTGAAAAGTAGAAGACCCTGAAAAAAGAGATAGAGGATGATGTAAACAGATGGAAGAACATACCATGTTCATGGATTGGTAGAATCGACATCATTAAAATGTCTATACTTCTCAAAGCAATTTATAAGTTCAATGCACTCTCCATTAAAATACCAATGGCATTTTTCACTGACCTAGAAAGAACTCTCCAAAAATTCATTTGGAACAATAAAGACCCCAACTAGCCACAGCAATCCTGAGAAAGAAGAGTAAAGTAGGAGGGATCTCAATACCAGATTTCAAGTTGTGTTACAAAGCCACTGTTCTCAAAATAGCCTGGTACTTGCACAAGAACAGACATATAGATCAATGGAATAGAATAGAGAATCTAGATATCAACCCAAGTCACTATGCTCAATTAATATTTGACAAAAGATGTACAAACATACAATGGAGTCAAGACAGTCTCTTAATAAATGGTGTTGGGAAAATTGGACAGACACTTGCAAAAAAAGGAAACTAGATCACCAACTTACATCATACACAAAAATAAACTCAAAATGGATACAGAACTTAAACATAAAATAGGAAACCTAAAAATACTAGAAGCATCCACAGGCAGCAATATCTCAGACATATGCCAAAAAAACTTCTTCACTGATACTGCCCCTCAAGCAATGGAAGCTAAAGAGAAAATAAACAAATGTGACTACATCAAAATAAAAAGCTTTTTCACAGCAAAAGAAATCATCAACAAAACAACAAAACAACAAGTTCTCACTGTATGGGAGAACATATTTGCAAATATTATCACTGATAAAGGTTTAATCTCTAAAATCTACAGACACCTTATACAACTTAGTAAAAGGAAGATTAATGAGCAAATTAAAAATGGGCAATGGATATTAATAGAATATTCTCAAAAGAAGACAGAAGGAAGGCCAAAGAGGCACATGAAAACATGCTCAAAGTCACTAATTATCCGGGAGATGCAAATCAAAACAACAATGAGGTACCATCTCACACCTGTCAGAATGGCCAACATCAAAAAATCAACAAACGACAAGTTGGAGGAAGGCTGAAATAAAAATCTCTCTCTCTCTCTCTCTCTCTCTCACACACACACACACACACACACACACACACACACACATGCATGGCAGAGGGGAGGTTTGGAGGGTGTCCCTCAGCTCAGCCTGCACCATCTTCAATCTGGGATCCCTCTTACAATTCTGGACTGCTGGCTCCCAACTGCTCACCTGCCAGTGTTGCTGATTGCCCCTAACCTTTCTGCCTGCTGCCTGATGACCCCCTAACCACTCCCTGCCAGCTTAATGATGCCTAACTGCTCCCCTGCCAGCCTGTTTGCCCCTAACTGCCCTCCCCTGCAGGCCTGTGTTCCCCCCAACTGCCCTTCCCTGTAGGCCCTGTGACCCCCAACTTCCCTCCTCTGCCTTTAGGGTCACCCCTAACTGCCCTCTCCTGCAGGCCTGATCACCCACAACTGCCCTCCCTTGCAGGCCTGGTCCCTCCCAATTGCCCTCCCCTGCTGGCCATTTTGTGTCCACATGGGGGCAGGAACTTTGACCACATGGAGGCAGCTATATTTTGTGTTGGAGTGATGTCTATTTGTATATCACTCTTTTGTTAGAAAGGATAAAGGCCTGGTGCATGGGTGGGGGCGAGCTGGTTTGCCCTGAAGGATGTCCAGGATCAGTGCAGAGATTCACTTGGGGCATGGGCCGGCTTGGGTAAGGGGCCTGTGATGGTTTGTAGGCCAGCCATCCCCCTAAGTGACCCAAATGGAAGCCCTGATATCTGGGATTTATTTATCTTCTGCAATTAAAACTTTGTAGTCTGGAGCACAGCCTAGCCTCCTGCTTGCTCTGTGGAGGCAGCCACTTCTGTTGGAATTTATTTATCTTCTATAATTGAAACTTTGTAGCCTTAAGTGGAGGCCAAAGCAGGCCAGGGTGTGTAGAAAGATTGGCTTCCTCTATGGCTGGGGCAACCCTAGCCTCCTGCTCTCTCCAGCTCTATGGCTGCCACTATTTTTGTCAGGATTTATATATCTTCCATAATTGAAACTTTGTAGCCTGGAGTGCAGGCCTGGGATGGCCAGGGTGCACAGAAAGCTTGGCTTCCTCCATCACCAGGGAAAGCCAAGCCTCCCTCCTTCTCTTCCTGTGGTGGCAGCCATCTTGGCTGGGTTAATTTGCATACTCAGTCCTGATTGGCTTGTAAGTGTGACTGCTGGGCATGGCTTTGTGGGTGTAGCAAAGTGATGGTTAATTTACATATTACTCTTTAATTAGATAGGATAAGGATTTGAAAGAATATATATTTGTATGATTCAAAATATATTGATAGATGATTGCTGGAAAGACAAAGATAAATGACAGATGATTAGATAGATAGATGATAGATAGATATGGATGACAGATAGATAGATAATCTGGATACATATCTACATATATCCAAATCTAGATTATTTATAGAGATCTGATACCCATAGATCTGAATTTTAAGGAATAAATATAAATATATAATCCATATGCATGGTCCAGGTATATATATATATATATATATATATATATATATATATATATAGTATCCCAAAGCATACAAACACTTGAATATTATAAAGGCAGTGTTTATTAAAATACATTTCATTTTCAAAATTGAGTGATCAGCTGTTAAAATGTGTATACATATTTTGGGGACACCCTGTACTCACCCTGATCCAGGTATTCATGTAAGTACATATATATTTATATAGAGATGTAAATATATATATGATAGATAATAGAATAGATATTATATATACACTAGAGGCCTGGTGCATGAAATTCTTGCATGGTTTAAGGGGGGTGTTCCTCATCCCAGCCCGCAACCTCTCCGATATGGGGCCCCTAACTGGCAGTTGGATATCCCTCTCACAATCTGGGACTGCTGGCTCCTAACCATTCACATGACTGCCTGCCTGATTGCGCCTAACTGCTTCTGCCTCCCAGCCTGATCACCCCCTAACCACTACCCTACAGGCCTGATTGATGCTCAACTGCTCCCATGCTGGCCTAGTCATCCCCAACTGGCCTCCCCTGCTGGTGTGATGGACCCCAAGGGCCCTACCTTGAAGGCCTGGTCACCCCTAACTACCCTCCCCTGCCAGCCCGATTGCTCCCAACTGCCCTTCCCTGCCATTCTGATTGCCCACAACTGCCCTCTCCTGCGGCCATCTTGTGATGGCCATATTGTGGTGGCCATCTTGTGATGAAGTGAGGGTGTGAGAGCACAAGGGCCACCTAGGCTTTTATTAGTATAGATATGTCTTAAATATTCTTTAAGTTTTAAATATATAAATACAAAGGGATATATAATTTTAAAATAGCATGTGCCTATTTTTTCTATTTCTGTTCCCAATAGTATCCAGTACTGTTACATATACATCTGAAAACTAAAATGCTTCCTGTGTGGTAATGAAAATCCCACCATTCTGATTATTGGTAGTCCAATTCCATTTTCACAAGAACCACCTACAAAGGGCAAAGTATTTTTACAGATAAGGCAATCTTATTTGAGTATACAACCTAACATTAATAAAAGTTTCATTTTTGTTGTGCTATACATATTTTACTTTATAAACAAATGGTTGTTTTTTTAAGGATGAATTGTATATTCAAAAATAAAAATATATAACTATATGTAAATGTAGATATATCTATATATAATTTTTTAAAACTTTTCTTCTTTTTTTTAAATATATATTTTATTGATTTTTTACAGAGAGGAAGACAGAGGGATAGAGAGTTAGAAACATCAATGAGAGAGAATCATCGATTGGCCACCTCCTGCACACCCCCTACTGGGGATGTGCCCGCAACGAAGGTACATGCCCTTGACCAGAATTGAACCTGGAACCTTTCAGAGTGCAGACCGATGCTCTACCACTGAGCCAAACTGGTTTCGGCATAACTATATATAATTTAAAACACAACATATAGAGTGTTAGGGCCAAATGTGTTCTAAAAAATACTTGATTTCAGAGTTTTGTTTTAGAATTTTTTTCAACTTGAATTTATTTTTAATATATTCTGATAAATTATATTTAAGTGATATATATTTGTTAAATAATGCAAGCTTTCATAGTTTATAATATCTACAGCAGGAATATGAGCTAGTCTAACATGATCCTTATACTATTTTAAAACTGGCTTTATTTTTCATATTACTTTGTTCACATTACCTTTTTATCATTAACATTATTCACCTTATGTTTTTATTATACTGTTATTATCAATATTAAACATGTATGAATATTTACCAAAAACAATGTGCTAAAATCTTTACATGTTATTATGAGTCTGTTATTGTACATTTTATATAACAGAGAAAACTGAGACTTGAAGTGAATGACTTGCTTTTAGTCACACATCTGGTAAAATCAGCTTGATTTTAGCACAGAGCTTCTCAGCATCAGAGCCTGGTGCATCATCAGGCAGAAAAGATTACTTTTTTTTCTGACTAATCAGTTCGTAATGTAACAGAAACACAAAACACCTTCATTTGTCATTACTTAATTTCCCCTGTTGTCAATATTAAAGTTATGAAATACATTTTTTAAAATTAAATTTAAAACTGTTGAAATAAAAAAAATATTGCAATTATCTGCTATATGTTTTGCATAAAGCATTTTTATTCCCTCACACATTTTTTTCCAGCTTTTAGTAAAAGCAAGAAAATGGTAAGACACTTTTAAACAATTTTCTTTAAAATATTGCTAGTTTCCAAAGTAATATATCCATTGTTCTTGAGTGTTATGCTATATCCATAATGTATTCAAAAGGTGAAAGCTTGCTTAATTTTATACATTAGGTAGTTTTATTGCAATAAATTATTCCATAGAGATTTTAAAATATGATATAAACTTTAAATTTTATTATATTTAAGAGATTAAGTAATTATAATAGTCTACATTTCTAATGAATTTGCAGAAGGTAATTGATTTTAAATTTTTTAAAAGGTTAGTCAATTTAACCTTTAGTATTTTCCTACATAAAAGACAGATTTTTGCTATATCCAAGAAAAACAATTGCTCTCTCTGTTTCTTTCTCATATGTATTTGGATGTTAATGTATGAATAAGATAAATAACTTACGGCTTTTATTATGACCAATATACTATTTATTTGTAAAATTTTACTGCTAACACTAAGCATTAAACAAAGAAAGTTATAAAGACTGTGACATACTATTTGATTAATATTATTTTTTACAACATAAAGGTTTTGAATGTATAATAATTTTGCACAAAACAGAAAGAGACAGTATTTGGGCAAAGAAATAATGCACTTACATGTTGGTCAAATGCCTCAAAATATAAACATATACTCATTATTTTATAATAATTAATTTCTAACTTTATTATTGTAATCCAATAAAAGTCATCATATATTTTTATGCCTCATTATTTACATCCCGCTTCCTTAGTTTTCACCCTAATGCAATTCTATGATCCCTTCTAGGCCCTCCTTATGTGCCAGCACCTGCTACAGTGAGTCAGTCTTGCTATGCACTCCCAGAGTTCTTTGTTCCACCTCTTTATAGATCTTCATGATCTCTACTTAAGCAAATATCAGTTTCCCCTCTCTGTAAGATCTAATTATCTTTTGGTTTGGAGTACCATATTTTTAGCACTGTTCCTGCACAAGCATTTATTGATTTAACCTATATGAAAGATAATTATTTTCTAAAAGATGGCTTTGATCAATGAAAACAATGTGTTGGATTCATTGCAGATGTCAGCTTTACCAACAAGCTATTCCTGAAGTTCTCTGAATGGAAAACAGCGGTTTTACCCATTTGCCTGGGCTCCAAATGCACATAAAAAAACATGTTTCTTAATGCACATTACAAAAGCTTTCTGTAAGCAAATGAACTAGACATTTTCAAAAAAATAGTATAGATCATGCAAATGTAAAACCAAAGGAGAAACTTTCTGTTTTTACATATTGTTCTGAATTCTTTACTCTGGTTGTGTAGGCCATGAACTTGCTTTGTCTTATCTTTTCCAGATCTAAGGATAACAGCCAATTTATCTTTTTAAGTGGCATTCATGAAGTGGTTACTGTGTGCCAGGCACTGAAAAGATAATCTCACAACAACCTTATGAGGTAAATACTATTACCCTCTCCATTTTTCTAATAAGAAACCGAGGCATTAAGAAGTTAAGTCATTCCTCAAAATTATGTGTTTAGTTCTGGGGCAGAAGAAAATCCACACACCCCATCTGTCTGGAATCGCACTATGTTGCCTCCCACTGTGAACAACTAATTTCCAGAGATTATGAAAAATAACCAGTTACCTAAATAGACATTTCATCTGCTCATTATATCATTTAACATGTTTATGTCCATTCCTTCCACAATAATTGCCAAAGGTATGGGCTGATTTTGACTAAATTTGGCAAAAGAAATACATGTTTAGTTCTCTTTGCTACTTTATTATCTTAAAGTAAAATATTCAATCAGAGAATCTGGACATAGAAAACTTCTAAAGAGGACAGGGGAACAAAATTGCTGGTAAAAAACTGAGTATCTGGCAAGAAGTTGGTTAAAATCAACTCTGAGCATAAGAGAGAACTAGGTGTTGCTAGGTCAGATTAGCAGCAAGCTACTGAAATATTTTGCAGGCTGCCCCTGTAAAAAAAAAAAAAAAAAAAAGTCTGTGGGTCATTTGAACAAACTGCAAGGATTAAGTTAGTCCAATTTATTAGTTAACTCTAGAAATTGTGAGTTCAGTAGGATGAGTTCAAGTTACCTTTTCTTAAATATAGGTCCTCCAGAATCTGTTATTTAAATGGAATTCAGTTTGACCAGTCAAATGTTAAAAAAAAAAAAATACCTACACTTATGGAAAAAGAAACAAAGCTGGAATTAATGTTTAGTAATATTACAAAAGTAACATTCAATATTGTTTAATATATATATGTCTCATTTTAACATTTTGTTTGTTAATTTAACATTTCAAAAATACATTTGTTTTATGCATTGTTATTACTGCATTCATATTTTTCAAATCATTCAAAAATAACTATCTTCAATTTTAATTCTGTTGTGCTGATGCTATATAATTATCTTTATGCATGAGAAATATAAATGTATATATATACTTCTTGTGTCAGATTATTTAAGATTTCTATTGGTTAATTATTTCTTTAAATGAGAGGTTTTGTATGAGTAAGAAAAAATTATTATAAAATATAAATTAAAATAAATTATTCAGCCAATATTTCCATAGGTTGGTCACCTTAAGCAAAGCATAAAACCTCATCTAATGATCAAATTACTTATCTTACTAATATTGTTAAGAAGGCATCATATACATATATTTGTAAAATATTAAAACAGCTTAAGAAACATATAATCAAGGAAAATTTAAATTAGAATTCAAGAATATTTTTACTAGGACAATTCATCAAGTTCATAATCCATCTGTGTTTGTTTCTCACATTTATATAATAAAGTAACAATTGCTGTCTTTACTGTGTCAAGGCAGATATAAGTAGTTATCTATAGACTTTACCCATTATATATATTAAAGTACCAAGTAACCCAGATATCTTCACATTTGAATGGACTAAAGAATACTTTTTCTCAAATGTATTTTTGGTATTAAAGATAATGATATTATACAAATTAGCAAGGCTTAATGTTCCTACCGATATTTGATGATTTGAAATCAGCCCTTGGTTAACAGATGGCCCCATCATTCTGAGACATAATTGATATCCTCTTTGAAAATCTCAACTGAAAGGCTGATGGACATGTATTAGACATTGTCCCTTGAGGGATTTTCATTTCAGAAAGGAAACTTTCACAAACAACAGCATTTATTGTCAAATTCCTAAATTTCGTTTACCAAAAGCAAAAGTACTCTTTCCAAATTTCCCCTCATATTCTGACTTTTCATACTGTCCAGATATATTTAAAATTTTGTAATTTATATTTGTAATTTTATAAAATATGTTTTATATTTGTAATCATGTTGTCTTTTGAATAATAGTTAAGATTTCTAAAAGGCACATTTATTATAGTAACTCACCCAAAGATGAATTTCCTGACAAAAGACCATGAACTTCTTGAGATTCACAGGGGAATAAACCCAGCTATGTAATCAAACCAGGTTTCACCCAAAGTTCAGACAGAGCACATGGAGCCTGGCATGCATGAAAAAAGTCAAACCACAAAAATTGATATGGATGTAAGAGCACTTGTGGGGTCATTGTATTATATGCACACCTGTTCTTGAGGAACACAATTTCACATTCAATGGCTAAACAGAAACAGCTTGTGTTTGCATTGGCGTGAACTATCAAGATCAACCTTTCATCAGCACAGATATCATCCCAACAGTTCACTGTGACCACCATGCATTACCCTGATGTGTTTTGTTGTTGTTGTTTGTTTGTTGTTGTTGTTGTTTTTTTTGAAATAAAGAAAAGACATCCATGCCTGAGATACTGAATGCAAAAGACTTAGAGAGAAAGAGTGGCTGAGACCAGGTGTGATTTATGAGACCTCTCATTTATACAATGAGATTCAAATCCAGGCTGAAATAATGAATGGAATGAAAGGAAAAAGACTAGTAAAGATTAATGAGTTTTAAGGACTTTATTCTGTTCTGAAACAAATTTGGGAGGAAAATACTTATAACTTCCAAAAGACTTTTTTTTTTCTTTCTGATTTTAACCTCTGAAATTTCTAATCCTTTTGAAGTTTCAATAATAATGTTTTAAATTCAATCAAGCATTTGTTAGAGAAAATGAACATATAGAAAAATAAATATGATAACAATAGGAAAAAAAGTATATCTGTTCTACCAGGAAAAAGTCAATCCTTAGTCTCTTGGGCCACAAACACATTATGCACATAACTTTTAACTAGTATTGAGGTATAGGTAATAAATTGTCAAACATTTTTTGCAGTTTATTGAAGAGAAATACTCACAACATGAGCTACATAAACTCATCCTCTAAATTAGAATATTTTAAAAGATACTGACTACAGATGTTTCAAAGTAGAATTTTAGGTCTCACTGGGTGTCCCCAAAAGATCACTCTATTGTAAGCTTAAGTCTTTAGCAAGGTTGTTCAAATTCCTACTTTCCCTTCTCAACTTTTCAACCAACAAGCAGTTATTGTTACATTTCAACACTTCTTTATATCAAGTACCTAATATAGAATGGAAACAGCTGCAATTTCACTGCCCAAGCCCTTTCTTCAACCCTTACAACATTTGTTCTGTTAATGTAGGTTAATTCTGCAAATAGCACTTCTGTAAATTGTTCTTGCAAACTGCTACATCATTTATGTAAGGACTTCTGTGAACTTTGAAAAATTAATGCCTTTAATTTTGGTTGATGGCAACATCAGCAGAGCTCTGTAAATTGCACTTTAATGAGATTTTGCTACAGGGGATAATCTGCTACTGACAGAGGAACATCTTGAAAACATCTGTAGACCTATAATTTCTCTATGGCGATTAGAGCCCACCACAAGACTCCAAATACAAACTCAAAATAAAGGGGAAATATGTAAAGTTATAAATTAGAATACAACCTGTTTTTTAAAAGTGAAGGCTGAGTATGAAATGTTTGATGCACTGAAAATAAATCAATTTTGGACTAATTAACATTTAGCTTTATTTAATTAAGAAAGACTATTACTATCTCCACTGCTGAGCATCTGTATATAATGAAGCAAACAGCAGTAGGTATAAGATACCACTGACAGATATGCCCAAGTAACCCAGCACTATAGGTGCAAAGGAATGTGTCTTATAGTTAAATAATTGACATCAAGAGTCTTACTTTAATTTGTCATAAGTAAAATGAAGGTTTCTACAGATGCCTTCACATAAGGTTTCCTATTTATCTCTGATGGAGACTGATAGTTGGAATGATTTAAATAGACAGCTGCATAATGGAAACTACTAAATAAATATTTTAAAGAGTTTATATTTTTAGCAGATCTAAATCACAAAAGGATGACAAAATTTATTTTGCTAAAGTTAACATTATTTATTGCTTTAATGCTATTACTTCAAAAGCTCCAGACTTATCTTATCTGAAGGTTCATTGTAGCTCATGTTTGTGAAGGTGTCATTTTTATTAGAACAGGAAATTTTGAAATCCATCTCATTTTCTAGTCAAACCCTAAACTTGAAAAGCAATCTGCTTTAAATGTATACCATATTCATTACATTACAGAAAGTGAAATAAGAAGAGAGCAGCATAATTATTTTGTACTAAAGGCCCAGTGCATGGATTCATGCACCAGTGGGGTACCTCAGCCTGGACTGTGGTGATCAGTGGACCTCTGTGCACCACAGCCTGGCCTTACCTGCCAGCTCCTCAGGCTCCAGCCCACTGTCCACCTTATCCCACACAGAACAAAGTAGTGTGCAAAGTGGCAGACAGCTGGGGAGGAGGCAAAGACCGAGCAGGGTTTTCCACTGCTCCTGTTCATCCCAGCCCCACTGCACCTACCACTGCAGCCACTTGGCATGCAGGGAGAGTGTCCACAGGAGAGGCTTGTGCCACAGCAGCAGCACTTGTCAGCATGAGCTTACTATCTGGCATCCCTCTGTCAGTTGAGTGACACTCATGCTGTGGGAGCTCACTGGCCACCAGGGGGAAGCTCCTGCATTTTGAGTCTTCCTCCTGGTGGCCAGTGCACATCATAGCTGCTGGCCAGTAGTCCGGTTGTCTGGTTATCTGATCATTTAAGATTTGATGTATATAGAATATTTATCTTATATGCCATGAAGCACTACTTGTTTAGAATCTTGACATCCAGGTCATAATTTTCTGCCTATGATGCTTCCATCTTTGGAATTTTTCATAGGAAAAAAATTACATAAAATCTGCAGATTTAGCTGAAACTGGTTTGGCTAAGTGGATAGAGAGTCGGTCTGCAGACTGAAAGGTCCCAGGTTCAATTTTGGTCAAGGGCATGTACATTGGTTGTGGGCACATCCCCAGTAGGGGGTGTGCAAGAGGCAGCTAGTCGATGTTTCTCTTTCATCGATGTTTCTAAATCTCTATCTCTCTTCCTTCCTCTCTATAAAAAATCAATAATATATATATATATATATATATATATATATATATATATATATATTTAAATCTGAAGATTTATTGAGAACATGAAACACCCCCTCCCAAAAAAAATAAAATCTGTTTTGGGGGGGAAACTGAAATATATCAATAGGTTTAGTTGATGTTTTAAATGACCCTTTGAAGGCTAAATTGTATGAATACTTTAAAACAAGTGAGAAATAAAACCAATTTAATAGATTCTCAAACAGAATCTGAACATCCTCACTGTAATAAATGAAAGCTTTTTGTTATTTCATTGGTTGTGTCTTCTTAAAATTTTTGTGTGTTGGAGACATCCAAGATGGCAGTGTAGGTAAACACCTAAACTACTGCCTTGCACAATAATTTCAAAACTACAACTACAAGATAAAATGTCTATCACCCAGAACCACAGGAAAGTTGGCTGAGTGGAAGTTCTAAAATTAAAAGGAAAGAGAAAAGAGCATCAGTGCACAAATGCTGAAAATCTGAGGTATGGAGTCAAGGGTGATCCAGGCTGGCAGCAGGCATTGCTTTCTTCAACCAGAAAGGAGACAAGCTCCTGATTTCTCTGAAATCCAATTTCTGGGGAGATGTGAGGGACCCAAACTCTTATGGGAAGAAGCTGGACTGTCTGCCATTGAGTTGGAAAGTGAAGGTGGCTTGCTCGCAGAGCTGTGCACAGAGATAATTGCTTGCTGTGCTGGGGAATAGGACACAGGGACACAGTCAGAAATATGAGGACAGCTGGCTTATAGCCATCACTATTTGCCACACCTTAGCCTGGTGACACCCTGAAATCCTGCCCTGCACAACCTACAAACCCACCCAAGCTCCAAGTAGCAATTTTTCATTATGAATGGCCTTCCCTATCTTAGTTTAACCCACCAAACTTGCAGCCCAGTTCAGACATCTCCAAAATTTTCAAACCCCAAGCAAAAAGGAGAAAACTGTAGTTCTCACTGTATCTCCTGCAAGGTGGCCTTAGACAGTAGCTGACCTGACCCGATTGGAGATCCAGAAGCCACTGTACCAGTGTGAGACACCAGATTTCAATACCTCATGTTCATATGTGACACATTCAAGAGGCAGACTCAGTGAGTACCAAAGCCCCACTGAAATAAGTCCAGCACCATAAGTGTGTCTCCAGCACAGCAATTCTTCCATTATAAACTCAGCGGTTCCTCACAGCCAATTGGCCTGGAGGACAATTCCTCTCAGTGTACCAACAGCAATCAAGGGTTAACTACACCAAGACTTTACACTCAGCCCACAAAGGGGTATATCAAGAGTGTCCACCTTAGGTGATTGGGGAGGCTGAGCTACTGGCCCCTATATATCACCTAACAAACAAAGCCACTCCATCAACACAGGGGAGCAGCCAAAATGCGGAGACACAGAAAGAAATGGAGTAAAGCAAACTAGTGGATGACACAAAGTTCAAAATCACATTTATAAGGTTACTCAAGAATCTTCTAAAAACCACTGAGAAACTTGAAGAGACCTTCAAGTGCCTTAATGAGAATGCCAAAAAGAATGGAAAAGGATCAGTCAGAAATTAAGCATAAAAGTCTCCCATTAGAGGTGGCAGCAGCTCCAAGGCCGCGGATGGGCTCTAGAGAGACTTCCCCCATCCCTGACTGCAACTGTGGACCCAAGGGGAGAGCATTATGCACCTGCAGCTGGGCCGGGAGGGCTGGGGAAGGAAATGTTGCCTCAGGCAGAGATTCAGTTCAATTCCATTGGATCCTCCCACCCTTCCCTTAAGATGGATTCATGGCAGTGGTTTTCTGCCAGCAAATAGACTGCAGCACAGACCTCTCCCAGAGCTACAGGCTCAGAGAGAAAACTACTCCATCTTGCAAGGAAAAGTGGATGTTATCTGAGGCCTGAAAAACCCAGAACTGTGGAGATCACTGAATAGCTGTGAGGCCTCAATCAGTGCAAACATGCAGATTCAAGGGAGCTCTTCACTCAACCATGGAAAGGAGTGAGAGAGCTACATAACCAGACATACTGAAAAGAGAGACCATGGGGAGACAAAGAAATAACCTGCATATGAAAGAAAAGCAGACATTACCAGAAAAGGAAGTAAATTAATTAGAGGCAAGCAACCTATCAGATCAAGAATTCAGAGAAATGATCATAAGATGGCTAAAAAGGATGGAAGACAAATTAGACAATATGAGTAAGAACCAAGAGGAAATGAAGAACCAAGAAGAAATGAAAAATGACATCACTACTATAAAGAACTCAATAGAAAGCATCAAGAGTAGATTAGAAGAAGCAGAGGACCGCATCAGTGAACTAGAAGACAAGACAGAAAACTTTAAAATATCTGGAAGCTGAATAGCATATTACTAAACAATGATTGGGTTATCAATGAGATCAAAGAAGAAATTAAAAACATCCTGGAAACTAATGACAGTAAAAACACAACATTGCAAATCCTATGGGACACAATGAAAGCAGTTCTGAGACGGAAGTGTATAGCTCTACAGGCCTATCTCAAAAAGATAAATAAATAAAATAAAAAGGGTTAATAAATAATCTAAATCAACAACTCAAAGAATCATAAAGAGAGCAACAAGAAAAGCCCACAGTGAGCAGAAGAAAGGAAATATTAAAGATCAGAGCAGAAATGAATGACATAAAGACCAAATAAACTATACAAAAGATCAATAAAACCAAGAGATGGTTCTTTGAAAGGATAAACAAGATTGATGAACCTCTAGAGAGACTCACCAAAAAGCAGAGAGAGAGGACCCAAATAAACAAAATCAGAAATGAAAGAGGTGAAATAAAAACAGACCCTACAGAAATACAAAGGATTATAAAAAATACTATGAACAATTCTATCATAATAAACTAGACAACCTAGAGGAAATGGACACATTCCTAAAAAAATACAACATTCCAAAACTTCCTCAAGAAGATACTAAAAATCTCAATAGGCAGATAACTTTGGATAAAATTAAAGCAGTCATCAAAAAACTTCCAGCAAACAAATGCCTGGGGGGGTCAGATGGCTTCACAGGGGAGTTTTACCAAACATTCAAGAAAGAACGAACACCTATTCTCTCAGACTATTCCAGAAAATTCAAGAGGAAGCAACACTTCCAAGCTCCTTCTTCTGAAGACAGCATCACCCTAATACAAAAATCAGATAAAGATAACACAATGAAAGAGAATTATAGGCCAATATCCCTCATGAACATAGAAGCCAAAATCCTCAACAAAATTCTAGCAAATCGGATCCATCAGTACTTAAGAAGATAATACACCATGACCAAGTAGGATTTATCCCAGGGATGCAAGAATGGTACAATATTTGCAAATCAATAAATCAATAAATGTGATACATAACATAAACAAATTGACATATAAAAATTACATAGTCATATCTATTGATGCAGAAAAAGCATTTGACAAAATCCAACACCCTTTCTTTTCTTTTTCTTTTCTTTTTTTTTAAATATATTTTATTGATTTTTTACAGAGAGGAAGGAAGAGGAATAGAGAGACAGAAACATCAATGAGAGAGAAACATCCACCAGCTGCTCCTAGATACCCCCCACCGGGGATGTGCCCACCACCAACGTACATGCCCCTGACCGGAATTGAACCTGAAACCTTTCAGTCCTCAGACCAACTCTCTACCACTGAGCCAAACCGGCTTCAGCCCAACATCCTTTCTTGATAAAAACTTTTAGCAAAGTAGGAATAGAAGGATATACTTCAACATAATAAAAGCCATATAAGACAAACCCACAGCCAACATCATACTCAATGGGTAAAAACTAAAACCATTTCCTCTAAGAACAGGAACAAGACAGGGATGCCCACTCTCACCACTCCTGTTCAACATAGTGCTAAAAATACTAGCCATAGCAATCAGACAAGAAGAATAAATAAAAGGCATCCAAATTGCAAAAGAAAAAGTGAAACTGTGCTTATTCACGGATGACATGATACTATACATAGAAAACCTTAAAGACTCCATCAAAAATTATTAGACAATAAATGAATTCATCAAGGTAACAGGATACAAAATTAATGCCAAGAAGACTATGGCATTGCTATACACCATTAGTGAACTTACAGAAAGTGAGACAAAAAAAAAAAAAAAAAAAAAAAAAAAAAAAAAAAAAAAAGCAATCCCATTTACCATTGCACCAAAAAAATTAAGATACATAGGAATAAACTAAACTAAAAAGGTAAAAGACCTATACATGGAAAACTACACAACACTGAAAAAAAAGAGATAGAGGAAGATGTAAAAAAGAGATAGAGGAAGATGTAAACAGATGGAAGAACATACAATGTTCATGAATTGATAGAATCAACATCATTAAAATGGCCATACTACCCAAAGCAATCTATAGGTTCAATGCACTCCCCATTAAAATGTCAATGGCATATTTCACAGACCTAGAGAGAATGCTCCAAAACTTCATCTGGAATAAAAAAGACCCCGAATAGTCACAGCAATCCTGACAAAGAAGAATAAAGTAGGAGGGATCTCAATACCAGATTTCAAGCTGTATTACAAAGCCACTGTTCTCAAAACAGCCTGGTACTGGCACAAGAACAGACAGACAGACCAATGGAATAGAATAAAGAATCCAGATATTGACCCAAATTACTACACTCAATTAATATTTGACAAAGGAGGCATGAACATACAATGGAGACAATACAATCTCTTCAACAAATGGTGCTTGGAAAATTGGACAGATACATACAAAAAAAAATGAAATTAGACTTCCAACTTACACCATACACAAAAGTAAACTCAAAATGGATACAGGACTTAAAAATAAGACAGGAAACCATAAAAATACTAGAGGAATCCACAGGCAGAAAAATCTCAAACATATGCCAAAAGAACTTCTTCACTGATATGATCTTAGGGCAATGGAATCTAAAGAGAAAATAAACAAATAGTACTAGTACGATACATCAAAATAAAAAGCTTTTCCACAGCAAAGAAACCATCAATAAAACAACAAGAAACCCCACTGCATGGAAGAACAATTTGCCAACGATATCAATGATAAGTTTTAATCTCCAACATTTACAGAGAACTCATACAACTTAACAAAAAGAAGATAAACAACCCAATCAAAAAATGGGCAACTGATCTAAATAGACACTTTTCAAAAGAAGACAGAGGGAAGGCCAATAGTTACATGAAAACATGCTCAAAGTCACTAATCATCAGAGAGATGCAAATCAAAACATCATTGCGGCACCATCTTGCACCAGTCAGAGTGGCTATCATCAACAAATCAGCAAACGACAAGTGTTGGCAAGGATGTGGAGAAAAAGGAACTCTTTTACACAGCTGGTGAGAATGCAGACTGGTGCAGCCACTGTGGAGAACTTTATGGAGTTTCCTTAAAAAACTAAAATGGAACACCCATTGACCCAATGATCCCACATCTAGGAATATATCCCAAGAAACTAGAAACACTAATCAGAAAGGATATATGCACCCCTATGTTCATAGCAGCTCAATTCACCATAGCTAAGATTTGGAAAAATCCTAAATGCTCATCAGCAGATGAATGGATTAAAAACTGTGGTACATATACTCAATGTAATACCATATTGCAGTAAAAAAGAAGGAGTCCCTACCATTTGCAACAACATTGATGGAGATTGAGAGCATTATGCTGAGTGAAATAAGCCAGGCAGAGGAAGAAAAACACCACATGATCTCACTCATCTATGGATAATAAAGAATATTATAAACTGATGAACAAAAAGACAGATTCAGAAACAGTAAAGCAACAAACAGACTGTCAACTTCCAGCACAGAGTGTAGGGAGATATGGGGGAGATAAGAGATCAACTGAAGAACTTGTATGTATGCATATAAGCATAACCAATGGATGCAAAACTCTAGGGAAGGAGAGCATATATGGGACTGGGAGGGCAATGGTAAGATATGTACACATATAATACCTTAATTTAAAAATGAAGAAATAAAAATAAATAAAAGCATATCAAAGTTTAAAAAAGAAATTAACCATACACCATCTGAAATAAAGAATATACAGAATCTCAACTGTAGATCAATGTACCCTAAGAGTCAAATCAAAGGTCTGGAATATGAGGAAACAAAAATACCCAACCAGAAAAAACAAAAAGAAAAAAAGAATCCAAAATTATGAAGATAGTGTAAGGAGCCTCTAGGACAACTTCAAGCATACCAACATCCTAATTTTTGGAGTTCCAGAAGAAGAGAGAGCACAAAATATTGAAAACCTATTAGAAGAAATAATGATAGAAAACTTTTCCTACTTGGTGAAACAAATAGATTTACAATTTCAAGAAGTGCACAGAAAAACCAAACAAGAGGAAACCAAAGAGGACCACACCAAGACACATCATAATTAAAATGCCCAGGGCAAAAGACAAAAAGAGAATCTTGAATGCAGCAAGAGAAAAACACTTAGTTACCTACAAGGGAGTACCCATATCATTTCTCAATAGAAACTATGCAGATCAGAAGGGAGTGGCAAGAAATATTTAAAGTGCTGAATAGCAAGACCTTACAACCAAGATTATACTACCCAGCAAAGTTATCATTCAGAATTGAAGGTCAGATAAAGATCTTCACAGAAAAAGAAAAAGCTAAAGGAGTTCATCACCATCAAACCAGGATTACATGAAAGGCTGAAGGGTATTCTTTAAGAAGAGGAAGAAGAAAAAGGTAAAGGTAAAAATTATCAAAAAGACATCAAATACATACCTACCAACAAGTGAATCTAAAAATCAAGTGGATAAAAAATCTCAAGAACAGAATGGACTGGTGAATATATTAGAATCAGGGACATGGAAAAGACTGACAATTCTCGGGGGAAAGGGGTTCTAAGGGTTGCGGGAAGAGATTGGTAAAAATCTTACACCTATGTATTAAGTGCATGGGGTGGGGTGGGGAATCAGGTGGAGGGGAGCTATTGGGGGAGAGAGGAACACCTATAATAATCTGAACAATAAATATTTATTGTAAATAAAGAATTAAATAAAACTGTAGACAAACAATAAAAATCATTGATTTTAAAAAAAATGCTCTTTATTTTTTTAAAAAATCTGTGTCTTCCAGAACTACATATTAACAATCACCATTATGTACTCTATTATTCCCCCACTTCCAGCAATAATGAAAACTCAGTTTATGCAGTTTATAAAATTATAGCTAGAAAGAAGTAGAGAGAGGATGCACTGACTTTGAGGGCTCCAAAGGGGAAAAGAATAAATGACCAGCAGGGATGTTTACCTATAACATCTGAACTATCCAGGAATGATACTATGTGAACTGATCATGGGGTATAATCATATATCTCCTGCTTCTGCTCCTCTCATGATTGGGTTGTGTTGGTGTGATTATAGGGCCTACCTATGCCTATGGGTCAGTACCTGGACTTACTTTGAACTTGAACTTGGACCCATCATCATGTTCTTCTCTCTCTTCTTCCCATCTGAGATTCTCTTATGCACTCCATTCCTCAAAGACATAATCTGTACTCCACTTATAGGTATATCAAAGAAGTCCCTTGTGCACAGCTAGATAGCTCACTCATTTTTCAAACACTGCAAGTGCAAGTAAATGTTTGATATTGTGAGTATCCTTTATAAGTAATACATTGCCAACTTCAGAATAAAGATATTTGAGGAATAATTTAGGTAATTAATATCATTAGGATACAGAATATACTTCTAGGCATTTCTAATGCCCTTCAAGGAAAAAAAAAAAAAAAAAAAAAGCCCTACAATCATGAAATTATTATCTTTACTTCTCAGGATTAAACTTTGTCAAAATGTGACTTCTGATTATAAACAGCAACATCCTTCGTATTCAATAACTAATTTTTTATAATATGTCCATCATTTACCACTTAAAAAGCTATATATAAATTCATGCATGGGGGAAGAGGGGTCCCTTAGCCCGGCCCTCAACAATTCAAGTGTTCCATTCCTGGCCTGGTCAGAAGCCTTCTGTGGCCAGGTGCAGAACGCTTACCTTGTCCCCAGGGTGATGATGCATGCATTCCCTCCGCACCCCCCCACCCCCCACCCCAGCTGCTCTATGCCTGCTGCCCAAAAGCCCACTACGGCCAGGGGTAGAGGTGAAATTTCTTGCCTTGTCTCCATGGCAACAAATCAAGAATTCTGCCAGGCCACTCAATCTGCCAGCTTTTAATGGCCACCCCCTGGACTAGGATCTCCAGCAGGGCTGAGATAACTGGGTACTATCATCTTGTGACTATAAGTGCTTCCAACTTTGTGATGGAGTGATATGGTCAATTTGCATATTCCCTCTTTATTAGATAGGGCATATCTTTATAGTAAAGAGTATTACAGATGCCCCTCATTTTTCCCCTCATTGCTTCCTCCACCCAATTCCAACCACACCCCAAACCTTCACCACCCTATTGTCTGTGTCCATAGGTAATGCATATATTCATATAAGATGATTGTTTAATCTCTTCCCTTCCACACAACTGCCTTTCCTCTGAAAATTGTAAGTCTTAGTCAAAGTTTCCATGACTCTGATTCTATTTGATTCCCCAGTTCATTCCATTCTTTACATTTCTTAACAGTCTATTTTGATTGTTAAATTCAATTGTTGATAGGTATGTATTGTTGACATTTTATAATTGATACTTTTTATCTTTTATTTTCTTCTTCCTCTTCTTAAAAAATTTCATATAATACTGGTTTGGTGGTGATAAACTCCTTTAGCTTTTTATTGTCTGTGAAGTTCTTTATGTGATCTTCAATTCTAAAAGAGCTTTGCTGGGTAAAGAATTCTTCATTGCAAGTTCTTGCTATTCATCACATTGAATATTCCTTCCATTTCCTTCTGGCCTGTATAGTTTCTGTTGAGAAATCAGTTGATAGTCACATGGGTGCTTCTTTGTAGGTAACTAACTGCTTTCTTGTTGCTTCTTTTAAGATTCTCTCTGTGTTTTTGTCCTTGGCATTTAAATTATGCTGTGTCTTGGTGGGATGCTCTTTGGGTTCCTCTTGTTTGAGACTCTCTGTACTTCCTGGACTTGTAAGTCTATTTTTTTCACCAGGTAAGGAAAGCTTTCTGTTATTATTTCTTCAAGTTGGTTTTCAATATATTGTTCTATTTCTTCTTCAGGCACCCCCATAATTCAGATGTAGGTATGCTTGAAGTAGTACCACAGGCTCCTTAATATCTTCATTTTTTTGGATTCTCATTTTTTTTTGTTCTTCTGACTGGATGTTTTGTGCTTCCTTATATTTAAATTTGCTGATATTGTACATAAAAAACCTGAAAGACTCCATCAAAAAACTATTAGACTTAATAAATGAATTTGGCAATGTAGCATGATACAAAATTAATGCCAAGAAATTTATGGCATTTCTATACACCAACAGTAAACTTACAGAAACAGAGACTAAAAAAGCAATTCCATTTATTATACCATCTCATCAAAAAAAATTAAGATACCTAGAAATAAACTTAAATAAGGAGGTAAAAACCTACACATGGAAAACTACAAGACACTCTAAAAAGAGATAGAGGAAGATGTAAACAGATGTTCATGGATTGGTAGAATCAACATCATTAAAATGGCCATACTACCCAAAGCAATCTATAGGTTCAATACACTCCCCATTAAAATGCCAATGGCATATTTCACAGACCTAGAAAGAACGCTCCAAAAATTCATCTGGAATAAATAAAAACACCGAATAGTCACAGCAATCCTGAGAAAGAACAAAGTAGGTGGGATCTCAATACCAGATTTTAAGCTGTATTACAAAGCCACTGTTCTCAAAAAAGCCTGGTACTGGCAGAAGAACAGGCATATAGATCAATGGAAGAGAGTAAAGAATCCAGATATTGACCCAAATCACTATGCTCAATTAATATTTGACAATGGAATAAAGACAGTCTCTTTAATGCATGGTGTTAGGAAAATTGGACAGATACAAGCAAAAAATGAAACTAGATCACCAAATTTCATCATGCAGAAAAATAAACTCAAAGGAGATAAAGGACTTAAATATAAGATGGGAAGCCATAAAAATACTAGAGACATCCACAGGCAGCAAAATCTCAAACATATGACAAAGCAATTTCTTCACTGATACCACTCCTAGGGCAACTAAAGCAAAAATAAACAGATGGGACTACATCAAAATAAAAAGCTTTTGTACAACAAAAGAAACTATCAACAAAACAACAAGAAAGCCCATTGTGTGGGAGAACATATTTGCAAATGTTACCACTGATAAAGGTTTAATCTCCAACATCTACAGGAAACTTATAAAACTTAATAAAAGGAAAATAAATGACCCAATAAAAAAATGGGCAATGGATCTAAATAGAATCTTTTCAAAAGAAGACAGACCAAAGGCCATGATACATATGAAATTATGCTCAGTCACTAATTATCCAAAAGATGCAAATCAAAAGGACAATGTGGTACCATCTCATACCTGTCAGAATGGCTGTCATCAACAAATCAACAAACGATAAGTGCTAGTGAGAATGCAGAGAAAAAGGAACCCTCTGTCACTGCTGGTGGGAGTGCAGATTGGTACAGCCACTGTGGAGAAATAAAATGGAACTGCCATTTGGCCCAGTAATTCCACTTCTAGGAACATATTCCAAAAAACTAGAAACATCAATCAGAAAGGATATATGCACAGCTATGTTTATATAAAATATATTATATGTGGAATATAAAATATATTATAAACTGATGAACAAAAATAGTTTCACACTCAAACTACAGTAGAAATTCTTGGGAGGGTCAGGGGGAGGTAAGAGGTCAACCATAGAATTTTTATGCATGCATATAAGCATACCCAATGGACTAAAAATATTGGGGGTGCAGGTGAGGGCATGTGCCAAGAAGACAGAGGTGGTGGGGGAAAGGTCAATGGGGGAAAAAAGGAGATATATGTACTACTATCCTCTAATAAAAGAGAAATATGCAACCTTCCCCCAGCCTTCCCTAACCCCTGTCCAATGCCCTCATTCCCCCTGCCCCAGAGTCTTGTGTCCATTGTTTGTGCTTAGATGCATGCATACAAGTTCTTTGGTTGATCTCTTTCCCTCCTTCCCCAACACTCTTCTAGCTATAATTTGACATTCTGTTCGGTGATTTACTGCCTCTGTGTCTATCTTTTTTTACATCAGGTTATAATGTTCTTTATTTTTCCTAAATGAGTGAGATCATGTGGTGTTTGTCTTTCATTGTCTGGCTTATTTCACTTAACATAATGTTCTCCAGGTGCATACACACTGCTGCAAATGGTAAGAATTCCTTCTTTTTTATAGCAGCATACTATTCCATTGTGTAGCTGTACCATAGTTTCTAATCCACTCCTCTGCTGATGGGCATTTAGGCTGTTTCCAAATCTTAGCGATGATGAATTGTGCTGCAATGAACATAGGAGTGCATATATCTTTTCTGATTGGTGTTTCTGTTTTCTTGTGATATATTCCTAGAAGTGGTATTACTGGGTCAAATGGGAGTTCCACTTTTAATTTATTGAGGAAACTGCATACTGTTTTCCACAGTGGCTTCACCAATCCAAATTCCTACCAGCAATGAAGTAGGGTTCCTTTTTTTTTCCATATCCTTGCCAGCACTTGTCATTTATTGATTTGTTGATGATAGCCATTCTGACAGATGTGAGATACCTCATTATTGTTTTTATTTGCATCTCTCTGATGATTAATGACTTTGAGCATGTTTTCATATGTTTGTTGGCTTTCTGTATGTCCTCTTTAGAAACGTGTCTATTTAGGTCCTTTGACCATTTTTTGATTGGATCGTTTATTGTTTATTTTTTATTAAGTTGTAAGAGTTCCCTGTAAATGTTGCAGATTAACCCTTATTGGAGATAACATTTGGAAATATGTTCTCCCATACAGTGGGCTTTCTTATTGCTTTGTTAATTATTTCTTCTGTTGAGCAGAGGCTTTTTATTTTGATGAAGTCCTATTTGTTTATTTTTTCCTTAGTTTCCATTGCCCTAGGAGCTGAATCTGTAAAGATATTGCTATGATAAATGTATACAATATTGGTGGCTATGGCTTCTTCTAAGATTTTTAAGGTTTCCCATCTTACATTTATGTCCTTTATTTATTTTGAGCTTATTTTTTATAAATGATGTAAGTTGGTGGTCTAGTTTCTTCTTCTTTTTTTTTTTTTTTTTTTTCAAGAATCTGTCCCATTTTCCCAGCACCATTTATTGAAGAGATTGTCTTTACTTCATTGTATGTTCTTTCCTCCTTTGTCAAATATTAATTAAACATAATGGCTTGGGTTAATTTCTGGGTTCTTTGTTCTATTCCACTGGTCTATATGTTTGTTCTTGAGCCAGTATCAGGCAGTTTTGAGAACATTGGCTTTGTAGTATAGCTTAATTTCTGGTATTGTGATCTCTTCAACTTTGTTTTTCTTTTTCAAATTTGCTACAGTTATTTGGGGTATTTTTTTTTTATTCCAGATAAATTTGTGGATAGATTGTTTTAGGTCTTTGAAGTATGTCATTTGGATTTTAATGAGGATTGCATTGAATTTATAGATTGCTTTGGGCAGTATGGACATTTTAATTACGTTGGTTCTACCAACCCATGAGCATGGTATATTATTCCATTTGTTCATGTGTTCTTCTATCTCTTTTTTAGGCAACCTGGAATTTTTTGAGAATGGGTCCTTTATCTCAAAGGTTAAAATTATTCCTAGGTATCTTAATGTTTTTGTTGAAATGGTAAATGGGATTACTTTTTAGTTTCTCTTTTTCTGAGTTCATTATCGATATATAGAAAAGCCTTAGACTTCTGGGTGTTATTTTTTATCCTGCTACATTGATGAATTCATTTATTAAGTCTACTAATTTTCTTATAGAGTCAATAATAGAATATATTGGAGAATAAAGACTGTTTTACTTCTTCTTTTCTAATTTGGATTCCTTTTATTTCTTCTTGTCTGATCAGAATAGCTAGTACTTCCAGTACTATGTCAAACAGGAGTGATGAGAGAGGGCATCCCTGTCTGTTCCTGTTAGGGGAAATGTTTTTAGTTTCTGCCCATTGAATATGATGTTGGCAGTGGGTTTGTCATATATAGCTTTTATTATATTGAGGTATGATTCTTCTATTTCTGCCTTGCTGGGAGTTTTTATCAAGAAAGAGTGATGGATTTTTTTAAATGCTTTTTCTGCATCAATAAAAATGATTATATGGTTTTTATCTTTCAGTTTGCTTAGGTGGTGTATCACATTTATTGATTTGCGGATATTGTACCATTCTTGTATCGACAAAGTAAATCCCACTTGATCATGGAGAATAATATTTCTAATATATTTCTCAAGTCAATTTGCTAGAATTTTGTTTAGAATTTTGGCATCTATGTTCATGAGGGATATTGGCCTATAATTCTCTCTCTTTTCTGTATTGTTTTTACATGGTTTGGGGATTAAAGTAATGCTGCTCTATAGAAAGAGCTTGGAAGTGTGTCTTCCTCTTGAGTTTTTTGGAATAGTCTGAGGAATATAGGTTTTATTTCTTTTTTGAATGTTTGATAAAATTCCACAGTGAAGCCACATGGTCCAGTGCTTTTGTTGTTGGAAGTTTTTTTTATTGCTGCTTCAATTTTCTCCATAGATATTGGCCTATTCAGATTTTTTAGGTTGAGTTTTGGAAGGTAATATTTTTCTAGGAAAATTTCCATTTCTTCGAGATTGGCCTGTTTGTTGAAAGAGAGTTGCTCATAGTAATTTGTTTTTTGATTCTTTGTATCAGTGAAGAAGTTCTTTTGGCATATGTCTGAGATTTTGCTGCCTGTGGATGCCTCTAGTATTATTATGGTTTCCTGTCTATGTTTAAGTCCTATATCCATTTTGAGTTTATTTTTATGTACGGTGTAAGTTGGTGATCTAGTTTCATTTTTTGGCACGTATCTGTCCAATTTTTCCAACACCATTTATTGAGGAGATTGTCTTGACTCCATTGTATGTTCATGCATCCTTTGACAAATATTAATTGAGCATAGTGATTTGGGATGATATCTGGGTTCTCAATTCTATTCCATTGGTCTATAAGTCTGTTCTTGTGCCAGTACCACGCTATTTTGAGAACAATGGCTTTGTAATACAGCTTGAAATCTGGTATTGAGATCCCTCCTACTTTACTCTTCTTTCTCAGGATTGCTGTGGCTATTCCGGGTCTTTATTGTTCCAAATGAACTTTTGGAGAGTTGTTTCTAGGTCAGTGAAACATGCCGTTTGTATTTTAATGGGGAGTGCATTGAACCTATAGATTACTTTGGGAAGTATGGAAATTTTATGATGTTGATACTACCAATCCTTGAACATGGTATATTCTTTCATCTGTTTACATCTTCCTCTATCTCTTTTTTTCAGTGTCGTGTAGTTTTCTGCTTATAGGTCCTTTACTTTCTTAGGTAGTTTATTCCTAGTTATCTTAATTTTTTTGGTGCGATGGTAAATAGGATTACTTTTTTAGACTGTGTTTCTATAAGTTCACTGTTGGTGTATAGAAATGCCATAGATTTCTTGGTGTTAATTTTGTATACTGCTACATTGCCAAATTCCTTTATTAAGTCAATTATTTTTTTAATGGAGTCTTTGGGTTTTTATGTACAATATCATGTCATCTGAAAATAAGGATAACTATACTTCTTCTTTTCCGATTTGGATGCCTTTTATTTCCTCTTTTTGTCTAATTGCAATGGCTAGTACTTCCAGTACTATGTCAAACAGCAGTGGTGAGAGTTGGCATCCCTGTCTTGTTCCTGTTCTTAGAGGGAATAGTTTTAGGTTTTTCCCATTGAGTATGATGTTGGCTGTGGGTTTATCATATATACCTTTTATTATGTTGAGGTATGATCCTTGTACTCCCACCTTGTTAAGAGTTTTTATCAGGAAAGGGTATTGGGTTTTATCAAATGCTTTTTCTGCATCAATTGATATGACTATATTATTTTTACCTCTCAATTTGTTTTTATGATGTATCACGTTTATTGATTTGCAGATATTGTACCATCCTTGCATTCCTGGAATAAATCTTACTTGGACATGGTGTATGACATTTCTGATGTTCTGCTGGAGCCGATTTGCTAGAATTTTGTTGAGGATTTTGGCATCTATGTTCATGAGTGATATTGGACTGTAATTCTCTTTTATTGAGTTGTCTTTATCTGGTTTTGGTATTAGGGTGATGCTGGCTTCATAGAAGGAATTTGGAAGTGTTCCTTCCTCTTGAATTTTTTGTAATAGTCTGAGGAAGACAGATTTTTGTTCGTCCTTGAATGTTTGGTAAAACTCTCCTGTGAAGCCATCTGGCCCTGGGCTTTTCTTTGCTGGAAGATTTTTGATGACTGTTTCAATTTCTTCCCAAGTCACTGGTCTATTGAGATTTTTAGATTCTTCCTAATTGAGTTTTGGAAGTTTGTATTTTTCTAGGAATATGTCCATTTTCTCCAGATTATCCAGGTTGTTGGAATAGAGTTGTTCATAGTATTTTGTTACAATCCTTTGTATTTCGGCAGGGTCTGTTGTTATTTCACCTCTTTCGTTTCTGATTTTGTTTATTTGAGTTCTCTCTCTTTTTTTCTTGGCTAGAGGTTCACCCATCTTGTTTATCCTTTCAAAGAACTAGCTCTTGGTTGTTGTTTTTTTTATCTTATGTATATTTACTTTGGACTCTATGTTATTTATCTCTGCTCTGATTTTTATTATTTCCTTCCTTCTGCTTACACTGGACTCTTCTTGCTCTTTTTCTAACTCTTTGAATTGTAGAGTTAGATAATTTGTTACCATTTTTTCTTATTTTTTTTGCAATAGTCTTGTAGAGATATGAACTTCCCTCTCAAAACTACTTTTGCTGTGTCCCATAGATTTTGGATAGTTGTGGTGTTTTCATTGTCATTTGTTGCCATGACATTTTTAATTTTTTCCTTGATTTCTCCAGTAACCCAGTCCTTGTTTAATAGCATGATGTTTAGTCTCCATGTGTTTGATTTCTTTAGATTATTTTTATTGCAGTTAATTTCCAGTTTTATGACACTATGATCTGAGAAGTTGGTTGATATGATTTCTATCTTCTTGAATTTGAAGAGACTTTGCATACATTCCAACACATGGTCTATCTTTGAAAATGACCCATGTGCACTTGAGAAGAATATATATTCTGTGGCTTTGAAGTGGAATGTTCTGAAGATGCCAATTAATTCAATATAGGATTGATATCTCTTTGCAGATTTTTTGTTTAGATGATTTGTCCAAAGTTTACTGTGGGGTATTAAAATCTCCTACTATGATTGTATTGCTATTAATCTCTCCCTTAATGTCCTCCTGCAGTTTTTTTTATGTATTTGCATGCTCCCATATAGAGTGCATATATGTTTACCAGGGTCATTTCTTCATGTTGGATTGCTCTCTTTAGTATTATGAAGTGGCCTTCACTATCTCTTGTTATGTCCTTCACTCTGAGATTTAATTTGTCAGATATAAGTATTGCTACCTTAGCTTTTTTTTTCCATTCACCTGGAAAACTTTTTTCCATCCCTTCATCCTCAGTCTGTGTGCGTCTTTTTTTCTGAAGTGGGTTTCTTATAGGCAACAGATATATGAGTCTTGTTTTCTTATCCAATCTGTTACCCTATGTCTTTTGATTGGAGCATTTAATCCATTTACATTTAAAGTTATTAATGATAGGTACTCATTTGACACCATTTTTATTCTATACCCCTGTGTTCTTTCTTCACTTCCTATTTCTTTATTTTTATAATAGACCCTTTAGCATTTCTTGTATTGCTGATTTTTTGGTGATAAATTCCCTTAGTCTGTTTTTGTCTTTGAAGCTCCTGATTTCACCTGCAATTTTTTTTTGATAGCCTTGCTGGGTACAGTATTCTTGGATTCAGACCCTTCCTTTGCATGATTTTATATATTTCATCCCATTCCCTTGTAGCCTGATGTATTTCTGGTGAGAAATATGTTGCTATTCTGATGGGGGTTCCTTTATATGTAACTTTCTGTCTCGCTGGCTGCTTATAAGATTCTTACTTAGTCGTTAGTGTTTGCCAATTTCATTATAATGTGCATTGATGTCGGTCTTTTTGGATTCATTTTGCTTGGGACTCTGCAAGCTTCTTGGATTTGTCTGGGTTTTTTCTTCTCTATCTTAGGAAAGTTTTTTGTCATTATTTCTTGAAAAACATTTTCCATGTCTTCCTCAGTTTCCTTTCCTTTTGGAACTCCTATTATTCTAATATTGTTTTGTTTTGTATTGTCCCAAAACTCCCATATGTTCTCCTCCTACTTAAAATTTTTTTTCCCCCAGTAGCTGCTATAATTGGGTATTTTTTCCATCTTGTCTTCTAGCTCGCTGATGCGGTCCTCTGCTTCTTCTAATCTACTCTTGATGCTTTCTATTGAGTTCTTTACAGTAGCGATGCCATTTTTCATTTCTTCTTGGTTCTTCTTCATTTCCTCTTGGTTCTTACTGATATTGTCAAATTTATCTTCCATTCTTTTTAGCCATCTTATGATCATTACTCTGAATTCTTGCTCTGGTAGGTTGCTTGCCTCTAACTCATTTATTTCTTTTTCTGGTGATGCTGGCTTTTCTTTCATATGCGGGCTGTTTCTTTGTCTCCCCATGATCTCTCTTTTCAGGATGTCTGGTTATGTAGTTCTCTCTCCTGCTTTGATTTAAAGGCACAAAATACAACACAACCAGGTATGACACACACAGCACTGAACAGAAATGTGTTTGCGATATTAATAATCTCCAATAAAAGTGACTAGAACCCAGCTAACAAAAACCTACAATCAAATGAAAAGAATAGGCAAACCAATCTTACAAAAAAGCATAAATATAGTTAACATTCCACATACAACTACAAAGGGATAGAGAGAAACACTGTGTGTGTGTGTGTGTGTGTGTGTGTGTGTGTGTGTGTGTTTAGTACAGCAACAAGGGAGGTGTAAATGAACTTGGAGCAGGCGTTTGGAAATTAGATGTACACAAGTAGAGTGAAATTTTAGGAGTGGGTAAACAGAAAGAATAGCGCAAATCTAGAGCAGGAAAGGGTTAGATAAACAGGGCTCCAAAGGGAAAAGTTTAGGAAGAGAGTGATGACATAAAGGTAGGGTTGAAATAGAATAAAGCGTCGGAGAAAGGAAGATATAGAAAGTAGAACTCTAATCCCGAAGTTAAAATAATAATAATAATAATAATAATAATAATAATAATAATAATAATAAAATAATAATAATAAACAAAAGAAAATAGGAGAAAAAAGGTAAAATAATAGTAGTAGTAATGTTGATTACATATATGATGTAATAATTAAAAAGGTAAAATCAAGTGAGGCAAAAAGAAAAAATAGTTTCTTGAATAAACGATGCAAATAATGAAAAAAATAAAAAAAAAATTAAAAATTTAAAAATTTAAATTTAAAAAATTTAAATAAATTTGCAGTAATGAAGTCCATTCACTTCCTGTATCGTTCAGTTTGGTACGCCTGTTTCCCAGTCGGGACAGTATTGCTGTTCCCTGAGTTTCACTGCTCCTCAGTGTTGTAACCTGGTCCTGATTTTTAAGCAGGTCTTGCTTTGATTTTATTACACTAGGGTCAATTTGTGATTTAGCCTCTGGGTGGCAGTGTTTCTAGGTTGACTTTCAGGGCTCTAAAGCCTCTCTAGCTTTTTTTTCCCCCCTCTCTGCGGCACTGACCTATGGAGGGGGTGGGGCGGGCAAGTCCGAGCCAACTGTACTCCTCTGTAATTCTCCGAAATCACTCCGAGTCATATCCAAACGTGTTGCTGTTTAGATATCTCCCCTATTAGGAGCCCCATATACACTCACGGGTGACACCCACCCAAAAGCCAGGGGCTTCTACATGGAAACAACCCCCCAGTCTTCCAGTTTCTGCCGCCCAGCGCACGTGGGCTCACAGCCTTCTGGGGCTCACAGCTGCTTGGTGGTCACTGCAGCTGTGGATATTCAGTCCTCTGACACGATCCAATCTTTCTCTCAAGATGGCAAGATTTCCCCATTCAAGCCCGTGGGTAGCTCTGGGAAGGGACCTAGCCCTGATGTGGGTGCTTCCCTGTCAGGGACACCCTGATCAGTGGTCTCCCAATTTCTCCTGGTGTTCGGCTGTCTCTTGACTTGGCCATAAACACTCCCAGCATGACATTCAGATGCTCTCTCTTTCTTCTTCAGGACAAGTCTCAGAATCCACCTATCTATTCTTCCGCCATTTTGTCTCTCTCCAGCTCTTAGTTTCATTGATCTTTAGTATTGGGTGTTTTTTTGTTTTATTTTTTCCTTTGGCTTCTATGTCATTTATTTCCAATCTGATCTTATTGTTTTCTTTCTTCTGCTCACTCTTTTCTTGTTGTGCTCTCTCTCTAATTCTTCAAGTCGTAGATTTTTAGATGGTTTATTAACAGTTTTTCTTGATTTTTTGAGGTAGACCTGTTAAGCTATGAACTTCCCCCTAGGACTGCTTTCACTGTCTCCCAAACATTTTAGATTGTTGTGTTTTCATTGTCATTTGTTTCCAAGATTTTTTTTTTAAATTTCTTCTTTGATCTCTTTGGTAACTCACTCATTGTTTAATAGTATGCTATTCATCCTTCAACTGTTTGAATTTCTTGTTATTGTTTTTATAGTTAATTTATAATTTCATGTCATTGTGATCTGAGAAGATGATTTATATGATTTTAATTATCTTGAATTTGGAGAGACTTTGCTTGTTTTCCAATATGTGGTCTATCTTTGAAAACGACTTATGTGCACTTGTGAAGTATTATATTTGGTAGTTTTGGGGTGGAATGGTCAAAATATGCTGACTATGTCCGTCTGATCTAGTGAATATTTTTAGGATTGCCGTTTCTTTGCTAATTTTTTTTGTATAGAGGATTTATCCAGTAATTTTAATGCAGTATTAAAGTCTCCTACTGTGATTGTATTGCTATCAATCTCTCCTCTGATATCTTCTTAAAGTTTTTTATGTATTTGGGTGCTCCTGCATTGGGTGCATATATGTTTACCTGAGTTATATCCTCTTGTTGTATTGATCCCTTTAGTATTATGAAGTGGCCTTCCTTGTCTATTGTTATGATATTCACTTTGAGGTGTATTTTGTCAGATATAAGTATCGATACCCCGGCTTTCTTTTTCATTTCCATTTGCCTGAGAGATATTTTTCTATCCCTTCACTTTTACTCTGTGTGAGTCCCTTGTTCTGAGGTGGGCCTCCTTTAGACAGCATATATATGGGTCATTTTTTTTATCCATTCAGTCATTAGCTGTCTTTTAATTGGTACATTTAATCTCTTGAACATAATATTGATAGGTAATTGTTTATAGCCAATTTAATTTTCTGTGTCTGTATTCATTCTTCCCTTTTTATTTCTTCTTTTTACAACATTCCCTTTAAAATTTTTTGTTTTGCTGGCTTGGTAGTGATAAACCCCCTTAACATTTTTGTTTTATTTTTTTCCCCCAAAGCTCATGTTTCCCCTTCAATTTTTATTAAAAGTTTTGCTGGATAGAGAATTCTTGGATACAGTCCTTTATTTTGTATCACTTTGCATATTTCATTCCATTCCCTTGTAGCTATGTATGTTTCTGTTGAGAAACTATTTGATAATCTCATGGGTGATATTTGTAGGTAACTTTCTGTCTCTCTTTTGCAGCTTTTAAGATTCTCTTTTTGTTGTTAATATTTGCCATTGTATTTAGGACATGTCTTGATGTGGGTCTTTTGGGATTCATCTTTCTTGGTACTCTCAGTACTTGTGTGACTTTTTTATTCCTCATATCAGGGAAGTCTTCTATTATTATTTCTCCAAATAGATTCTATATTTCGTGATCTCTTCTTGTCCTTCTGGCACCCCTATTATATGAATGTTATTTTCTTTCATGTTGTCCCAGAACTCCCTTAGGCTCTCCTCCTGCTTTTTAATTTTTGCTCTAGTTGGTTTTCAGATTGGGCTTGTTTCTCTACCTTCTCTTCTCACTCACTAATTCTGTCCTCCACTTCTTCTAGTTTACTGGTGAAACCTTCCATAGCATTTACATTGTACTATATCACTTTTGATTTCTTTCTGATTTTTGCATCGGTTGTTGATTTTCTCATCCATTTGGCTTATGAACCATATGACCATTACTCTGAATTCTTTTTCTGTCGTATTGCATGCCTCAGTTTCACTTATTTCATTTCTTGGCGATTCCTCTTTTTCTTTCCTCTAGGGGTTGTTTTGCTGTCTCCCCATTCTATATATCACTAGAAAGTCCAAATGCTGAGTTGTGGGTGCCTGAGCCATGTGCCACCCATGTGTCACTGAAGATATCCAATACCAGGATATGTGGCTGGCATGAGTTGGTGGGAGTCACGCACCCCAAGAATCAAAGTCACCAGTGCTCAGTGCAGCCTTAGAACCAGGGAACCAACATGTACCATGCTGAAAAAAGGATCTGTGGGTGTATGCTGGGAGTCAGAGACCTCATGTGCATGTGTCAAGAATCGAGTACTGGATCTATGTCACTTGGTGGGGTCTTGTGCCGTGAATCAGGGTCACTGTGTGGGCATACATGGAGAATTCCAGTCACAGGCACTTAGTGTGTGTGCACTGTGAATCAGGAATCCCATGCATGCAGGATGATAAACAGTCCCCACATGTTCACACCATGTGTCATGTCACTGGTGCTTAGTGCTACCTCTAGCATAAAGAATCAGGGTTCCCAGTCTGCTTGGGGAGCTAGGTTGCACACCTTCCCTGTGCTCTGGGTTGCACAGCTGCACTGTGGGAAAGGGACTCTTGTGTGCTGTGCCCATAGTTAAAGTTAAGTTGCATAGCCACCCTGTGTCAGCAGGAAATCTGCTTGTGCAGAATGGGTCTGGAAGGTCCTATGCCAATACAGCAGGACAGCAGAGAGAGGGATGGGGTCCATGACTAACAGTAATCTGCAGCCAGGATGTCTGGAGTATTGGTGTCCTTGGGTCATTTTTCTTTCTTTCTTCTTTTTTTCTTCCTTTCTATTTTCTTTCTTTCTTCTTTCTCTAATTCTTTTTATTTTGAATTAATCAAGAAAATAATCCAAACATGATCAATGATGTAATCATTTAAAAATCTCTTTGAGGAATAAAGAAGATGGCAGCACTGGGTAAACACACCTAAACAGCCGCCGGGCACAACAAGTCCAAGGAAAAACTATAAAACAAACGTCTATCTTCCAAAAACCAAACCAAAGCTGGCTGAAAGGAAGCCCTTCATCTAGACTGAAAGAGAAAGAGGAGAATCCAGGGCATAAGCACTGAAAAACTGAGGTAGGAGGGGCGAAGACACGATACTGGTTGGCGATGGACCCGGCAATTGTTTACTGTGGTGCGAGACGGGAGGGAGATGCAGGGACGCCATCTGAGAGGCGGCCAGGCAGCCATTACTGTTGGCCATGCTCCAGCCTAGTGACGCCCTGAGACTTCACCCTGAGACTCCACCCCTCACAACACATCCAAGCTCCAAGCAGCAGACTCTGCATATGAATGGCTCTCTCTGTTGCAATTTAGCAAAATTGCAAGCTGGGGCAAACAGATCCAAGGAGGACAGGACTCTAGTTCACGCTGTAGCTTCTGTGACAGTACTGGCCTCAGACAGTAGCTGAACTTCACCTCATTGAGACCCAGAAACCAGAGTTCTAGTGCTCAGTTTTAATCCCTCACACCCATAAGTGACACATTAGGGAGACTGTCTCAATGAGCACCAAAGCCCCATGGAAACAAGGTGTGTCTCCAGCACAGCAGTTCTTCCTTTATAGACACAGCGAGTCCTCACAGACAATTGGCCTGGGGTCAATTCCTCCAGTATACCAACAGCAATCAAGGATTAATTACACCACGACTGTGCACTAAGCCCACAATGGGATACAGCAAAAGCAACCACCTCAGGTGATTGGGAAAGCTGAGTTACTGACCCCTATAGGTCACCAACCACATAAAGCCACTCTACCAACACAGAGAGATGGCCAAATGAGGAAACACAAATGCATGACACGAATAGAAGAGATGGAGGAGAATAAACTAATGGATGACACACAGTTCAGAATCACATTTATAAGATTACTCAAGAATCTTCTAAAAACTTTTGAGAAACTTGATAAGACCTCCAAGAAGCTTGGTGAGACCTTCAAGGACCTTAAAGAGAATACCAAAAAAAAATGGAAAAGGACCAGTTAGAAATTAAGCATACAATCTCTGAAATAAAGAATATACAAAAACTCACCAAAAATCAACGTGCACCAAGAATCAAACCAAAGATCTGAAATATAAGAAGAAAAAATCACCCAACCAGAGAAGCAGAAAGAAAGAAGAATCCAAAAGTGTGAGGATAGTATAAGGAGCCTCTGGGATGGCTTAAAGCATACCAACATCCGGATTTTGGGGGTGCCAGAGGAGGGCAAGCAGGATATTGAAGGCTTAATGGAAGAAATAATGACAGAAAACTTTCCCTAACTGGCAAAAGAAATAGACTAACAAGTTCAGGAAGTATACAGAACCCCAAACAAGAGGAATCCAAGGAGGGACACACCAAGAAACATCATAATTAAAATGGCCAGAGCAAAAGACAAAGAGAGAATCTTACAAGCAGCAAGAGAAAAAACAGCTAGTTACCTACAAGGAAGTACCCATACGACTATCAGCTGATTTCTCAACAGAAACTATGCAGGCCAGAAGAGAGTGTCAAGAAATATTCAAAATGATGAACAACAAGAACCTACAACCAAGATTACTCTACCCAGCAAAGCTATCATTCAGAATTGAAGGTCAGATAAAGAGCTCCACAGACAAGAAAAAGTTAAAGGACTTCATCAACCCCAAACTAGAATTACATGAAATGCTGAAAGGTATTCTTTAAGGAGAGGAAGAAGAAGAAAAAAGTAAAGGTAAAAATTATGAACAACAAAAAGACATAAAATACATACCTACCAACAAGCGAACCTAAAAATCAAGTGAATAAAAAATCTGAAAAACAAAATGGACTAGTGAATATAATGGAATCAGGAACATAGAAAGGGATTGGACTAACAATTCTTAGGGGGTGAGGGAAGAGATTGGACAAGAATCTTAAAACTATAGATGAAGACAGGGGCGGGGGGGGGGGTTAGGGCATGGGGTGGAGTTGGGGATCAGGTGGAGGGGAGCTATAGGGGAAGAGGGGGGAAAGAGGAACACCTGTAATAATCTGAACAATAAAGATTTATTATAAAAAATCAATAAAATATATTTTTTAAAAATAAAATAAAAATCTCTTTGATAGCTTTCAATTAATAAAATGGTTATACTTATAGTGGACATTGCAATAGCAATGTTATTTTTTATTTTTTTATTTCTTGTTGATAGTATTATAGATAACCCTCATTTTTCCCCTTTGTACCCCTCAACACAGCCCCCACCTCAGCCCCGGCCTTCCCGGCCACTATTGTCTGTGTCAATGGGTTATGCATATATGTTCTTTGGATAATTTCTTCCCAGCTTCTTCATTCCCATCTTCTCTGAGATCCGTCATTCTATTCTAAATGCCTCTGGACCTAATTTGTCTGTCAGTTTATTTTGTTCATTAGATTTCATATATAAGTGAGATCATGTGATATTTGTCTTTCTCTGACTGGCTTATTTTACCTACCATATAATCTCCACACTATGTGTCTGTAAAAAAAGGATCTCTTACCCATTGCAATAGTATGGATTAACCTGGAGATTATTATGCTAGGAGATGTTTAATTTTGAGGTATATTTATTTGGAAATTTATAGTACAATATATATATAGTTTATTTAAAAAAGAAATTAAGGGCATTATAAGCCTTTACTAGACATTTTACAAATGTACAAGGAATCCCTTTATCTTTCTTAAGGACTATAAACACAGCAAGGAATGATCCATTCATTCTATCAGACCGTTTCTTACTTCCTATTTTGTATTTGTAATATGATATTTTTCAGTTTATTTGAGAAAACTATCTAACTCATGATATTTAGTAAACAGTATATTTATATATACATGTAGGCACACCTTAGTTTTCTGCTTGAGGACTACAAGTAGCAAAATGTAGTGTGGCTGAAAATGGTAATGATCATTATTACTTTGTTTTCTTCCTTGTGGGACCACACTTATAATAGGCAAATCTTTTATACTTTTACTGACAATTTTATTTGTGACAGTTTTTTTCTTTCATCTGAAAAAACCTGATTCACCTTCTATTGGATTATAGCTCTCTGAATCATACTATGGTTTATGCTACATTCCAAAAAGGCAACTTTGTGAATTTTACATAAATGGCATGTATTTTTGTTTAATTATCTCAAAATATATATTACAGCAGGGGTGAGTGACAGCTGCATGAGAATGTGTATATTCAATAATTTTCTTGCTGGGTTTGGCAGACACTGCTGTAGTTTCAGTCTCTTTGTTTACCATGTGCAAAAGGCTGGATCAACTTTCAAACACTTTTATTATGGTTTAATGGGGGAATCATTAGTAGATGAGTTTAACACACCCAAATGCTAGATGCTTAGTGGTTTTTTCAGGATTAAAATAATGTCTCTTTCTAACCTTCAGTAGTTTAATGCAAATTTGCATACAGCTGTATCCAGTTAAGTGCCTTTCAGTCTTCTTGTTACATTAAGAATGTACAAGCATTAACAGTGCTTGTAATACAATTGACTTTAGGCTGAATTTTACTTTAATGGCCCCCATTGTTTTTTAGCTGGCATTAAAGGCTTAAGTACAAGAAAATCCATGTACAAACTGTATCATTTATATTTTAATTTAAACTCCCAAGAAACTTAGTGACTAAAACATTTGTTATGCCATTTGGAATAATTTCCCTCCTTCCTCCAACACTCTTTGTAAAAAGAGACAAATATTAGCATAATCCTGAAATGCACAGTTACCTCAGGATTGCTGAGCAAATTGATAAAGACTGCAGTGATACAGATTGGAACCACAATGGCCAGGGACACAAAGCTGATGGAGTTTGTGCCTTTCTTTGGGTGCTGTTAGGAAAAGGGCCATTAACACTAGTAAATAGAAAAAAGCTGTGAGTAGGATGCTAACAAATACAGCAATGTGGACCAGAACAGAAAGTGGTTTCAGTGAATCTGTAAGAGAAATCCGTTAGACAATCTTCCTTCAACAAATGCCAGAAATTATCCTGTATATGTGACATCTACCAGCTTATTAACATCTCTAAAAGAATGATTCAATGTTAATAAAATCTTTACTTTCCTAGAAATGGTAGCATATCCTATGTAATTGAATTTTATGGTTCACTCTTAACATTGCAACTCTGTAAAATATACTAGTTTGCATTTCATTGTATTCATAAAAAATTAGGGCATGACTCTGCCTAAAGCCAGGAACGTCCTTGTCTTGGTACGAGGGAAATGCATTAAATATAACAGTAATTTCTTTGATGACCTGGGAACTAATAGTGCCTCCTGTAGCCTTCATTCTGAATGTTTATTCTATTTGAAAATTAGTTCAGAAATTACTGTAAAAAGTGAGATGACACTGAACTCTATGAAATATATATCTTTGTGTTTAACATGTTATTTGCTTTTTTTGTAAAAGTAAAGTACTAAGAAAAATTTTGTTAATTGAGGGAACGATGTAGTTGAGTTCTAAATAATTGGGTGCTTATCACAAGCTCATCTTTTCATATATTTTGTTTATTCTTTTAAAGAGTGCTTATTGAAACCAAGCTACATAATATAATATGAGAAATGATGTTTCATTGCCTAATGAACAAAACATGGAAAAGATGGATGAAAAGACAGATGTGGTTATATCTGTTGGCCGGTATTAGTATATTACTGAACTACTACTTAACTATAAATTCATTGGAAGGCAAATGAATACCTGGAAAGTATGGTCAAAGAAAACACTTGTAAATAAATAAATATAACCAGGACCTCCCAATAGGTGGGTAGAAAATAGCAACTTGGAGAGCTTGCCATACCCAGAGATCCCCACACTAGATGTATGGGAGAATGACACTTATCTTTGAAAATATTTTAGTAGGGCTGGATATCAAGATATAACTACAAGAAGCAAGATGGTAATTCACTTTCCATAGTAGACACAAAATTGGAGCTGGATTTGAGGGCTCATGCCTTGTCTACTTGGTGAAGTGATATTTTCTATTGTCTTCCTGAGGAAATGCAGGCCCAATGTGGCCAGATCTTATAATTATGAAATTATAAAAAAAAATAATATCCTGAATTTTTAAATGTTGTAATTAGTGCACACTAAAACAATAGAAAGTAGATTAAAAAATTGATAGATCAGATGTATGTATTCCATATTTATGTATATTCTTAAAATGATCTTTAACATCCTTACTTCTCTTTACCCACTGTGCTAACCCTTCATCACTCCACACTAGGGACACTCCACACTAGGGAGACTTCTATTTAAGTTCTTCAAATGACTCTGCTTCAGGAATGCTCTTCAGTCATCCATTTTATTTGGTTATCTTTCATTTATTTCTAACATATTGGGAAAACAAAATGTTACCTCTCGGGAAAATTATTTCTGATAACCACCCAACTAAGCTCCCCCAAATTTGGTGAGCATTACTTTCTTAGGACTTTGAACCTTTTGTTTATTATAACTGAGAAAAGTTAGCTTGAAATGCAGGCAGATAGGGCAGGGGTCCAGTGGGAAACAAAGGCAGTTAAAACATTGGCAGGGACATACATGACAGTTTGAGCAATCCTAATCACAGAAAGCAACCATGCTGAAATAATAGAATGTTTTTAGACACAGAGCAGGAGGCATGGGGAAGCAAGGGCGGGCCTGCAGTAACAAGGTGCACAAATGCACACATAAGCAAGTAAAGTTCAGGTCCTTTGTTGGGCAAGAACAATAAGAAAATAAATCAGGTGGTGACACTGGTAGACATAGAGCAGGCTTTTAACAAATATAAACCCCTTGAACTACAAAGCTTCAAAGGCAATTCATTATTTGGCTCCCCCACCCCCACCCCATTGGAGAGTCTGAATCTGCTTGTAATAAATTGTCCACACTTTTCCTTAAATCTTCTGATCAGAGGAGCTCATTCTTTGGCATCATAAGACATCACCCAGGAAAAACGCTTGACTCACCATTCTGGTTATCATAACTATTCAGTTAGTATTTGTAATTTTGGGGAGGTAAAGGTGAAAGAGTCAGATTATTATTATTTGATGTCTACTTTTCCATTGAACAATAAACATTATAAGTATGGGGGTTTGTCTACTTTGTTGGATGCTGCTGTTTTGTTGTTGTTTTTTTCACAGAACTTAAAATATTGTCTATATAGAACTTTAAAATATTTAATGACAAGGTTCTTGATCTGGCATCTAGAAATCCAGAGGAGGGGGTGTGTAAATTTATCAAGAGATTAAACACAATTTTGGAAGGCATGATGGGGCCAGAGGAACTTGGATAAAGAAAATCAGTTCCCTTCTTCTCATGACCCCTTGCTTTTTATTAACACAAATTGTCCTAAGGCGAGGTGGAGATATACACATCAAAGGATAGGGTTTCCTATACATAGTCCACTGTCAAAATGATGAATTGCCTGGAACTGTTTGGATGTTTAGCCAGTAGGAGGCAATAACATGTAGATTAAGATGCCCTGAGTTGTCTGGAAGCAAGCAATGATTTTATGCATCCTTTTCAGGTATGGGGAAATGCCCTTTGCCACTCTCCAGATAATTCAACCCTGCTGACATGTTGGAATTGGCTTCTAAGATCTCATCCTTTCTGATTTTTTAAATTTAACAAGAATATATGTGTTAATATTTTTAAATTCAATGCAAAGGATAGAGTTCTATCAAGTCTCTTTAAATTTCTGTCTGGCATTAAAGGAATCAGCCTACAGTCAGTTTCTTTTGCACCAATAAAAGTCCCAATTTCAATGTCCAACAGTTCCTTATGTGAACATGTCAGCAATTATATTTCACTAGAGGCCCAGTGCACAAAATCCGTGCATGGGGTGGAAGGAGTGGGGGGGGGGGGGTGTCCCTCAGCCCAGCATGCACCCATTCCAATCTGGGACTCCTAGAAGGATGTCTGATTGCCCGTTTGGGCCCGATCCCACTGGGATCCAGTTGGACATCCTTCTCACAATCCAGGACTGCTGGCTCCCAACTGCTTGCCTGCCTTCCTGATTGTCCCTAACCGCTTCTGCCTGCCAGTCTGATCACTCCCTAACCACTCCCATGCCAGTCTGATTGATGTCTAACTGCTCCCCTGCCAGCCTGTTTTCCCCAACTTCCCTCCTCTACTAGCCTGATCACCCCTAACTGCCCTCCCCTGCAGGGTTGATCACCCCTAACTGCCCTTTCTTGCAGGCCTGGTCCTTCCCAACTGCCCTCTCCTGCTGGCCATCTTGTGGTGGCCATCTTGTGTCCACAAAGGGGCAACCATCTTGTGTGTTGGAGTGATGATCAATCTGCATATTACTCTTTTATTAGATAAGATTTCTGGATGGTGGAAAATGGTGGCAATGCAGGTCCAACCTGCAGCAATGCACAGCTGCTAACTACTACAGCAAGGTGTCTTCACCATTTTCATTTCTGGATTATTTCTCCTATGTCCTTGAGAGTCAACACCATTTTGTGACTGGAGCAATCTGGTCAGTTCCTCTCTGGAATCCATTGTTGCAGGAATCCACACAGGCTTACAGGAGATTTCTGGAAATGTACAAACATATTATCTACCAAAGGTTAATAAAGAAATATTTTCTATAAATTAAACTTGGGATATTTTCATTTTTGCTGAAATGATTTTTCTTTGGCTTATTTTGACACCATATTTGTCATTCTGGGTGTTTTGCTATCCATATTACAAATAAAAAATAAATTTCAAAGTAAAAAATTTAAAGGAATTAAGGCTTGATGTAATTTTTTTACAGGATATTTTCCACTATCCTCCCTTTTTTAATTTAAATATTAGGAGGCTTTGGAAAATTTACAATGAAGTCTTGATACCTTTTTTTAAAATTTATTTATTGATTAAGGTGTTACACATGTCTTGATTCCTTGATTACTACTCCTAACCCCCCACACTCATGACCTCACCCCTCTTTTGTCTGTGTCCATTGGTTAGGTGTATATGCATGCATACAAGTCCTTTTGTTGATCTCTTCCCCTTACACCACCCTCCTATAAATTTACTCTGAGGTTTGACACTCTGATTGATGTTCCATTGTCTCTGGATCAGTTTTTGTTCATCAGTTTCTGTTATGCATTATATTCCATAAATGACTGAGGTGATGTAATATTTATCTTTCTCTGACTGGCTTATTTCACTTAGCATAATACTCTCCAATTCCATCCATGCTGTTGAAAATGGTAAGAACTCTTTCTTTCTTCCACTGTGTAGATATACCAGAGTTTTTTTAATCCACTTATCTGCTGATGGGCACTTAGGCTATTTCCAAATCTTAGGTACTTTGAATTGTGCAGCTATAAACATAGGGGTACACGTATTTTTTCTAATTGGTGTTTCTAGTTTCTTGGGATATATTTCAGAAAGTGGGATTACTGGGTCAAATGAGAGTGACATTTTTAGTTTTTTGAGGATACTCAATACTGTTCTCCACAGTGGCTGCACCAGTCTAAATAATCACCAGAAGTGCACAAGGGTTCCTTTTTCTCTGCATCCTTGCCAGCACTTGTCATTTGTTGACTTGTTGATGATTGCCATTCTGATAGATGTGAGATGGTACAGCATTGTCATTTCAATTTTCATCTGTCAAATAATTAGTGACTTTGAGCACATTTTGATATGTCCCTTGACCTTTGTTCTGTCTTCTTTCAAAAAGATTCTATTTAGGTCTATTGCCCATTTTTTGATTGAGTTGTTTATATTCCTTTTATTAAGTTCCCTGTAGATGTTGGAGATTAAATCTTTATCAGTGATAACATTTGTAATATGTTTTCCCATACAGTGGACTTTCTTGTTTTTTTGTTGATAATTTGTTTTGCTATGCAAAAGCTTTTTATTTTGATGCAGTTCCCTTTTGTTTATTTTCTCTTTAGTTTCCATTGCCCTAGGAGTGGTATCGGTGAAAAAATTGCTTCTACGTATGTCTGAGATTTATCTGCCTTTGGATTCCTCTAGTACTTTTACGGTTTTTCCATCTTATGTTTAAGTCCTTTATTTATGTTGAGTTCATTTTTGTTTATGGTGTAAGTAGGTGATCTATTTTCATTTTTTTTGCATGTATCTGTCCAATTTTCTTAACACCATTTATTGAAGAGATTGTCTTGACTCAATTGTATGTTCACTCGTCCTTTGACAAATATTAATTGAGCATAGTGGTTTGGGTAAATATTAGTTTTATATTCTCTTCCATTGGTCTATATGTCTGTTCTTGGGCCAGTAGCAAGCTGTTTTGAGAAGAGTGGCTCAGCTTGAAATCTGGTATTGAGATCCCACCTACTTTGTTCTTCTTTCTCAGGATTGCCGTTACTATTTGGGGTCTTTTTTAATTCCAGATAAATTTTTGGACAGTTTTTTCTAGGTACATGAAATATGCCATTGATATTTTATTGGGGGGGGGGAGTACATTGAACCTATAGATTTCTTTGGGTAGTATGGACATTTTAATGATATTGATTTTACCAATCCATGAACATATGTTCTTCCATCTGTTTACATATTCCTCTATCTTTTTCTTTTCTTCTTTTTTTTTTTTTTTTAGTGTCCTGTAATTTTCTGTGTATAGGTCTTTTACCTCTTTAGTTAAGTTTATTCCTAGGTATCTTACTTTTTTTGGTGAGATGGTAAATGGGATTGCTTTTTCAGTCTCTCTTTAAGTTCACTAATGGTATATAGAAATGCCATAGATTTCTTTGCATAAATTTTATATCCTGCTACATTGCCGAACTCATTTATTAAGTCTAATAGTTTTTTGATGGAGTCTTTCGAGTTCTTTATGTACAATATCATGTCATCTGCTAATAAGGATAGTTTTACTTCTTCTTTTCCCATTTGGATGCCTTTATTTGTTCTTCTTGTCTAATAGCAATGGCTATAACTTCCAATACTATATTGAACAAAAGTGGTGAGAGTGGGCATCCCTGTCTTGTTCTTGTTCTTAGGGAAAATGGTTTTAGGTTTTTTTTTTCCATTGTGTATGATGTTGGCTGTTGGTTTGTCATATATGTCTTTTATTATAAGTTATGATCTTTCTATTCCCATCTTGCTGAGAGTTTTTATCAGGAAAGGATGTTAGATTTTGTCAAATGCTTTTTCAGCATCAATTGATATGACTGTGACTTTTATCTCTCAATTTGTTTATGTGGTATACCACATTTACAAATGCGGATATTGTACCATTCTTGTACCCCTGGGACAAATCTTTTTTGGTGATAGTATATGATCTTTCTGATGTGCTGCGGAATCCATTTTGCTAGAATTTAGTTGAAGATTTTGGCATCTATGTTCATGAGGGATATTGGTCTGTAATTCTCTCTCACTGTGTTTTCTTTATCTGGTTTTTGGCATTAGATTGATGCTGGCTTCATATAATGAGCATGGAAGTGTTCCTTCTTCTTCAATTTTTTGGAGTAATCTGAGGAAGATAGGTTTTAGTTCTTTCTTTAATGTGTGGTATAACTCCCCTTTGAAGCTGTCTGGCTCCAGGATTTTGTTTGCTGGAAGTTTTTTGATGACTGTTTCAATTTCTTCCCAAGTCACTGGTCTATTGAGCTGTTTAGATTTTTCCTGATTAAGTTTTGGAAGGTTGTATTTTTCTAGGAAAGTGTCCATTTCCTCCAGGTTGTCCAGTTTGTTGAAATAGAGTTGTTCATAGTATTTTTTAACAATCCTTTGTATTTCTGTGGGGTCTGTTGTTATTTCTCCTCTCATTTCTGATTTTGTTTTTTTAGATCTTCTCTTCTTTCTTCTTGGTAAGCCTGGATAGAGATTCATCAATCTTATGCTTTCAAAGTATCAGCTCTTGATTTTGTTTATATTTTGTATTTTTTTATTTTTTATTTTTATTTTTTGTCTCTGTGCCGTTTATCTCCACTCTGATGTTTATTATTTCCTTCTTTTTGTTTACACTGGGCTTTTCTTGTTGCTCTCTTCATAACTCGTTAAATTGTAGGATTAGGTAATTGATTACCATTGTTCTTTTTTTTTTTTTTTTTTTTTTGTCGTAGGCTTATAGAGCTATGAACTTTCCTCTCAAGCCTGCTGTGTCACATGGATTTTGGATTGTTGTGTTTTTATTGTCATTTGTTGCCATGATTTTTTTTTATTTCTTCTTTGATCCCTCTGGTAACCCAGTTATTATTTAATAGCATGCAATTTAGTCTACATGTGTTTGATTTTTTTTATTGATTTTATTGTAGTTGAATTCCAGTTTTATGCCATTGTGATCTGAGAAAATGCTTGATATGATTTCTATCTTCTTGAATTTGAAGAAACTTTGACTGTGACTTGATATATGGTCTATCTTTGAAAATGACCCATGTGAACTTAAGAAGAATGTATATTCAGTGGTTTTGGGGTGGAATGTTCTGAACATGTCAATTAGTTCCAACTGATCTGGTGAGTTATTTAAGATTGATGATTCTTTGCTGATTTTTTTTTATTTAGAGGATTTGTTCAATGGTGATAATGGAGTATTAAATTCCCCTACTATGATTGTATTGCTGTCAATCTCTCCCTTGATATTCTCCAGAAGTTTAGTTTTTTTGTTTTTGTTTTTGTTTTTACTGTATTTGGGTGCTCCTGTATTGGATGATATATGTTTACCAGAATTGTTTCTTCTTGTGGGATTGTTCCCTTTAGTATTATGAAGTGGCTTTCCTTATCTTTTGTTAAGTCCTTCACTTTGAGATCTAATTTTTCAGACATAAGTATTGCTAAGCCAGCTTTTGTTTTATTTCCATTTGCCTGAAAAACCATTTTCCAAACCTTCACCCTCATTCTGTGTGCATTGTTTTTTCTGATGTGGGTTTTTTATAGACAACAGATATATGGGTCATGTGTTTTTTTTTTTATATATAATTTGTTACCTTATGTCTTTTGATTGAGGCATTTAATCTATTTACATTTAAATTAATTATTGACAGGTAATTGTTTGTCATCATTTTTATTCTTTACCCTTGTGTTCCTTCCTATGTCTTTTTTTTTACAGCAGATCCTTTAGCATTTCTTGCATTGCTGGTTTGGTGGTAATAAATTCCCTTTGGGGTTTTTTTTGTTTGTTTGTTTTTTGTCTGTGAAGCTCCTGATTTCTCTTTCAATTTTGATTTACAGCCTTGCTGGGTACAGTATTCTTGGATTCAGACCCTTCCTTTACATAAAAATGACTATTTATATGTCATTGCATTCCCTTCTGACCTGATGTGTTTCTATTGAGAAATCAGTCCATAGTCTGATGGGGGATCCTTTGTAGGTAACTTTCTGTCTCTTTCTGGCCATTTTTAAGATTATTATTTTGTCATTGGTGTTTGCCAATTTAATTATAATGTTCCTCTGTTTCAGTCTTTTGGGGTTCATTTTGCTTGGGGCTCAGCTTCTTGGATTTGTGTGGGTTTTTTCTTCCCTATATAAGGGAAGTTTTCTGTCATTATTTCTTCAAACAGGTTTTCTTTTCCTTGCTCAGTTTTCTCTCCTTCTGTCTCCCCTTTTATGCAGATGTTGTTTGGTTTGTTGTCCTAAACTTCCCTTAGGCTCTCCACCTGCTTTTAATGTTTTTTTTCTAGAAGCTGATCTATTTGGGCATTTTTTTCTACCTTGTCTTATAGCTCATTGATGTGGTCCTCTGCTTCTTCTTGTCTACTATTGATGCTTTCTATTGAGTTTTTTACAGCAGCTATGTCATTTTTTCATTTCTTCTTGGTTCTCCTTCATTTCCTCTTGGTTCTTACACATATTCTTGAATTTGATTTCCATTCTTTTCATCCACCTTATGACCATTTCTCTGAATTCTTTCTCTTACAGGTTGCTTGCCTCCATTTTGTTTACTTCCTTTTCTGGTTATGCCTGCTTTTCTTTCATATGCAGGCTGTTTCTTTGTCTCCCCCATGAACTCTCTTCTTTTGGTGTCTGGTTATGTAGTTCTCTCTCTCCTGCATTGATTTAAAGGCACAAAATACAACACAACTATGTACAACACACAAGGCACTTAACACAAATGTGTTCATGATATTAATAACCCCAAATATAGGTGACCACCAGAAAAAGGTGAATTGGAGGATAGGAGAGAAAGAAGAAGAAGAGAAAAGGGAGTGCAAAAATGAAATTGGGAAATGGGGGAAAAAATAAGTAAGAGAGAAAAGAGAGAGAATAATAAGAGGGGAACATATATATATATATATATATATATATATATATATATATATATCCTGTTTCCCCGAAAATAAAACAGTGTCTTATATTAATTTTTGCTCCCAAAGATGCGCTAGGTCTTATTTGCAGGGGATGTCTTATTTTTCCATGAAGAAGAATACGGTACACATTTATTGTTAAATGAAAATAAAGGAAATTTATTACCTATATATGGTATGTTAGTACGGTAGTTGTCAACACAAATCAGACAAACTGTGAATCCTACAGTATCAAGAATTTACTCATTTATTCAATGACAATCATGTCATCATCTTCTGGAACGTCATCATAACAATCCAATTCCTGAATTTCCTGGTGAATTTCTTGTGACTCCATTTCTTTCAGAATCAGTGGACCAAATCTCTCATGTTTAGCAATAGCACTGTCTTTAAATGAGTACTGCTTATCAAGGTAGCCAGCTCGCAGTGCATTTGCAATGCAACTGTCAGTGATTTTCTCCCATGAATTCTTCACCCAAGTCACAACTTATCGCAGGTTAGGTTTTGCATGGCAGCAAATTCAGGTGATTATCTATGCCACCCTAGTCAATTTTTTATGCCTTTGTTTTACCTCTCCTCTTTTGCTCTCCTCTTCTCCTAATTGTTTAAATTGTTTTCACTCACTAAACTCAAGCCTACCTGTTTCTATTCTTCTGTTCCAAAAATAAATAGATAAATTTAAAAAATATTTTGTTGTTTTATATTTATATTTTTTTCATTTTTTTTCTTCTTATCTACTCATTCTCTTTCTACCTTTTCTATACTTAACTGTAGTCCTTCCCCTATACATTCAATTCCTTAACCTTACTTTTTGTATATAACTCTGCCTCTACAGATTCTGTCCCCCCACTTTTTTCTGGGCGTTTCTTGTTTGCATTTTTTTGGCTTATTTATTTGTTCTGTGGTGTTTTCTCCCCATAATTTTTTTAATTTATCTTTTCTCACTTACCTTTTTTTCCCCTTCAATATTATTTTTTCTCTCGTGGTCACTTTTATTGGGTTTATTGATGCCCTGAGTATATTCATGTTTTGTTCACTTTATATCATGTCTTAAGGAGTTGTATTTTGTGCAATTCAGTCAATGTGTAGAGAGTCAGCCACATAACCAAAGAGGAGATTTCATCCATGAATGGGACAATAACACTCAAGACCCAGCTAAACCAAAAGAATCCAAATATCCCAAGTAGGAGGCATCCCTAGAATTCCCACTTCAGAAGACTTGAGAGATTGCACCACTGGCTCCCAAAACACAATCAGAAAGAATATACATATCCCCTAAGTTCATAGCAGTGCAATTTAAAGTAGCTAAAATCTGAAAATAGCCCAAATGCCCATCAGTAGATGAGTGGATAAAAAAAGCTATGGGACATTTGCACAATGTAATACCATGTAGCTGTAAAAAAGAGGGATATCTTACACTTTGAATAACATGGATTGACTTGGAGAATATTATGCTATGTGAAATAAGTATTTCTCAAAAACACAAATGCCACATGATCTCACTTATTTGTTGAATCTAAAAAGCAAAATTAAAAGAGCAACAAAATAAGATCCAAAGCATGGAGTCATGGAACAAAATGACATATCTTGATGTGGGGATTGGATGATGAGAATAAATAAATCAAAGAACTTATTTACTTACTAGAAGCCTGGTGCACAAAATCCATGCACTTGGGAGGGGGGTGTCCCTCAGCCCGGTCTGTGCCCTCTCACAGTGCAACAGCCCCCAGAAGATTTCCAACTGATGGCTTAGGGAGTGGGCCTAAGGGAAGTCATACATCCTTAGCACTGCTGCAGAGGCGGGAGCGGTTCCCACCACTGCCATTGCACTCATCAGCTGTGAGCCTGGCTTGTGGCTGAGCAGTGCTCCCCCATTGACCACCAAGAGGCAGTTCCTGCATTGAGTGTCTGCCCGCTGGTTGCAGTGTGTGTTATAGGTACTGGTTGATCCGCCATTCAGTTGATTTGCATGTTGACCTGTGGGATTAGAGCAAAATGGCTCACCAACATTGCTCAAGGGGACCCAAATTGTGAGAGAGCACAGGGCCAGCCGAGGGACCCCACAGGTGCACAATTTGGGCCAGAGAGGGACACAGGAGGTTGGCCAACCAGAGAGGGACAGCAGGAGGACTCTAGGGCATGTCTGGCCTGTCTCACTCAGTCCTGATCAGCTGGACCACAGTAGCAAGGTAACCTATCCATTGGAGCATCTGCCCCCTAGTGGTCAGTGCATATCATTGCGAGCAGTTGAGTGGCCTTATTATATCATTAGCATATTATTCTTTGTTTGGTTGAATGGACAACTGAACATCCAGACTCTTAGCATATTAGGTTGTTATTATATAGGATTGCATAGGCCATGGACATGGGTAATACGTTGGTTGGTTGAAGAGCAAAAGGGGAGAGGTTGTGGCGAGGGGGGTAAAAAAAAGGAAAATGGGAGACATCTGTAATACTATATATATATATATATATATATATATATATATATATATATATATATATATATATAAGTCTAAGCAGCTGTCACATCCAAAATAACTAAACAGATGACCAAACAGGCTGTGTGGGATGACCAGGCCCACGGGGGGAACTGGGAGCAACCAGGCTGGCAGGAAGGGCAGTGAGGAGTGACCAAACAATTGAACACGCATGCTGTGTAGGGCAACTAGGTTGGGAGGGGGGCTTAATAAGGTGTGACCAAACAACTGAACAGCAGGCTGCATGGGGCAACCACATCAGCAGGAGGGGCAGTGAAGGGGTTAGCCCAGGGGGGGCCAGTTAAGGGAGACCAGACTGATAGGGTGGCAGTTGGGGATGAACATGCCGCCACAGGAGTGCTGTTGGGGGTGATCAGGCAGGCAGGCAGGTGAACAGTTAGGAGCTAGTGGTCCTGGATTGTGAGAGGGGACTCAGATTGGAGAGGGTGCATGCTGGGCTGAGGAAACCTCCTCCTCATGCATGAATTTTATGCACTGGGCCTCTAATTAATAATAATAAATATCCTATAAAATAAGAGAGTGATATGCAAATTAACCATCACTCCACCACACCCACAAGCCATGCCCATCAGCCAAACAGGAGAGAGTATGCAAATTAACCCAACCAAGATTACTGTGGCCACGGAGGCTTGCGATTCCCCAGCAATGGAGGAAGCCAAGCTTTCCACACACTCTGGCCTGCCTTGACCTCCACTCAAGGCTATAAAGTTTCAATTTAGAAGAGAAATAAATCCCAGCTACCACGGCCTCTGCTTGGGTTGCCAGAGGGCATGGGTGCCCTGAAAACCACAATGGCACCTCACCCAGGATGCCCCACACCCAAAGGGAACCCCCACCCTGATCCACGACACCCTTCAGGGAAAACCAGCTGGCCCCCACCCATGCACCAGGTCTCTATCCTATATAATGCAGATTGACCATCACTCCAACACACAAAAGGGCTATCCCTATGTGGTCAAAGATCCTGCCCCCATGTGGACACAAGATGGTCACCACAAGATGGCCATCAGATGAGAGCAGTTGAGAGGGACCAGGCCTGCAAGGGAGGGCAGTTGGGGGCGATCAAGCCTGCAGAGGAAGGCAGTTAGAGGTGACCAGGCTGGCAGAAGATGGAAGTTAGGCATCAATCAGGCTGGCAGGGAAGTGGTTAGGGGGTGATCAGGATGGCAGGCAGAAGCAGTTAGGGGAAATCAGTAAAGCAGGCAGGTGAGCAGTTGGGAGCCAGCAGTCCTGGATTGTGAGAGGGATCCCAATCTGGATTGTGAGAGGGATCCTAGTACAGGCTGGGCTGAAGGACACACACCCCTGTGCACGAATGTCATGCACTGGGCCTCTGGTCTAATAATCTAATAATAGAGTGATATGCAAATTAACCATCACTCCATGACAAAAATGGCAGCCCCTATAGCCACAAGATGGCAGTGCCCAGTTCCCTCAGCCCTGCTGCTGGAGTGTCCAGCCTGTCTGCAGGATCTGCCTCCCTGCTCCACCTCTGTTGCAGTGTCTGGGCCTGTCAGGTCCGCTGAAGTTGGGGTGGACCAAGCAGGGAGGCTTGATCTGCCCCCAGGCCCAGCAGACAGAGCCTAACAGCAGGGCATGGGAGCTTCCTTAGTGCAGAGGTGGTGGGAACACCCCCAGGCCCCACAGACAGAGCCAGGACAACAGGGCATGGGGGCTTCCTTAGTGTGTCAGTGTTTGCGAAGCTCCCAGGCCTGGCAGACAGAGCACACTGCAGGGCCTTGGGGCTTTTTTGGCATGGCACATGGCAGAGGCAGGCAGAGAGCAGAGAGCAGGGTATGGGGTTTTCATCTCCATGGCTTCAGTGAAACCTTCAGGCCTCACAGAGAGCAAAGAACCACGGGAGTGGGCCTAAGCCATCAGTAGGACATCTCCTGAGAGCTCCTGGATTGTACAGGTTGGGTTGAGGGACCCCCATGTACTAATTTTGTGCACCGGGGCTCTAGTATTTATATAAACAAAAATAATAAATAAACAAACAAACACATAAATAGTCACATTTTCTCATTTTGTAACAAAGTTGAAAAGAAAATTTCTATATCTATTGCAAGAAGAAAATGAATGATTTCAGACAACATTAAGCAGATCCTATTTCTTGACATCCTCACTTCTAGGAGCCTTTGAAAATAAAAATATGAAGAAGCCAAACAGGTTCATCATTTTATCTGTTCTAAAATATCTTTTTCAAAGGTAACCAGCTACGTTTCACAGCAGGGCTTAGAAGATAAATTAATTCAAAGGCCTTAACAACATTACAATAATTAGAATTAAACTTTCCTTGTCAGAAAGCTTTAAGTAAGATAAAATTAAATTTAAAAATGTCTCTGTTAAATTTTTGAAATTAATAAACATAATTTATTTGTGAAAGTAAAGACAATTTGGGTTTTGTAATTAAATAACCAAATGAAAAATTATTTAAAATATTTTTTCTGAATATCTTAAAAGTTGAAAAATCAAGCTTAAAGTAAAAAGTTCTGTGTTTTCCACTTGTAATAAGCTGTATCTTGGTCACAATATTAATATAATTTTAATCATTAAAGTTTTAATACAATAAAATTTTAATATGTTTATTTAGTTACAATTTCTTTAATATACTATTAAGTACACAGAATAAGAAGTATAGTTAAACATTCATAAGTATGATGATTATTTGGAGCTTAAAATTACATATATTTAGAAGACAGGATTATCTTCATGGTCCTAGAAATTAATGGATTACTTTCCACAATTAATTACTTACAAAGAATTATCATCAAAATAATTTATTAATGTTAATTTACTTTTTGTTTTACTCCCTTATTTGCTAAGAAGAAAAAGACTTTTGGAAATCTATGCACATAGAAATTGTATCATAGATAATAATTACTAAAAAGATCATTTTAATGTACATTATCCAATGTTATATTTTTCACTTATTTGATTAGAGATATAAGAATTTAAACTCATTGTTTGTCTTAATGTTCAGGGTGTATTTTAGAAATATGTTTTAAATATTTTTTGGATCAAATGAAGATGCCTCTTCTACTCTTACTAGAGCCAAACCTATGATTTACACACAGTTTAATTATTCAGATGTTTATTATATTCTACATAATGAAATTTGGACCCTCATATTTTCTTCCTACATGCTTGATGCAGGCTGCAATTATAGCCACAGATATCTGTTTATTTGATGAATTTTGCTTCTTCTGCATAGTTTGATAAATATGGAAATAAGTCAAAACCTACTTTATATACAGTAATTAAAGTGAAAAATCTAGTCATGATGCAAATCCTTAATTGGACTCCAGGAGAGATATGCAGAATTTCTCTTTAATAATATGGGATGACTGGGGACAGAAAAACAAAGCACACTAAAATATGGTTTAGAAGCACAATTAATCACAAAACAGAAAACAACCAATTTAGCATAGCTCATTCAGTGACTCTCATGGCTCAGGTAATATTCTTTTAATCATTTGGCTCTAATATTAAGGTTGTGTCATGTGCATCTGAAACAAAATACAATATATATATATATATATATATATATATATATATATATATGCTGATCTTCAGTGTGAAACATGTTCTTTGGTCTAATTTATAAACAGAACCCTTTCATAACACAATGCTTGGACTTCTTAATGACACGTAAGTGAATGATCAAAGCAGCACAAAATGGTTTTAACTGCATTATTTAAATATATTCATTCTGTAGACATAAATAAATAAATAAATAAATAGATAGATAAACAAACAAACTAACTAACTTTCAGAGCTCGTGATAAATTGTTAGTTCCTAATAAACTGAAAATAACTAGCCAAGGTATGCTTTAAGTTTATGACAACAGGAAGGATATACTTATTAAGCAAAATTAACTGCATGTACCCTGAGATGGTACAGATGTGGCTGGAAAATAAATCATAAAAACATCAAAGTAATCTACCACCATAAGTATTTGTTTTCATGCACTCCTCTAATTGGGTAAAAATTAGCCATAGCTGTCCCCTAATTTTATTGTAAAGATATTACTTTTCATGTAAGTTATTATAATACTCCATTAAGGTAAGATTATATGAATCAGTTTAAAAGAAATGTAAATTAAATTTATTATGCTACTTTTTTAAATAGAAATCCCATTATTCTGTTCTTCTGTACAAAATGTCTCTGCAACATGTTAAGCAATGAGAGTAGTATATTAGGATTTGGATATGGTCCCTCTCCAAATCTATCCTAAGTTGCCAAAGTATTAAAAAAAAAAATGCCCTTGTGTTTGTGTCCTGAGAGGACCCACAAAAAAGGTGTATACATAGACACTCAACATATCACAAGGATCATTTTTCAGTTTCCCAGATGTGTCCATCAGGAGAGACCATGACTGCAGCTTCCATGCTGAGAGCAACTGAAATCAGAGAAGCTTGATGTCCAGTATTAGTCACTGCAAAACTTTCTAACCCAAGATGCCTATCTTCCTAAACAGATGAAAGGAACCAAAGACAACTCAGTTTAGATGGAGTCTTGTCCTTGTTTCCCAAGATGAACTGACATCTCCATGAGGCACCTGCCATAAAACTTAAAGACTTCAGGGAGGCTGCTCTTTGATGTCTTTTAATGACAGCTGGACAGCCTTTGATGTCCTCCTATAGCATAAGTTTTAGTTTGCAAACTAAAGCACAGTTTAATAGCAAACAATTTCTACTCCCTATCAAGGCAATATTGATGTTGCTCATCTCTAAAATACCTTTACAATAGGCAAACATGTATTTTGCTTTAATGTGTACACAAAACATGTGAATATTTAATTGTAATTGGCCTGATAGTATTAATATCAAAACTTACAATGGAAAATGGATTTATTGTGTAAATTTCACATTGGCCAGTATGTTTTCCTTATGTTCTAACAATAATAATAATGTCCTGGTTCTTTCAGATAAATACAGAAAATTTAGAAGTATAATGTGCTATATTTTACTATTATATGCTCAATAACATTCAGAAATATTTAAAAGATAGATATATCTTTTACTTTCTTATTTACTGAGTTTTTGCTTCCCCACTTCCATTATAATTTGGCTAAAAAACTATTTACATTGTTTTCTCCTTTAATTTCCCATTTTCCAATGTCAAATGTTCCTAATCTCAAATTCTGGAACTGTTAATAGCAGAATTAAAGTAATTAATCATTTTTCATGTCTTTAGACAAATTAATAATTTATATTTCTCTGCAGTTCAAATTAAATGTGATTGTATACCTGGACTATTCCTATGGTGATTATAAGAAGAAAAGGCAAGGAAATAATATCTCTCAGTATCCCTAGAAGGCAAATTTCTAGTTGCATTAGATAGATGCTTTAGAATTACCTACATCCACTTGATTTTATCAGATGTAAATAAAACTATAATGTATTTTTAAAAAATGCATCTGCATTACTTAGGGAGCAATCAAATAATACAGGGTAATTCATTTGTTATTTCAAACCAAAATTACTTTATTGGTCACATCCTATAGAAATTGTTTAATTACTAAGAAAGTCTAACATAGATTTAATCTTAAAATGTCATATAGAATTGCTTTCATATTCCTTAATATTGAAAATATGCTAGAACTATGAAATGTGATAGATTTTTATTGTCAAGATAAATTATCTCTCCCAAGTCTAAAAAACTTATTACTGAAATTTTAGCCTACAGAGAGAAATTTATTTGGAAGATTATTCCAAACATTGATAGATTTATAGTTTACTAGCAGGTGGTTGTATGTGTGTGTGTGTGTGTGTTTTTTCCATAGCAAAAAAATCTTAAAGTATCACTCTGCCTACTAGAGTGATTGTGTTACTAGTCATACAGCTCTTTCTTAGGTGCCTATATGGCACACATAACTATGCTAGAGGTACAGTTTTAAACTTTTTAAAAGGTAAAATTATATCTCTCTTTTAAAAGCCCGATAAATTATTGCCATCTTTGCCAAAAAATGGGGACAGGGGCAGACAGAGGAGACAGAGAGAAAATTAATAAAACAATGTTTCCTGGACTTTGACAATAACACTGACACTACAATGTAGAAACAAGCTTAGCCTTCTCTTTGAAATGCATAAGCTTAATTGCATGTTATAAAGTCATTTTTTATCTTGTGAGGCTTCAAAAATGCCTATAAATTGTTATTTCTCTTTAAATAATTTATAGAAAGATCAACAAGCCAGGCATCTTAAATTCAAAATGTGTTATTTTTAAGAAAAAATATATTGGTTGAGTATTTATCTAATATCCCTTAACATTTAAAATATCTTAGAGGTTTTAATATTGAAAAGTGAATACACAAAATTATATAACATATGGTTAACACATAAAACTATAACTAGCATTTATACCTCAGCATTTTACATGTCAATTATAACCTACAAAATAGCCTCTACACTTTAACAGGTAACAAATGCATATGAGATTGTCAAGTTTTAAACAACAGATAAACACACATAGTCCATAAAATGTGACAACAGATGATTCTAGCAGTTCATGATCTGGAATAAAATTATTGTTAAAGGCATGATTTAGAAAAGCAAAACAAAAAGCTTTACTTTCTCCTCATCCATCCCCACCATCCACAATTTGAGTTGTTTGTAAGAAATTTGTCAATTATTTCATAAATTTCTCAAGCTATGCTTTGAGCCAAACTCAAAACTCCTTTGTCACTTCCCTTAAAAATACTTCAAATTTTGAAAATTGGAGTCTCATTCATGTAGTACCAAAATCTAATTACTATCTTTCAATATTTCTCTTTCATATTTTACCATATAAGCAAACTAAATTGACAAAAAAAAAAAAAACAACTATTCCTTTGTTCACCATAAGATTAAAATTCTGCTAGGTGTGGTAGCTTCCTTTCACTGAATTTGGAAATTTTAGGAATCCTAAATCTTATACAAACTGTTTCTGCTAAATGTCCATCTTCCTGGTATAATAATCAAGGTGGTGCACTATCTCCCTCCCCCCCAAAACAAAAGTGAATTCTATAGTTCTGGGTGAAGCATAAGTTCAAGCCACACAATTTCAATCATTGTTTCAGGAAAGAAGACACATATTTTACAGCCTAAAGAAGTCATTATAAAACATGTTGCCATGAAATGAAATTAAGTTTATTATTACTTCAGGATATAAGATACATATTACGATCATGAGTGATGAAAACGTCTCTTTCTAGCCCTATAACCAAGCATATATGCCCATAATTTATACTCATAAATCTGATCTTGAGAGAGTAATAATAAAACTAGTAAACGTTCTGTGGCACTTGCTGTGTGCCAAATACTGTGCCATTTATTTTATCCTCCATTATCCTTCCTCAACTCATTTTAACTTTGGACAATAAGAAGAAATCACTGCCCATATATTATAAAGGAGACAACTGAGGCATAGAGAAATTAAGTACTTTACCCTAGGTTACACATTTAGTAAGCAAAAATATTATTGAGACAGTGCTTAGTTGGTTTCCTAAATCAGAAAAAAATGGACATAAGCTTTTTAGAGGCAACTAGACATTTTTAGCTTCAAAATCCAAAGAAGGGAGATAGACCTCACCATGAAACAAAGGGGTAAAGTCAGAAAGAGAAGGCCAATGAGATTGGAGTGAGTGGCCACAACTTCCTAGGCAGTCAAATGCCCTAAGAATCATCCTTTCTGAATGGAAATGATCAGAGAGTTTGGAAACCCATTCCCCTCCATGATAAAAAGCCTCCCTTTTCCAATTATGGGATGATTCTATGAATGATGAGTGGGTACATGCCATGAATCATCAAGCAGAGAAACACTGAAGCACTGGCTCAGCTCAGGGTGAAAGCCATGGCGGGGCAGGAAAGGCTGGAGCAGCAAGGACAGACAGCAGAGTAGTCATGAAGTGCCCAGTGACAACTGCATGAGAAAGACATTCAGTAATGGGAGCAAACACATTCAGTACAGAAAAGGAGAAGCAAACAAACTTGTAAAGATTTGCACTGAGAGTAACAAAGCCTCAGTCTGAAAATCAAATGAGTGTGAGACTGCAAAACTTGGCCTCAAAATCCACAGATTCATGCCAAAGAAAATGAAGGTATGTGGGGGGAGGGGGGAGTGGAAGATGATGGAGAGAGCAGAAGGCCATAACTTAGCCATCATCAGAAAACATTTATCCACTCCCATGTGGGAACAAGTAATGTGGTCAGAAAAAGGTTTGCTCTGGCACAGTCTCTATTAATTGTAAGGTCTGATTTCATAAATTGTAAATGGAGTAAAGAGATTTTCCACAGAGCCATTAGAATGTTCTCTAGACAATCTGTTTTTATTTATTTATTTATTTATTTTTTTTGTGGTTTTTATTTTTTATTTTTTTTTTCATATTTTATTGATTTTTTTTTTACATATTTTATTGATTTTTTTTTTTACCCCCGTCCCTCCCTCCCACCCATCCCCTCCCTCCCCAGAGTTTTATGAACATTGGTTGTACTTATATGCATGTATACAAGTCCTTCGTTTGATCAATTATTTCCTAGACAATCTGTTTTTAATTGTAAATTTAAGGACCTCAATAAGAGTTTCTTACTGGTCTACTCAACTAGCTAAATAAATCTGGATCTTAACAAGAGGCTGATCAATGGACAGATGTGCAGAAAAAGATAATCCAGTTTGCCTATTTCTCACAAACTGATGGAGAAGGATGAAAGAGACCAAATAGTGCAAAGACCTTTGGTGCTTCATGGCCTTGTAGAGTAAATTATCAAGTTTATGCTTTCAGTTTATTCTCCACTGCGCATCGGAATACCTGGTATGCGGTATAAGATTTGAGCATAACAAGATAAGTATGGTATGCTGCCGAAACTGGTTTGGCTCAATGGATAGAGCGTTGGCCTGTAGACTGAAAGGTCCCAGGTTCCATTCCTGTCAAGGGCATGTACCTCTGTTGCGGGCACATCCCCAGTAGGGGGTGTGCAAGATGCAGCTGATCGATGTTTCTCTCTCATCAATGTTTCTAACACTCTATTATTCTCTTCCTCTCTGTAAAAAAATCAATAAAATATTTTTTTAAAAAGATAAGTATGCTGATTCCAATTAAATAAATATTTGTGTAAATTGAGATAGAATTATTGTTTGAGCTGAAATTCCTTTGAACATTTTCTTTTTGCTATCTTCACCCTGCTTATTATTTTTCTTCAGTTTTTTTTTTCATCATCCCTAAGGATCTCTTTCCTCTAGATATTTTTCATAAATCATATCTAAAGCCTTACTACTTCCCTCCATGCTCACCTATGTCAAACAAATAGACCAGTGAATATGGATATATATGGAAAGAGAGAGAGAGAGAGAGAGAGAGAGAGAGAGAGAGAGAGAGAGAGAGAGAGAGAGAGAGAAAGAGAACATTGGACACAGAGAACAAAGTGTTGGTTGCCAGACGAGAGGGGGTGAGTGAAAAAGGTGAAAGGATTAAGAAATACAAATGGGTAGTTACAAAATAGTCCTGGGGATATAAAGTACAGCATAGGGAATACAGTTAATATAAATAATATTGTAATAAGTATGTATGATGACAGGTGGGTACAGAAAGTATCAGGGAGATCACTTGGTAAAGTATATTATTGTCTAACAACTATGCTCTGCATCTGAAACTAATACAAAATAATACTGAATGCCAAGTATAATTTAAAAATTAAAATTTAAGAGAAATTCTCAGGTCATGAGGTTGAGGGAAGCTAGAAGCAGCGTATGCCGACCTTTGTTGCACCTTCTCCCAAGGTCAGACTGGAAATTAAAGTAAATTGGGGAACATTTCCCCAGAATTACTAACTGGGGTCCACATGAGGAGGAGACTTATAACAAGGAATGGCAGAAACCATCCAGAGGCTGGTATGAAAGGCAAAGTTGCAAGGATTGGCACAGGTTCCACAGTGACAGGCCAATGGTGAGGGAGGATATCTCAGCTATGGAGAGACTGGATCTCCAGAGAAGATCCCAGCCTGGACCCCAGGCACCAGAGCCAAGAACAGCAACCCATATAACATCGAGCTATGAAAGAGGGCAGGACTTCTGACCTCTGCTGGGGAGACTAGAGCTGGTATAAGATAAAGAGAGTTTTTATTTATTTTAAAGCCCAGGGCACAGGATTTTCATTTGCAGCCACTCACCTGAGGCTTTGCGGGAGGGAGAGCAGTGCAGACTAAAGTTGTTAAGGAGATTCTGGGGTGGAAAGCACTGGGGGGAAGACATGGAGAAGCAGCAGCAAGGAGACCTGCAATTGGTCCTATCCCGCAAAACCAAAGTGGCCACTTTTTCTGAGAGGCCTCTCCCAGCAACCACAACTCAGGAAAGAGCAAATACCCCACTCTAGAAGCTATAGCTCACCCCACACAAAGGAAACCATTTTGTCACACCCTGCATTTTGACCCCTAAAGAGGAGACAGCAGCAAAGCTTTCTACACTGTATTTCTTCTACACTGTCTTCAGTCTTCACTCTGAAATCGGATATGCAAAATAACTGCCATCTTTATTGAGTTAATTTGCATATTTGCTTCTGATTAGCTGGTGGGCATAGTGGAGGTATGGTCAATTTGCATGTTTCTCTTTTATTTTATATATATTTATATTTATTTTTCTCTTTGTTTCTTGATAAGTATAGCTAAATGCTTATCAATCTTGTTCATCATTTCAAAGAAGCAGCCCTTGATTTCATTACTTTCTAAAATTTTAATTATTTATTTTATAAAATCTTGTTATTGAAAATATTACATAAGTCCCCCCTTTTTACCTATTGACCCTTTCTAGTCCTCCCTCACCACCACCTGAAGTAGGTGTATAATACTATGACCTTCATTCTCAGGACTACTACTTTTCTGTGTCCCATAAATTTTGGGTGGTTCATTCTTGGTTGTTTCCAAGATGTTTTTATTTTTAATTTCTACCGTGATATCATTGGTAATCCATTCATTGTTTAATAACAAGCTACTTAATCTCCATGTGTTTGAATGTTTTTTATTATAATTGATTTCTAATTTCATGCCATTGTGATTTGAGATGCTTGATATTATTTTAATCTTCTTGAATTGTTAAGTCTGATTTTTTTTTGTCCTAACTAAACTCTACTGAGATGAATATCATTTCATTTATTTTATTTTAATTATCTTATTTATTTTTCTTTTTTATTGCTTTATTATTTTTTCCTATCTTTTTTCTTTCACATCTCTATTTTTTTCCCTTTCTTTTTCTAATGTATTTTTCCTCTTTCTCCTGTTTTCTCTTCTTTTTCCTTTTCTTTTTTTTGTCTTTCTTCTTAATTATTCATAATTATTTTTCTGCCTCTTTTATTTATACTATGTTCCTTCCCCTATTCTTTACTTTTTCATTCTTTACCTCTTGCCCTTTCATATTTCTTTTTATTCCTCTTTTTTGTTTCTTCTCATATTTTTTTTTACTATTCTTGTTCTCTTTCCTAATTCTCTTTTCTTTTGTAGTAGCTTTTATTGTTGTTATAGAGGACTTTTGTATGGTTTTTGGTTTTGTTTCTTTTGTTATGTTGTGGTTTGTTTTGGTCTGTCAGCACCTGCACAACAGCACAAATGAGAACAAGCAATTTATCAGATATAGTGTTCAAAATAATGGCTATAAGGATGCTGAATGAACTCAATAAGCATTCCAAGGAACTTACTGGGAACTACAACAGCATGAAACAAGAAATAGCAACCATAAACAAGAATCAAGAAGAAATGAAGAATAACATAGCTGACATCAAGAATACACTGGAAAAAATAAAAAACAATAGAATATGGAAGGAAGAATCAGTGATTTGAAATACAAGGTAGAAAAAAATTCACCCTATGAGAGCAATGAAAAGAAAAATGAATTAAAAAGCAGGAGGATAATATAAGGGAACTTTGGAACAACATTAAATGTAACAATATCCACATCATAGGATACCCAGAAGAAAAATAAAGTGAATAAGGAATAGAGAACCTGTTTAAAGAAATAATGACAGAAAATTTACCTAACTTGGTGAAGGAAAAAAATCATATAAGTTTAGAAAGCAACAGAGAGTTCAAATCAAGATGAATCCAAAGAGACCCATCACACAAAGACACATCATTTTTAAAATGACAATTAAAGACAAATAGAGAATCTTAAAGGTAACAAGAGATAGAATGTTATATACAAGGGTGTACCCATTAGAATGTCAAAAGATTTTTCTATAAAAACCTTAGGCCAGAAGGGATTGGCATGAAGTATTCAAAGTAAAGAAAAGCAAGGACCTGAACCCATGACTACTCTATATAGCAACACTATCATTTAAAATTGAAGGTGCAAAAAAGATCCCCCAAAAAAGGCTAAAGGAGGTATCACTTATATTAGAAGAAGTAGAAATTGAGAGAGAGGAACACAAGTATAAATAAATAAATGGCAATAAATAAGAACCTATAGATAATAACCTTAAATGTAAATGGAAAAAATGCTCCAATCAAAATATATAGGGTAGCTAAATGGATAAGAAAACATAACCCATATGCATGCTGTCTACAAGAAACTCACCTCAAAACAAAACATTCACACAGACTGAAAGTGGGGATATGGAAAAAATATATTCAATGCAAATGGAAATGAAAAAGTGCTGGAGTATCACTACTCATATCAAATAAACTTCAAAACAAAGACCATAACAAGAGACAGAGAAGGACTGTATAATACCAAAGGAATCGGTTCAACAAGAAACTATTACCCTTGCAAACATATAAATACCTACAATAGAAGCATCTAAATATTTTTTAATGCCAAAACCGGTTTGGCTCAATGGATAGAGCGTCAGCTTGGACCCTGAAGGTTTGATTCCGGTCAAGGGCATGTACCTTGGTTGCAGGCATATCCTCAGTAGGGGGTGTGCAAGAGGCAGCTAATCGATGACTCTCTCTCATCGATGTTTCTAACTCTCTATCTCTCTCCTTCCTCTCTGTAAAGAATCAATGAAATATATATTTTTTAAAATAAATAAATAAATTTTTAAAACTCTTGGAAATTTTTAAGGGGGAGATTGATAGCAATATAACCATAGTAAGGCAATGCAACACCCCACTGATATCACTGGATAAATCTTTTAAACAACAACAACAAAAATCAACAACAAAATAATAGCCTTAATTAACACAAGATCAGATGGATTCAATTGATATTTACAGAAAATTTATTCCTAAAGCAGCAGAATATACATTCTTCTCAAATGCACGTTGATCATTCTCAAAGATAGACCACATGTTAGGACAAAAAATCAGTCTTAACAATTCAAGAAGATTAAAATAATATCAGCCATCTTCTCAAATCACAATGGCATGAAATTAGAAATCAATTACAATAAAAAACATTCAAACACATGGAGATTAAGTAGCTTGTTATTAAACAATAAATGGGTTATTTTTTATATCTACCAATAAGATCATGGTAGAAATAAAAATCATCTTGGAAACAACCAAGAATGAACCACCCAAAATCTATGGGACACAGAAAAGTAGTCCTGAGAATGAAGGTCATAGTATTACACACCTACTTCAGGTGGTGGTGAGGGAGGACTAGAAAGGGTCAATAAGTAAAAAGGGGGGACATATGTAATATTTTCAATAATAAGATTTTATAAAATAAATAATTAAAATTTTAGAAAGTAATGAAATCAAGGGCTGCTCCTTTGAAATGATGATGAACAAGATTGATAAACATTTAGCCAGACTTATCAAGAAACAAAGAGAAGACCCAAATAAGTGACCTTTATGACCAATCAACTGGAACAACTGGTGAACCAGTCCCTATGACACACCCTGATCACCAGGGGGCAGACAAGCAATGCAGGAGCTGCTGCCCCCTGGTAGTCAGTGCACTCCCATAGCCAACCTTCCATGGTCACTCCCCCTGGCCTGCCAACTTCCCATGTTGCCAACCTTCCGCAGTCCCTTCTGCCCATTGGCCAACCTCCCAATATCCCTACCCCTATCTCTCCCCGAGTCAGAAGGCTTTGATCAGCCCAGCCCCAATCAGCCGGGGCCCAATCAGCCTATCCCAAATTATCCCTGATCACTGGACAGTATTAGGGATACCACTTGTGCACGAATATGGTGCACTGGGCCTCTAATCAGAAATAAAAGCAGTGAAGGAACAATTGATATCACAGAAATACAAATGATTGGAGGAAGGAAGATGGCAACAGCAGGAAGAGAATGTGAGAGACCGAGGGAGCAATAGAGGAGTGTCTGGACGTGAGTGGTGTGTGTGTGTGTGTGTGTGTGTGTGTGTGTGTGTGTGTGTGTGTGTGTGAGCAAGGGACAGTTAGATTCTGCAGGTCTTTCAAGGGGCTGCCAAACTGAGCAGTCTTAGATGGCAGAGCTCCACTCAGGCCATAGACACTCAGGAAAGCCAGTGCAGGCGTAGAAACCACACCATTGTGAGAAATAGAGCTGCTTGAGACTGGAGCCTGGCCTCAGCACTACCCAGCCTGGACTCAGATATAAACAGGGACTGGGCAGCCATTGGGGACAGAGACCTGCAGACCCACAGACACCAAAAGTCCAGACATCCCAGCTGCAGATGTCTGTGAGTCACAGGGCCTGTCCCCCTCCTGCAGGCTCCTGGGAGGCACCATAATAATGCCATAGTAACTGATAGCCCCCCCCCCCTTGCCCAGGCCACTGCACCCCTATAGGAATTTGAGCCTGGGAGCACATGGACACTGGGAATCTGTTCCCTGCAACACAATGGGGTGACCAACCAAAGCCCTCACAGGGCAGCAGTGACTCCTGACTTCAAATCTGGGCAAGAGCTCACAGAAGTCTGTTTTCTGCAGCATAGGAGTAGACCTCCTGCCAACACACTGATACTGTGAGACCCAGTCCCAAAACTGCCTGGGACCCTGATTCTCCAGGCAGAAGGCAGCACTAAGCACCAGTGATTTGACTCTATTTCTTACCGACGCTCTATCCATTGAGCCAAACCAGTTTTAGGCAGAGACCATGCCATCTTGAAGAGGACAGTGAATGTTCTCAGAAGCCTGAAAATCCTGGAATATACAACAAAGTCACCCAGCAAATAGCTGTGGAAACAGTAACACTGGTCTCCAAGTGGCAGAGCATGTCAATTTGGAGCAGCTCTGTGCCTCCTCATGGAAATATCAGATTTTGCCTGGGATAAGGAGAGAGGGAACTACATAAGCAGACACCCAGAGAAGAGAGATCATGGGGAAACAAAACAAAGCCCACATATGAAAGAAAAGCAGGCATCACCAGAAAAGGAAGTAAACAAAATGGAGGCAAGCAACCTGTCAGAGAAAGAATTCAGAGAAATGGCCATAAGGTGGATGAAAAGAATGGAAGACAAATTCAAGAATATGTGTAAGAACCAAAAGAAAATGAAGGAGAACCAAGAAGAAATGAAAAATGACATCACTGCTATAAAGAACTCAAAAGAAAGCATCAACAGTAGACTAGAAGAAGAAGGGGACAGCATCAGTGAGCTAGTAGACAAGGTAGGAAAAAATACCCAAGCAAAGCAGCTTTCAGAAAAAAAAAAAAAAATTAAAAAGCAGGAGGAGAGCCTAAGAGAACTTTGGGACAACACTAAATGGAAAGACATCTGCATAAGAGGAGTGCCTGAAGGAGAGGAAACTGATCAAGGAATAGAAAACCTGTTTGAAGAAACAAAGACAGAAAACTTTTCTGATATAGCAAAGAAAAGACTCACACAAATGCAAGAAGCTCGCAGAGTCCCAAACAAAATGAACCCCAAAAGACCGATACCAAGGCATATTTTAATTAAATTGGCAAACACCAATGACAAAGTAAAAATCTTAAAAGCAACCAGAGAGAGACAGAAAGTTACTTACAAAGGATCCCCGATCAGAATAGTGACTGATTTCTCAACAGAAATACATCAGGTCAGAAGGGAATGCAATAACATATACAAAGTCATACAAATGAAGGGTCTGAATCCAAGAATACTGTATCCAGCAAGGCTATCAATCAAAATGGAGAGTGAAATCAGGAGCTTCACAGAAAAAAAAAAAAAAGCAAGTTTATTAACAAAACCAGCAATGCAAGAAATCCTAAAGGGTCTGTTGTGTAAAGAAGAAATAAGAAGTGAAGTAGGAACACAGGGGTAAAGATTATGGATTAAATGCTCCAATCAAACGACATAGGGTAACTGAATGGATAAGAAAACATGACCCATATATCTACTGTCAACAGGAAACCCACCTCAGAAAAAAAGATTCACACAGACTGATAGTGAAGAGATATAGAAAGGTTTTTCAGGTGAATGGAAATGAAAAAAAAAAAAGAAAAAAAAGAAAGAAAAACAAACAAACAAACAAAAAAAAAAAACTGGGGTAGCAATACTTATACCTGAAAAATTAGATCTCAATGTGAAGGACATAAGAAGACATATGGAAGGCCATTTCATAATACTAAAGGGAGCAATCCCACAAGAAGAAATAACTCTGGAAAACATATATGCACCCAATACAGAAGCACCCAAATACATAAAAAAAAAACTTCTGGAGAATATCAAGGGAGAGATTGACAGCAATACAATTACAGTAGGGGAATTTAATACTCCATTATAACCATTGAACAAATCCTCTAAACAAAAAATCAGCAAAGAATCATCAGTCTTAAATAACTCACTAGATCATATAGAATTAATTGACATCTTTAGAACATTTCACCCTAAAGCCACAGAATATACATTCTTCTTAAGTGCACATGGGTCATTTTCAAAGATAGACAATATATTGAGTCACAGGCAAATCTCTTCAAATTCAAGAAGATAGAAATCATATCAAGCATCTCAGATCACAATGGCATAAAACTGGAAATCAACTACAATAAAATCAATCCAAAAAAATAAAATACATGGAGAATAAATAGAATGCTATTAAACAATGACTGGTTACCAAAGAGACCAAAGAAGAAATAAAAATTTAAAAAACCATAATGGCAACAAACAACAATGAAAACACAATAATCCAAAATCTATGGGACAAAATGAAAGCAGTCTTGAGAGAGTTCATAGCTCTACAAGTCTACTGGAAGAAAAAAAAAAAGAAAAAAAAGAAAGAAAGAAAGAAAGAAAGAAAGAAAGAAAGAAAGAAAGAAAGAAAGAAAGAAAGAAAGAGAAAAAAATGGGAATAAATTACCTAACCCTACAACTCAAAGAGTTAGAAAGAGAGCAAAAAGAAAATTCCAAAGTAAGCAGAAGAAAAGAAATAATAAAGATCAGAGTGGAAATAAATGCATAGAGAACAAAAAATACAAAAGATCAACAAAACCAAGAGCTTTGAATGGATAAACAAGATTGATGAACCTATAGCAGGCTCACCAAGAAGCAAAGAGAGAGGACCTAAATAAACAAAATTGGAAATGAAAGAGAAGAATTAATAACAGACACCCACAGAAATACAAAGGACTGTTAAAAAAAAATACTATGAACAACTCTATTCCAACAAACTGGACAACCTGGAGGAAATGGACATATTCCTAGAAAAATACAACCTTCCAAAACTTAATCAGGAAGATTCTAAAAATCTCAATAGGCCAATAATTGTGGCAGAAATTGAAGCAGTCATCAAAAAGCTTCCAACAGAGTTCTGGGAGGAAAGCAAGATGAGGGCATAGGTAAACGCCTAACTGCAGCCTCACACAACAATTTCAAAAAATACAACTAAAATATAAAGTGGACATTATCCAGAAATACAGGAAAGTTGACTGACTGGAAATTCTACAACTAGAAGGTAAGAGAAAACCAAAAGGAAAATCTAAGGAGCTGTAAAAGGCTAAAGTACGGAGACACAGTGGGCACATGGAGAGAGAACAGAGCAGGAAAGAAGGGGCGGCTGAGTGCCTGCTTGGCATTCCCTAGCGGGAAGGAGATAAAAGCTCCAGACTGTGCTGAACCCCAGTTCCGACTGCACTGAACCCCAGTTCTGACCCTGGGGTCCCAGGCTAATACGGAGGGATTCTAAGCTAGAAGACAGAAACTCAGGGGAGCAGCGAAAGGCAGAGCCCCAGAGTCGAGCACATTGCTCGTAGAGGAGGGACTGTTGACTGTGCTGCTGGATTGCCCTAGTGGGAAGGAGACAAAAGCTCCATACTGAACTGAACCCCACTTCCAACTGCACTGAATCCCAGTTCCGGGCTCATTGGGGGAGAGACTAGACTGTCCGGTAGTGGGTGAAACTCAAGGGCACCTTTCTCACAGAGGTGCTTGCAGCGAGTACCAAAGGACACTGAGGAACACTGAGACTCAGGAACCTCATAGGGCTGGGCTGACAGGAAGCCAAGGCTGTAGGCTCCACCCTGAAACTCCACCCCATCCAAGCTGAGCACAGAGGCTTTTGAATAAGGCTGTTTCCCGGCATAGACACAGCTGATCCTCACAGCCAATTGGCCTGGAGGTCAGTTCCTCCAAGTGATACCAATAACAATTAAGACTTAATTACAAAAGACTGTACACACAGTCCACAAAGAGGTGCACCAAGAGTGTCCACCTCAGATAACTGGGAGGCTGAGCCACTGAACCATATAGGACACCTTAACACACAAAGCCACATTACCAACTCAGAGAAGCAGCGAAAATGCTGAAATAAGGAAACAGATCACAAACGAAAGAAATAGAGGACAAAAAGCAACTGAATATAGAGTTCAAAACCAAGCTTATAAGATTTTTCAAGAATTTCCTAGAAAAGGCCAATAAAATAAATGAAACCTATGAGGATATGAAAAGGTATCAACTAGAAATAAATAATACATTGTCTGAAATAAAAAATATTATACAGAGTCCTAAAAACAGAACAGAAGATTGCAAGAATCAAGTCAAAGATTTGGAACAAAAACAGCCAGAGGACACTCCTCCACAGAAGCAAGAAGACAAGAGAATCCAGAAAGTTGAAGATAGTGTAAGAAACCTCTGGGACTTCGAGCGAACCAACATCAGAATTATGGGGGTCCCAGAAGATAAGAGAGAGCATGATACTGAAAACATATTGAAAGAAATAGTGAAAGAAAACTTCCCCCACCTGGTGAAAGAAATAGACTTACAAATCCAGGAAGCACACAGAACCCCAAACAAAAGGAATTCAAAGAGGACCACACCAAGACACATCATAATTAAAATTCCAAGAGCAAAAGACAGAGAGAGAATATTAAAAGCAGCAAGAGATAAAGCAGGTAGTTACCTATAAAGGAGCACCTATATGATTGTCAGCTGATTTCTCAACAGAAACCATGCAGGCCAGATGGGAATGGCAAGAAATATTCAAGGTGATGAATAACAAGAACCCAAAGCCAAAAATACTATCAAAGCTATCACTCAGAACCGAAGGCTAGATAAAGAGCTTCACAAATAAAAAAAAAGCTAAAGGAGTTCATCACCGCCAAACCAGAATTATATGCATTGCTGAAGGGGGTTCTTTAGGAAGAGGAAGAAAATAAAGATAAAAAAATATGAACAACAAATATGTAACTATCAACAAGTGAATCTAAAAACCAAGAGAATTAAAAAACCTGATGAACAATATTAACTGTTGAATATAATAGAATCAGAGGTATGGAAGGTGAGTGGACTGACGATTCTTGGAGAAAAGAGGAGTGGGGGGTGCGGGAAGAGACTGAACATAAACTGTGCATCTATGGCTGAGGACAATGGGGGCGGGGAAAGGGCAGAGGGTGGGGTGGGAACCTGGTGGAGGGGGAACTTTTGTAAAAATATGAACAATAAGGATTTTTTTAAAGCTTCCAATAAACAAAAGCCCAAGGACAGATGGCTTCACAGGGGAGTTATACCACACATTCAAGAAAGAACTAAAACCTATCCTCCTCAGACTATTTCAAAAATTTCAATAGGAAGGTACACTTCCAACTTATTCTATGAAGCCAGCATCACCCTAATACCAAAACCAGATAAAGACAATACAATACAATTATAGTCCAACAGCCCTCATGAACATACATCCCAAAATCCTCAACAAGATTCTATCAAATCAAACCCAGCAGTATGTCAGAAAGATCATACACTCCAACCAAGTAGGATTTATCCCAGGGATTCAAGGATGGTACAATATTCACAAGTCAATAAATGTGATACATCACATAAAAATTTTGAGAGATAAAAATCACATAGTCATATCAATTGATGAAGAAAAGGCATTTGACAAAAACCAACACTCTTTCTGGATAAAAACTCTCAGCAATATGGGAATAGAAGGATCATACCTCAACATAATAAAAGCCTTAAATGATAAACCTACAGCCAATATCATACTCAATGGACAAAAACTAAAATCATTTTTCCTAATAACAGGAACAAGACAGGAATGCCCATTCTCACCACTCCTGTTCAACATAGTAAAGGATATACTAGTCATTGCGATCAGACAAGAAGAAAAAATAAAAGGCATCCAAATTGGAAAAGAAGAGGTAAAACTGTCCTTATTTGCAGATGACATGATACTGTACATAGAAAACCCTAATGAATCCATCAGAAATTATTAAACTTAAAAAATGAATTTAGCAATGTAACAGAATACAAAATTAATGACAAGAAATTTATGGCATTTCTTTACACCTATAAGTGTACTTATAGAAATACATACTTAAAAAGGAATCCCATTTACCATTGCACCAAAAAAATTAAGATACCTAAGAATAAACTTAATTAAGGAGGTAAAAGATCTATATGACAAAAACTACAGGACACTGAAAAAAGAGATAGACGAAGTCATAAACAAATGGAAGAAGATACCTTGTTCATGGATTGGTAGAATCAACATTATCAAAATGTCCATGCTACCCAAAGCAATCTATAGATTCAATGCACTCCCCATTAAAATATTTCACCAATGGCATATTTCACAGACCTAGAACAAACTTTCCAAAAATTGATTTGGAATTAAAAAAAAAATAGCTGCAGCTGAGAAAGAAGAATAAAGTAGGTGGGTTCTCAATATCATATATCAAGCTGTATTACAAAACTATAATTTATAAAACAGCCTGGTACTGGCACAAGAATAGACATAAAGATCAATGGAATAAAATATAGAACCGAGAAATTGACCCTAACCTCTATGCCCAATTAATATTCAACAAAATAGGTAAGAACATACAATGGAGTCAAGAGAGTCTCTTCAATAAATGATGCTGGCAAAATTGGACAAATACATGCAAAAAAATGAAACTAGATCACCAATTTACACCATGCACACAAAAAAGCTCAAAATGGATAAAGGTTTTAAACATAAGACTGGAAGCCATAAAAATACTAGAGAAATCCATAGGCAGAGAAATCTCAGACATATGCCGAAGCAATTTTTTTTTACTGATACTGCACCTAGGGCAATGGAAGCTAAAGAGAAAATAAACAAATGGGACTACATCAAAATTAAAAGATTTTGCTCAGCAAAAGAAACCATCAACAAAACAATAAGAAATCTTTTTCTTATGGGGGAACATATTTGCAAATGTTATCACTGATAAAAGTTTTAATCTCCAACATTTACAGGGAACTTATTTAACTTAATAAAAGGAAGATAAAGGATCTGATAAAAAAAAATGTGCAAGGGACCTAAATAGATACTTTTCAAAAGAAGACAGAAAGATTGCCAAGAGGCATATGAAAACATGCTCAAAGTCACTAATCATCCGACAGATGCAAATCAAAATGACAATGTGGTACCATCTCACATTTGTTAGTATGGCTGTCATCAACAAATCAATAAATGACAAATGCTGGCAAGGATGTGGAGAAAAAGGAGCCCTCCTGCGCTGCTGGTGGAAATGCAGACTGGTGCAGCCACTGTGGAGAACATTATGGTGTTTCCTTAAAAAACTAAAAATGAACTCCCATTTGACCAAGTGATCCCACATCTAGGAATATATCCCAATAAACTAGAAACAGCAATCAGAAAGGATATATGCAGCCGAAACCGGTTTGGCTCAGTGGTAGAGCGTCAATCTGCGGACTGAAAGGTCACAGGTTCGATTCCGGTCAGAGGCATTTATGTTGGTTGCGGGCACATCCCAGGTAGGGGGTGTGCAAGAGGCAGTTGGTCGATGTTCCTCTCTCATCGACTTTTCTAGCTCTCTATCTCTCTCCCTTCCTCTCTGTAAAAAATCAATAAAATATATATTTATTTTTTAAATATATTTTATTGACTTTTTGAAAATATATTAAAAAAAAAAAAGAATGGCTGTGTAAACAAAAAGAAAGTTAAAAAAAAGAAAAGAAAAAAGAAAGGATAGAGGATCAAAGATGGCTGCTTGGGTAGACATCTAGCCGCGGCAGCACACAACAATTTCAATGGAATACAACTAAGATGTAGAGTGGACATTGCCCAGAGCTACAGGTAGTCGACTGACTGAAAATTCTACAACAAGAAGGAAAGAGAAAACCAGAAGGAAAATCAGAGGAGCTGAAAAAAAAAAAGCCTAAGGTACGGAGACATGCTGCGCGCCCACCTGCACACGCGCATGGAGAGGTCGCAGCCTGAGAGGAGAAGAGGGCGGGTGCTTTCTTTCCTTCCCTAGCAGGAAGGAAATAAAACCCCCAGCCTGGGCTGAACACCCGAACCGGCAGCGCTAAGCCCCCCGAACTGGCAGCGCTGAGCCCCAGTTATGGGCCAGACCCTGGGGACCCAGGCTCCGGCAGGAGGAGACGGGGCTGTGAGGCAGAAAAGCAGGGCCCCCGGAGTCACACGCAATGCGCGCGCAGAGGGCTGAATGTTGACTCTGATGCTGGGTTACCCTAGCCTGAAGAAACAAGGCCTCCGGCAGCGCTGGGCCTCAGTCCGGACTGCTCCGAACCCCAGTTCTGGGCCAATCCCTGGGGACCCAGACTCAGGCAGAGGTGGAGTCCGGGAGAGCGGCGAAAGGCCAGGCCCCCGGACTCCCGCAAACTGCAGCAGAGGACAGTCTGTTGACTCTGATGCTGGACTCCCCTAGCGGGAAGGAGAAAAAAAGCTCCTGGATGAGGCTGGTGGACCTATTGGGAAATGTCTTTTGTGTGAAGTGTATCATTGGGCATGTGGAGGTATTATTGATTTGAGAAAATGCTAAGTAACTGATTTACTATCTGAAAAGGGATTTACTATTGGGGAAAGGGAGGGAAGAAGAGACTGAACATAAACTGCACCTATGGATGAGGACAATGGGGGATGGGGAGGGGGCGGAGGGTGGGGTGGGAACCTGGTGGAGGGGGGAAGAAATGAGGAACCTTTGTAATAATATGAACAATAAAGATTGATTAAAAAAATAAATAAATAAATAATGAAAATAAATAAATAAATAAAATAAAATTGCCAATGGACGGTGATAATTAAAAAAAAAAAAAAAAGCTAGATTTGGAAACAGCCTAAATGCCCATCAGCAGATGAATGGATTAGAAAACTATGGTACATCTACACAATGGAATACTCTGCTGTGGTAACAAAGAAGGAGTTCCTATCATTTGCAGCAGCATGGATAAAACTGGAGAGCATTGTGCTAAGTGAAATAAGTCAGGAAATGAAAGAAAAATTCCACATGATCTCACTCATTTATGGAAAATAAAGAACATTATAACCTGATGAACGAAAAGATAGCTACAGAGTCAGTAAAACACTGAGCAGACTGTCAAATTACAGCAGAAAGGCTGGGGAGTGTTAGAGACAGGGGGGTGAGAAGGTTGGAAAGAGATCAACTAAAGGACTTGTATGCATGCATGTAAGCAAGGCCAATGGACACAAGATACTTGGTGGGGAGGTGATATGTGGTAGGGGGTGGATAGGCTTGAGGAAGTTCAATGGGAGGAAAAGGAGATGTATGTAGTAGTATATGTAATTCTTTAAAAAAAAAACTGGGGGAAAAATGAAATAAAAATAATAAATGAAAAGAAAGGAAAAAATATAGTTCAGTTCCCTGCCCAAGCTGTAGGCTCGATTCCCAGTAACAGGTGTGCAAGAGGCAGCTAATCAATTATTTTCACTCATTGCTGATATTTCTCTCTCCCTCTTTCTCTCCTTTCCTCTCTCTGAAATCAATCTTATCTAATAAAAGAGTAATATGAAAACCATCACTCCACTTATTAGTCATGCGCACCAGCCAATCAAGAGTGAATATGAAAATTAACCCCACTAAGATGGCTGTGGCCATGGAGAGAGCAGGAGGGAGGCTTCGGTTTCCCCAGCAATGGAGGAAGCCAAGCTTTCTGCACACCCTGGCCAGCCCAGGCCTCTGCTTAAGGCTACAAATTTTTAATTATTGAAGATAAATTGCATCAAAAATGGTGGCAGCCACAGAGTTGGAGAGAGCAGGAGGCTCTGCGATGGAGGAAGCCAAGCTTTCCACCTGTCCTGGCTGGCCTAGGTCTCCACTAAAGGCTATAAGGTTTCAATTATAGAAGATAAATAAATCCCAACAAAAATGGCTGCAGCCACAGAATGAGCAGGTGGCTCTGCTCCAGGTTACAAAGTTTCAATTTAGAAGATAAATAAATCTCAGATACCAGGGCCTCCCCTTGATAGCCAGGGGTCATGGCTAGCCTACAAACCACCACAGGCACCTCACCCAGGCCACCCCATGCCTCAAGGGAATCGCCACCCTGATCCAGGACACCCTTCAGGGCAAACCATCTGGCCCCCACCTTTGCACCAGGCCTCTATCCTATCTAATAAAAGAGTAATATGCAGATTGACCAACACTCCAACACACAAGATTGCTACCTCATATGGTCAAAGATCCTGCCCCCATGTGGACACAAGATGGCCACCACAAGATGGCCAGCGGGGGAGTGCAGTTGGGAGGGACCAGACCTGCATGGGAGGGCAATTGTGGGCAATCAGGTAGTTGGGGGTGAGCAAGCCTGCAAAGGAGAGGGTGACCAGGCTGGCAGAGGAGGGAAGTTGGAGGCAAACAAGTTGACAGGGGAGCAGTTAGACCTCAATCAGGCTGACTGGGGAGTGGTTAGGGGGTGATCAGGTTGGCAGGCAGAAGTGGTTAGGGGCAATCAGGAAGGCAGGTAGGTGAGCAGTTGGGAGCCAGAAGTCCTCAATTGTAAGAGGGATGTCTGACTGCCCTACTGGGATCAGGCCTAAACAGGCAATTGGACATCCCTAGAGTGGTCTCAGATTGGAGAGGGTGCAAGCTGGGCTGAGGGACTCCCCCCTCCCCTATGCATGAATTTCATGCACTGGGCCTCTAATAAAAATATATTTTTAAAAAGAAAGGAGAAATTATAATTCTGAATATGAGAGAACTTTTGTACAAGGTGATTTATAATTAACCTGGAACCAAAACAAAATCTTAAACTTAACACCATATTCTTATTTAAAAGTTCATAAAAATATATACCATGAATGAAAAATTATTGGCTAAAATATATCTTTAGCTGAAACCGGTTTGGCTCAATGGATTGAGCATCGGCTTGGGGACTGAAAGGTCCTGGGTTCGATTCCAGTCAAGGGCATGTACGTTGGTTGCGGGCATTTCCCCAGTAGAGGGTGTGCAAGAGGCAGCTGATTGATGACTCTCTCTCCTCAATGTTTCTAACTCTCTCTCTCCCTTCCTCTCTGTACAAAATCAATAAAATATATTTAAATAAAATAAAATAAAATATATCTTTAGTGTCACACTAAAAATTAAACTACAGATTATATCTAAGAGAAGAACCTATGCAAAGAAATAATTTCAGTTATATCCAAAAGGATTACAAAAAGAAATAGTGCTCAATCTGATTTTACTAAATGTGCATTTTTCTGCTCTAATTTCTAAAAGATGACAACCAGAGGCCTCCAGTAATCTCAGGTGTGCCCTTTGAATTATGGCAGATTTATACTTCCAACAACCCCTGATCACAATTCCAAAACTAACACTTGAAGTCAATTATAGTTAAACTGCAGTAAATTCAAAGGTGACAAGGAGAGATTCATACTGCAATTTGCTCACATAGAAGCTCCATTTTAACAAAGATTGGCTCTGGAAACTAGATATTATTAGATTGAAGACATTGATTCCAGAACAACATGTCTACCATTTAAGAAACTGTTTCATTAAGAAATATTAGTTTATTTTCTATTTAAGGAATGGTTTTGACAAATGCTATGCTTATGGATTATTTTAGTGTACTGATGCTTATTTATTTGGGTGAAGGAGGCCCTGAAACATGACTAGTTAAACATTGTAATACCAGAGACCTAATGCACAAAATTTGTTAAGGGCTCAGTTCTTGCAACCCCAGTTGGGCCCCTCAGCCCCTCAGAGCCCCTCACAGCCCCAGGTTTGTCTGGAAGGTCAGCCGGACAGTCATTCTGCTGTTCGGTCTAATTAGCATATTAACTCTTTATTATACAAGATGTAACATTTTAAATACTCAGATAATGTTGGAAGTAATTAACATAGCTCATGTTTCTAGAGGAGATTTTAGAGAAACAATCTTCCTAGGTAAGCTGAAGAGGCAGAAATCTGTGTTGATCAGGGATTGTTTAGGTGTTCTGAATAAGGTCACCCTTCTGCTGATTAAAACTGCATCAACTGGAAAACCTGAGAAAGAAGTTGCCAACTGCTACCCAAAGTAGTCAGTGTACTGGTGAAAGGTTGGCTATAGGCCAAACGATTGTAAAGTCACATATACCAAATTTCCAATGATACTGGTTTTAGTTTTCTGTTTTTTTTTTTGTTTATTATTATGCAACCTAACATATAAGTAATTATGAGAACAATTTCTATAAACTCCATTCACAGTATACTTATTCCTGGCATTAGAAATAGCTGACTACAACCTCTTACTTTTACCTTTAAAATTCAGATTCTTGGAGTGGTTGCCAAACCTCATGATTAGGTTTACATAGTGAGAAATAAATTATACAAACTAAAGGTAACCAAAGAGAAAGATGCACTTTCCAATTTTGTTTTAACATGTCTGTAGATGAATTTTTATTTTTTGTATTATGTTAAATAAAGACCTCACAAGAACATTTTCTCCTGTTTCATTTTCCTTAATTGGAAATGATAGTAAACCCAGATATGCAAATGACATCTCTATATCTCTTAAATATATCTCTTTTTTAAATGGTATCTCTATAATTTAATATTTTTGTCTAAAGCATTAATAAGCTATTTAACAAAGATTGGAGTTTTAATGAAGACTTATTGTTGAAATCAACAAGTTTGTGGGGTTTTATATTTCCACAATATAAATGAATACATTATCTTTCTGCATGAGGGATGCCCAAAAGAGGAATTAATTTAAAGGTGTTAGGAAAGGAAAGAGATAAGGTTAGTGATGGCATGAGGAAAACCCAAAAGATTTATCAGTAGTTTATTTTTACTTTAGGGAGATGAAATGGACAAGTGGAAGAATTCTTGATAGAAGTGAGAAGTAAAAAGTCAGAGGGGCCTGGCCAGCATGGATCAATTGGTTGAGCATCATCCCATGCACTGAAAGGTCACTGGTTCAATTCCTGGTCAGAGCACATACTCAGGTGGTGGTTCATGCTGAAGGCAGTTGATTAATCTCTCTCTCTCTCTCTCTCTCTCTCTCTCTCTCTCTCTCTCTCTCTCCTCTCTTCCTCTCTTTCTAAAAACAAATCAATAAAAACATAATTTTTTTAAAAAGTCAGAGGGTGGTGTAGGTTTACTACTATTCACATAACCAGAAAATATCACCCATACCATCAACACTAACATACATGTGGCAAAAATCCACACCAAAAAAAAAATCATATTTTACAGTTTTAGTCTGATCTACAGACTCCAACGCACTTTCAAAAAACTGTTTGAAGGAGCAACAAGAAAAGCCCAGTATAAGCAAAAGGAAGGAAATAACAAAAAACAGAGCACAGATAAACGACATAGAGACCAAAAAAACAATACATAAGATCAACAAAACCAAGAGCTGGTTCTTTGAAAGAATAAACAAGATAGATGAACCTCTAGCCAGGCTAACCAAGAAACAAAGAGAGAGGACCCAAATAAACAAAATCAGAAATGAAAGGGTGAAATAACAACAGACCCCACCGAAATACAAAGGATTGTTACAAAATACTACGAACAACTCTATTCCAACAAACTGAACAACCTGGAGGAAATGGACATATTCCTAAAAAAATACAACCTTCCAAAACTCGATCAGGAAGAATCTAAAAATCTCAATAGACCAGTGACTTGGGAAGAAATTGAAACAGTCATCAAAAATCTTCCAGCAAACAAAAGCCCAGGGCCAGATGGCTTCACAGGAGAGTTTTACCAAACATTCAAGGAAGAACTAAAACCTATCCTCCTCAGATTACTCCAAAAAATCCAAGAGGAAGGAATACTTCCAAACTCCTTCTATGAAGCCAGCATCACCCTAATACCAAAACCAGACAAAGACAACTCAATGAAAGAGAATTACAGGCCAATATCCCTCATGAACATAGATGCCAAAATCCTCAACAAAATTCTAGCAAATCAACTCCAGAAGAACATCAAAAAGATCATACACCATGACCCAGTAGGATTTATTCCAGGAATGCAAGGATGGTACAATATCCGCAAATCAATAAACGTGATACATCACATAAACAAACTGAAAGATAAAAATCATATAGTCATATCAATTGATGCAGAAAAAGCATTTGATAAAATCCAACACCCTTTCCTGATAAAAACTCTTAAAAAGGTGGGAGTACAAGGATCATACCTCAACATAATAAAAGCTATATATGATAAACCCACAGCCAGTATTATACTCAATGGGCAAAAACTAAAACCATTCCCTCTAAGAACAGGAACAAGACAGGGATGCCCACTCTCGCCACTCCTATTTGACATAGTACTGGAAGTACTAGCCATTGCAATTAGACAAGAGGAGCAAATAGAAGGCATCCAAATTGGAAAAGAAGTAGTAGTTATCCTTATTTGCAGATGACATGATATTGTACATAAAAAAACCAAAAGACTCCATTAAAAAACTAATTGACTTAATAAATGAATTTGGCAATGTAGCAGGATACAAAATTAATGCCAAGAAATCCATGGCATTTCTATACTCCAACAGCGAAAATATAGAAACAGAGATTAAAAAAGCAATTCCATTTACCATCGCACCAAAATAATTAAGATACCTAGGAATAAATTTAACTAAGGAAGTAAAGGACCTATATGCAGAAAACTACACGACACTGAAAAAAGAGATAGAGGAAGATGTAAGGAGATGGAAGAACATACCATGTTCATGGATTGGTAGAATCAACATCATCAAAATGTCCATAATTCCTAAAGCAATCTATAGGTTGAATGCACTCCCCATTAAAATACCAACTGCATATTTCACCGACCTAGAAAGAACTCTCCAAAAGTTCATTTAGAACAATAAAAAACCCCGAATAGCCACAACAATCCTGAGAAAGAAGGGTAAAGTACGAGGGATCTCAATACCAGACTTCAAACTGTATTACAAAGCCACTGTTCTCAAAACAGCCTGGTACTGGCACAAGAACAGACATATAGATCAATGGAATAGAATCGAGAACCCAGATATCAACCCAAATCACTATGCTCAATTAATATTTGACAAAGGAGGCACGAATATACAATGGAGTCAAGACAGTTTCTTCAATAAATGGTGTTGGGAAAATTGGGCAGACACATGCAAAAGAATGAAACTAGATCACCAACTTACACCATACACAAAAATAAACTCAAAATGGATACAGGACTTAAACATCAGACAGGAAACCATAAAATACTAGAGGCATCCACAGGCAGCAAAATCTCAGACATATGCCAAAAGAACTTCTTCACTGATACTGCCCCTAGGGCGATGGAAGCTAAAGAGAAAATAAACAAATGGGACTACATCAAAATAAAAAGTTTTTTTACAGCAAAAGAAACCATCAACAAAACAACAAGAAAACCCACGGTGTGGGAGAACATATTTGCAAATGTTACCACTGATAAAGGTTTAATCTCCAACATCTACAAACAGCTTATACAATTAAATAAAAGGAAGATGAATGATCCAATTAAAAAATGGGCAATGGACCTAAATAGAATATTTACAAAAGAAGACATAAAGAAGGCCAAAAGGCAGATGAAAACATGCTCAAAGTCACTAATTGTCCGAGAGATGCAAATCAAAACAACAATGCGGTACCATCTCACACCTGTCAGAATGGCCAACATCAACAAATCAACAAACGACAAGTGTTGGCGAGGTTGCGGAGAAAAAGGAACCCTGGTGCACTGCTGGTGGGAATGCAGACTGGTGCAACCACTGTGGAGAACAGTGTGGAGTTTCCTCAAAAAACTGAAAATGGAACTCCCATTTGACCCAGTAATCCCACTTCTAGGAATATATCCCAAGAAACTAGAAACACCAATCAGAAAAGATATATGCACCCCTATGTTCATAGCAGCACAATCTACAATAGCCAGAATCTGGAAACAGCCTAGGTGCCCGTCAGCTGATGATTGGATCCAAAAACTTTGGTACATCTACACAATGGAATACTATGCTGCCATAAAAAAGAAGGAATTCTCATCATTTGCAGCAACCTGGATGGAATTGGAGAACATCATACTGAGTGAAATAAGCCAATCAATGAAAGAGAAACACCACATGACCTCACTCATTTGTGGACTATAAAAAACATTATAAACTGAAGAACCAAAAGATAGATATAGAGACAGTAAAGCAACAAGCAGATTGTCAAATTACAGCGGGGAGGGGAGGAGGATCTGGGGGAGATAATAGATCAACACAAGGACTTGTATACATGCATATAAGTACAACCAATGGACATAAAACTCTGGGGAGGGAGGGGATATGTGGGAGGGAGGGAGGGGGGCAAAAAAATCAATAAAATATGTAAAAATAAATAAAATAAAATAAAATAAAAACTGTTTGAATAAGAAGGGGTTCAGCTGTAAGTGTTTAGCCTTCATTTATGTTACCAGAATTCACCTTTAAAAACAAAACAAAAAAAACACATTTTGCCAGACATATTAAATCTTTTTGCAGAATTATTAAATCTCTACTGTACTCACTTCCTATCATTTGCACTACATTACCCCAAATTTGTCCTTATTATGCAGAAGTACTACATGAATACTCTCATTGTTTGCCAAGAAATTAACTCTCAAGAACAGGCAGAGATCCCTATACTAGTGCTAATGAGTACTTGGCTCCTGCACACAGCAGTCTCACCACTGCAGCTCCCACACCACATTATTAATAATTATTTAACACCATCAGTGATGCCTCCTAGATTGAGCACAAAATTCCCTAATCCTCAGCTCCAGTGGTTCTCAAACTCTGGCATGTTGGGCAGATTTCAGAATCACCTGGGTTTCTTCCTAAAATAAAGATGCCAAGGCCCCTTTACCAAAGATTCTGATCCTGTGGAGCTGGGGTCTCAGGAGTCAGCATTTTAATGAATCCCTCCCTATCTGTAATTATAATGCATATAGTTTGTGGATAAAGTTTACCTTGGACCATTTCAGTGTCTGCTTACTGTCTTAACATGATTACTAACAGGATCCCCTTTTATTCTCAAAGTATCCTTATTTGGACAAAGATTGAACCTAACATTATATCACCCACATGAATTACATCTTGAGACCCCTCTTCTAGACTGTCTTTAAGGACAGGAGGTGGTCCTTACCAATTTCTAGATCACTTTAGATGCTATCACAACAGTGCCCATTTATTTAACAATGATTTTTAAATGCTTATTCTCTATTTCTTTGCAGGCCCTGGGACAAATAGCAATTAAGGCATATAGTTTATATTTTGTAAGAGCATGGGGAGTCAGATAATAATCAGGGAAACAGAAAACAGTATGGTGTTTCCTCAAAAAAATTAAAAGTGGAACTGCCATTTGACCCAATAATACCACTTCTAGGAATATATCCCAAGAAACCAAAAACACCAATCAGAAAGGATATATGCACCACTATGTTCATAGCAGCACAATTTACCATAGCTAAGATTTGGAAACAACCTAAATGTCCATCAGCAGATGAATGGATTAGAAAACTGGTATAGAGACAAAAAAAAAAAAAAAAGAAAAAAGAAAACAAAAGAAAAGAAAGAAAGAAAGAAAAGGAGGTGGAATAGATGGACATGTTCCGAGCCTTGTCCCAGAGCAGATAGAATAAGCCTTGTCCCAGAGCAGATAGAATATAGTTGAAACAAATAACACCCACCCCGAATTGGCTGGCGAAGGAGATTCAGCTGGTGAGACAATTTGCAGCCAGGAAGAACAGAGGACACCTGGAGAAAGGTAAAATCAGGATTTGGGTAGGAGAGTCTGCCAGACCTCTGAGCCCAGAGAGTCAGAGGGAAATCACACTGCACCGAGCCACAAAGCATCTGATGGTGGAAAGGAAGCCAGCAGGACTGCTGGTGTCAGGGGATTCTAAATCTGGGTCTACAATCATGAAAGACTGAGCTCAGAGGTGGAAGATTGAAGGCCTGACCAGACTGCTCAGTGCTGACAGGAGAGGAGCTCACAGAGGTGCAGACTTTCCCCTCTCTGTGGCCTGTACTTTTCTTCACTGAATCTAATTCATAGGACCTTTCAGATATGGACACTCACCTGTGGTTGAGATGCAGGAGAAGGTGTGGATTTCTGGAGTCTGGGGAGGGGCTGGAGAGAGGAAAGTGTTCAGGAGAAGTGGCAGCAAGGCTGATGCTGAGTCATACCTGAGCCCTGAATCTGGGCAGCCATTTCCTCCTGAAGAGATAGCTCCTCCTTTCAGTCTTCAGACAACCAATACAGCCACACCCAGAATACATCTAGAATGGTACAAAGGATTAAAAAAAAATTTTTTTTGAATAGTCCCTGAGAGTCCATAGGGACTGGCCTAAAGAAAGGCATTCAGTCCAAGCAACAAAAGCCTGAGAAACCACAGACCGTACAAAAGAGTAGGATCTTAAGCCAGCCAAAGGGCCTACACTTCACTGTTTCATTTTTACTTTATTATCTCTTTTTTTTCTTCTTTTTTCTTTATTTTCCTTTTTTGTTTGTTGCTTTATTTTCTATTTCTTTCTGCATTATTTTTTCATCATTCTATTTTCTTTTATTTGCTATTTTTTATTTTTATAGCATTTTAAATTAATTCTTTTGTAAATTTATTATTTTTTTCTTGTTGTTCTCTTTCTTCTTTTCCACTCATCCCCTTTCTACTTCTCTATACTGAACTGAGATCCTCCCAGATTAATCCAATTCTTAACCTTATTTTCTTATTTTCTGCTCAGCCTCTACAGATTCTGCCCCCATCCTCTTTGCTGGGTGTTTTCCTCTCTTCAATATCATTTGTGCTCACTTTTATCTCCCTTAATTCTCTTTCACAGGCGGTTATTATAATGTGAGTGCATTCATATTTTGTTCCCTTTCTGTCATGTCTTATTGAGGTGAATTTTATCCTGTCCAGCCAATGTGCTAGAGAACAAGCCATATAACCAGTCACCTTGAGAGTAAACTCCATCCATGAACAGGTCAATAATACCCCAGACCCAACTACAGAGTCAGTAAAAAGGCAGTGAGGGAGAGAGACAGAGGGAGGGAGCAAAAGAAGAATGTTTGGTCATGTGAAGTGTGTGTGTGTGTGTGTGTGTGTGTGTGTGTGTGTGTGTGTGACACAGTTAGATTCCCCCAGAACCTTTGGGGGCAGGCTAACTGGGCTTGCCTAAAATGGCAACCTCTGCTACTATTGCAAACAGTACCAGGAGTCTCGCTCTTTCTCAGAGGCTTCACCTTTTTTGAAGGGGAGAGCTGCTGTAACTGGGAGCCTAGCCTCAACTCCACCCAGGATGCCTTCAAATAACACTGGAGCTCTACAGCCACCCCTGCCAGGGACTTGCTACATTGGCTATGGCCCCACAGTTACTGAATCTTCAGCCAGCCCAGTTTCAGGCTCCTGTGAGTTGTGAAGCATGCTCTCCTCTGACCAGCCCAACACTTCAGCCCATGCCACTGCAACCACATGAGCAACAGAAACATGAGAATCCCACTCCTGTCCAAGGAGCAGCAGCTCTGTGAGCAGCCTGCCCAGGCTGAAGAGCAGCAGCCTCATATAGCCTGTCCCTATCCAAGAAACAGCAGCTAGGTGAGCGGCCTGTTCCCCAGACTGAGGAACAGCAACCACGTGAGCAGCTCACCCTTGTCCAAGGAGCAGCAGCTACACGAGCAGCCCACCCCTATTCAAGAAGCAGCAGCTTTGTGATTAGCACACCCCAGTCTGAAGAGCAGCAGCTGTGAAATCAGCCTCCACCCACAAGCTAGAGGAGCCACCACTGCTGCGAATAGCAACTACCAGAGGAGCCACTGCCAAATGAGGAACAACTGTAGCACATAGAGCAACTGACACTCAAGGAGCAGATCCTGCATGGCTCAACCTCTAGATCTGTTGGATAGATCAACAATGGGTAGACAAAGAATCCCTCAAAGAAAAGAAAATGAGGAAGCATCAGAAAAGCAGCTGAGTGAAACAGAGGCATGCAATATATCAGAAAAAGAATTCAGAATAAAGGACATACAATTCATAAACCAGATGGATGAAAAAATCAATAATCTATATAAGAATCAAGAAAAAATGAAGAGTGATATAGCTGCAATAAAAAAAAAAAAACATGCAAAGTTTCAAGAGTAGAGTAATAGAAGCAGAGGACCGAATTAGCTTATTAGAAAACAGGGAAGCAAAACACCTAAACTGAACTGCAATTGAAGAAAATTTTTAAAAAATAGGAGGAGAGACTAAGGGAGCTATGGGACAACATGAAATAAAGTAACATACAAATAATAAGGGTGCCAGAACAACTTGAAGAGGAACAAGGGTTAGAAAAGAAATAATATCAAAAAACTTCCCTGATTTGAAGAAATTTATCAAAATTTCTATTTGAAGAAATAATATCAAAAAACTTCCCTGATTGAGGGGGGGGGGGAGGGGAGAGGGATACAGTCACACAAGCACAGAGTCCCAAATAAGATTAACCTGAAAATACCCACACCAAGATACAACATAATTATGATGGCAAATGTTCAGACCAAAGAGAGAATATTAAAAGATGCAAGACAATGCTGAAACCGGTTTGGCTCAATGGATAGAGCATCGGCTTGGGGACTGAAGGATCCCAGGTTCAATTCAGGTCAAGGGCATGTACCTTGGTTGTGGGCATATCCCCAATAGGGGGTATGCAAGAGGCAGCTGATCGATGTTCTCTCTCATCGATGTTTCTAACTCTCTATCTCTCTCCCTTCCTCTCTGTAAAAAAACCAATAAAATATATTTTTTAAAAAAAGATGCAAGAAAAAAACAGAAAGTCATGTACAAGGGATCTCCCATTAGATTATCAAATGATTTATCCACAGAAACACATTAGGCCAAAAAGGAATGGAAGAAAAATTGCAAAAAGAATCAAAGCAAGGGAATGAATCAAAGACTACTCTATCCAGCAAGGCTATCATTAAAAATTGAAGGGGAAATAAGGAGATTCACAGACAAAAAAAGATAAGGGAGTTTATCACTGCCAAGCCAGCAATAAAAAAAAATGCTAAAGTTACTAGTGTAAAAAGAAGAAATAAAAAGGTAAGAAGGAACACCAGCACAAAAATTAAAAATGGTTACAAACAAGCACCTATCAACAATAACTTTAAATGTAAACAGACTAAATGCTCCAATAAAAACACATCAAGTGGCTGAATAGATAAAAAATAAATAAATAAATGACATATATATATATATATATATATATATATATATATATATATATATGCTTTCTACAAGAGACCCACCTCAGAACAAGGGACTCACACAGACTGAAAGTGAAGGGATGGAAAAATATCTTTCAGACAAATGGAAATGAAAAAAAAAAAAAAAAAAAAAAGCTGGAGTAGCAATACTTATAGCTGACAATATAGACTTCAAAGGGAAGGCCATACAAGAGATGAAGAAGATCACTTCATAATACTAAAGGGATCTATATAACAAGAGGAAATAACCATGATAAACATAAATGCACACAAAAACAAAACAAAACAAAAAAAACAAAAATGCACCCAATGCAGAAGCACCCAAATACATTTAAAAAAACAAACAAACAAATAAACAAAACCACTAAAATATATCAATGAAGATACTGACAACAATACAATCATAGTAGGGGACTTTAATACACCACTGACATAATTGGATAAATCCTCCAGACAAAAATTTAACAAAGAAACAACAATCTAAATGACTCACTAAATAAAATGGACATAATTTATATCTTCAGATAATTTCACCCCAAACTCAAGGGATATATACATTCTTCTCAAGTGCACATGGGACATTTTCAAAGATAGACCACATATTGTGTCACAGGCAAAATCTCCCCAAATTCAAGAGTATCAAAATCATATCAAACATCTTCTCAGACCACAATGACATAATATTAGAAATAAACTACAATAAAAACAATAAAAAAATTCAAACACTTGGAAACTGAATAGTATGCCATTGAACAATGATTGTGTTACCAAAGAGATCAAAGCAGAAATTTAAAATATCCTGGAAACTAATGACATTAAGCACACAACCATCCAAAATCTATGGGACACAATGAAAGCAGTCTTGGAGAGGGAAGTTTAGAGCTCTATAGGCCAACCTCAAAAAAAAAAAGAAAAAGAAAAGAAAAGAAAAGAAAAAAGAAAAAATGGTGATAAATCTTCTAACTCTGCAACTCAAAAAATTAGAGAGAGAGCAACAAGAAAAGCCCAGAATGAGCAGAAGGAGGGAGATAATAAAGATCAGAGCAGAAATAAATGACATTAGGATGAAAAAAGACAATACAAATGATCAATGAAACCAAGAGCTGGTTCTATGAAAGGAAAAACAAGATGGATGAACCTCTAGTCAGGCTCAACAAGAAGCAAAGAGAGAGGACCCAAATAAACAAAATCAGAAATGAAAGAGGAGAAATAACAACAGACCCCACAGAAATACAAAGGATTGTCAACAAATATTATGAACAACTCTACTCCAACAAACTAGACAACCTGGAAGAAATGGACACATTCCTAGAAAAATACAACCTTCCAAAACTCAATCAGGAAGATTCTAAAATAGGCTGATAATTATGAAAGAAATTGAAGCAGTCATCAATAGGCTGATAACTATGGAAGAAATTGAAGCAGTCATCAAAAAGGTTCCAACAAACAAAAGCTCATGCCAGATGATTTCACAGGGGAGTTATACCAGACATTCAAAGAAGAACTAAAACCTATCCTCCTCAGACTATTACAAAAAATTCAAGAGGAAGGTACACTTCCAAGCTCATTCTATGAAGCCAGCATCACCCTAATACCAAATTAAGATAACACAATGAAAGAGAATTACAGGCCAATATTCTTATGAACATAGATGCCAAAATTCTCAACAAAATTCTAGCAAATCGGATCTAGCAATATATCAGAAAGATCATACGCCATCACCAAGTAGGATTTATCATGGGGATGCAAGGATGGTACAATATCTGCAAATCAACAAACAAGATATATCACATAAACAAATTGAGAGATAAAAATCACATAGTAATATCAATTGATGAAGAAAAAGCATTTGACAAAATCCAACACCCTTTCTTGACAAAATCTCTCAGCAAGATCGGAATAGAAGGATCATTGCTCAACATATATAATACAGCCATATATAAAAAGCCCACAACCAACATCATACTCAATGGAAAAAAACTAAAACCATTTCCCCTAAGAACAGGAACAAGTCAGGGATGCCCACTTTCACCACTTCTGTTGAAGATAGTACTGGAAGTGCTAGCCATTGCAATTAGACAAGAAGAAGAAATAAAAGGCATCCAGATTGGGAAAGAAGAAATAAGATTGTCCTTATTCACAGATGAGATGATATTGTACATAGAAAACTCTAAAAACTCCATCAGAAATTATTAGACTTAATAAATGAATTTGGCAATGTAGCAGGATACAAAATTAATGCCAATAAATCTATGTCATTTCTTTACTCCAATAGTGAACTTACAGAGAGAGAGACTAAAAAAGCAATCCCATTTACCATCTCACAAAAAAAAAGAAAGAAAAAAAAAAAAGAAAAAAGGTACCTAGGAATAAACTTATCTAAGAAGGTAAAAGACCTATATGCAAAAAACTACAGGACACAAATAAGAGATACAGGAATACATAAACAGATAGAAGAACAAATTGTGTTCATAGATTGGTTTAATCAACATCTTCAAAATGTCCATATTACCTAAATCAATCTATAGATTCAGTACACCCCCCATAAAAAAACCAATGGCATATTTTATGAACGTACATTGAACTTTCCAAAAATTCATCTGGAATAAAAAAAAGACCCAAAATAGCTGCAGCAATCCTGAGAAAGAAGAACAAAGTAGGTGGGATCTCAATACCAGATTTCAAGCTGTATTACAATGCCACTGTTCTTAAAACAACCTGGTACTGGCACAAGCACACACATATAGATCAACAGAATATAATAGAAAACCCAGGAAAAGTTCCAAACTATTATTCTCAATTAATATTTGACAAAAGAGGCATGAATATAAAATGGAGTCAAGACAGTCTCTGGGAAAATTGGACCGATATATTAAAAAAAAAATGAAACTAGACCACCAACTTACACCATACTCAAAAATAAACTCAAAATGGATAAAGGACTTAAATATAAGATGGGAAAATATAAAAATACTAGAGGAATCCACAGGCAGAAAAATCTCAGACATATGACAAAGCAATTTCTTCTCCAATACCACTCCTAGGGCAATGGAAGCTAAAGAAAAAATAAACAAATGGGACCACATCAAAATAAAAAGCTTTTGCATAGCAAAAGAAACAATCAACAAAACAACAAGAAAGCACTCTCTGTATGGAAGAACATATTTGCCAATGTCATCACCAATAAGGGTTTAATCTCCAATGCTTACAAAGAACTCATACAACTTAACAAAAGGAAAATAAACAATCCAATCAAGAAATGGGCAATGAACCTAAATAGACACTTTTTGAAGAGGACAGAAGGAAAGCCAAGAGACATATGAAAACCTGTTAAAAGTCACTAATTATCTGAGAGATGCAAATCAAAACAATAATGCGATATCATCTCAGAAAGGCTATCATCAACAAATCACCAAAGACAAGTTTTGTCAAGGATGTGGAGTAAAAGGAACTCTTACACTGCTTGTGGGAATGCTGACTGGTGCAGCCACTGTGAATAATAGTATGGAGTTTCCTCAGAAAACTAAAAATGGAACTCCCATTTGACCCAGTAATCCCACTTCTAGGAATATATCCCAAAAATCAAGACACCATTCAAAAAGGATATATGCATCCCTATGTTCATAGGGGCACAATTCACCATAGCTAAGATTTGGAAACAGCCGAAGTGCCCATCAGCAGATGAGTGGATTAAAAACCTGTGGTACATCTACACAATGGAATACTATGCTGTGCTCAAAAAAGAAGGAATTCTTACCATTTGCAACAGCTTGGATAGAACTGGAGAGCATTATGCTAAGTAAAATAAGCCAGTCAGAGAAAGATAAATGTCATATGATCTCACTCATTAGTGGAATACAATGAACAACATAAACTGATAAACAAAAACAGAATCAGAGACAGAGAAGTATTGATCAGATCGTCAAACCTCAGAAAGAATGTACACAGGGTGGAGGCAGGGATGCAAGCCTCATGTGCCTGGCCTTGTGCAAGTCCCTGCCCACCCTGCTGATCAGTCATTACTGTGAAGGTGTTTTAACCAATATGCATATTACCCTATTATTAGTATAGACTTAAAAGTATATTTCAGTTCTAATTTCATCTCATTCTTACAAAGACTTTGTAAGGTAGGTATTATTATTTTCCCTATTTTACTTATTTTAAATACTGAGGCAAAAAGAGGGGCTTATAACATGCACATGGTCACAATTCAACAAGTCTTAGAGCAGAAATAGATCAAGAAGACCTTTGCAAACCAGGAAAGATCATATCAACTTGGAAAACTTCAGCCTTTTCCCATACACATTTTTTACTTCTAAAATAACACAAATGATTCTCAGTAACTTTCTTGTCTTTAATACATTTTAAAGTGTACTTCTAGTATTAGTTTTAGAGCCTTGTAACCCACTCAAGATTACTTTTTGAAACATCTAAATTCTTCTTTGCTATTGAACTATCACACTTTATGTCCTTATTCTTCTGTGGCATATTCTCATGTTTCTACAGTATGCTTTCTAACTCTTGCGTGTTTGCTTTCATTTTGCCATTAAACTATGCATGGTTTGTGTCACTTACTTTTTCTTTACAAAAACCAGATCTTTATGCTTCTATGATTTAATTTAAAAATTTACTGAAACCCTACCCTCTGCAAAGAGGATAAGAGGCCAAGTTATTAAATCTCCAAGTATGGAGCAGTGGAGGGCCACATAACTGTGTATCACAAATACAAAGCATAATGAGAGAAGTGCCCATTTGATACTGTTGTAATAACCTGTTGTAATAAATTGTCTAACAGAAAAGAAGTAAAAGAGAAGACTAAATATAGATATGCCATTTACACAGCTATGCTAAAAAGCTACATTTAACAATGTCCAAATCTATTTTCCACTGATCCAAGGAAGAAGAAACTGGACAAATGATTGTCCAGGATGGGCAGAGCCACTATGTATGCATAATCTAAGCATATAAACTTCTAGACAAAGAAATTACTCTCTCTTAGCTGGGCCCTCTTATAACTACTGCTACAGGGAATGCTTCCCTGCACCCCACATGGCTCCCCTGTTCCACACATGAATTAATGGATTTTAATCAGGCTCAAATGCTAAATTACACCCTACTGTAATATGAAACAGAAGCTCTGGATTCTGGCCATGTTTCTGACCCTATTAAGCTCCCAACTACACCTTTTTCTTAAGGAGAAGGGGACTTTGGAACCCAAAAGATATAACTTGACCCAAATAAGGCCTTCTTCCACATTCTATTCTCCCATAGAGACTTCTAAAAATGTTTCTTTCAGTAGCACCCCAAGAACCTCACTCTCCAAAATGACAGGAGGGTTTCATCCAGCAGTAACACCTGTACTTCTATGCATTCCAGCAACTCACAAACCTCATCCCTACACCCCCACACTATCATCACAAAGCACACCATTTCTCCACATTTAAAAAAAAATGTTTTGTATTACTTTTCCCTTTTAAGTTGCTCTTAAAATCAATGTAAAATGAACATCAAACAGAAAATGCTGGTGCTGAGAACCATTAGTATTATGCCCTCCACCCTTGAAGGAAAAGCTCTATAAATGGTTGAAAAACAAAGTACATAGAGTGAGTGTATGTTGCTAATTCCAGAATTTTTTCAAACCTGAAGCTAAATGCCCAGAAAATATATCTAAAGCTAAATGCCCAGAAAATATATCCAATCATCTAATTAGCTTCCTCATTGTGATTTTACAAATAATAATAAATCCAAAGCAAAGAGAGGTTAGGTGACTTATTCAAAGTTACACAAATTAAATGATAATAATAGTAAGAATCCAAGAATGAAAGATGAGCAGAATATCATCTTCATAAGACAAAAAGATAGCAATCTGTTCATCTGTATTGAATCACAAAAACATGGGAATAAATTCAACCAGAGAAAAATTTTCTGAAACACAGCAGAAGCAGATTATACTTTATCTAATCAAAATTTAGCAACTGTGCTGGAGAAATCATCCAGCTCTAAATTTTCAAAAAACATTAGTTGTCAAATCAGGTGGAAGGTGAAATAAAAAATTACCTTTTGCTAGGATCTACTGATAAATTTGGTCAATTTTGTTGTTTAGCAGTGCATAAAGTCCTTTCACTTACCAGTTGACAAATTTAAAGGAAAAAAACACACTTGCTACAATCAGGTGAAGTAGGTTATTAATGTTTTGAACAGATACATAGAATTGCCTCATCCTGAGGCTATAAGGCTGAAAAGAAAGTGTGCTTGAAATGTCTGAGGGCCAATTCCATGGAATACATAGTCTTCCTACAACTGGCATTGTTTATATAATTCTGAGATGCTCAATACATTTCCTCTTTTTAACAAATCACTCATGAATTCAGAGATCTTCCTTTTTTTTAAACTCTAGTTAAACTAAAAGTCACCCCAAAAAAGTTTAGATTTTATGAAAAAAATAGAAGCAAAAGAATAACCAGCATAAAAACACTTCACGCCAATAAGCTTGGAAATAAAGTTGAGACAAACTATTGAAAGTGAAAACATAACGGAACTAAAAGTAAAACTTTCAGGTGCTTTTGCAAGTTGAATCACTTTGAGCCTCGCAACTCAGTCCCAGATTACTTGCCTTTCAAGACAAGTAAATTGCAAACTTGTAAATCACCAAGGCCAAATGTTCTTGGAAGGGAAAACTTACTGTTTTCTAAATATAATAATATAGGTAAACAGAATTCAATTAAATGTCTAATTTTCTATTTTATGTTATTCCTCCAGGAATCTCTCTTCTACCATCTACACACACACACACACACACACACACACACACACACACACACACACACACACTTACCAGCACAAGATTATATCAGGTGGTTTTAAGTGATCTCTCAAAGTGTCCTGAACTCCTTTTATCCTAGCAGATATCACACATTATTACTATTGCTTGTATATTTTACCGCATTTCCTTGTGTATAGTCAGCATCAAGTTACAGAATACCAAATAAAAGATTTAAATAATAAGAATATTTATTATCTATTTAACATGAAGGTTGGAGACAGGGTGTATCAATATGGTCATGAAAAAACCAACCTCTTTCTTTCCTTTCTCTCTATTTTCCTCAGCTAATCAACTACTTCTCTTTATCAAAGTTGGCTACAGCATTGCTTCAGACAGGTGGAACCTAGTTGATCAAATACATATTGAGTGGATAACTCTGTATCTGGTTTGTCTAGGAAAATTCCTCTTTACTCTCATTGCCCAGGCATAACTAAGCCTTTCATACTCAAGTGTCTCTGAATAAAAAATTATATGGTCACTCTCTTGGATGTCATGGAGAAAGTTTCTTCAATTCATTGAGCCCTCATTTTCTTTATAAATGAATATGATACCTCTTCAATGAGGTCCATGTGAGAATTAAATGGGATATGTTATGTAAAGTGTCCAATATCTGATTGATCCTAAATGGATGACAACTTTATTTGCTGTTGTTGTTTATGTCTTTTGTTAATCCATATTCAATAACTTGTCTTCAGTTTTTTTGAAGCAATAGGCCAGTCAATGTTTGTCACAATAATGTCTGTTAAAGTGGCTGGGTATAACAACTTTAACACCACATTTAAGTGAAGGGCACTCCCAAAGAAGGTGACTAATTTTGCCATTCTCACCCCTTTTAGTATTAAAGCTTCCTCACTATCCAAGATGAATGGAAGAAGGAAAAGTTTTTCACATACATATATCTGCTTTTTCAGTGGTTTTATCCATAGTAACCTGTAATCCAGTTCACTATATAATCTATCCACATTTTCTAAATATTATCCAAATGTAACATTTTCTGGAAGGTGCCACTGGTCATCATGAACAGAATTAACTAATCCCTTCCTGTATTCTGATGCTCTAGGCCATATCTAAATAAAATCAAGTCAACCCCAATAAAATACAATCTCTCTGTTGAGCCTTTCTGTGGCAGTATTATGTGATCCCTATATCTTCCACTTATTTTATAATCCAATCTTAAATATAGCATCCTAATTAAACTGTGCCAACAGCAATAGGAATATATTTTCCCAGTAACAAAAATTTTTTTACCTTAAAAAAAATTTCAGCAGCATCTAGTTTGTACCATCAACTAGAAACATATTTTATAGTGGGATAAAATCACATTTAAAAATAAATAAAGCTGGCAGGTCTAGCTCAGTTGGTTGAGCACAGTCCAGTGCATAGAAAGGGAAAGGTCACTGGATTGATTCCTGGTCAGGTGGTCAGGGCACATACCCAGGTTGCAGGTTCAATACTTGGTTGGGGTGCATGCAGGAGGGAACCTATCCATGTTTCTCTCTCACATATCTCTCTCTCTCTCTCTCTCTCTATTTCTCTCTCTCTCTCTATTTCTCTCTCTCTCTCTATTTCTCTCTCTCTCTCTCTCTCTCTCTCTCTCTCTCTCTCTCTCTCTTTCTCAAAGAAAAAAAAATTATAAAAACATATTTAAGGAGAGAAAAAAAAAGGCTGAAGTAAGCTGGTGACCCAGAATAAGCAAATTCCTCAATTCCCAAAAGATCATGTAAACCCGAAATGCAGGTATTGATGTAAACACTCCCAATTTAATTTGAGTATTATGAAGATCAGGCTAGTTCTCAAGCTAACAGAGAGGACATTTGAGGGACAACATATTGATTAGCTTTCCAAATTTCCATCCCCAGAATGAGCAACAAATTTCTATTATATAAGGCAGATGTTGACAAATGCCTGACTGTTTCATAAGCAAAAGAAAACATCATTTTCCCAACTCAAACTATTTATATTCCAGATAGTTTTCTTAGATTATGAACACACTATATCACTAAAGTATCAAAATTACCAGCACTTACTTATTTCAAATAATAAACCATTTCCCAGCATTATCCATAAAGAGCCCTTTGTATAACCATTACTTTATTAAATATTGTTTATCCCAACATTTTTCTGGGAAAATGATCTAATTGGGAGAAGTGGGGGAGAGATTTACTTTTGTCAGTTTAAAAAGTAGAAATAGAACTTATATATGATTTTTAATGCAAAATTTTACTAATTTGGTCAGTCATTACAAAATGAGTTACAGTCTAGGCCACTAAAGAGCTTTTACTCCCTAAATTACATAAGAAATATAAAATGACAATAAAGTGTATATTTTAAGTTATGAGCTACTAAGTGTATAGTATTTGGATAATTTATTCTGTTAAATTGTACTTTCAAAATTCTATTTGCTGAGTGTATATTGTCCTTTTGCATGCCCTACCTATATGTATATTCTGGCACTAATCTTTGCTCTTATAGCTTCCAAAAGCTCCTTTCATGTATGGAATCATGAGGTCCTCTTTCTCAAATTAGAGCCCACTAAAATAGTATCTACCCTTATCTTACATACTGCACCGTTATTCCGAGGTTTCCAAAATTAAATAGGTTTCTGGTGAGTAATTTGGTCTTGCAGTCTTTAAGAAATGCAGTCCATACTCAGGACTTTAATTTCATTGTTTTCATTGGGAGCTGTTGTTTGGAGGCATATATAGGTACAATAAAGTTATGATGTTATGAAAGGCAAGATACAGTTTTGCCTTTCAGAGAAATTACAGGTATCATTTTTTAAAATAAATCTTTATTGCTCAGATTATTACAATTGTTTCTCCTTTTTTCCCCCATAGCTTCCTTCCACCAGGTTCCCGCCCCACCCTCTGCCCTTACCTCCCCCACACACACTGTCTTCATCCATAGCTGTACGATTTAAATCCAGTCTCTTTCTGCACCCCTTTCCCCCTGATAATTATCAATTCACTCCCTTTCTTTGCCCTGATTCTATTATATTCACCAGTTTATTCAGTTCCTTAGATTTTTAATTCATTTGATCTTCTTCCTCTTTTTAAATAATACCTTTCAGCATTTCATATAATACTGGTTTGCTGGTGATTAACTCCTTTAACTTTTTCTTATCTGTGAAGCTCTTTATCTGACCTTCAATTCTGAATAACTTTGCTGGATACAGTAATCTTGGTTTTAGGTTCTTGCTATTCATCACTTTGAATATTTCTTGCCACTCCCTTCTGGCCTGCATAGTTTCTGTTGAGAAATCAGCTCATAGTCATATGGGTGCTCCCTTATAAGTAACCAATTGCTTTTCTCTTGCTGCTTGTAAGATCCCCTTTTTGCTTTTTGCCCTTGGCATTAAATTATGATGTGTCTTGGTGTGTTCCTCTTTGGATTCCTCTTGTTTGGGGTTCTGTATGCTTCCTGTACTTGTAAGTCTATTTCTTTCACCAGGTGGGGGAAGTTTTCTGATATTATTTCTTCAAATATGTTTTCAGTATCTTGCACTCTCTCTTCTTCTGGCACCCCCATAATTCTGATGTTGGTACTCTTGAAGTTGTCCCAGAGGCTCCTTACACTATCTTCAACTTTCTGGATTCTCTTTTCTTCTTACTTCTCCAGGGGAGTATCTTTTGCCTCTTTGTATTCCAATTCTTTGGCCTTGATTCTTGTTTTCCTCCGTTCTGCTGTTGGATCTCTGCATAATATTTTCCAATCTAGTCAGTTTATGTTTAATTTTCAGTTGGGTCTCATAAAATTTATCAGCCTTTTCTAGGATATTCTTGCATAATCTTAAAACTGTGGTTTTGAACTCTGTATCCTCCATCTCTCTCGTTTGAGATCTATTTCCTTGTCTCGACATTTTCACTCCTTCCCAGAGTTGGTAGGTTGGCTTTGTGTGTTTGGTGTCCTATATGGCCCAGTGGGTCAGCCTCCTTAGTTACCTGAGGTAGACACTCTGGGTGCTCCCCTTTGTGGACTGTGTGTACAGCCTTGTTGTAGCTAAGTCTTTATTGTTGTTGGTATCCCTGGTAGGAATTGACTTTCAGGCCAATTGGATGTGACTACCAGTTGTGTCTACTCTGGGATACCTTCTATATTGGAGACAGTCTTATAGGATGAGACTTGCAAAATTGCAGAAGCCTCTGTGCCCAGCTTGGATGGGGTGGAGTCTCAGGGCTAAGCTGACAGTCTTGGCTTCCCATTAGCCCTGCCCTTGTGAGCTCGCCTGAGTTTCCGCCTGACCCGCCTGACCGTCCCAGCTTCCCTGTGCAAGAGCATGGGTGCCTGAGGGGCTCGCCCAGAATTGGGTTAGGTCTCTGTAGTCTGACTCTCGCTATGGAGAGCTTCTGACTCTCGCTATGGAGAGGCCGTGGCAACCTTCATGTTCAGACCTCTGTGCATACTCACTCATGCGTGACTGTAGACTTTGCCCACTTTGGCTCCTGGCTCCCTTGGTCTCCCAGTCTCTGAGTCTCTGGGTGCCTTTCTCTATAGTCTAGAATCCACCCGTATTGGTCCACAGAATTTCGGCCGGGGTTGGGGTTCAGAACAGTTGGAAAGAGTTCAGTGCAATCCGGAAATCCTTTCCCCTCCCGCCACACTTCCTCTCTGCACATGAGCATCTTCCTACCTCAGCGTTTTGCGGCTGCCAATCCAATCTGTGAGCCTCTCTCCTTCTTTCTAGTTGTAGATTTCCCACTTTGCCAGCTTTCCTGTGTTTTTGGACGAGTAAGTTCTGATTTCAGTTGTTGTTTTTGAAATTGTGTGCGAGGTGGCAGCTTAGGTGCTTACCTAGGTCGCCATCTTGGTTCACTCTCACAGGTATCATTAATGTAGCTCATGCCATAAATAAAAGCTAGATGGAGATCAGAAGACCTAGATCTAATCCTGGACTAGCTAGTTATGCTTCTTAGAAGCACTTCATTTTCAAAAGTCTCATTTTCTTCACCTATAAAATGAAGCATTTGATATAAGTGGCATTTGGAATTCCACAAAAGACATGCCTTTTTTTTTCTTTAAATACATTTTATTGATTTTTTTACAGAGAGGAAGGGATAGAGATAGAGAGCTAGAAACATCGACCAGCTGCCTCCGGCCCACCTCCTACCGGGGGTGTGCCTGCAAGCAATGTACATGCCCTTGACTGGAATCAAACCTGGGACTATTATCTACTGAACCAAACTGGTTTTGGCAAAGACATGCCTCTTATCTGCTCCTGAAGTTGCTTAAATGAAGAGAAATCTTCTTGATTCTCATAATTTGTTTTAGCCAACTTTGATGGTCACCTTTTCCGCTACATCTTTAAATATAGATGGATCCCTTACCATTCTTTCAGGCGTTATTAATTTTTATAAATTTAGCTAAATTGTTATTTTAATATAATAAAATAAAACCATGAATATATCTAATTCTCTAGCTATAATTCTCTCTGAGGGTGTCAAAACATTCTCTTGATTTAAAATGTATACATACACACATATATATGCTATGCAACTATGAACAAAGCTCATCAGAATGATTTCATATGTGAAATCATTGTGTTTTTTTCTTAACTTTCAAAACTAAAAATTTGGGAGAATATTTGCTCTTTTAGAACCAAAAAGACCTGAGTACTCTTTTACATGCTATACACAGATGTTTAGCCCATAGGGTTCACCATGACCGAAAAATATGTTGAACTAAGCACCTAAAATAATACCTTAATAAAAAAACAAAAACAAACAAACAAAAAACCTGAAGCTGATAAAAGGCTTCTAGCTCCCAGAAATGCAGTTGTGCTGGCTACACCCTTGGTTTTGTCACTGAGCATTTTAATGCAGGTTGGTACATATTCTGAATTTCATCTCCAAGCCATGTGTCCAGTGTGAAGTAACTATCACTGCAGACAATGTGAATAAACTAATTTTGGTAGCTTTTATTTTTATTTATTTATTTATTTATTATATTTTTTATTGATTTTTTACAGAGAGGAAGAGAGAGGGATAGAGAGTTAGAAACATTGATGAGAGAGAATCATCGACCAGCTGCCTCTTGCACACCTCCTACTGGGGATATGCTCGCAACCAATGTACATGCCCTTGACCAGAATCGAACCCAGGACCTTTCAGTCCGCAGGCCGACGCTCTATCCACTGAGCCAAACCGGTTTCGGCGGTAGCTTTTATTTTTAATTTCATAGTTGTGTTATAAGACAACAACGTATTTTTAAAGATCTATTAAACTAATTAAGGTAGGAAAATAGTTAAGATATTGCTATAATGAAAGAGATAATTGTGAATACTTCCCACATTTACAAAAGCATATACACATAAAATTTATTCCCAGGCAGCTGCAATATAATATTGTATGCTTTTTAATTAATTAACATAATAAAGGTGTGATTCAACCAATATCTAAATCAAAGCTCTTATTATTAAATAAGACAGCAGAATATCTAAAATTGGAAATCTAAAATGATCATCAGAGAAAGTATCATACATTATATCACTCTTATGGCTTAGCATATAGTTAATTTTATCATTTGTAATTTGGACTAAATAAGTTTATAAAGATTACCTTTTTTTAAGCACCTTTACTTTTGTAAAATGACAATCTGTAATATAAAAAAGGTTTTAAAGTCTTAAATTTGCTTCATTCTGTGCATGTGTGTATACATATTTGTGTATGTATATGTAGTTATATAGAGATGCATATATAAAGCTAATATTTTTAAACATTGGTTATTTAAGGATTATATTAATTTAATTCACATTTATACTTCATAATATAAAACAATAATACAAACTTTTTATTCTTCCACCTTAGGTGGTTAAGGTCACATACCCAGATGTCCAATATAAGGTTTGTTGATATTGAAAGCAACAAATATTACAGAGAAATGTTTCCTTTAGGAAAGAAATTATATTAACTTCCCATCCTGATCCCTAAGCATACAGGACACTTGTCTGAAGTATTCTCTCAAAGTACCTATAAGCTTAGACAATTATGTGTATTCTTTCACAGTCTGACCAACCACGTGCATATTTAGAAAACTTTATTTGCCCTGTTGTCCTCACTCCAATTGCTGTGCTGTGATTTTGCCTTAAAATCTTCATAAGAGAGAGAGGATGTCTAAGCTAAAAAAAAAAAAAAAAAAAAAAAAAAAAAGTGGGGGGGGGGGGTGGCATATTAAGCCATTACAAGCAAAGTTTTTGTAAGAAATATGAAAAAAATGTATGGATAGAAAATCATCTATATTAATAACCAAATAATGGTTTACTCACTTGTTAAAATATAAAACAATAATAATGTAGAAAAAATAATCTGAGTCTCTGACCATAACTGTGGACCAGAGCTTCATGACATTTCAGGATCTACAGATATTTATTGTATTCAGGAAATAGCATTAACAACTAATATTGGGAAAAAAATAACTTATAGTCAAGGAACCATGCTACAAGAAAAAAAACTAAACTTATCCTAATATTGAAGGAGAATTATAGAAGTAAAATTCAGAGGTTATTACTGATATCAGTAGAAAAATATATAAATAAATCATTGTATAATTATAGGAATTAGATCATTCAAAATGAATATATCTTACTTTTAAAATGATGATAAAAGGGTTGGCTATAAAAGCTTCGGAAGTTATGTAGATTATTAGTATTTCTCATAAAAATTTAGAGAAGTTTCAACTGAACAGGAAATTATATACAGAAAAGTTTGAGGAGAGTAATGACAATGCAAAAACTTTATAGACTCAAAAGAAAATGACTTCTGCTAGGTCTTCCAGAGTCTTTAAGTATTCATTAAATGTGAGATTAGAACTATTTTCCCACTTTAAATTTAGAGGAAGCATATGTTATGGTCCTTGTACTCACTTTGCAGTTTCTGCAGAACCTAGGTATTTTGTCAGGGGCTCCCTAAGGATGCTCAAGCATTTAGTCAGGCAGGATTTCATATGTAACCACTTTCCAAAGTCACTAACTCAGCTGACATTCCATACAGCCCTCATATTTTCTAATTCTATCTTACTTACTCTGGTGCTTTCCCAGCCACCTCTATTTTTGTGTTTGTAACATCTATTTTTATTTTTATAACATCTTTTGAGCTATATTTTCTGTTGGTCTCTATACCTGTGTTCCACAGGGGTTTGTATTCATGCTTGTGACTAGAAAAAGTCACTGAAAAATACAGAGTATTGTTAATTGTGGGACCCAAAACTTATTTACTCAGGTATCTTGACTATTTTCACTGAAACCTTCATGTGTTAGCAAATCACTTTTCTGAAAAAGGAACACCATTTATGAACTTGCTTCTCTGGAACTACTTCAGAAGAATTTTATCTCCATCAACCTCTCATCCCATTTCTATCTCTGTTCATAAAACACTGATTGCCTTGGGCTCATGAATAAATAAATATACATAAGCCCTCTGGGGAAATGTTTGTGTACACTTTTAGTGAGAGTCCTGTGGTGATTTTAAAGCTGGAGGGGATCAACTAATTGAATAGCAAAGCATCTATATTTTATAAGAAAATATTTCTAACAATCTACAGACTCTTAGTTTTCAGTACTAATGCTCATTGAAGCCTTTAGCTTCTATAAATTTCAAAGCCTATATACATTATTTCCAAATTATTTTTATAGATGGCTAGTATATTGTGAATTTTGCTAATGCAAGAATATATTTAAGAAAAAAACTAATCAGTTAAATTAGGTGTTATTCCATCATTTTAGGGCAGGGTTTCCATATGAACTTATGAAGTTTGGAGGAATTACAAATTATTTCTTTTTTTAGAACACCATCTAAATCTATAACTCCCTATTCTGAAAAATACAATTGCAGTCCTATTCAAATTAAAGTAAATGGAAATGAATTATTTGGTTTTGAATGGGGAATTGATAGTAAATAGATATCATAAATAATTGCAGCTGGGTGACCAGCCGAATCATTCTGAGTTAAAATTTGTACATTTTGCTTCTCAGTCAAGAAGTTATATCTGAGATTAATTTAATTGTATTCTTATTTTAAAATTGATCTAATCCTTCACCTAGAGATTATAAAGGTCTTCACATTTTCCCAATTTACTCCCGAATTTTGAGAACCTGTTTGACTGAAAAGGTTTATATAATCACTAGGACAACACAGAAGACATTCATTTTCCAAAAGGTTCTGTCTCCCCAAAGCTCCCTCTGATGTTCCCCAAGCTTTTCCAATCAATTCCCTGGGCAGTGCAAGTTTTTTGCCTTAAGTACAAAAGCTTTTAAGGAATCACAACAAAACTTAGCAAAGCAACTTTGCTTCGACTCCAGGGAGGTGGGAAAAAACCCTGGTGTCCTTCTTTTCCTCCCTTCAACCTTTTTCTAAAATCTTAACATTCACCTGTGGAAAAGTGGGTTAATTAGGCAGGCACCCAGCTGCAATTTTCCAGTGGCAGGTAACCCCGCAGCCTTACCAGAGAGTGCTTGGAGATGAAAACTGGTACAGGCTACTGTCTGGCTGTGGCACTTGACCCCGCAATTATTTGTCTAAAGTTACATCCTTTGAGGATCTCCTTGCATAATGCAAGCATAATTAGGCCCAGGGTGTTCCCTATAAAGGCATGATTTTGGGAAGGGAGGTGGTGTTCATTTACTTAGGGACTTTACTAGGGGTGCAGCTTCCGGATGAGCTAAAAATAATTACAGACAGATTTGCACCATGGAGAGTTGCACCTTGAAGAGTTTTAAAAGTTTGAGTTCTTGCAAACTGAAGCTTTTCAAACTTGCTTCGCCCCTGTTTCCCTAATCATCTGAAACCTGATGGCACAGACTCACATTCAAGAACCTCTGGCTCTTAAAAAAAAAAAAAAATACATCTAGGAACTGTGCTCGCATTTCTAATAGTCCAAGTACTGACTCTGAACGTGAATCTTTTCCCTCTGTTTAGCCACTACGGTTCCTAATAGTAGGACTAGGACTGAGTTATGCCTTCTGCTCAGGTCTCCTTGCCCCAGATCTCAAAACCTACTCCATAGGAGTTTGGACCTTCAAAGTCACCATGCAGAGGAACCGCTCTGCACTGAAGAAAAAAAAAAAAATCAACTAGCTTTGAGGTGAAATAACACACTTAGCTCAGTGGAGAGAAAGGTTGGAGTGTTTTGTATGTCTACATACTTTTTGTGATTTTCTTATTTATATACATGTAGTAGAGGGGGTGCAGGAGAGGTGGTAAAAAAAGAGGTTAGAAATAGCATTACCAAGAAGATATTTTGTCTTGGCTGGTCAGTATGGGTTGGTCCTTTGCTAGAGCTGGAGCTTACTGCGTTCCACTTTGCATCATCCAAAATTGTTTGTAGATACACTTCAAAAATAAATATGTATATATCTCCAGCCTAGTATATATTACCTAATGTATATTGGTCCCTACATGTAATCTTGTCATATCAACATACAAAAATAGTTTTCAAATGGCAATGCACATCTAGTATATGTATCATCATATACACATATATATCCTAATAGCATGTGCCACATATACAAATACAAAAATTTACTTAATGTACTCTTGTAATAGAAAAAAATGAAAGTTTATGGATATATACGAAACACAGTGATGTGTATTAGGTGAGATAAATATATGGAAATTATATATATATATATATGTGTGTGTGTGTGTGTGTGTGTGTGTGTTTATATAAATGTTACACTTATGGGCATACATTAGATGATGCATATCAGATACAAGGGTCCGCTTTGAAGCCGCATTTCACTACCTTTCACCGTTATTGAAAAACCTGTGATCGCCATAAACAGAAAACTGAAGCAAAGAACAGTTTATTGCCCACTTGTTCCAGCTCTATCACTCCCGTGGCGATGGAAAGGAAATCATTGTTCAAATCGTGGACGCATGGGTTTCTGAGCCCAAAGATAGAACTCCTATTCCAGAGGAGGCTCCGACAGCCCAGCCCGAGCCAAGGGAAAGCTCCGTGGAAGTTCAACAGCGGGGGGACGAGAAGTGGCGGGGAGTGGGACGAGGGAGACTGGCTATGGAACTCTAATTTCAGAAGGCCATTTAGTCTCTTAAATTAGCTCGGGGAAAACCACCCCTCACCTAGGGTGGCTTACCTGAGAGATGGGAGGAGCAAGAGGCTCCGCCTCTCAGGGCTTGTGGAAATATACTCCATACTTGCTCTCCCTGAGCTCCCCTTCCCCTTCCTGCTGATTTGGGACCTTTGGAAACACTTGTCTTCAGGCCTCCGCCAGAGATTCGCGGGAAATGAAAAGGAGAATTGATTATTTTCCTAGTATTCAAGTTCCATTCTGACATTCTTAGTGTTCTAGGAGCCAAGAACAGGTTATGCCAAACACTCATTCCCAAGAAACTTGTCCATTCAGAGGGACTTTGAGAACGAGGCGGGTGATGAGGGTAGGCAGAGGGGATTGTTAATTTTAAGAGGTGTTTTGGGGGGGGGGGTTAGGTGGGATCGGTGTTTCACTAGAAAAATTCAATCCTGAACCCTCCTAACCTCGGCGCGATCAGTCTCCTGGCAAGGGAAGGAGGGATGGCATTTCCTTAACCAATCTGGGCGCTTCCCCCCACCACTTGCCTGGCGCTGGGCTATTAAAAATGTGCGAGTTTCTGCGCAGTGTTGAGAACGTATCCTAATTCCATAAAAACCTTGTGGAAAGAATTTGTTGAATGCGTCTGATTGGTTTAACTCGCCATCTATTCAAGAGAAGAAAAACTCCGTCATTCGACTTATGTTTTGTTTTTTGTTTTTTTGTTATTGGTTTTTTTTTGTTGTTGTTTTTTAGGTATTGCCTTTAATGATATAGAAACTGTAAAGTCCAGCACTATCATCTGCGTAATTTCAATTACCCTGCTTATTTGTTGTTTGTGTGGCAAAGTTACCCAGTATTTTCCCATATCCTTTCTATCTCTTAGGATAAACTTGCTATCAGGACAGGTATGCATTCAACCCAGAGGACAAAGCAGCATTTCAAAGTTTAGGCTGAGCCGGGCTTGGCTTCCAGACTCAGATTCGCGCCCCAGGGAGTGCCAGCTGTTTGGCAAATTTGGACAACTGCTTTAGGGATGATTTTCACCAAAGAAAAGCAAAAACAAAAGCCTATAACTTGCAGATAAATTTTCTGAAAGAGGGCTGTTGAAAAGCTCTCCACAGTTTTCTTTAACTCCTACAGATTTCCTGGTTGGGAAACTGAAAGTCAGGCTTCCTGGAATCCAGTAGATTGATTTGATGCCCAGTCCCACCCCAAGGTGAATCATTCACACAAGCACAAGACCAGAGCCTAGGTCATAATGCCTAAAGCTCATTCATTCTTATGGTTAATTAAACTGACAATTAAGCTACCTTGGGCCAGGAAGTCAATACTTTCTCTGGCACCTATATGTCAGGAACATAGTAACTTCCCCTACTCAGAACCCTCCACTATTCTCTGTCAGTTATAAAAAAAAAAAAAAAAAAAAAAAAAAAAAAACACGTTTAATCCAACTTCTAGAGCATTAATGGATAAATGGTAGGAGCTTGAGTCCTAATCAACCACCTTAGGGCTTTTTTTTCCCCTTCAGCAGCAATATCCTGGTAACATTTTATTATTTTGGCATGACTTTTTTTTCCCTCCAGTTTTCTAAATTTAAGAGTTTGCTAAATAAAAGGAATAAGAAAGAAGCCAGATGAATGCTCATATTCTCCAATCTTTGGGATACAGTTGTTATTGAAAGGGGGATTTAAGATTTTTTTCCCTCTAAATATTAAAAAAAAAAAAAAAAAACCACACAAAACACAAAACAAATCAAACAAACAAAAAAAAAAAAACCACACAGGATAATGAGGGAATTAGTGCCAAACACCAAGAGAAGAGCAGCCAATTCCTCCTCCCCTCAGAGCACGGAGACAGGTGGCTATTTGGCAAGTACCATTAGCCACAGCTCTGAATTTGGGCACCTCTCTGAGCTGAGGTGGCTCAAGCTTGACTCTCTGAAGATCTGAAGCTGTTTATTTTGGGCTCAGTTGGGGCCTAAAAGGCATGCCCCAGACAGCTGGACAAGCTTGCTAATTGGCCACTCAGGCCATAATTCTCAGAAGTATGTCCCACAAGTCACTCTGAAGTGGGAGCCACAGAGTGTAGAGTGCTTTGGGTAGAAGTGGATCTGGAAGCTGTAAAAGGCCTCTTCTTATGAATCACCTTCTTACTTCATCAAGTGCTAGCTGCTTTGGAAATTTCCCCTTAGCCCACACCCCTCCCTAGGGCCCCAGGCTTCAGGAGGGAAAATTCATTTCACCCAAGCAGCTCAGGCTCCACAGCATAGATTGAAGTCCAGGATAGTTCTGGGAGATTGTGAGCCTGACTAAACCCAGGCCTCACCTCCTCCATTACCCCTCCCAGTGTTTTCAGCACCCACCACCAAGGGTGAGGAAAAGCAGATATCCTTGGGGGACAGGATGTTGGGATTTCAGGTTTCACCCTAAATAAAAATGCAGGTCTACAAGGAGCTACCCAGAAGCTACCCAAAGCTCCTGCTTTGGCCCCAGGCACTCATCTTCTGTCATCAACACACTCAATAACTCCAAGACTAATAACTAAGGATTAAAAGCAGATTCCCTATCTAACACCATCATTCTTGCTTTTAGTTTTATTTTGGTTTCCAACCTCCCTTTCTTTTGTTCTATGATGATGTTCTTCTCACCCCCATTCTTGGGAAGAGAGGAGTCTTTTTCATTTCCCCCCACTCTTCTTCAGGCTCAGAACTTTTTGGCACCCATGCTCTGTCACTGAAGAGGGAAAAAATGTATCTGAAGTCTGGCTGGGCTGCTGAAAGAGATAGAAGAGAAGGCCCAGTAGTGAGAGTGGGAGGAGAGGGGAGTTGGAGGTACATTCTGCTAGCCCTCATCTGTTTCTGTGCACAGAGCTGGTGGCAGGCAACGATAGAGTCTCCAGTCCTGACCAGATAATAGAAGGCTAGACAGCTGCAGCTGCTACAAAGGAGGAGCCCCTCAGCCCAGCACTGTTTACTTAGTGTTGGGCCTGACTCCGGGCCATTTGCGGGCCTGTACAGATGCTGATCCCTCCCTGGGAACTAGCTTTCTTTTCTCCCTGGTTTGCATGGACACACACGTGTTTGAAAACAGCTTAATTGACATCTCTAACATTCATCTGCTAGTGTTGGCTTTGGAGAAATCGAAGGGGAAACAGGTGGGGCAAAGCACACAGCCACTGGAGGTTTGACTTCCCACACCCATGTCCTTTGGCTGATTATCCTCACTTCTTTCCAAAGGAAGCTGAGAGTCTCCAGCTTTTGAAAATTTACTCTTTTAATATCCCAGCCACAAGATCCATAAGAAGCAGGACAGCAATCCCTGAGGCCTCTCAGAGGATGAAGCATCCCTTCTCAGAGCACAGAAATCACTTATGCAACACATAGGTTGCAGGCCAGGCCAGAGAATTATCTGTGCATGTGGAAGAGACATTCATTTAGAGCTGTTCCTGATCTATTCTTTTCCATGCCCTTCACTCAGGAAACCCATCCTTGACTTTTCAACTTTCCTTAGGTTTAAAAAGAAAAGTGGAAAGTCATCTAATCTTTCCTACCTAAACAAAAACAAACAAAAAAATAAGACTTAGAATTTGTTTCTTAGATGTGCAAATTGAGGAACTATCAGGCAAGAAGATGCCTTATTTAATTGTGTTCCCCTCAGTGTTTTCTCCTTTAGAGGACCCTCTCCTGGAGCTGCCAGGACCCCACAACAGCAAATTGTCTTACTATTGGGGCTGTCCCCCAAATCCCACACCCAGGGTGCCCTATACCGCACTCCAAGTTCACATCTAGGCTTAAAGAGCCTACTGTCTTCTTGTCATACCAGAACTGCCAAACTAAGCCATTGATAGTGTCCTGAGCTTAATTTGGTGAAATCACATACACCAACACACACAGTTCCCTGATTTCAGAGTATCTCATTTTTCCTAAGTGTCCCTTAAGACAGAGGGTTGGGTGGGTTTTTTTCAGATGGTCTTCCTGTGAGGAGGACCCCGTTGATATCTCCACTGAAACTGGCTGAAGAAAATTGTTGGAAACCCAGCTAGGCCAGTGGAAGCTCATTTCTGTTGTGCCCACTTCCCCTTTCATTACCCTTCATGACATTGTTTGCAATGACGGTCTATTTCAGATAAGAGGAGGCCAGCATCTCCCTTGCAATGGGAACAGGGGACTGAATAAAGAAAAAAAATACTTTGTAGTCTACATCGTCCATCTTTAATTCAGAGATGCATCATACTCCAGGGAGCTCTGCCTTTGATCTCTTTGCTTTTTTTATACCAGATCTATTATAGACTAAAATTCCTAGGTTTTCCATAGAAACATCTCCATTCCTTCAGAATATTGATGTTTTCTTCGTCCTGGGGGTTATGATATGGTAAATCAGATTCAGAACAGAAGAGACAATGCCAGTATTCATGGGCCTTCCCCTCCCTCTCTCTCATGTTCTCTCTTCTCTCCCTCTCTCTCTCATTCCTTCATTCATATTCATTTCTCTCTTTGGCTCTTGCTTTCTTTCTCTCCCACCCTCCCTTCATTCCTTCTTCCTTTCCTTCTGCCTCATTTTCTCTTCTTCTTTTTGGGAACTGAAATAGGGTTGTGATTCTTCTCTTCTCAAGCCCTTTCAAGTGCCTTCAACTTTGGCGGTAGCAGCTGTAGGTCGCGTTGCCATGGAGACTGTACTGTGCAGCTGCGGTGGCCACATCTCCAATCTCCCAAACAATGTGCAGGTTTCTCGCCCTTTTCTGAGCACTTATGCCATCTAATGAGGCTAGTGGCTTCAAATGGGCGTTGCATCTTGACACAACAATCCTTATCCCCATCTCTTTTGCCCCCTCTCCTGTGTTTCCTTCCTCCCAGCACATTTTTGATCTATTAAAAATCAAAATAACATAGTCACAGAGGAAAGTTAGATTTTGTTGTGGTTGCCACTAACAAAATGGGACTCTTCAAATAGAGTCTGTCAGAACCCAGGTCTGACAATGCTGACCCAAAATCAATTGTACCTACAGTTCAAACTGTACAACAGGATGCAAATTATAACCAGACATTCTGTCCCAACCTGTCTGTAGCTAGAAGGTTCTGATGGCCAGAGGTGCCTCCAGTTAGGGTACAAATGCAACATGGTTGAGATCAGGGTTCTGAAGAGGCCCCTGGTGAGGAGCCATAAGGACCCAAAGCTAGAATAGCTGCTCAAAGTTAGGGCATTTTACAATGTCCTTGCATGGCACTGGACTCTGCCCTGATCTGGATACACTTCAGCTTCTTCCACAGTACTTGGCATACAGCAGGTGATCAGTAAATAATTGCTGGTACACTGTCAAATCCTTCTCTAGTGATCTAGAGAAGGGGAATGGTTACACACTAAAAATCAAGAAACAACCAACAGCAGTATTTTGCTATAAAGGCAAAATTGGGGGAAATGCCAAACCATTAGTAAACAGACACTAAATTCAGTGGGATTTTTTTTAAGGTGACAGTAACATTAATATTATTATTATGTCATTTGCCACAATATTTTTTCGGGTGAAACCATCTCTGAGACAAAACATATTTAGTCCATTATACGAAAACCAAGACAGTTGTAAGATCTTCAACCTTTAGATACTTGGAGCATTTCTTTAGGTAATACATTCATCACCCACAACTTAAATATAACAACAATATTAATTGAATTGGTTACATCTGAGTCTAATTCTCAGATGACACATTTAGAGATTGATTTTTTCCTATTGAATTTTTTCTTTAGATAGCAGGAAATGCAAATAGATTTGTATTACATACATCTCAATTTCAAGTTAATATAAAAAGTGGATTTTATATACTTTAAAAATCTATTCAACATTAAATATTCTATCACATTTATAACCCTTTACTTTTCCATATTAAAAAGCTGCAATTTAAAATAAAGTTAAGTAAAAGTTAGAATTTAAAATAAATTAATATACATAGACCAAATGGAAACAGGAAAGCAAGACCAAATTGAAACCTTTAAAATCTGAACAACTAGATTGTTTTGGTAGTGTAATATCTACCTTAACATTTCTCAAGGTGTTGTTGTACTAATAATCCCTTGAAACATTTTAGTAATTTCTAATGTTTTTTGCTAGAATGCAACTAAGAAAATGTGCTAACAAATGGACATTTGACAAGATTAAGTTTATTGTTTACCAGTAAACCAGGATAAAAATGATTCATTAACAAAATTTTTGTTATTTTTATATACAAGAATATAAGATAATGTGTTAATGCAATTGCATTTTTCCTAATGCATATTAGAACAGCATAATTATTTGAAATATTAGGAGAAAATAAAAATGTTCAAGTGTTGAACTATTTGTTGCTAAGGATTTGTGAATATGGGGAAAAAATGTGTGAACTCTAGCAAAGGTCTCAGAACTCTAATCCCTAGATTCTAATCTCTAACGGCAGACTATAAATTTTTGCCTTGGTCACTAAACCTAGGGGGAAAAAATGAGATTGGTAATATCATTTAGAAGACAATGTGTAGACATAATTGGCACAAGTGGCCAATCTTTGGAATTTATATTGTCAAATAAACTCAAATATAAAATGAAAAAGCTTTTGGCCAGCATCATGATTAATGAAACATATTATATAAATACACACATACAAATATTGAGCTTGAGGAATTTTGATTTTTTTAATGTTTTCCTCACTATACCCATAACTTTGAAGTTCAAAATAAAGGAAACCAGTACATAAACAATTGAAAAGGCAGAACATAAAATGGCCAAAAGTTTCTGGGCCACCTTCTATTTTTTAAGAAGGACTGAAGGAGGAGGTATGTTAGATCTCTTCAGAAGCAGTTGGAGAAGGAACAAAGAGTAACCATGGTAACTACTATCCAGGCTAGAAAAGGTAATTCGTAGGGCCTGGATCTTACTGTCCATTTATAATGAAGTCTAACCATAAAAGTAGTCAGCAACCCCACCCCCTTCTCTTTCTCTCTCTCTCTCTCTCTCTCTCTCTCAACACACACACACACAACCTAAGATTCAAAAACTAACCTTCTCAGAGTAATTAGCATTTTGAGAAATCTAAGAGACAATCCTTGCAATTCTATACATATTAGCCTCATGAAAAAAAATAAATAAATAAGTGGTCAGTGAGAATTAGGAAAAGACTTGTCCTAAACCCCTTTCTTTCTTCCTTCCTCTTATGGAAAAAGCCCTAATCATGGAGATGATTTGGTTATTTTCTGAGAAACCAATTATTCATCAGAATGAATTCACATTTCCAAAGTACAGGGTGGGGCAAAAGTAGGTTTACAGATGTGAGCTAAACAGAGTTTATTCTTTTATTGTTATTTATTAATTATTGTATTTTTCTTTTTTCCTTTTTAGATATCTTTAATTTTTTAGAGCAGACTTAGGTTCAGAACAAAATTGAGTAGAAATTACAGAGCTCTCTTATACTCTCTTCTTCAACTCATGCATATCCTTCTCCACTATGGACATCCCACATCAGAATGGTTGATTTGTTATCATTTATGAACCTACATTGTACATTCTAAGGGTTTGTACATCCTAAGGCTTATACAAATGTTTAATGACACATAGCCACCATTATACTGTTAAGCAGAGTAGTTTCACTTGTTGAAATCCTCTGTGCTCCTCTTATTAAATCCTCTATCCTCCCAACTCCTGGCAATCACTGTTCTTTTTTATTGTCTCCATAGTTTGTTTTTCCAAAATGTCATTAATTATTTTATTTTATTTTATTTTTTAATATATTTTATTGATTTTGTACAGAGAGGAAGGGAGAGAGATAGAGAGTTAGAAACATCGATGAGAGAGAGTCATCAATCAGCTGCCTCTTGCACACTCCCTACTGGGGATATGCCCGCAACCAAGGTACATGACCTTGACCGGAATCAAATCTGGGACCTTTCAGTCCCCAAGCCGATGCTCTATCCGTTGAGCCAAACCGGTTTCGGCTATTTTATTTTATTTTTCATATGAATAACTCTTTACCTACTTTTTCCTACCCTGTATTTTGGGAAATTTTTAGGGACTTTTTCCATCTAGTGGCATCATTCTGCTAGTGAACTTTGATGTTCTTTGGATTTTCCTCTGTCTTCTAACTGTACAATAAGACATTCCTTTGTCTTCTAACTTCATACTACTGAGATGTCATTTAAATTTCTTCAAAATGTGGTTCCAGAGCATCAGCCTCAGCACTGTCTGGAAGCCTGTTAGTAATGCAAGCTCTCAGGTCCCACTTCAAATCCACTGAACTTCTGGGAATAGGGTGAGCAATTTCTGATGGTTTTGAATGGACTCTAGGTGATTGTGAAACTTGATCAAGCTGAAGAACCACCAATTTATAAGACCCTACTACCCACCCTGCTAATGGAAATATTACACTTATGAATTTTTGTTCCTGAACTCTGCAAGATAAATCTGGAATAAGAGTCAAGGAAAAGCTCTCTGAAATTGAGGACTAAGAGCAGAGAAGTCACATCAGAGATTCTGGCTTCTATCTGCTCCTGGCTGAGCCCAGGGCAATTGGCAGCAGCTTCTATAATTGTCAGTACCAGGTGGCTCTGAAGTTAAGTCTCTATGGATAAAAAAGATGAAGGGGGGGCAGTTATGTCCTCTTCTCCAAATACAAGTCCAAAATGGGGCAGGTGAGATGATGGATCTCAGGTAAGGAAGGAAGCTCTCCAAAACAGAAAGGAGTTCAAATAATATTGGGGAAAAGGCAATTTGAGAGAGTGGCTTGTGCACATGCTTGAGAGTAGGAATCTGAGGATGGGTTATGTGTGAGAGGAGTGAAAGATGTGAATATGGTGGGTGTGAGAAATTGATCAGGTCCAAGAAGTATATAAGGACTGTGGAGGATGAATGTGTGCGAAGGCAGGAGAAGGGAGTGACTAAGAGGGAAGTAAAGAAATGTCAGAGGGTGAAGGGAATCTATAGGGTTGTAAAGGGGTGTGCCAGTATGAAATATGAAGTGGTAAAGGGTATTGTAGGGGTAAGAGAAATAAGGAGGGTGGAGAACACCTGAGGGGTTTGAGTGTTGGGGACAGTGGAAGGGAAAGAGAAGAGGGTAGGAAGACATAGAAAGAGCTGTAGTAAGAAATGTGAGGAAGAAAGGGTTTGTGAGGAGAAAAGAAGTATGAGGAAAAAAAGGTTTGTGAAGGCTTGAGGGAGTAAGAAAGAATGAGAAAGTTTGAGGCATAAGAGGAGTAGGAGAAGGTGAGGAGATGGTGGAGTGGGCAAGGGCTTCCTGCTAAGCTGTTGCAGAGAGGCTGAGCATATAAATGAATAGGGATCAGATATGTGTGCGTGACTGAGTTGAGAGCCAGGAAACTCCTGGGCCTTGTTCCACCACCAGGATGCTTTCAGATAAATCAGAGAATGAGTCCCCACCCCCTCTGAATATTCTTGGTAACTGCCATGCTCACACTCTCTGTGGGGAGCACCTTATTTGAGTGACTAACATTGGTGCTTGATTAGGCCCTATTGGCAAATTATAGGACTCCTGAAATGTCAGGTAAGAACTAGTTCCCAAATTCTTCTCTAATGCTTCCACCACTCCTTCCTTTCTTTAACTCTGAATTCACAACTTAAAAAAAAAAATGATTAAGATGGAGGACAAGACTTCTTCAAGTGCAGGATTTTCCATAACTGTCCATAGGAAAATTTTCTATGATTCCAGATGTTAAATCTCACCTTCTGGGCAAGGCACTGCATTGCCCTCTTCTGAATGCCCTTTGGAACCCAATCCTTGTTCTGAATTGCCCCAGCTTCCCCATTCTCTTTGCCAGCAGTAGGTAATTGGGTTGTGAATCAAAATGCAGGTGAAAGTATTCTTATATTCTCTCTATAGAGAACAGGTAGACTTATCACCAAATAGGGAATGGCTGGTCTCTGAACCCAAACTACCCAGACTTGGGCATTCATAGTCTGGCTATTTGCTTGTACAAACAAAAAGTGGCATGTTTGGATTATTCAAACTCAAGTTCTATAATTAATAGCTAAGTTTTCATGTGTAGAATGGAATGAAATTTAATAGCAAGTAATTTATGAGGATTATTAAAGTAATATAAGCCATGTCTACATAAATTAGGAGAAAATAACTACCATGGAAGGGCTAGAATGAGAGGAAGGTCTAGCACCTGAAATCAAAACTTACTTATTCACTTTAATTTCATTCCATAATAATATATAAAATTTCACAGATATGGCAGTTGCCATTTTATAATCAACTCAGTAAAAAAAATTATTAACATAGAAGTTAATATATACTATAGAGTTATTTAAAATATTTTAAAGTTTTGATGTCAACTATAGACAATTAATTATCTTACCTTTAATGAATATTAATTCCATATAAAAAGAAATTTTCAGCAGAATTGTTTCTCAAATATTCATATCATAAGAACAAAACAATTACCTTAATTTTTCAATATATTTATAAACTCATATTTTTACCTCTTTTGCTCTAAGAAAAATAACATTACTATGAAATGTCAATTTTTGCAGAAACAGTATTTAAATTTTTACTTTCTTCTCCATTAAAGTTGTTATTCATTTTCAGGTAAACAGAGGGGTACTAGATGGGGGGGTTGGGTGGGTACGAGATCAACTGAAGAATTTGTATGCATGCATATAAGCATAACCAATGGACAAAGACATTGGGGTGGGTGGTGGTAGAGGAGACTGGGGGGTCATCAGTGGGGGGAAAGGGAGACATATGTACTACTATTTGTAATGCTTTAAACAATAAAAAAATAAAGTTGTTATTAATTTTAATTAGAACAATTTGGGCTGTTATGCCATGTCTTTAACAAATTACTACATATCCTCTGAACACTGCTATATTAAACCACTACAGGTTTCATAATATAAATATTCAATGTTGGATTGGGGTTTTTTTTGCCAAAAATATGTACCATGTCTAGATGTCTGTTTGCAATAGATTGAATTAATCATCTCTCATCTTCAATTAGATAAGTAAGTAATTGAATACTTGAGCTAAATACTTGTTTATTGGTATCTAAAATATAGTTCACCAATATCATATATGTTTTATAAGATAATGTTTTGTAAATCCTATATATGTTTTATATAATGTGTAGATATGTAGATACTTTTAACTTGATGTGTTTTATTAAAATACATCTATTTCAAACTAAGTCCCTGATAGTCATAATCATGGGTTGTACATTCTAAGCCAAAATTCACCCATAAGCCTGAACAAGCTTCATCTACCACAAGCACAACACAGGATCACTGGAAATATGTTGTTGAAGGCTAGGAACATATTACTACTGCCTGGTTTTCTATGTGTCATTGCAGAATATATATTCGTATAGTTTAATTACTAAATTCTCTAAAAGATTAAGGGATGGTGAAAGGGACAAAGAAAGAAGAAAATGACTGGAATAGATTTGCCTTAGAATTAATTTTTTTTTTAAATAGGATGATTGTAAGTTTAAGGAAATGGGCAAATATCCTCTGAGAACTCAAATGCAATTTCTGTGCATTCATATTTAGTTTTCTGCATTTTTTAAATCTAAAACCAAAATATGTAGACTACCATTCCCATTGTTTTCTTTCACACAGAACTGTTTTTGAAATAGTTTACACTTGCTACATTATAAAATAAATAATAAGGGTAGACTAATGAATTTGATCTGTTAATTAAGAAAATAGAGATAGTCTCCTTAATTTTCTCCTATATCACTTGTGTTTAATTTTCTTGCAAGCCTCTCCACATTACAATTCTTTGCAAGGTTCTTGTTCTTAAATTTATCTTTAGTATTCGGGGCTTGTTGTTTATATGTTTCTCCTACTTTTGTAGTACACTAGAACTCTGTGTAGACATAGCTTTGGTAAATTTCTGACATACAGCCCACCAGAGGGATAATAAAATTTGCCCAAAGGCTTCCAACAGAAAAGTGGTGACCAGACCTTTTTACTTGCAGATGGTTAAAGAAACCCTGAAAAAGACTACGACAATATTTGGATAAAAGACAGAAGCTATCAGACATTCTGCCCTGGTCAACTGCATTCATTTGTAAGAGGAAAGCAAATAATCCACTTTCCAAAATGAATGACATTCCCTAAATGAATACTGCAAATTCCCCATTTTTCTTTAAAAATTGACCTGACTCTAAGGTCCAATCTGCCCAGAAATTAAGCCCTGGAAATTGGGGATGTTTTGCCATTTTTCTGGTAATAATAATTTAAAAATGTGTAAAATTTTGAACCCAGCTAGAAACACTAGCTAATTGAAGTTGGGGAGGGGGAGGGTTTGAGGCGGGAGGTTCTATATCAAAGTTCAGGGGAAAGCAGCCCAATCCTCTTAGTCAGCTATTTTTTAACTGGTGTGCTGTGAAACACTGGTGCAAGAGTTTTTAAAACATGCACTATCTGACTATTTAGTCAGAGGCACTGACCTCTTTTCCCCTAGGTTGTCAAATGAAAAAAATGACAACAACCAACCCAACGATAATCATCTGGTGTGAATGAATTAAAATTATAGCTTTCTTTGTCAGATCAGCAATATATATATATATATATATATATATATATATATATATATACACACATACATATATATATATACATACATACATACATACATACATATTGGTGTGCCTCAAAATTTTAGTAATTAGTTTATGTGTGCCATGAAATGAAAAAGGTTGAAAATTGCTGCTATAAATCATTTCAAATTTACAATGAGGGAGTTTAAAAAGGATTTAAACCAATTTAAAATTTTTACAAGATTTTTTGCTTCTCCTGCTAAAGTATTTAATCTTATTGGAGGAAGAATCTCAGGAATGGAGATAATTTCCCAAGATCCATGGGTTTCTGGGTTTCTGAAAGTCTCTTGACTCTCATAGCTCCTCCAGAAAAAATACATCTTCTACGAAAGAAAATACATCTTTGGCTCATTTTCCAAACCTCTCCCTCATCAATTGCCCTTAAGCATTAGTTCCTCATAGTTCTCCCCACTATTCTCTCTCTTCTATAATGGACTCCTCATCTTTGTGGAAAAGTCACTTGTAAAAAGAGAAATACATTCACATGCCCATTTGATCAAACAAGAATCCGTTGACTCGGGCAAATATAAACTTTTCTCCACCACCTAATCATTCTTTTGGCTTTTTTATAAAAATTTTTAAAAGACCAGAGAGAGATGTGTATCTCACATCTAATTGTCTTCCATTTAACCAGCAACTGACAATCACACGACATTAATTTATACCGTTTGTATAAATACCTAAGCTATTTAAAAGGCTTCTCTGGGTCCTGTGTGGCAGAGAACATCTATCTGGTGAATAGGCAGTGTCACACGGTAGCATGCTCCCTTGTCAAGGCCAATTGTGTTTTAGGCAAACATTTGCGCAAACATAAAGGCAAAGGTCAAGGACTGTTCAGTCCCAGTGTGTGTTAATTCATCTACCGAACCAATGGGGCAAAAGTTTTATTTTATATGCTAGCCCGCCAAACGCAAGAGCAGGAGTCTTGCCTGCTAATGAACAAAATCGCCTCGAATAAAGGAGCAACTCCTTTGTCAATTTCTCTCCAAGCTGCCGGTCAGTGTCTCTTGGCTTCCTCGGAAATAACTGGTAAAGACGCGTTTGTCAACATCTAGATCAGCTCTACTCAATTTCTGGTGCAGCGCATGTGTATTCCAAGTTCTTGAGTAGGGAATAACTAATAATAACATAAAATCTGGCTTACGACATACGCTAGCAGGTCGCTATTTAGGGATTAAATAAATTACCACTCCGCATGTCCTGAAACACACAGCAAACCAACAATATTATTTAAAGCACAGAACCGAATCCTAAAGCCGAGGGTTAGTTGCAGGAAAATGTACATAAATAAGCATTTGTAACCCACGTCTGCACAAATGTGTGCCCACGCTGGAAACCGCTTTTCGATCTTCTTTGAGGCAACTTTCCTACAATTCAAAGAACACAGGGCAACGCTTTCTGGCAAAATATGCCTCTACATCTCCTATTTACTTTCCCAACCCCTGGGGGGAAAAATACAAACGATTACGAGTGGATGTCAATTTGAGCAACTCCGATGTGGAATACTTTTTGGGTTAAACAAATACGCGCGCGCATGTGCTCTCGTTCCAACCCAGAGGGTTTACTTAGCATCAATAATCATCTAGAGAGAACCAATGGCTGACTTTTTCCAAATCGTCCATTTAAAGCAATACTTCCTCCCCCGCCCCTTGTCCCCCAAAATCCGAGCTGTGCGCGTGCATAAGCAAAATTCATTCCTTGAGAGACTGGCGAGCTACTGACTCAGCTTCCTCGCGGCTCTGCGCTTGCTCCCGGCTACAGATCAGGACTTGTTGCCTCTGCGGCCCAACCCCTGTTCTCCAGCCTCCGCGGCCTCAGGGGAGGTGATAACAAGGCTGGGGAAGAAAGCTCTCTGTAAAACACCCGCAAATCCGAAGCAAAGTCTCAGGAGACAGCCATTTCTGGTAGGAACCTGGAGTTATTTTCTCCTCCCTAACACAACAGGAACACTCTCGCCGAAGTGCATTTTCACCGTATTTCAAAACCAAAAAGAAAACGGGGCAAAAAAGTAAACTTACCCCACCTGCCACAATACTACATTTTGAGCGTCCTTTTAACACATTGATTCTTCCTTTAGTACTGCAGCTTTTTTCCTCTTTTTGCCAGAAACCTTTTCAAACTAGCTGTGCTTTAAAAATTTTATTTGTAAGCACTAAATAAAACCTGATTTTACACTTCTCACATCTTGCTAGCTAAAATTTGACTCAAATATTTCTTTATTCCTTCTTTAACAAAATTCACTAAACTCCACCTGACAGCTTCACAAGGCTTAATAAAGTTTGTGTAGTTTGTGTGCCTAAGTATGCTAGTGTGTGAGTGTGAGTGTGAGTGTGTGTGTGTGTGTGTGTGTGTGTGTGTGAAGATGTCTTAGTCATCATTCGGGGTGATAAAAATGTAGCCCTATCTTTGGGTGTAGGTTTTTACAAGCACTTTTCATTTCAGTTAACTTTTTTCAAGCTGAGAAAATTGTTAGTTTGCTTTCCGGGAATTTTGGTCCATATTTATCTTATAAGTAATCTACCTTCATTGCTCCTGCTCTTTCGGGAAATTTGCCCCTTATTCATTGCCTCAGAGACACAAAACCTGATTATGAAAAATAGCCTAGACAAGAAGAATGTGACAGTGGTTAGCATATTGTTTTAGCCTTAATAAAAAAATCTCAGGGAAAGTTTGCTTTGATGAATTAAATAAAATTAAAGCTGCAACAAAAGAGATTTTCAGCTAAAATCATACAGCATGGGGCAGAGCTTAAACAGTCAGATGGCGAAAGGTAGAGGGACCTTCTGTACTTCAAAACCCAGATCTAGAATTTCACCAGTTGAGCTTCTTAACTTATTTAATCCTACATGTATCTTTATTTTTTTTTTCTATTGATTTCCTCCTCCCCACCCCCATCCCCGATCTTTTTTACACCTCTCTTTTGGTCCTCTACCCAGCTCCCCAACCCAGAAGTCGCAGGTGGCACATTGCCTTGGGATTTGCAGAAGTCACTTCTCAATTTCCCACTTGATATAGTAGACTTAAACTTTCAAGCTGGCAGCGCAGCCGGGTGTGAAACTAACTCTGAAAGCAGTAGGCTGGTTGTTTGCGGGCTACCATTAGGTTCTTGGTTGAAATGTATGGGCCTTTGCCATCTCGAGGCAGCTAAAGCTTTTGAATATTCTCACTACCACCATCCCCTTCCCGGCTCTTCCCCCAATGCAGCTGTAGAAAATCAGAAGGGCATGGCTCACCCCTCAGTCTTGGACATACATGGCTCCCTCCCTTCGGATCTCTGATTTCAAACCGAATTGTATTGTATCCTAGGAGTCCCCAGTAACATACTTACGAGTCAGAGAGACACCAACTGGGATGGCCACAACTGCTCCATTCCAACTTTGGAATGGAAGTAAGACAGTGCCTGAGGCTCTGCCCCTGGAGATTGGAGTTAACCCAACAAAATTTAGTGAGGTCTGAGAGTTTGGCCACCATCTCCAGGAAGGCCTCTGGAACTACAGTTCTCCAGTCTTGGGAACTGGGTTCAGTGGAGGAGTGGAGTTTTAGAAGGATTTGGAGATTTGGGTTTCAAAGGCTCAGGTCTAAGTCCAGAATACCCCTGCCCACATGCAGGGATTTTGAGGCATGCTTAGGAAAGAGGACCAAGAGATCCATGAAAGCAAGGATTAGTGTTGGGTGTGGATCAACTTGTGGTGGATGAAAAGGGGGGAGGCAATGTCTAAATTGCCCCAACCTTCTGAAAAGGAAATGCAACTCAATGAAAGAGAAGAGTGGAAGCTTTGGTTGCAGGCTGCTTTAAGTACCTGCCCTGCCACTTCTTGACTGAATCTCTTGACAAATCTCTTGACTGAGGGACCCTAAACAAAGCCCTTTAAATTACCCCAACCCTTTGTTTGCTTATCTCTAAAATGGACACACAAAAATAGAACATTTCAAGAGATTTTTAATTTGTTTGATCATTTTAAATAAGACTGAATGCAAAGAAGGTATAGAATGTGAGCAATAACTATTTACTAATCTGCTTTTGGTATTACTGCTGCTGTTGCTTTTACCATAAATGCTGGTGAAGACGCTGCCATCACAGTACTCTGAAATATATGTTCCCAACAAGCCGTTTTCTGGCCCATGCCCTCATTTCCTAGGCTCTGGAGATCCAAAAGTGTTTTCAGATTGGGACCCTTGAAGCCCCACAGAGATCCCAAAGGTTCCAGGACTGGAATAGCTCTCCCTGCTCACATCAGCACATCAGCCTGGATCAGTGGGTGCCTGGTCACTCCCCTGTTCTCCCTGTGTGAGGCTGCAGAACCCAAAGTATCTCCAGAAAGCTGTGGAGTATCCCCAACCTGGTCTCTCATAGATGCCCAGACCCTGAAGACTTTAAAGCTGGGTTGGAAAATACCTTTTGGGAGAAGGTGCTCACTTGTATACTTTTTTGAAGCAAAAAAAAAAAAAAAAAAAAGCAACTGGAGGGGAACCGGAGAAAGATGCTCTGGCAACTGAGAGGGTCAGACTAGCTATCCAGCACATTCCAAATTCACATTTAGGGTTTTCTAGCTCAAGTATTTTTTGCATAGGATTCTAGGAGGAAATCTCTGCCCTCTCCCAGCTGACCTTCAGGAAGTGGGGAAGAAGAGGGAGCAGAGGTGGCCCTGGAGTGAGAGTTGCTGACCCCCAACTGCTCTAAGACCTTGAAGGGAGAAGACACAACAGCAGCTCCAAATCCAAGACAGACCTCTGAAATCTGCTGTCAAAATTAATGCCCCATCTTGTGGGGCAAACGAAATAAAAATCTTACAAGACAGGAGCTGACCCATGTGAACCAGCATTTACTGGCACATATATGAGAAGTTTTTTAACTGCCAGAGTTACCCAGTTATTTGAGATGTTTGAAATTCAGAAAGGATGCCTGCTCTCCACCTGTCTGAGGACCAGATTTTTTTGTCACTATTTTGCTTATCTTGGACACCTCACATCTCAGAACCAAATTAGAACACTGCCTGGCTCCCAAATAGGGCAGATACCCATGTCTTCAAGAGAAGGGGGACACCAAAAGTCCTCTCCCACCTGCACTGGGAACTGGAGTCCAGGGTGATGACTCCTCCTGCCTCCAAAGCTCCTTACCATCATCACCTGGGATAATTACAATCCTCAACAATGAAGATGAAAGAGAGAAGAATTCCTAGACATAAATTGTGTTGGTGGTTTGTAAATGGGGAGAAATTGATTGGGTTTCACGTGAAGGTTTCTGTAGTTTTATAAAAAACAAACTGCCTGTGGCTAGTAGAGATGTATGTGTGTTGGGGTGGGGGTGGGGGGATGGAGAGAAGGGGCAGTAAAACAGCCCTGATTTAAATAGATGTCTAAACAGGCCCCTGACCTTCTGGGTTGAAGATTTCTTATGATCAATGAATGAGGTTGGCTTTGCACTTTACAATTATAATTAATCTAATGGGGATTTTACCCACTTAAATAGGTGACATGAATTGTAATCTGTCCAAAGCACTCGTTTTGCCTCAGTTTTTAAGGCACCCCATTCAGACAACTCCTTTGGACCAAAGTTTACCACAGACAAATCTCACCCCCACTTCCATCCAGGCATCTCTTTCTCTCTTAATTCTCCCTTGTTCTTGGCTTTCTAAGTTGAGCAAATATCATTTGAAGGGAACATGGACACAGGGTGGATGAGATGGAGTTCTCTCATTAATTGTCCCAATAAATTGAGATATAGTGTGCATAATGCAATGGAGCAATATGATTATAGTTCATGTGTATGACTTAATTAAGCTATTTACAGCTTGTTGCTGCTAGTCAATGGGTGTGCAAGTAGATTGACAATTATTCACTCCCTATCTTCAGAATGGTGCATAATTACTAGCAGTACCTATCAAGTTTTTATGATTGTGAAAGCAATGCTCACTTGATCAAGAAGCCTCTTAATAATTCTCTGTTATGTATTTAAAAAGTGGTATTTGGAAATATTTTGAAATCACTCTCAATATTTTTGTAGGTGGCCTTTAGTGGGCAGCCAATTTATTCTTGATGTATATTTCATAAAAGTGCAAAAGCTAAACTCTAAGTCCATAACCCTCCCAGAGAATGCCTCACCTTTATGCTCCAAATAAGTTATCTGAAGAGGACCAGTTTAAAGGCTTGTAGCAGGACAGCCAGCTGCCTCTAAAATAATATATCTCTGCTCCCTCCACAGACACACACACACACACACACACACACACACACACACACACACCTACACATACATTTCCTTTCACTTAAAGATAATCCAGAGCCACTAAGAGTGCCCTCTCTCTCCAGCAGCCCCTTCCCACTTCCACAAATGTCACTATTTCTCAAAGGATACATGTTCCTCATAGACAAGGCTAAGAAAAGTAAGACTTCTGCTGGACACATGGGGTAATGTGTACCACCACAGGTTGATACAATTTGCAAAAGGGATAATGAAATTACCCAACATGATGGCAGAGACATGGACATTCCCACTTCCTGGGCTTCTTGCCTTTTGTTTAGAATAATATGGTACCAAAGCCTCAGATCACTTAAACTGTGTTTGGGTTTGAGTGACAAAGATGTGCATTTTTCCATGTGATTTACCAGTTGAATCTTAAGTCAAGGCTGATCACTTGGCCTCTCTGGATTGAACTAAATTCATCACCTATAATTTTATTTAAAAGCCCATGGCTATCAATCATAATGAGAGCACAAGGAACCAATATTTTTCAGAAAAATGTGTCACCCTCACTAATACAAGGCATTTACACTGTCATTGTCCTGTCCTGGGCTGAGCAGGCACATACCTGGGGTTCCCTCTGAGAATCTAGTTTCAGTGCAGCATCCAATGAATGGGTAGTTACATTTTGGAAAAGGAGTCCTTTGCTTGCATAGGACTTACCCTCTCCTTTAGGCAAAGTTCTAAATGAGCCCTCTGCCTTTGGACTCAAATGGTTTATAAACTGTGAGCCTAGCCTTAACCAAAGAAAATTTCATAAAATTCCAAAAGGTGAAATCTTGATCAGAGCTGCTCCTTTCCTTGATAGTGCTGCTGTAAATCACTTAGAACTTACATTGCATCTCACCTGCACCTCTATCAGATTATCTGTTATTACCTGTCAACAATAAATGTAACAGCAGACTCATTACAAAATTTAAAAAGGGTGAACATTTCCAGTGATCTTTTAAACCCAACTCCACATTAATTCTTAAAACTAAGGTTGCAGAGAACCTGTTTTGAAGGTTTCCTGGTGGAAGTCGATTTGTTCTCATACCTAAAGCAGGTGATGTTTCTACAAAGACATCTGAATGACAGCAGGAGTGAAGGACAAATCTAATAAAGCCTAATAAAGCATGAGCATCAAAATGTCATTAAGTTTACAAAAATGAGACTCAAAATCACCAAAAAGGTAAATGTCTTCATTAGTCTGATCTCTGAAGACTGTCAAACATTTCATTAATTTATAATTTATGATTGTTTGACAAATATTGAAAAGTATGTAAATATGAGTGGGATAATGTCTTTCCTGCGGGAGATGAGGAAATGACCCAAACTGTACACGCCTGCAAGATTACACACAGGACCCAGCTCCCTGTTATCAAACTGTGCCGCCCCTTTAGCCAACATATTGTGCAAGTGACAAGTGAAATAGGGCAGATAAACCAATGGTTTAAAACGTAATAAAGACAATAGCCATTTGCATTTTTTAGATTTTATTACAAAGGTAATTTACTATGACACATTTCTGAATGTAATTTATGAAAACATGTTAAAGCAATTACAGCATGTGTACAGCGCTCATAGCTACCAAAAAAATCTGATAAATAATATTATAGATCCTCAGAGAGTTTCACTATTGAAAACATACCATAAAAGGAAACTCTTTATTTCAAACATGGATTGTACTGAATAAAATAATGGAATTAAGATATAAAATTAAGAACAAAATCTTAAACAATAGAAACTCTTTGTTGGAGTTTCAAAATTAAATATTTTTGTGACAGTTTTTCACCTTCTGAAGTCAATGTTAGGTGAAAGTATTAAAGATATCTTGGAAGGGAGATATAAAAGGAATGAATGTACACTTCGTCTTTCAAAGTTCTTATCTCATTCCTTTTCTCCATATCTCTTTTCTAAAGCACAGTACTGTGCCAGCCTTTCAAAGTAAAAGAGAAATTCATTATCAGAAGGATCAATACTGTCTGAACATATCCTTTAAGCAGGTTTTCTACACCAGCCTATCATGAGTTATCAAAATGGGAGAAAAGTCCATGGGGAAAAAGGGAGAGAAAGTTTACATAATAGAGAATCATATAAAAATGAGGAATATTTCATTTCTCCTCCCATTCCCCAGATGTTAATTTATTTTGTAATAACTTCATAACATGTTTTAAAACTGAGAATGCATGATTAGATACATTAGATTCAGACTCCAACTATTCTAATCAACTTTGAGGGTGGACAAGAACCTTCCTTCTGTAGTTATAAAAACAATGCTTTGCAAATGCTTTAGCTTTTACAGTCAATCATAAAGCATTCATGAAATGGGCCCTTTCCCTGCCTATTGGGTACGTGCCCTAAGTTTATTCCACACCCTGTGACTAACTGAAAGGCCTTCTGTATGTTTGCTTGAAAGATCATTTAAGGAGTGTTCAGACTTACAGACACAACTCCCCTCCCAACCCCGTTAAATGTACCCAACCTAAGAAAAAATGCTTTGGACACAACTCAAATCTGTATTTGTTGGCCATAGGGAGCATGCAATAATTGCCCTGGCACCTTCTCTTTCAGTTGGGGGGTCCTAGCAGCCCATAATAACTGGCCCCAAAACTTCCCACTCTTTTTTTCTTTTTCTTTTCTTTTTTCTATTGTTTATAGTATTACATGTGTCTGCTTTCCCCGCTCTTAACTGGTTCTAATGCCCAACACTCCAACTGGATGTAGAGGCACTGAGGCCCTTAAAGTGTGCCCATAGGGTCTACCCCAGCTACCAAAGGAGGGCTATCACAAACGTGGCCAACTTGCTCACAACAGTGGGCAGGTGAGCCCAGGGTCTAGTGAGGCAGACTTCTGAAGTCTCTGCCCAAGAACTTTTGCACTTCCCCCTCTTCTGATAAATATTTGGTGTCATAACTGACCAAAGGGCTGACACTCCTAGCACCACTGTTCTCCCACCAAAGGTCCCTCAGATCCACATTGCTGGCAGTCAAGCCAGACATTCAATGGGTTTTGGCTCCAAGACGGTTCACTCACCCCTCCCCTACTCCTTCAGAGGCATGGTTTGCTCTACTTAATATCTGGCTTTAGAACAGATTCTCACGTTAACGCCTGGAATCTGCTCCACTGCCCATCTTTACCCAGAGAAGGCTGTGACTTAATTCCACTAGTCCCTGGCCCTAACAGGATCTCAGCGCCTCCCCCTCGCCTCCAGCCCTAGACTGGGCTATGGGTTAGTTTTAACCAGGGTTAAGTCAGTCCCCCGCTCCAGCTTTTGTCTCTGTTGGAAAGTTTAGGGGCTGCATATGCTATGTGTTGCAAACAGGAAGCAGGGTCCTCAGGAGTCTCTGACCTCGTATCTTAATGGGAGCACGGTTTCCCAGGACAACTGTGGCTGAGCAGGCTTCCAGGCAGTTGTCTTGCGCTCACGTGCACGCTGCCACACACCCCAGGAGCCAGCGCAGACACCAAGCGATCCCCCCCCACTCTCCCCGACACACCCCTGCCACAAAAAAAAAAAAAAAAAAAAAAAGCATACAAAGAAAGTTCGAAAAGAAAGGAAGAGAGGGGAAGAGGAAAGAGATAGAGAGTTGCATCTACATTGATGTTGAACTATCTGAATAAGTGAACTAGATGAGGGAGAAATATAATGAAAGAGAGGATTAATTAAGAGAGGGGAGCGACTACAAAAGAATACCTGCTGATGTGTTGACTGCAATGGAAATAACAAATGAAACAATGAAAAGGCTGCATTGTTTCCTCTTAAGCTCTCTGTACATAACCCCATATATATCTACAGGGCTATATTTTGATGACTTACAGTATATGTAAAAACAAACTTTCTGTGTGTGTGTGTGTGTGTGTGTGTGTGTGTGTGTGTGAATTCTCCTCTGCTAATCAAGCTTGTCTTTCCAAACAGTTAGGTGAATTTAAAAAGAAGGCAAAGGAGAGATAGAAAAAAAACCTCCACCATCATCACCACCCAAGAAATGATAAATAGGGTAGCATAGCTAATCGCTGGAGGGCGCGTTTACCAATTCATAATCATTTATTCTTGGTGATGTATGGCTCTTACTCTTAAACCTGAAAAGCTTCTATTTGAAGGTGTAAATAGCTTTTTTTCTTCTTTCCTGCAGTAAGCCTTCCTGCGTTAGCAGTGATTGATCTCATGTACAATTCGTCCCAGAGTGCTATTTTACAGGGGAAACACTAGCTTTTGGAGATTAACTGGGGAGTCTGTTACATATTAATGAAGCTGGGAGATATACTAACGTTTTGGTAATTTAGTTATTTGTGTCTATAGCTGTCGTGTTATTTTCTTTTAGACCCCTGTGGTTGTTATCCATTGAATTAAAAAGTGGTCTTTAGAATTATTCTTTTTCCACTAGCAACTAAATGCCATTTAATGTGAAAAACAAATGTTGACTTCTCTCCTGAAGGAAGTGTGTTTTTTTTGTAAGATATCAAAATGCTTTAAACTGTATTAGTGTATTATGTTAGTTTTCTTACCCACAGCCTGTGCTAAAGTAATAACTAATGGAAGAAAAAAAAATCTAGCCTGCCTCTATTATTGAAAAAAGTATGTGACCTTCTAGAAGAAGAGGAGAAATTTAAAATGCTAGGATAAAAGTGTTTCTAGCAACAGTTCCCCTAAAATGTGATAATTCATATCCCAACAAACAAGACATCAAAGTCATTAATGTCTGTGTTGTCTTGAAGAGAGAATTTGGATGAATTGCAATCCACATTCTACAAAGAGGTTGCTTCATAGCCCCTGATAAAATGACAGCAATTCTGCAGCATTATTTTCTTTTTAAAATGTTCTGGCACCCCATAAATGATCTGGGGTATTGTGTGCAGACAGAAAGCCTCTCCAGATACCCCCCACCCCCAATTCTCCAGGTTCTATGGAGGACTCGAGACCACTGCAATGGAGTGCTGGAGTGAGGAAAGAAAAGCGATTTTGAAATGCTGTGGTTAAAGAGAAATGAGCACCAGAATCTGCCTTGTGTAAGAACAGGTGGATCACGCATTTTTATACCCTCCGAGGTCTGAGCTTCTGCTGAGAGTGAAGCAGCGAAATAACATTACTGAGGGACACGTCTGCCCCTAGTCCCAATCATAAAAATCTTAGACCCATGACCTTTTAGATCACGTACCCTAGGCTGGGTCCTTCTCTCTTCCCCAAAAAGGGAGTGCCTTGTATGAGTTGTCTCTCACTTCCTGTTACCACTTGCTTTACAGAAGCCAGACTCTGGATATCTACTTGGGGTCTTCCAGCCCAATGTCTACTGTGAGGACAATTTCAAGTAACAACGAAATTTCCAGAGCCACGGAACACTAAAGCGTGATGGTGCCCCTTTTGTTTTCAGGGGGCGATTTATGTTCTGTATATATATTTTTAAAAATGTGGTTTGGAAAAAAAGAGTCTTGAAAACGTTGTTACAATGAAAAAGGGACAAATTAGAAGACATTTTCTGTGATCAAAGGCAGGAGGGAGAGCCCGCATGGACATTCACAAAGCTTGACTTATTCACTCCCCTCCTTTGCAAGCCAGGGCAACAAGCGTGTCCCCTGTTGACAAGGAGCCCTATTCAGACTGCAGGTGCGAAGTGGGCCAGCTCGCTTAGCCACATTATGTTAAGGTTGTTGGAGATTAGTGTTCAGCCTTAATAACTAAAGCACTTGATTTACATGGGGTGGGGGGGGAAGCCTCCTCACCATGAAAACAAAATCGTTGAATGCGTGATCATTGTGAGGGCGGATGATATCCTAATACATTGTTCTCAGCTGGGCCCAGGGGTGCCTGGTCTCCTGCACAAGGGCAAGGTCTTGGTTGCTGGTCATGGACCAGGTCCCTAATCACACACCCAACCGGATTTTGGAAGAAAAGGCCTAAGAAAGATAGAGTGGAGTTTTCCCTGAGACTCCAGATCTGGAATCCCAGCTTTATTGAAGCCTGGGAAAGGAGAATCATGGAGGATCCAGGCCCTCATCACCAATGATTTAGTGTCTTAAGGCGGGAGTAGCTCCAGTATAACTTTTGTGAGGGAGTATGTGGAAGAGCTGGAGGATTTATCTTTTAGTGTCCTAGACAGGAACAATTTTACCCACAGGTGACAATTATTTGAGGGTACCTAGAGAGCTGAAAAAACATTCAAAGAATCATGCCACACCCACTGACTTGATCTGCCTTGCCTCCAAGAAAGCCATTCAGGCCAAATCTTCAAGAAGAGCCCATTTCAGAGAAATTCAGAACTACTTGTCCCTGCCTCTCTTTCTCTACATCTTCCCTGTTTTGTTTTCCCAAGGATAGAGAGAGGTCCACCTTGGTCTTGGTTCTGTTTCCTCTGTGTGAGTATTTGAGGGCAGATGCCATTCCCCATACACTATCCAAGTCTTCCAGACACCCCCTAAACCCATCCAGGAGAAGAGATCCAGAAAACAAGAGATCTGTGCTTGGGAGCTAAGAATAGGCATTTCAATATGGATATATATCTATTTTAACTGCAATATCTTTTTTGGAAGTCAAGCTACTTAAGGCAATTTCCATAAGGTCTGTCCAAGAAGGAAAGGTTCACTAGGAACAAGGTGAGAAAGCTATTAAGTATTGTCCGACACTGAAAAGGTTCTTAATCAATGCCCTGGTAGCTGACCTGTCAGGAGAAGGTATAAAGGATTTATTTATGCAGTCTTTGTTATGTTCCCAGCTCTCACAAAAGTGTTTCTATGATTCAATTTTCTTATCTCTTAATTAAAAAGCTGAACCATTAGAATAGTACCTGCATTATGTCCTGACAGTGCCTGCATACTAATTCCAGAGCCTTTACAAGCAGTATAATAACATAAAATCAGAGATTGAATAAGACAGGATTTTGCTTCCAAAGCCCTGCTAATCCCTTTTTAAAAGGGTTTGGTGAAATAGTTCAGAATAGTATCTGGAAGTTGGATTACTGCTCCCCCAACCCCCCCTTTTCACTTTTACAATGAAATGATATTTCACTTTTAAAGGAAGTTCCATTTTTCTACAATACTTTTTTTTTCAAATGAGGAAGTTGGCATGTTGTTTTTTTAATGATGAAAAGAATCTGATCATAGAATCCTTGCTTACTAAATGCAGTGGCAGAAAATGTAGAGTAAATTTTTATGGCATGTTTGGAACACTTAAAATTTCTCAGGTGAAAGTGAGTATAGCGTGATTCAGAATCGTTTATGTGCATCATTCATCAGGTGACTCTCCTCATTTTTCTCAGGGGAAATAAATAAGCAAAGCTTTGGGGGATAGATATCTATTTCTCATAACTTAAAAATATGCATATTTCAGGCAAAACACTTTTCACTAAGATGCTGGGTGTATTTTTTAAAATACTTAATGAATATATTGAAGAGTACAAAAACTAAAAACATCATTATACTTTGAACTAGACTTTGCAGTTGCTCAAGCCAGGAAACTTGAGCTCTCTGCAGTTTCTCTCCAGTTCTGGCAAAAAAATTTATCCTCATCTGGCTAATTTAATCTTGCATGGGCCACCCTTCAGTCACAGATAAGAAGAAACTGGATCATCCTTCTGATGTTGCATAAATCATCTTATAATATTCTTGTTGTTTTTTCCCCATATTTTATTATTATTTTTTTTGCCATTATTCTACAACTTCCTGGTCCAATCAAAGCCACAAAAAATTTGGCCCAATTTTGCTTTCTTTTCTATGTATTTTCCTAAGTTGCCAGTTCACTGAGATACACAATCATGCACGTTCCTATTCTACTTGTTTTGAATGAATCAATATTTTTGTCCTCCCTCGTGATTCATACAGGGTCTATACTGGCATTAAGGAAGTCAAAAATGAAGAACAGATTTCAAGTCCTCCTCCCTGGTCACATTTACATTGGTTAATTTGCATCCTATTTTAATTTTTTCCATATATATATATATATATATATATATATATATATAATTTATCCAGCTGTTTGGATGTTTGTAAAGGCACTGGAAGATTCAGAGGCAAACCACCAAACCTCCCCTAAATTGTCCATTGAGTTTCTCTCTCTCTTTTCTTTTTTTTTCTGAATCGTTTAGGGGTTCAAACTTGATAAAATTCCTATGTCTCAAGACATTTTCCTCATTGAAAATAGTTGGGTAAAATGGCAAGGCCACCCTGATGCTCAGACAGAAAGTGACAAAGTGAATCATGTTATTGTGGGATCCTCGACCACTGACCAGTTGGTAACTAAGATGTTATTAATTTTCCCATAATGAGGATTCAGTATCAGAAAACTTTTACTATGAAACAGGTTCTGATGCCTTCCTAGAAAAAATGTGCTTTTGTGTGACTTTTGCACACCCAAATACTCTGTACTTGGTCACCCACCCATCCCCACTTGTATATTCCCACCCTCCACACCTGGGTCTTGAAATGCCTAATATGGGACTCGCACTAACCATAGAAACTCCTAATAAAACGCTGGCCAGGCCCTAGGATTTACTGCAGTGCTAGTGTTTTAACAAGTCATGCAGGAGGGGGAGGGCGGGAGGTAATAATACAATCAGGTTTCTCCAGCTTCTTTCTGCACACAGATACATTTTATTCCTTTCACTTTTTCTTGAACATTTAAAAAATAAATTATTGTCTCTGCCTCCATGCCTTGCTGCATAGGGCTCTGAAACGCAGGACCTTCAGCTAGCCTCAGGGGCCCTGGGCTCCCAGGAGAAGTACCCCCTACTTTAGGGTTCAAGGCCCCTGCCAATGCCACATTTTATAGGAGGGTCTGGAGATCTGATTCAGTAAGATGCTAGGGAATGTGTTTGAAAGGTGGAGTAATGTAACAATAATAATAAACATTTAACATGTAGATTTTAAATATTTCAAAGATTAACTTATGTATTACTCAAAACAAATTTTAAGCCCTTTCCGGTTTGGCTCAATGGATAGAGTCAATGGATAGAGTCGCTGGCCCTCAGACCAAAGGTCCCAGGTTCGATTCTGGTCAAGGGCACATGCCTGGGCTGCAGACTCAGTCCAAGATGCAGGAGGCAGCCAGTCAATGATTACTTCTCATTATTGATGTTTCTGTCTCTTTCTCTCCCTTCCTTTCTGAAAACAATTAAAAAAATAAAAGTTTTTAAAAACAAATTTTAAAATTCTATTTTAGTAGATGAGAAAATAACCAGGGGAATGTTTCATCACTTATTGGGCGGGCAGAGAGCCATAGGTGGAGAACCCTGAGAGACTGGCCTCTAGCCAAAGTCTTGCCACCATGCCCACAGTTTTTGCCTGGTGCTCTTATTCCACGTAGGGAAGACAAGAGACCCAGTAGAAATCATTAACCGTACAAGATTTCCCCAAACTGCCTCGGGCCTACGTTCAGGGTGGGAGAAAGTAACTTCCCCAGAGGACAAGGGATTTAGTGTGAGGCTAGCCACGGATAGTGGAGAGGCAGTGAATTCAACCCTCCGCCAAGAAGTATGAGCTGTCTTAGCGGCAGGGCCCTGAGGTGACCCAGAGCACTGCCTTTTCGTCTCCTCCTAATCCCTCGATTCCTCCGCCCCAATTCTGACTAAAACGATTCAAAGGCAGGCCTGTCCCTCTCCGAGCGACCGGACGGGATGCCAGGGGCAGCCGTCCCGGAAGACTTTTCAATCCACTCCCCGAGGTGACCGCCGCCACACCCGGGCGCGGGCGCGGGCGCCGTCCCGGGGGACGCGGAGTCGGGCGGGCGGACTGGGCTCTCCCCGCCGCTCCCCGCCACACGGGTTCTGTCGGCGAGCGGGCCCCAAGGAGCACGCCCTCGCAAAGAGGAGAGGGGTTGGGGGAGAAGACGCGCAACGGGAGAGACCCCTCCAACTCGTCCCGGAGCCGGGGAGGGGGCTCCTTCCGAGAGAGGCCGGGGTGGGGGTGCCAACCCAGCCTGATGTCCGGGGCCTCCTCCCTGGCGGCTCCCACCGATCCGAGCGTCGCGGCCGCTCCAGGGGCCTTCCCCCGTGGCCGCTTACTTCACACGCACACGTGTGTCGCCCTTTCGCCCTGGGGTCTCCCCCAACCTTGTCTTCAGCACCGCCATCCTTGGGCTAGGAGCTGGGTCTCCAAAGTGTCCCATCAGGAGACCCTGCAGCCCGGCCCCAAAGCAGCCGCCCCTCCCTCAGAGCGCCGGCCGCCGGCGGCGGGAACCTCCTCCGCTCCCACCCGGGCGGGCGCCGGCCCGCGCCTGCGCAGTGAGTGGGGAACTTGAGGACGCGGGGCCGAAGGGTAGGTGGGGTAGGTGGGGAAGGCGATAGGGATTCCTGTGGTCCTGAAAAATCTGAAATCATTTCCCCAGTGGCGGGCCACATACAGGGCCCCTGCATGCTAAACCCCAATGAGGATTACAATCGGGGCCCAGGAAAGAGTCGTGCGGGCCGGCGGCGCAGGCACACATTCTGAAGGCCCTTCGCTGTTCTCTGAGCATTGGCTATTTCTGCAGGGAGTGGAAACCAGCTGGGACTTGCAGTCAACAGTGTACCCATGTACCCCATCAGGACTTAGGCAGGATTGGAGCCACCCTCTCTTGTGGTTTGGTTTTCTTTCCTTATTTTTATTCCCTCCAAATTGCTAAACTTTTCTCTAGAAAGGCAGAGGTAGTTGGTGAGAGGGTGAGCCTTGTGTAGCCACAGAGAAGACAGCCTTTCCAGAGAGACAATGAGACAATTTTACCTTTTCTCCTTCCATAATGGAAATCGGTTAATGAGTACCAATGTCACTGGGATGAAATTGGGGGTGAAGGAGGTTTCTTCCAGGATGGTACCTTTGGTTGGTCCCTTTGTTTTTCTATCCTGAACAACTAGGTTTCAGAGATGCGCCTGTGAAGCCATGAGAAAGGCAGGGAAGAGAACTGGAGGCTGTGGAAAAGTCCCAAATCTTTCCCAGGATGATGAAGCAATAACAAGATACTCAGATTCAAAAGAGGAAGGAAAACATCACATCCTTTATTTCCAAAAATAAAAATAAAAAATAGCCAAATGGAGCTCCATGTACACAAAGGTATTTGGAGGGAAAACAATCACAGATTTTAATTCAGTTTTACATATGTATAGCAAAATTAAGTCATCTCTTTCAACTGTGTTTTCACTTAACTATCACTTTCAGTAAAGTACTATATAACAACATTTTATTTCAAGTTAGTTCATAATTTAGGATGCTAAGGGGACAGATGATAAATCACAAACAGTGTGGGTAGAAAGGGTACTAAACAGTCTGGGGCTTCAGTCAGAATTGTGTGTGTGAATTATGATTATAAAATGTTTGCCTGACTGTATAATTAACATTTGCTGTAATCATTATATTTTCCCATAAATTAACAATATAAATAAACATATGGAGGTCTTGAGTAAGCAAATAAAAATCAATACAAGAGACAAAATTTTGTTGCAACTGTAATAATAGCATGGGTTACAGCTCAGGGAAAACTACTTCACAAATAATTTAGTCAGCACACACAGAGTGGAGAGACTGTGACATCTTGTTTGTTTAAACCACCTTTAAAACCACATGAAGGAGGTTTGGGGAAAGCTGGACATGATGAAAGTTTTTTTCCATGAAGAATTGCATTTGTGGATGGGAGGGGGGGTTGCATGCATTCTGGGATCACTATCTTGTAAACTGAATCTTCTGAACTCCAATTGCCAAGATTCTGAAGAAAATAGGAAATTATAAAAATGTCTCTCTCCCTCAAGCAACTCTCTTCAGTCTTAATGACTGAAAGGGCTTGCTGATTGCTGCTAATGAGAAGAAACACAAAATGGGTCTATTTTTTTTTCTCAAGAAGTTGTCTTTGAAGGAACAGGAAATATTAACCATAACTTGGCTATAGCCTTAGGATCCCAAACAAGAATATTGGTATCTTGAGGGGTCCCCAGAGGAGGATCAAGTGACCTGACTTGTACTGATTGAGTGCCATGCCAGAGCTTGGAGAAGCCTACATGCCTGTGTCAGAGCCTGTCAGAGCCCTCAACATCTGCACACCTCCTTAGACCTGTTGTCTCTGCATTACTTTTGTTTTCCTGTAAGCAGGACTTAGCTCTAAAGTTACCAGTTAGTGTGCATGTCTTTTCTTTTTTAACGAAGTTTGATTTTTATCTCTTTAGAAACGGTTTGAAACTAACAGGCAGAGAGAGTTTGACAGAGAGGAGAACAAATCGCTGACAAAGAACCTTTTACATTTCATCAGCGTTGTTAGGACGACAAGAAAGAATGTCTCAGATAATAACTCTCACTTCAAAGATTTCTCAGTTCAATAGAAAGTGAACCATCCTTTTTATTCAACCACAAGGACTGGCACTAAAGAAGACTCCACTGTTTGATTTTTTTTCCACCATGTTTATTTTTCCCCTATTCTCTAGGGTACTTGGATAAAATAAACAACATGACAATTAAGAGAACATGGACTTCTAACTTTCCTGCCATCTTCCTTATCTCCTTGGCCTTGCACTCTTAAGCTCATGCCCAGGGCCAGCCCAGACATGAGGAATACCATACACAGCACACTAGGGAAAAGTAAGTTTGGGGTGGCTGCAAGAGCCTTCTGGGATAGAGGGGCAGAATGTGCTGTGCTGGGGCCAAAGTGGAAATGACTGAAAGCCACAGTCTGAACTTCTCAGACTCATCCAAGGTGGCTCCACTGCACCGCAAGTCTCACTCAAATTCAAGCCTCCACCTCGTTCAAGATGCAGAGGTGCATTGCACAGAACTGAGGTTGGCATGCTTACTTGTTTAGCTTGTGAGGTTGCTCTAAAGTTATTTACTCCTGATCTTGGAGCCTCATTGAGGGACAGCCAAGATGTGCAGAGTCTGTTTGCTGAGTCAGGTTCTTCCCTTTTCTGAAAGGGTCCCTGGTGTCAAAGCACCCACCTATGTTAGAATGCAAGGTGAACCTCTAAACGTCAGCGAGGCAGGTCCTAAGGGGCAAGTATATATTGGAGAACATAGTGACAGTATCAAATGGCATGAAAGCAAAGGTCAGCACAAATGTATCTTCTTAGAGTGTCTGCAATGAAGTGTGCCGCCTTTGAAGGGGCCGCTCCCTGAGCGCATTTCCATGGCAAGCCCAACTTGGCGTGATGATGCAATGTCAAACTCACACTTTTCAGCCCCAAAACTCAACTCTTTGAACAACCCGGGCTTGATTAGACCTTTCTCCTTTTCTTTCCCCTCTTAAAAACCATTTCCTCGCCTTTAGAAACTCGCCATCAAACCCAAATGCGCCCTCTGATCACCGCAGAAAGCAGAAACAAAGAAGGCTGAGCAGTGATTCAAGCGGCCTTTTTCTTCTTTCCCATTATTATCCATTTTTATTATGATTGAGGACAAGTGCCCATTCGCGTGGGTTTTCTTTACCGGAAATTAAATGAAAATGATTTAGTCTGCGTCAAACAAAAATATATACTTGTATATACAGGGGGAAAGGCCTGTTAGACGTAAATATTATGTCCTTAATGAAAAGCCTGGACGGGCTCCAGGCTTGGCCTTTCAGGATTTCAGTGAGACTTGCCCATTGCCATAGAAATCCTAACTTACCATGAAGATGCACCGTGGCGAAGAAACATTGCTTTGTGCGCCGGCCCTTTGATGTCGCAGGCGTGAGATTCGGGCTCTCAGCTGCACTGGGCAAGATTACCTTAGGAGCAAAGCAGTGGACATCTGTAACAAGCAAATGAAAAATTATAGGCGATTAGTAGCCTACCAAACATTGTTGTTTTTATTTTATTGTTTTGGATATGGGTGGAAGGCCAATGAGTTTAGAAACACAAGAGAAAGAACCTAGTCCAATTTGGGGATGGAAGAATTTTTAAACATTGTCAAAAGACACAAATTCCCCAGATGCCCTCTGCACGTTGGCCATGGGGCAGGTGTTTCTCAAAGGGAAACAAGGTTTGCTGCCAACACAGCCCTTGACCAGGAAGCATCTGGGCCCTCTTGTATTGGGGGTGGGGATTGTAGTTCTCTTTCCACAAGGAGAGATTCACTAAGGATATATTGAGAAGATTCTGGTTTTTATTAGATGTACTTTTAGGGGACTGGAATGGGTCTGTCCAAGATTTCCCTCCTTTTTTCCTTCTTCTTTTCCCACCCCCCTCCTAAATCTCAACAAGGATTTCTGGGAAATACCATTCTCTCAGGTTGTTAGACTGGAAAATGGGCCCCAATTTCCCCTCCTGCCCCTCTTGGAAACAGTTTCAAAGGCTTTCCCTTTTCCTGCCACCAGCATCTGGTCCTCTTTCTGGGGACTTAATACCCAGCACATAAAATATACATTCAGCCCTGGTTGGTTAATTCAGTTGGTTGGAACATCATTCTGATGCAACAAGGTAATGGGTTTTATCTCTAGTCAGGGCACATACAAGCGTCAACCAATGAATGCATAAATAAGTACAACAACAAATTGATGTTTTTCTCTCTTCTTCTTCTCTTTCTCTAAAATAAATAATATACATTCAGTCTAAACCCATTTGGGTATTTGCGTTTAAAACATTTGTTCTTGCAGTTCCTCTCCTATACCCTTCTTCACCTTAAAAAAAGAGAGAGACCAACATTGTGTGATTTTTTGAAAGTTCATCATGGAATTGACTGAATTTATCCAGACACTGTGGTCTAGATCAGATACCTGTCCAGTGGAGACCTAGGCTCAGTGATGTCATTGGCTCACTGCACTCCTAGTGCCAAGCAGCCACAAGATCCCATAAGCCAAGGCTAGACAAGGGTAGGAGGTGAGAGGAGATGATTGGTCTGGGGAGACCTCTGAGCAATGAATCTTAAAGCCCCTCTAGCACTCTTTTGTTTGAATTTCCCATTGTTTGAACTCATCCCCCACCCCAAGTATATAATGTATATACGAAGCAGACTAGCAGACAGATGTGTCTGTGTGCTTGGGTCAGTTTGCTGGGGAGAGGCATGTGAGTTCCAGCAGTGGTGCTAAAACTCTCTTAACTCTTTTATAGAAGCATTGGAAAATTTTGAGATCTGAAATGTGTGTACTTTTGTTTCAAAAGACAGCTGTATGGTGAAATTGTAAAGAAGCAAAAGAGAAAGGAAATAGGAGGTAAGATATAAGTGATCCAAACTTTGGTGGAGACTGCAACTGGAAACTGAGAAAGAAGTGGTGCCTGACAATCCAAGTGGTCTAATCCTGGAGGAAAATATTTCCCTTATCTGAACCTTCGGAAGACTTTGTGGTCTTAGTTTTGTCACATGAAGTTGCCAAGATTGCACATAAACTCTACTAATATATTTTTCTTTTTGTCCATCTGTTTATCTACCTTCTTTCCCCCAACACTGGTTTCATGCTACCAAGTCATGAAGGTGTGTATGTGTGTGTGTGTGTGGGGGGGTGTTACTGAGTGTGACTGTAGAATAAATAAGTAGCATATTTACATTTTATTCACTGACCTCTAAAAACCATAAGCAGTTATTTAACTTCCTCCCTCCCTCCCTCCCTCCCTCCCTCCCTCCCTCCCTCCCTCCCTCCCTCCCTTCCTTCCTTCCTTCCTTCCTTCCTTCCTTCCTTCCTTCCTTCCTTCCTTCTTTCCTTCCTCCTCTCCCTTCCTCCCTCTCTCCCTCCCTCCCTCCCTTGCAGAGCAGACACCACAGCAGTAACCCTAATACCATAAGCAGCGGGCGGCAGCGGCAGGGCCAGATGCTGGCGCCCGACTTGGCGTGGCGGGGACAGTTACAACACCGCCAGTAACTTGACACACATACCATTCTCTCAATTCGATGCCACGAGCCACTACTGCCGCCGAGGAGGCCACCGGGGGCTCACGGCCGAAGTTGGGAGAAAGCGACACAACGGCAGACTGCGTGGCAGAGACGTAGCCAGAGCTAAGAGGCAGCGGTGAGCGCCCATGCACCTTCATGTGCTTACGCAGCGAACTGGGGTGCGTGTAGCACTTGTCGCAACCGCGTACTTTGCATGTGTATGGCTTGTCGCTCGTGTGCACGTGCGAGTGCTTCTTGCGGTCGCTGCTGTTGGCGAAGCGTCGCTCGCAGCCCTCGAACTCGCACCTGAAGGGCTTTTCCCCTGATGGAGGCAATTGCAGAGACATTAGAGCTTGTGACCCGGATCTGGCTCGGCCTCACAAACCTCCCTAAATTTTCCCCCCATTATTTGGGAAAGAACCGGTAAAGATTTTCAGAAACTTTTGTGTTCGGCCCCGTAGGCCTGGTACTTCCTTCCCTCGCAGCTCTGAGTGCGCCCTCCAAGCTGCCTCCTGCAGCCCTCCCCCACCCCCCTCTCCTGCCTGAGCCTGGGGGAGGGTAGGAAGAGAGAGGAAGAAGAGGAGAAGGAGGAGGTGGAGGAAGAGGAGGAGGAGGTGGAGGAGGAGAGATAAAGAATCCATCTTAGTTTCCATCCTGGAAAATCGTGATCTACTTCGATTGTTTTCCTCCAAATTTTCTCCATTCGGAGCAGAAGCTCCTCTGCCTAGAAAACAGAGTTGACTGAGGAGGTTTTATCTGCTCAATTTATAATTGCTGTTTCAGTCAAAGGTTTCCCGCTCCGAGGACCATCCCGCACACACCCCATCCTGGCCCAAACTGTTTCCTAAAAGGTTTTGTATAAATGTCAAGGCGATGGGATAATTTAGTAGTGCACACCCGATGCACATGACATGTGCACAGTGTGTATTTGTGCTGTAGGAAAAGGTATTCTGAGCAATGATTCACTTCACAGGCGATTTTTACAGGAAATGGGAATTTCCTCCCCCTTCCCTTCGATCCCCTGAGGGCAAACGTTTAGCAGCATTCTTCAAATCTTGCCGCAACTGCTCCAGATCCCGCTACCTAAGAGCACCGCCAATACTACTTTATTACGCTGCTCCTGAGATTTCCAGGAGATGCTGCCGCAGGCAGCAAGCTCTCCCAGTCCCAGTTAGCTATGTGTTCAACGGACCCTCCCCAGACCATCACGCCGGAAAGTTGGACCTAGCAAACCTGAGGCGAGAGGCCCCTGGGGCAGAATCTGCCCGGGCCCAGTGGGATCCGCGGCCTATCTCCCAATCGAACCCTGGAGCATGGAGGCTTCGGTGTGAGCACAGCTGCTGCGGTCACGCCTGGTCCGTCCGCGGGGACGGAAGGCCAGAGGGCAGCCGGGGTAGACCCACGCGGGGCTAGGCTCCCTGGTGCGATGCCCCGTAGAGCCGCGGGAAGGCGCGAGTGCGCATTAGGTTGGAAATACTGCGGAGGACCAAGCTCCAATCCGGGAGCTCCCCGCGGACTGGATTCGCTGGCCGGTGGGGGAGGAAAGAGCCCCGAGAAGCCTGAAGCATAGGTGCTGCGGGAAGGAGGTGAGAAAGTGTATAGGCGCTTTAAATAATTAGATGCCTTCGTGCTCCCTGGACAGAGGGATCCGTTCCCAAGCTTCTGGTTGAGAAGAAAGAGGTGCGGGGCTGCAGGACCGTTGCCTTTGAGGTCACTTCTCCCGTGACTCCCAGAAAAGACGGAGAGCTTTGGGGTTAGGTTTAAACAAAGCACCTATTATCGATGTCCGCCCATGCTCACGCTGAGCCAGAGGTTTGCGCACAACCCTCGCCTTAAGGCTGCAGAGGATTGTGAACCCAGGTCTTGGTCCCCGCCCGGCCATTGCGTCCTCCCCCAGCAGGAATATTGCAAGTACAGTGTAATAGTGAACGGTGCTAGAATCTGCTATTTCTCAGGACATCGGTACCGTATTACAAATATGAATAAAGAGACATGCAAAATAAATCAGTGCCCTCGTTTACCCTTCGTTTTCTTCCCTTAAATTTCTATTAGTATTTACCAAACTAAAACTTTTCTTCATTTTCTCCCCACAACCCACCAAAAAAATATCTAACAAGAACCATGCAATTTAGCACCCGCCAAAGGAAACAAGATTTGCTGAGAAAACGGAAGAGGTGTAGAATTTAAGCTTCACTGCTCCCCCCGTCCCCCGCCACACACACACACACACACACACACACACACACACACACACTTATCCCATCTTGTGAGCGCTTTGTTGGACATTCACGTAAAACAGAAACAATGAATTCGTCCCAGACGAGGAGCAAGAGGCGGGAAAAAACAGGACACTGAAGGTGATACGGGCCTGGAAGTTACGAGGCCTCTAGGAGGCCAAGAGAAGCAGCGCCCGCGCGCCCTCCTGCCTCCTGCCTTCTCGGCCTCTCCCCAGTTGCTGGAGCCGTCCTGGCTTCTCCGTCTAACACCCCCACCCCCACCCACCGCCTCCCTCCCACCCGGGCTGTGCTCTGAGCCCCGGGCGGGTGGGTGTGGAGAGGCAAGGTTAGTCCAGGGCCTTGCAGCCCTTCTCGAGCAGCGGGTCCAGGGGCTGAGTCACGAAAGGCCCGCAGTCTCCTTCCAGAAGCTCAACTACCGGGAGAGGCCCCTTCCCAGCCCCGCGCCGGGCCCGCCCGGCAAAGTTTGGCAGCGGCAGGGCGGTGCGCTAGAGCCATTTTTCTCGCACTTGTGGCTGTGCCGAGCATCTCCGCCCAGGCTCGGTCTCTACCTCAGTCCCAGCCCTGCCTCTCCCTGCCCAGCGCCTGCGGAGGCGGGGCGAGGCCGCGGCCCCAGGGCCCGGGCGCCGGGCTGCAGCGCGCTCGCGTTTCCCTCGAGGCGGCACCTTTGTTCCGAGACTGCCGGACCGCCACCAAGTGAAACCTTTCGGCGTGGGCTCCGGGCAGCCGCACCGGAGAATTTTAACTCCCGAGAAATAATCATTCGCCGCTTCCGCGAGTCGAGAAAATGAAACGGCATTAAAATTTGAAAAGGCAATTATTTTCCTGTTTAACTGTCTTCATGAAAAAATTGTCTTGAGGTCTATTGCCATTTGAGAGGTATTTTGTTGTTTCCCCCCCCTCTTTTCATTACTAAGGAGGGGGCTGAGACCAGGCCCTGCAGGTTTTTTGTTTGTTTGTTTGTTTGTTTTGTTTTGTTTTGTTTTTTAACTCCAGCGGCAAAGAATTGGGACTGCCATCGGAAAGGACGCACTTAGAATTTAGTCCTGGGTAGAAGAAACCTGAACCAGCCCGGACGCATGGAACTTGTTTCGCTGCTGTAGGTCGATAAACTAAGAATTTAACCGTTTTCTGCTTCAGGGCCTTCAAACAGTAGGCCAAAAGTGTGTTTGTTTAGAACTCCCCTGTCATTAAAAATCAGTTCCTCCTCTGGCTCAGGACTGCCTGTCTACCTCTGCAGTGTAGACTGCCAGCTTCTGGAGTAGCCAGCCTGGAGGCGGTGAATAGTACCTCACTTCTTTCTGCCTCACACCGGGATGAAACTCTGATGAGGAGGAACACCCCGGAAACAGCTTCAGAAAATCACACGTTTCCAGATGTGCTCCAGAAATAAAGTAGGAGACTAAAAGTGGACTTTGGTGGTCTGGCCTCCGCGTGTGCCATTTTCCTAGCCACGGACCTTCTTCAATATTGCAGGGTTTGCTAGAGAAGGTGAGATTTAGCAAGATTCTGTCCTGGGTATTGCCAGCCTGGGAGAGTTATTTGACTCTAATAATTGCCATTGTTTCTACCAATAATAGAGGTGAGTAAAACAAAGCGCCAGGGAGGAGAAGTGGAGCTCCAAGCTGGAACTTATTTCATACCCTGGTCTGGCCACCGGTCTAGTTCTCTCCTCCCCCCTCCCCCCAGGAAACAAACAAACAAAAACAAACACGGGAGGAGGAATGTTGATTTCTTAAATTTGGAGTGGGCAAGAAAATCCTAACTGGAATATAAACATGACTGCTAAACTAATTAATGTAACTTCACAGGCTGTTCTGGAAAGTGTGAAAACTCTCCTTGCAATTGCAATAATTATAGATGCTTCTGGCCAGAGAAGTTCAACTTTGCAGGCTCTTGCCCTGGTTCCTTTCCTTTCTGTTAACTAGAACTGACAGATGTGGTTGACACATGTCCCCATTTCACTTAACAGCTCAGTAAATGACATTTAAGGCAGATGAGTCTCCTTGGATCTCTACTAAAGCAGAAGAGAAGTTTGTCAATTGTCCCAAGTGTCCAGTTATCAAGGCTCCAAAAGTTAGCCTAGAGACCCAAATCCTAAAGAAATAGCCAAAGGCCTGAATACCCTTCAATGCAGGTGGTGGTCAGGTAGTAAGTGTTGGCCAAAAAAACTGGGAAAAATTAAATTGTCCCTATATATTTTAAGACTGAGAAACAGTACTATTTAAATACCTTAAAAGCAAAGTAAATGGGCAGGGAGCACACATTCACATACTTAGAGACCCAAAATCCTTCACCCTGGCCTCCCAGAGCAGAAATCCTCTATTGTCTTTCCCACACTCAGCCTTGATAACTTCTGTGACTCTAATAAAAGAGTATAATTAATATTTTATGGGCTTGACTCATGGAAACACCAAATACTCGCCCCCCCCCACACACACACACATACACACTCCAGGATGAAACTTGAAGAAATCCAGCCCTACGGCCGGGAAGAGGCCCCTGCTTCCTCAGAGAATCTAAACGAGGTAGTGCGAATACTGACCTGTGTGAGTTCTTTTGTGTATTTTGAGATTTTCTGATCTAGCAAAGACCTTCCCACACCCGGGGAAAGGACAAGGGAAGGGCTTCTCGCCTGTATGAACGCGGATGTGATTTACAAGTTTGTATTTGGCTTTGAAGGGCTTGCCCTGGCGTGGACACTCCTCCCAGAAGCAGATGTGGTTGGCCTGCTCTGGGCCGCCGACGTGCTCCACAGTGACGTGAGTGACCAGCTCGTGCATGGTGCTGAAAGTTTTGGAGCAGAGGTGCGGGAGTTCGGGGCCATCAACCGCCTGCCACTTGCAGATGAGCTCCTGTTTGATGGGCTGGCGCATGTAACGGAAGAAGGCACTGGGACCCTGGGGCACAGCGAGGTTCACGGTCAAGTTCATGCCCCCATAGCCATGCAGGGCCCCAGCAGCTGCTAGGGCGTTGCGGTGGACGACTGGTCCTGGCGAGAAGGCTTCAGGATGCACATTCATTTCTCTGGGGAGCCCCAGTCGCAGGTGTCCTTTCAAAGTGCCATTGGCGGAGGCCTCGGAAGTCTGCTCAGGAAAACCAGGGAACACCGAGGGGCTGGAGGCAGCAATGAGGTGGGGGTCATAATGTCCGGAGCTACTACCTGTTGTCAAGAAAAATAGCAAGCGTGAGATCAGGTGGCATGAGCTGAGCGTTCCACTTGACGGGGGTGGGGGGTGAGGTGGCAGCAGCAAAGAAGCAGGTCTACTACAGCCTCTGCCTTCAGCGCCCAGACCTGGAGCCAGATAGTGTCAGCAGCAAATCCAATAGGCCTCTCGAGGTAGAGCCCCCATCCTTAGGTGGATGAGATGGATTATGGCAGCTCTGTTTGTGGAAGGGATAGTGGGACATGCAATGCTGAGTCGTCTGTGGGCAGTCGGGAGCCCCTAAGCTCTGCTCCAAGGGAAGCACGACCTGCTCCCCAAGTACACTTTGGCGGTCAACAACGCCCACCCTGAGGGGGATTGAGGATAAGGGCAGTGGGGATGTTGTAGGTGGTGGGGGTGCTGTTGAAGTGCCCAGCCATATGCGTTAATTTCAGCTTCCAGGTCCACTGGGAGTGGGCAGCCTGCATCTGGACTCAAGACTCCCCAGAGTTGCCAGGCCACTGTCACTTGACAGCATGGAGGGGAAAGAAGAATCAAAAGCAACTTCTGAAGAGGTATTTTTCCCCCCTTAAGTTTTGCATTGTGACTTTACTACTCCTCCCCCCCCACCACCACCACCCTGGATCTTTAAAGCCTACTTGAAACCCGCATGCTAAAGAGGCGGCAGCAGAGTGCAAGAGGAAGTGAATAGAGATTGGGGCCCACCAGTCTCGCAGAGAGGAACAATCGCCTAGGACACCCATTGGCCTGCTGCCGGGCCCAACGTCAGAGATGACAGGTCTCGCTGTTCCTGGACACACACACACACACACACACACACACACACACACACACACGCACACACACCTGCTCTAGCTCCTCCTCTTCTCTCCCCTCCCCCATCGCCCTCCCTTGCCCCCTATCAGCTCCCACTTCTGCTCCTGCGCTCTGACCCAGGCACCAATTCTTTCCTCTAGAGCCTCCACCTTATCTCCCCAAAGCTGGATGGATATGCTCTTGAAAGTGAGCGCAGCGAGGTAATGCCTCTGTTCTCCACAACTTTGGGGAGGAGTATTGCTTTGCACATGTTCTGGGGACAGACCTACTGTACCCAGTCTTGCCAGAACTTATAGGCAGCACACTGAGCACTCTCAGACAGCTTCGGCACTTTGTCCCAGGAGTCATGTGAAATGGAAGGCAGAGATCTAGGGAGGAAAAGACCACTGCAGACTAGATGGTCTTGTGCAAAAGAACACCTAGGCTAGTAGCCCTGGAGCATAATTTTATTTCTCTTCCTCTCTCTCTCTCTCTCTCTCTCTCTCTCTCTCTCTCTCTCCCTAGCCCAAACCACACTATGTCTTCCAACATGTACCCTTCCTTCTCCCCTCCCTGTCTCCCTTCTTCCCACTTAACCTGGTGCCTGGTACTCTCAGACTAATAAACCCCAGAATCCAGTTGTGGCCAGAGCCAGGAGTAAACAGGGGGAGTTGATAACCTGGAGAGGCTGACTTCAAACCCACACAGCCCTCCTGAGAGAGGCTAAGGAACTTCTCGGCCATAAATCACAGCACCCCACAGGTGGACTGGCCAAAGAAACAAAGGCTAGCATAGCAAGAAGGAACTTTTCCTCTCTCTTCTATTTCCTTACTCTCCCAGGTCTTCCTCCTTGAGCTCTGAGACCCTGACACCAAAAGGAGCCTTTGAGAAAGGTAGATTTAGGGATCAATTCCACTCTCAGCTCCCACCTGTTGCGTGTCTTTAGGGTTCTGATAAGAGTGGAGGCCATGTTAAGAGTAGAGGCCAGGCTATGAGAGGACTGTGGCTTCCTGGTCTTCAGGTTATACAGTCTTGAGGTGGGGGCATAAGGTAAAAAACAAACAAACAAACAAACAAACACCTTCAGGTCTGGGCAAAAAGGCTGAGGGTATCCTTTGTTTGTGTCAACCCACTAACTAGGATGAGTTACATCACCTGGTGATGCAAAGGGCTGCTGGCTTCTACCCCTTCCTTGGTCTCCAGCCCAAAATGCCAGCTTAAGTTCTAGGGCTTCTCTGATGGCCATAGATAGCACCCAAAGACTGATAAAATGGTTTTTAAGGGATATTTTAAAGATTTTGTAAAAATCTCCATACCCATAGCAAAGATGAGAAGTTTGGACAGACTACTATGAACTCTGATGCAGGGTTTTTGAGTTGTCCCACCCATTCCCAGCAGTAAGAACAATTATACATTCCCTAGTCAGTATAAATAAGGATTTCTTTTAAATTTAAAAAATAATTTACTTATTTATAATGGTTGGCAGGTTCTTTCAGACTTTCTTCATTTAATACATTGTTCCTGCCCTGGGTGCATTTTATTGAGGGATTAGCTTTCACAACAATTTCCCCTGGTTTTGGCAAGTGCAGGTTTTTCTGCTCCTCCAGCTGGAAGAGCTTAAGCAACACAACACAACCAAGGTGCTATGGTTAACATTGAAAAAAAAATTGGCTGGGCCTGGCATGGCTCAATGGTTAAGCATTGACCTGTGAACCAGGAGGTCACAGTTCTATTCCTGGTCAGGGCACATGCTCGGATTGCAGGCTTGATTCCCAGTGTGGGGCATGTAGGAGGTAGCCAAATAATGATTCTCTTTCATCTTTGATGTTTCTATCTCCCTCTCCCTTCCCCTTCCTCTCTGAAATCAATGAAAATATATATTTTTTAAAAAGTTAAAGAAAAGCATTTGACAGCCTAACCCTGTCTGCTCTGGAAACCAAGGGTTTCCACAGCAGTGTTGAGACTAGGCTTATAGGATTTGTCTCCTTTCCTGGCTTTCACATTTTCCTACAGTCTCACTTTTTTGGACTTATCCCTCTGACTACAGGCATCTCCTCTGGTCTCCCGTCCTGTTTTCTCTTCCTCTAAGCCTGGTCAGAAAAGATCTCTGTGAATGATATTTATTCCAGTCTCTGTGAGTGATTTTAAGGCTCTCCTTTGTGCAGGTGTCCGTTGAGTGATGCAGCTTACTAGGCAAGTCCGGGCTGAACCCAAGTAAAGCTCAGAAAATAATAAAGACCAAAACCAAAAACCCAAAGGTGTGTGTCCCTCACTATTTCTCCTAAGCATCCCTCAACACAGAATTTAGTCACCTCCTCCAGTAGCATTCAGACCTAAGTGCAGGGTGCTTTTGCAGTAGTTCAGCAATTAAAGCATTTTCTTTCCCACCTGATCATGGGCCATCTACAATCTACTGTTCAGGATGTTTGTCAAACTCATCATCCATTTTGACTTCCATTAAAACTCTGATTTGCACAAAAATGTATCTCCTAATATATACATGGTGATCCCACCTGTATCAAAAGCATTGAGTAATTGTACAGAACAAGGGTATTTAAGTTGTTTTATACTTTGGAACCTATTGGAACCCTTTTGAACTATTGCATTCTAATAGTACTGTGTGGTTACCCATGCTTGTAAAGAAGAAAATAATAACTTTCCATTAGAAAGTGGTAAAAATAAAGATTCTTTTTCCCCCCATCCATGTTTGCAGACTGCTTCATTGACTCTAGAGATAAGAAGCATAGGTTTTATACACACTCTCACTTACTAACTTTACCTTGAAAAGCTTCAAACATGTGTATGGTTTTTTGTGCCAACAGCAAAAGGGCAGATTCATCTGATTCAGTCAAATTCACTGACAGTTACCTGGCCTTGTGGAGCTCCCTCCCAGATGCAACCTTCTCTTGAAACACGAAAAACATCTGGACATTTCCCAAGAGATAGAGGTAGGTAGGAAAAAATTGATTTCACCCACTAATATTTATAAACGGAAAATTTTGGGCAATTACATAAAGGCCTTCAAGGCTTATCTCTTAAGTTACCAACAAAGCAGTATCCAGCTAATCACAAAAGACAGGTGGAACACCAATGTAGGCAGGTGTACTTTAGTTTTCAGGGACATTCATTAGGGTCTTGTAGTGCCCAGATAGCAAGGAGTTCAGGTATCATTGATTATTGTTTGGGCAGGCTGAGGAGTATTATCCCTCTCAATGGTGATTAGAATTTTTCTTTCAGAACTTTATTTCATCACACTTGTCTCCAATACCAAATGTGTGGCTGGAATATTCTTTTCCTAACCATCATGTAATTTATAGCATTACTGATTCTACTTTCCTGCTTCATCTGTAGGAAAAAAGAATATTCTGGAGTCCAGAGATCTTTCAGCAAGTGCCAGAGAAGCTCTGGATGCCTTCATGGGTGGGAAATTGTTTGGAGCACAATAGACCCTAAACATCTCTTCAATGCCCAGAATCATGCCCTATATGCCCTTCTTTACCTGAGCCAAACCAATGCAACAGCATAAACTAAACTGATTTTCTAATCCTGCTGTATAGAAATTTGACATTTGATGATGCCATCATCTGCCAGAGCTCCTCACACCATTGGCTCAAATGGGGAAATGTCTGATCTCTCCCTCAGGAAAGAAAAACATCAGGAAAATTTCAGATGCATAACTGGGCTATTTTCCAATTTTGCTATCTTAAACAATGCTAAATGATGATTACCCAGCAGTATCCTAGGAGCCAAGGGCCACTGCACAGAGCCTGGTTAAGTATAAGCCTTGTTGCCTGGATATTATGCATCTAAATCTGCATTCATTTGTTCAATCTTTTCTTCCTCACTTCTGCCCAGGTTACCAACCCAAACTAGGAACAAATCTCTTCAGATCTTGGTCACTGACAGACTTGAGGATTCCTGCAGTGAGAGATTGTCTCTATTCTTATGGGAAAGTAATTAAATAACTTAAGCCCCAGGAGGCCACCATATGTACAGGTCCAAAGTATACAAAAGAGATGAGATCTCTGAGGATTTTGGAGATATTGCTCCCCTTTGCTATGCCAGTTTGGGCTTTAGTAATCATTAATGGAACTAAATATGAAAGAAAATATACTTAGATAGAATTTAATTTTCAAACAATGGTTCTGCAAAAAATATTTCAACAAAAAATTAAGAAACATAGCTAAAGGATTTTACAGAACAGCATTAAAAAACTGAAACAACAGAATTTCCATAATAACCACATCTCTCTTGAGAATTCTGTCATCAAATCATCCCAAAATAATAGACTATAATAATTTCCTGATTTGTCATTTAACTTTTGTTAAGAAGGTTGCTTTTTCTACCAACAGCAACAACAACAACAAAAACCACAAACAAACAAACAAACAAACAAAAAACATCTTGGAGGCAACTATCAGTTAGAGGTATAGTTAAAATGAGGAAAACTAGATGCCTGGAAGGAGAAACTCCCAACCCTAAATCATATGCTTATTCTAAATGGAATATTGAATTACATTTTTCACATTGAAGGTATTCCTGTCAGTCACTCCCTGTTCAGAAACCACATTGTAGGAAGATCATCACTACCACATTGCAGAAGGCTGGTGTCCCTGGTAAAGATGATGCATATCATGTAAACCCCATCACCAAGATCAAAGTATGCTTCTTTCATGGAAGCCAATACATGTCAAACCTTATTCCAATCAAATTATCTGGAAATGAATTCAAGATGAATATGTCATAGAATAATGTGACAGTGGAACTGCAAAAGGTCAGGGGTGGTTGTTTCAATGAGAGAGTCGTCAAATATTAATTCTAGAACATCCAGATGAGTAGGCTTTGAGGAATTAGTCAGCTGCTGGTGGGACATTGAGTTGCTGATTTGTGTGCAAATTTATTAAACAGCAAGGTATTGCTCTAAGTTTCACTTGAACTCAAAAAACATCCCCAAACTCACAAATAACATAAGCAAAAGACAAAACAAAATTTTCTACTTAAAAGAGAAATAATTTCAGCAAACCAATATTCAAACTTACTCCACTCTTTCAGAGCCGTTTGGTAAAGTCCCAATCGTTTCCTCATCCCCAAGGATGTCTTGTATCTCATTTCCTGACTTTGAGCCTGTTGGGGGAGGTGGGGTAAGGAAGAGAAGTAGTTACTAGTTAAATATTTTTACACATGTTTGTACGGAACAGTCTTGTAGTCTGAATGTGTGATTTAAAAAAAATGTGTGGATCTATGGATCTGAAAAGTTTTAGTCTTTCTTTGACCATTTTCAAATTTGGCAGTGAAAATAAAATAACTCTGCTAGGAACTTCCTGTATTTATTGCAAAACAACATACCCTTGAAGATAAAAAAATATTAAAATCATCATTCCCCAACACGTTGTATTCTTTTTTATCTCAAACTCATGTTATTCTGTCTTTCAGGTAGAATTAAGCACCCAGTTCAGCCAGCCAGTGTTCAAACATCTCTAACTTTTAGAATTTGAATTTATTATATGAGAAGCTGCCATTATTTTCTTTAAGTGTATTAACTGAGTTTAGTAAAATGGAATGAGGAGGCCTGGGACATTAGCAGATGAAAAATTGAGTTGTAACTCTTGAAACTGGGAGGAGAGGAATTACTTTGCAAATTTCTAGATCCTGTTCTGTTCTGTTGGTATGGAGTCCCTTACATGGTTTATTCCCCCCAAAACTTTTTAGAAGCCATTATTGGTTGATTTTTCAAAGTCAATATAAAATTTCCCCAATTTTTTTTTGGGGGGGAAAGGGGTCTCATTTCTATTATCTGGTCCTGATTGTCCCACTTCTTATTTAAGAAAGTCAGAAACAGCCCTAGCAGGTTTGACTTAAGTGGATGGAGCATTGGGCCTGTGGACTGAAGGGTTCCAGGTTTGATTCAGGTCAAGGGCACATTCCCTGGTTTGGGACTAGATCCCCAATAGGTGCATGCAGGAGGCAGCCAATCAATGATTCTCATCATGGGTGTTTCTTTCTCTCTCTCCCTCTCTCTCTCTCTCTCTCTCTCTCTCTCTCTCTCTCTCTCTCTCTCTCTCCCTTTCAATAAAAATATGTTTTAAAATTAATAATAATAAAAAAGAAAGTAAGAAATAACCTGCTCCCCTCAACCCCCACAATATAATTGCAGATCAAATTCACTTTGTCGATAAAATCAGTAAACCATTAGCCATCTTAAATCCTAAAACCCACCCTGGGGACTTCTGCATCTGTCAGGCAAGGAAAGGCAGTAGAACAGCCAAACAGAGTCAATCCACCCAACACTGGCCCTCAGTTTGGCCTAGAAAGACAGTCATTCAAAAGGTCTCAGGCTGGACAAACACAACAAACCCTCTATCAATGAAGAAGTCTGCTTGTCTTAACACTCCAGTCCACAGAACAAGCAGTTGTTTAAATTGAACTGCAGGCTAAATCCAAGTGAGGCTCTGCTATTTCAAAGGCTTTCTAGTTCTCTATATTCAAAGATCTCTTTCTCTTTCCCTCAACCCCCAATTTGAACTTGAATTAGCTTGGGTGTTTTCACCCTTCCCTCTCCTTTCTTTTCTAGTTTCAAGCCTGAGATGTGTGTGTGTGGGAGAGGGGACAGGGGGAGGTGTAGGGGTAGACTCACCATTTCCTAGATGGTTTTATTTATTTTCAAATTTTCCTAACCAAAAGGCTTCCATCTCCAAAAGTAATAAACACAAATCAGAAAAGAAAGCAGACCCAACTTTGCATTCCTTCAGAAGAGTGGCCTGCTGGATGACTTTAAAATTTCTTCTTGGCAGGATATCTGGCATGAGAAAAGTTCTGGTTGGTTGGAAATAATAGAATTTACTATTTAGCTTCTGAAGAAAATGGGTGTGAATTTCCCTAGAGAACTCTGTTCACCCACAATGCTGCCCAAGCCCTCCATTTAAGAGGCCCTGGCTACTTCCACTCCCAGGTCTTGGCAGTCTTTTGTATGTTACAAACCCACAGGCATGCAAACAATTGCTGCAGAGTCCAGACTTCAGGCAGGCAACTGGGACCTTAAGCTGCTCTCTGTAGCAGCTTCATAACCTGCCAGTGCAGGAAACAAAAGTAAATATATTCTTTGGTTCAAACTCTGACCCCACTTAGCAAGCTGATCATCTTTTAAAGGAGGAGTGAGAGAAATGAGGAGCAGTCTCTGGGTCCTGGGACCTGAGATCTCCACCAATCCAAGGATTTAAAAACTCTGAAATTGCTAGGTTTGATTTCCTCCCTGAATGATTGCTATTGACTCCTCTTATCACATCAGCTCTGACCAATGAATCACCAGTCAGGAGCACAATCTGGAAATTATTGAAGTCTGCCTGAATTTCCACACCCTGAGAAGAGGAGCCAGCAAACCCTATATAGTTAATTGTGCTGGGGGAGAGCCAAGAAGGTAGGCGAGGGGGGGGGAGGGGGGGGAGGGTACATGCAAAGGGCACTATTTTGTGGGCTCACCCTAGCTTGTGTGGTCCTATTCAAGGTCAGAAGTCATTTGCAGTCTGATTCTCAAGCTAGGGCCTCTAGTCCCCAAGACTGCAACACTGCTCCACACTGATTAACCTGGAGACTTTCCTAAGAAGAAGGCATGCTAGCCTGTCTGCCTCAGTTCAGCCAGTGTGGATGCAGTGCAGGGATCCTATAGACTGCCTCAGAGCTCCAAATCCAAAACCCCTCTCCACCTTTGCCAATGGCCTGCTGTAATCAGCTGCACCAGGCAGTCCCTGGCTCCCCTCCACTGGATCTTTGAATACCAGGAAGTTGGGATGTGAGTCTGGGCTGTGCGACAGCTTTTTTTATTTTTTTTATTTTATTTTATTTTTTTATTCTTTTGTTCCCTAGAGGGAAGAGCTGGGCTTTCCCCAGCCCATGGCTGAAGGCTGGGTGACATTCTTGTGTTCACCTTAGAGTTTGCATTAATAAGTCCCTTGAAGGATATTTAACTATGCCTTTGAACCACCCATCGTCCCTAAATCCGCCCATGGCTTAGATGGGGGAAAGTAATGTGGTGCCTTTCCATGGGTTGCTGTGCTGCCAATGCTGTTTAGAAATCCAAAGGTGCTCTCCTGCAGATGGTGCCAACCAAGTTGCAACCTTCCAATGCCCCTTCTCCATTCCCAAGACCTCACTAGATTCCAGCTATTCCCATGGTCAAAGCTTTGAGGCAGACCTACTTTCTTTCACTGCCCCACAGTTCCACTCCTCTTGTCCCTAATTTACATACAGTGTCCATACGTGTCTAGCATAGTGCCCAGAATCCGAGGTGGCTTCAGCCTGCTCCCCAGAGAGCTAATCTTAGCCCTCATATGTATCTGAGAGAAAGAAAGCTAAGTCCCAAACCCATGGCAGGCAGCGCGCAGAGAGAGGATCTCAGCTGTCAGCGTCTTGAAGCAGGACCACAGGACGCATGAGAGCAGTGATCCAGCCCGCGGCTGACCCAGCCAGCATCCGCCTTCAGGTTGGGGCGGAGAAGTTCCATCATCTTGCTGCCAGCCTGGATAACTAGGCTCCTTGACCCTGGGGAGGAGCAGCGGAGTCCCTCCAGCAATCCTCTTGGGGACAAAGCAGAGAAGCTACTCGCAGGGGTCCCTTCTGGTCACTCCTTGAGAGGGAAGTTCAGGATCACAATTCCCCATCTTGTGCCCACCTGGACACCCAGGCAATTTACAAGGAGAGAGGTAGGGAGGGCGGGTGGGCAACAAGCTTCTCTAGGTCGCCTTTCCAGTTGGTGCTCCATCTGGTCTCCTTACAGCTCCCTCTTTCCTGGGGAGAAGGATTTCACTCATCCACGATCACTGCCCCTTGGTAGAAGGGCCCTCCTCCCCCTTTAGTGTCAGTGAGATAGGGCCAATACCCATGGTTGGGGGGGGGGCTAGAGAGGCATTTGGTTGGGGAGAAAGTCTAGATGGGCTTTCCCCCCAGAGTTGTTTGGGTGCCAATGGCTCCCATAAGGGAGCTTGCTACCCAACTGCTTGGGGGTACAAGTCTCTTCTGTCTACCCCCTGGATTCACGCACTTACCCCACTTCACCTGTTGCTGGGGTCTCCTCATTTCTGCACATCACTTTGGGGTGCGGAAGGGGAACCACAAACCCCTCCAAGCCTCTCTTTCTGGTTCCAGCGAGGCAGTCATCCTTCATTTCTCTTTTTCCAGCTTTCAGGAAGCAGTTAGAGAATGTATGATGAAGCAGAAATGAGCCGTCAGGATATTTTAATGGCTTATATGTCACGTTGGTGCATGTGGCTTTGAACTGGAGCCTCTTTCGTTTCCTGCAGAGAGCGCAGCAAATCCCAATTGATAACTTCTACAACCCACAACTTCTTTATCCCCTCCCTGTACAGTCACTCTTACCCTGTATATTTGGACACGTTTCCTAAAAATACTCTTTTCAAAGCCCCCATTGGATTTTCCACAGACTGGAGAGAAGAAGACTTTACTTTTTTGAAGAACCCTTTTTAATGGTTACCCTTCCCCCTCACGTTCCCTCCTTGTTTTTTTGTTTTGTTTTTTGTTTTGTTTTTGAAAGGCGGGCGAGACGGGTTCAATATTTGTTCTCCTTAGGATAGCAGTTTAGCCTCCAGAGAAAAGTTGCAGGTAAGGTCCAAACTCCCCGTAGACAGTAGAAAACGCTTTGTTCAAAATAGATATATCAGAGCCACTCAAAGTGTATACTTAAAAAACAAACAAACAAAAAAACAAACAAACACGACTTCTCAAGCCGAGCCCTTTCTTTCCATTTCTCAAACAGGTCCACTCAAAGTTAGTACTGGGTTGCTGCGCTCAGACTTGTTGCTGGGGACAATATATTTGATTTTTTCTCTCTCTCAAATTTCTATTTCCCAGTCCAAGCACAAATGCTCCGCGCCGGGTTTCTTTAGATCCTGGGAAACCATCCCAGTTACACAAGTCCGGTTTAGAGAGGGGAGAGTGCAGTAAAAGGGCAGCTCAGTTTGCCAAATCCAAGTGAAAATCTAGTCGATGAAAAGACCAGAAAACCAGAAAGGCAAGGAATGGCTAGTGCTGATTCTGTCTTCCTCCAGCCTTTGCCGCTAAGGCTGGAGACTGGGCAAAACAAATTCATTTTCATTTTCCTTTCTCCCAAGCACTGGAGAGTTTCCTAGCAGTGAAAGGATGAGTTGAGGTTTCTTTGTTTGCGAAGAGAGTTTAGGGCTCTGATTCAGCTGCAAATAAGCCAAATGAAGTTAGAAACAAAGGGCAAATTGAAAGATTCCGACTCTTGGCTTTTTGTGTTTTCCTTACTAGAAAATAATTAGATCTAATGAGTATGCAGACGTTTGAGCTAAATCCTCAGCCCAGGCTGCTGGGTTTTAAACAGAGCTGGGAGAAATGCAACCTTTATCTTCCACCACCGCCCGTGCATCCGTGTGCATTTTTTTTTTTTGAAATGCATAAATGTTACTGGCCTTAATTGATTGAGTCACAGGGATTTTTCTTCTACTTTTAAGTGCCATATTCTTCTACCTTTCAACAATCATTTTAATATATGGTCAATGGCTCTTTGTGGACAGGACAAAAAGCAACTACGGGCAGTTGTTGAATAGACTTTGCGCTGGGCAAAGACAGGTTAATCGAGGGCCGCATCGCGAAAACAAGCAAGTGTTGTATGTTTGCACTGAATCCAAATGTCTGCATTTTCCTAACTAAATCAAAGGGAGTGTTATTTCTTTTTCTGCTCACTCATCTGAAGGTAAGTAAATTTTCTTTGGCGATCAAAAGCCTGGTCAGCAACAAAGACGCGCCCGTTTTTTCCACCGTCCTGGTGTGGCGAGTTGTGGAATTTCAATAACTGTGACAAGGGTGACTGATTTGTGAAGTCAAAAAGGTTTGAATGTCACAAAATTTACATTGGTTCTATCTATCAGGGATTTAAATACCAAAAAGGTATTTGGGGATTTCTAGGGAGCTTTGGACAGTTCTGAAGAACAATGGCACATTGGGAAATTTACAGTTTTACCTGAATGAAAGGGGCTCCCATTGGAAACAGTAGTGCAAAAGGATGGGGTCATGGGGGCAGATGAAGGAGACTAGGGAAAAGGGAGAAAAGAGAAGAATAACACGGGGGGGGGAGGTAAAACTGAGCAGCAATGTTTCCAATTTGCTATTAAAAAAAAACTCTGAACCTCAATAAACTAGAAAGTTAAGAGCACTCACCTACCTATGCTTATTTGAGGTGGTGGTGGTGGTGAGGTAACTGAGGAAATTGAGGCAGGAAACCTGATGGATTTGATAAAAGTAAGAAAACCAAGGGAATCGGTTATCCTGATATTTTGTAAAGAGAGAGTGGAATGTCCGTGTGTTCCTGGGACCTTAAATTATAAACAGGAGTGGGGGGGGGGCAATGCAAGAAGAAAGAAAACTTCAAAAAGAGCAAATAACAAAAGCTTCCTTTGCTGCCCTTGAAAGGAGGGAAGATGAGGGAAAGAAAAGAAAGTTGCTGAATCCGGACATTTTAGAAGTGTCTTAGCTGTGTTTACCAGCCCTAGCCAGGTCTCCTGCTCTCCCACTCACCCGAAGTCCCTAATCGCTCAGCTAAAACCAGATTTGAAAAAGGACAAGACTAAGAAGAAGAGATTAGAGAGAGAGAGGAGAGAGAGGGGGGGGGAGAGAAGAATGGGAGAGGACAAGCAAGAGGAATCAGGGTAAAAAAAAATCTGTATGACTGCAAGAAGAAAAATAAATCATGCCCCCCCTCCATTTTTTTTTTTCCGTGAGAAGAGGGTAAAAATGTTGGGGGGGGGGGGGGGAAAGTTGCTTCTCCAGGCAGCCGGGGTTGTCAAAAGGGGATGTCAAGCGCTTTACAATACCTGGGATTGATGAGGCTGGAGGGCCAATGAACAGCGCGAGGAGCCTAGGCGCGCCCTCAGTTGACTCGGCGGCTGCAGGCGGCGTAAATGCGGACGGACCAATGGGAGCTGGCGTCAGCCGCACGTGACACCTCCCCCCTGCTCCCATTCATCAAGGGGGGGGGGGGGGAAGAAGGGGGGGACGGTGTCGTCCTTTCAATTCATTTATCTGCAGGAATGATTGCTGCTATCAGTCTCGCGCTCACCGCCCGGCTGAGGAGGTGAAAGTTTCTCCCCAGGAAGATAAACCGCAAAAGACAATATTGTGCATTATTTGCACCTTTTCTTTGGCTTTTTCTTTCTTTTTTGCTCCCCGCTTATTATTATCATTGTTGTTGTTGTTGTTGTTGTTATTATTATTATTATTATTATTATTATTATTATTATTATTGCAAAAGGCAGAAGGGAAAAGGGAGAGTGAAGGAGCGAGAAGGTGAACCTGAGAGAAAAGAGAGCAAGAGCGAGGGTCTAGTGGAGAAGTGAGGAGGGGCATCCGGCGCGAGGCGGAGAGTGAGCAATTGCGGCTCCTGTGCTCACATTCCTCTATGCTACAAATCTGGGAGGAAGGTTTTTTTTTGGAGAGGGGGTTGGGAGGGTGGGTCGAGATGCTCCATGGCTTTCCCTGGGCAGCCTTGACGCGGGCTCTTCTCAACAGAGACTGAGAGGCGAGAAAGTGCGAGCCCGGCCAGCGGGGTTGCTCTGAGGGCTCCGGAGCCCGCCTTGCCCACTGCCGGCAGCCGTCTGGCTTCTCCGAGGTTGGCCAGGCGGGCTCCCCGGCGCGCGGAGCGGCTGCCTGCAGGCTAGGACTTCGAGAGGTGGGTCGACTCCCCCCCTCCCTCCTCATCTTCTTCCTCCTTTTCCTCCACCTCCCATTCCTCCTCCTCCTTCTAATTTTCCCTCCTCTGTAGGCAAGGGTGGGGGTGGGGAGGCCGGAGCTCGCCCGGAGCAGCCACGATGCTCCTGGACGCCGGCCCCCAGTACCCCGCGATCGGCGTGACCACCTTTGGCACGTCCCGCCACCACTCTGCGGGCGACGTGTCCGAGCGCGACGTTGGCCTGGGCATCAACCCGTTCGCCGACGGCATGGGAGCCTTCAAGCTCAATCCCAGCTCCCACGAGCTGGCCTCTGCGGGCCAGACAGCCTTCACATCTCAGGCGCCTGGCTACGCGGCTGCCGCTGCCCTTGGCCATCACCACCACCCGGGCCACGTCGGCTCCTATTCCAGCGCAGCCTTCAACTCCACGAGGGACTTTCTGTTCCGCAACCGGGGCTTTGGAGACGCGGCAGCAGCAGCCAGCGCTCAGCACAGCCTGTTTGCTGCTTCGGCAGGGGGTTTCGGGGGCCCACACGGCCACACGGACGCTGCGGGCCACCTCCTTTTCCCTGGCCTTCATGAGCAGGCTACGGGCCACGCATCGTCCAACGTGGTCAATGGGCAGATGAGGCTTGGCTTCTCGGGGGACATGTACCCGCGGCCCGAGCAATACGGCCAGGTGACAAGCCCACGTTCGGAGCACTATGCAGCGCCTCAGCTTCATGGCTACGGGCCCATGAACGTGAACATGGCCGCGCATCACGGCGCCGGAGCCTTCTTCCGCTACATGCGCCAACCCATCAAGCAGGAGCTTATCTGCAAGTGGATCGAGCCGGAGCAGCTGGCCAACCCCAAAAAGTCGTGCAACAAAACTTTCAGCACCATGCATGAGCTGGTTACGCACGTCACTGTGGAGCACGTCGGCGGACCTGAGCAGAGTAACCACATCTGCTTCTGGGAGGAGTGCCCTCGAGAGGGCAAGCCTTTCAAAGCCAAATACAAACTGGTCAACCACATCCGCGTGCACACGGGAGAGAAGCCGTTTCCCTGCCCCTTCCCTGGCTGCGGCAAGGTGTTCGCGCGTTCTGAGAACTTAAAGATCCACAAAAGAACACACACAGGTATGGAAACCTCTTTCTTTGACCCACCACCTGTGCCCCACTCCTGCTTCATCCTGGGCTTGGGACCAGAAATCCAAATGTCAGCGACCAGGCACAAACTGGGCCTTGGTTGAGTCTGGGCCTCAGGTTCTGGCAGGCAGGCAACAAAAGTGTACGCTGGTTTTTGGTTTCAGGTTTGAAATGATGAAAAAAGTATAAGACGATCAGACTGGAAGGATCCTGAGATATAGATTTTAAAATGAGGAATAAAAAAGGCCGGGAGATCAGAGACCTGGCTTTGAATAATTGACGTGAGCGCGAAACAGGGAGAGGTAGCCAGCTCTTCCTGATGGCAGAGGCTCCAGCTGCACCAGCAGCAGACAATTTAAGTCTAAATATTTGCTTCCCTCCAACATCCTTATCCTTCTCTAGACAGGACTTTCCCAAAGGATGGGACTGAGGAAATTGAAGGATGTCGAATGAAGATGCATAGAAAGAAATAAAAACAGAAAGACAAAAAGGAGGGAGGGAGTGGTGAAAACAAGTCTGATCAGAGGAGGCTTTTTGGAGGTTACTCATATTTAAAGAATAGAATTTTAGTAGTGACTTGTTTGTAAGCTTGAGGAGTCAGAGGAAGGCTCTCTCTCTCTCTCCCTCTCTTGTCATCAATCAGATTCTATGAGGTGGTTTTCAAAACACTGAATCTCCCTACATTGGCCTTTAAAATAGAAACTGGTCTGAACAGTTATAAGAAAAGTTGCAGTAAGCTCATGGTTGCAGTGTGGGTCAGATAGGCCATTCTGGGCCTCTTGCTCCAACAAAGCCAGGAATCCACTCTGCTTCCCTATTCTTATTTCCCCGGTAATTTCTGAGAACTGCTTTTGGAATTTTAAGTTTATGGCCACAGTCAGGGAAGAATTTGTGGTGCCAACCTCTCCACTCAGATTACCTTATAAAATGTGACTACGTGTAGGGGGTGTGGTGGGAGAAATTAAAAAGGGGTTGCAGAGTCTCAGGGAAAAAGTGGGGGGAAGAGATAGGTGCAAAACAGCAGGAGAATCAGCCCCTAAAGTGAAAATTAAAAACTTGAGGCAGATATTGCTGCCTTAAGTCGTTTGTATAGTCCCAGGCAGAAAAAACCTGCTACTGCTCTGTGATCTAAAAATTTAAAAAAATCGAATAATAATAAAAATAGCAACAACAATAGAATCTGGACCTAATTAGATTAATAGTAAATTAATTAAAATATTTATAAAACCACTAAATATATGTGACTTTATTGAAGAGCCGGGTTTTTTCACTTGCAATCTTTTTATTTTGTTTTTATTTTTTTCATTTGTTTACATTTAAAAATACAACCACAGAATTTGTTCTAATGAGACCTTTCTCCTTAACACCCTTCACACTAGGGGAGAAGCCCTTCAAGTGCGAGTTCGAGGGCTGCGACAGACGCTTTGCCAATAGCAGCGACCGTAAGAAGCACATGCACGTGCACACGAGCGACAAACCCTATCTTTGCAAGATGTGCGACAAGTCCTACACGCACCCCAGCTCGCTGCGCAAACATATGAAGGTAATTGCCTCAAGACAGGAGCCCGCTCGGCTCTTAGACTGGGTCCATGGCGAGTGGCAGTCAGCTGTGTCGGACTGGGCAGAGAGTGGAAAGGGGGGTGGGTGAACCCCAAACTGTTATAAATTTATTTTTTTTAACAAGAAAAGTGAAAAGGAATTTGGCCCAGATAGGCAGTGGGGGCTATTCTACCTGGGTGACGCTGACGAAGTTGCCGCAATTGGGGCTGGAAGAGTTTGCAGAAGAGTTGAGGTCTTGTATGTAGACCTGAGCAAGCAAAGTCGAGCGGCGGGGGCAGGGTGTGGGGAGCCCTCTGGGACTCTAGCCTCATATCCAGTCTCCAGGTTCCCAGATCTTTCTTTTGTGACCCCCGGAGTCGCTATCCCTCACTGGAGAACTGCTGTTGCAGGGCGTGGCGGGGACAGCCGAGCCCAAGTGCCCCTGGTGAAGCCTCCCTAGAGGTCCAGTGAATGCTGGGCTCCCGAGCGAGGCGGCGTGCTGCCTCCACCCGTCCTAGGCGGCCGCTGCTCCCGCTGCTTCCGCTCTCTATCTCCTTAAAAACTCGACTTTGTTTCCGCAGGTCCACGAATCTTCCTCCCAGGGCTCACAGCCTTCGCCGGCCGCCAGCTCAGGCTACGAGTCCTCCACGCCACCCACCATCGTGTCTCCCTCCACAGAGAACCCCACCACCAGTTCCCTGTCGCCCTCCTCCTCTGCGATCCACCACACAGCCGGTCACAGCGCGCTCTCTTCTAATTTTAATGAATGGTACGTTTAAAATCAGAAGCAAAACACCGATCAAAATCCTATTTAAGAGACCGAACATAAACGTATGCAAAATATAACTGAAAGATCCCTGCGAATCAACACTGCTACCTTACTCCGCAAATTCTATTTTTTTTTTTGAACTTGCTTATAGACCCAGGTTCGAGTAAGAGAGAAAGCATTAAACCTTTCGTTACCCGTCCCCCTTTTTTCTTTTTCTTTTTCTTTTTCTTTTTCTTTTTCTTTTTCTTTTTCTTTTTCTTTTTCTTTTTCTTTTTCTTTTTCTTTTCCTTTTCCTTTTCCTTTTCCTTTTTCTTTTTTGGCAAAGGCTTGGTAGCTAAGAGGCGGGAAGGGGGTCGAGGGCCAGGCTACCGCCTGACCAAATGCTGACAACCCCGGGGGTCCAGTTTCCCAACAGAATTGGAACAGGCTCTGTGGGCTTCCGCGTGTTTGTTTTTGTTTATTTGTTTTTTGACTTTGCATTCTTGTAAATACAGAATTATTAGCTTAAAACTGTACGTTGGATTCTGTAAATAGTTATATCTCGGTTTTGAGCGGGCGGGTGGGATCGTGGCGTTGTGGTCTTTGCATTGGGGCCGGGAAGGGGTGGGAGGGCAGGGGGGGAGGGGGGAGGGGGCTGGCGAAAGCCAACTATTTGTACTGAATGGCAAGAATGTTCTAGTAAATGTGTACCAAAATGTGAATTTGTACGATTACAGTCTCCACGTCGACCTAAAAGAATATTATTGGTATTGATGTGTGTGTTTTTTTGTTTTGTTTTGTTTTGTTTTGGTATAAAGTGCAAACATTTTGTCCCAAAGTCTAAGTACTTAAGTGCAGTAAAATGTTGTTTCACGTCCTGTCAAGAATTCGTATAGTAGGAGCCTGAATCTGTGTGTCAAAACTGGCCCATTTGTTTATGTAAAGTGATATTAAAAAAGATATAAACTATAACTGTCAGTTGCTTTTGGCAAAAACAACCATGTAATGTATATAATCCCTAGTTTCCATATTTACCATATTTACCCGCATGTAAAGGGCCAGACTATTCATGTTACAGCTATTCAATATTTATGGCTAGAAGAACTCGTTATGTACACTTTAGTTTCCAGAAATGTTTGGTAATTTTTCGTACCTTATTAAAGATTCTTAAATCTCAGTGATTGTGGTAGGAATTTCTTCTTTTTCCTTGCCCCCACCCCAGCAACCTGCTGCCTCTTCTGCCACTCTTAGCAGTTCTTGGGAAAAGCTCTCCGGTCTCCTTATCCGTCCCTTTCTGTCATTGCAGGTTGTATAAACATGATAAATGAATGCTACCCTGCTGGCTCTCTGAGAGGGTGTAATTAGTATTTATATCAAAATTTATGAAACAAATTTCAGGCCGCAATATAATTTAAATGACCTTTGCAGATGTAGAACAACAACCATAAAAATAACAGAAATAGATTGCACAAGCGACATCAATATTCATGTAGACAAATTGTCAGAAGCTCAATGCTCACTCTATAGCGTTGCAAGTAAACTTGCAGCCAAAGGTTCCACTGCCCTGAAATTAAATTCCCCAGGCTGAAACCAAGTTGCAGATTTACAATATATTTTTAAACTGCCATCTTCAATTAAACCATTTATGGCTATGACTAATTTTCAGGTTGTCAGTGCATGCTTTTCCAGGCCTTACTTCTTTGTACAAAAGTAAATGTCCATAAAGTGTTTTACTTATATTTCTTTAAACATGATGTTAATTTAAATTAATTACTTTGTACAATATGTTATTATCACTATAATTTTACTACTGTTATTAGTTCTCTCAAAATACATCTAGGGAAGAGAATTATTTTATGTAATCTTATTATCTTTCTATCCCTTTTATTTATTTCTCATTTACTTAAGAAATTTGTTCCATTGGTTGGCGTTGATACAGTAAATTTGTAAATGAGGAGACAATATAAAAAATCTAAATTACTTGTGCTTAATGACTGTAGCGGAACGCCTTTTCTCTAAATCAGATTGTCTTTCTTGCAGTTTAGTTTGATAGATTTGCAAGCTATGTTGCTTCCTCCAAGTTAGCTGCCCTGGTAGGAACGAGAGATTCTTTGTCTCTGGTTATAGCTTGCATGATCGCTCCATTAAGTAGACCACGTAGCAGGAGATTACAAATCAGGGCCTTGGCTGTAGATGCAAGGGTATGGATTTGTTCAAGCAGGAGGCAGAGACTGACCTCACTATGGACAAGGAGGAACTTTGATCTGCTTCATTAATATACTATGTGAGTTCAAGAAATGACTGAGGAGAAAAACAAGTGGGAAAACCCCTCTAAAGTATGACAACCCCTTAAGAAACTCACATCTACTTAACAGTGACAAATTTTCGAATATAAAAAATCAAAACATTAAATTCTCTTTTAAAAAGTTGATTTGTTCCTTAATTTCTTGCTATTTGTATTTGTCACTTTTAGTCAACAAAGTTTTACTGGCTCGGCATTTGGTAAACTTTCTGTATTTAGCACATCAAATGCTGGAAATGGTGGTATTTAACTTTTAAAAGAATGTTATTGTGATTACAAGAGCAAATATTTACCTTTTATGAAGAGTGCCACCTTGCAAGATTTAGGGAAATTGAATACCAAAACAGGAATTGCTGCTCACTTCAAAAATTTGAGAGACCAAAGCTGTCTCCAACTGGCTTTGGAGGTGAAATTTATTAATAGTGTAACATTTAGAGGAATTAAATATAGCTCACTTCTCTAGGAAAGAAAAACACCTCAATTAATAATACTTTCCTTTTCCATCAGAGATCAGAATGTGTGGGAACATGATATGAGTATGATAATAATAATAATAATAATAATAATAATAATAACAACAACAATAGTACTTTTGTAACTTTGTTGGTGCATTTAGGAAGATAATAAATGAATGCATTTTTTCTAAATGCAGTTATTTTCAAATTTGAAAATATGAATGTTTCATTATTTTTTATGTACCTGGTGTTCTTTTTATTTTAATAACATGGTATAATAATTAGATATCATACTATGGTATATGACTTAAGTAGGTTATTTCAAAGATAAATTTAGGGGTAAAAAAATATGTACTTCAAAAATACTTCATATTTTAAACATATTTTTTAGACTTTGAAAGCCAAATAATTTTTAAAGGCATTTGAGAAGTGCTGTGTGTGTATGTGTGTGTGTGTGTGTGTGTGTGTGTGTGTGTGTGTGTAAATAATCTCACATTAAAGGAACTTTTATAGTAGAAGTCAATATTTATGCCAACCGGCCTTATGCATTCTTTCTGTAACACCCACCACAAAGAAAAAGTCATTAATGATGTAGATTGCCTAAAATAATGCTTCAAACTTAAATGTAGTCTATTATTTTTGCTGGTACCTTTAATGTCTGCTTCTTGAGATTTATTTTTCATACTTTTCTTCATGGGCTATTAGATTCTGAAATACATGAATGTGAACAGCAAAATATAGTTAGACCTTATTTAGCTGGAGCTGAAGATGCTGCAAATGACTGGTTTCTGTGTGTAGCTGTGGATTTTGATTTAGGCAGAAAGCCACCCTGGTTCATATTTCAACTGTATTGTTTTCTGTATACTATCTAATGATTAGAGTACCTAACAAGTTATTAAAAAGTTATATTGTATCAACAAAAAATGCCTGAGTATAAGCAATCATATTTGAGAACTGAAGAGGAATGAATTGTGGTGTGTGTGTATATTTATAGAATAAGCATATAAATATATAAGCACCATTTCTATGATTTTTCAAACATTTCAGACCCTTTGTTTTCTTCTTCAAAAGGTACCCCCAACTGCTTTAAGCATTTGCAGCTGATGATTTTGATTTTTTAAAGTCAAGCATTCAAGTTAACCTTTAAGAAGCAAACCACCTCCAAAAGAAAGATATAACCTTTCAATTGCCCCATATGCTTATCCTCTTTTTTTTTCTTCAGCTGACAATGAAAATAGCACTAACCTTCTTTGCTGATGGGCCTGGCCTTTAAATGTTTTTATTTATTTGTTGATTTTGATGTTTCCTCAGAACCTTTAAAGAGCTGGCAACAGAATTATACTCCCCAAATAACTTGCCCAACCCAAAAACCTTCTAAGATGTTCTCTTTTTTGAGGCCAAAATGTAATAAGTGTCTTGGACCCCTTGTGAATCAGTGCTGATAGAGTTGGTACCTGAGCACACTGCCTTCCAGAAAGTAGCTTGGAAAAAGCAGCATCTGTTTATGATGGGTTGGGAAGTAACTGTATGTGGTCTGACAAACTCAAAATGAAGACACTGATTATCTGTAAAATAGATATAAAGCCATCAGATTTTAGAAATTTCATATATATATATATATATATATATATATATATATATGCATCCAACTCAAAATGCTGGTTAGAAATTTATCTTCTCTCTCTATACAGAATTCTTGCCTACTCTAGCATCAAATGTAGATCTTAGAACTATGTATTCAAATTATGTGGGGGCATGTTGTTTTCATAAAGATGGTCACAGCTGATATTCTTTGGTCTTAAAATTCTTTGAAATAGAGTGGTGCTGAGACCTGTTTGGCTCAATGGATAGATCGTCGGCTTGGGGACTGAAGGGTCCCGGGTTCGATTCTGGTCCAGGGCATGCGGCATATCCCCAGTAGGAGGTGTGCAAGAGGCAGCTGGTCGATGACTCTCTCATCGATGTTTCTAACTGTCTATCTCTCTCCCTTCCTCTCTGTATAAAATCAATAAAATATATTTTTTTTAAAAAAAGAAGAAATAGAGTGGCAATGGAAAGATATATCCCTTCTATACTTATCCAGTCACTAAAAGTTCACATTATTCATGGTGTTCTCTATCAGCTTTTAAAAGCTATCTCACCCTCAGTAATACTTACCCATTTAAACTGGTTAAATATAGAGAGTAAGACTTTATCAATGTTTTCAAATAAGATTCTCTAATTTAGGAAAAGAAATAAGAAACATGTCAACTTCCTATAACACATCACAGTTGAGTCTTTTCCTCAAAGTTTATTGCAAATATAATGGCATAATACTCACAAAATATGGGCAATGTTCTCCATTAATCTGTGCAAGGATAATTTTCTCCAAAGTCTCTGCCTGAGCAAGAGGAAACATGAGAAAGCTAAACAAGGACTATTTTTACCATGCATGCTGAATCCTGGCATTAGTTCCTAACATTTATTTCTACTTTAGAGCAAGGAGCTAAAATAGTATGAATTTCCAATTGATGCTATACTGGATGTGGATTTTTAAAGAATAAGAAATCAGACTTATCAATCTAGTGGAATTTAGATTGACAGGGAATTTGCTAGAGTCTTAAAATTGTCAAAAATATTTTGGCTGCCTGTGATGGTTTGTGGGGCATTTTTGTAGGTATATATCAGAGAATTCACAGGCTGTGAAACTTACACAGTGACATTTTCATCTATAGCATATATAACAATAAACTATTAAGTATGAATATAAACATATGTAAATCATATTTTAAAAAAAAGCATCCCCACCAAAAAATAAAACACATCTGTCTTTTGTGTAACAATTCCCATTAAGCTACAGAAAATATAGAACCTAGCTAGGGTGAGAGAAGCTCACATAGGATTCTTTTTAAAAGTTTTTCTGTTTTTCTGGGAACACCCTAGCCTCTGGAAAAGAAAACTAAAAGTTGTGGAGGAAGATAAAACCAGGAGAAAGGGTCCAGGTTAGTGAGCCTGTGCATCAAAGGAGGCTTTTGTTCTGGAGAATTTCTTGAAAATACATAAACTCAGGTTTTGAGTCTGAGTGTGGTGAGGGGAATAGCAGGAGTTCACCAAATCACCTCCAGAGAAGGCCGGAAGGTCAGCTTTTGAGGGGCCCTCTAGGACACCCTGCGCTCCTGTGGTGAACTTTCCAAGTGCCTGCCAAAGGCGGGAGCGGCTGCTGGAGGGCAGTGCGCATGCGCGGTTCGCGGCCCTATCTTCTTACTGCTGTTCAGGAGGCGCCCCTTCCACGAGGGCAGCAGAGGGAGCTGCTCAGAGGCTCCGGTCTGTGAAATACGCGGGTCCTGCTGCCAAAATAGTGTGGCGATGAAGCTGCATGTGTTTGTTTCCAAACCGCGCTCATTTATGTGAATTCACGAAGCCTGGCAGACAGCGTAGGCTGAAAAAATCTGTGGCTCCTGCCATCGGAACCGCTAGCGGAGAGAGCCCGGCTGACCCCCGTATCCCAAGGGCGGCTGGCTGCGAAGTAAAATTTCTCTTCCTCTTGTCCCATTCCAAGTTGAAAACTGGCACCCTTGCTATTTTCATATCTCTTAGCTCCATGGAAAGGACATCCCCTTCTTCTCACCTGGAACCTAGACAGAGCTCAAGCCTGAGTAGCTTGAGTAGTTTGTGTGGGGGTGGGGTGGGGGGGCTGGGGGATAGGAGTGGAGGAGGTGCACACTAGAGGTTTTCCTAGTGCCCACCCTCTTTCCTTGCAGATTCAGGCCTGAGCTGAGTTGCCACCTGTCTTTGTCTCTTATCTATCTCTATCTATCTATCTATCATCATCCTCTATCTAGCTATCTATCATCTATCATATTACCTATTTACTCATGAATCTCTCTCTCTCTCTCTCTCTCCCTCTCTCTCTCCTTTTTCTTTTTCTTTCCATGTTCCAAATTAACTCCTGCTTGTTTCAGTGGCTTCTCGGGTTTTTACTCAATCCTTCCCAAATAATATTTGTCAGGTCTTAAGCTTTTGAGCTGGTATACTTCTGTTAAGCTCAAAGGTACTTGTGTGGTGCAACCATGATAACTGGTAGAGGAATGAATGGTCCTGTCCCAGAGGCTGCAAAATGCATTTGAAGAAGTTCAGGTGTGATATGGGGCTTTTTGCCTTCCTCTTCTGGTGATATTCTTGGAATATCTATACAATGCAGGATATTTTGTGGCCAATGTACTGACATTTCCAGAGCAGTGCATAACCTGTCTGATGAAGTGAACAACATTTGTAAACAAAGGGGAGTAATAGTGGAGGGCCCTGGGATAACTCTGGTTTTGCCTTTAGATATTTTAGTCAAAATTCTAGGTACCAGGACATCAGAAAATGTCTGCTGGCAGATTTCAACCCTCCTCTAGATATTACTTTCAACTGAATGGGTAGACTTATTCCATGGTGCCCACTTTTTTGCTTTCCCTTTGCGAACAGGAGAGGCATTGTGGCACACTTCAGCCTAACCTAGGGCCAGCTCCAATCCTGCCGGTTTTGGGGGTCAGAGCATCATTTCACCTGATACCATCACTCTCAAAGTTTTCAGTTTGGAACCAAAGGGTAAGGCAGAGGACTTTCAGAAATGTTCCTGTAAGGACAAAGTGTTTCCTCCTATACAGCCTCAGAGCTCACTCACTAACGTGAGAATGGTGCCAGAAGACCCATTGGGACCACCTGGGCTAAAGGGAGCTTGGCAGAAGCTGCTCACTCCTAGGGACTGGCTGGAAAGGGGAGGGAGCATGAGTTCTCTAGTCCCAGCCTGGGACCACCAAGCGTCTGGTCTGGGCTCTCCATTCACCAAATCTCTTCCCAATTTGGGTCCTTTTCTGTTTGAATGTGTTGAGGAGGGTGTGGTCTAGAGTCAAGGACTCCATGCTAAGGAGAATAACTTGAGTGGAGCTGTCTCTGGGCAGAAAGAACAGAATGACCTCGGGTTCCTGCAGTCTTCCTCCAAAAGTCAAGGCTCTAAGCATCCTTTTCTTTTGGCGAGGAGTTTGCGGAAAGGGAGGGGCAGGATGGGAGAGGCCAGGGTCTGTCCAGGGCCTGTCGCACAGACTCTGCCCCCAGGGTCAGTGTTGGCGGTGCGGTGGCCCTCTTCCAGGCCAGAGCGTGGGGACGCCCCTTTTGGGCCCCAGCTCCCTCCCCGGCGCTACCAGCGTCAGCGCCAGAGCCCTGAGTCCGGGAGGCTAAGGTTTGATGGCCGAGAGGAGGGCTCTGGAGCCTCCCCAGGTCAAGCTGAGTTTAGTCTGCCAAGGCGACAGCTGGGCTGTGGGCCCGGGCCACGGGAAGAAGGACCCCAAAGCAAACAGGCACTTTCCTTCTCCCTACTAGCGCCTTAGTCCTTCCCTTAATTGTGTGTCTACAGTAGGACTGATTATCTTCCGCTTCTCTCTCTACCTTGCCTGAAATATAGACCCCAGACGCGGTAAGTCTTGCTCTCTCCTCACCCCACCCAGCCACCTTCCCAGTCGACTCTGCCTGTGACGGCTTGCGTGTGAGTTGTCTGAGGCGCGCACTGAGACCCTGGGCTAATGTGTAGCTGCCGTGCCAATCCGATCTGCGCGGCTGGTGTGTCTGAACATCAAGGACCCGAAGGCAGTCGGAAATGTCGCCATTGAGGCGAGAGCGCAAAGGGTCCTGCTTCGCTCTCCTGAATCCTCTTTGTCCATGTGGATAACAAAGCTGCCTTTAAAAAATAAGCTTTCTGTTAGGCTCTAAAGTGTGTGTGTATGGTATTTTGTTGTTGTTGTTGTTGTTGTTGTTGTTTTGGGGGAGGTGGAGTGGGAAAGAAGAGCAGGGAAAGGGACTTGCCTCTTTCTCTGAGTAGTTTCTAATCCCTAAGATCTTCAACAAAGCTTATTGTTGGTTTCCATTTCAATTCTGTGAAGTTATTGTTATTATTATTATTTTAAGTGAAGATTTCTAAAAGCCACAGCTTCTCAAATATTCATAATTCTTGATGTCGTTTTGACAATTACTTTGTCCACTAACTCCACCCCCTTCCCACTGGAAAAAATTTTTTAATTTTTCAGTAGTTGCCTTAGGACAACGTGGTTTATAGGTCACTAATGTGAGTAAGGAAGGAAAGAAAAACAACCTTGGGATTTCTTGTTGAAACTCCGTGTTCTCTATTATTGAAATGTGAAAGATGGATTGAGGGTTAGGTGGAAGTGAGACAGGACGCTGGAAGAGTGCTTTGAACCTGGATGCCCTGTTGCACAGGGCTGACTTTGGCTGACACGGCCACAGAACTGGCCGCTCCTTAATGAGGATTTGATACATTAGACATGCGAGCTGGGTGTGTAAATCCACACTCTGACTCCAGATTTCGCTCAAATTAGTGTACAAGGAAGTGATCTTTTTTAAGTCCTGAGGCTTAACCAAGTGTCAGGCCGGCCAATAGGGCTACCTGTAAAGAGTAGCAATGGACACTGGGAAAGGCACATTCCTAGCTCCTTATAAAACAAACAAACAAATCAAACAACAACAACAAAAAAACATCCTGAAATCCTACAAATTGCCACTTCAAGGCAATGGCTTATAAATAAGGCTGATCATCTTGCTCTATAGCCGTGGTGGGCAAACTGCGGCTCTTGCGCCACATTCGGCTCTTTGGCCTCTTGAGTGTGGCTCTTCCACAAAATACCATGGCCTGGGCGAGTCTATTTTGAAGAAGTTTAAGTTTAAAAAAATTGGCTCTCAAAAGAAATTTCAATCCTTTTACTGTTGATATTTGGCTTTGTTGACTAATGATTTTGCTGACCACTTCTCTAAAGAATTACGTTGTCTTAATTCCTAATGCCAGGAAAGTCTATGACGGCAGTGTCACAGTATGGAAATAATATTAATAATAATAATAATAATTAAAAAATAACATACCACACTCACACACAAATTCACTTTCTGTAGACACTAGAATGTGACAATTTATATCCGCTAGGCAGTGGGGCGCATATAGAGGGAAGTGTCACAGATACTAAAGTCAGTTCAAATTTGACCCCTCTCGATTAATGTTTCAGCTTGTCTTCAGACTTTGGAGCTCAGAAAGGGAAGGCAGGTTGGCCACAAGGACCCTGGCCTGGTGAGTGGGTGGCTGAACATGCAGCTTTCAGGCCTCATGTATGAGGCTGGAGTTGGGGATTTTGCTGTGGCCATGGCATGGGAGGCCACTCTGATGGTGCGGCAGCTCCCTCAGTATTTGTCTGATTCTGGAAAGGTGTCATTTTATTTAAGTTGATATTAAAGTTCTAGCAAAAAAACCCAAAACAAAATAACAACCAAAAACCCAAACCAACCAGAAACTGCTTTTCTTCTTTTTCTCCCAATAACTGAACCCGCTAGCTGTCCTCAATTGGAGATGGGTAGAAATTCTCTCCTGATCAAATGTCCATCCACTTTCAAAGTGCAAAAGGGAAGAGAAAGCAAAGTTATTGGCCTATGTCCCGCAGCCCAGTAACTGCTGACTCTTTCTGCTACTGTCCTGGAGAAAGGGTCGCAGTGACAGTGACAGTTTTGTGCACCTGAGTGTTGGCATCCGCTGCCCGGTTTTGTTGGGGCCACACAGGGGCTGTTACCAGAACCCGAATTTATTCCAGGCTAAAACAGAAAACAGTTTTTGAACAGGAAACAGTTTTTGGCCTTGAATCTTTTTCAAGGAGACTCCCCTCTGTCCTTTGATTATAGATGAAAACCTGGAAAATTACAGGAGGACAGGGTCTAATAGAATGAAAAAGATAGTTAAAAACAAACAAACAACAAAAAACACACACACACACAAACAAACAACAACAACAACAACAGCAAGGGTTCCAGGAGAAAGAAATATTTCTCCAAGGGTCTACCTTGAAGAAATCCAGACAGACCTAGGAGAACTACAGGATTTGTTCCAGACCCAGTTCTGTAGACTCTGTCCTATGCATAGGACCATCTCTTGCCAAATTCTGTCCCTTACCCTTGGGACAAGGTCAAGTGGGAGGGTTGAACACTTTTCTGGAAGACAAGTGGCCGGCCACCTCTGGGGGAAAAAAAAAAATCAACAACACACCTTTCTATAATTGTGAGAACTCTCCAGACTTGAAGGGTTTGCAAAAGCTGTTCTGAGGGTGTGGAGGAGAGTGGGGAAAGAAGGAAAAGTTTGGGAGAGGAAGGAAAGAGTAAAAATTGTGCCGAGATCGCGTTCATTTTCCGCTTGGGCAGGTCCCAGCACTCTATCCCCACGTTGTGATCACCAGGGGCCAGTGCACGGGCGGGAACTCCCAGGATCACCAACTTCCAAGTGCTGTGGTTGAGGTAGAGCATAGGTCTCTTTCTATTTATGGTTCACTTTTGGAGCCAGTGGAAACAATACGACGTTGATTCTTAAAAGAGTGAAAGGAAGAAAACGCTCGCCGCTTTCAGGCTTACCCTGATTTTTTTTGGCTCTCTTCTCTAGAACCCCACCTTTGTCTAACCCTGGGAACTACACCTGGGTTTAGACCTTCAGACTCGGTCTCCAGTCTGGAGTGACTGCGAGAACTTTGCGGTTCTGAGGTTGGACTTTCTGGCGGGCGTGAAGGAAGCCCCTTTCTCACCTTTTGGGGTTTCTTTCAGCCCTGCTCGGGGCTCCCTCCCCGCAGCCCCAACTGTCCTGGTCATGTGGTCTTGGCCAACCTGGGGCAACAGGAAGGAGGGGACTACGGCTGGGGTGTGTGTGGGGGGAAGGGTGTGAGAGGGGCGGACTGACGGAGTCAGAGGGTGGCGCTAACGTCTGGTGCTTCGTGAGACCATAACCCCAAGCCCTGGCCACAAGGCACCTGGCGTGGGCATCATTATTATTAGGCACTAAATGCTGAAAAGTAAGCTGAAGCTATTCAAATTTACGTGGGAGCTGATATATATATATCTTTCAGTAGGGAGAGGGGGAAAAAGTATAAGTGGAATCAGAAACAGCGATTAGGTTTCTTAAAGCATAGTTATAACTTTGCACCCTTCTGCGGCCAAGTTTGCTTTCTGGGTCCATTCATTTGTGGGTCTGAGCTTCTCACTGTGTACCTAGTTTGGGGGATCGTTGGTGGAAGTGTCAATATTTGTTCATATAGGAACCGAAAATCGCTACAACTTCCCTAGAGATTCAAGCTTGAGGAGCTTTACCATCTTTATCATTTAAGGAGGATGGACATTGCTTTATAAAGCTAGATCCAGTGTGTTTATGCCACCTTTCTGTTTGTTCAGATCCAAAAGATCTACTATTATTGTTATTGTTGTTGAGTAAAAAGAAGGGGGAAAAAACTCTGCTCACACAGATAGGGCCAAAATAAATGAACAGTGCAATCTGGTGTCAAGAACAAAATCTTTCATTTGTAACATCAAAAGTAGCTTTCCCTTTTTTTTTTTTGTTTGTTTTGTTTTGTTTGAAAAGGAATTATTTTTATATATGGTTTAAAATAGAATTTTAAGCATCAATGACTTTTTCAAAATCACACCAGTTCTTGGTTCTAGCTCTAATATGTTTTTAAACTCCTTTCTCTGAGTATCACTGTGAAGTAAACAGGGCACAGCAGGTCATTGTGAGAATTGTCTCTTGGGCTCTTCCCTGCAAAGTGGGGGAGGGGGAGAGGGATCATGCCATATAAGACAGAATTCCACAGGTAAAGGTGAAGTGGTTTTCTGGAAAAAGAAGAAAATGAAATTGAATTAAACTAAAAATGCATCCAAATTAAGGCAATTTTTATGTGAGTAGAAAGAATCATCCTCAAATTCAAATGTCTTGAATATTATTTGTCATGAGTAATTTCCATGAAATTCTTTTATTAAATCAGCCATTTGGAAGATCCATATATAAAAATAAAACACATGTATCACAGCATAATCTGTAAATAGCAGCTATCAAAAATACAAAATTTTCTCCATACATATAAACGTAAAATGTGTTTGTCAATACCTACAAGATTAGAATAAAAAGCCTTTCTAGTTATATCTATGGGAGGTGGAAATACCCTGAAGAGTACATTAAAAAGTATAGTTTTTCAATATTTCACAACAACAAAACCAACTAACTGAATTTTAATTTTTCTTTTGGAACTTTTAGAGCCCTTTAAAAAGCTTTCGATTTAGAACTGTGATGGTGATGATTTCATTCTGAAATTAAATTTTATTTTAACCAATAATTATATGGTAAGCAATGAAAAACAAGTATCCATGCCCCAGAAGTGTGTGGTAATTAGTTTGTAAAGTATGAGTAAAAACGGAGTTCACTTTTAATGCAAAGTAGAAATATATTTGTAGTATTGAAATAATAATGAAGGAGAAATTGGAAATTTAAAAGGTCACATGAATAAATATACAAAATTCTACAAACATGCACCAATAAATATTTCTAGGCATTGTCTGTTTAAAAAAATAAGAAAAGAGATACCTACACACAAAAAGATAATTGAAAAATAACCCCATTTATCTATACACAGAAGATAATTGAAAAATAACCTCATACTTTGAAAAATAACCTCAAATAAAAACAAACAGAGGTATAAGTTCCACATTTTTTTTCTTTGATGATTATTACCTATTTTTATGACTTGGAATAGCTACATTTATTTAAAATTCCAAAAATGTGTCTTAATTGCAATAAAAATATTTAGAGTTAAGGACAACAGTTAATCAGTATTCAACAATTTTAGTGCTGTGTTTCTATTGTATGTTGTACTTCTATTATATACTATAAATCTTTACAGAGGGCTCTGCTATTTTTGGTACAGCAGGGTAAAATTTATGGTTCTAAGATATATTCCAGAATATGTATTAATGCTGTGGCTGAAAAAAAAAAATCCCAGGAAACTCATTAGATTTAAAACTTAGCTAATATTATTATAGTTTCTGACTAAATATTTACAGAATTAAGGCAATAATTAAATGGAAGTGCCAAGTTCCAAGATTATTATGTTTATGTATATATCTTAAAATAAGTGATTTGTACAATTGAAACAATATTCTATGGAAATTATGTGATTTTTTGTCATAATTTCACTCCATCAACTGACCTGGTCAGTTGCTATCTTTGGCTCCTTACTTTTTCAGTTGTGGGCATCAGTACCATAGACAGTGCTCACTAAAGTTTTATATAGTTCTGAAAGCAGTGGTTTTCTTTTTATTGCCTATAGATAAAAATCAAAATCTTTAAAGGTAGATTTTATTTGTGAAAAATTAAATCAGGAAATCTACTTAATTAATTTGGCTGTGAATGCATTGACTAGACTAACAATTTTCATTGTAAAATTTAATTTAAAATTTTTTCTTTTCTTCAAATCCTATTAAAAAATATGCATTCTTTGAAACAAGGAAAGATATAGGAAACATGCTTTTTAGTTTGAAAAGTAAATAAAGTACATTCCTATTGTTTGATTTATATTGATTATAAAGAATATTTTCATAAACTGGGGCAAAGGGATGGAAACACCATTAAATTCAATTGTTTAAGGGCATGCATTTGGGAAGTCTGAACTTTAAGTTCTGGTCATATGTAAATATATATAAAATATATTTGCTATATGTATTACTTTACTGACAGCTACACAAACCCATTATACAAAGTAACAAGAAGATGAAAACACAATCCTTCTAAGCTCTCTCATTGCTGGATCAATGTGAAGAGCTAAATATATTGAATGTAATATTCAACTACAGGTTCTGCAGCTGGTGTTAGTTACTTACCTATCAGCTGATACCATTTTAGTAGACAGATTAATTAATTAATGAAACAAACATCAAAGACAAATATGGTAATTTTTATAGAGGCTATGTATTTTAAAGATGAATTCTAAGTGCTTTCTTCCTTTCAGAAATTTAAAAGGAGAGACACAAACAGTTCAAATACAAGGTAAAGTATGGTTTTGGTCATAAGAGAGGCATAAACAAAATTTGATTGGGCAATATTTAACTTTTTTATTCTCTTAAAAAGATATTAGATATCAATTGCTGACGTAGAAAATCAGAACAAAATATCATATCACAAAGTTTCCTTCTCCTTTTTTATGCTTTCCTTTCCTCCTTTTCCTTCCCCTTAGTTCCATCCTTTTCTCTTCTCTTCTCCCTTCTTTGGAACCTAAGGGAATATGAAATTTTCAAAAGGACTTTCTCAGGGTGATGGCTATGGTGTTATGAGCTGGCTGTCTGAATGCTTGCTAGGCCTTTGTTGTTTGGGGGTAGTTTTCGCAGAGTGCCCACCTGCAGTCAGTTAGCCTGGGCTCTCAGAGCTCTGTGAATTCTGTGCCTTGAGGCTGGTCAGAACTTTTCAGCAACCAGGTGTCCATTTTTATGGTTGAGGTGAGTCAGACCATCGAGGAACCAAGTTCTGACACCTCCAGCAGGGAAGATGACAGTGATTGTTCAGCAGGACATTTACACTTTGCAGAATTATGCACAATTTCATTCTCATTTATTATTTATTTTATTTAAATACAGATTCCCTTGTTACTAACAAGTAATCCTTTTTATTGTTTTTAATAGGGTTCATTTATTTTTTTACCCAGTTTTAAAACTATTTACTTTAAAAGTATCAGAATACCATTTTTTTGTGTGTGGATTTTTTAACTGTTCTGAAATAGCAAGCTGTGTTTCTCTTTTCCTTGAGGCTGACTTGATTTTCTGGTATTATTTTCCTAGGAAATTTAAGTTCTTCTTATAATATTTGATAGTCACCCTATAAAACCAAGGAATAAATAATTCATGTTCTCTGAAATGGGTTACATTCAAGTTCTTTAGAAACTCTAAATAGGGCTGATCTGTAATTAATCAAAGATGTAGGAATAACTGACCAGTTTATATATTATTAGATTCTTGTTTGTTCTTCTTTGTTGTTGCTCTTTGGGTCGATTGTAAAGTGATCCAACACAGACTAGTCTTATTAGTACTTGCTGGCTGTTTGGGTAAGTTGATGCAGACAGGAGAGATTGCAACGTATGTTTGAGGACTTTGTTTTGTCATTTCCACACGATTCTTATCCTCTTTATTAAAAGTTTTCATTCTGAACAATTTTATTTATTTTTTAAAAATATATTTTATTGATTTTGTACAGAGAGGAAGTGAGAGAGATAGAAAGTTAGAAACATCGATGAGAGAGAGTCATCGATCAGCTGCCTCTTGCACACCCCCTACTGGGGATATGCCCGCAACTAAGGTACATGCCCTTGACCGGAATCGAACCCAGGTCCCTTCAGTCCCCAAGCCAACGCTCTTTCCATTGAGCCAAACCGGTCTCGGCTCATTCTGAACAATTTTAAAGATACAAAAATTGAGAGACTACTTTAATAAACTTCCATCACTGAACTTCAACATTTATCAACTTAGAGCCAATTTGGTTATCTCTACTTTCACTCACTATTCTCCCCCAATATTAATATGTGAATATTTATTGTTTAACTAATATATAGTTTATGTTTCCTACAAAGCAGAGTAACTTTCTTCAAAGCAATTAGTGTATTTTTCTGAAACACTGCCTGGTTTGAGGTTTGGGTTTCTGTTCTCGATCTTTTAATAGTATTGCTTCCAATACGAGAACCTTTATTAGCCACTGAAGTCAAGAAGCTATGTAGTTCTCAAGAGGAAAACAATAGTTCAGTCAATTATCATCACAATCAATGAAGACAGAAGCTTTGAGTAGGAATTTTCACAATTCCCAGAGCACACTAGTCACAGTGGAATCAGAACAATTCACTCAAAAGTTTCTGAATTTTGGAAAATGTGATGACTAAGAATTCCTTTTATTTAAAAAAAATCATATGATCTTAAACTAATATAAAAATTGCACTTGAAAAACTATCACTAAAACCTTGGATTTCAGCTTCATACCACCCAAGGAAATCCCCCAATTATTGATAAAATAATAAACATGAAGTAATGCACTGTGATTTATATGTATGTTTTCTTATCTAATTAAGTTATATGAAACTATATGTTGTGGTTAATTTAAAAAAAAGAGTATTGATCTTTTAGAGATCTGAACCAAACTATTATTGATATGATATGATATATATGATATGATGTCTGTAATTTGCTCCATATAACCTTGAGGCAGGGATGAATCAATGAAAGAAGAATGAATATTTTCATTGCTGGGCAATTGGTACTTGGGTTCATGCTAATATTTTACTCTGTATATATTTTTAATTTTTTCTTAATAACATTTTATAAAAGTTAGGAAAAAATCTAACTAAAATGTCTACCTATACATTTATCTATCAGCAGAGAAGTCAAAAGGCAGGATGAAAATGAACTTAATTTATTTTATTGCTTTATTGATTAAGGTATTACATATGTGTCCTTCCACACACCCCCTCATTGATCATCCTCACCCACTCCCCGAAAATGAACTTTAAAATAAAAAAGAAAGAAGTTATTCCTTTGGTTGAAATAAACAGACAATATTTTCCAGATACTTTTATATATTAGATATTAGTGCCTATCACCTTGCAAGCAAAAACTTGCAGTTAATTGAATGCTTTCCATCTTTGAGAAGATCTAATTGTTATATTCTATTTGTAGTTGTTAAGTGTGTTGATTATGATAGAACCTCTCTCAGGATGTGAGGAAAGCAATGCTGGCATTAAGTTTTAAAATGAACAAGGATAATGCTGGGTCATATATTTTCCTGGTGAGAGATGTACTCTTGAAGTTCAGGGTTAACTTTTTTTGTTTTAATTTCTTAATTGATTAAGGTATTACATATTTGTCTTCATCCCCCCATTACCTTCCCAAACCCAGGGTTAATTCTTGACTTACTGTTTCTTCTTTCATAATATATCTGCCCTTCAGACATCATTTCTGGGCCATTCCAGCTGGAGGTAGAAAACAAATCAACATCCTTAGCTGTAATTCATTATGGAACTTGAGATTATAAAATCATGATTTTCAGACTTGGGTTTTTTTATAGTAAGCCTTTATTTTTAGCCTATTACCCTTTCCTATATTCTAACCAGATCTGGAATATTAGGAAGGAAAACAAGTATAACCTTCAATGTGGCAAAATTGTCTTCTTTTCAGCCTGTCCTTCCTACAGATTGGAATTCTGTCTTAGTTTTTTGTTTTCTTTTATTTTTCATTTATTGTTAATGCCAGATGTTTCTGCCTGACCCCAAGTCTCCCCTAGGTACAAACCAGACTGTACCATGAGACTAGGACATGAAAAACACGAGTTTTTTCCTCCATGTAACAGTAATGGTTCTTCTGAAAGCATTCAGCAATGATGGCTTTTCTTTTCACTGTGGTATGCCTATGATAACACACCTCTGAGACCAAACCATTCCTGAACAGGCCAAACTGTAGATGCCATTCATTGAACTCATTGACAATCCTTGCCCAACCTGTGCAGTGATATAAGCTCTCTTTGGGCCAGTGTTTTTCAGAGAACTTGTATCATAATCAATAGGGGGATGATTATAAAAAATTATATTCTCAGGCTTTGCTTCAGGTCTAACAAATCAGAATGTCTGAGTTAGGAATCTGCATTTTATCAAAGTGAAGTTTAAAAATCATTGCCTGAAGCCCTTGACTTTGCACTTGGATTCAAGTTTTTCTCCAGGCCCAAGTTTTCTTTTTCCCCTCTTGCTTTCATTACTGTGTTTTAAAAAAGAAATTATCTTATTTTGTCTGTTACAGTTTGCATTTAACACTATTTTGTATTAGTTTTAGATATACAGTACGGTGGAGAGACCTATTGCTGTAATTGTAAACTTCCTGATTTCTACACTTTAGTCAAGAGTCTAGTTTTTTATAGAAACTATTATGAATGGGAAATAGTTTTTGGAATTGAAAATTTTATTCCTTTAGGAATTGTGTCTGTTTGCATACACAAGTACATTGAACAGTGGCACACATTTGCCAACTCTGAATAGTTGTGGTTTAATTGTAGTAAAGTTTCCTTTGCAATTTTATTTCCAATCTTTATGAGAAAAGAGATATTTTTTTCTTGAAAACCAAGTGAGGATAGTCAAAGTTTAACCAGCTCCTAATTATTAGGCATTTGCACTCAACCAGAATTCTAATTACATCTGGAAATATAATTTGACTATCTTTTGATCAATATTCTGTGTGAATTTTTAAATGTTAAAAAGTACTTGCACATTTAGCAATCTAGTCTGTCTGTACTATAACACTGAAGAATAGTGAACATAAATTTTTATTTTTATTTTATTTTTATTTTTTTAAATATATATTTTTTATTGATTTTATACAGAGAGGAAGGGAGAGAGATTGAGAGTTAGAAACATCGATGAGAGAGAGTCATCAATCAGCTGCCTCTTGCACACCCCCTACTGGGGATATGCCAGCAACCAAGGTGCATGCCCTTGACCGGAATCGAACCCGGGACCCTTCAGTCCCCAAGCCGACGCTCTATCCATTGAGCCAAACCGGTCCCGGCTGAACATATATTTTTAAAATGCAATTTTTAACATTCCATTCACCCACTTAACAAAGATTTATTAAATGCCTTCTAAGGGCCAGGTTCTCATCTAGGTTCTGAAGTTGCCCTGATAGGCAAGCCAAAGTTCCTCATGGAACTTACATTCTAGTGGGGGAATGAGTGACAATAATAAATATGGAAAAATACACATAAAAGAGAAATTCTGATATCATTGTATTGTGCTTAAGTTAAAATTGCGTGATGAGTTAGAGAGAATCTGGAGAGGTGGAGAGGCTGGTGTAATCAGTGGCCTTTATGAAGAGTTAACTCTAAGCTGAGACCTAAATGATATGAAGGAATCACCCATTAGAAGACAAGGGGAGGGGATTTTTGGCTGATGAAAGAAAATATAAAGGGGTTAGAGTGGGAACTAGCTTGGTATGTTAATTAAACCATCCACCTATTTCTCTCCACAAGTATTTGCTGAGTGCTTGTTTTGTGCCAGATACAACATATTCTAAGGTGCTGGGGAAATTGTGATGAACAAAACAAATCTTCATTTGCAGTTCTCATAGAATTATGTTCTAGAGGGAGTAAGAAATATAGAAGCAGAAGCAGGAGCAGGAGCAGAAGGAGAAGGAGAAGGAGGAGAAAATATCAGATAATAATAAATGAATTAATACTAAATGAGATGGAGCAATGTGATAATGTGATGGTGTATGTGTGTGTGTGTGTGTGTGTGTATGTGTGTGTGTGTGTGTGTGTGTGTGTGTGTGTGTGTACATCTTAGCTCAGTGATAGGCCAGAGAATGTCTGAGTAAGGACCTGAATAATAGGAAGGTGGCAACATGAAGCTCAAACTTGTGTTACATACTTCCCTTGGATATTTTAAATTATGGGTTGGAATATAGTGAAAGAGGCTGCAGAAAATGATTCCTGTAAATCCACTTGTAACCCCACCAACTTCTCTTCCACAGCTGAATGCAAGGAACCAAAACTGAAATGAAAAAGAGAAATGATTAATAAATTTATGTGTTTTATTATAGTAGCATATTCATGCAACTCTCCTCAGCAAGAATTTGGGATACTCAAGTTAAAAACAGCTGTTTCAATTGAGGAGAATGTATAGCAGAATTAAGGAGCTTTTGCTAAATAAATATCAATGAATAGCTTTAACAGCAATAACACTTAGAATCAAATTATGAGGGCACGAAAATTAATATAGATTTTAACAATTCTGAAAAAGTAGATCAGCTTTGCCTTAACTGGTTTGGCTCAGTGAATAAAGCATCAGCCTGCAGACTGATGGGTCCCAGGTTTGATTCTGGTTAAGGGCATGTACCTTTGTTGCAGGCACATCCCCAGTAAGGACTGTGCAGGAGGCGACTGATTGATGTTTCTCTCTCATCGATGTTTCTAACTCTCTATTCCTCTACCCTCCTCTCTGTAAAAAATCAATAAAACATATTTTTTAAAAAGTAGATCAGCTTTGATCTTAGCTTTCTTGTACTTTAAAAATAAAAGCAGTGGATTTAACAATGAGCACATTTTTTTGTATTTTCCAAGGAAACCTCCACCCTGATCCAGGATACCCTTCACCACAAACCAGCTGGCCTCTCCATCCCCCAGGCCTCTATCTTATCTAATAAAAGAGTAATATGCAAATTGACCATCACTCCAACACACAAGATGGCTGCCCTTATGTGGACACAAGATGGCCAGCAGGGCAGGGCAGTTGGGAGGGACCAGGCCTGCAAGGGAGGGCAATTGTGGCAATCAGGCCAGCAAGGGAGAGTGAGAGGGATGTCCGACTGCCCCTTTAGGCTGATCCTACTGGGCACAACCCTCCATGCATGAATTTTGTGTACCAGGCCTCTAGATATATTATAAACAGGGGTAACTGCAAGTGACCTGCACATTCAAAGAACATGAAGGTGCTCTGTGAGTCTGAAGGAGAATAAACAAGAGGAAGAAGAGGAGCTGAGATTAGAGTTTAAGAGATGCTGTGAGTTGAATGACTATTCAGGTTCTTGTTAACAAGTTTAATGCTTTCAACAGGTAGAAGACATAATAAGGTTTTGAAAAAAATAACTTGATGTTACATATTTTATGAGGGTCATTATAGTTTCTGTGTTGAGATTAGTCTGAAGTAGGCTGGCAGTAGTCAGATGCTAGGATGGTGTTGATCTGATTCAGGCAATTGATCAAGTTATTTGGGCCAAGAACTAGGACAAAAAGTAGTGAGTGGTCAAGATTCTTGAATGATTCTGAAGGTTGACCCAGAGATTTCTTCTGGATCAAATGTTGATATGAGCAAAAGAGAAATCAAGGTTGATAACAAGCTTTTGACCTTGAATAATTGGAAAAAATGGAGTTTTATTAACTGAGTAAAGAAGATTGTAGAAGGGGAAGTTATTTATGGTGTGTGTTGTCTGTGAAAATCAAAACAGCAGTTTTGGAAATGTTAAATTAAAGATAGCTTTAGACATTTTCATTAAGTGGTTGAATAAACAGTTGGATTTGAGTTATCATAATAATAATAATATTTAAAAACTTGAGAATGAATGAGATTGCCTATAATTTAATGAAAATATCATAAAGTATAAGTATAAGATCCAAGCCTTGGACATGCCTATGTTTAGAGGTCATAGAGACAAGGGAGAACCTACAAAAGAGAAGCAATGAGTGAGGAAGGAGGAAATTCAGGAGAGGATGGTATCCAGGAAATCAAGTGAAGAAAATGTTTCAAGAAGGAAGGAGTGATCAGCTTTATCAAAGATTGCTGATAAGTTAAATCAGATGAGAACAGAAGTTATTACTTAATTTAGTAATATAGAAGTTATTAGTAATTTGATATGAGCAGTCAGGGAATTTAAAGAGCTACTTGGACTGAGTTTGAAGAAGACAATAGCAGGGGAGGAATTGGAGTTAATGATTTATAGAATGAATAAAATGGTAACGTTATATATTCTGCAACATTTTTTATTCATTAAAATCTTTTAAAATTTTTATTTTATTGTTTAAAGCATTACAAGTAATAGTACATAGGTCTCCTTTTTCTCTATTGACCTCCTCTGGCCTCCCCTACATGCCCTCACATGCCCTCACCTCCCCACCCCAGTGTCTTGTGTCCATTGGTTACGCTTATAAGCATGCATTCAAGTCCTTTGGTTGATCTCTTAACCCTTCCCTCCCAACTATCCCAAGGTAATCTGTTCTATGCTTCTTTGCCTTTATATCTATTTTTGTTAATCAGTTTATAATATTCTTTTTTAAATTTAATAAATCTTTATTGTTCAGATTATCACAACTTTTCTGCTTTTTCCCCCTCATAGCTCCCCTCTACCCGATTCCCACCCCATCCTCTGCCTTTACCCTCCCCCACACCAGTCTCATCCATAAGTATACAATTTTTGTCCAGATTCACTTGTTGATAGACATGTATTTGTTCTTCATAATTTTTATCTTTAACTTTTTTCTTCTTCCTCTTCTAAAAGAATACCCTTCAACATTTCATATAATACTAGTTTGGTGGTGATGAACTCCTTTAGCTTTTTCTTTTTCTGTGAAACTCTTTTTCTGAACTTCAATTCTGAATGATAGCTTTGTTGGGTAGAGTAATCTTGATTGTAGGTTCTTGCTATTCATCACTTTGAATATTTCTTGCCACTCCCTTCTGACCTGCATAGTTTCTGTTGAGAAAGCAGCTGACAGTCATGTGGGGATTCCCTTGTAGGTTACTAACTGTTTTCTCTTGCTGTTTTTAATGTTCTCTCTTTGTCTTTTGCTCTTGGCATTTTTATTATGATGTGTCTTGATGTTGTCCTCTTTGGATTCCTTTTATTTGGAGTTCTGTGCACTTTCTGCACTTGTAAGTCTTTCACCAGGTAGGGGAAGTTTTCAGTTAACATTTCTTCAAATAGGTTTTCAGTATCTTGCTCTCTCTCTCTTCTTCTGGCATCCCCGTAATTCGAATATTGGTATGCTTGAGGTTGTCCCAGAGGTTCCTTACACTATCTTCAAATATTTGGATTCATTTTTCTTTTCTCTTTTCTGGTTGAGTGTTTTTTGTTTTTTTTTGTATTTCAAATCTTTGACTTGATTTTTGTGGTCCTCTAGTCTGCTGTTAGGTATCTTCATAATCTTTTTTTTATTTCAGTCAGTGTATGTTTAATTTTTAGTTGGTCCTTTTTCATATCCTCGAGGGTCTTGTTAAATTTACCCGCTTTTTCTAGGAAATTCTTGAAAATCTTATAACTGTGGTTTTAAACTCTATATCCAGTCATATGCTTTCATCCATTTCTTTCATTTGTGATCTGTTTCTTTGTCTCCACACTTTTGTTGCTTCCCTGAGTTAGTAGAGTAGCTTTGTGTGGTAGGTGTCCTATAAAGCCCAGTGGCTCAGCCTCCCCCAGTTACCTGAGGTGGACAATTTTGGTGCACCCCTTTGTGGACTGTGTGCACAGCCTTGTTGTAATTAAGTCTTGATTGTTGTTGGTATCACTGGGAGGAATTGACCTCTAGGCCAATTGACTGTGAGGACCAGCTGGGTCTATGTTGGAAAAACTTCTGTGCTGGAGACACCCTTATGGGAGAAGACTTGCAAAACCCTCTATGCTCAGCTTGGATGGCACAGAATCTCAGGGCGGAGCATACAGCACTGGCTTCCAATCAGTCCTGCCCTATAAAGCCCCTGTGTCTCAGTTTCATGAGGTAATTGCTGCAAGCACCTCTGAGAGAAAGATGCCCTCAAGTTTCACTCACTGCCATAAAGTCCATTTTCTCCCTGAATGAGTCTGGTTTCCCAGAAACTCACCTGGAACTGGAGTTCAACATAGTTGGGAGCTTCTGTCTCCCTCCAACTTTAGAAAGTCAGCCACACACTCAGCCACCTGTGTACTCAGCAGTCAGTACTCTCTGCATGCGTGTGCTTCCAGATCTCTGCCTTCCACAGCTCCCCTGAGTCTCCATGTGCCTTCTCTTTTCCTGATAGTCCAGATTCCTCCTGAATGAGTTTGGGTTCCCAGAGTCTCACCTTGGACTGGAGTTCAGCACAGTTGGGAGCTTCTTTCTCCCTCCCACTTTAGAAATCCAGCTGCACACTCAGCCGCCCATGCAGTCATCCACCCGCCCTCTCCGTGTGCGCATCTCTGTATTTCACTCAGCCTTTCGCAGCTCCTCTGAGTCTCAATGTGCTTTCCTCTTTCCTTTTAGTTGTAGAATTTCCACTCAGCAAGATTTCCTGTGGTTCTGGATGGTGTCCATTTTGTATTTTAGTTGCAGTTTTGATATTGTTGTGCGAGGCAGCAGTTTAGGTGTTTACCTATGCCACCAACTTGGTTTTTCCCCTATAATATTCTTTATATTCCACAAATGAGTGAGATCATATGGTATTTATCTTCCACCGACTGATTTATTTTGCTTAGCATAATGTTCTTCAGTTCCATCTATGCTGCTGCAAATGGTGAGAATACCTTCTTTTTTATAGCAACATAGTATTCCATTGTAAATGGAATACTATGTTGCCATACCACAGTTTTCTAATCCATTCATCTGCTGATGGGCATTTAGGCTGTTTCCAAATCTTTAGCTATTGTATTATAAATTGTGCTACTATGAACATAGGGTGCACATGTCCTTTCTGATTGGTGTTTGTTTTCTTGGGATATATTTCTAGAAGTGGTATTATTGGGTCAAATGACAGTTCCATTTTTTTTATTTTTTTATTTTTTTATTTTTTTAGGAAATGCCATACTGTTTTCCACAATGGTTTCACCACCAGCAGTGCATGAGAGTTCCTTTTTCTCCACATCCTCTCCAGCACTTGCTGTTTGTTGATTTGTTGATGTTCATCATTCTGGCAGGTGTGAGATGGTACCTCATTATTGTATCTGCAACATTTTAATGGAGCAGTATTTGCTAGGGAGTCACATTATTCTTTATAGCTCTGGTTTATTTCTCTTAATCATTCTTTAGTTTTAAATTATATGAATGACCATAAAAAGTTAATATCTCTAAATAGATATTAAGTCTTCTGTTTTAGTACTGATACTATAAGTCATTCAAACCCTAAAACACTAATATAGAAGAAATGTTCAGTGGAAATCCAGAAATGGTGGGAGATACCAAAGCATTTTGAATAGTCTATGTGGAAAAATAATGGACATCATGCCCAGCTGGTATTTCTCAGTGGTTGAGCATTGACCTTTGAACCAGGAGGTCATGGTTCAATTCCCAGTCAGGGCACATGCCAGGGTTGCAGGCTGGATCCCCAATCAAGGGTATAAAGGAGACAGCTGATTAATGATTCTCGATATTGATGTTTCTATCCCTCCCTCTCCCTTCCTCTCTGAAATCTATATTTTAAAAAGAACATATATCATTCAGGCTGGAGTTTAGATGTTATAATGAACACCAATAGAAAATAAAGTCTCCAAAAGTGGTTTCTGATAGCTCTTTTCCTTAGATTAGGACCTACATTAAGCAGGCAAACAGTTCTTTGCCACAAAAGGATAATAATTGAGACTATAGATACTTTAGCCAGTTATGTTCATCAAAACATATATCCCTATAAGTTGGTTATGAAGCCCACTATAGCTCTCCATTTCATATGTGTTGAAAGGGTGACAGTTTATTTTAGTTGTTTGGGAGTCAATCTCCAGGAAAAGCATCCTTCTTTCTGATGCTATTTTTCTACTTTAAAAACAACTCATTCTATTTTTGAATGCTTTTGTATCTATAAACCCCTTTTAGTTTATAGCTCTCTCTTATGAAGAGAGATGCTCTCTCCCCAACCTCCCACATTGCACAGCTGTTTCTGAAAGTTATAATTAATGAAGATTTTGTTAACAGTCACATACCCAGTGTTTTTCCCAGCTTGTTGAAAGAAACAGGGTGGGTAGCAGTCATTGGGCTATGGTCTTTAAATGTGCACTTGGCCAGTAGGCTGGAGATTGCTATTGTCTTTTTTTTAGTAAGAGAATATATGGGAGCTCTACTGATATATTTCAGGTTAAATTACTTTGGGAAATATGAAATTGTCTGAAATGTAGAAAAAATAGAGTAATTTTTCAAAATAGAATTATCTTTTTTCATTGGGCCTATTAAAAGGTCTGCAAATCTTAAGGAATTCCCAGATTAATTGTCTGGTTTTATTGATTTCTATTGTCAATTATATATAAAATGATGCATTTTGCAGCCAATGTCACTTTCACTGTTGTGATAAAGGGGACTTGATCAGAGAGGTGGGGGAGGGGAGGAACATTTGTAATAAATTCAACTATAAAGATAATTTAAAAAGGGAGCTTGAACTAACACAAAGGTTGAAAAGTCAAATATTTGTAGGAGGCAAAGAGGAAACAAGCAAAGCAAGCCAGCATTAAAAATCATTGGGAAAGGATGTCCAAAATGACAGCATAGTAAATGGAAGCTACACTGACACTCTTCCAGGACCAAACTAGAAATACAACTAAAATACAGAAAACCACCCTAAAAAATCAACAGAAGACTAACTGGGAAGAACCCTTATAATCAAGGACAGAAAGTGGAGACTGCTTAGAAACCAGTAGAAAGTGTGGAGATGCAAAAGGGCTAGCTGGGCTCCCACAGACAGCAACTGAAGTTCCAGAGGAATATCTCAGCTGTGGGGGGTTCCCAGTTAGAACTCTGGGGTCTAAACCCTAAGCTGAGCTCTCCAACCCAGAGCAGGAGAAGTGAGAAAAGTTCCCACATAACATCTGGTTGTGAAAAGCAACAGAATTACTGTCTGCCAGGGAAAGATAGTTGGAAATGCAAGCACTGTCTTAAAGTGCTAATGCACAAAAGTTTGTGTGCAGCCTTAGGCTCTGCCAGAGTGGACTGAAGTTATGTGAGGATAGTCCAGGGTGGAGAGTTTCTGAGATTGGAGTTCGAAGGGCAGCCACCCAGTTTCCTGTGCTGAACTATTTCTTCATGTTGTTGAAGACATCTTTCTCTGGAAGAACACTACTTCCCAGGAAGTTTTTGCTGAGGGGGAAGGCAGTTGTGGTAAATAGCCTGAGGCTAATCAAGATTGAGTGATAATCCCATTGAAGGCAGAGAAAGACCTCTGGAGTCTTTTGAGTCTTGGCCTGATCTCCTTTATGAACCAAGTGCACATCTTGGTCCTTTAAAAAGGCACACAAGTTTAGCTGGTTTGGCTCAGTGGATAGAGTATTGGCCTGAGGAATGAAGGGTTCTGGGTTTGATTCTAGTCAAGGGCACATGCTCATATTGTGGGTTCAATCACCAGTGGGGAGCATGAAGGAAGCAGCAGATCAATGATTTTCTTTCATCATTGATGTTTCTATCTCCCTTTCCCTCTCCCTCCCTCTTTGAAATAAATATAAATATGTTTAAAAAATAGAAAGTCACCCAGCTGCAGCAGAAGGAGCCACAAGCTGTGGATTACTGATAACTCCAAACAGGGTAAGCTAAGTCAGTCACAAAAGCTTGTGACATTGTCTTGCACAAGAGATTGGGAGTCATAGAAGATATACATAACACACAGACACAAAGCCAAACAGGCAGCAAAAATTAGAAGACAACTAAACAAGCCCCCAAAGAAATAATAAGAGAATTCCACAGAAGAAAAGCTAAATAAAATGGAGATAAAAAATTCATCATATATATATTTCAGAATAATGATGGAAAGGAAGCTCAATAGCATGGAAAAGATATAGTAATTATGAAAAAAGACCAGTCAGAAATAAAGAATGGCATAGAACTAATAAAGAACACAGCACATTAGGAGAAGCCAAGAAACTCTGGAATCCCACAGTGAGCCACACACCAGTGAGAGTTCAGGCAACCCATGCCACAAGAGCTGGAACCATAGGCACATCCACAACAGCTTGCACAATGAAGTCAGGGGCGATTCATTGCTGGAAAACTTGTGCAGAGACACATCAATGAATGAGAAACTAACATTTAAGACCCAACTACATCAGGAGAATCAAAATAACTCAAGTAGGGGGTTCCAATAGAATCTATAAATTGCTTTGGGAAGTATGGACATTTTGATGATGTTGTTTCTATCAATCCATGAACATGATATTTTCTTCCATCTGTTTACATCTTCCTCTATCTCTTTTTTCAGTGTTGAGTAGTTTTCCAGGTATAGGTCTTTTACCTCCTTAGTTAAGTTTATTCCTAGGTATATTAATTTGGTGCAATGGTAAATGGGATGCTTTTTTAGTTTCTTTTTCTGTGAGTTCATTATTTGTGTATAGAAATGCCATAGATTTCTTGGCATTGATTTTGTATCCTGCTACCTTGCCGAATTCATTTATTAAGTCTAATAATTTTTTTGGTAGAGTCTTTAGGGTTTTCTATGTATAGTATGTCATCTGCAAATAAGGACAGTTTTACTTATTCTTTCCAATTTGGACTCCTTTTATTTCTTCTTATTGTCGGATTTCTATGACTAATAGTTCCAGCACTATGGTGAACAGGAGTAGAAGAAGTGGGCATCCCTGTCTTGTTCCTGTTCTTAAAGAAATGGTTTTAGTTTTTGCCCATTGAGTATGATGTTGGCTGTGGGTTTGTCATATGTGGCTTTTATTATGTTGAGGTATGATCCTTCTATTCCCACCTTGTTGATAGTTTTTATCAGGAAAGAGTGTTGGATTCTTGTCAAATGCTTTTTTTTTGCATCAATTGATATGACTATGTGGTTTTTATTTCTTGATTTGTTTATGTACTGTATCATGTGTATTGATTTGTGAATATTGTACCATTCTTGCATCCCAGGGATAAATCCTACTTGGTCATGGTGTATGATCTTAGTGATGTACTGCTGGATCCGATTTGCTAGAATTTTGTTGAGGATTTTAGCATCTATGTTCATGAGGGATAGTGGCCTGTAATTCTCTTTCATTGTGTTATCTTTATCTGGTTTTGGTATTAGGGTGATGCTAGCTTCATAGAAGGAGGTTGGAAGTGTTCCTTCTTGAATGTTCTGGAATAGTCTGAAGAGGACAGGTTTTAGTTCTTCCTTGAATGTTTGGTAAAACTCTCCTGTGAGACTATCTGACCCTGGGCTTTTGTTTGCTGGAAGCTTTTTGTTAACTGCTTCAATTTCTTCCATAGTTTTCAGCCTATTGAGATGTTTAGATCTTTTTGAGTAAGTTTTGGAAGGTTGTATTTTTCTAGGAATGTGTCCATTTGTCTAGTTTGTTAGAATAGAGTTGTTCATTGTATTTTTTAACAATCCTTTGTATTTCAGCGGGGTCTGTTGTTATTTCACCTCTTTCCTTTCTGATTTTCTTTATTTGGGTCCTCACTCTTTGCTTCTTGTGTTTATTCTTTCAAAGAACCAGCTCTTGGTTTTGTTGATCTTTTGTATTTTTTTTTGTCTCTATGTTATTCATTTCAGCTCTGATCTTTATTATTTCCTTCCTTCTCCTCACTGGGGACTTTTCTTGTTGCTACCTTTCTAAATTTTGAGTTGTTAAATTAGATGATTTATTACCATTTTTTTCTTTTTTACTGAGGTAGGCCTGTAGAGCTATAAACTTCCCTCTCAGGAATGCTTTCAATGTGTTCCATAGGATTTGCACTGTTGTGTTTTTATTGTCATTAGTCTCCAGGATGTTTTCAATTTCTTCTTTGATCTCATTGATAACCCAATCATTGTTTAGTAGCATGCTATTCAGCTTCCAAGAGTTTGAATTTTTTACAATGTTTTTATTGTAATTTATTTCTAATATTATACCATTGTCGTCTGAGAAAATGCTTGATATGATTTCAATCTTTTTTAATTTGGGGATACTTTGCTTGTGACCCAATATATGGCCTATTTTTGAAAATGTCTCATGTGCACTTGATAAGAAAGTATATTCCGTGGCTTTGGGGTGAAATACTCTGAAGATGTCAATTAGGTCCATCTGATCTAATGTGTCATTTATAATCGCTGTTTCTTTATTGATTTTTGTCTAGAGGATTTATCCAATGATGTCAGTGGTGTATTAAAGTCTCCTACTATGATTGTATTGATTTCGATCTCTCCTTTGATATCTTCCAGGAGATTTTTTATGTATTTGGGTGCTCCTGCCTTGGGTGCATATATGTTTACCAGAGTTATATCTTCTTGCTGAATTTCTCCCTTTAGTATTATGTAGTAGCCTTTCTTATCTCTTTTTATGGCCTATACTTTGAGGTCTATTTTATTTGACATAAGTATCATAACCCCAGCTTTTTTCTCATTTCCATTTGCCTGGAAAATGTTTTTCCATCCCTTCACTCCCAGTCTGTGTGGATCCTTTATTCTAAGATGGTTCTCTTGTTGACAGCAAATATTTGAGTCATGTTTTCGTATCCATTCAGCTACCCTATGTCTTTTGATTGGTGCATTTAATTTGTTTATGTTTAATGTTATTATTGATAAGTACCTGTTTGTTGTCATATTTTTCCTTAGTGTTTGTGTTTCTTCTTGTCTTTCTCTTTCTTCTTTTTACAGCAGCTCCTTTAGCATTTCTTGTATTGCTGGCTTGGTAGTGATAAACTCTCTTAGCCCTTTTTTTTTTTTTTTTGTCTGTGAAGCTTCTGATTCCACCTTCAATTTTGAATGATAGCCTTGCTGGGTATAGTATTCTTGGATTCAGAACCTTCCTTTGCATGACTTTGAATATTTCATTTATTCCCTTCTGGCCTGGTGTGTTTCTGTTGAGAAATCAGTTGACTTTCTAATAAGAGATCCCTTGTATGTAACTTTCTGTATCTCTTACAGCCTTTAAGATTCTTTCTTTGTCTTTGGTGTTCATCAATTTAATTATGATTAAATTGTCTTGCTGTCAGTCTTTTGGGGTTCAACTCATTTGGGACTCTATGTACTTCTTGGACTTGGATAGTTTTTTTCTTGCCAATATCAGGGGAGATTTCTGTCATTATTTCTTCAAACATGTTTTCTATTCCTTGCCTTTCTTCCTCCCCTTCTTTTATACATATTAAAAGAATGTTATTTTGTTTTATGTTGTCCCCAAGCTCCCTTAGGTTCTCTTGCTTTTTAAGTCTTTTTTCCAGTTGCTGCTGTGTTTGTGTGTCTCCCCCCCCCCCCCACTTGTCTTCTACTTCATCGATGCCATCCATAGTCTCTTCTAGTCTACTTTTTAAGCCTTCCATTGTGTTTTTTATTTCAGCTATGTCATTCTTCATCTCCTCTTGGCTTCTTTTCATGTTGGTGATATTCTCATTCAGCTCCTTGTAGTTCTCATTGAGTTGTGTGCATTTGTTCTCCTGCCATTTAAACATCCTTATAACCATTACTTTGAATTCTATCTCTGATAAGCTGCTAGCCTCAAATTCATTAATCTCCCTTTCTGGTGATTCCTCTTTTTCTCTCTTTGGGGGAATTTTTTTTTTTTTTTTTTTTTTTTTTTGTCTTCCCATGTTTTCCTGTAATATTTTAATTGTAGATCCAATTGCTTTGCTTCCCAGGTTATTTTGTGGATGGTGCTACTGACATAATCTCTCAGTTTTCCTGTGTTTATTAATCTAGTGTAGCTCCCTACTCGATTTATTTGGGTTCTCTTGATGTAGGTCTTTGAGCTTGAGAGGCACAACTGTGGTTTCTAAAATTCAGCCATTATGGAGTAGAGTGTACCAATTTTTGCTTTCTTGCCCCTTAATTGTAATCACATGTGCCCTGCAGGTACTCACAGTGGCCACCAGAAACCGTCTTTTGGGGTGTTGGGGCTCATGGGACCTCTTTTTTGGCAAGGCGTGACTGTGGTGCCCAGGGTTCTGCAGTAGTGAGATAGGAAGACCCAGCTTTTGCTGTTGCGCCTCCTGTGGATAGGTGCTTACTCCCAGCTGCAGTTCAAAGGAGCACCCTCAGAATGTTTGTCAGTGAGGCACACTGAAGGACTCTGAAAGGCCCTGGCAATGTAGCCACACAATTGAGGTGCCTGTGGGTCAGTATCCAGGCTACGTGAATTCAAAGGCTCTACTGCTGGAAAGGAGTGTGCCCACTGCTTGTTAAAAATTGCACCAAAGGGAAGCTCACAATGGCACCCATTAGCTCCCTGTGGTTAGTTTTGCTTGGTGTGCCAGGCTGCCAGGATGCAAAACTTCTATATACTCCAATGGACCAGGCACCGCAGGTGAGCAGCGAGGGTGAATGTGGCAGCCCTCCAGGAAGAGGGAATTCAGAATTTCCACCGTGGGGCCACGCATCTAAGTCTGCTAAGAAACACACTCTCAGGTGCTTTCAGCCTCTCCCCAGTGCTGTCCAAGGAGATTCCCACAAACCTGAGTAAAGTGTTTAGGCTTCCTATGGAATGGGGAACATGCACGTCCCAGCCTGCACAGAAACACACCCTCGGTTTTTTTTCGGCGTCTCCCTCACGCTGCCCAAGGGGACACAGGCAAGCTGGAGTAAAGTGTTCAGGCCTGCCTATGGGATGAGGAATGTACGAGCCCCAGCCTCACAGAAACACACCCTCGGGTGCTTTTGTCCTTTCCCCAGCTCCATCCAAGAAGACACGCTCTAGCAGAAGTAGAGTGTTCAGGCCTGCCCATGGAAGGGGGAATGCGCATGCCCCATCTGCACAGAAACACACCCTTGGGTGCCTTTGGCGTCTCCTTCGCGCTGCCTTAAGTAGATGCCCCACAAGCTGAGTAAAATTCCGGGCTTGCACACAAGTGCATGCAGATTGCACGAATTCAGCGTTCTGCTGTTAGGGAGAGGGAGTTGCACTTACAGCTGTGGAATGGTGTGTCTTTGGAGGTGGAGATCCCGGTGTCCGTGGGTCTGCAGCTGGGTTAGCAGGATATTGACTGGAGTGCATGCTGGGTCGCGGGGCAGTTCCAAGGCCTCTCAATATATTCTTTATGAACATATATTTATCATACTAGATTGAAGCTCCTGGAGACCAGAATTTCAACCTTTTATATATCTGTATCAGTGTATCAACATAGAGTTTGAAAATGGTAGATTCTTCAAATATTTGTTGATTTAAAAACTAGAGAAGAAAAAATCATGTTTATTACATGTTTTATGCACTTGCTAACCATAATATGTTCATGTTGTGGTCCTAAAACATTAGTAACATTAATAGAATTTTAAATAAAGCATTGGAAGTTTTATGCATAATTCCACCATTTAATATATCAAAATTCTTTCATTAATCAATTTCCCTTCCAAATTGGTACATAACATAAGGGCACATAATTCCTACACAGATACTATTACTCAAATTATATATTATTTTTGAAAGCAACTTTATCAAATTAATTAATTAATTGATTTTAACTTTCAAAACCGCAAATATCTTTATTTCATAACTCTATAAATGGTAATATATTTTTAATTCTTTATTGTTTAAAGTATTACTTATAGTATTACATATGTCTTCTTTTCCCCCCATTGACCTCTCCCCATCCACTCCCACCCCCAGCACATGTCCTCACTCCCCTGGTGTCTGTCTATTGGTTATGCTTAAATGCATGCATATAAGTCCTTTGTTGATCTTAAAATCAATGTTATTAAAGTATGAATTACATGCAACAAAATGAACCTAATTTTGGTGTACATATTGAAAAAATTTTCAAAAGTTCTGACTATATATATATATATATATATATATATATAAAATCTACAACTAAATATAAAAGACATTTCATCATTCCATCTCAATCAATTTCCTATAACCCTCAATAGGCAAAAACTGATAAATTTTGTGTTAGTGTAGATGAATAACTTTATCTTTTCTAGAGTTTCAATACATACATACGATATGTATTCTTTTGTAAGTGGCTTTATTTGCTCAGCATAATATTGCTGCTTATATCAGTAATTCATTCCTTTCTATTTCTGCACAATATAATATTGTGTGAATGTACAACAATTGGTATACATATTTCTCTTGATAGATATTTGGGTTGTTCTCAGTTTTAGGATTTTATGAATAAAGCTGCTATGATCATTCAGGTATAACAAGTCCTTTTTGGATATATCTTTTCATTTCCTTTCAGTAAATACTTAAGAGTGGAACTTTTGGTTGATATGGTAAGTATAGGGTTTATTTTGCATAAACTATAAAAGTACATACCATTTTAATTTCCTACCAGAAATGTAAGAGAATGCTAGTTGCTCTACATCCTCATGTGCAACATAACTATTTTAATTTTTTTAAATATAATTTTCTAGAGGTCGTTCCAAGATGGCTGACAGGTAAACACCTAGCTGCAGCTGCACACAACAATTTTAATAAAATACAACTAAAATATAAAATGGACATTACCCAGAACTACAGGAAAGTCAACTGACTGAAAATTCTACAATAAGAAGCAAGGAAAAAACCAGAAGGAAGCGCGGAGGAGCTGGAAAAGCTTAAGGTACGGAGACACGCGGAGCGCGCGGAGAGGACAGAGCCGGAGAGGAGGGAGGCCGAGTGCCTGGCTGGCGTTCCCTAGCGGGAAGGAGATAAAACTCTGACTGTGCTGGGCCCCATTCTGACTGCTTTGAACCCCAGTTCTGGGCCAGACCCCGGGGACCCAGGCTCACACAGAGGGACCCAGGGAAGCGGAGAGAGGAGGTCCCGGCGGCACGCACATTGAGCGCAGAGAAGGGACGGTTGGTAGTGCCGCGGGATTGCCCTGGTGGGAAGGAGACAGGGGCTCCAGACTGCTCTGAACACCACTCCAATCCCACTTCCAACTGAACTGAACCCCAATACCTGGCTCTTTGGGGGAGAGCATAGACTGTTTGGCAGCAGGTGAAAATCGAGGGCACCTTTCTCTCAGAGGTGCTTGCATCGAGTATTGAAGGACCCTGAGCCCAGGAGCCGCATAGGGCTGTAGGCTCCACCCTGAAACCCCGTCCCATCTGTAGCTGCGAAATGCGACAACGAAATAGATCACAAATGAAAGAAATAGAGGACAAAAAGCGACTGGATATAAAGTTCAAATCTACGCTTATAAGGTTTTTCAAGAATTTCCTAGAAAAGATGGATAAGACATATGAGGATATGAAAAGGGATCAACTAGAATTAATAAGGGATCAACAAGAAATGATAAGGGATCAACAAGAAATAAAGAATACATTGACTGAAATAAAAAATATTATACAGAGTCCTAAAGACAGAATGGAAAATCTCAAGAATCAAGTCAAAGAGTTTGAACATAAAAAGCCAGAAGACACTCCTCTGCAGAAGCTAGAAGGCAAGAGAATCCAGAAAATTGAAGATAATGTAAGAATCCTCTGGAACAACTTCAAGCGAACCAACATCAGAATTATGGGGGTCCCAGAAGATGAGAGAGAGCAAGATATCGAAAACATACTGAAAGAAATAGTGACAGAAAACTTCCCCCACCTGGTGAAAGAATTAGACTTACAAGTCCAGGAAGTGCACAGAACTTCAAACAAAAGGAATCCAAAGAGGACCACACCAAGACAAATCATAATAAAGATAAAAATTATGAACAACAAATACGTAACTATCAACAAGTGAATCTAAAAACCAAGGGAAAAGGGGAGAAGGAGATGTGGGAAGAGACTGAACATAAACTGTGCACCTATGGATGAGGACAATGGGGAGTGGGGAAAGGGCAGAGGGTGGGGTGGGAACCTGGTAGAGGAAAATTTAAAAAAAATTAATTTTCTAGTGCTTTTTGGCCTTCATAGTTCATCTTTATATTTTGGAAAAATGTATATAATTGAAAAGATAGTAAAAGGTAAAATAATAATTATTTTTCTTGTTATTGCTGCAGGTATCCATAGCCTTACTGTATCTACAAATTTTATGACCAGGACTAGCCCTAAGTAAAATTTGGAAACAAATGCACATTTTGCTTTAAATTTGCTCTTTTCTTTTGAAGTCTATCTCTCCATTCTGTACCTTATCATTCCATGTTGGTCTGTCATTGATAAGCCATATATCTACCTCAGTTTTTAATCATGTTTGGGACAAAGCTTCTCACAATTTGGACTTCTTATTTTTCATTTTATGTGCTAATCGATGCCTTTAGTGAATTTTAGGGAAGTATATAAAAAATCCTTAATTGTGCATTGTTTAAAGACATCCTTCCTATTGTTAAAGTTAGCAGTAAAAGGCATTTAGTCATTTCTAGGTTTTCTTTGACTTTTGCAGTTGTTGAATTCCTAATCTACAGAGTACATAAAATTGCAAAGCAGTCATTTTGAGAGAAGATGGTGGCTGACGGGAAGGCAGACTGCAAGACAGTGTGTGAGTGAGAAAACAAAGGGAAAGTGTATGGTCTCATGGGAAGTGTTTGTTGGTGAGTTGAGGAACAGCTCTATTCCAAGAGACTGGTGCACTGCAAGACAGGGCTCCCCTGACCAGGCAGCACCCACTGCTGCTGGGATCCCTCCCGGAGTGACCAGCTCAGATGGGGAGACCACAACATATTGAAGGAGAAAGTGGATGTTATCGGATGCCTGAATAGCCTATGGAATCTACAAGTACAGCACCCACCAAACAGCTGTGAACCTGAGAACACCAAGTGATGCAAGCATGCGGATTCAGAGGAGCTCTACACTTTCTCACGGAAAGGTCAGATTTTACTTGAGATAAGGTGAGGTCTGAGGTCCTGGCAGGAGAGAGAATTACATCCATGGTGGGACCTGGAGAACCTGGGGAAGTCTGCACTTAGAAAAATCCCTAGATGTTGGGGCTGGCGTGATCCATGAATTTGGAAGGAAGTCCTTAGAGCTGCTAACAGAAAGGAACTCTAAAAGCAAACTATTTTGATCTGGGTGCAAAAAAGACAGCCTAAAATTTTTAAAAGTGTGCCGGCTGTTTAGACTCAAGGGGAAAAAGACTGCACAGACTTGCGTGCAGCCCAGAATTACTACACTTAATCTGGCTCTTTTTAATTTTTTTTTCTTTCTCCCCCCCCTTTTGTATAACATTTTTATTTATTGTTTTCTCTTTTTTAAAAATATATTTTATTGATTTTGTACAGAGAGGAAGGGAGAGAGATAGAGAGTTAGAAACATCGATGAGAGAGAGTCATCAATCAGCTGCCTCTTGCACACCCCCTACTGGAGATATGCCTGCAACCAAGGTACATGCCCTTGACCAGAATCGAACCCGGGACCCTTCAGTCCCCAAGCCGACGCTCTATCCATTGAACCAAACCGGTCCCAGCTATTTATTGTTTTCTTTATTGATTAAAATATTAACTATGTGTTCTTAATCCCCCATTGCCTCCCCACCCCCCACTCATGCCCACATTGGTTAGGCTTATATGCATGCATACAAGTCCTTTAGTTGATCTCTCCCCCTTACTCCCACCTTTGATGGTCTGATCTATGCTTCTCCATCTCTGGATCGATTTTTTTTAAATAAATCTTTATTGTTCATATTATTACAAATGTACCTCATTTTTTTTTCTCCCTCCATTGCTCCCCTCCACCAGGTTGCCACCCCACCCTCTGCCCTTTCCCCACTCCCCATTGTCCTCATCCATAGGTGCACAGTTTGTGTTCAGTCTCTTCCCTCACCCCCCCTCCCCCTTTCCCCTAGAATCATCAGTTTACTCCCCTTCCATACTTCTGATTCTATTATATTCACCAGTTAATATTGTTCATCATATTTTAAAAAAAATTTCCTTGGTTTTTAGATTCATTTGTTGATAGTTACATATTTGTTGTTCATAGTTTTTATCTTTATTTACTTTCTCTCCCAAAAGAACCCCCTTCAGCAATTCATATAATTCTGGTTTGGCTATGATGAACTCCTTTAGCTTTTTCTTATTAGTGAAGCTCTTTATCTGGCCTTTGATTCTGAGTGATAGCTTTGCTGGTAGATTATTTTTGGCTGTAGGTTCTTGCTATTCACCACCTTGAATATTTCTTGCCATTCCTGTCTGGCCTGAATGGTTTCTGTTGAGAAATCAGCTGACAATCGTATAGGTGCTCCTTTATAGGTAACTACCTTTTTTGCTCTTGCTTCTTTTAATATTCTCTCTTTGTCTTTTGCTCTTGGAATTTTAATTATGATTTGTCTTGGTCTAATGGAAAAGAAAAAAAAAGCTGGGGTAGGAATACTTATATCTGATAAATTACATCTCAAAGTGAAGGACATAAAATAAGATAAGGAAGGCCACTTCATAATACTAAAGGGAGCAATCCCACAAGAAGAAATAAGTTTGGTAAACATACACACACCCAATACAGGAGCACACAAATACATAAAATGATTTCTGGAGGATATCAACGGAGAGATTGACAGCAATGCAATCATACTAGGAGACTTTAACACCTCACTATCACCATTGGAGAAATTCTCTAAGCCAAAAAAACAGAAAAAAAACATCAATCATAAATGAGTCACAAGACCAGATGAAATTAATTGACATCTTCAGAACATTTCACCCCAAAGCCACAGAAAATACATTCTTCACAAGTGCACAAAAGTCATTTTTAAAGATAAACCATATGTTGGGCATAGGAAAAGTCTCTTCCAATTCAGGAAGATAGAAATTATATCAAGCTTCTTCTCAGGTCACAGTGGCATAACTGGAAATGAACTATAATAAAAATAATAAAAAAATCAAACACATAAATACTAGATAGCATGCTATTAAACAATGACTTGATCATCAGAGAGATCAAAGAACAACAAACAAAAAACAAGAAAAAAAGGTTATAAATTACCAAATAATAAAACTCAAAGCATTAGAAAGTGAGCAACAAGAAAAACACATTATAAGCAGAAGGAAGGAAATATAAAGATCAGAACAGAAATGAATGACATAGAGAGCAAAGGAACAATACAAAAGATCAACAAAAGCCAGAGCTGGTTCTTTGAAGGGATAAACAAGAGTCATAAACCTCTAGCCAGGATCACCAAGAAGCAAAGAGAGCAGACTCAAATAAACAAAATCAGGAATGAAAGAGGAGAAATAACAACAGACCACACCAAAATATAAAGGATTGTTTAAAAATACTATGAACAACTCTATTCCAACAACACAACCTGGAGGAAATGGACATATACCTAGAAAAATACAACTTTCCAAAACTCAATCAGGAAGAATCTAAAAATCTCAATAGACCAGCGAGTTTGGAAGAAATTGAAATAGTCATCAAAAAGCTTCCTGCAACAAAAGCCCAAGGCCAGCCAGCTTCACAGGGGAGCTTTACCAAACCTTCAAGGAGGAACTAAAACCTATTCTCCTCAGACTATTCCAAAATATTCAAGAGGAAGGAACACTTTCAAGCTCATTATATGAAGCTTTCATCACTCTAATACCAAAACCAGATAAAGACAACTCAATGAAAGAGAATTCTAGTCCAATATCCCTCCTGAACATAGATGTCAAAATCCTCAACAAAATTCTAGCAAATAGGATGCAACAGTACATCAGAAAGATCATACACTAAGACCAAGTAGGATTTATACCAGCCATGCAAGGTGGTACAATATACACAAATCAATAAACATGATTCATCAGATAAACAAATGAGAAAAAAAAATGACATAGTTATATCAATTGATGGGGAAAAAAGCATTTGACAAAATCCAACATTTCTTGATAAAACCTCTGAGCAAAGTGAGAATAGAAGTATCATACCTCAACATAATAAAAGCCATATATGACAAACCCACAACCAACATCATACTCAATGGGCAAAAACTAAAACCATTTTTTTCCTAAGAACAGGAATAAGACAGGGATGCCCACTCACATCACTCCTCTTTGATGTAGTACTGGAAATATTAGCCATTGCGATTAGAAATGAAGAAATAAAAGGCATCCAAATTGGAAAAGAAAAAGTAAAGCTCTCCTTATTTGCAGATGACATGATATTGTACATAAAAAACCCCCAAAGACTCCATCAAAACACTAATAGACTTACTAAATGAATTTGCCAATGTAGTAAAATACAAAATTAATGCCAAGAAATCTGTGGCATTTCTATACACCAATAGTGAACTTACAGAAAGAGAGACTAAAATAGCAATTCCATTTACCATTGCACCAAAAATATTAGATACCTAGGAATAAACTTAACTAAGGAAGTAAAAGACCTATATGCAGAAAACTAAACAACATTGAAAAAAGAGATAGAGGAAGATGTAACCAGATAGAAGAACATACCATGTTCATGTATTGGTAGAATCAACATCACTAAAAAGTCCATACTACCCAAAGCAATCTATATATTCAATGTACTCCCCATTAAAATTCCAATGGCATATTTCACAGACCTAGAAAGAACTCTCCAAAAATTCATCTGGAATAATAATAATAAAAAAGGCCCTGAATAGCCACAGCAATCCTGAGAAAGAAGAGTAAAGTAAGAGGGATCTCAATACCAGATTTCAAGCTGTATTACAAAGCCATTCTTCCTAAACAGCTTGGTACTGGCACAGGAACAGACACATAGATCCATGGAATATACTAGAGAACACAGAAATCTACCCAAACCACTATGCCAAATTAATATTGGACAAAGGTTCATTAACATACAATGGAGTCAAGACAGTCTCTTCAAAATATAGTGTTGGGAAAATTGGACAGATACATGCAAAAAAAAAAAAATGAAACTAGATCACCAACTTACACCATATACAAAAATAAACTCAAAATGGATAAAGGACTTAAACATAAGACAAGAAACCATAACAATACTAGAGGAATCCACAGGCAAAGAAATCTCAGACATATGCAGATGCAATTTCTTCTAAAGAGAAAATAAACAAATGATACTACATAAAAATAAAAAGCTTTTGTACAGCAAAAGAAACCATATACAAAACAACAAGAAAGTCCACTGTATGGGAGAACATATTTACAAATGTTATTACTGATAAAGGTTTAATCTCCAACATCTACAGGCAGCATATATAACTTAATAAAAGGAAGATAAATGATCCAATATAAAATGGGCAAGAGACCTAAATAGAATATTTCTGAAAGAAGACAGAAGGATGGCCAAGAGACATATGAAAACATGCTCAAAGTTACTAATTATCCAAGAGGTGCAAATCAAAATGACAATATGGTACCATCTGACACATGTCAGATGGTAATTATCAACAACTCAACAAACGACAAGTGTTGGTAAGGATGCAGAGAAAAGGTAACCCTTGTTCACTGCTGGTGGGAATGCAGACTGGCATAGCCCCTGTGGAGAACAGTATGGAGTTTCTTCAAAAAACTAAAAATTGAACTCTCATTTGACCCAGTAATCCCACCCCTAGGAATATATCCCAAGAAACTAGAAACACCAATCAGAAAGGATATATGCAGCCCTATGTTCATAGCAGCACAATTCACCATAGATAAGATTTGGAAATAGCCTAAATGCCCATCAGCAAATGAGTGGATTAGAAAACTATGGTACATCTACACAATGAAATGCTAAGTTGCTATAAAAAAGAAGGAATTATCATTTTCAGCAGCATGGATGGAACTCGTGACCATTATGTAAAGTGAAATAAACCAGACAATAAAAGAAAATTACCACAGGATCTCACTCATTTATGGAAAATAAAGAACATTATAAACTGTTGAACAAAAATGTAGATATAAAGGCAGTAAAGCAACAAACAAACTGTCAAATTACAGTGGGAAGGCTGGCAAGTATTGAGGAGGGGAGGAAAGAGATCAACCAAGGGACCTGTATGCATGCATATAAGCATAACCAGTGTACACAAGACACTGCAGGGGGGCTGGGGGGGTAGTTAGGGATGAGGGCATGTGATAGGTGGTAGGGAGGCTAGGGAAAGGTCAATGGGGGAAAATGGAAATATATGCACTACTATATGCAATACTTTAAACAAATAAACAAACAAACAAAAAACATTACAAAGCTGTGTGTATGTGGGTTTGTGTGTTTACCAACATGTATTTTATTGATCTGGAAAGTAGGAATATCTCTCTCCAGCATCTTTGAAGTATTCTAGTACAGGATGTATTAGGGAAGAGTTTTCTACTTTTAGAAATTTTCTAAATTTTCTAGTTCTTGTATTTTCCCTTCTTTGCCTGACTGAGGATGAAGGGTAAGCTTGAAGTGCTTCACTGCCAGAGTGACCTTTCATTTTCCCAAGTGGCTTAACTTGGATACTGCAGTCCTTAAATACTCAATCTCAATTCATTAAAAAAAAATTCTTTATTACTGAAAGCATTACATATGTCTTCTTTCCCCCCACTGATCCCTCCCTGCCCACTCTGCCTCCCCCCCAGCACATTCCCTCACAACCTATTCTCTGTGTCTATCGGTTATGCTTATATGCATGCATACAAGTCCTTTGGTTGATCTCTTACCCCTTTTCCCATCCTCCCCTCCCTTCCCTCTGAGGTTTAATGGTCTGTTTGATGCTTCTTTGCCTCCGTATCTACTTTTGTCCATCAGTTTATGTTGTTCATTATATTCCACAATGAGTGAAATCATGTGGTTTTGCTTAGCATAATGCTCTCCTGGTCCAATCTATGCTGTTGCAAATGGTACAGTTCTTTCTTTTTTTACAGCAGTGTAATAGTCCATTCTGTAGATTTTAAACGTACTCATCTACTGATGGGAACTTAGGATATTTCCAAATCTTAGTTATTGCAAATTGTGCTGCTCTGAATATAAAGGTGCGTATATTCTTTCTGATTGGTGTTTTTGATGTCTTGGGATATATTCCTAGAAATGGGATTACTTTGTCAAATGGGAGTCCTATTTTTAATTTTTTGAGGAAACTCCATACTGTTTCCCACAGTAGCTTCACCAGTTGGCATTCCCACTAGAAGTGTATGAGGGTTCCTTTTTCTCTACATTCTCAACAGCACTTGTCATTTCCAATCCGAATTCTTAATCACAGACTAGGTTAAACCAAGCAGACAGCCTCAGGGGATGGTCATGTTCAAGTTCAGCTCGTTAGTACCAACCCAATCTAGGTCTTTTGTTTTTATTATCAATGTTATGTTAAGACAGTGCAGGATTTAGGTTCCCAAAGATTTTGACTGTGGAACAGCTAGAGAGAGATAAACTTTGTAGTCATACAGATTTATCTTTCTATCCATATTTCCTTTCCTTTTCTTTTTCCTTCCTTCTTTCCTTCCTTCCTTCCTTCCTTCCTTCCTTCCTTCCTTCCTTCCTTCCTTCCTTCCTTCCTTCCTTCCTTCTTTCTCCATTTGTTTATTTGTTATTGAAAAGAATATAAAACCATGATAAAAATTGAAACAGTTTAAGAGAGTATGTAATGGAAAGAAAGTAAGCAGTTTCTTTATCTCAGGTCTTTTAAACTCCTTTCCCAAAGGCAACCACAACTAACAATTGCCTTATATATTTTTACATAAATTTTTATTAATGATCACACATGTATTTATATACTTTAATTTATATACTTTGAAAACATTCAGATGTATTCATTTTATGTTCACTTAAATATTGTTCCAAAACAGCACATACAGATCAATCTCTTTCTTTTTGGGTCCCAACCGCTCACCTGCCTGTCAGCCTGATCACCCCCTAACCACTCCCCTGCCAGCCTAATCAATGCCAACTGCTCCCCTGCTGGCCTGATTGCCCCTAACTTCTCTCCCCTGATGACAGGGACACCCCTAATTGCCCTCCCTTTCCAGCCTGGTCTCCCCTAACTAACCTCTCCTGCAGGCCATCTTGTGGTGGCTATTTTGTGTCCACATAGGGGTGGCCAACTTGTGTGTTGGAGTGTTGGTCAATTAGCATATTACCTCTTTATTAATAGGATGCCATCCTCCCACAGAGATACCTTATTTCCAGTTAAAAATAATTTTTGTTATTAAAGAAAATATGATACTATTGTTATAATCTTATTAACAGAAAGGGATTAAAGGGAAGACTAAATAATATGCACATGCCATTTATACAGCTTTGCTAATTTAATAATATCCAACTCTGTTCCCCACTAATTGATGGGGGAAGGGACTGAACAAAGGCATTTTGGACAGATGCCCAAAAAGGTCTGAATGGTATGAGAAAGTGCTTAACTGTCTGTCAGTCATACCTGGAAACAAATAATTGGAAATGATAAACATGGACACTGCAAGGATGCAAAACTTGAATTTTTAAATTTCTGAACAAAGGGAATTTGCTTTCTTGGCTCTCTTGTTTCAGGGGGCACACTCCCCTTTCACTGATCCACATGGCGCAAGGTAATGTGAAACCCACACATGGATTAATGGATTTTAATTAGCCTGATGCTCTGCTGACCCAACAGCAACATAGAATGTAAATTCTAAGCACTGGCTTTGCTTTTGGTTTTACTGAATCCACAGTTGCCCCCTTTTCACAACTATGGTAAGGAGCATAGAACTTTACAACCCAAGGAATGCAACTCCACTGCAATAAAAACATTCATCTTCCCATGTGAATTTTAGAGAATTCATTTTCTGAAGATATTGCAAGAGACCTCCTTCCCCTATACTCCCCCCCCCCCCCACACACACTAGTGTTGGAGAAAATCACTAAGTTCTCCAGTAATAATATTACAGCAAACATTCATAAAGATTTGTGAGGCTAGTTCCTGGAGATATCCCTAAAGTGAATTGGTATATATAAGAATTTAAATTTTGATAGTTATTTCAAAATTGCCCTTCAGTGAAGTTGAATCCACTTACCTCCCACTACAGCGTGCACCTTGAAAGTTTTTCAGCCTATGTGCTAAATTTTCAATCTTTGCCTAAAATTTAGTTTTTCTTCACTTAATAAGATGTAAACAGTCTCTTTTCTTTTCTCCATTTCTCTACCACTTTTAATTTTCTTTTTTATTTTAACCACAGAAAAAGATATTGAAGGTATAATTTATAAGGGACTAGAGGCCTGGTGTACTAAATTTGGGGGGAGGGTTGTCCCTCAGCCCAACCTGCACCCTCTCCAATCTGGGACCACTCGGGGGATGTCAGACTGCTGGTTTAGGCCCAATCCTTGCCAGCCTGATTGCCCCACTAAACACTCCCCTACTGGCCCGATTGACTCCTAACTGCTCCCCTGTTGGCCTGATCACCCCCAACTACCCTCCCCTGCAGACCTAGTTGCCCCCAACTCCCCTCCGCTGCAGGCCTGGTCCCCCCAACTACCTTCCCCATCTGGCCCGATCACCTAAAACTGCCCATCCCTGCCAGCCATCTTGTAGTGCCCATCTTGTGATGACATGAGGGTCTGATGCCACCTAGACTTTTATTACATAGGACTAAGGGCCCAGTGCATAAAATTCCTGCACTAGGGTGGTCCCTCAGTTCAACCTACACCCTCTCCTATCAGGAAGCCCTCAGGGGAGTGGGCCTAAGCAGAAGTCTGGCTTCCCTCTGCAGGAGGCAACTAGGTTGATCAGGGGAATATGCCACTCCCATTACCCAGCTGTTGCTGCCACTGCTGGCTGCTATAGCCACCAAGGTGTTTGCATTAACATGGACTCCAATCCCTTCACCACAAAAAAATAACTTTCTTTAGGCATTTTCAAGTTGTCTTTTTCATAGGATATGACATTTCTTTCTTTTTTTTTAATTCTCACCTGAGGATATTTTTCCATTGAATTTTTTAGAGAGTATGGAAGAGAAAGGGAAAAACAGAGAGACATCAATGTGAGAGGGACACTTTGATTGGTTGCCTCCTGCATGAGCCATGACATGGGCCCTAGCCAGGGAGGAGACTGAAACCTAGGTACATTCCCTTGATCAGAATCAATCCTAGACATTGTACTTGGCAAGCCAAGGCTCTATCTACTGAGTCAAACCGGCTAAAGAAAGATATAACATTTATTAGTCCCTCCAGCAGCTAACCTTTGCTTTTTACTTCTAGGAGTGAGGTGGAAAAACCCTAGATCACCTTCTTGGGTTCTTATTATCCAAGTTACCAAGAACACTATGAGTGCCATACAGAGAGCTTAGCCAATGAGTGGTCAGAAAAGATGTTTCCTCTGCAGCTCATACGCAAAGATGGGACTGCTAGTATATGCAGCTGCCAGGCCCTGTTCTCTCCAGGCCTGCACCATTGGTGGCTTGCCTCACCACACAAGCAGTCCTCTCCTACCTACCTATGCATGCTTCTTCCTCCTGAGCAGTCATGATGTTATGGCATCCTGGCTAATTTGCATATTACCTCTCTCTCTCTCTCTCTCTCTCTCTATATATATATATATATATATATATATATATATATATATATATATAAAACCATAAACTCCAAATATTGACTATGTAGTCAAATAACCACATCCTATATAATAAAGATATTATATATATAAATATACAAATCGACACTCATGCCATCACAAGATGACTGCACCCACAGCAAAGGCAGGGTTCCTGTAGCACAATATGGCTGTGCCCACAGTGGAGACAGGGTTCCTGTAACGAGCTGTAATGAATGATCAGCAGGGACCTAAGGCTGCATGGCACTGGGTGGGAGACCTGACATGGTGCCCCCTGCCCAGTAGGGCTTGATGGGGGACTTCAGGCCATGCCCACCAACTAGCAGGGCTTAACAGGGGATCTCAGGCTGAGCCCCCCACACTAAGGGACTTGATTGGGGACTCAAAGCATGCCCCAGCCCTGACCTAAACCAGGGGATTTCAGGCCGTGCCCCCCACCCAGCTGGGCATGACGGGGGACCTCAAAGTGCATCACTTGCATCGGCCAAGGCAAAGGGACCTCAGGCCACAATCCCCATCCCAGTGCTAGGCTGGGGGACCTAAAGCCATGCCCCCTGTCCAACATGGCTTGATGGCAGACCTAAGGCCGTGCCCCCTGCCACAGCACCAAGAGGGGGGACCTGAGGAGCCTGTATTCTCCACCCAGTGGGGTTTGACAGGGCCCCTGAGGCTGCACCCACCCCTCCATCTAACAGGCCTTGACAGGAGACCTGAGGCTGTTCCCCTACTTGGTAGGACTTGATGGGGATGAGGCCAGCTAGGTCTGGATATTGCCCAGTGCGGGTAGGATCAGGCAGCTCTGGGTATCACACAATTTTGAGATGCATTCAGGTGGGTGGGGACTTGACTCTGGGTCCTACAGTCCACCCCAGACTCTGACAGGAGGAAGATTTTCATATACATTTTATTAATTTTCTTTCATCTCTGCTATTTTATTATAGAGAAAGGACAAATAGCAATATTAAAATATTTCTTCTAATTAATTCCCTTTTAATGTGCATAAATTTTGTGCATTGGGCCACTAGTAGTAATTATAAGGAAGAAAGGTGTCTTCTGGGACTACATTCAATTTGCATGTTTCACTCATTCTTCGCTTTTACTTTGCTCACATGCAGGTGTGTGGCAGTGATGATTGGGCATTCTGCTTTTTGAATCTCATGTAGAATGTACATCCAACTCATTTACTTCAAAATTAGAAAAAAATGAAGAGAATGAACACAGCTATTAAAGTTGTTGTGAATAATTTGAGTTAAATGTAAATGCAGAAAGAAAATAGGAAAACTACTATTAAGTATACTTTACCCTCCTCAATGGAATAAAATACAGATTTACAGTGCTAATTATTTTCACCATCTATCTATTTAAAAGTTGTAAGGTTGAAATAGAAATATGTCAGGTATTTAAATTCTAATTTATTTTAAAAATCTGTACTTTGTTGAAATATAATTATGCATATTTTAAAGTTAAAACTTTCCACTATGTAGATGTAAAATCCCCATTTATTGTCCACTAAAAGTGAGGGAAATTGGATTTGTCAGCAAGCTGATTGATATCTCAAAGTATTTTGTTTTTAGTGACTGGCTCTGCCTGAGTTACAACCATCTATCATCTAGCAGGTAATTACTCAGATTTCTCATCATGAGCCTTCAATCCTGCTGTTTTATTATTTAAGTACAACAAAACAGTAGGCAATTTGAATGCAGATAAAGTTCTCTGTCATGGTCATAAGAACAAAGAAAAATTTTGCAGTTCAGCAATGGTGAGTTTGAATATAAGTCACTGAAATGTAATTTTGGGTCTTATAGCAAATAAATATAAAAAATTTACTTTGATCCCCCATTTATCCTCTAAAATGACAACCAAGAAATTTCCTGTTTACAAAGCAATCTAATGTTTTAATATGAATTTACTATATTTTAAAAGTAGAAAGTTAAGTGTAAGAACATTGATGGCATGAAAAATAAAGTGAGATAATATAAATGAACTAAGTCTTGAAATAGCTTTCATCCTTTTTCAAAATATTTTGAGATAATGGATATAAGTAATCCACTTACAGATAAAAAAGAACTAAGGGAATTTATTACACTCTAATTAACAGTAACTAATAATATGAAAAGTTTACTCTTTTTTAAATTGCTTTTTCATAAGAAAGTGTAGAAGTTTAAATAATTGGAAAGTGCAAAGATGAATTTTTTGATCACTGTTTCATGGGCTTTGTATTAAACAAGACACTAAGACACTTTTGGGGACATCTCCAGTTTATAAATTTCAAGCAATTGATTAGTAATTAAATATTATTTTATTGACTCAATTAAGGCTATTTATTATCTTTCAGAATATTAATCTCAAAATACTTCAGTTTTCCAAAGTTACAGGATACCATAGTCATTAATTCTTCTTCTTTTTTAAAATTATCTTTGAGCATATTACAGATGTTCTCCTCTCCCCCAACCCCATCCCCGCAACCCCCACTATCTTCTCCCTCCACTGGGATCCCACCCCATCCCAGGACTTCACCTCCCTATTGTCTTGTCCACAGGTAATACATATATACACATAAGATCTTTGGTTAATCTCTCCCTGCTTCCCCACCCTCTTGTCTCTGAGGTTCCTCAGTTTGTTCCATGTTTCCATTCCCCTGATTCTATTTTATTCATCAGTTTATTTTGTTCATTAGATTTTTTGTTCATTTATTTTGATTTTAGATCCAATTGTTTATATATATATATATATATATGTTCAATTTTAGATCCAATTGTTTATATATATATATACATATATATAAACAATTGGATCTAAAATCAATTGTTATATATATATATATATATATATATATAAACAATTGATATATATATATATATAAACAATTGGATCTAAAATTGAACATATATATATGTTCAATTGTGTTTATATATATATATTCAATTGTTTATATATATGTATATATGTATTTATTGCATTTTATTGTTTCTTCTTTCTCCTCCTCCTTCTTCTCTTCTTCCTCATTCTCCTCCTCTTCTTAAAGGATACCTTTCAGCATTTTATATAATACTGGTTTGGTGGTGATGAACTCCTTTAGCTTTTTCTTTTTCTGTGAAGCTCTTTCTCTGACCTTCAATTCTGAATGATAGCTTTGCTGGGTAGAATAATCTTGGTTGCAGGTTCTTGCTATTCATCACTTTGAATATTTCTTGCCACTCCCTTCTGGCCTGCCAAGTTTCTGTTCAGAAATTAGATGACAGTGTATGGGTGCTCCATTATATGTAACTAACTGCTTTTCTCTTGTTGCTTTTAATATTCCCTCTTTGTCTTTAGCCCTTGGCATTAAATTATGATATGTCATTGGGTTCCTCTTGTTTGGGACTCTCTGTGCTTCCTGGACTTTTAAGTCCATTTCTTTCACCAGGTAGGGAAAGTTTTCTGTCATTATTTCTTCAAATATGTGTTCAACATCTTGCTATCTTTCATCTCCTTTTGGCATACCCATAAAGCAAATGTTGGTATACTTGAAATTGTCCCAAAGGCTCCCTACACTTTCTTTATATCTTTGGATTCTTTTTGCTCTTCTGATTGGCAGTTTATTTTTGCTTCCTCATATTCCAAATCATTGATTTGATTCTTGGAATCCTCTATTCTACTGTTAAGTCCCTGTAAAATATTTTTATTTCAGTTAGTGTATGCTTAGTTTATGACTGGTCCCTTTTCATGTCTTTGTCATTCTCACTAAGATTTTTTTTTAAATCTCACTAAGTCCATTGACACTCTTATTAAATTCTTTGTAGATCTCAATAACATTATTATAACCAATGTTTTGAATCTGTATCCAATAACTTGCTTGCTTCCATTTATTTCATTTGTAACATGTTTATTTGTCTTCACATTTTGGCTGCTTCCATATGCTTGTTTCTATGTATTAGGTAGAGCTGTTATGTCTCCTGGAATTGGTAGAGTGGCCTTGTGGATTAGATGTCCTGTTTGCTTCTGTATATTAGGTGCCCAGGTGCTTGTTTCTATGTATTAAGTGTCCACAGGAACAATGAGCCCTGCAAGTACCCATGTCTCAGAGAAAGTTTCTCCCAAGTTCCTGCTCAATGCCAGGAAGTTAATTTTTTCTCCCTAAGTCTCTTTATTCACCCAAAGCTTCCATCCAGTGCCGGATCTCAGAGGAGTGGGAGGAATGTACATTCATGTATGCCCTTTAAGAGGAACAACTGGGATTCCAACAGTCTGTGTGTCATTCAACACAATTTCTGCTATATTTTATATCTCACAGTCCTGGTAATTCTCTTTAAATATCTAGAATCCTAGGTTGGAAGTTTGGTATGGGGATGGGACCCATGCTTCTCATGAAAAGACTTGGAGATACCACTCCCAATTAAAAAAGTGGTACATATGGGTGCCAGTTCAGCCTGTTCCATACCCCCTATAAGTTTCAATGTGCTTTATTATTTACTTCTCTAGTTGTAGGACTTCCATTCAGTCAGCTTTCAAACAATTGTGAATGATGGTTTTCTGCATTTTAGTTGTAATTTTAATGTGATTGTGGGAGGGAATGAATACAGGTGTTTACCTTTGCCACAATCTCATTACTTCTTTTTTAAGAACTTTTTTTTATACAAAGTATTACATATGTTCTTTTAGCCTCAATGACCTTCTCCCAGAATATGCCCTTACCCCATTACTACCCTATTTCCCCCAAAATAAGACAGTGTCTTATATTAATTTTTTCTCCCAAAGTTGCGCTAGATCTTATTTTCAGGGGATATCTTCTCTTATTTTGGGAGGATGTCTTATTTTCAGGGAAACACGGTATCTGTTTTCATAGATTATTCTTATATGCATGCATACAAGTTCTTCGTTTGATCTGTTACCATCCCCCCATTCCCCTTACATCTCTCTGAGGTTGGACAGCTTTGAAAACAAGGTCAGCACCAAGAATTAGGTGCTAAATTTGGAAACCTAGTGTCTTGGGTAGAGGGATATAAATCTGCCTTTGCCTCAAATTTAAGTCCAGCAGGTCAGGATGATGATTAATGGGACCTGAGGACTTGGGACAAAAAACAGTTTTCAGGTTAATCCAAAGAAGAAAACATTTTACAGTAAGAAAGTTAGATGAGTGTGCTGGTGGTCCCCAGAGGATGTACTTTGGTGACAGGTGACATTTCTGCTAGGTCAGAACCCAGAACCATGCTGAACACACAAGCAATATGCTCCCTGAATAAGAGTGACTCACTGAACCTGAGGATTGAGAGGAATCGTAGATCTCATTTTATTTTTTCCATTATTTTATTAAGATATTATATGTGTACATATCTTACCATTGCCCCCCCAACTTCAATACATGCCCTCACCTCCCAGTGTTTTGCGTCCATTGATTATGCTTATATACATTCATACAAGTCCTTCAGTTGATCTCTTATCTTCCCCACCTCTCCTTAAACTTTTCAATTTAATTTGACAGTCTGTTGATGCTTTATTGCCTTTGAATCTATCTTTTTATTCATCAGTTTATAATTTCTTTATTATCCACAAATGAGTGAGATTATGTGGTATTTTTCTTTCATTGACTGGATTATTTCACTTAGCATAATGTTCTCCAGTTCCATCCAAGTTGCTGCAAATGGTAAGAAATCCTACTTTTTTATGACAGCATAGTATTCAATTGTGTAGATGTACCATTGTTTTCTGATCCAGTCATCTACTGAAGGGCACCTAGGCTGTTTCCAAATCTTAGCTATTGTAAATTGTGCTGCTATGAACATAGGGGTGCATATATCCTTTCTGATTGGTGTTTCTAGTTTCTTAGGATATATTCCTAGGAGTGGGATTACTGAGTCAAATGGGAGTTCGATTTTTAGTTTTTTGAGGAAACTCCATACTTAATCTCCAACATTTACAGGCACCTTATACCTTATATGATTAAACCTTTATCAGTGATAACATATGCAAATATGTTCTTCGATACAGTGGACTTTCTTATTGTTTTATTTATGGTTTCTTTTGCTGTGAAAAAGCTTTTTATTTTGATTGAGTCCCATTTGTTTATTTTATCTTTAGCTTCCTAAGGAGCAGTATCAGTGAAGAAGTTTTTTTGGCATATGTCTGAGATTTTGCAGCAAAATCTCAGATTCGTCTAGTATTTTTATGATTTCCCATCTTATGTTTAAGTCTTTTATCCATTTTGAGTTTATTTTTGTGTATGATGTAAGTTGATGATCTAGTTTCATTTTTTTGCATGTATCTGTCCAATTTTTCCAACACTATTTTTTGAAGAGACTGTCTTGGCTCCATTGTATGTTCATGGCCCTTTGGCCAATATTTATTAGTCATAGTGTTTTGGGTCGATTTCTGTGTTCTCTATTCTATTCCATGGGTCTATTTATCTGTACCTGTGCCAGTACCAGGCTGTTTAGGAAGAGTGGCTTTGTAATAAAGCTTGCATATATATATTTAGCAGAGTTATTTATTCTTGTTGGATTGCTCCCTTTAGTATTTTGATGTGGTCTTCCTTATCTCTGGTTATGTCCTTCACTTTGAGATCTAATTTGTCAGATATAAGTATTGCCAATCCAGCTTTTTTTTTATTTGTCTGAAAAAATTTTTTCCTGCCCTTCATCCTCAGTCTGTGTGCTTCTTTTTTTCTGAGATGAGTGTCTTGTAGACAGAAGATATATAAGTCTTGCTTTCTTATCCAATCCATTACCCAATATCTTTTGATTGAGGTATTTAATCCATTTACATTTATAGTTAGTATTGATAGGTACTTATTTGTTGCCATGTTCATTCTTTACCCCGGTGTTCCTTCTTCACTTCTCCATTTCTTTTTTTTTTTTTTTTTTTTTTTTTTTTTTTTTTTTTACCAACAGACCCTTTAACATTTCTTGCATTGCTGGTTTGGTGGTAACAAATTCCCTTAGTCCTTTTTTATCTGTGAAGCTCCTGATTTCACCTTCAGTTTTTATTGATAGCCTTGTTGGGTACAGTATTCTTGGATCCAGACCCTTCCTTTGCATGACTTTGTATATTCATTCCATTCCATTCCATTCTGGTCTGATGAGTTTCTGTTGAGAAATCTGTGGCTAGTCTGATGGGGGTTCATTTGTATGTAACTTTCTCTCTTTCTCTGGCTACTTTTAAGATTTTTACTTTGTTGTTGGTGTTTGCCAATTTAATTAAAATGTGCCCTGGCATTAGTCTTTTGTTATTCATTTTTCTTGGGACTCTGTGAGCTTCTTGGATTTGTGTGGGTTTTTATCTTCCCTATATCAGGGAAGTTTCCTGTCATTATTTCTTCAAACAGATTTTCTGTTCATTGCTCAGTTTCCTCTACTTCTGGAACTTCTATTCTGCAGATATTGTTTTGCTTGGTGTTGTCTTAACCTGTTAACCAGAGAGTTCCCCTTTTAATTACCCAACGTACAACGGGCGCATACTCTTTTACTAGGACGTGTCAGTACGTCATGCCCAGTGGACATAATTTTGTATTATTATTTTTTTATTTATACTTAATTAAAATAAATGAAATATATATATATTTGTTTGTTTATATATAAAGCACAAAGGAAAATACAAAATTACAAACAAATAGAAAAGAATACCAACAAAAAAATGGAAACATCAAATTAAAAAATTATAAATTTTACAAACAATTATAAAGATTCAAAAAATATATACCGTCCCTCTCAGGGCACAACATATATTTCAAGGATGTATTCATACGTCCTACCCGTTCCCAATATTGTTTACATTTGACATATTTATAGGTCCTTCTCGGTTAACAGGTTAAAGTGCTGTTAGGTCCTCTTCCTGCTTTTTGATTTTTTTTTTCTAGAAGCTTCTCTACTTGGAAAGTTTTTCCCACCTTGTCTTCTAGCTCACTGATGCTAGAAGAAAAACTTATTCTGGTTATCTCTTGATGCTTTCTATTGAGTTCTTTACAGCAGTGATGTAATTTTTTATTTCTTCCTGGTTCTTCATTTCCACTTGGTTCTTACTCATATTGTCAAATTTATCTTTCATTCTTTTCAGACACCTTTGGACCATTTCTCTGAATTCTTTATTTGATTAGTTGATTGTCTCCATTTTGTTTACTTCCTTTTCTGGTGATGTCTGCTTTTCTTTCATATGTGGGCTGTTTTGTTTTTGTTTTTTTTTTCTCTTCATGGTCTCTCTTCTCTGGATATCTGGTTTTGTAGATCTCTCTACCCTGTGTTGATTTAAAGGCAAAAAATACAATACACCCAGATACAATACACAAGGCACTGAACAGAAATGTATTCACAATATTAATAACTCCAAATAAAGGTGATCACCAGAGAAAGGCACATTAGAGAAAAAGAGGGGGGGGGAAAAGGAGTGCCAAAATGAAATTGAAAAATGAGAAAAAAGTAAGATAAAGAAGAAAGAGAATAAGAAAAAAATGTGGAACAAACTATAAAATGTGGAGAAAACTCCAGTAGAACAGCCACCAATACCAGTAAATGCCAACAAGTACCTGGAAATTAATACAAACTATAAACAACAACTAATATCAAACAAGGGGAAGGAAAACAGAAGCAAAAATACAAACAAAAAACAAAATAAACAAACAAAAATAATGAGCAAAACAATCTCACAAATAAGCATAAAAATCAATATAATCAACATTCAAGCAAACAGTAATAAAAAGACAGAGATAAAAACAATTTTTTGGATAGTTAAGACAGAGAAGAGAGAGGTGTGTATGGACTTGGAGCAGAGGATTGACAATTAGATATATAATTAGAGTGAAATTTTAACAGGGTGTAAAAAGAAAGAATAGGGAAAATATAAAGCAGGAAAAGGTTAAGAGAAACAGGACACCAAAAGGGGAAAAGTTAGGAAGAGAGTGATGGCATAAAGGTAGAGTTGAGATAGAGTAAAATGATGCTAAAGGAAAGATGAAAATAGAATGTAAAACACTAATCCCAAAGTAAAATAAAGAGAAAATAATATGACACTTTTAAAAAAAGGTAAAATAGTGGTAGTAATAACACTGATTGAAAAAAAAAAAGCAACAATTAAAAAGGTAAAATCAAGCGAGGGAAAAAGAAAAAATTAGTTTCTTAAGTAAAAGATGAAAAAAATTTTAAAAAGTTCAGTAGTGAAGGTCATTCACTTCCTCTATTGTTCTGTTTGGCATAGTTTTTTTCCCCCAGTCAGGACAGTATTGCAGTTCCCTGAATTCCTCTTCTCAATGTTGTAAGCCAGTCCTGTTTTTAGACAGGTAGTGTCTTAATTTCTTTTATTCCTTTATTTGTGATTACACAAGAGTCAATTTGTGATTCAACCCCTGGGTGGCAGTGTTTCTGGATTGACTTTCAGGTCTATAGGTCTTCTCTAGTTTGTACTTAGATCCTACTTTCCCTGTCATACTCAATATCACTTTGTGGGAATGGGCTTCCCCAGGGCTAGCTCTCTGGCGGTCACTCCTCCTCCAAACTCCAGGTTCCAGAAAAACAAAATTTCCCTGCAATCTCCCAGAATGTACCCAACTGAGTGATCCTATGGATTGGGCTTAGTAATCAGAAGCAAGGATTTGAAGAGGAAAAAGCCTAAGTGTGAGGAAAATGGGGCTGCACATGAGTGCATAGTTCCCCTTTTTCGTTTGGGTCTAAGCAGCCAGCACCCTTTAAAAATTTTTAGGGCATCCTTTTGCATCAGATCAAAATGGGTTGCTCTTTAGAGAGTCCTTCTGTTAACAGCACTGAGAACCCCCTTCCACATTCATAGGTCATACCAGCCCTAACAGCCATGGATTTTTTTGGGTGCAGACTTCCCCCAGTCCTCCAGTTCCCTCATGTGGTTCTCTCTCCCACCGGGACCAGAGACCTCACCTTATCCCAGGCAAAATCTGACCTTTCCATCATAGAATGTAGAGCTCCTCTGAATCCACCTGTTTGTGCCAATAGGGGACCAGTGTTCTGAGGTTTGCAGCCACAGTTGTAGATTTTCAGGCTTCCAATAACATCCACTTTCCCCTCCAAGATAGCGCAGTCTCCTCGTCCAAGCTGGTGGCTCTGGGAGGGAACCCAGCAGCAGTGGGGATTTCCTGGTTAGGGGAACCCAGTTCAGCAGTCCCCCACCTTCTCCTGGAGTATAGCTATCCTTTAACTCACCAACAAACACTCCTCATGTGACCCTTAGCTGTCTTTTCTTTCTGTTTCAGGACAAAGCTGGGACACGTTTGTGTATGCCATCATCATTTTTTCCGTCTTCATGTAAGATTGTAAATCTAAGAGATACCCACCTGTACAAAAAGTCAGGAGTAATTGGGACAAAAAAATGAATAGTATTATAAGAAAAGAGGCTGCCTTCCTAATTTTAGGGCAAACAAGGACCAAAGCCTAGAGTTTAATGTGACACAGGAGAAACAAACTTTAAGTATCACTATCTGGCACATAGTAAGATTTTCATTAAATATTTGTTGACTGGTAAGTAGGGATTTAATAAGTGTCTGAGTACTATAAGAAGGGGATATAACTGTCTAAAACCTTACATTTCTTTCTTTTTTTGCTGTTTGTTTGTTTCTTAAAATATATTTTATTGATTTTTTACAGAGAGGAAGGGAGAGGGACAGAGAGCTAGAAACATCGATGAGAGAGAACATCAATCAGCTGCTTCATGCACACCCCCCACTGGGGATGTGCCCTCAACCAAGCCATATGCCCCTGACCAGAATCAAACCTGGGACCCTTCAGTCTGCAGGCTGACACTCAATCCGCTGAGCCAAACCAGTTTCAGCCTTATGTTTATTTCTAAACAAAGTAGATCAAGTATGAGCCAGCATTTCCAAATACCAAAGCTAAACAATAAAAAAAATGCATTATAACATATTTTTTCTAAAAATGCTACTCAGGAGAAACCAAGATGGCGGCATAGGTAAACACCTAAACTGCTGACTTGCACAACAATTTCAAAACTACAACTAAAGTCAAAATAGACAACATCTAGAACCACAGAAATGCTGGCTGAGTGGAAATTCTACAACTACAATGAAAGAGAAAAGCACACTGAGACTCACAGGTACTGTGGAAGATAGAGGTATGAAGGGGCATGTGGAGAGGAAGGCACATGCTCAGAGAGGGATGGAAAATGAATATGCAGCTGGTTTTCTCAATTGGGAGGGAGACAAAAGCTTCAAACTGCTCTGAACTCCAGTTCCAGGTGAGACTCTAGGGACTGAGACCCATATAGGGAGAAAATGAATTATCGAGCAGAGAGTGAAATATGAGGGTGACTTTCTCTCAGAGGTGCTTGCAGCAATTATTGTGGGACACTGAGACCCAGGGGCCTCTTAGGAAAGGGCTTATGTTAATCCATTTCTGTCTGCTCTGCCCTTAGACTCCACCCCATCCAAGGTGAGCACAGAGGCTTTTACCAATGGCCTAGTCCTTTGAATTCTAAACTTACTTAACAAACTGCATCTGAGTCAGTGAAACCCAAAACATCCAATAGAAGGCCCAAGACCCGGCAGTATCTTGCACTGCTTCACAGCTGGGCCTCATCTGGACACCTCTAAAACCCAAACAATCAAGAGGAATCTGCAGATTTCTCCATAGCTCCTGCTGGGTGGCCTCAGGCAGAAATTAAATTAGCTCCTCCTTGAAGATCCAAGAGCCAGTGCACCCAGAGGTCAGAGTGAGACCATCCAGATTACAACCCTCAGATCCATAAGGGACACACTCAGAGGGCAGACTCAGTGAGCACCAAAGCCCCACTGAAGCACGTCTTGTCTCATAAGGATGCCTCCAGCACAGAAGTTCTCCCAACATAGACACAGCTGATCCTCACAGCCAATTGGCCTGGAGGTCAATCTCTCCCAGTGATACCAACAACAATCAAGACTTAAAAACAACAAGACAGTGCACACAGCCCACAAACAGGTGCACCAAGAGTGTCTACCTCAGGTAATTGGGGGGGCTGAGCCACTGGGCCTTATAGCACACCTACCACACAAAACTACTCTACTAACTCAGGGAAGCAACCACAATGTAGAGACAAAGAAAAAGGTCACAAATGAAAGAATTGGAGGAAAGCAAATGACTGGATATAGAGTTCAAAACCATGGTTATAAGGTTTTTTAAGAATTTCCTAGAAAAGGCCAATAAATTTAGCAAGACCCTCGAGGATATGAAAAAGGACCAACTGACTAAAATAAAAAAATAATATATAAAAATCCAATAGAAGACTAGAGGATTGCAAGAATCAAGTCAAAGTTTTGAAATACAAAGAAGCAGAAAAATATCCAACCAGAAAAGCAAAAAGAATTAAAAAATATGGAGATAGTGTAAGGAGCCTCTGGGACAACTTCAAGCGTACTAACATCTGAATTATGGGATGCCAGAAGAAGAGAGAGAGCAAGATATTGAAAATCTATTTGAAGAAATAATGTCTGAAAACGTTCTCCACCTGTTAAAAGAAATAGACTTACAAGTCCAGGAAATGCAGAGAACTACAAAAAAAAAAAAAAAAAAAAAAAAAAAAGAAAGAAAGAAAGGAAGGAAGGAAAAAAAAGAAAAAGAAAAAGAAAAGGAATCCAAAGAGGATCACACCAAGACACATCATAATCAAAATGCCAAGATTAAAAGACAAAGTAAGAATCTTAAAAGCAGCAAGAGAAAAACAGTTACCTACATGGGAACACCCATCCCATTGTCAGCTGATTTCTCAACAGAAACTATGCAGGCCAGAAGGGAATGGCAATAAATATTCAAAGTGATAAATAGCAAGAACGTACAACCAAGATTACTCTACCCAGCAAAGCTATCATTCAGAATTGAAGGTCAGAGAAAGAGCTTCACAGACAAGAAAAAGCTAAAGGAGTTCATCAACACCAAATCAGTAATATATAAAAATGCTGAAAGGTATCCTTTAAGAAAAGGAAGAAGCTCCCCCTCTGAGGGCTCGCACCCCGGATCGCACACCCAAGATCCTCGCGTGAGCCCCAGCCTCCAGCTGTCCAGGTGGCTGCAGCGGGACCGGGATGCCGAGGGGCCGCCTGCAGGCTCCCGGGCGCGGCTGCTAGGAGGCGCCCAGGTGGAGACGAGGCAGCGGCTGGATGCCCCGGGCCTGCGGCTCCCTGCGCTTCCCTCTCGCCTTCCAGGGGTGCCAGCTCCGGCTGCCCGCAGCGCCCCACTTGCCTTCTGCTGCTGCTACACGTCGGTGCTGCTGCTCTTCGCCTTCTCGCTGCCTGGCAGCCGCGCCTCCAACCAGCCCAAGGGGGGGGGGTGGGGCGGCGGCAGCGGCGGCAGGGAGTGTCCTGGCGGCAACGGCAAGAGCATCAACTGCTCAGAACTGAATGTGAGGGAGTCTGATGTAGAGTTTGTGATGAATCATCATGTAAATATAGAGGCGTCTGTAAAAAAGATGGAGATGGTTTGAAGTGTGCGTGTCAATTTCAGTGCCATACAAATTACATTCCCGTCTGTGCATCAAATGGGGACATGTATCAAAATGAATGCTTTCTCAGAAGAGCTGCTTGTAAGCACCAGAAAGAGATCACAGTAGTAGCAAGAGGACCATGCTACTCTGATAATGGCTCTGGATCTGGAGAAGGGGAAGAGGAAGGGTCTGGGGCCGAAGCTCACAGGAAACACACCAAGTGTGGACCTTGCAAATATAAGGCTGAGTGTGATGAAGATGCAGAAAACGTTGGGTGTGTATGTAATATAGACTGCAGTGGATACAGTTTTAACCCCGTGTGTGCTTCTGATGGGAGTTCCTATAACAATCCTTGTTTTGTTCGAGAAGCATCTTGTATAAAGCAAGAGCAAATTGACATAAGGCATCTTGGTCATTGCACAGACAAAGATGACACTAGTTTGTTGGGAAAGAAAGACGATGGACTACCATATCGACCAGATGTGAAAGATGCTAGTGATCAAAGAGAGGATGTTTATATTGGAAACCACATGCCTTGCCCTGAAAACCTCAATGGTTACTGCATCCATGGAAAGTGTGAATTCATCTATGCTACTCAGAAGGCTTCTTGTAGATGCGAATCTGGTTACACTGGACAGCACTGTGAAAAGACGGACTTTAGTATGCTCTACGTAGTGCTAAGCAGGCAAAAGCTCACTCACGTTCTCATCGCAGCCATTATCGGAGCTGTGCAGATCGCCATTATAGTAGCTATTGTCATGTGCATAACAAGAAAATGCTCTAAAAACAATAGAGGACGACAACAGAAGCAAAACCTAGGTCATTTTACTTCAGATACGTCATCCAGGATGGCTTAAAATGATGGCTTTTATATGTACACTGACCATGTGATGTACATTTATTATGTATTTTTTTAAAGAATGGAAATATTTATTTCAGAGGCCATTTTTTTGGACATTTTTAGTGTAGTACAGTTGGCTCGTATTTAGAATATTCAGCTACAACAGTTTTGGACTGTTTAGTAGTCTTTGTTTTATGTTTTTAAATACAGAAATTGATTTCATAAATTTGTACCACATGGTAATTCTAAGACTTGTTCTTTACCCATGGGATGTAATATTTTTGCAAAGGTGGGCCACTTCACAAATGGTTGTAAAGTCATACCCATTCCTTCCACAATGACCACAGCAAATGACTAAGCATGAGCTAAAGGTAAAGATGTTTACAGATTACTTTTCTTACAAAACAAATTTTAGAAGACACTGTGTTTAAATAGACATTTACATGTTTGGGGATTTAGTAACAGTTTTTTCTAGACACTGCCTATTGCATGAACTGTAAAGCTGAGTGTGTTTAGGTGTAAAATATTTATAAGATGTATGGACTGGAATTTGATGATTCCTTTCTTTGAAAAAATAATTCTGGTAACTCAAAAAACTATCTGGGAGCAGTGATGGGACAGATCACTGGGAAGTAGATGTAGACATTGTGAAAACAGTCTGTTTAACAAACAGACTGGAATAAAGCCTACCCTCTCAGTTAAATGACTTTAATACACATTAACTTTTAAAGAAAAAGATTTGCTTTAACATAAATAATTGTATCAGTTTTTGTGAATAAAATGCAAAAAATGATTAATGATTGGTGCTCTTCAAGTGAGCGTAAAAATTACCTTAGACCTCTATCCAAATTTGTCCCGTAGTAATAGCTATAATAATATAGATTGTTGGTGTTTCAAGATCTGAAGTGCGAGTAGAATGTATTCAGCTGTTTAATGTGTAGTTTTAGAAATTCAGAAGTATGCATGTAGAATTTAAGATGTTCAAAATGGAATATTAATTTTAATATTTGATTTGGAAAATCATGTCATAATATAGTGTTTTCACTATAAAAAAAAGAAAAGGAAGAAGAAAAAGGTAAAGGTAAAAATTATGAACAACAAATACATATCTATTAACAAATGAATCTAAAAATTAAGTGAATAAAAATCTGATGAACAGAATAAACTGGTGAATATAATAGAATCAGGGGCATAGAAAGGTGTGGACTGACAATTCTCGATGAGAAAGGGGGGTAGGGAGTGTGGGAAGAAACTGGACAAAAATTGTACACTTATGGATGAGGCCCATGGGGATGGGGGTAAGGGCAGAGAGTGGGGTGGAACTGGGTGGAGGGGAGCTATGGGGGAAAAAAGAGGAACAATTGTAATAATCTGAACAATAAAAATTTATTTTAAAAATGCTACTCAGGTGTCAGGGAACCACTGTTACCATTTAGAAACCAATTCTAATGGCCTTATGTTCCTTATCATCTGAATTATCAATACTCAGAATAAAAGGATATCCCTATTGACACTGCATTATCCTATGAGCTCCAAAGTCCTCTGGCCACCCTTTAGGCTTGAAACTTGTTTCTCTCACTGTTACTAGATTACTCTTCAGTGAATCAGAGTCTAGTCACTATTAAGGAAATAGGCTTCTGCCTTTAATCTGCCAAAATTAGATAGCTAGCTGCTCGGGCAGCTCTTCAGACTGTTTTCTGGATACAGCCTCTCATTGTTCTGGACTTATATCTAGATTCCTAGGCCACCAGCAGTCCTGTGAACCTCCTTTTTGCAGTTGGGTGTTATGTGTGTTCCCAAGGGACACAGACTTGGTGCAGCACAGGTTCCTCTGACCTTCTTGTCCCTGTGGTCGTGTGTCTCTCTCTAGCCCAGATCCCCAATCCTACCATTCTCCAGGTGTCGTCAGCCCTTTCCAGCTGTGGATTGTCTCACTAGCTGTGTCCAATTTACTAATTCTGGATAGATGTTATTTGATTTAGTTGTTTCTTCTAACTGTGCTGTGACAAGGTACAGGAAACATCTACCATTTTGAATCCCCCCATTACTTCTTAATGAAGTACAAGTCTTTATATGTGGCAATAAATATACATGATCATTGTAGCACTGATTTTCAATTGCAATATGTGCAGTGGCAGCCCTTGCAGATCGAATGAATTAAAAAATTCTGTTGGATAAGTAACCACTTCATCTACTTCCACAACAGTGTCAACAGACTTGTATGTGACTGTCTCACTTTGAATGTTAGACTGAATGATATGGTTAAGTTCATAGACATCTTTGTTCTTGGCCGCAAGAATTGCTCGTTCACTCAGCCAATCATTATTCTTATAATTGGCTTGAATATTGGGAAATACTTTTTCAACCAATTCTTTTGACGTCTCTAAATTGCAGAAGTTATGAGGCAATGAAATACATCCTGAGGTCAGATCAACCAACACCTTTCCATTCCTAATTTCCAGCAATTGATGTGAAAATATCTGAGCTGATCGATCATTTTGCAGATGGACACGCATAATTGTAGTTAACTTTAACATCTTTACATGTCACCACAAAGTAAAGTATTTCAGGCAAGCATTTATTTTGTCCACTGGTGTCAATCAAGGAATTACAGAAAATGTTTGCCTGAAATTTCCTGCAAGCAATATTAATTTTGCTTCCCAAATGGTCTCATGTTTCCACACAAATTTTGCAATGATTGATCAAGAGCTTCGAATTTTTTTGGTGTGCCATTGTGCATTCATCCCAAATAATAAATTTGCATTTCTGCAGTACTTTTGCCACATAGCATGCTTTGGAAATGTTGCACGTGGGAGTTTCAATGAACTGCATGTTCAATGGCTATTTCAAAGCGGAATGAGCAGTTCTTCTACCTGGTACAATGTCCTAGCTATTCCGGACAATGCAAGAGCTAAGGTTATGTCATTTTGGGATTGAATTGCTACCAGAATAAATTTAATTTGGAATGTTTTACCAGTTCCTCCTTGTGTATCTAAGAAGATTTCTCCAACCCCTTTATTGACAATTTGCATTATTTGATTGTAAATGCCTTTTTGCTCAAGCAATAGCTTGGGAATATTTGATTGCACATACGACAAAAGATCACCCATTTTGTAATTTTGTTCACGATGCAATTCTACATTGAACAAAGCAGCAGGAGATCAATTAGGTGATGGCATTCTCAATTGAGAACTTTGTTCGTGATTTCTAAGCACAAATCTTCAATCATTATCAACATTGAAATGAAATCATAAAATTGGGAATTTGGAAATTATAAATGGATCATAAATTGAAAACATTGAAATGGAATCATTAAATATTTAGTAGAGTGTGTGTTGCTTTATGTCCAACAGATGGCGTTGTTTTTCAAAAAAAAGCATGTTTTTTCCTGTCACATGTGTGACATCTATATCATCTATATAATAGTAGGTATAAGGTATATAAAAACACACGCGCATTTGAATGCAACATTGTGTCAAAATTTCAAAGCAATCGGTGAGAAACTTTCAGAGTTTAAGATTTTGAAGAAAAGAACATTTACATTTTTATTTATATAGATGTAGGATATAATCTTATATATTAAAAGCCCAATGACTGAAATGGTGGAATGTCCAGAATGACTGCGGCCACACACCCAGGCTGGCCCAACCACCCTGCGGGGATCTCCACCCTGATCAGGGGCATGGCCAGCCTGCAAACCTCCAGTGGCCGCTAGCTCAGGCCAGCCCTGCCCTGCTCCCCAGTAAGGACCCTCACCCCGATTGGAGGCATGGCCCCTCACCTTGGCTGGCCATGCCCTCCAATGGGAACCCCCACCCCAATCAGGGACGTGGCTGGCCTGCAAACCCTAGCAGCCCCTCACCCTGGCTGGCTCTTCTCCCTAGCACTTGTTGCGACTTCCACAGCCCATTAGCTACCCTGATATGATCTAGGGAGTGTCATAAGGTCAAGCTTAATTATGCTAAGAGGGCTGTGTCCTCTAAGCTGGGACTTGCTTGTGGCTTTGACAACAGGTCAGAAGCTTAACTGTATAGCTGCTCCCTACAAGAAACTATTAGACCAATAAATCCTATATTTTTCATATAACTTTACTACAATAAAATTCCATCAAGCCTAAACTTGTCATAGACAGGTTTTAGCCTTTATAAAGTATTATAGCATTACTTGCTTACCCACTCACTAATTTGGATTAATATTACCTGCCTAAGGTATGAATGATTTTCACACAAATGAATTTTTTTACTTTAACATACTCTAATTATAAAATATTTTAAATATCTTATGAAGGGAAATACTAATTCAATCAAAGGACATTCTTCTTAAAAACTTGCTTATGCAAATATCCTTTATTATTAATTTATTGATTTCTAAATAAAATATAACTTAAATTAATTTTGACTTTGCATTCAGTTTCATCCTAAGGCCACATTCTGCCCTTTTGCATACCAACTGATATCTCTAGGAAAGGCCTGCAGCTGTTTTCAGAACCAGTGCTATAATGACTCACTTGCCGGACTGGTGCTGCATTCCATGTGAGAGCCCAATGGCAGAATATTGATTTCTTTAAAAGCCTTTAACATTCTCAATGATGGATTGTGAAGGATAAAGCAAAGGGAGTAGGGGGGGAGAAACCTTAGAGATGCTCAGATAAGTCTTCAAAAATGGGAGTACATAGAGAAGTTAGTCTTCTAGTTATATAACCTCTACATCTTTGTAGAATACAAGCCTGGTCTGAAAAATCACTTTATAGCAAAGTTTCTATGAGATTTGGCATATTCTGTTTCAGTCTAGAAATACTAGCACTGTGTCTCACTATTATTTTTTTCTATGAGATTTTTATAGCAAAATGCCTCAAGAATGTCCTTATATTTGGAAATACATGTAATTAGAGCTTGTTTCAGCACATGGATGTGATACTGTTTGATTATCATCTCATTTCCATATTGATTACTTAGATGAACATTTATTTAACATGGATGCTAAGCACTATGCTCGATGCACGATATGCAAGGGTGAATAAGTCTATCCTTATCATTAAGGGCTGAGAGGGAAGAAACACAACATACATTATAAAAACTGTCCTGGTATATGAACTAAGATGGGAAAACTCTGAAGGCAGTGATGACTAACTTTCTTTAAGGCAGGGAGCACAATCAGATTTCAAAAAAAGAGCTTAGTTTTGAGCCTGTATAGCACAGCAATGACCAGATCTGTGTAGGAAATCCACAGGTAGAGTCCTCTATGTAGGAAAGATGGCTATTTTTAATGTATTGAGGAGGAATGGCATTGTTGACACATTGAAGTGTGTGGCTATGATAAGGTTATAGTTGAGAGATTTGGGCAGTGTAGGAGAAGGAAAGCATAAAAAAAGAGATTTTGGAGATGTATTTCATGAGACATGATGATAAGTTGATAATCGAGGTTGAGGATGAAAGGAAGGTGGAGAAGAAAGAGTTAAAGTTTACTCTCAAGTATCTCATGGTTTTGTTTTGTTTTTTAACCAGTTTTTTTTTCCTCTTAAGAGAAAAAAGAGTGGGTCCCAGTAAAGTGGAAATGTTGAATAGGAGGTTCAAAGTATGGATGTGGAGCTCAGGAGGAAAGAACCAGTTCTGGAATTATTTATATTAGGAGTCATCAGTATATATGTAGGTTATGGCTGAGGCCTCTTTAACTGATGATCCCCAGAGAATACCTCTTCCTTTTTTTTTATTTTAATATATTTTTATTGATTTCAGAAAGGAAGGGAGAGAGGAAAAGAGATAGAAACATCAATGATGAGAGAGAATCACCAATTGGCTCCTCCTGCATGCCCCACACTGGGGATCAAGACAGCAACCCATGCATCGGGAATCGAACTGGTGACCTCCTGGTTCATAGGTGTGATGCTCAAATATTGAGCCATGATGGCTGGTTGAGTAGCTCTTTCTTGATTTCATCTCATTTTCTGAGGCTCAGTTAATCATGTTTAATAAATCTCTTTATCAGTTAAAAAAAGGAATAACAATAGCACTTATTCTATGGATTTGGGGTGAGAAGACTGATGAAACAGAGCATATAAAGCATTGTGCCTGGAACCTAGTAAGTGTTCAATTATGTTAGTTAACAGCGTGGTTGTTGTTTTTATTTGCTGAAGAGCAAAGATAGTAGAGGGCTGGCAATATTGAGTTAAACCATTCCTAAAAGACAGATAGAGATGACAAGCAGAAAAGAAATAAGAAAGACTAAAAGGATACATACGGAGAAAAAGGAATGATTAAAAGTTGAAGATATAAGAGAGATGAAAAAAATCCTGGAACTAAGGCCAGGAAGGTTAGTGGACATGTTCCTAGGCTCTCATGTGGGTCTGGCACACATGATTGAGAGATTGAAGGACACAGTGAAAATTTAGAAACAGCTCCAGTGGGGAATGAGAACAGGACCTATCCTCAATGTATTCCTTTGTTGATTAGTCATTTTATTTTATTTTATTTTATTTTGAGATTTCATTTTTTAAATTATACTTTTTAAAAATACTCTTCAGATCCATTCATGCTGTTACTAATAGTAAGAGCTTTTTCTTTTTCATGGCAGCATAGTTTTTCATCATGTAGATGTACCAGTTTTTCAGTGCACTCATCTTCTGATGGGAACTTAAGCTGTTTCAAAATCTTATTGTAAATTGTACTGCTATGAAGAGAGGAGTGCATATATCCTTTCTGATTGTGTTGCTAATTTCTTGGGATATATTCATAGAAGTGGGATTCATGGATCAAATGGGAGTTCTATTTTTAATTCTTTGAGGAAACTTCATACTGTTCTCCACAGTAGCTGCACCAGTCTGCATTCCCACCAGCAGTGCACGAAGGTTCCTTTTTCTCTGATTCCTCACCAGCACTTGTCATTTGTTGATTCTAATAGGTGTGAGGTGGCAACACATTGTGGTTTTGATTTGCATATTTCAGATGATTAGTGACTTTGAGCATTTTTTTCATATACCTCTTGACCTTCTGCATATCAACTTTTAAAAAGTATATTTTTAGTTTTTTTGCCCATTTTTTTAAAATTAGGGTTTTATCTCCCTTTTGTTAAGTTGTATGAGTTCCCTATAAATTTTCAGATTAAAACCTTATCAGAAAACACATTGGCAAATATGTACTCCCATGAAGTAGCTTTCTTGTTATCTTGTTAATGGTTTCTTTTGCTGTACAGAAGTTTTTTATTTTGATGTAGTGCCATTAGTTTATTTTATCCATAGTTTCCATTGTCCTATTAGATGTATCTGTAAATATATTGTTATCAAAGATGTCTGATATTTTGCTACCTTGGATTCTCCTAAGATTTTATGATCTCCAGTTTTATGTTCAACTATTTTATTGCTTTTGAGTTTATTTTTATGTATGCTGTAAGTTGGTATCTATATTCATTTGTTTTTCATGTATCTGTCCACTTTTTCCCAACACTATTTATTGAAGAAACTGTCTTAACTCCATTGTATGACCTTTCCTCCTTTGTCAAATATCAATTGAGCATAATGCCTTGGGTCTGGATTCTTTATTCTGTTCATTGGTTTATATGTCTGAGCTTTTCCAGTACCAGGCAGTTTTGAGAACAGTGGCTTTATAGTATAATTTGACATCTGTATTGTGATTGTTCCAACTTGTTCTTCTTTCTCAAGATTGCTGTGAGTATTGAGGGTCTATTTTATTCCATATGAATTTTTGGAGAGTTGGTTTTAGATCTATAAAAAATATGCCTTGAGGATTTCCTGGAAGATGGTGGCAAGGTAAATACTTGTATGTGCTGCCTCTCACAACCACATCAGTGCTGCAACTGGGGATCTTATCTGAGACCTGAAAAAACCACAACTGTGGGGGCCCCGACCAGTGTGGACACGCGGATTCCACAGAAAGGTTGTATTTTGCCGGGGATAACGTGGGGTGTCTGTGTCCCAACAGCGAAAGTGGCAGCCACAGAAGCTGTGGCCAGTGTGGCCGCAGAGTCAAAAGCGCTCTCGCTGGGACCTTGGAAATCTGTGTCCACAAAAGCCCCCCGCTGTTTGGTCTGGCGTGATTCGAGAGAGTGGATGGTTGCTAATAGTGGGGTTCTCTAGGGAGCAAGGTTGCTAATAGTGGGGTTCTCTAGGGAGCAACCCATTTTGATCTGACACGGAAGGAGAACTTAAGAGTTGGAAAGCAGTCTGTTTGTAAGTGCGCGCAGACTGGCCCATTGCACACCTAGGCTGGTTCCCCTGCAACACTTTGCTTCTGATTACAAAGGAGAGACCACCCAATTGGCTGGCCCTAAGAGACAGCAGGGGAAAACTGCTTTTCTGGAAGCTGAGAAGCAGAGTGGGGAGAAATCATCCAGGATTCAGCTCCAAGGCAAAAAACAAAAACAAAACAAAACAACAACAACAACAAAAATCACGGTATTGAGTGCCATAGAAAAAGAAGGCTAGAGCAGTCAAAAAGACAGGGACATCAATCAAGAAACACTGCCACGTAGGGGCTAGAGTACAAACTGACTGTGTTTATTACTAGTTTCATTTGATCAAAAACCAAGACTAAGGAATCGTCATCTTAAAATAATCAAGGAATAGTTTACAACACTGAGGTGCAGCAGAACACAGAGAACTGCAATACTGTCTGGACTGAGAAACAGGTGTGCCAAACAGAACAACAGAAGAAGTGAATAACCTTCAAAACTGCACACTTTTTTTTGCTAAATTTTTTATTTTTTATTTTATTTTCATTTTTTTTGCATCTTTTACTTAAGAAACGAATTTTTTCCTTTTTTCCTCACTTGATTTTAACTTTTTAATTATTACATTTTTAGGTTTAATCTGCATTAAAACTACTGCTATTTTATTTTTTAAGTGCCATTTTATTTTCTCTTTATTTAACATTGGAATTAGTGTTCTTCATTTTATTTTATTTTTTTAAATATATGTTTTATTTTCATTTCTCCTTTAACATTGTTTAACTCTATCTCAACACGACCTTTACACCAGCACTCTTTCTAACCTTTCTGCTTTTGCTATCCTGTTTATCTTTACCCTTTCCTGCTTTAGATTTCCTTACTCTTTCTGTATCCTCCCTGCTAAAATTTCTACCCTAATTATATATCTAATTTCCAATCCCTTGTGCCAAGTGCATACACACCTCTCTCTGAGCTGTATTAACTAGCAAAATAAATAAATAAATAAATAAATAAATAAATAAATAAATAAAATGTTTTCCTCACTGTCCTTTTGATGCTGTTTGGGGGGATGTTGATTATATTGTATTTTTATGCTTTTTAGTGAGAGTATTTTGTTTATTCTTTTGTTGTTGCTGTTGCTTGGTATTTTCTTATTTGATTTATTTTCATTTGTTTTTTTACTTCCATTTTCCCTTTCTTTGCTGGAAATTAGGGGGTCTTACAGATTGTATTATTCTCCAGGTACTGCTGGGGTTAGGGATTGTTCTATTGAAATTCTCTTCATATATATATATATATATATATATATATAGTTTATTCCCCTTTTATCTCTCTCTCTCTCTCTCTCTCTCTCTCTCTCTCTCTCTCTCTCTCTCTCTCTCTCTCTTCTCCCTGTTTCCCAAATTCATTTTGACACTCTTTTTCCTGTCTTTTTCTTTAGCTCCCTCCCTCTTCTCTTTTTACTCCTTCTCTTTCTCTCCTATTCCCTAATTTGCCTTTCCCTAGTGGTTACCTTTATCGGAGTTTATTAATATCGCAAATATATTTCTGTTCAGTGCCTTGTGTGTTATACCTGGTTGTGTTATATTTTGTGCCTTTAAATCAACGTAGGAGAGAGAACTACATAACCAGACATTCTGAAAAGAGAGACCATGGGGAGACAAAGAAACTGCCCACAAATGAAAGAAAAGCAGGCATCACCAGAAAAAGAAGTAAACAAGTTAGAGGCAAGAAACCTACCAGAGCAAGAATTCAGAGTAATGATCATAAGATGGCTAAAAAGAATGGAAGACAAATTTGACAATATGAGTAAGACTAAGAGAAAATTAAGAAGAACCAAGAGGAAATGAAGATGAATCAAGAAGAAATGAAAAAACGACATCTCTACTGTGAAAACCATCAAGAGCAGACCAGAAGAAGCAGAGGGCCGCATCAGTGAGCTAGAAGACAAGATGGAAAAAAAGACCCAAGTAGAGCAGCTTCTAGAAAAAAATTAAAAAGCAGGAGGAGAGCCTATGGGAACTTTGGGATAATACAAAACAAATCAATATTAGAATAATAGCGGTTCCAGAAAGAAAGGAAACTGAGGATGACATGCAAAATGTATTTCAACAAATAATGACAGAAAACTTTCCTGAGATAGAGAAAAAAAACCCCACACAAATCCAAGATGCTCCCAGAGTCCCAAGCAAAATGAATCCCACAAGACCAACTCCAAGACATATTATAATTAAATTGGCAAACACCAATGACAAAGTAAGAATCTTTTAAAAAAAATATATTTTATTGATTTTTTTTTTTTTACAGAGAGGAAGGGAGAGAGATAGAGAGCTAGAAACTTTGATGAGAGAGAAAATCGACCAGCTGCGTCTTGCACACCATCTACTGGAGATGTGCCCGCAACCAACATACATGTCCCTGACCAGAATCAAACCCGGGACCTTTCAGTCTGCAGACCAACGCTCTAACACTGAGCCAAACTGGTTTCGGCCAAAGTAAGAATCTTAAAAGCTGCCAGAGAGAGTCAGAAAGTTATATATAAAGGAACTCCCATCAGAATAGCAACTGATTTCTCCACAGAAACTTATCAGGCCAGAAGGGAATGGGATGGAATATACAAAGTCATGCAAAGGAAGGGTCTGAATCCAAGAATACTGTACAAAGAAAAGCTATCAATCAAAATTGAAGGGGAAATCAGGAGTTTCACAAACAAAAAAAAGACTAAAGGAATTTATCTTCACCAAACCAGCAATGAAAGAAATGTCTACTGTAAAAATAAAGAAATAGGAAGCAAAGAAAGAACACAGGGGTATAGAATAAAAATGGCATCAAATAAGTACCTATCAATAATAACTTTAAATGTAAAAGTATTAAATGCTCCAAGCAAAAGACATAGGGTAACAGATTGGATAAGAAAACAAGACCCATATACCTGTTGTCTACAAGAAACCTACTTCAGAAAAAAAGACGCACACAGACTGAGGATGAAGTGATAAAAAAAAAAAAGGGTTTCCAGGTGAATGAAAATGAAAAAAAAAAAAAAAGCTGGGTTAGCAAAACTTATATTTGAAAGATTAGATCTCAAAGTGAAGAACATAACAAGATAATACTCAAAGGAGCATTCCAACAAGAAGATATAATCCTGGTAAATATATATGCACCCAATACAGGAGCACCCAAATAGATAAAAAAAAATCTGCTGGACAACATTAAGGGAGAGATTAATAGCAGTACAATCATAGTAGGAGATTTTAATACCCCACTGTCAACTTTGGACAAATCATCTAAACAAAAAAAATCAGCAAAGAAATATCAATCCTAAATGACTCACTAGACCCGATGAAATTAATCGACATCTTCAGAACATTCCACCCCAAAGCCACAGAATATACATTCTTCTCAAGTGCACATGGGTCATTTTCAAATATATACCACATGTTGGGACATAGGCAAAGTCTCCTCAAATTCAAGAAGATAGAAATCATATCAAGCATCTTCTCAGATCATAGTGGCATAAAACTGGAAATTAAATACAATGAAAAAAATCCAAATAAATCAAACTCATAGAGACTAAACAGCATGCTATTAAACAAGGACTGGGTTACCAGAGAAATCAAGGAAGAAATTTAAAACATCCTGGCAAAAAATGACAATGGAAACACAACAATCCAAAATCTATGGGGCACAGCAAAAGCAGTTTTGAGAGGGAAGTTGATATCTCTACAAACCTAATTCAAAAAACAAGAAAAAATGATAATAAATTATCTAACTCTACAACTCAAAGAGTTATAAAACGAGAAACAAGAAGAGTCCAGTGTAAGTAGAAGGAAGGAAATAATAAAAATCAGAGCAGAGATAAACAACATAGAAACCAAAGAAACAATACATAAGATAAACAAAATCAAGAGCTAGTTATTTGAAAGGATAAACAAGATTGAAGAACCTCCAGCCAGGCTAACCAAGAAACAAAGAGAGAGGACCCAAATAAACAAAATCAGAAATGAAAAAGGTGAAATAACAACAGATCCCGCCGAAATACAAAGGATTGTAAAAAATACTATGAACAACTCTTTCCAACAAACTGGACAACCTGGAGGAAATGGACATATTACTAGAAAAATACATCCTTCCAAAACTAAATTAGGAAGAATCTAAAAATTTCCATATGCTGGTGACTGGGGAAGAAATTGAAAAGTCATCAAAAAGCATCCAGCAAACAAAAGCCCAGGACCATATGTCTTCACAGGAGAGTTTTACCAAACATTCAAGGAAGAACTAAAACCTATCCTCCTCAGACTATTCCAAAAAATTCAAGAGGAAGAAACATTTCCAAGCTCCTTCTCTGAAGCCAGCATCACCCTAATACCAACACCAGATAAAGACAACTCAATGAAAGAGAATTACAGGCCAATATCTATTGTGAACTTAGATGCCAAAATCCTCAACAAAATTCAAGCAAATTGGCTCCAGCAGAACATCAGAAAGGTCATACACCATGACCAAGTAGGATTTATTCCGGGAATAAAACGATGGTACAATATCAGCAAATCAATAAACGTGATACATCACATAAACAAATTGAAAGACAAAAATCATATAGTCATATCAATTGATGCAGAAAAAGCATTTGATAAATCCAACACCCTTTCCTGATAAAAACTCTCAACAAGGTGGGAATAGAAGGATCATACCTCAACATAATAAAAGCTATATAGGATAAACCCACAGCCAACATAATACTTAATGAGCAAAAACTAAAACCATTCCCTCTAAGAACAGGAACAAGACAGGGATGCCCACTCACCACTCCTGTTTGACATAGTATTGGAAGTAGTAGCCATTGCAATTAGACAAGAGGAGGAAATAAAAGGCATCCAAATTGGAAAAGAAGAAGTAAAGTTATCCTTATTTTCAGATGACATGATATTGTACATAAAAAATCCAAAAGACTCCATTAAATAACTAATTGACTTAATAAATGAATTTGGCAATGTAGCAGGATACAAAATTAACTCCAAGAAATTTATGGCATTTCTTTACACCAATAGTGAACTAGCAGAAACAGAGATGAAAAAGGCAATCCCATTTACCATTGCACCAAAAAAATTAAGACCTAGGAATAAACTTAACTAAGGAGGTAAAAGACTTATACGTGGAAAAGTACAAGACACTGAAAAAAGAGATAGAGGAAGATGTAAACAGATGGAAGAAAATACCATGTTCATGAATTGGTAGAATCAACATCATTAAAATGTCCATACTTCCCAAAGCAATTTATAGGTTCAATGCAATCCCCATTAAAATACCAATGGCATATTTCATTGACCTAGGAAGAACTCTCCAAAAGTTCATTTGGAGCAATAAAAGACCTCGAATAGCCACAGCAATCCTGAGAAAGAAGAATAAACTAGGAGGGATCTCAATACCAGATTTCAAGCTGTATTACAAAGCGACTGTTCTCAAAACAGCCTGATACTGGCACAAGAACAGACATATTGATCAATGGAATAGAATATAGACTCCAGATATCAACCCAAATCACTATGCTCAATTAATATTTGACAAAGGAGGCAAGAACATTCATTGGAGTCAAGACAGTCTCTTCAATAAATGGTGTTGGGAAAATTGGACAGATAGATGCAAAAGAATGAAACTAGATCATCAACTTACACCACAAAAATAAACTCAAAATGGATACAGGACTTAAACATAAGATGGGAAACCATAAAAATACTAGAGGTATCCACAGGCAGCAAAATCTCAGACATATGCCAAGAGAACTTCTTCACTGATACTGCTCCTAGAGCAATGGAAGCTAAAGAGAAAATAAACAAATGGAACTACATCAAAATAAAAATATTTTTTTACAGCAAAGGAACCATCAACAAAGCAACAAGAATGCCCTCTGTATGGGCGAACATATTTGCAAATAATATCACTGATAAAGGTTTAATCTCTAACATCTACAGACAGCTTATACAACTTAATAAAAGAAAGAAAAATGACCCAATTAAAAAATGGGAAATGGATTTAAATAGAATCTTCTCAAAAGAAGACAGAAGGAAGGCCAAAAGGCACATAAAAACATGCTTAAAGTCACTAATAATCAGAGAGATGCAAATCAAAACAACAATGTGGTACCATCTCACACCTGTCAGAATGGCCAACATCAACAAATCAACAAATGACAAGTGTTGGCGAGGTTGCGGAGAAAAAGGAACCCTCATGCACTGCTGGTGCGAATGTAGACTGGTGCAACCACTGTGGAGAACAGTATGGAGCTTCCTCAAAAAACTGAAATTGAACTCCCATTTGACCTAGTAATCCCACTCCTAGGAATATATCCCAAGAAACTAGAAACACCAATCAAAAAGGATATATGCACCCCTATGTTCATAGCAGCACAATTAACAATAGCTAGGATTTGGAAACAGCCTAGGTACCCATCAGCAGCTGTTTGGATCCAAAAATTATGGTACATCTACACAATGGAATATTATGCTGCCATAAAAAAGAAGAAATTCTCATCATTTGCAGCAACCTGGATGGAATTGGAGAACATCATGCTGAGTGAAAAAAGCCAGTTAATGAAAGAGAAACACCACATGACCTCACTCATTTATGGATGATAAAGAACATCATAAACTGAAGAACCAAAAGATAGATATAGAGACAGTGAAGCAACAAGCAAACTTTCAAATTACAGCACGGAGGGTAGGGAAATCTGGGGTAGATAAGAGATCTACCTAAAGACTTGTATACATGTATATAAGTACAACCAATGGACACAAAACTCTGGGGATGGAGGGCATAAATAGGAGGGGGAGACAATGGTATATGTACACAGATAATAATTTAATTAAAAAAATCAATAAAATATATTTTTAAAAGAAAAAAAATATGCCCTTGATATTTTAATGGTGATTTCATTTAATCTATTCATTGCTTTAGTGTAATTAATGATGTTGATTCTACCAACCCATGAACATGGTATGTTCTCTTACTTGTTTATATCTTCTGGTATCTCTTTTTTTCAATGTCCTATAGTTTTCCAAGTACAATTCTTTTACCTCCTTAGTTAAATTTATTCCTAAGTATTTTAACTTTTTTGTTGTAATGATAAATAGGGTTTTTTTTTAGTTTCTCTTTCTGTGAGTTCATTATTTGTGTATAAAAATGCCATAGATTTCTGGATGTTAATTTCTATTCTACTACATTCATTTTTTTTAATATAGTAGTTTTTTTTATGGAGTCTTTAGGGTTTTCTTTGTACAGAAGCATGTCATCAGAGAAAAATGACAATTTTACTTCTGTCTTTTCAATTTAGATATCTTTTATTTCTTCTTATTGTCTAATTGCTATGGCTAGCACTTCCAGTATTTTGTCGAACAGGAGTGGTGAAAGTGGGCATCCCAAAATCAGGTTGAGGATTCAGAAAATGGCAAGGGAATAGACAGATGAGTTTAGAATCTTGTCCTGGAACAAAAAGAAAAGTTGAGGGTTTTATGGAAAGTGTTTGTTGGCAAGTTAAGGGACAGCTAAACTCCACAAGAAGGTGGGAGACTGCTGGGCGGGGTTGACCTATCAGGCAGCCCCCACTGCTGCTGGATCCCCTCATAGAGCTATGGGCTCAGAGGCGGAGACTGAGCCATCTTGAAGGAGACAGTGGATATTATTGGAAGACTGAAAATCCATACCTGTGGCAATCACTGAACAGCTGTGAACTCCAGAACACCAGTCCCCAAGTGGCAGAAACATGTGGATTCGAAGGAGCTCTTCACTCCACCATAGAAAGGTCATATTTTGCCTGGGATAATGTAGGTCTCTGGTCCTGGTGGAAGAGAGAAACACGTGTTTTTGCGGGAGCTGGAAAACTGGGAAAGTCTGTGCTTAGAACAAAATCTGTTGCTATTGGGGCTAGAGTGATCCTTATAAAGGGAAGGGGGTCCTCAGAGCTGCTAACAGAAGTTATCTCTAAAAAACAATCCATTTTCATCTGATGCAAAAGAATAGCCTAAAAATTTCAAAAGTGGGCCAACTGATTAGACTTGTGATCAGACTAATTGTTTGCACACTTCGGCTTTTTCCACTTCAAATCTTTGATGTCATCAAAAAGCTTCCTGCAACAAAAGCCTAAGGCCAGACAGCTTCACAGGGGAGCTTTACCAAACATTCAAGGGAGAACTAAAACCTATCCTCCTCAGACTATTGCAAAAAACTCAAGAGGAAGGAATACTTCCAAGCTCCTCCTATGAAGCCAACATCACACTAATACCAAAAACCAGATAAAGACAACATAATGAAAGAGATTTATAGGTCAATATCCCTTATGAACATAGATGCCAAAATCCTCAACAAAATTATAGCAAATCTGATCCAGCAGTACATCAGAAAGATCATACAGCAAGACCAAGTAGGATTTATCCCAGGGATGCTAGGATGACACAACATCAGCAAATCAACAACCCTGATACACCACATAAACGAATTGAGAGATAAAAATCACATAGTCATATCAATTGATGCAGAAAAAGCATTTGACAAAATCCAACACCATTTCTTGATAAAAACTCTCAACAAGATGGAGATAAAAGGATCATACCTTAACATAATAAAGGCTATATATGATAAACCCACAGCTAACATCATACTCAGTGTGCAAAGACTAAAACTATTTTCCCTGAGAAGAGAAACAAGATAGGGATGCCCACTCTCACTCCTGTTTGACATAGCACTGGAAGTATTAGCCATTGCAATTAGACAAGAAGAAGAAATAAAAGGCATCCAAATTGGAAAAGAAGACTTAAAGCTGTCCTTATTTGCAGATGTCATGATATTGTACATAAAAAAACCCCAAAAGACTCCATCAAAATACTAATAGACTTAATAAATGAATTCAGATACAGAATTAGTGCTAAGAAATCTATGGCATTTCTGTACCCAGATAGTGAACTTACAGAAAGAGAAAATAAAAAAGCAATCCCATTTACCATTGCATCAAAAAACTAAGATACATAAGAATAAACTTAACTAAAGAGATATAACACCTATAGGCAGAAAACTAAAGGAAACTGAAAAAAAAAAAAAAAAACAGATAGAGGAAGACTTAAACAGATGGAAGAACATACCATGTTCATAAATTGGTAGAATCAACATCATTAAAATGTTCATACCGCCGAAACCAGTTTGGCTCAGTGGATAGAGCATTGGTCTGCAGACTGAAAGGTCCCAGGTTCGATTCCAGTCAAGGACAAGTACATTGGTTGTGGGCACATCCCCGGTGGGGGATGTGCAGGATACGGCTGGTCTATGTTTCTCTCTCATCGACATTTCTAGCTCTCTATCCCTCTTCCTTCCTCTCTGTGGAAAAATCAATAAAATATGTTTAAAAAAATGTTCATACTACCAAAAGCAATCTATAGATTCAATGTACTCCCCGTTAAAATACCAATGGCATATTTCACAGACCTAGAAAGAACTCTCCAAAAATTTATCTTGGAAAAAAAAAAGACTCAGTAGCCACAGCAATCCTGAGAAAGAAGAATAAAGTAGGACGGATCTCAATACTATATTTCAAGCTGTATTACAAAGCCACTCTTCTCAAAAAGGCCTAATATTGGCAAAAGAACAGACATATAAATCAATGGAATAGAATAGAGAATTTAAATATCCACCCAAACCACTATGCTCAATTAATATTTGACAAAGGAGGCATGAACACACAAGGGAGTCAAGACAGTCTCTTCAATAAATGGTGTTGGGAAAATTAGACAGATACATACAAAAAAAAAATGAAACTAGATCACCAATTTACACCATACACAAAAATAAACTCAAAATGGATAAAGGACTTAAACATACGATGGGAAACCATAAAAATATTAAAGGAATCCTCAGGCAGCAAAATTTCAGACATATGCTTAAAGAACTTCTTCACTGATACTCAACTAGGGCAAATGGAAGCTAAAGAGAAAATAAACAAATGGAACTACATCAAAATAAAAAGTTTTTGTACAGCAAAAGAAACCATCAACAAAACAATAAAGCATATTTGCAAATGTTATCACTGATAAAGCTTTAATCTCCAAATCTACAGGCACCTTATACAACTTAATAAAAGGAAGATAAATGATTTTTTAAAAATGGGCAACAGACCTAAATAGAATCATTTTTAAATAAATCTTTATTGTTCGTGTTATTACAAATGTTCTTCAGTTTTTCCCCTCCATTGCTGCCCTCCATCAGGTTCCCACCCCACCCTCTGTCCTTTCCCCATCCCCCATTGTCCTCATCCATAGGTGCACAGTTTTTGTTCAGGCTCTTCCCATACCCCTCACTCCCCTTTTACCAGAGAATTGTCAGTCCACTCCCCTTCCATATCTCTGATTCTATTATATTCACCAGTTAATATTGTTCATCAGGTTTTTTAATTCCCTTGGCTTTTAGATTAACTTGTTGATAGTTATGTATTTGTTGATCATAATTTTTATCTATATCTTCTTCCTTTTCCTAAAGAACCCCCTTCAGCAATTCATATAATTCTGGTTTGGCTATGATGAACTTCTTTAGCTTTTTTAAATTTTATTTGTGAAGCTCTTTATCTGGCCTTCGATTCTGAGTGATAGCTTTGCTGGGTAGAGTATTTTTGGCTGTAGGTTCTTGCTATTCATCACCTTGAATATTTCTTGCCATTTCTGTCTGGCCTGCATGGTTTCTGTTGAGAAATCAGCTGACAATCTTATGGGTGCGCCTTTATAGGTAACTACCTGCTTTGCTCTTGCTGCTTTTAATATTCTCTCTTTGTCTTTTGCTCTTGGAATTTTAATTATGATGTGTCTTGGTGTGGTCCTCTTTGAATTCCTTTCCTTTGGGGTTCTGTGTGCTTCTTGGATTTGTAAGTCTATTTCTTTCACCAAGTGGGGGAAGTTTTCTGTCACTATTTCTTCCAGTATGTTTTCGATATCTTGCTCTCTCTCTTCTGGGATCCCCATAATTTTGATGTTGGCTTGCTTGAAATTGTCCCAGAGGTTTCTTATTCTATCTTTAACTTTCTGTATTTGCTTTTCTTGCCTTTTTTTTTTTTCCCACAGCATAGTATTTCATTGTGTAGATATACCATGATGTTTTAATCCACACATCTGCTGATGGGCATTTAGGCAGCTTCTAAATCTTATCTATGGTAAACTGTGCTGCTATGAATATAGGGATGCATATTTCCTTTCTGATTGGTGTTTCTAGTTTCTTGGGATATATTCCTAGAAGTGGAATTACTGGATCAAATGGGAGTTCCATTTGTAGTTTTTTAAGGAAACTCCATACTGCTCTCCACAGTGGCTGCACTAGTCTGCATTTCCACCAGCAGTATAAAAGAGTTTCTTTTTCTCCACATCCTCGCCAAAACTTGTTATTTGCTGATTTATTGATGATAGCCATTCGGACCGATGTAAGATGGTACTGCATTGTGGTTTTGATTTGCAACTCTCTGATGATTAGTGACTTTGAGAAGGTTTACATATGCCTCTTGGCCTTCCTTTTGTCTTCTTTTGAAAAGTATCTATTTAGATCTGTTGCCCATTTTTTGATTGGGTTGTTTATCTTCTTTTTGTTAAGTTGTATGAGTTCTCTCTAAATGTTGGAGATTAAACCCTTATCGTTGCTATCACTGGCAAGTATGTTCTCCCATGCAGTGGGCTTTCTTGTTGTTTTATTGATGGTTTCCTTTGCTGTGAAAAAGCTTTTTATTTTGATGTAGTACCATTTGTTTATTTTCTCTTTAGCTACCATTGCCCTAGTTGCAGTATCAGTGAAGAAGTTTTTTCAGTATATGTCTGAGATTTTGATTCCTATGGATTTCTCTAGAATATTTGGTTACCTGTCTTATGTTTAAGTCCTTTATCTATTTTGAGTTTATGTTTGTGTATGGTGTAAGTTGGTGGTTTAGTTTCATTTTTTTTTGCATATATCGTCCTATTTTCCTAACACCATTTGTTGAGACTATCTTGACTCCACTGTATGTTCATGCCTTCTTTGTCAAATATTAATTTAACATAGTGGTTTGGGTGGATATATAGATTCTCTTTTATTCCATTGATTTATATGTCTGTTCTTTTGCCAATATCAGGCTTTGTAAAAGCTTAAAATTTGGTAGTGAGATCCCTATTACTTTGTTCTTCTTTCTCAAGATTGCTGCAGCTATTTGGATCGCTTTTTATTCCATATAAATTTTTGGAGAGTTCATTTTATGTTTATGAAATATGCCATTGGTAATTTAATGGGGAGTGCATAAAATTTATAGATTTCTTTGGGTAGTATGTATATTTTAATGATGTTCATTCTACCAATCCATGAACATGGTAAGTTAGTCCTTCTATTTATGTCTTCTATCTTTTTTTCAGTGTGCTGTAGTTATCTGCATATAGGGTTTTAATTTCTTAGTTAAGTTTATTCCTAAGTATCTTAATTTTTTTGGTGCAATGGTAAATGGAATTGATTTTTTAGTCTCTCTTTCTGTAAGTTCACTATTGGTGTATAGAAATTCCATAGATTTATTGGCATTAATTTTGTATCCTGCTACATTGCCAAATTCATTTATTTATTCTAATGATTTTTTGAATGAGTCTTTAGGATTTTCTATGTACAGTATCATATCATCTGTAAATAAGGACAGTTTTACTTCTTTTTTCCAATTTGGATGCCTCTTATTTCTTCTTCTTTTCTAATTGCAATGGCTAGTACTTCCAGCACTATTTTGAAAAAGAATGGTGTGAGTGGTCATCACTGTCTTTTTCCTATTCTTAGGGGAAATGTTTTAGCTTTTGCCCATGGAGTATGATGCTATTTATGATATATAACTTTTATTATGTGAAAGTATGATCCTTCTATTTCCACCTTGTTGAGAGTACCATCCTATCATCCCTGGGATAAATCCTACTTGGTTATGGTATCTGACCTTTCTGATATATTGCTGGGTCTGATTTGCTAGAATTTTGTTGAGGATTTTGGCATCTAAGTTCATGAGGGATATTGGCCTATAATCCTCTTTCATTTTGTCATCTTTATCTGGTTTTAGTATTAGAGTGATGTTGGCTTCATAGAAGGGGCTTGGTAGTGTTCCTTCCTCTTCAATTTTCTGGAATAATCTGAGGAGAATAAGTTTTAGTTCTTCCTTCAATCTATGGTAATACTCCCCTTTGAAGCCGTCTGGCCCTGGGCTTTTGTTTGCTGGAAGTTTTTTTTTTTTTTTTTTTTTTTTTTTTTTTTTTTTTTTTTTTTTTTTTTTTATGACTACTTCAATTTCTTCCAGAGTCATCAGCCTATTGAGATTTAGTATATTCCTGAGTAATTTTTGGAAGGTTGTATTTTTCTAGGAATATGTCCATTCCCTTCAGGTTGTGTAGTTTGTTGGAATATAGTTGTTTGTAGTATTTTAAAATATTCCTGTGTATTTTCATGCAGTCTGTTGTGATTTCTCCTCTTTCATTTATTATTTTGTTTATTTGAGCCCTCTCTCTTTGCTTTTTCATGATCCAGGCTAGAGGTTCATCAATCTTGTTTATCCTTTCAAAGAACCAGCTATTGATTTTATTGATCTTTTTTTTTTTGTCTCTATGTCATTCATTTTTGCTCTTATCTTTATTATTTCCTTCCTTCTACTCAATGTGGGCTTTTCTTGTTGTTATATTTATAATTCTTTTAGTTATTGAGTTAGGTGATTTATTACCATTTTTTTCCCTTGTTTCTGAGGTAGGCCTTTCAAACTATAAACTTTTCTCACAGGATTGCTTTCATTGTGTCTCATAGTTTTTACATTGTTGTGTTTTTTATTGTTATTAGTCTCCAGGATGTTTTTAATTTCTTCTTTGATCTCATTTATTACTCAACCATTGTTTAATAGCATGCTATTCAATTTTGAATTTTTTGGAATTTTTAAATTGTAGTTTATTTTTAATATTATGCAGTTGTGGTCTGAGAAAATGCTTGATATGATTTCAGTCTTTTTTTTTAATATATTTTATTGAATTTGTACAGAGAGGAAGGGAGAGAGATAGAGAGTTAGAAACATCGATGAGAGAGAGTCATCGATCAGCTGTCTCTTGCACACCCCCTACTGGGGATATGCCCGCAACCAAGGTACATGCCCTTGACCGGAATTGAACCCGGGACCTTTCAGTCCCCAAGCCGACGCTCTATCCATTGAGCCAAACCGGTTTCGGCTGATTTCAGTCTTTTTGAATTTGTAGAGACTTTGCTTGTGAACCAATATGTGGTCTATTTTTGAAAATGTCCCATCTGCACTTGAGAAGAACATATATTCTGTGGCTTCGGGGTAATATGCTCTGAAGATGTCAATTTGGTCCATCTGAGAGGATTTATCCAGTGATGTCAGTGGTGTTTAATGTCCCCTACTATGATTGTATTATTGTTTATCTCTCTCTTGATATCTTCCAGGAGTTTTTTTTTTTTTTTAACAAACAAATATATATATGCATGTATGTATATATATTTGTGTGATCCTGCATTGGATGCATATATGTTATCAGGGTTATATCCTTTTGTTTTATCAATTCCTTTATTATTATGTAGTGGCCTTTCTTATCTCTTGTTATGGCTTTTACTTTGAGGTCTATTTTGTCAGAAAAAAGTACTGCTACTTTTTAAAAAATTTCCATTTGCCTGAAACATGTTTTCTATCCCTTCACTTTCAATATGTATGAGTCCCTTTTTCTGAGGTAGGTCCCTTGTAGACACCACATATATGGGCAGTGTGTTTTTTTTTACACATTCAGCCACTTAATGTCTTTTGATTGGAACATTTAGTCCATTTATCTTTAAAGTTATTAGTGAAAGGTACTTATTTGTAGTCACTTTTTATTTTTTGTGTCTGTATTCCTTCTTACCTTTTTCTTTCTTTCTTTATTTCTTTTTTTTTTTTTTTTTTACAACATTCCTTTAACATTTCTTACATTGCTGGTTTGATAGTGATATACTCCATTAGAATTTTTTTTGTCTTTGAAGCTTCTTATTTCCCCTTCAATTTAGAATGATAACTTTGACGGATAGAGTATTCATGAATTCAATCCCTTGTTGTGCATCACTTTGTATATTTCCTTCTATTCTTTTCTGGCTTCATATATTTCTGTTGAGAAATCATTTAATAATCCAATGGGAATTTTCTTGTATGTAACTTTCTGTCTCTCTCTTTCAGCCTTTAATGTTCCCTCTTTGTCTTGAATAATTGCCATCATAATTATGATGTTTGTTGGTGTGGATCTTTTTGGGTTCATCCTATTTCTGACTCTCTGTGCTTGTGTGACTTTTTTCTTTTCCACATCAAGGAAGTCTTCTGACATTATTTCTTCAAATAGTTCTAAACCTTGTTCCTCTTCCTGTTGTTCTAGAACCCCTATTATTGTATGTACCTTAGTTTCATGTTGTCCTATAGCTCCTTTAGGGAAACTCCTGTATTTTAATCTTTTTCTCCAGTTTCAATTCAGTTTGGCTGTGTTTTGCTTCCCTCTCTTCTAGTTCACTCTTTCAGTCCTGTGTTTCTCCTAGTCTACTGCTGAAACTTTCGATGGTGTTTTTTATTGCAGGTATATCACTCTTCATTTCTTCTTGATTCCCACATAATTTATTAATTTTTTTCTTTCATTTCTTCTCAATCCTTTCATAAGGTGTTGATTTTTTTTTCTTCCATCTGACTTATGAACTCTGTGACCCTAATTCTGAATTATTTTTCTGATATATTGTATGCCTCTGTGTCACTTAGCTACTTCTGGTGCTTCCTAATTTTCTTTCCTTTGGGGGTATCTTTGTCTACCCATTTTTGATTTCACCGACTGATCTAGATGTCGAGCTGTTCAGAGGCTACTACATGGGTAGAAGTGGCTTTTCTGGCTGTTGCTGTTAGGCGGTTATAGTAGCAGCTGTTCTCAGTTGGCAGTGGCTCCTCTGGTTGGTGCTGTTCACGGCAGTGGTGCCTCCTCAGGCTGGTGGAGGAGGCTGCTCATATAGCTGCTTTTCCTTGGACAGAGGTGGGCTGATTATGTGGTTGCTGCTCCTCAGGTGTGGGCAGGCTGCTCAAACAACTGCTGCTCCTCAGATGTGGGTGCGTATGTTGTTCCTCAGAAGGGGGTAGGCTGCTCACACAGAAAGGGGTGGGCTGCTGATTATTAGAAGTGACAGGTGGTGGTTCATGCTGCTGCTGCTCCTTGGAAAAAAACAGTCTACTCACACAGCTGCTGCTCCTTGGAAGGGGGCTGATTCCCTGTGTGGCACAGAAGAGCTAGTTCTTTGAAAGTATAAAAACAATTGATGAGCCTCTAACCTGGCTCATCAGGAAGCAAAGAGAGAGGACCAAAATAAAGAAAATCAGAAATGAAAGAGGTGAAATAACAACAAACCCTGCCGAAATATAAAGTATTGTTAAAGAAATACTACGGCCTACTCTATTTCAACAAACTGGACAACCTGGAGGAAATGGACATATTACTAGAAAAATATAACCTTCCAAAACTCAATCAGGAAGAATTTAAACAGCTCAACGGGACAGTAACTACGTAAGAAACTGAAGAAGTCATCAAAACACTTCCAGCTAACAAAAGCCCAGGGCCAGACAGCTTCCTAGGGGAGTTTTACCAAACATTCAAGGAAGAACTAAAACCTATCCTCCTCAGACTATTCCAAAAAATTTAAGAGGAAGGAACACTTCCAAGCTCCTTCTCTGAAGCCAGCATCACCTTAATACCAACACCAGATAAAGACAACTCAAGGCAAGAGAATTACAGGCCAATATCCCTCATAAACTTAGATGCCAAAATTATCAACAAAATTATAGCAAATCAGATCCAGCAGCACATCAGGAAGATCATACACCACAACTAAGTAAAATTTTTCCCAGGAATGCAAGAATGGTAGAACATCAGCAAATCAATAAACCTGATACAACACATAAACGAATTGAGAGATAAAAATCACATAGTCATATCAATTGATGCATAAAAAGCATTTGACAAAATCCAACACCCTTTCTTTATAAAAACTCTCAACAAGGTGAAGATAAAAGGATCATACCTCAACATAATAAGACCTATATTTGATAAACCCACAGTTAACATCATACTCAATAGAGAAAAATCAAAACCATTTCCCCTAAGAACAAGAATAAAACAGGGATGCCCACTCTCACCACTTCTGTTTGACAAAGTACTGGAGGTATTAGACATTGCAATTTGACAAGAAGAAGAAATAAAAGGCAACCAAATTGGAAAAGAAGAAGTAAAACTGTCTTTATTTGCAGATGATATGATATTGTACATTAAAAACCCAAAAGACTCCATCAAAAAACTAATAGACTTAATAAATGAATTTGGCAATGTAGGAGGATACAAAATTAATGCCAAGAAATCTATGACATTTCTATACACCAATAGTGAGCTTGCAGAAAGAGAGACTAAAAAAGCAATCTTATTTACCATCGCTCCAAAAAAAAATTAAGACACTTAGGAATAAACTTAACTAAGAAATTAAAACACCTCTACTTGAAAAACTACAGGACACTGCAAAAAAGACATAGAGGAAGATCTAAACAGATGGAAGAACATACCATGTTCAAGAATCAACATTATTAAAATGTTCATACTACCCTAAGCAATCTATAGATTCAATGTACTACCCATTAAATTACCAATGGCATATTTCATAGACCTAGAATGAACTCTCCAAAAATTCATCTGGAATTAAAAAAAGATCCAAAATAGCCACAGCAATCCTGAGAAAGAAGAATAAAGTAGGAAGGATCTCAATACCAGATTTCAAGCTGTATTACAAAGCCAATGTTTTCAAACAGTCAGGTAGTGATATAAGAACAGACATATAGACCAATGGATTAGAATAGAGAATCCAGGTATGTCAACCCAAACCACTATGCTCAATTAATATTTAACAAAGGAGGCATGAACATACAATGGATTCAAGACAGCCTCTTCAATATATGGTGTTGGGAAAATTGGACAGATAATGCAAAAGAATGAATCTAGATCACCAACTTACACCATACACAAAAATGAAAAATGGCCAACTGATCTAAAAAGACACTTTTCTAAAGAAGATAGAAGGCAGGCCAAGAGACATGAAAACCTGCTCAAAGTCACTAATCATCAGAGAGACGCAAATCAAAATTACAATGCAATACCATCTCCCACCTGTCAGAATTGCTATCAACAAAAAAAAAAATCAACAAAGGACAAGTGTTGGTGAGGATGCAGAGAAAAAGAAACTCTTTTGCACTGCTTGTGGGATAAATTTGACTGGTAGAGCCACTGTGTAGAACAGTATGGAGTTTCTTCAAAAAACTAAAAATGGCACTCCCATTTGACTCAGTGATTCCACTTCTAGAAATATATCACAAGACCCTAGAAGCATGAATCAGAAAGGATATATGCACCGCTATGTTCATATCAACATAATTCACCATAGCCAAGATTTGGAAAAAGCCCATCAGAAAATGTGTGGTTTAAAAAACTGTGGTACATCTACACAATGGAATACTATGCTCGGGTAAAAAAGGAGTTCCTACCATTTGCCACAACATGGATGGATATGGAGAGCATTATGCTAAGTGAAATAAGCCAGGCAGAGAAAGATAAATATCACATGATCTCACTCATTTGTGGAATATAATAAATGGCATAGACTGATGAATAAGAACAGATCCAGAGACTGAGAAATGTTGATCAGAAATTCAAAACTCAGGGAAGGAGGGGTCTGTGGGAGTGAAGGGGAGAGATCAACCAAGGGACCTGTTTACATGCATATGAACCTAATCAATGGACACAGACAACAGAGGGGTAGGCCATGAGTGAATGTTGGGAGGTAATTGGTGAATAAGGAAACATATGTAAAAAAAATAATGACAATATAAAAAAATAAATTGTGAAGTCACCAGAACCCCAAGAATGCCTGAGAAGGTCTTTCTTGCCATGCTAGCAGTCATCAGCTATATGGTAATATTACTTGGGGGAAAATGGGGAAGTATTTTGGATTTAGGTTCCTGACCCTTCATGAGTAAGAACCCTTATATGGGCAGATCCCCTGCCTAATGTAGGCACCAATAATATCAAACACTTTGGTCATCAGGAGGATTAGGGATAGGGCAAGGAAATATAATTACACAGGGGTCTCCACCCAGTTTCCCTTTTGTATGACACAAAATCAAAGCACTGCCCCTTTGAGTGTAAAATTAAGGAAAAGTTTCTGGCTTGTGTGGAGACCAAAGGAAGGGACTATCACTACTTGCTCCTGGGAAAGGTGCAGAAAATGTAAATAAGACCTTATCTATCCAAAAAGAAATTGGCATCCAGTTTGAAATGGAACTGCCATGGCCTTGAGCAAAGAATATCCTTACATGATATTATTCTACAATGTCATTATAATTTTTCCCAGATTTGTGTTACCCCATTACCTATAATAGTACCTCGTACCCTTGGGAATCAATAAAAAAAATAATCTTTTTGGTGCTTGGAGACAAAGGTAACACATCTATTGATATTTTAGACATACAATTATCCCAAACAAACTTACAAACTAATTCTTTGAATGTCTGGCAACAGTTTAAAAAGGACATGCAAGGATTTAAACCCTTCCTTTGTGTAGAGAGCCCCTGGGAAGACACATGAGCATTCTATATTGGTCCCTTTAGCCCTTTTGGCCAAGAGGGACCCTCTTCTTGTGGTCCAGTTGCCCACAGCTCTTGCCTGAGCTTTCTGTTCATGCTGAGGTTCAAATCTCATGATGGCTGGTACCATGGATCTGTCTCTCACCCATTGGGGTGAGCTGGGCCATCTCTGGAGAAGAAACTTGGGTTCCCAAGATATGTGATCAGTGCTGGAGCCCTGCCAGCAAGTGAGGGGATCCCAAGGCAGTTCCTGGGAATGGAGGCCACGGGACCATAGGCTACAAAGGAGACAAAACTGAAACTCACATCACTCTGCTTTGCCCCAAAGGATGGCTGGTTAGCCAGAGATGGGTAAGATTCCTCAGGTAAGGAATAACCTAAGACAAGCACAGTTGCAGAGGGGCCATCAGGAGAGAACTTGGAGGTCAACAGAGGTGGGACACAGATGCTCACCCCGCTTATTTTGCAGGGGTGTGAACTCTCACCTTTTCTGAGGGAGTTCTCCTGCCTCCATGGTTGTTTAGCTTCCCATGCCCAGCTCAAATCGGGACCCAGGTAACAGAGACTTGGCCAGAGCAGCTGCCCTCTCCTTGCAATAAGACTTGTTTGAGTTTTTTTGTACCCATGGTGTGGAGAAGTTAGTTTTTAATATCCAAACCCAGCGTAGCACCAGAATGCTCAGGGCCTACTCAAGAATGCAAATAATACATTCCACTAATATTTACAGGGTATAATAAGACTGTTGTTAGATTATTAAATTTGAAAGTAAAACAGTAGTCAAGTTTTCAGAGTAATTTAAATTGGCTAATTGCAATAAGTAAATATTCTAGAAAAATTAATTGTACTGGACAGAAAGCTGATCTTAAAGTACTAATTAAAATTTTTATTGGTAGTTCATATCATAGTGAAATTGTGTAACATGTAATGAACCTAAAGCAGTCATATCTTAGTGCAAAAATTAAAATTTAAAACCTATTAAGGGAGGTAAGATGGCGGAAGAGTAGATGGGCAGATTCTGAGTCCTGTCCCGAAAAAGAAAGAGAGAGCAGTTGACGGTCTTGAGCTGTGAGTGTTTATTAGCAAGCTGGGAGACAGCGAACACCAGAAGAAACTGCTGGGGGGGGGCCACTGACAGAGGTACCCCTCACAGGGAAGCACCCACGTGGGCTACATTCCTTCCCGGAGCTACCTACCAGCTTGAAAGGGGAAACCTCATCATCTTTAGAGGAAGATAGGATCGTGTCAGAGGCCTGAATATCCACAGCTGCAGTGACCACCAAGCAGCTGTGACCCCCAAAACGCGGATCCCAGGCGCTATGAACACCTGGCCTCATAGGAGTGCCCCACCGCATGGCGAAAAGGTCAGATTTCGAGGGGAGAGGGTGGAGAGTGCTTGCGGCGAAGACAAAAGCCTGCGTACACAGAGTGCACAGAAGCTGGAGGACAAGGGCGGTGATTACAAGTAGAAGCTCCAGCTGTTGGGTGGGTGTCACCCGTGAAAGTGGACGGGGCTCCTAATAGGGGAGATATCTAAAGAGCAACACATTTGGATCTGGCTTGGAGGGATATCGGAGAGTTGCGGGAGCAAAGAAATATCAATCCTAAATGACTCACTAGACCCGATGGAATTAATTGACATCTTCAGAACATTCCACCCCAAAGCCACAGAATATAAATTCTTCTCAAGCGCACATGGGACTTTCTCAAAGATAGACCACATTTTGGGACATAAGCAAAGTCTCTTCAAATTCAAGAAAATAGAAATCATATCAAGCATCTTCTCAGATCATAGTGGCATAAAACTGGAAATTAACTACAATGAAAAAAATCCAAAGAAATCAAACTCATGGAGACTAAACAGCATGCTATTAAACAAGGACTGGGTTACCAAAGAAATCAAGAAAGAAATTAAAAACATCCTGGAAACAAATGACAATGAAAACACAACTATCCAAAATCTATGGGACACAGCAAAAGCAGTTTTGAGAGGGAAGTTCATATCCCTACAAGCCTATTGCAAAAAACTAGAAAAATGGTAACAAATGATCTAACTCTACAAATCAAAGAGTTAGAAAAATAGCAACAAGAAAAGCCCAGTATAAGCAGAAGGAAGGAAATAACAAACATCAGAGCAGAGATAAACTGATATAGAGACCAAAGAAACAATACATAAGATCAACAAAACCAAGAGCAGGTTCTTTGAAAGAATAAACAAGATAGATGAACCTCTAGCCAGGCTAACCAAGAAACAAAGAGAGTGGACCCAATAAACAAAATCAGAAAGGAAAGAGGTGAAATAACAACAGACTCTGCCGAAATCCAAAGGATTGTTACAAAATACTACGAATAACTCTATTCCAACAAACTGGACAACCTGGAGGAAATAGACATATTCCTAGAAAAATACAACCTTCCAAAACTCAATCAGGAAGAATCTAAAAAATCTCAATAGAGCAGTGACTTGGGAAGAAATTGAAACATTCATCAAAAAGCTTCCAGCTAACAAAAGCCTAGGGCCAGACGGCTTCACAGGAGAGTTTTACCAAACATTCAAGGAAGAACTAAAACCTATCCTCCTCAGACTATTCCAAAAAATTGAAGAGGAAGGAACACTTCCAAACTCCTTCTATGAAGCCAGCATCACCCTAATACCAAAACCAGATAAAGACAATGCAAAGAAAGAGAATTACAGGCCAATATCCCTCATGAACATAGATGCCAAAATCCTCAACAAATTATCCGAGAGATGCAAATCAAAACAACAATGCGGTACCATCTCACACCTGTCAGAATGGCCAACATCAATAAATCAACAAACGACAAGTGTTGGCGAGGTTGTGGAGAAAAAGGAACCCCCGTGCACTGCTGGTGGGAATGCAGACTAGTGCAACCATTGTGGATAACAGTGTGGAGATTTCTCAAAAAACTGAAAATGGAACTCCCATTTGACCCAGTAATCCCACTGCTAGAAATATATCCCAAGAAACTAGAAACACCAATCAGAAAGGATATATGCACCCCTATGTTCATAGTAGCACAATCTACAATAGCTAGAATCTTGAAACAGCCTAGGTGCCCATCAGCAGATGATTGGATCCAAAAACTATGGTACATCTACACAATGGAATTCTATGCTGCCATAAAAAAGAAGGAATTCTCATCATTTGCAGCAACCTGGATAGAACTAGAGAACATCATGCTGAGTGAAATAATCCAGTCAATGAAAGAGAAATATTAATAGCACATGGCCTCACTCATTTATGGATATTAAAGAACATTATAAACTGACAAACCAAAAGTCAGATATAAAGACAGTAAAGCAACAAGCAGACTGTAAAATTACAGAGGGGAGAGTAGGGAGATCTGGGGGAGATAAGAGATCAACAGAAGAACTTGTATACATGCATATAAGTACAACAAATGGACAAAAAACTCTGGGGAGGGAGCATATATATGGGAAGCGGGGGGGATGTTAAAATATGTACACAGATAATTTAATAAAAATAAATAAAGAAAGAAATAAAAAACATTAAAAAAAGAAAAAAAAAAAACACCTATTAAGACTCCCTTATAAAATTTCTAAAAGCCTACGAATATTTAAATAAAAAAGAGGAAATAGTAGAGGAATATCATGTAAGGAAAATATCTTGTAATAAATTACATCTAGAAAATTTTTATTTTCGAAAATTAACCTGTTAACCAGGAATTCCCTTCTTAATAACGCAATCTGTAACGGGCGTGTACTCTTTCACTAGGACGTGTCAGTATGTCATGCCCAGAGGACATAATTTCATATTATTTTTTTTATTTATACTTAATGAAAATAAATGAAATATATATATTCATATATATATATATGTATATATATATATCACAAAGGAAAATACAAAATTACAAAAAAATAGAAAAGAATACAGACAAAAAAAATGGACACTTCGAATTAAAAAATTATAAAATTTACACCCAATGATAAAGATTACAAAAAATAGCCGAAACCGGTTTGGCTCAGTGGATAGAGCATCGGCCTTCGGACATTTAATACCTTAATAATAAAATGAAAAAAAAATTGAAGGTGAAATCATGAGATTCATAGGCATAAAAGACTAAGGAAGTTTATTACCACCAAATCGGCAATGCAACAAATGCTAAAGGGAATTCTGTAAAAAGAAGTAGAAAGGGAAGAAGGAACACAGACATACAGAATAAAAATGGCAACAAGTACCTATCAATAATAATCCTTAAATGGAAGTGGATTAAATGCTCCAATCTAAAGACATTGAATGGTTGAATGAATAAGAAAATATGACCCCCTCAGAACAAATGACTCTTACACAGTGGAAGCAAAGAGATGGAAAAAAAATTTTTTCAGGAAAATGGAAATGAAAAAGAAACTGGGTTAACAATATGTATATATGACAAAACTGATATAAAAGTGAAGGCCATAAAAAGAGATAAGGAAGGACTTCATAATACTAAAGTGATCAACAACAGGTTATGACATTATTAAACATATACACACCCAATACAGAAGCACCCAAAAACATTTTAAAAAAAACTTGTGGAAGATAGTAAGGGAGAGATCAATAGCAAAACAATCATACTAGAGATGTTAATACCCCATTGACATCCCTGGATAAGTCCTCTAGACAAAAAAAAAAAAAAAAAAAAAAGCAAAGAAACAGCAATCCTAAATGATGCTCTAGATCAAAAGGAAATAATTGATATCTTCAGAACATAACACTCAAAGCTATGGAATATACATTCTTCTCAAATGTACATGGGACATTTTCAAAGAAAGACCACATATCAGGACAAAGGCTAAGTCTCTACAAATTCAAGAAGATTGAAATCATATCAAGCATTTTCTCAGATCATAATGAAATAAAATTAGAAATCAATTACAATAAAAAACAGTCAGGAAAGAGGAGACAAAATGGCAGCAGAATAGGCAGTCGTGTCCTGAGTTTTATCCCAGAGCAGATAGAAGGAGAAACTAAATCAAATAATATCCATCTCAAATTGGCAAAGTAGATACAGCTGCTGAGACAATTTGCAGCCAGGAAGGGCAGAAGATGCCAAGAGAATGGTAAAATCAGGATCAGGCCTGGAGAGAATGGGAGACCTCCAAGCCCAGAGGGTCAGAAGGAAGGCACGTGGCACCAAGGCCATATCCCTTGGAACAGGTGTAACATCTGACTGTGGAAAGAAAGTCCACAAGCTGCTGGCAGCAGGAGATTCTATATCTAAGCCCACAACCTGAACAACTGCCCAAGCCACACAGTGCCAGGGGGAGAGGGGTTCACAGTGGAACAACTCTTCCCCCCCGCTTTTTTTGGGTCTTTGTTTTAATTCATTAAACCCAATTCATAGGACCTTTCACATGCAAGCACTCACCTGTGGCTAAGGTACAGGTGGAGGTGCAGATGTGTGGAGATTGTAGAGAAACTGAGGAAAAGAGCAGGTTGGGGAGAGACGGTGAAGAGTCTGGCACTGAGAAAAACCTGACACACTGGACTTAGGCAGCCATTTTCTCCTGAGGAGATAGCCACTCCCTGAAGTCTCCAGGCAACCAGTACAGCCACACCCAGATTATACCTTGAGTGAAACAAACAAAAAAAAAATCTGGTCTGAAGGCAGGCCATTCAGACCCAGCAACCTCGCCAACTATAGCCCTGTTAGAAACAGCTGCTTGAGAGATAAAGACTAACAGTAGACAGGTTAAGCGGGAAGATTGGTCCTGCCTGCTGGCAGTCAAGGCTGTAAAGACAGACAATAGAGGAGCAATGGACCTCTTGGAACTTCAACAATATAACAGGAAATTCAGATGCGGCAGACAGTACAGAAGAGTGGGGTCTTCAACCAACCCCCACGGGACATTAAAACTCAATGGAAAATAGTAACACTACACTTTAATTTTTTAAAATTTCTTTATTGATTAAGATATTATATATTTGTTCTCATTCCACCATACCCATCCCAAACCCATCCCCATGCATGCTCCCATCCCCCTGATGTCTGTGACCATTGGTTAGGCTTATATGCATGCATATAAGTCCTTTGGTTGATCTCTCCTCCTTAACCACACCCTCCTCTATATTCCCTCTGAGGTTTGACAGTCTGATCAATGCATCCTTGCCTCCGAGTCTGTTTTTGTTCATCAGTTTATGTTGTTCATTATTTCCAATAGACGAGTGAGATCATGTGATATGAGAAATACACATACAAGAACAGAAAATGAGAGAAAGAGACAAAATGGTGGAAGAATAGATAGGCCGAGTCTGAGCCTTGTCCCTAAGCAGAGAGGGCGGCTAAGGGTCATCCTAGGAGTGTTTATTGGCAAGCCAAGAGACAGCGGAACACCAGGAAAAACTGGGGGGCCGCTGACCAGGGTGCCCCTGACAGGGAAGCACCCACAGGGGGGCTGGGTCCCTTCCTGGAGCTACCTATGGGCTTGGACAGGGAAATCTCACGATTTTGAAAGTGGTAGTGGATCATGTCAGAGGCCTGAGTATCCACAGCCACAGAGACCACCAAGCAGCTGTGAGCCCCAGAGTGCTGATCCCAGGTGGCGCGAACACCTGGACTCAAAGGAGTGCCCCACCGCACAGCAAAAAGGACATACTTCGAGGGGAGAGGGTAAGTGCTCCCTGCAAAGACAAAAGCCCCAGTGAGCCTGGCGGGTGGAAACTGGAGGACAAGGGCGGTGATTACAAGTAAAAGCCCCTGGCTGTTGGGCAGGTGTCACCCATGAATGTGGATGGGGCTCCTAATAGGGGAGATATCTAAAGAGCAAAACGTTTGGATCTGACTTGGAGGGATATCGGAGAATTATAGTTGGCTCGGACTTGTCCCCAGCCCCCTCCATAGATCAGTGCCACAGAGAAGGAAAAAAAAAAAAAAAGCTAGAGAGGCTTTAGAGCCCTGGAAGACAACCTAGAAACACTGCCACCCAGAGGCTAAATCACAAATTGACCATAGTGTAATAAAATCAAAGCAAGACCTGCTTAAAAATCAGGACCGGATTACAAGACTGAGGAACAGTGAAAAGCAGGAAACAGCAATACTGTCCTGACTGGAAAACAGGCTTGCCAAACAGAATGATAGAGGAAGTAAATGACTTTCATTACTGCAAATTTTATTTAAATTTTTCAAATTTTATTTTTTTAATTTCTTAATTTTTCTTTTTTTTCATTATTTGCAATGTTTACTCAAGAAACTATGTTTTTCCTTTTCCCTCACTTGATTTTATTTTTTAATTGTTACATTGTATATGTAATCAACATTATTACTACTACTATTTTACCTTTTATCTTAGTTTCTTTTGTTTATTTTTATTATTTTCTTTTATTTCAGGATCAGGGTTCTACAATCTATATTTATCTTTCCTTCTCAAATGCTTTATTTTATCTCAATCCTACCTTTATGCCATCACTCTCTTCCTAACCCTTTCCTTTTGGTGCCCTGTTTATCTTAACCCTTTCCTGCTCTAGATTTTCCTTATACTTTCTGCTTACCCCCTTTTAAATTTCACCCTACTTGTGTATATCTAATTTCCAACCCCCTGCTCCAAGCTCACTCACACCTTGTTGCTGTCCTAAAAAAGTATTTCTCTTTATCCCTTTGTAGTCGTATGTTGAATATTAACTATATTGAAGTTTTATGCTTTTTTGTAAGATTGTTTTGCCTATCCTTTTTGTTTGATTGTATGTTTTTGTTAACTGGGTTCCAGTCACCTTTATTGGAGGTTATTAATATCACAAACACATTTCTATTTAGTGCCCTGTGTGTTGTATCTGGTTGTGTTGCATTTTGTGCCTTTACATCAAAGAGGAGAGAGAGAACTACATAACCAAACATCCTCAAAAGAGAGATCATGGGGAGACAAAGAAACAGCCCACATATGAAAGAAAAGCCGGCATCACCAGAAAAAGAAGTAAATGAGATAGAGGCAAGCAACCTACCAGAGCAAGAATTCAGAGTAATGATCATCAGAAGGCTAAAAAGAATGGAAGACAAATTTGAGAATATGAGTAAGAACCAAGAGGAAATGAAGAAAAACCAAGAAGAAATGAAAAATGACATCGCTACTATGAAAAACTCAATAGAAAGCATCAAGAGTAGACTAGAAGAAACAGAGGACCTCATCAGTGAGCTAGAAGACAAGATGGAAAAAAATACCCAATTAGAGCAGCTTCTGGAAAAAAAAAATTACAAAGCAGGAGGAGAGCCTAAGGGAACTTTGGGACAATATAAAACAAAAAAATAATAAAATAATAGGGGTTTCAGAAGGAAAGGGAACTGAGGAAGACATGAAAAACATATTTCAAGAAATAACGACAGAAAACTTTCCTGAGATAGAGAAGAAAAAACCCACACAAATCCAAAATGCTCACAGAGACCCAAGCAAAATGAATCGAAAAGACCTACACCAAGACACATTATAATTAAACTGGTAAACACCAATGACAAAGTAAGAATCTTAAAAGCAGCTCAAGAGAGACAGAAAGTTACATATAAAGGAACCCCCATCAGACTAGCAACTGATTTCTCCACAGAAACTCATCAGGCCAGAAGGGAATGGGATGAAATATATAAAGTCATGCAAAGGAAGGGTCTGAATCCAAGAATACTCTACCCAGCAGGGCTATAAATGAAAATTGAAGGTGAAATCAGGAGCTTCACAGACAAAAACAGACTAAGGGAATTTATCACCACCAAACCAGCAATGTAGAAATGCTAAACGGTCTACTGTAAAATAAAGAAATAGGAAACAAAGAAAGAACACAGGGGTAAAGAATAAAAATGGCATCAAATAAGTATCTATCGATAATAACTTTAAATGTAAAAGGATTAAATGCTCCAATCAAAAGACATAGGGTAACAGATTGGATAAGAAAACAAGACCCATATATCTGTTGTCTACAGGAAACCAACTTCAGAAAAAAAGACACACACAGACTGAGGGTGAAGGGATAAAAAAAAGTTTTCCAGGCTAATGGAAATGAAAAAAAGCTGGGGTAGCAATACTTATATATGACAAATTAGATCTCAGAGTGAAGGACATAACAAGAGATATTGAAGGTCACTTCATAATACTAAAAGGAGCAATCCAAAAATAAGAAATAACCCTGGTAAATATATATGCACCCAATACGGGAGCACCCAAATACATAAAAACAAAACAAAAAAACTGCTGGATGACATTAAGGGAGAGATTAATAGCAATACAGTCATAGTAGGAGATTTTAATACCCCACTGTCACCTTTGGACAAATCATCTTAACAAAAAATCAGCAAAGAAATATCAATCATAAATGACTCACTAGACCAGATGGAATTAATCGACATCTTCAGAACATTTCACCCCAAAGCCATAGAATATACATTCTTCTCAAGTGCATATGGGTCATTTCCAAAGATACACCATATCTTGGGAAATAGGCAAAGTCTCTTCAAATTCAAGAAGATAGAAATCATATCAAGCATCTTCTCAGATCATAGTGGCATAAAACTGGAAATTAACTACAATAAAAATAAACCAAAGAAATCAAACACATTGAGACTAAAGAGCATGCTATTGAATAAGGACTGGATTACCAGAGAAATCAAGGAAGACATTGAAAACATCCTGAAAATAAATGACAATGAAAACACAACAATCCAAAATCTATGGGACACAGGAAAAGCAGTTTTGAGAGAGAAGTTCATATCTCTACAAGCCTATTGCAGAAAACAAGAAAAAATAGTAATAAATTATCTAACTCTACAACTCCAAGAGTAGAAAAAGAGCAACACGAAAAGCCCAGTGTAAGCAGAAGGAAAGAAATAATAAAAATCAGAGCGGAGATAAACAACATAGAGACCAAAGGAACAATACATAAGATCAACAAAACCAAGAGCTGGCTCTTTGAAAGGATAAACAAGATAGATGAACCTCTAGCCAGGCTAATCAAGAAACAGAGAGGACCCAAATAAACAAAATCAGAAATGAAAGAGGTGAAATAACAACAGACCCTGCCCAAATATAAAGTATTGTTAAAAAATACTACGACCTACTCTATTCCAACAAACTGGACAACCTGGAGGAAATGGACATATTACTACAAAAATATAACCTTCCAAAACTTAATTAGTAAGAATCTAAAAATTTCCGTAGGCCAGTGACTGGGGAAGAAATTGAAAAATTCATCAAAAATCTTCCAGCAAACAAAAGCCCAGAGCCAGATGGCTTCATAGGAGAGTTTTACCAAACATTCAAGGAAGTTACATGACAAAAAAAGCAAACAAATAAAAAACAAACAAACAAACAAACAAACAAAAAAAACTAGGTCTCCAACTTACTCCATACACAAAAATAAACTCAAAATGGATACAGGGCTTAAACATAAGACAGGAAATCATAAAAATATAAAGGAATCCACAAGCAGCAAAATCTCAGACATATGCCTAAAGAACTTCTTCACTGATACTGCTCCTGGGACAATGGAAGCTAAAGAGAAAATAAACAAATAGGACTACATCAAAATAAAAACCTTTTTCACAGCAAAACAAACCATCAACAAAACAAGAAAGCCCACTGTATGAGAGAACATATTTGCGAATGTTATCACTGATAAAGTTTTAGTCTCCAACATCTATAGGCATCTTATACAACTTAATAAAAGGAAGTTAAATGATTCAATAATTAAAAAAGGGCAACAAACCTACATAGAATCTTTTTCAAAGAAGACTGAAGGAAGGCCAAGAGGCACATGAAAACATGCTCAAGGTCCCTAATTATCTGAGAGATGCAAATCAAAATGACAATGTGATACTATCTCACACCTGTCAGAATGGCTATCATCAACAAATCAACAAAAAACAGGTATTGGTGAGGATGCGGACAAAAAAGGTACCCTCGTGCACTGCAGGTGGGAATGCAGACTGGTGCAACCACTGTATAGAAGTGTATAAATTTCCTCAAAAAACTGAAAACGGAACTCCCATTTGACCCAGTAATTCCACTCCTAGGAATATATCCTAAGAAACTAGAAACACTAATCAGAAAGGACATATGCAGCCCTATATTCATAGCAGCACAATTTACAATAGCTAAGATTTGGAAACAGCCTGGGTGCCTGTCAGCAGATGACTGGAACCAAAATCTATGGTACATCTCCACAATGGAATACTATGCTGCCATAAAAAGAAGGAATTCTTACCATTTGCAGCAATCTGGATGGAATTGGAGAATATTATGCTAAGTGAAATAAGCCAGTCAATGAAAGAGTCTCCCACAGCCCCACCCTACCACGTGATCTCACTCATTTGTAGATAATAAAGAACATTATAATCTGATGAACAAAAAGCTAGATACAGAGACAGTAAAGCATTAAACAGACTGTCAAATTACAGTGGGAAGATTAGGGGGAGATAAGAGATCAACTGAAGGACTTGAATGTATACATATTAGAAATGAATGCAAAATGTTGGTGGGTGAGAGCACAGATGGCAGTTGGGTAGGGAAGGCAATGGTAAGATATGTACACATATAATACCTTAATAATAATAATAATAATAAAAACAGTTAACTTCCAAAATACACAAGGAACTCCTGCAGCTCAATAGGTAAAAAGGGAATACAATAAAAAAATGGTTAAAGTACTTGAACAGACATTCTCCAAAGAAGAAATACAATAACCAACATGCATGTGAAAAGGTGCAAATGAAAATGCAATGAGATATTACATCTGATCCGGTGGCTAATCTATACTAATGAAAGCCTTTGTGGTCATTACACCCTCACACCGTGACACCCTCCTGCTGCAAAAAGTGATCACCAGAGGATGCATGTGCAGTAGGCGCACACGGGTGGGCGGGGCTGCATGTATGCACTGGTGGGTGGGGGATTGGCACTGCATGCGTGGCATGGAGGCAGGACCTGCAGCTCCATGCAGTGAGTCCTGAGGGTCCCACAACTCTGCGTGGCATGGAGGCTCCCACGGCTCCAGTCTATCTCTTTGGGCAATCTATTGAGAAGCCCTGGATGGGTGGGGGGGCCCTCTTTGAGGTGATCGATCACTGGGCTTCCTAACTGTGAAAGGGCACAGGCCAGGCTAGTGTACACCCTTTCAAGTGCACAAATTTAGTGTACCAGGCCTATAGTATTTAAAAGAAAGGTAAGTGCTGGTTGGCATGTGGAGAAACTGTAACCCTTATACAGGCATTCATTAAATTATTCCATGTTTAGTTCCAGATTATAAATTAAGAAATACCAAAATAAAGTGAGTCTCTCTCTCTCTCTCTCTCTCTCTCTCTCTCTCTCTCTCTCTCTCTCTCTCTCTCTCTCTCTCTCTCTCTCTCTCTCTCTCTCTCTCTCTCTCTCTCTCTTCTCTGTCTCTCTCTCTCTCATACACACACACACACACACACACACACACACACACACACACACACCAAGATATGATCTATAAATTTGGGGAGATTTTTCTAGATATTTCCTGACAGTGAGCCCTGTTTTCAGCAAGAATAAATATATTTTTTCTCACAAAATTGCAAATGTTTGACTATTCAGTGTTTCAGTGACTAACACCTTCATAGTTTATTTCTTTCAACTAAAGGAGAGATAATATTCTGGTGTAACATTCAATTAAACAAACAAACAAACAAACAAACAAACAAACCCCACAGCAAGTGGTATCCAAGCTAAGTTTACAGTTCAGAGGCTCTCCTTGTTTCATGGAATGCTTATTAAGTCATGTTTCAATTAGTGCATCATTTCATATTCCCTTGTGTCTCATGCAGATGCAAAATGTTTATGTTAAGGAGATTCTGTTCATAAGAACTCCAAATTGCATTAAAACATAAATTCCAGGAAGCAAATTCAACATAAAAATAAAAAAGGATTTTATAAAAGAGGGTCATGCATTTAGGTGTATCTAGGGTCACGCTGAGTGCATTTTATCCCCATTCCCTGAGGGTATTTGCAAATGGTCCAGAAAACCAGGTGCATAGCTCATTGTATGTTGGAGTGTGTTTCAGATTTGGAAGGAATATTTTTTTCTCTTCCTCTAGTATTCTTTATAATGCTGGCTAGGTGGACCTTTTCATAGGTCCACAAAATATAAGTCAATGCAATGTAATAGCAGGTGACTCATAAATACTTTATCAAATTAACTTTTTTAAAGTTATTTTTGCTTATAAGTTTCTATTTTTAAGGCTTCATATCTTCAACATCTGTTAGTGTATTTGCTGAAAAACAAATTTTAAAAAGTTTAATATTTCAAGACAAATGAGATACTTTATATTTAAGCCAATATAAATATGCATTAAATACTTGACCAACATTAAAATATACAGAGCAGTATTAGCATAACCAGACTAAAATTTTTTAGTTATTTGTTTAAACTAGTAAAAACAGGAACATGTGTTTTAAGATTTTTAATGCATTCACAAGCAACATATGTACACATGCCATACTATGTAGTGTTGCCAATCTGAACTGTACACAGTGTGCTAATGCTTAATTTCATAATTAAAAATATTATGGATTGCTGCTAAAGGCAAAACCATAGTAAAATCAGTTTTCTATGGTTTCCTAATTGTGGGATTCAAACCAACATATCCACATAACCAGCACTTACCATACATTTGAGGAGAAGCCAGTAGTTTTCAGATACTTGACTCACACACATATGCACAAAATTCTTCTCCTTTTAAAAACAATGGAAATAACCAGTAGCTTTACAATGTCACTTGTCAACCACTACAATGTTTTTTTTGGTTAAAAATTTATTTTTTTTTATAACACAACTAATATATTTTTGCCCCTGTAACTGATTTGTGAGATCCACGAGTAAGGGGATTTTAAATCCATGAGTGAACTCTTCATATAGGATACATAACAAAACCCTCATAGTATAAGTAGCATCATAGAATTATTTTTGGTAAATTTTATTGTCATTACCACAGTGAATCATAGTATAATATATTAAAGAGCATCTTGAATAAAATTGTGTCTCACTTCTGCCACATAAATATTTTCTAGTCAGAATTATTTACTTCATACGTTCCTAATTAATCAGGAAAAGTATTTTAGAAATACCAGAAAACATATACATTACATTTGTTCTTTTAACACTGATAGTCTAAACAGAATATGATTTAGATAAATAGAATATTTATTTCATGAAGAGTACAGAGAGACAGACACTAAATAGGATGACAATGTGGTGAATTTTAATATTTCACAAATTTGAAAGAAAATAAGTATCTTACTGTGTTTTTGTAGTTAAAATGTTATTTGTTAACAAACTATTACATGATATATGATACATTTTCTCAAACTGGCACAGTTAGGACAAATATTTGTCATGGTTAGTTTCAGAGAACAGAACACAGTGAGTAGCTCCACTGAACAAGATTTAGTAGAGGGTGTGAAAATGCTTGCTAAAAATTGAGGAGGCCTAAGGCAGACACTAGATTGAGCTTCCAGTGACACCTATAGGAGCCACACTCTCAAATTGGGTTTCCAAAGGGATCCAATGACCATGTTAACCTGGGAAGCTGCTTGAGAGCTCCCAGCTTTATGCTACCTCTGTTCTAGTCCCCACCAGCAGAGTGGATGTCTCATGTCATTTCATTCCCATTTACTTCAGGTCCAAATTCTAGACTTGCATGAGCACATTTGATGGCAGAAATGAGACTGAGAAGTTTAGCTTTTAATTTTCTTGCCTTTGTAGCACATACATTAGAAAAGATATTCATAAAGCAATATATATGATATGCCACAAAAAGAATAATGCATAGGATGCAAAAATTAAATAAGCTTTAAAACATAAATTGGTTTAGCCCAATGGAAGACAGCATAGATATACCTCAAAAAAATTAAAAATAGATCTACCTTATGACCCAGCAAATTCCACTTCTGGGTATTGATCTGAAGAAATTCAAATCACTAATTTTAAAAGATATACTCATTGTATGTTCATTGCATTATTATTTACAATAGACAAGATATGGAAGTAACTTAAATAACCATCAATAGGTAAATGGATAAATAAGATGTACATGTATACAATGAATCATAGTATAATATATTAATATTATAGGGGAAAAAAATTTTACTACCATGTTTCCCCGAAAATAAGACATCCTTCGAAAATAAGACCTAGCACATGGAAAGATAAGACATCCCCTAAAAATAAGACCTAGCACAACTTTGGGAGAAAAAATTAATATAAGACACTCTTATTTTTGGAGAAACAGGGTATTTACAAATACATGGATGGAGCTAGAGGGAATGATGCTAAGTGAAATCAAACAAAGACAAATACTATAGGATTTAACTTATATGTGGAATCTAAAGAACAATATAAATAAATAAATATATGGATTCATAGACATATATTGATTCTTAGATACAAAGAACAAACTGAAGATTATCAGACAGGGAGGAGGTTGAGGAGCTGTGTGAAAATTTGAGAGGATTAAGAAGTAAACATTGGTAGTTACAAAATAGTCACAGGATGTAAAGTACAGCAGATTGAATATAGACAATAATCCTATATAATAAAAGCTTAATATGCTAAGTGTCTGGTTGACCAATTGGCCATTCAACCAATCAGAGTTATATGCTAATAATATGTTAAGGCTGTTCATCTGCTTGTTATGACGTGCATTGACCATTAGGGGGCAGATGCTCTAACCAGTAGATAAGTTTGCTGCTGGGGTCTGGCTCATTGGGACTGAGTGAGATGGGCTGGACATACCCTGGAGCCCTGCTTTAGTCTCTCCTTGGCTGGCAACCTCCCGTGTCCCTCCCTGGCCCTGATTGTGGACTAATGAGGTCCCTCAGCCTAGTCTGCACCCTCTCACAATCTGGGACCCCTCAGGGAATGTCAGAGAGCCAGTTTCAGCCCAAAGGTAGAACGACCAGTCACTATAACCCACACTGACCACCAAGGAGGAGACACTCAATGCAGGAGCTGCCCCTGGTGATCAGTGCACTCCCACAGAGGGAGTGCTGCTCAGCCAGAAGCCAGGCTCATGGCTGTTGAGCACAGTAGCGGTGGCAGAAGCCACTCCTATCTCTGCAGCAGTGCTAAGAATGTCTGACTGCTGACTTAGGCTAACTCCCCACCTATGCCAGCAGTTGGACATCCCCCAAGTGCTCCTGGACTGCAAGAGGGTGCAGGCCACGCTGAGGGACCCCAGAGCACATGAATTTCATGCATCAAGCCTCTAGTATTATAATAACAATGTATGGTATATGTGGGGTACTAGAATTATAGGGGGTTTCACTTCATTTATCATAATAAAAGCATAATATGCTAATTAGACTGGACATCCTTCCAGATGAAGCTGGGGCTGTGTGGGAAGCCTGGGTCCTGTGTGCCAGAGGGAAGAAGGTGCCAGCAGCAGAGGGAAGAAAGGCTTACTCTTGCATGAATTTCATGCATCGGGCCTCTAGAAAGTTATATAAATGTCTAACCTCTGTGTTATACACCTGAAGCTAATATTAATATAAAACAATATCGAATGAAAGAGAATAATTGAGAGGGATAGAGAAACATCAGTATGAGAGAGAAACATTGATTAAACTCAAAACCTAGGTATGTGCCCCAATTGAGAATTGAACCAGCGACCTTTTGATGGGATGAACTCTACTACCTGAGCCACACCTGATAATATTCTGTTTGGAATTCTCTCTTTCTTTTCTTTTCTGGACTCATTTAATTTCTATCTAGCTTTTAAGGTTTAATATCAGGGATTTCATCATAATAATAAAAGGCCAGAAGCATCATGACCAAAACAATCGAACAACTGGTCACCATGGAGCACCTCTCGGTCTCTTCCCCACAACCCACAGGTTCTAATCGCAGCAAGGCTGGTGGCTAGTGGGTGAGATTGCAAGTCCGGTGGAATGCACATGGGTAGGTGGGGCCATGCGATTTTGCATGCTGGGCCTCTAGTAAAGTCATAAAAACACTGAACACCAGGCTGAAAACTGAGCAAAACACAAGAGTCAGATAGCTTACATTACAGCAAATATGAAACTGGAAGAACAGTTCTTAACCTGATCTCTCCAATGCACAGGAAAATTTTAACTCCAATAATAACTCTCTCTATTTTTAAGTAATGTTTTATTGATTTTTAGAGAGGAAGGGAGAAGGATAGAGAGATATAAACGTAATTGATTGGCTGCCTCCTGCACGCCTTCTACTGGGATTGAGCCCACAACCTGGGCATATGCCCTTGACAGGAATCGAACTTGGGACCCTTCAGTCCTCAGGCCAGCTAGGGCAGCGAGGGGGCATTACTTTAAAAACTATGCACAATAGGAGATTCCTCAAAAGGGGTTTTTCCCCACTTATTCATGTGTCTCCTAACTATCTAATATAATTACAAGGCTTTACTTTGTGTTTTTCTAATTTTTTCCACAATAATTAGAAAAATTTTAGGCATATTACAGTTGTCTGTATACATTCATTGAATTAATTTAAAAAATAAGATTTTATTCTTAAGTTTCTCAGAGTTTATGCTCACCAAACCTTCACTGGTTCATTCATTGTCAGGAAATACTGCAAAAGGGTGGCAGAAAGAATGAATTCAGACTGCTAAGTGTCTTCTATGCAAAATCACAGTTATTAATAGTAGAGATTAAGTGATTAATCTGTGGCCTGTCTCACTTATGTCTTCAACCTTCAGTTTTCATCCATTTTTCCCTGTTCTTCCTTCAGTGATTTTACACTTCACTCTCTGTGGGCAAGGACCTCTACACTCAAAAGCATTACCTCTTTGTTTCCACCAGCACTCCATTCTTCATTCAAATCTGCTACTCATACCCACATTTACTCAGGAACCTTCACCAGGTTCCTTCAGAATGGAACACTCTTGTCCCATATTCTATCTTGCTTTACTAGTTTTCTTCATGTATGTGTCAGTTAGATAAGGCTTATCTGACAATTTGACATTCTATTTAAAAATCATTGCTTTTACCATCTCTTATTAGTCGTTATCTATTCCTTGTTCTCAAAATTATTTTTCTTTGTAGTTTTATAACCATCTGACATATTATATTTGTTCACTGCCTCAATCCCCCCATGTCTTTACCAGAATATATGCCTCAAGTGAACAAGAATTTTTCTGTTTAGTTCTGTGGTTGGTTCACTGTAGCCCATGAATCATGTCTGGATTGCCATTTTTGTATGACCAGCAAGCTCAGGATGTGCAGATGAACATTTGTAATCAATTTGATTATAGAATGCTAACTTTGAATTTAAATAAAGCAAAATGTTATCCTTTCTAGAAAATAACCTAATTTGCATTAGTAACCTATATTATAAAAAAATGCTCATATTTATTATTATACTTTTAATTTCATCAATAAAATTTATGGAAATTTATTTTCTCTTTTGTTGTGTAAGTACTTACATCCTGGACTTTGCTCCTTGGCTCACAAAGCCTGAAATATTTATTATTTGACATTCTACATATAGTTTACTGACCTCTGAATAAGTTCAGAGCTGTATTACCAACACCTACAGGAGAACCTGGTATAAGGAAGGTCCGTAAATAAATGAATTATTGCTAGGACTCTTGAAAGAAATAGCTTATGGAGAATGGTCTGTGAAGAGATTCAAGCATAGTTTTTTTTTTTTTTTTCAATGTATTTCTTTTAATTTTAAAATATATATATATTTCATTGATTTTTTTACAGAGAGGAAAAGGAGAGATATAGGGAGTTAGAAACATTAATTAGAGGGAAACATTCATCAGCTGCCTCCTGCACACCCCCTACTGGGGATGTGCCCACAACCAAGATACATGCCCTTGACTGGAATCATGCCTGGGACCTTTCAGTCCGCAGGCCGACTCTCTATCCACTGAGCCAAAACGGGTTAGGGCCCATATATATTTTTAAACTATTAAATCCCTAGTACCAAGCACAGGCCTGACATATGATAGATAACCCCATAATACTCACTGACAAAGTAAATGAGTGAATGAATACATGAATGTACCTCTAGGGAGTGTGGTTTGAATCAGCATCCACAAACACACTTTGCGAAGTGCCTTCCTGTGTGTGTGGTCCTGTGTTGCTATGGTCTGTGAGAGAGTGAGGCTCTCGAAGGCCACAATCACACACAGACAAATGGGTCCTATGATCGCTGCTACAGGAAGTGGTCTCCGTGGTTCCTGCATCTCTTTGCCAGTGGTGGGCAATCACAGGCGGAGTGCTCGTGCAGTGCCACCTGCGGGAGAAGAGGGGAAGCCCAGCATTTCCCACAATCTCTGCAGGTAAACACGTTCCTTTTCTGGCATTCAGAGGCTTTGTACATTTTTTTTTCATATTTTATTGATTTTTTTTTGCCCCCCTCCCTCCCTCATACATATCCCCTCCCTCCCCAGAGTTTTATGTCCATTGGTTGTACTTATATGCATGTATACAAGTCCTTGGGTTGACTTATTATCTCCTCCAGACCCTCCTCCCCTCCCCGCTGTAATTTGACAATCTGCTTGTTGCTTTACAGTCTCTATATCTATCTTTTGGTTCATCAGTTTATAATGATCTTTATTAACCACAAATGAGTGGGGTCATGTGGTGTTTCTCTTTCATTGATTGGCTTATTTCACTCAGCATGATGTTCTCCAATTCCATCCAGGTTGCTGCAAATGATGAGAATTCCTTTCTTTTTTATGGCAGCATAGTATTCCATTGTGTACATGTACCATAGTTTTTGGATCCAATCATCAGCTGACGGGCACCTAGGCTGTTTCCAGATTCTAGCTATTGTAGATTGTGCTGCTATGAACATAGAGGTGCATATATCCTTTCTGATTGGTGTTTCTAGTTTCTTGGGATATATTCCTAGAAGTGGGATTACTGGGTCAAATGGGAGTTCCATTTTCAGTTTTTTGAGGAAACTCCACACTGTTCTCCACAGTGGTTGCACCAGTCTGCATTCCCACCAGCAGTGCACGAGGGTTCCTTTTATTCCACAACCTCGCCAACACTTGTCGTTTGTTGATTTTTGTTGATGTTGGCCATTCTGGCAGATGTGAGATGGTACCGCATTGTTGTTTTGATTTGCATCTCTCGGATAATTAGTGACTTTGAGCATGTTTTCATGTGCCTTTTGGCCTTCCTTCTGTCTTCTTTTGTAAATATTCTATTTAGGTCCATTGCCCATTTTTTAATTGGATCATTCATCTTCCTTTTATTTAGTTGTATCAGCTGTATGTAGATGTTGGAGATTAAACCTTTATCAATGGTATTATTTGCAAATATGTTCTCCCACACCGTGGGCTTTCTTGTTGTTTTGTTGATGGTTTCTTTTGCTGTGAAAAAACTTTTTATTTTGATGTAGTCCTATTTGTTTATTTTCTCTTTAGCTTCCATTTCCCTAAGGGCAGTATCAGTGAAGAAGTTCTTTTGGCATACGTCTGAGATTTTGCTGCCTGTGGATGCTTCTAGTATTTTTATGGTTTCCTGTCTGATGTTTAAGTCCTGTATCCATTTTGAATTTATTTTTGTGTATGGTGTAAGTTGGTGATCTAGTTTCAATCTTTTGCATGTGTCTGCCCAATTTTCCCAACACCATTTATTGAAGAAACTGTCTTGACTCCATTGTATATTCGTGCCTCCTTTGTCAAATATTAATTGAGCATAGTGATTTGGGTTGATATCTGGGTTCTCGATTCTATTCCATTGATCTATATGTATGTTCTTGTGCCAGTACCAGGCTGTTTTGAGAACAGTGGCTTTGTAATACAGTTTGAAGACTGGTATTGAGATCCCTCCTACTTTACACTTCTTTCTTAGGATTGCTGTGACTATTCGGGGTCTTTTATTGTTCCAAATGAACTTTTGGAGAGTTCTTTCTAGGTCGGTGAAATATGCCGTTGGTATTTTAATGGGGAGTGCATTGAACCTATAGATTGCTTTAGGAAGTATGGACATTTTGATGATGTTGATTCTACCAATCCATGAACATGGTATGTTCTTCCATCTCCTTACATCTTCCTCTATCTCTTTTTTTAGTGTCGTGTAGTTTTCTGCATATAGGTCCTTTACTTCCTTAGTTAAATTTATTCCTAGGTATCTTAATTTTTTTGGTGCGATGGTAAATGGGATTGCTTTTTTAGTCTCTGTTTCTATAGTTTCACTGTTGGTGTATAGAAATGCCATGGATTTCTTGGCATTAATTTTGTATCCTGCTCCATTGCCAAATTCATTTATTAAGTCAATTAGTTTTTTAATGGAGTCTTTTGGTTTTTTTATGTACAATATCATGTCATCTGCGAATAAGGATAACTTTACTACTTCTTTTCCAATTTGGATGCCTTTTATTTCCTCTTTTTCTCTGATTGCAATGGCTAGTACTTCCAGTACTATGTCAAACAGGAGTGGCGAGAGTGGGCATCCCTATCTTGTTCCTGTTCTTTGAGGGAATGGTTTTAGTTTTTGCCCATTGAGTATAATACTGGCTGTGGGTTTATCATATATAGCTTTTATTATGTTGAGGTATGATCCTTGTACTCCCACCTTGTTAAGAGTTTTTATCAGGAAAGGGTGTTGGATTTTACCAAATGCTTTTTCTGCATCAATTGATATGACTATATGATCTTTATCTTTCAGTTTGTTTATGTGATGTATCACGTTTATTGATTTGCGGATATTGTACCATCCTTGCATTCCTGGAATAAATCCTACTTGGTCATGGTGTATGATCTTTGTGATGTTCATCTGGAGTCTATTTGCTAGAATTTTGTTGAGGATTTTGGCATCTATGTTCATGAGGGATATTGGCCTGTAATTCTCTTTCATTGAGTTGTCTTTATCTGGTTTTGGTATTAGGGTGATGCTGGCTTCATAGAAGGAGTTTGGAAGTGTTCCTTCCTCTTGGATTTTTTGGAATAGTCTGAGGAGGATAGGTTTTAGTTCTTCCTTGAATGTTTGGTAAAACTCTCCTGTGAAGCCATCTGGCCCTGGGCTTTTGTTTGCTGGAAGCTTTTTGATGACTGTTTCAATTTCTTCCCAAGTCACTGCTATATTGAGATTTTTAGATTCTTCCTGATTGAGTTTTGGAAGTTTGTATTTTTCTAGAAATATTTCCATTTCCTCCAGGTTGTTCAGTTTGTTGGAATAGAGTTGTTCGTAGTCTTTTGTAACAATCCTTTTATTTAGGCGGGACCTGTTGTTATTTCACCTCTTTCGTTTCTGATTTTATTTGGGTTCTCTCTCTTTGATTCTTGGTTAGCCTGGCTAGGGGTCAATCTATCTTGTTTATTCTTTCAAAGAACCTGCTCTTGGTTTTGTTGATCTTATGTATTGTTTCTTTGGTCTCTATGTCAATTATCTGTGCTCTGATTTTTGTTATTTTCCTCCTTCTGCTTCCACTGAGCATTTCTTGTTGCTCTTTTTCTAATTCTTTGAGTTGTAGAGTTAGATCATTTGTTACCATTTTTTCTAGTTTTTTGCAATAGGCTTGTAGGGATATGAACGTCCCTCTCAAATCTGCTTTTGCTCTGTCCCATAGATTTTGGATAGTTGTGTTTTCATTGTAATTTGTTTCCAGGATGTTTTATCTGAGAAGATGCTTGATATGATTTCTATCTTCTAGAATTTGAAGAGACTTTGCCTATGTCCCAAAATGTGGTCTGTCTTTGAGAATATCCCATGTGCGCTTAAGAAGAATGTATATTCTGTGGCTTTGGGGTGGAATGTTCTGAAGATGTCAATTAACTCTATCTGGTCTAGCGAGTCATTTAGAATTGATATTTCTTTGCTGATTTTTTCTTTAGATTGCTTGTGAAAGGGTGACAGTGGGGTAGTGGGGTATTAAAATCTCCTACTATGATTATATTACTATTAATCTCTCCCTTAATATCCTCCAGCAGTGTTTTTTTTTTTTTATGTATTTGGGTGCTCCCAGATTGGGTGCATATATATTTACCAGGGTTATTTTTTCTTGTTGGATTGCTCCCTTTGGTATTATAAAATGACCTTCATTATCTCTTGTTATGTCCTTCACTCTGAGATCTAATTTGTCAGATATAAGTTTTGCTACCCCAGCTTTTTTTTCATTTCCATTTGCCTGGAAAACCTTTTTCCATCCCTTCACCCTCAATCTGTGTGCATCTTTTTTTCTGAGGTGGGTTTCTTGTAGACAACATATATATTGGTCTTTTATTCTTATCCAATCCGTTACCCTATGTCATTTGATTGGAGCATTTAGTCCATTTACATTTAAAGTTATTATTGATCGATACTTATTTGACACCATTTTTATTCTATATCCTTGTGTTTCTTCTTTGCTTTCTATTTCTTTAACTTTTACAGTAGACCCTTTAGCATTTCTTGCATTGCTGGATTGGTGGTGATAAATTCCCTTAGTCTGTTTTTGTCTCTGAAGCTCCTGATTTCACCTTCACTTTTGATTGATAGCCTTGCTGGGTACAGTATTCTTGGATTCAGACCCTTCCTTTGCATGACTTTGTATATTTCATCCCATTCCCTTCTGGCCTGATAAATTTCTGTGGAGAAATCAGTTGCTAGTCTGATGGGGGTTCCTTTATATGTAACTTTCTATCTCTCTCTGGCTGCTTTTAAAATTCTTTTTTTGACCTTCGTGTTTGCCAGCTTAATTATAATGTGTCTAGGGGTCGGTTTTCTGGAGTTCATTTTGCTTGGGACTCTGCAAGCTTCTTGGATTTGTGCGGGTTTTTTCTTCTCTATCTCAGCAAAGTTTTCTGTCATTATTTCTTGAAATACGTTTTCCATATCTTCCTCAATTCCCTTTCCTTCTGGAATCCCTATTATTCTAATATTGTTTTGTTTTGTATTGTCCCAAAGTTCCCTTAGACTTTCCTCCTGTTTTTCAATTTTTTTTTTCCAGAAGCTGTTCTAATTGGGTATTTTTTTCCATCTTGTCTTCTAGCTCGCTGATGCGGTCCTCTGCTTCTTCTAATCTACTCTTGATGCTTTCTATTGAGTTTTTTACAGTAGCCATGTCATTTTTCATTTCTTCTTGGTTCTTCTTCATTTCCTCTTGGTTCTTACTCATATTGTCAAATTTGTCTTCCATTCTTTTTAGGCATCTTATGATCATTACTCTGAATTCTTGCTCTGGAAGGTTGCTTGCCTCTATCTCGTTTACTTCCATTTCTGGTGAAGCCTGCTTTTCTTTCATATGCGGGCTGTTTTTTGGTCTCCCCATGATCTAGGATGTCTGGTTGTGTAGTTCTCTTTCTCCTTTTCGCGGAGCAGTGGGGCACTCCTGTGAGGCCAGTTTTTCACGCCACCTGGGATCCGCGTTCTGGGGGTCACAGCTGCTTGGTGGTCTCTGCGGCTGTGGATATTAAGGCCTCTGACTCGATCCTATCTTCCTCTCAAGATGGTGAGGTTTCCAGTTCTGAAGACTCGAAGTCCAAGATTAAGGTGTAACTGTCAGGGTTGAATTTCGATAAGGACTCTTTTCCTGGTATGTAGATGTGCACTTCTTCACTATGTCCTCACATGGCTTTTCTTCTGGATAAACGCACCTTTTTTGATGTCTGCAGCCATGGGAAGCCCAGACGACTCTCTTCCAAGACCGCTTATCTCTTTTTTTTTCTTTTTAAAAAAATATATATTTTATTGATTTTTTACAGAGAGAAAGGGAGAGAGATAGAGAGCTAGAAACATCAATTAGAGACAAACATTAACCAGCTGCCTTCTGTACACCCCCTACTGGGGATATGCCAGTAACCAATGTGCATGCCCTTGACTGGAATCAAACCTGGGGCCTTTCAGTCCACAGACCGATGCTCCACCACTGAGCCAAACCAGCTTCGGCCATTTGCAGGCTTTTTATTTGTCTCCCCATGGTCTCTCTTTTCAGGATGTCCTGCATTGATTTAAAGGCACAAATTACAAGACTACCAGGTACAACACAAAAGGCATTGAATAGGAATGTATTTGTGATATTAATAACCTCTAATAAAGGTGACCACTAGAGAAAGGCAAATTAGGGGATAGGAGAGAAAGAAGAAAAGGAAGAAAGAAAGAAAGAAAGGAAGAAAGAACGAAAGAAAGAAAGAAAGAAAGAAAGAAAGAAAAAAGAGTGATAAATAAAATTTTGAAAAAAGAAAAAAGAAAAAAAATTAGTGTGGAAATGAAATTGGGAAACAGGAAAGAGAGAAAGAGAGAGAGAGAGAGAGAAGCAGACTAAGAGAGAAAAGTGGACCAAACTATATATATGTGGAAAAAATTTCAATAGAACAACCAGTAATCCCAGCAAATGCCAGCAACAATACTTGGAGGTTAATACAAACTATATACAATACCCACTAATATCAAGCAAGGCTAGGCTAAACAGAAGTAAAAAACAATCAAAAACAAAACAATTTAAAAATACTAATCAACAGTAACAACAAAAGTATAAGCATATCAATGTCACTAAACAGCATAAAAGTTCAATATAATCAACTTTCACAGAAACAACATCAAAAAGATAGAGAGGAAAACAGTTTTTGTTTTTGTTTTTTAATAAGTTAATATAGTGAAGAGAGTGGTATTTATGCACTTTTAGCAGGGGGTTTGAAATTAGGTCTAAAAGTATGGTGAGAATTTTAGCAGGAGGTATACAGAAAGAATAGGGAAAAACTAAAATAGGAAAGGGTTAAGATACACAGGAGATAAAAAGGGGAAAGGTTAGTAAGAGTGTGATGCCATAAAGGTTGAGTTGAGATAGGGTTGAAAGATGCTATAATAAAGATGAAAATAGAATGAAGAAGATTAATCCCAATGTAAAAAAAAGAGAAAATAAAATGGTACGTAAAAACAAAGAAAAAGGAAACAAAAAATTCAATATAGCAATAGTAATAATGATGATTGAAACTAAAAAATGTAATAATTGAAAACATAAAATGAAGTGAGGAAAAAAAATGTTTCTTAAGTAAAAGATGTAAAAAATGAAAATAAAATAAAAGTAGTAAAAACTTAAAATAAAGTAAAAACTAGAAAAATTAGCATAAAATGTGCAGTAGTGGTCATTCACTATCTTTGTTATTCTATTTGGCACACCTGTTTCTTGGTCTGCACAGTATTGCAGATCCCTGCATTCCACTGCAATTCAGTTTTGTAAGCTAGTCCTTAATTTTAAGTAGGCTATTTCTTAGTTATTTGTGTCCATTTATTTTTGATTAATTAAAGGTAAAAAAAAAAAAAAAAGTCAGTTTGTAATTCAGCCGCTAGGTGGCAGTGTTTCTGGATTGACTTCCCAGTCTTTTAGGCTGCTCTGGCCTTCTTTCTCTATGGCCCTCACTATGGTTTGTAGAGGTAGGCTGCCTGGGTGCTGGCTCCCAGATGGTCTCTTCTCGCTCTGATCCCGTTTCCAGTAAGGCAAATTCCTCCTGCAGTGTCCCAGTATATACCAAACTGGCCAGTCCTTCCCTAGTACTCAAAAGCAAGGGGGTGAAGGGGACCAGGAGCTGGATGGGTCTGCGCCAAGGTGTCCAGATGTTCTGTTTTTGGCGGGACAGTGTCAATTCTTAACAATCTTTCCCGTCTCCCTTGGCATTTAAAAAAAGTCCCAATTTTTGGGAAGATCATGCCAAACCCAGCATTGGGTCTTGGAACTTGCACTTCTCTCTGCAGCTGCTGCCTCTTTAGGAGTAGCTCTGGTCGCGCAGCCACTGTCCCCACTGCAGAGGAGACCCAGATTTCTCACGTTATCCCTGGCAGACTCTGACCTCTCCATGGGTGACTGAAGAACTCCCTTGAATCCACATGTTTGCACCAATTGGGGCATCATAGATGTTTGCTGGTCTCCACTGTTGTGGGTTTTTCAGGCCTCATATAAGATCCTCTTTTCTTTGTAAGATGGCGTAGTTTTCCCTCTGAGCCTGTAGCTCTAGGAGAGGTCTCCACCACAGTCTGGGCTGCTTGGTCAGGAAATCCTGCCCAGCAGACCCTTACCTTCTCTTAGAGTTCTGCTACCCCTTAGCTTGTGAACTAACACTCCCCAAGTGACTCTCAGATGCTCCTTCTATCTGCTAAGGGACTAGGCTCTTTTTGTCCTCTAGGGACCGCCATTTTGTCCTCCCTCAAGACAATACCATTTTTAATTTTTTGAGAAAACTCCATATTGTTTTTCAGGGTGGCTGTACCAGTCTGCCTTCCCACTAGTAGTGAATTAGAATTCCCTCTTCTTCATATCCTCACTAGTACTTGTCATTTGTTGATTTACTGATGGTAGCTATTCTGGCTAGTGTGAGGTGACACCTCGTTGTAGTTTTTACTTACATCTCCCTGATGAGCAGCATTGAGCATTTTTTCATATGTCTATTGGCCATCTGTATGTTCTCTTTAGAGAAGTGTCTACTCAGGTGCCTTGACCATTTTTTTTTAAATTGAATTATTTATCTTCCCAATGTTGAGTTGCACAAATTCTTTATATACTTTGGAAATTAGCCCATCATTAAATGTATCATTGGTGAATTTGTTCTCCAATATAGTACATTCTCTATTCATTTTGAAGATGGCTTCTTTTGTTATGCAGAATCCTTTTTGTTTGATGTAGTCCATTTGTTTATGTTTTCCTTTGTTTCCCTTTTATGAAGTGATATATCAGAAAAAAATATTGCTATGAGAAATATCTGAGATTTTACTGCCCATGTTTTCTTCTAGGATTTTTATGATTTTGCAACTTACATTTAAGTCTTTAATCCATTTTTATATTGCCCTTGTATTTGGTGTAAGTTGGTGGCCTAGTTTCATTTTTTTGCATGTACCTGTACCAAATTCAATTTATTGAACAGATCATCTTTACTCCACTGTATGCTATCTTGCTTCCTTAGTAAAATATTAATTGTCTGTAATGGTGTGTACAAATTTCTGGAATCCTGTTCTGTTTTATTGATCTACTGTATATGCTTATTCTTGTACCAATAACAGGCTGTTTTGATTACAATGACTTTGTAGTATAGTCTTATATTCTGTATTGTGATACCTCAAACTCTGTTATCTTTCTCAAGATTGCTGAGACTATGCGTGATCTTTTTTGGTTCCTCATGAATTTTTGGAATATTTTATCTAAATCTGTGAAATATACTATAGGTATTTTGATAGGGCTTGTGTTGAATCTGCAGATTGTTTTGGGCAGTATGGACATTTTTCTGATGTTAATTCTTCCAATTCATCAACATGATTTCATTTGTTTTTATCTACCTGTGTTTATTTTATCAATATACTATAGTTTCCTGAGTATAGGTCTTCTCCCTCCAAGGTTGATTTTGTTCCCTGGTATCTCTTTTGTTATTGCAATGGTAGATAGGATTATTTATTTACTTTTCTTTATGAGAGTTCATGTAGCATTGTCATCAATTTCTGGATATTAATGTGTGTCCTGCTACCTTGCCAAATTCATTTGTTAAATCTAGAAGTGTTTTGGTGGAGTCTTTAAGGTTTTCTATTTACAATATCATGTCATCTGCAAATAATGGCAGTTTTACTTCTTTTGAAATTTAGATCCCTTTAAAAAAATCTTCTTGACTGATTGCTATAGCTAGGAATCCCAGTACTATATTGAATAAGAGTGGTGAAAGAAGACATTTCTGCCTTGTTCCTGATTTTTAGGGGAAAAGTTTTTAGTTTTTGCCCATTGACTATGATGCTGGCTATAAGTTTGTCATATATGGCCTTTATTTTAAGGAATAATGCTTCTATTCCTACTTTGCTAAGAGTCATTATCATAAAGGGGTGCTTGATTTTGTTGATTATTTTTCTACACCTGTTTATGTGATGTATCATACTTATTTGTAAATATTGCACCAGTCTTGCACCTCTGGAATAAATTCCACTGGCTAATGGCATATGATATTTTTTAATGTATTGCTGAATCTGATTTGCTAGTATATATGTTCAAAATAATTTTATTGGTTTCAAAAAGGAAGGGAGTGGGAGAATATATATATATATATATATATATATATATATGTATATATATATATATATATATATATTTTGCACATCAATGATGAGAGAAAATCATTGATTGGCTGCCTCCCACATGCCCCATACTGGGGATTGAGTCCTCAACCCAGGCATGTGCCCTTGACTGAAATTGAACCTGGGAACCTTCATTCAGCAGACCAACACTCTGTTCATTGAGCTAAATAGCCAAGACTGACTTGCTAATATTTTGTTGAGAATTTTATCATGTCTGTTTATCAGAGATATTGGCTTGTCATTTTCTTTCATTGTAGTGTTTTTATTTGGTTTTGAAAGTAGGAAAATGCAGGCCCCATAAGAAAGTGCTTGGAAGTCTTCATTCTCCTTGAAGTTTGTGGAATAATTAGAGGAATATAGGTGTTGGTTCTTTAAATGTTAGATAAAACTCACCTGTAAAGTCATATGATTAAATGTTTTTGTTTGCTGGGAGTTTATTTTTTTCTTTATTGATTAAGGTATTACATATGTGTTCTTATTCCCCCAGTTGCTCCCCACCCCACTCCCATTCATGACCTTACCACCCTGGTTTCTATGTCCACTCGTTATACTTGTATGCATGCATACAAATCCTTTGGTTGATCTCTCCCTCATACCCCCTCCCACCTCTACCTTTCCTCTGAGGTTTAAGAATCTGATTGATGTTTCTCTCTCTGGAACTATTTTTTGCTTATTAGTTTATGTTGTTCATTATAATCCAAAATGAGTGAAATCATGTGATATTTATCTTTCTCTGACTGTCTTATTTTGCTTAACATAATGCTCTCCAGGTTCTTCCATGCTTTTGCAAATGGTAGGCATTCCTTCCTTTTTTTCCTTTATTGATTAAGGTATTGCAAATGTGTCTTTATCCCCTCATTGACCCTCACTCTCCCCCAATCCTGCCCTCACCCTCTGTTGTCTGTGTCCATTGCTTATGCTTATATGCATGCATATAAGTCCTTTGGTTGATCTCTCCCACTTATCCCCACCCTCCCCTACCTTCCCATTAAGGTTTGAGCATCTGATCAATGCTTCTCTGTTTCTGGATCTGCTTTTGTTCAACGATTTTTGTTGTTCATTATAATCCACAATGAGTGAGATCATGTGATATTTATCTTTCTCTCACTTATTATTTCACTTATCATAATGTTATTCAACTACATCCAGGCTGTATCAAATGGTAAGAGTTCCTTCTTTTTTTTACAGCAGCAGAGTATTCCATTGCATAGATGTACCACCAGTTTTTAATCTACTCATCTGCTAATGGGCACTTAGGCTGTTTCCAAATTTTAGCTGTTGTAAATTGTACTGCAATGAACATATATTCTTTCTGATTGGTGTTTCTGGATTCTTGAGATCACTAGAGGTGGAATCACTGGGTTAAATGGGAGTTCCATTTTTAGTTTATTGAGGAAACTCCATACTGTTCTCCACAGTGGCTGCACCAGTCTGCATTCCCACCAGCAGTGCACGAGGGTTCCTTTTTCTCTGCATAATCTCCAGCCCTTGTCATTTCCTGACTTGCTGATGATAGCCATTCTGACAAGTATGAGATGATACTGCATTGTCATTTTGATTTGCATATCTTGGATGATTAGTGACTTTGAGCATATTTTTATATGTCTTTTAGCCTTCTTTATGTCTTCTTTCAAAAAGTATCTATTTAGGACCTTTGCCCATTTCTTGATTGGGTTGTTTATCTTTCTTTTTCTTAAGTTGTATGAGTTCCCTGTAAATGTTGAAGATTAAACTCTTATCAATGACAATATTGGCAAGTATGCTCTCCCATGCAGTGGGCTTTATTGTTTTGTTGCTGGTTTATTTTGCTGTACAGAAGCTTTTTATTATGATGTAGTTCTGTTTGTTTATTTTCTCTTTAGATTCCATTGCCCTAGGAGCAGTATCAGTGAAGTTCTTTCAGCATGTGTCTGAGATTTTTCTGCTGTGAATTCCTCTAGTATTTTTATGGTTTCCCATTGTATGTTTAAGTCTTTTATCCATTTTGAGTTTATTTTTGTGAATAGTGTAAGTTGGTGGTCTACTTTCATTTTTTTGCATGTATCTGTCTAATTTTCCCATCACCATTTATTGAAGAGACTATCTTGACTCCATTTTATGTTCATGCCTCCTTTGTTAAATATTAATTGGGCATAGTGTTTTGGGTCAATTTCTGGGTTCTCTATTTTATTCCATTGATCTATATGTCTGTTCTTGTGCCAGTACCAGACTGTTTTGAGAATACAGCTAGATGTCTAGTGTTGAGATTCTACCTACTTTGTTCTTCTTTCTCAGGATTGCTGCAACTATTTGGGGTCTTTTTTTATTCCAAATGAATTTTTGGAAAATTCTTTCTAGGTCTGTGAAATATTCCATTGGTATTTTAATGGAGATTGCATTAAATCTGTAGATTGCTTTGGGTAGTGTGGACATTTTAATGATGTTGATTCTACCAATCCATGAACATGGTTTGTTCTTCCATTTGTTTATGTTCTCTATTGCGTTTTCAGTGTCCTGTAGTTTTTCACTTATAGGTGTTTTACCTCTTGAGAAGAAAGTATATTCAGTAACTTTGGGATGCAATGTTCTGAAGAAGTAAGTTAAATCCATCTGATCTAGTGAGTCATTTAAGTTTGCTGTGTCAATGCTGATTTTTTGCCTAGAGGATTTACCCAGTGATGTCAGTGGTATATTAAAGTTCCCTACTATGATTGTATTATTGTCAAGCTCTCACTTGATATCTTCCAATAGTTTTGTTTTATATTCGTGTGCTCCTGCATTGGGTGCATACATATTTATCAGGGTTATATCTTCTTCTATTGATCCCTTTAGTATTATGAAGTGGCCTTCCTTATCTTTTGTTATGGCATTTACTTTGGGGTCTATTTTGTCAGATATAAGTCTTGCTACCCCAGCTCTTTTTTCATTTCCATTTGCCTGAAAGGTGTTTTTCATCCCTTCACTTTCCTTTTGTGTGAGTCTCTTGTTATGAGGTGGGTCTCTTTTAGATAGCATAGATATGGGTCATGTTTTTCTTTATCCATTCAGCCACTCAATGCCTTTTGATTGGAGCATTTAGTCCATTTACATTTAAAGTTATTACTGAAAGGTATTTGTTTGTAGTCATATTTATTTTTGTGTCTGTGTTTCTTCTTACCTGTTTATTCCTTCTTTTTACATTATCCCCTTTAGCATTTCTTGCATTGCTGTTTTGGTGGTGATAAACTCCCTTAACCTTTATTTTTTTGTCTGTGAGCTCCTGATTTCTCCTTCAATTTTGATTGATAGTCTTGCTGGATAGAGTTTTCTTAGCTTCAGTCTTTTGCTTTGCAACACGTTGTGTACCTTCTTCCATTCCCTTCTAGCTTGATGTGTTTCTGTTGTGTAATCATTTGATAATCTGATGGGTGTTCCTTTGTATGTAAATTTCTGTCTCTCTCTTGCCACCTTTAAGATTCTCTCTTTGTTGTTTATATTTGCTATTGAAATTATGACGTGCCTTGGTGTGGGTCTTTTGGGGTTGATCCTGCTTGGGACTATTTGTACTTGTGCAACATTTTTCTTCCCCATATCAGGGAAGTGTTCTATTATTATTTCTCCAAATAGATTCTATACTTCTTGGTGTTCCTCTTGTCCTTCTGGCACCCCTATTATACATATGTTACTTTCTTTCATGTTGTCCCAGAACTCCCTTAGGATCTCTTCCTGCTTTTTAATTTTTTCCCTTGTATGTATCTACCACAACTTTTCTCCCAAATATTGCCATTGATAGATATTTAGGTTACTTCTAATGTTTGGCTATCTTAATATATAAAAACCCAGGGTCTGTAATATCCAAGATAACTGAAGGCTCAACCCACCAGAAGTCAGTGCTGGGTTGCCATGGTGATCCAGCACTGAGGGCTGTTTCTCTGTGCACTGTGACCCAGCGCTGACTGCTGACGAAGCTGTGGATCAAGCCTGAAGAGAGGCCTGGAGCGAGAAGCAGGGTCTGATATGTAGCCTTCATAGCAGCTGTTGATTAGCTCTTGCCTCTCTTTATCTCTTGGGACCTGGCCAGCAGCTGCACCTCTCTTTCTCTCAGGCCTCTGCTGGGGCTGCTGCTCAGCCCTGCCTCTCTGATAAGGCCTGTTGATAGGACCAGAGACACTGACTGGCATAGAAACTGACCAATCAGAATCAAATCTGAGTGAAGTGCAAAGAGCCAATGGCTGCTTAGGAAGTGGAACTTTTGATGCTGACTGGCAGGGAAACTGACCAATCAGAACCAAATTGACCAGCAGAGGAGGGAAGTTGGGGTTGATCAGTCAGGTAGGCAGAGGCAGGAAAGGGTTAACAGCCAGGCAGGCAGAGGGGGTAGGGACAATCAGGCAGGCAGGCAAGTAAGCAGTAAGGAGCCAGCAGTCCCAGATTGTGAGAAGGATGTCCAACTGCTGGGTAGGCCTGATTCTTGTGGGATCGGGCCTAATCGGTGGTTGGACATCCCCCAAGGGGTCCCTGATTGGAAAGGGTGCAGGCTTGGCTGAGGAAACTGCCCCCTCCCGTGCACAAATTTTGTGCACCGGGTCACTAGTTACAAATAAAGGTGCTATAAATATTCATGTACAAGTTACTATATGGACAATATTTTTCCTTTCAGTCAACTACCTAGGAGTGGGATGTCTGGATCATTCTATAATGTGTTTAACTTTTTAAGAAATCATCAAACTCTCTGACAACTCTGTACCATTTTAGAGTTTAACCAGTAACACACGAGTTTTTCCATATTCTCCTCTACATGTAGAAAGATATAATTTGAGCCATTTTTATCAATTATTTTAAAATGATACTAAGAAGTTAAACAATCTTTATTTTGGTGATCCCAATATTTATTTATTTATTTATTTATTTATTTTTAAATCAATCTTTATTGTTCATATTATTACAAAGGTTCCTCATTTCTTCCCCCCTCCACCAGGTTTCCACCCCACCCTCCGACCCCTCCCCATCCCCCATTGTCCTCATCCATAGGTGCAGTTTATGTTCAGTCTCTTCTTCCCTCCCTTTCCCCAATAGTAAATCCCTTTTCAGATAGTAAATCAGTTACTTAGCATTTTCTCAAATCAATAATACCTCCACATGCCCAATGATACACAAAAGACATTTCCCAATAGGTCCACCAGCCTCATCCAGGCCCCACCCAAGGCACTCACAGATAAACACCCCAGCTCTATACTATCTCAACACATCCAGATCTAAGCCTTCATCACTTGATTCAGCAGAACCCTCAAGTTCCCACGAAAGTTTCCAGCCATGTCTGCAAAGCAGCCGTGGGGCAGGGGCAGGCGAGGAGCGAGCTGTTCCGGGCCTGGCTGCTCCGGGCCTTGCCTCTGTTGCTCTGGTTCGTTCCACAATCAGCTGCTCTGGGTCTGATCACTGCCGCTCCCGACCTAGTTGCTCTGGACTTGGCTGCTGCTGCTCCGGGCCTGGCCGCTCCGAGCCTGGCAGCCGCTGCTCCGGACCTGGCCACACCCAACCCGCCTGGCCCCCCGGGCCTGGCCGCTCCCAGCCTGGCAGCCGCTGCTCCGGGCCTGGCCGCACCCGACCCGCCTGCCCCCCCGGGCCTGGCCGCTCCCAGCCTGGCAGCCGCTGCTCCGGGCCTGGCCGCACCCGACCCGCCTGCCCCCCCGGGCCTGGCCGCTCCCAGCCTGGCAGCCGCTGCTCCGGCCTGGCCGCACCAGCCCCGCCTGCTCCCCCGGGCCTGGCCGCTCCCAGCCTGGCAGCCGCTGCTCCGGGCCTGGCCGCACCCGACCCGCCTGCTCCCCCAGGCCTGGCCGCTCCCAGCCTGGCAGCCGCTGCTCTGGGCCTGGCCGCACCTGACCCGGCTGCTCTGGGCCCGGCTGCCCTGGGCCCGGCCGCTCCGAGCCTGGGCACTCCCAGCCTGGATGCTCTGGGCTTGGCTACTGCTGTTCTGGGTCTGGCTGCTCCCACCCTGGCTGCTCTGGGCCTGGCTTCTCCGGGTCCAGCCATTCCGGGTCTGGTTGTTCCTGGACTGGCCACCCTGGGCTTGGCCGCCTCCGCCTCAGGCCTGGCTGCCACTGCCCCAGGTCTGGCTGCTCCAGTGCTGGCTGTTGATGCTCTGGTTCTGGCTGTTGCTGCTCTGGGGCCTGGCCATTGCTGCTCCGGGCCTGGCTGCCACTGCCTTGTGCCAGGCCACCCTAGGCCTGGCCGCCGCTGTTCCAACATTCTGTCCTTTTTTTTTTTTTTTCTTTTTTTCTTTTTTCTTTTTTAAAACGCATTTATGTTGCAATGTTGGCTGTTGAGTTCTGACTTAATCTTTGATTTTTCAAGAACTTCTTTGTATTCTTTCTTAAGTAATTTTACTATCTTTTGCTCTCACTTGATTTCTTCACATTGGGAACTTCTTTGGTTTCTTCCTCCTTGTCCTGGGAGCTCAGCTAGTTGGCCTGTGGCACCTCTTTGTTCTCCGCGGCCTCCTGAGCTGCTTCAGCCTGTTGTCAGGGACAGCGCTGCCCAGGAAGCAGCCCCCCTGGCCTTGGCTCCATTGCCCGCGCTCAGCGGTGGAAGGCTCAGGGGCACCCCCCCACCAGGGGCCCCGTCGCAGGGCTCCTTGCTGGTGCCTGGTTGGCAGGCGTCCGGCAGGGGCTCCTGCTCCCCACCGCATTCCCCCAGCCTGGAGCTTTTTTTCTCCTTCCCGCTAGGAAAGAGTCCAGCATCAGAGTCAACAGACTGTCCTCTGCGCGCAGTATGCGCTTGACTCTGGGGGCCCGGCCTTTCGCTGCTCTCCCCGGACTGCACCTCACAGCCCCGTCTCCCTCTGCCTGAGTCTGGGTCCCCAGGGATTGGCCCAGAACTGGGTTTCGGAGCAGTCCGGACTGAGGCCCAGCGCCGCCTGAGGCCTTGTTTCTTCCAACTAGGGTAACCCAGCATCAGAGTCAACATTCAGTCCTCTGTGCGCGCATTGCGTGCGACTCCGGGGCACCCTGCTTTTCGCTGCTTTTCTGCCTCACAGCCCAGTCTCCTCCTGCCGGAGCCTGGGTCCCCAGGGTCTGGCCCATAACTGGGGCTCAGCGCTGCTGGTTCGGGGGGGCTCAGTGCTGCCGGTTCGGGGGTCCAGTGCAGGCTGGGGGTTTTATTTCCTTCCTGCTAGGAAGGGAAAGGCAGCACCCCGCCCTCTCCTCCTCTCAGGCTGCGATCTTTCCTTGCGCGCGCGCATCAGGCTTTTTTTTTCAGCTCCTCCGATTTTCTTTCTGGTTTTCTCTTTCCTTCTTGTTGTAGAAATTTCAGTCAGTCGACTACCTGTAGCTCTAGGCAATGTCCGCTCTGCATCTTAGTTGTATTCCATTGAAATTGTTGTGTGCTGCCGTGGCTAGATGTCTACCCGAGCAGCCATCCTGGATCTCTCGGTGATCCCAATATTTAAACTAGAGTAATATTAGAAAAAAATGTCACAAGGTAAAGCCTTACTTGAGTACATTATATAGCTGTCATTTTTGAAATATTTGATGATGTTATGAGCATTTATATTTCAGAGTTTTCAAATTAAAATGGCAACCTCTGGGGTAAAGAAGAAATGTTATTTATGGGTGTTCTTTTTATGGCTTTAATTAAGTTTCTAAATTTTTATATACAACCATATATTTTTGTTACTCTCATTTTAGGTATTTTTAGTTATTGTGAATATAATTTTAAATAACATTTTATATATTGTTAAAAGTTTATTTATTATTTATAGGAACACTGTCTTATCCAACCTCTTTGATAAACTTATTTCTTTCAATAGTTTATTTATAAATTAACTTATATGTATTTTCTAAGAAGGTAATCATTATGTCTACATATTATATTCTTTCCAATGCTATAGCTCTTATTCATTTCTCATATTGTTTTTTATTGAAATTAAATTCTTTTTTGAAGTGACAGATTATTAATGTTCTCTCCTTAGTGCTAATTTTGGATGAAGTAGAAATACAATATGTTGCCTTTCTGTAATATGATTTCTTATCTGTGCTACTTATTATCAGTATGGTTTGTGTTATTTAGTATAAACTAAAAGATAGTGTTCATGTCATTTGTGAAAGTGTGTATTTTTAAAGTTATGAAAGATTGAATGAAAAAAGCATATGCTTTAAAACACAAGCATTGGTGTGAAATGCATCTGCAATTTGCCTTGAAGTAAACATATGTGTGCTCAGAGTCAAGGGGTTGCAGGGAGACTTCAAATCAGCTGTTGAAAAAATGGATTTGAAACAATGAAATTAATACAATGGAGCTGGCTACTTAAAAAGGCAACAACCAGATACAGTGATCATCTTTATCTTATTTTAGGGGTGTACCAAATGTTTACAATTATGTGTTTGGCAAACTGTTTTTGTTTTTTTTCTTCTTATATACTGAAGCTCTGTGCATGAAATTTAGGCCCAATCCCTGGGACATCCCTCTTACAATCTGGGACTGTTGGCTGCTAAATGCTTGCCTGCCTGTCTACCTGATTGCCCCTAACCGTGTCTGCTTGCCAGCCTGATCACCCCCTAACCACTTCCCTGTCAGGCTGATTAACACCTAAATGGTCGCCTGGCAGCCTGGTCACCTCCAGCTGCCTTCCCTGCCAGCCTGATTGCCCACAACTACCCTCTCCTGCTGGCCTGATTTTACCTCCAATTGCTCACACCTGCCAGTCTGATCTTGCCCCAACTGCCCTCCCCTGCCAGCCTGGTCACGCCCAACTGCCCTCTTCTGCAATCCTGGTCTCCCTCCCCCACAACTAACCTCCCCTGCCAGACTGGATGCTCCCAACTTCCCTCCCTTGCAGGTCTTATCTCACCCCCAACTTCCCACCTCTGCTTGCCAATTTGGTTCTGATTGGTCATCAAGAGCTCCACCTCCAGTCAGTGTCAAAAGCTATATCTCCTAGGCAGCCATTAGTTCCTCACAGTTGACTCATATTTGGTTCTGATTGGTCAATTTCTATGCCAGTCAGTGTCAAAGGCTCTGTCTCCTAAGCAGCCATTGGCTCCTCACACTTCACCCAGATTTGGTTCTGATTGGTTGGTTTCTATGCCAGGAAGTTTCTCTGAGCCTATCAACAGGGCCTGATCAGAAAGTTGGGGTTGATCAGCAGCCCCATTGGAGGCATGAAGAGAAATGGAGGCCCAGCTACTGGACAGACCCAGAAAGAAGGAGAGTGGAAATGCTGATCAATAGCTGCCACAGAGACTATGGATCAGACCTTGCTTCTCTCTTCAGGCCTCTCTCTGGCTCTGATTCACAGCCCCCTCAACCATCAGTGCTGGGTCACCACACCAGTTGCCGTAGCAGTCAATGCTGGGTAGCGATGGCAACTCAGCACTGACTGCAGGACTGACTTCCGGTTGGTCGAACCTCTGATTATGATAAACCCAGGGTTTTTATATATTGGGATGGTTCAGGAGTTAAAACTTCATCCTATTTATCTTTTTCTTATCTGTGAAGCTCTTTATTGGACCTTCAATTCTGAATGATAGCTTTTCTGGGTAGAGTAATCTTGGTGATAGGTTCTTGCTATTCATCACTTTGAATATTTCTTGCCATTCTCATCTGGACTGCATAGTTTCTGTTGAGAAATCAGCTGACAGTCGTATTGGTACTCCTTTAAAGGTACTAACTGTTTTTCTCTTGCTGCTTTTAATATTCTATCTTTGTCTTTTGCTCTTGGCATTTTAATTATAACGTGTCTTGATGTGGCCCTCTTTGGACTCCTTTTGTTTGGGGTCATTTGTGCTTCCTGGACTTGTAAGTCTCTGTCTTTCACCAGGTGGGGGATGTTTTTGGTCATTATTTCTTCAAATAGGTTTTCAGTATCTTGCTCTCACTCTTCTTCTGACACCCCCATAATTTGGATATTGGTATGCTTGAAGTTGTCCCAGAGGCTCCTTACACTATCTTCATATTTTTGGATTCTTATTTCTTTTTGCTTTTCCGGTTGGGCATTTTTGTTTCTTTGTATTTCAAATCTTTGACTTGATTGTTGTGATCCTCTAGTCCGCTTTAGGATCTCTGAATATTATTGTTTATTTCAATAAGTGTATGCTTAGTTTCTAGTTGGTCCTTTTTCATGTCCTTGAGGGTCTCACTAAATTTATCAGCCTTTTCAAAAAAATTATTGAAAACCTTTATAACCCTGCCAGACTGGGTTATAAGATTTAATTATTATGTGGTTTTAAACTCTATATCCAGTAGTTTGTTTTCCTCCATTTCTGTCATTTGTGACCTGTTTCTTTGTTTCCACATTTTTATTTTTATTTTTAATAAATCTTTATTGTTCAGATTATTACAAGTGTTCCTCTCCCCCCACACACACCTTAGCTCCTCTCCACCTGATTCCCAACCCCACCCCACGCCCTTACCCCTGCCACTGTCTTCATCCATAGGAGTAAGATTTTTGTCCAATCTCTTCCCGCACCCCTCAAACCCCTTTCCCCATGTGAATTGTTAGTCCAGTCCCTTTCTATGTCCCTGATTCTATTATATTCACCAGTCCATTTTGTTCTTCAGATTTTTTTTTTATTCTCTTGATTTTTAGATTCACTTGTTGGTAGGTATGTATTTCATGCCTTTTTGTTGTTCATATTTTTTTTTTAACTTTACCTTTTCTTCTTCTTCCTCTTCTTAAAGAATACTCTTCAACATTTCATGTAATTCTGGTTTGGTGTTCATGAACTCCTTTAACTTTTTCTTGTCTGTGAAGCTCTTTATCTGACCTTCAATTCTGAATGATAGTTTTGCTGGGTAGAGTAATCTTGGTTGTAGGTTCTTGTTCATCATTTTGAATATTTCTTGCCTCTCCCTTCTGGCCTGCATAGTTTCTGTTGATAAATCAGCTGACAGTCATATGAGTACTCCCTTGTAGGTAACCAGTTGTTTTTCTCTTGCTGCTTGTAAGATTTTCTCTTTGTCTTTTGCTCTTGGCATTTTAATTATGATGTGTCTTGGTGTGTTTCTCTTTGGATTGCTCCTGTTTGGGGTCCTGTGTGCTTCCTGAACTTGTAGGTCTATTTCTTTCACCAGGTGGGAAAAGTTTTCTGTCATTATTTCTTCCATTAAGCTTCAATATTCTGCTCGCTCTCTTCTTCTGGCACCCCCCAAAAATCCGGATATTGGTTATCAAAATACTGGTACTTTGAAATGGAGTGGCTTTGTGTGGTGGGTGACCTATAGGGGTCAGTAGCTCAACTTCCCCAATCACCTGACTTGGTCGCTTTTGCTATATCCCATTGTGGGCTTAGTGCAAAGTCTTGGTGTAATTAAGCCTTGATTGCTCTTGGTACACTAGGAGGAATTGATTGCCAACAGCGATGGCTGCCATCTGCCACCTCTCTGATGGCATCCCCGCAACTCCCCGCGTCTCGCACCACAGTACAGCAAACAATCTCAGCTCTGCAAGCAAGCCAGCCTCACTTTCTAACCTGATGGCAGATAGTCTGGCATCTCCCCAGAAACTGGATTTCAGAGAGATTGGGTGCTTGTCTCTCTTTGGGTTAAAGAAAGCACCACTCTCCACCAGCCTGGATCCACCACCAGCCCTTACCGCCTCCCTACTTCAGTTTTTCAGCACTTGTTACCTGGATTCTCTTCTTTCTCTTTTAGTCTAGATATAGGGCTTCCTCTCAGCCAGCTTCGGTTTGGTTTTTGAACTTGTTGTGCCCAGCAGCCGTTTAGGAGTGTTAACCTACGCCACCATCTTCATTCCTCCTTGTCTCCACATTTTGACTGCTTCCCTATGTTGATAGAATAAGTTAGTATGCTAGGTATCCTATAGGTGTCTCCCTTCTGATTGAAAAAGACAGCTGCACACTCCGGAGCCAGCCCTTTCCACACGCGCCTTGGTACCTCTGCAGTTTACTTCTGCAGCTCCTCTGTATTTGTGTTCTTTTCTCTTTCTTTCTAGTTGTAGAATTCCCCCTCAGCCAGCCTTCCTGTGGTTCTGGATGGTGTCTGTTTTGTCTTTTAGTTGTAGTTTTGAAATGGTGGTGCAAGGCAGCAATTTCATGTGTTTACCTATATCGCCATCTTAGTTTCTCTGTTGTATACTTTTTAATCTATGAAAATATCCACTTAATTTTAATAAATTAAAATAGGATTTGACTTGTATTAGGTTTTAGGAGTTGGGCCATTAGAGAAACTGAACTATATTGTCTAGGTGATGTGGAAGTATCAAGTAATTTAATTCTTTTAAAAATTGTGGGTTGATATTTTAGTAGTTAAGAAAACATCTAATTATGTTTCTAAACTTATGCTTTTTTATCACAAATACAGTTAATACCAAAAGTTGACATTATTATTTAAAAAGCTTATTTAACATATATTTTGATGTTTTTCAATGAAGACCGGTCAGCAGTAATGTGTATAACTAAGAAACTTTCAAATTATGATCATGACTATGGTAGCAAAATATTAGCTAATATGTTTTGAAACATAGAACCTCATTTTATATGATGATTTATTTAATTGTAAATGTTTATTTATTTACTTTTTGGAAAGGTCCTTTGAATTTGCAAATATACTCTTCACCAAGGATGAGAGAAATAATAAAATCAATGTGTATTTTAAAATGAAAGTTTCAGCTTTAAGTTACTAAATGAACTGTTAAGTGTTCTTATAATATTTCTTGTTTAAATAAAGCACGATTGAATTAAATAATCTGAAGCTAGGCTTTAATATTACCATCAAATAATTTCCCCTCAGTGTTTAGATTAAAATACTCTTGGATTTTCTCTTATTCTGAAAATGTAAGTTGTAGAGCTACTAATTTCATGTACAATTAAGAATATTTGGATGCTTTTAATAATTATGTAAGTAAAGTAATAAAAATTAATATTTTAGACTCCCCCCCAAATGCTGTGTTCTTAAATAAGAAATACAGGGTTTTATATTTTACTTCCAACAGGTAAACTAAGGAGAATGGGAGTTATGACTCACACAGATTCTAGTGGCATTGTTTTTATGTTTTGAAACTATTAGCAGTGAAACTCCATTTTTACTCCTGGAAGAGTACACAGGCTTAAATGTGCTATGTTAGCTGGGACCAACCATAATATAAAATTTTGTATTTTTTCCAGTACACTTTGAGTTACACTTGGAAGTAAATCGCTATCTAACATAGATTAATGATATGCTCAGTGTTGCTAGCAGCCATTGACGAAGCAGCTCTCTTATCATGGTTTCCTAGGGAACTCTGAAACCACTGACTTTTAATTCAGAAACACACTCTGAAGAGCATGTCCACAGCTCTTTATTATATTTCAGGGGTAGCTCTATCAAACTGTATCGCTGTTGCTTAGCACTGCATGTATTAAATATTAAATATTTTTATTTAATAAAAAATAAATAGTATATTGAATGGATTACTATTAACAGATGATTCTAAAATTCGGTTTATATTCCACTCTTTCAGGTTTCAGGGCAGTCTGATGTCCCACATGTGTTTCTGAATGCCAACATGACAACTGAGAAAGATCTGCCTGACACATGGAGATGGGCAATAAAGACCTGTTCTGATCCAACATTCCATGTTGTTGGCCTACTAAACAATTTCAGGAGAAAAAAGATGGTTACTAAGCCTATTTGTGGAAATGACATTGAAGGCAAATTGTTGATAATGAACAAAAGAGAAACAACAATATCGAGAGTGAAGAGAAAGGATGCAAGAAAGTGAGAAAACACTAATAAGACCAACATGATTGAGAAAATAATTATTTATACATAGTAGTTACCCTGAAGAATTTAAGAAGTGCCTTATTTTTCCTAGAAAGAAAAAAGAAAAGAACTTAAGATCTAAATGACGAGATCCACATTCCCTCCCAAGATTTTATAATACAAGGCATAAAATAATCAGATCCTGCAGTGCTAGGAAGTATGTAAAATTTTAATGATAAGTCTTTGTCTCAAAAATAGAATTTTGTGTACATAATAATTCCTCAAAAATCAAAGATTAAACTCTAACATGATATACAGTAATCCCTTGCCTGCTGCCTCCTTTTTGCTTTACTTATCACCTCTTTTAAGCTTTCTGCTCTCATATTTTTATGTTCCATTAGCAATGATGGTCCTATCATTCTTCCCTTATATTTGTGTTTGCGTTTTTTTCCTCAACCCTAAGGCTTTGCATATCATCTCTCCTGTTCTTGGACCTTCAGCCTCTTTTTTGTCTACCTAACATAAGCTTGTTATTAAGGCTCAGATCAAGGATTTCTCCTCTAGGAAGCCTTCCTTGATATCTTCAACTCCACTCAGTATACTTTGTGTTCCCTTAATACCCATTGCACTTTTTCATTGTTTTATAATTGCATTTTAAATACTTTTCTTCTTAATTAGTCTCTGAGTTGTTTTACTGTAGAAACTGGATTAAACTAGATTGAAATACTCTTTGACCATTAGAACCCACATTCCTGAGACTTAGCATATGCTCAGTAAATAATATTAGAAAGTATGAAAGACTGAGGTTTCTTCAATTAGTGCCTTCATTTACTCCTAAGAAAAATGGACTTGGATCATTTTGTAAAGAAAAATGTTTTCAGTTCTAGCTATGAGATAAGAGTGGGATTCAATTAAAAACCTCTAATGCTGGCTAGGCCAATGATCAGCAAACCGCAGCTCATGAGCCACATGCTGCTCTTTGGCCCCTTGAGTGTTCTACCATCACTTATTGAATATAGACTAGTCCAGGTCAAAAACTGACTTCTGTGCATGGGCCACGAAGTTTCAATCTCACTGTACGTGCACGCCTGCAAGTGGTATTTTGTGGAAGAGCCACACTCAAGGGGCCAAAGAGCTGCATGTGGCTCGTGAGCTGAGGTTTGCTGACCACTGGGCTAGGTTAAGCCAGGGTAAGAATGATATTCTTAGTAGATAGGGAGACATTAAAATGACCATTCTAACAGAACCAGAAACGTGTCACTCTGTAAGAAATCTTTCAGACATTGTGGATTCCACTTCATTTACTATCTCTTTAAAAGTAGAGTAGCTTGTATAGTTCACTATATATTCATTTTTAAAAATTTCTAATGAGTAAAGCATTATGTTAGACTCTAGAGAAATAATGCTGCATATACAGTACATGTACTGTTTCTGAGGGCTCACAAACTTCTGAGGTCAAAGCTAATATTATGGCTTGCAGACAATCATATGGAAATAAAAGATTTTGAGTGATGAGAATTCAGCCTAGAAAATATAGAAATATCCTCAAAGAGAAACAGACAATTTAAATCAATTCTGCAGATTGAACTGGCACAGAAAGGAGAACAAGGTAGGAGAAGATAGAGAGCCAGAAGTTCTCATGAAGCATCAAAGTGGGCAGGAGCTCAGAATTATGTGATAGTATTTTTCTGGAAAGGACTTTCATGGAAGAAAGAGAAGAAAACAATGAAAAAAGCTGCCTGAATTGGATTATGGTGGTGGAAGTAGAAGGGTTACACCTCTGTTCCCTATAAGCTTGTAATACTGACATAAACTAAAACTTCAGTTTCCTCTGAAAAGTGAGTATAGTGTGAAAATAAGTGAAGCATATAATTCTTGTACAAAAAGCAAAGTAAGACAGACAAAAAAGCTATTTCTTGTTTTTGCAAATCAAAACAATTTCTAGATTGTTTTTATACACAGACAACAAATGCTCTGAAATGCTCAGTTGGCTATTGTTTAGCTCTAGCTGAGGTGTCCCTGACAGCAGATCCCCTGAGGCTCCAGCTAAAACAGAGCTGGCTGAGTCAGGCTCACTGAGCTCCTGAGCAATGGCCTTCCCTTTTCTGCATTTCTCGTTCAAGACCTTAAACTTATTATTTTAATGATGTTTTAATGTTTAATTTTACTGTAAATCACATTAACATAGTTTTGACTGGTGTATCAGAAGGCTTAAAAATGGAATTAATGTCATTCTAAGAGCTAAAGAATTTTTCGGATCTGACATTTTTAGTCAAGATAATCCAGACACATGTGGAGATGTTGGAAAGATGGGGCAGGATGGTTTTTCATTTGTTCAGGGTTTGAGGAATGGGAGTGGACTCACAGTAGAGTTTTGCTCTATGTTAGTCACAAGTGAAAAGATAATTTATGGCTTTTGTTAATAACATTAACTAAGGTAAAAATACTCCTATAAAGTAACTAATTACATATTATGTTTATTTTTTTTATTTTTTATTTTTTATTATTATTATTATTTTTTTCTGGTGAAAGTCAAAATTTTTTTTTCCCCTTAATTTTTATTGTTCATATTAATACAAATGTCCCTTCCCCCCCTTCCCACCCCACCCTCTGCCCTTTCCCCATCCCCCATTGTCCTCATTCATAGGTGCACAGTTTATGTTCAGTCTCTTCCCACATCCCCCACTCCCCTTTTCCCCAAGAATCATCAGTTCACTCCCCTTCCATACCTCTGATTCTATTATATTCAACAGTTAATATTGTTCCTCAGATTTTTTTTTTAATTTCCTTGGTTTTTAGATTCACTTGTTGATAGTTACGTATTTGTTGTTCATAATTTTTATCTTTATTTACTTTCTCTTCTGAAAGAACCCCCTTCAGCAATTCATATAATTCTGGTTTGGTGGTGATGAACTCCTTTAGCTTTTTTTTATTAGTGAAGCTCTTTATTTGACCTTCGAATCTGAGTGATAGCTTTGCTGGATAGATTATCTTTGGCTGTAGGTTCTTACTATTCATCACCTTGAATATTTCTTGCCATTCCCGTCTGGCCTGCATGGTTTCTGTTGAGAAGTCAGCTGACAATCGTATAGGTGCTCCTTTATAGGTAACTACCTGCCTAGCTCTTGCTGCTTTTAATATTCTCTCTTTGTCTTTTGCTCTTGGAATCTTAATTATGATTTGTCTTGGTGTGGTCCTCTTTGGATTCCTTTTATTTGGAGTTCTGTGTGCTTCCTGGACTTGTAAGTCCAATTCTTTCCCCAGGTGGGGGAAGTTTTCTGTCACTATTTCTTTCAATATGTTTTCAATATCTTGCTCTCTCTCATCTTCTGGGACCCCCATAATTCTGATGTTGGATCGTTTGAAGTTGTCCCAGAGGTTTCTTACATCATCTTCAATTTTCTGGATTCTCTTGCCTTCTAGCGACTGCAGAGGAGTATCTTCTGGCTCTTTATGTTCCAAATCTTTGACTTGATTCTCAATTTTCTGGATTCTCTTGCCTTCTAGCTTCTGTGGAGGAGTATCTTCTGGCTCTTTATGTTCCAAATCTTTGACTTGATTCTTGCGATCTTGTATTCTGTTTTTAGGACTCTGAATAATAGTTTTTATTTCAGACAATGTATTCTTTATTTCTTGTTGATCCCTTTTCATATCCTCATAAGTCTCATTTATTTTATCGGCCTTTTCTAGGAAACTCTTGAAAAACCTTATAAGTGTGGTTTTGAACTCTATATCCAGTCGCTTTTTGTCCTCCATTTCTTTCGTTTGTGATCTATTTGGTTTAGGCATTTTCGCAGGCAGCTTTCCTGATGGGGCAGGGTTTCAGGGTGGAGCCTACAGCTTTGGCTTTCGTCAGCCCCGCCCTATGCGGCTCCTGAGACTCAGGGTCCTTCAGTACTTGTTGTAAGCGCCTCTGAGAGAAAGGCGCCCTGGATCGCCTGCTACCAAACAGTCTAGTCTCTCCCCCAATGGTCCCGAAACTGGGGTTCAGTTCAGTTGGAAGTGGAGTTGGAGGTGGCGTTCAGAGCAGTCTGGAGCCCCTGTCTCCTTCCCACCAGGCACTCCCGCGGCACAGCCGGCCTTCCCTTCTCTGCGCAGCGCCGCCGCTGGGACCTCCTTTCGCCTCTTCCCCGGGGTTCCGCCTTTCAGCCCAGCTCCTTCTGTGTGAGCCTGGGTCCCCGGGGTCTGGCCTAGGCCTGGGGTTCAGAGCAGTCAGAATGGGGGCCAGCACAGTCGGAGCGTTTATCTCCTTCCCGCCAGGGAACACCAGCCAGGCACTCTGCCTCCCTCCTCTCCGGCTCCGTCCTCTCCGCTCGCCGCGTGTCTCCATACCTTAGGCTTTTCCAGCTCCTCCGCGCTTCCTGGTTTTCTCCTTGCTTCTTGTTGTAGAATTTCCAGTCAGTCAACTTTCCTGTAGTTCTGGGTGATGTCCATTTTATATTTTAGTTGTATTTTGTTGAAATTGTTGCGTGCGGCGCGGCTAGGTGCCTACCCGAGCAGCCACCTTGGATTCTCCCGAAAGTAAAAATTATCAAATTACATATTATGTTTAAATCATTTTCTGAAGAAGTTGATCTCACCATAATATCACATTATTTAAGAAGCATTAGTGAAATTCTGTACTTCCCTTATATTTCATAAATGTAGTATGGTAATGGAAGATAGGTGGTCATTTTATTACTAGAGGCCCAGTGCACGAATTGGGGGTATAGCCTGTGGCGATCGGCCACTTTGGGAGCACTGCTCACCAGTCAGCTGAGTGGCTCTCCCACTGTGGTAGCTCACTGACCACCAGGGAGAATCTTCTGTATTGAGTGTCTGCCCCCTGGTGGTCAATGTGCATCATAACATCCTGATGGACCAGTCGCTCAGGTTGTTCCACCATTTGGTTGCGGGGCTTTATATATATACTAGAGTCCCATTGCATGAAGAGATTTTTGCAATAGGCCTTCCTTCTCTTGGCTTCCAGCACCGGTTTTCCTCCAGCACCCGGGACCCAGACCTTCACTCCAGCCAGAGTCTGCCATCTTCATTTTTGCTGGAGACTCCAGTCGAATATACCATCTTTGTCTTCGCTGCTTTGCTGCTTCTCAGCAGACTCTGGCCAGAGTCTGCTGCCTTTGTCTTCATTGCAGACCCCAGTTAGAGTCTGCCCTTGGTCTTTGCTGCGACTTTGGGTCTGCAGTCTTTGTCTTCATTGCCCTGGAGTGCTGCTCCTGTATATCCCTTTGCACCTCGCCCTCCCTCTCAAATAGGCATCTTGCCCTGCCCGGCCACGTCACACCTGGAGAGGCTGGGCAGCCACCATCTTTGCCCTACTAATTTGCATAATCCCTACTGATTGGCTGATAGTCATAGTGGAGTGATGGTCAATTTGCATGTTTCTCTTTTATAGACAAGAGGTTCAGAGTACAGAATTTGGGGGGTAACCCTCTGCCCAGCCTGCACCCTCTTCAATCTGGGAACCCTTGGGAGATGTCCAACTGCTGGGCCTAAACCAGCAATCGGATATCCCTCTCACAATTCTGGACCTCTGGCTCCTAACCAGTCACCTGCCTGCCTGCCTGTTTGCCCCTAACCATTCAACTTGACAGCCTGATAGCCCCCTAATTGCTTCCCTGCTGGCCTGATTGATGCCTAACTGCTCCCTTGCCAGCATAATGGTCCCCAACTGTCCTCCCCTGCTAGCCCAATTGTCTCCAACTGCCCTCCCCTGACATTCTGATCATCCCCAGCTGCCTTCCCCTGTAGTTCTGTAGAGACTGGGGGACTCTGGCTGGATGAGGAAGGGCTGAGAGGACTGGGTGCCGCCATCTTGTGGCTGTGTGTGCTGCCATCTTGTGAGAGCATGGAAGTCAATTAGCATATTCCCTCTATATTAGATAGGACTAGTGACCTGGCACACAAAATTGCATGGCTCCACCATTCTGTGCACACCCAGCCCACCTGCCTGCTGCCCCATCTTGATACCCTAATCTCTCCCTCACAATCTCGAGTGTGCCTGGCCCTGCCCCCAACCACTCTGGCCTGCAGTGTGGAAGCCTCCTGCCTGTTGCAGAGTTTTGAGTGCTGCTTCCTGGCGGCATGCATACTGCACTCCTTTCCCTGGCAAGTGAGTGATGGGCATGCTGAGTGTGAGCAGTGGGTGGTGAAGGACAGGTGAGGGCAGTGCTATAGGCTCTCACCTCCACCCACCCTGCCATGGGATGGTCCCGCCTCCTCTGGGCACCTCTCAGCTTCTGCCCCATCTCTGGAGTAATGCAGCGGTTCCACCCCACTGCACATGCAGCCTCCTGCTGAATAGTTATTATGGTGTGAAGGCGTCATGACCATTAGCATATTAGCTCTTTATTTTATAGGATAGATATTTAGAAATCATGTATTTATGGGTAAAAACAATCCCATTTGTAAAGTTTTTTAATAAAGATTTTCTTTTTCTAAAATGCTTTTTATTATATTATAAAATGTTTAAGTAAGAAAAATATCTAAATCATCAACTGTTACTACTGTTAGTATTTCAACATGTATAATTTTTTACTATTTTCTATGAATGATATTAGTCAGGATATTATAATTCCTAAAACAAATACCTTATAAATTATCAGTGATGTTCACAGTACTTTATTTCTAACTCTAGAAAGGATTACCAGCAGTGGGGTTGGCAGTGCAGTGAAGCTCTGCTCCATGCAATAATTCTGGGCCCTTATTAATGCCTGCTCCTGGAGATTTGTGGTCATCTCCCTCCAGCAGGGGATAGATAAGGAAAATGGCTACAGAGATATTTTTACACTTCAGACCACAAAATAGTGAACCACATTACTGTTTATACTGGAAAATGGAGTCTAACTATGTGACCAGTCTGGACAGAAAGCAGGTTTGATGTGCACAAGGCCTTCTTTGTCATAGCAAATATGCACATAAACAGTCTCATATAGTATGCATTCTGCTGCATAATACTGTCTTTTTACTCAGGATATATCTCAAACTTCTTTCCTTATTCATATCTATAGGAATCTCTTTCACGACCCGGTGGAAAGAGTTCCAATTCAGGGTTTAGGTTCTGGAGAAGGGTCACACACAAATGAAAAGACTTGAGACTTGAAGAAATTCAATGTGGTGATGTGGGGGCCAGGCGGTAGTTCAACTCTAGTGGGAGAACTACTACTGCTCTGGCTCTGCCATCCCCTTTTATTAAGCCTTTGGGGAAAACATCTTAGGCAACATAAATAGAAATTTACATTTAGCCCTTAGGCAAGAAATAACAGAAACTTACACGGGACAAACAAGGTGGAGGCTGCTTCCGCTAACAATGACTCAACTAAATGGTGAGAGTTAGAGCAATTAAGGTTGTTGACCAGTGTTCCTGGCTTCCTGTCAACATCTCTTTTTTAGTGAAACTGATTTATTTTCCAGCACATATCATCATTAGTTGATTGCATAACAACTTTTTACTTCAGTCAATTTCTGGTTAAACATTTTGGTTATTGACAGCTTTCATGAATGTCTGCAACAGTCTGCTAACATTCTCATACTTTTACATAATTGCCTAGTTGCTTCCTTAAAATATTCCCATAAGTAGAATTGTTGAGTCAAAGGGTAAGTAGTGAAAAAAAAAAGGACTTTTGACATATTACCTAATTGACTCCAGAATTTTATAGTCTCATCAGCAATGAAGGTACCAGTTGATGACATTTTTCTCTTGGTTCTGTAGGAGGAAGCTGAATGATGCACTTTCAGTATTCTTTTGATTGTAGTGTTAATTAAAGAGTCAATCATCAAGAATTTGTTGAGTACCTACCAAGTGACTGGCTTATGCTATATGGAATTCAAGAAAAGTAATTAGGTTATTTTTCTTGAAGAACAATACTCTGTTCTATATAATTAACACCAAAAGAGAGTTTCTGTTTTTCTGCCTCTTCCCAATTCAGTGATGGATGCTTTGGATTTTATTGTGCCTATGGAAGGGAGTAGGGAGAAGTTAGGGTGATTCTTACAATTATAAAGAATGAGACAACTACTCTATGACAAATTCAAATAAAAAATAAGGTATTTAAATTTATTATGGTTTAATTATTTTTTATTGCTTTACTTATTTGTTTTTTATGTTCTAAAGTTTTACATATGGCTTCTTCCCCAATTGAACCCTACCCCAGTCATTCCCACCCTAAGCAAGTCTCCATTCCTCCAACACATGTGTCCATTGGTTATGCTAATATGCATGCATACAAATCCTTTAGTTGCTCTCTAACCCTCTCTTCCTTACCATTTGTCTCTAGATCAATCTATTCTTGTTAATCAAATTATGTTGATCATTATATTCCATATATAAGTGAGATCATGTAATATGTATCTTTCTCTGACTGGTTTATTTCACTTAGCATAATACTCTTCACTTCCATCCATGTTGTTGAAAATGGTAAAAGTTCCTTCTTTTTTTATAGCAGTGTAATATTCTATTGTGTAGATGCACCATAGTTTTCTGATCCAGTCATCTGCTGATGGGCACCTAGGCTGTTTCCAATTCTTAGCTATTGTAAATTGTGCTGCAATGAACATAGGGGTGCATATATGATGAAGAAACACCTCTCTGATTGGTGTGTCTGGTTTCTTGGGATATATTCCTAGAAGTGATATTAAGGATCAAGTGGGAGTTCCGTTTTTAACTTTTTAAGGAAACTCCATACTATCTTCCACAATGGCTGCACCAGTCTGCATTCCCACCAGCAGTGCATGAGGGTTCCTTTTCTCCACACACCCTCACCAGCACTTGTCGTTTGTTGATTTGTTGATGATAGTCATCCTGAAAGGTGTAAGATGGTGTCTCATTGTTGTTTTGATTTGCTTCTCTCATATAATTATTGACATTGAGCATGTTTGCATATGTCTCTGGGTCTTCTGTATGTCCTCTTTTGAAAAGTGTCTATTTAGGTCTTTTGCCTATTTTTGATCAGATCATTTATCTGCTTTTTGTTAAGTTGTATGAGTTCTCTGTAAATGTTGGAGATTAAACCCTTATCAGAAATGTAATTGGCAAATATTATGTTCTCTCATACAGTGGGCTTTCTTGTTTTTTTGTTGGTGGTTTATTTTGCTGTGCAGAAGATTTTAATTTTGATGTAATCCCATTTGTTTATTTTCTCTTCAGTTTTCATTGCCCTAGGAATTGTATTGATAAAGATATTGCTATGACATATGTGTGCTATTTTGCTGCCTATGGAATCTTGTAGGATTTTTATGGTTTCCCATCATGCAATTAAGTCATTTAGCCATTTTGTTTGTTTGTTTGTATTGTATGGTATAAGTTAGTGGTCTAGTTTAATTTTTTTTTTTTGCATGTATCTGACCAAATTTACCAGCATTATTTATTGAAGAGATTTTCTTGACTCCATTGTATGCTTTCACCTCCTTTGTCAAATATTAATTGAGCATAATAGCTTGGGTTGATTTCTGGGTTCTCTATTCTGTTCCATTGTTCTATAGGTCTGTTTTTGTGCCAGTAACAGTTTTGAGAACCATAGCTTCATAATAACACTTGATATCTGGCATTGTGGTCCCTCCAACTTAGTTTTTCTGTTCCTCTTTCTCAGGATTGCAGTGACTATTCAGGATCTTTTTTCTTATTCTTTTTTTCTTTTTTCTTTTTTCTTTTTTTTTAATTCCAGATGAATTTTTGGAGCATTTGTTCTAGATCTTTAAAATATGCTATTGGTATTTTATTTTTATTTTTTTCCATTTTTTATTAAGGTATATGTGTACATATTTTATCATTGCTCCCCCTCCCCCCACAAACTGATCCCATACATGTCCTCAACCCCCAGCATTTTGCATCTATTGGTTATGCTTATATATATAGCAAGTCCTTCATTTGATCTCTTTTATTTCCCACCTCTCCCTAATCTTCCTGCTGTAATTTGACAGTCTGTTTGATGCTTTACTGTCTTTGTATCTGTCTTTTTGTTCATCAGGTGATAATGTTGTTTATTATCCACAAATAGTGAGATCATGTGGTATTTTTCTTTTATTGACTGGCTTATTTATTTCTTTTTTAAAAAAAATATTTTATTGATTTTTCACAGAGAAGAAGAGAGAGGGATAGATAGTCAGAAACATTGATGAAAGAGATACATCAACCAGCCGCCTCCTGCACACCCCCCATCAGGGATGTGCCTGCAACCAATGTACATGCCTGTGACCTTTCAGTCTGCAGACTGATGCTCTATCCACTGAGCCAAACCGGTTTTGGCTGACTGTCTTATTTCACTTGCCATAATGTTCTCCAGTTCCATCCAGGTTGTAGCTAATGGTAAGAATTTGTTCTTTTTGATGGGAACCTAATATTCCATAGTTTTCTGACCCAGTAATCTGCCACAGGCACCTAATCTGTTTCCCAATCTTAGCTATTGTAAATTGTGCTGCTATGCACATAGGGCTACATATGTCCTTTCTGATTGGTGTTTCTAGTTTCTTAGGATATATTCCTAGGAGTGGGGTTATTGGGTCAAATGGGAGTTCCATTTTCAGTTTTTTGAGGAAACTCCATACTGTTCTCTACAGTGGCTGCACCAGTCTGCATTCCCACCAGCAGTGCACAATAGTTCCCTTTTCTCCACTTCTTGCCAACACTTGTTGTTTGTTGATTTGTTGATGATAGGCATTCTGACAGGTGTTAGATGGTTAGATGGTTGTTTTTGATTTGCATATCTCAGTTAATTAGTGACTTTGAGCATGTTTTTATGTGCCTCTTGGCCTTCCTTCTGTCTTTTCCCCCCCCCATTTGCCTGAAAAACATATTCCATCCCTTCAACCTCAGTCTGTGTGCTTCTTTTTTTTTTTTTTTTTTTTTTTTTTTCCTAAGGTGGGTTTCTTATAGGCAAAAGATATTTGGGTCATGTTTTTTTTATACAATCCATTACCCTATGTCTTTTGATTGGAGCATCTAATACATTTACTTTTAAAGTTATTATTGATAGGTACTTGTTTGTTGCTATTTTTATTCTTTACCCCTGTGTCCTTTCTTTGCTTCCCCTTCCTTCCTTCCTTCCTTCCTTCCTTCCTTCCTTCCTTCCTTCCTTCCTTCCTTCCTTCCTTCCTTCCTTCCTTCCTTCCTTTCTTTCTTTCTTTCTTTCTTTCTTTCTTTCTTTCTTTCTTTCTTTCTTTCTTTCTTTCTTTCTTTCTTCTTCTTCTTCTTCTTCTTCTTCTTCTTCTTCTTCTTCTTCTTCTTCTTCTTCTTCTTTCTCTCTCTCTCTCTCTCTCTCTCTCTCTCTCTCTCTCTCTCTCTCTCTTTCTCTCTCTCTCTCTTTCTCTCTCTCTCTCTCTTTCTCTCTCTCTTTCTTCTTTCTTTCTTCTTTCTTTCCAACAGACCCTTTAGCATTTCTTGCATTGCTGGTTTGGTGGTAATAAATTCCTTTAGTCCTTTTTTGTTTGTGAAGCTCCTGATTTCACCTTCAATTTTTATTGATAGCCTTGCTGGGTACAGTGTTCTTGGATTCAGACCCTTCCTTTGCATGACTTCGTATATTTCATTCTATTCTCTTCTGGCCTGTTGAGTTTCTCTTAAGAAATCAGTTGCTAGTCTGAGCAAGGGGTGGGTGGTAGTGGTGGTGGTGGTGGTGGGAGGGGGGGGGGTCCTTTGTATGTTACTTTCTGTCTCTCTCTGGCCACTTTTAAGATTCTTACTTTGTCCTTGATGTTTGCCAATTTAATTATAATGTGCCTTGGTGTTTGTCTTTTGGGATTCATTTTGCTTGGAACTCTATGAGCTTCTTTGAATTGTGTGGGTCTTTTCTCTTTTCTTCCTTATATCAGGGAAGTTTTCTGTCATTATTTCTTCAATCAGGTTTTCTATTCCTTGCTTAGTTCCCTCTCCTTCTGTAAACTCTATTATATGGGTGTTGTTTTATTTTGTTTTGTTCCAAAATTCCATTAGACTCTTCTCCTGCTTTAATTTTTTTTTTTTTTTAGTAGCTGCTCTACTTTGGTAATTTTTCCTGCCTTACCTTATACCTCACTGATGCGGTCCTCTGCTTCTTCTAGTCTACTCTTGGTGCTTTCTATTGAGTTCTTTACATCAGTGATGTCATTTTTCATTTCTTCTTGGTTCTTCTTCATTTCTTCTTGGTTCTTACACATATTGTCAAATTTGTCTTCCAATTTTTTCATCCACCTTATGACAATTTCTTTCGTTAACAGGTTATTTGCCTCCATTTCCTTTATTTAATTTTCTGGTGATGACTTCTTTTCTTTAATGTGCTGGTTATTTCTTTGTCTCCCCATGATCTCTCTTCTCCGGGTGACTGGTTACGTAGTTCTCTCCTTATCCCATTTGATTTAGGACTCTGTGTAATATTTTTATTTCAGACAATGTTTTATTTATTTCTAATTGGTCCCTTTTTATTTCTAGTAGATCCCTTATTATTTCTAGTTGATCTCTTATTATTTCTAGTTGATCTCTAGTTGATATCCTCATAGGTCTCATTTATTTTATCGGCATTTTTAGGATAATATTGAAAAGCCTTATAACAGTGGTTTTGAACTCAATGTCCATTCTTTTCTTTTCCTCCATCTCCTTCCTTTGTGTCCTGCCTCTTGCTGCATTTTAATTGTTTCCCTGATTTGATGGAATAGTTTTTTGTGTTAGGTGTTCTGGTAGAGCCCAGTAGCACAGCCTTCGAGTTACCTGCGGTGGACAGTCTTGGTGTAGCTCTTTGTGGGCTATGTGTGCAGTCTTGTTAAGCCTTGCTTAACACTGGGAAACATTGATCTCAAAGCAAATTGGCTGTGAGGATCATCAGTGTCTCAGCTAGGAGGACTTCTGTCCTCCACTACGGGGTGGCACTGACAATCTTAGGTTCCCTGTCAGTCTCGCCTTAGAAAAGTCCTGTTTGCATTGAGTCTCACCAGATTGGTTACAGGCTCAAGCATCTCTTTGTAAAGGCACAGACAAGCTTTGGATTCTGGCCAGTCCCTCCTTAGAGAAAGCCAGCCTTTGGGAGAACTTCTGTGCTCAGATGGATGGGGCAGAGTCTCAGGGTGGTACAGACAAGCTTTGTTTTCCTGTGGGCTTCTCCCCAAGTGGCTCCTCCCCAAGTGGCTCCTCCCCAAGTCCCACAGTAATGGCCGCTGGCTTCACACACCTCCAAGAGATCTCTGCCTACTGCCTGACAGTCTGCCCTCTCCCTGATTGGGGCAGACTATCAGAGCAATATGGTGGTTCTGTTTTCCTCCCGAACAAGAAAGCCAGCCGCGAGTTAGCTGTCCACTCTCTCCATGCACTGGGAGTAAGCCAGTAGCAAACTCAGCCTGGCCTACCCTCTCCACGCACCAGAGTTGGCCAACAGCAATCTCGGCCCTTCCTCTCCGCGCACCGGGATTAAACAAGTGCCTTTTTGCATGCACAGTTCTCCATACCTTCACAGTTTCTGAGGGTCAGTGCGCCTTCTCTCTCTTTCCCAGATGGGAGAGCCTCCTCTCAGCTATCCGTCCAGTGCTTCAGGGCAATGCTTCCTCTGTTTTCCAGTTCTAAATTCAAATTTGTTGTGGTAGGCTGCATTCGGGTGTCTACCCTATGCTGCCATCTTGGTTTTCTCCTCTCTTTTTCCCATTTGAAATTTGACCTTTCTATGGGGGTGTTTAGAGCTTCTCTGAACATGTGTACTGCACCAATTGGGGACCGATGTTCTCGGGACGCAGTTGTTTGCTGGGTGCCGTAGTTGTAGATTCCCCAGTCTTTTCATGCATCCTATAACATCCACTTTCCCCTTCAAGATGGCACAGTTTCTGCTTCTGAGCCAGTAGCTCTGGGATGCCTTTCCTTAGGCATCCATCTTCTACCACAACAATAACCTTACACATAAATGCACTAAATGCTCTAATCAAAAGACACCAAGTGGCTAAATGGATAACAAAATATGACTAATATATATGCTGTCTATAAGAGACCCACCTCAGAACAAGGGACTCACATTGACTGAATAGAAAAACATCTTTCAGGCTAATGTAAATAAAATTTAAAAAACTGGGGCAGAAATGCTTATATCTGACAAAATAGACCTCAAAATGAAGGCCATAATAAGAGATTAGAAAGGCAACTTCATGCTGAAACCGGTTTGGCTCAGTGGATAGAGTGTTGGCCTGCAGACTGAAAGGTCGCAGGTTCAATTTCGGTCAAGGACATGTACCTTGGTTGTGAGCACATCCCCAGGAGGAGGTGTGCAAGAGGCAGCTGATCAATATTTCTCTCTCATTGATGTTTCTAACTCTCTATCCCTCTTTCTTCCTCTCTGTAAAAAATCAATAAAATATATTAAAAAAAGGAAAGAAAGGCAACTTCATAATATTAAAGAGATCGATACAATAAGATGATATAACCTTAATAAACACATATGTACCCAATGCAAGAGCTCCCAAACTCATTTAAAAAAAAAGCTCCTGGAAGATATAAAGGTAGAGATTGACAACAATACAAATATACTAGGGGACTTTACTACCCCAAAGATATTACTGGATAAATCCTTTAAACAAAAAATCAGCAATCCTAAATGACTCACTAGATCACATCAAATTAATTGATATCTTCAGGATATTTCACCCCAAAGTCATGGAATATACGTTTTTCTCAAGTGCACATGAGGCATTTTCTCTTTATTTTTTAAAACAAATATATTTTATTGATTTTTTTTTTTACTGAGAGGAAATGAGAGAGAAAGAGATAGAGACATTGATGTGAAATATCAATCAGCTGCCTCCTGCACACCCCCTACTTGGGATAGGCCCACAACCAAGGTACAAGCCCTTGACTGAAATTGAACCTGGGACCCTTGAGTCTGCAGGCTGATGCTCTATCCACTGAGCCAAACCAGTTTGGGCCACAAGGGATATTTCAAAGATAGACCACATATTATGTCACAGGCAAAGTCTTTCCCATTCCAGATGTTTGAAATCTAATCAAGCATCTTCTCAGACCACAATGGCATACAATTAGAAATAAACTACAATAAAAAATAAAAAATTGAAACACTTGGAAGTTGAACAACATGTTTTTATACAATGATTGGGTTACCAAAAAGATCAAAGCAGGAATTTAAAATATCCTGGAAATGAATGACAATGAAAACAATCCAAAATCTATGGGACACAGTGAAAGCAATCCTGATAGGGAAGTTTATAGGTCTATAACCTTATCTAAAACAAAACAAAACAAAACAAAACAAAACAAAACAAAACAAAACAAAAAAAAACCAAGAAAAATTGTAGTAAAACATCTAACTCTACAACTTAAAAAATTCAGAAGAGAGCAACAAGAAAAGCCCAGAGTGGACAGAAGGAAGAAGATAATAAAGATCAGAACATAAAGAAATGACATAGAGACTAAAAACAATACAAATATTAATGAAACCAAGAGCTCGTTCTTTTAAAGGATAAACAAGATTGATGAACCTCTAGCCAGGCTCACCAAGAAGTAATGAGAGAGGACCCAAATAAACAAAATCAGAAATGAAAGAGGTAAAATAGCAACAGACCCCACAGAAGTAAATGGATTGTTTAAAAATCCTATAAATAACTCTATTCTAACCAAGTGTGCTACCTAGAGGAAGTGGAAATATTCCTAGAAAAAGACAACCTTCCAAAACTCAATCAGGAAGAATCTAAAAATCTTAATATACTGATAACTATGGAGGAAATTGAAGCAGTCATAAAAAACTTCCAGCAAACAAAAGGCTGGGGCCAGATAGCTTCATAGGGTGCTTTTACCATACATTCAAAGAAGAACTAAACCCTATCCTCCTCAGACTATTTTTAAAAAATCAATAGGAAGGAATACTTCCATGCTCATTCCATGAAGCCAGAATTACCCTAATACCAAAACCAGATGAAGACAACACAGTGAAAGAGAATTATAGGCTAATATAACTCATGATCTAGGTGCCAAAATCCTCAATAAAATTGTAACAAATCGGATGCAGCATTGCAACAGAAAGACCATTCACTATAACCAAGTAGGATTTTCCCAGGGATGCAAGAATAGTATAATATCCACAAATCAATAAACATGATACATTACATAAACAAATTGAGAGATAAGAATCACATAGTCATATCAATGATGCAGAAAAAGCATTTGACAAAACCCAATACTCTTTCTTGGTAAAAATCCCTAAGCAAAATGGGAATAGAGGGATCATACATCAAGATAATAAAAGCCTTACATGACAGCCGACAGCCAACATAATACTCAATGAACAAAAAGTAAAACCATTTCTCCTATGAACAGGGACAAGACAGGGTTGCCCACTCTAACCACTCCTGTTTGACATAGTACTGGAAGTGCTACCATAGCAATTAGATATGAAGAAGAAATAAAATGTATCCAGATTGGAAAAGAAGTCATAAAACTGTCATTTTTCACAGAAAGCCCTAAGGACTTCATCAAAACATAATTAAACTTAATAAATAAATTTGGAAATATAGCAGGATAAAGAATTAATGCCAAGAAATCTATGGCATTTTTATACATCAATTTACAGAGAGATTTAAAAAAATAATCTCATTTATCATCATACCAAAAAAATTAAGATACCTAGGAATAAACTTAACAATGAAGGTAAAAGACCTGTACTTGGAAACTATACTACACTGAAAAAAAACCAAAAAAACCTAGACATTAAAAGAAGACATAAACAGATGGAAGAACATATTGTTTTAATGGATTGGTAGAAACAACACCATTAAAATGTCCATACCACCCAAAGCAATCTATAGATTCAATGTACTCTTATTAAAATACCAAGGGTATATTTCACAGACCATGAACAAACTCTCCAAAAATTCATCTGGAATAAAAAAGGACCCCAGCATCCTAGAAAGAACAAAGTAGGAGGAATATCAATACAAGATATCAAGCTGTATTACAAAGCCACTGTTCTCAAAACTTTCCAGTAATGGCACAAGAATAGACATAAAGGCCAATGGAATAGAATAGAGAACCCAGATATTGACCCAAACCACAAGCTCAATTAATATTTGGCAAAGGAGGCAAGAACCTACAGTGAAGTCAAGACAGTCTCTTCAATAATTGGACCGACGCATGCAAAAAAAATGAAAGTAGACCACCAACTTACACCATACACAAAATAAATTCAATATGAATAAAGGACTTAAATGTAAAATGGGAAATCTTAAAAATTTTAGAGAAATTCACAGGCAGCAAAATCTCAGGCATATGCTTAAGCAATATCTTTCACTGATACAGCTCCTAGGGCAATGTAAACTAAAGAATAAATAAACAAATGGGACTACATCAAAATAAAAAGCTTTTATACAGCAAAAGAAAACATCAACAACAACAAGAAAACCCACTGCATGGGAGAACATATTTGCCAATGTTATCACTGATAAGGGTTTAATATCCAACAACATTTACAGGGAACTCATACTATTTAACAAAAGGAAGATAAACAACCTGATGGATTTAAATAGATACTTTTCTAAAGAGGACAAAAGGAAGGCAAGGAAATATGTAAAAATATGGTCAAAGTCACTAATCATTAAAGAGATGCAAAAGAAAATGACAATGCTCTACTATCTCACACCTGTTAGAATGGCTATCATCGACAAATTAACAAAGGACAAGGGCTGGTGAGGATGTTGTGAAAAGGAATCCTCGTGCACTGCTGGTGGGAATGCAAACTGGTGCAGCCACTGTGGAGAATAGTATGGAGTTTTCTCAAAAAACTAAAAATGGAATTCCCATTTGACCTAGTGATCCCACTTCTAGGAATATATCTCAAGACATCAGATAAACCAATCAGAAAGGATATTTGCACCCCTATGTTCATAGCAGCATAATTTACAATTGGTAAGATTTGGAATTGGCCTAATTGCCCATCAGCACATGAGTGGATAAAAAACCTGTGGTACATTTGTTTTTACTTAGGCTAATTGGAAGTAAATTTAACTTGCCCTACAATGGTTTAAAAAATATCAAAACATTTCTGTATTTTGAGATATTTCTCATCATAATTATAATAACATAGTTAATTATTTTTTTCCTTTTCTTTACAAATCTTTATGAGCCTTTATGAATTTAAAGGGAATACTATGCTGCTATAAAAAGAAAGGAATTTCTACCATTTGCAACACCATGGATAGACCTGGAAGGCATTATGCTAAACAAAATAAGCCAGCCAGAGTAAAATAAATATCACATGATCTCACTTATTTGTGGAATATAATGAACAACATAAACTGATGAAGAAAACAGATCCAGAGACAGCAAAGCATTAATCAGACTGTCATAACTCAGAGGGAAGTTAGGGGGTAGAGGGGGTATGGGTGTGAGATCAACTAAAGGACTTCTAGGCATGCTTATAAGCCTAATCAATGGATACAGACACCAGGGGGTGAGTTCATGAGTGGGGTGTTTAGTGGGCAATGGGGGGATAAGGAGACATCCTAGTACGCAATATCTTAATCAATAAAGGAAAAAAATATAGATAAACCATTTGGAAGGAAGGAAGAAAGGAAGGAAGGAAGGAAGGACGAAAGAAATAAAGAAAGAAACTAACTTAGGGTGAGAATTGCCTGAAGTCAGGAAGAGGCAGAGAAAGAAAGAAACTAACTTAGGGTAAGAATTGCCTGAAGTCAGGAAGAGGCAGAGTTACTATAAAAGGCTCCCACCAGCTGGGTTGTAAACGGTACAGGTGGAAGAACTGGAAGGGAGATTGTAAAGTCCTGAAACTGCAGAAGAATGAGTGTGAATGAGATGTGTCTGTTCAGGACAATAAAAGAAAGGCAGGAATAGCTGCATGGTTTGGATCTGAGATGCATGCAAACCCAGTTTCAGAGAAAGCCTAAATGAACAGTGATGAGAAATGCATACAGATGTATTTCTATCTGAAGATTCATAAAGCAAATGCTTAGGACAAATAGCATGTTTTAAAAAGTTCTGAATGATGAACTGGAGGAATGAAGATTAAAATCCAGAAATAATTGAATAGACAGATATTTTTATTATGCTTTCAGATTAGCAACATATTTTACTATGCTAAGAAATATTTGGAACTCTACACTGCCTACCAAAACCTATTGTGTTCTTAGTGAGTTGATATGTTGCAAGTACTTCACTGCAGCATTTATAAAATTCCCTGGTCTGTTTTTACTTAGACTAATTGGAAATAAATTTAACTTGCCACACAATAGTTTAAAATATTAAAATATCTCTGTATTTTGAGATATTTCTCATCATAATTATAATAGCGTAGTTAATTAATTTTTTTCCTTTCCTTCATTACAAACCTTTATGAGCCTTTATGAAATTGGTGCTTGGTGTAACAGCTGTTTTTCTATTTTTGGGTCATTAGATTTGCTGATTTGAATTTAAAGGGAAAACAATATTAACTACCAAAAATATATTTTTTGAAAATTATGTAGCAAACCTTTTTTTTTTTGCATTGAATAATATAGTCTGGCAAAAAGTAAGTGTGATCTTAATTGTTAGAGTTGTTTTTTCCAGGGAGAAACCAATGAAGCACCTACAGTAATTAACATCTTTTCCCTGGTCTTCTCATTTTGTTAATGATATCTTATTAAAGGCTGTACAGTAATTACTGCCCACTGAGGTACATACACTGAAACAAATTAATGGCCAATGACCAATAATGATTACACATGCAATTATCTATTGTGAAGTATTAGCAAAAAAAAAAAATTGAAATAATAAACAATGTTCTTTTAAGTTAAAATTAAACTATATCATTAAACTGTGCCAAAAATCATATTAACAACTCAACATAGAAATGGTATCTCATGACTTTGTAATCATCTCCACCAGTTTTGAATAAGTTGAAAAAGACTAAATTTTACTATGTTTTGCAGTTTCACCCTGTAGGTGCAGAAGTAAAAGTGTGAATAATGGAACATATATGGTTACTTTTAGGTATTACTTTAGTTATTTTTGACACATTTATGTTAATGTAGGCAGCATAATTGTCAGTGATTTCAGAAATTTAAAGTAAATTTTAGTATCAGAAAATATTTCCTACATCCTTCTTGTAGAAAATATTTCCTACATCCCCATCCTTACCCCTACTGGTTCCTACTACCTATCTATGCTTAAGAAATTCCAAGTTACCACTTAAACAATTTTAGTATTCATTAATACTTTATTTATATCATGAGTTTATAAAATAAATAAAAATAATGAGTAATTTTCCTATAACACTACTCATGATAAGTTGGAATAGAGGGTGGTGATAATTATACCATTTTCATAGGATACAATTTGGTTTTTGAAGTTGAGCAGTTTGAGACTTCTCTTTCTTTAGACTACCAATTACTTAAGCATATGTATTTTACATTTCAGAAAAAAAAAATCATACGCCTTAGCTGAGAACAGTATTGGAATTCTCCATTCTGGAATCCAGGAGACCTGGAGCCTATGTCTGTTTCTAATTAGCTAGCAAATCCCTCATTGTTTCTGGGCCTTGATTTTCTGACCTGAGAAATGGGAGCTTTGTATTAGGTCACCCGTACACAGATAATAATTGAATTAAAAAAAAATGGGGGGGGGGGATAAATAAATAAATAAATAAATAAATAAATAAAATTAAAAATTTAAAAAAAGATCATTTATAGACTTTAATGGCTGTGGAAAGCTTTGTAATAGGATCACAGAAGACTGGGAATGTTTCTATTTGTGCTGAAATTCTGTGAAAACATTAAGGTTTTGATTATTATAATGATTTTACAAGTCAAATTTTCTTGTATTGAATTTTTAGACCTCATCAAATATATTTGATATGGATTAGAATTTTATAGACATTTAAAAACTAATATTTATGCAATTATAATTTTTAATTAAAATACTGAATAAACTATAATAATTTTGTTTATTACATTTTTTTCTTATGAAAATTTGAGTTTTTGTAATATCAGGATTAAATTTTTATATATTTATGTGCCTTATATATTTTATATATATTTTATATATAAATTTTATATATTTATGTGCACTTATTAGTGTTCAAGCAATATTTATTAAAAGAAAAAAATTATCAAAATATATCTGGTTTTGGACATTCTCAACGTTACTGTGTTGCTTTAAATTGTTTTCAGTGTCAAATATATTTTCTCCCTCAAGTAAGAAGTTGATAATTCAAATGTTTTACAGTGAAGTAATTAAGGTTTTATACTTTGAGTTAAGTTTTTATTTGGATATGGATATCACTATGGAATTATGATCTCTTTGTTGTGAGTTGAATATTATATCCAAGTTACTTTTTTTTACATATTAGAAAATTGTGCATATTGAGGATGTAAGTTGTTAGATTATTATTATATAAAATCTCTGCCCTGGAGATTTTCATTCTCTATTAAAAAATATTAAAAAAATTTTTTTAGGATCCACCAGCAAAAAATGAGAAAAATTATTTTCCAGCTTTTAAGATTTCTCAGAACTCTGTTTAATTTTTTTCTCTCAATTCATGGGAACTGGTCTTATATGCCTGGCTGAAGTTGGTTTAGGTTTTTGACAGTTTTTTATTTGCATCTCATTTGGATGTTTTTCAAAATGTCCAGACTATTCACATTACATCTGAATAAGCACTACCCAATGGTTTAATTCAAATTGTCTAACATATTTCTAATTAATATTGTAAGGTTTACATATTATTCTTTATAAAATAAAGTTTTAAAAAAATTTTAATAACAAAATAATAATATAATTCAAATAAAATAATTTAAAATAAAAAATAATGTGTAACTTATTAGAACATTTGAAGAAAAATTAAGTTTTTCTTTGATAGAAAACTTTTAGTTGGGGTAAAGTGAGAAATGACAGAGTAGCCAAAATAACTATCTCTGATGATACAATTTTCAATATGAAATAATCTTGAAAGTCATCTATTAAGATATTTAGACTTAGCAACATTGGCAAGGGAAGATTATGGAGAGGTACATAGAGAATACATTGCTGCCAGTCTTGCTATACTAATAGTAGTACATTTTAATCATGTATAAATCCATTATATGCCTGCACACCTGTAAGTATTTTGATAATTTAAAAAAGGCAGTTTGCTACAATATTAAATTAGATATTTCTTCCTATCTTAATCAGCAAAAAGACTGATATACCAACTAATGATCTTAGAAAATTATCACCAATTAGTATGCTGGAAAAATGAAATATCATCACATTGCTATATATTTCTAGTCCTAAAATCATGAAATGCTCTTGTTTATTTTGTTCAATATCATTTTTAAAAAGTTATTTAAAAACTAAATAAAGCAAGAACATGGCATTTATTTAATTTAAAAAATTTGTGACTTTGAAAGTGAGAGGCTGTGGGCATTTGCACCATTATCTGGTCTCTCTAGCTAAGCTACTTCACTAGCATGGGATGCATTATCTATAACTCAGAGGCTCATTTTCCCCATCTACAATCTATACTTTTCTCATTTGGAGCATCATTAAAGTCCTTTCAGAAACCATGTACTATGTGTATACTGATGTTAATCGTTTATATATGTATATATAAAATTTTAAATTATCTTAAAACTTACATGAACATTTATTTTTGAAATGTAGTTATGTGTATATCTTGTATATGAAAGAAAAATAATCCAATGAAATAAATTACTTTATTTTATTCACATAATTACAATAATTCCTACCATGTCATTTTTCTTCAATGATGTGCATATTGTGGCTATTTTGGGGGGAAAATATTTCAATAATTTCTATTCAAGGACTAACTGGATCATGTTTATAGAGGCTTTTCAAGGCATCTGTTCTTAGCAATGGCTGAAAATGGGGCCCACTGTGAGCACTGGAAGGATCCACCTAGAATTTGTTGAATTAAGTCCTTGCACCTGGATGTAATTGTCATGCCGCTGTGCTGGGGTTTCCTTAAGCTACTGGTAAAACAAATTAGCTCAATTTAAACTGATATCCAATGGAGAAGCCACAATTCACCTCATAAAATGTTTTCCAAATAATTGTTTTTGTATTGCCAGTTTTACCTCATGAATATTTTCCTGGGGGCTGGGTAAGAAAAATAAACTAACCTAGAGATAAAAATTCTACTCACGTTATAGCCTTTAATATTATTGCAGTATAATTAAGATATGGGTAACTACATGATTATAATTTTAGTTCAGATAAATTGTTTTTCCAGTAAACAGAGCATAAATTCAGATATTTAGTTGTGAAGTAAAATTTAAGTATTAGTCTCATATTTGTATTCAAGTTTTATAAACCTTGACATATTTGCTATGGCTTTAATGACATAAATATTTTTACAGATAAAAAGGATGAGTGTGAGAGTCATGTTAAACAGCAGATAAAATTCATTTTTGTCAGTAAACTTTATGGAATTTATTTGGTTTGTGTTTTTGAGTCATTTTATACTTAGAAACCAAATTCACATGTTTTCTGAAAACCCAGTAAATTTTAAAGTTTACTGGCTGGTAAGAATGGGATGATGCTTGTGGGATTATGGGGGTAATACATGTATATATCTCTTTGCACCCTCACTACTTATTTACTTAGTACACATTTCATGGGCACCAATTAGGTGTCAGGCAGAACAGAGCAGGAAAGTATGGTAAGCCCCCACTTTCCTGAAGTGTATATTCTAGTTTGGAAGATAGACAAAAATATAGAAGCAAATTAAGAATTAATTTCAATTAGTGTTTGTGAAGAAAATAATGTGGATCAATTATAGAGCAATGAAAAGTTGCAATTTGCTTGATAAGGAAGAATTCTCTGAAAAAACTTTCAGATTGATGTATGTATCAATAAACACATATGCTAACTGCATTAACATATGCATTTATTTCTTAACATGCCTTTGTATTTCCAGCTACTTGGATAATGTCTAGCACAATATGGGAGAAAACTGCCCTACTTGGTTTGAGATGTAAGGCGTGTGCATTTAGAAAAGTCAGTGCACATGTATCAAGAAAATGTGTGTGTGTGAGTGTGTGTGTGTGTGTGTATGTGTGTTGTGTTGATCTTGTTTTTCCCCAAGACATAATCTATGTATATATAAAAGCCTAAGCAACTGTTACTACTGAATAACCGGTTGACCAGTCACTATGACCAGTCGTACTGACCACGCATGCACAAATCTGTGCACTGGGCCTCTAGTAGTTCAATATTATGATTTATTGCAAAGGTTTGTATATAAAAAAGCCCTACAGAAGCTTTTATAACTATTTTTTCTTCTAACACTATCACTCTCTTCCTGTAGTATCCAGTGTATTTTCCTTTTGAAATTTTACTACTGGACAGGGCTTTTCCTTAAGCAGGTCTTTGTATCTACAGAGCCTTACACCATGTATAGAAACAAATTAAACGTGTTTTGATTTGATTGCATTTAAATTAAAATTTTTAGAATTGACTATATAGGAAATTTTCGCTTATATATTGATGGTCTGAGAGTATAGTATTATGTTTAAGTAACAAAGGTGAATTTCAAATTTCAGAAACCCAGCTAGCTGACTTCTGTTTTTTGTTTGCAACAAACTTTGCAACCTAGATAGAAATAACTCTTCATTATGTCAGCTCTTGGCCACTACATATATTGTCCTACCAAATCCTGACAATTACATTATGAGGCAAGTGTTATTGACCCACTTTGCAGATAAATAATTGAAACATAGAGGATAAAAAACTGCCTAAAGTCAACAAGCTTGTCATAGATCAAAATAGATAAAAATTTTTATTCCAAGTTATATATATATTTTTATATATTTTTTATTAAATTATTATTTTTGTACATATACCAATACCCCCCTCCCGTACATACCCTCCTTTCCCAGAGTTTTGTGTCCATTCATTGTACTTATATGCATATATACAAGTCCTTCAGTTGATCTCTTATCTCCCCCAGATCTCACCAACCTCCCTGCTGTAATTTGACAGTCTGCTTGTTGCTTTACTGTCTCTATATCTATCTTTCGGTTCTTCAGTTTATAATGATCTTTATCATCCATATATAAGTGAGGTCATGCGGAGTCTCTCTTTCCTTGACTGGCTTGTTTCACTCAGCATGATGTTCTCCAATTCCATCCAGGTTGCTGCAAACGATGAGAATTTTTTTCTTTTTTATGGCAGCATTTTGTAAATGTACCATAGTTTTTGGATCCAATCATCTGCTGACGGGCACCTAAGCTGTTGCCAAATTCTAGCTATTGTAAACTGTGCTGCTATCAACATAGGGGTGCATATATCCTTTCTGATTGGTGTTTCTAGTTTCTTGGGATATATTCCTAGAAGTGAGATTACTGGATCAAATGGGATTTCCATTTTCAATTTTTTGAGGAAGCTCCATACTGTTCTCCACAGTGGTTGCATCAGTCTACATTCCCACGAGCAGTGCACAAGGGTTCCTTTTTCTCTGCAACCTCGCCAACACTTGTCGTTTGTTGATTTGTTGATGTTGGCCATTCTGACAGATGTGAGATGTTATCGCATTGTTGTTTTGATTTGCATTTCTCGGATAATTAGTGACTTTGAGCATGTTTTCATGTGCCTCTTGACATTCCTTCTGTCTTCTTTTGAGAAGATTCTATTTAGATCCAATGCCCATTTTTTAATTGGGTCATTTATCTTCCTCTTATTAAGTTGTATAAGCTGTCTGTAGATGTTGGAGATTAAACCTTTATCAGTGATATTATTTGCAAATATGTTCTCCCAAACAGTGGGCTTTCTTGTTGTTTTGTTGATGGTTTCTTTTGCTGTAAAAAAGCTTTTTATTTTGATGTAGTCCCATTTTCTTATTTTCTCTTTATCTTCCATTGCCCTAGGGGAAGTATCAGTGAAGAAGTTCTTTAGGCATATGACTGAGATTTTGCTGCTTGTGGATGCCTCTAGAATTTTTATGGTTTCCCATCTTATGTTTAAGTCCAGTATCCATTTTGAGTTTATTATTGTGTTTGGTGTAAGTTGGTGATCCAGTTTCATTCTTTTGCATGTGTCTGTCCAATTTCCCCAACATCATTTATTGAAGAGACTGTTTTGACTCCACTGTATGTTCATCAAATATTAATTGAGCATAGTGATTTGGGTTGATATCTGGGTTCTCGATTCGATTCCATTGATATATATGTCTGTTCTTGTGCCAGTACCAGCTGTTTTTAGAACAGTGGCTTTGTAATACAGCTTGAAATCTGGTATTGAGATCCCTCCTACTTTACTCTTCTTTCTCAGGATTGATGTGGCTATTCGGGGTCTTTTGTTGTTCCAAATGAACTTTTGAAGAGTTTTTTCTAGGTCAGTGAAATATGCCATTGGTATTTTAATTGGGAGTGCATTGAACCTATAGATTGCTTTAGGAAGTATGGACTTTTTGATGATGTTGATTCTACCAATCCATGAACATGGTATGTTCTTCCATCTGTTTACATCTTCCTATATCTCTTTTTTCAGTGTTGTGTAGTTTTCCATGTATAGGTGTTTTACCTCCTTAGTTATTATAGGTTTATTCCAAGGTATCTTAGTTTTTTTGGTTCGATGGTAAATGGAATTGCTTTTTTAGTCTCCGTTTCTGCAGGTTCACTATTAGTGTATATAAATGCCATAGATTTCTTGGCGTTAATTTTGTATTCTGCTTCATTGCCAAATTCATTTATTAAGTCAATTACTTTTTTAATGGAGTCTTTTGGTTTTTTTATGTACAATATCATGTCATCTGCAAATAGAGACAACTTTACTTCTTCTTTTCCAATTTTGATGCCTATTATATCCTCTTCTTGTCTAATTGCAATGGCTAGTACTTCCAGTACTATTTCAAACAGGAATGGTGAGAGTGGGCAACCCTGTCTTGTTCCTGTTCTTGGAGGGATTGGTTTTAGTTTTTGCCCATTGAGTATGATGTTGGCCGTGGTTTTATCATATATAGCTTTTATTATGTTGAGGTACGATCCTTGTACTCCCATCTTGTTGAGAGTTTTTATCAGGAAAGGCTGTTGGATTTTATCAAATGCTTTTTCTGCATCAATTGATATGACTATATGATTTTTATTTTTCAATTTGTTTATGTGATGTATCACGTTTATTGATTTGTGGATATTGTACCATCCTTGCATTACTGGAATAAATTCTACTTGGTCGTGGTGTATAATCTTTGTGATGCTCTGCTGGAGCCGATTTGCTAGAATTTTGTTGAGGATTTTGGCATCTATGTTCATAAGGGATATTGTCCTGTAATTCTCTTTCATGGAGTTGTCTTTATCTGGTTTTCGTATTAGGGTGATGCTGGCTTCATAGAAGGCTTTGGAAGTATTCCTTCCTCTTGGAATTTTTGGAATAGTCTGAGAAGGATAGGTTTTAGTTCTTCATTGAATGTTTGGTAAAACTCTCCTTTGAAACCATCTGGCCCTGGGCTTTTGTTTGCTGGAAGCTTTTTGATGACAGTTTCAAAGTTACTAATCTATTGAGATTTATAGATTCTTCCTGATTAAGTTTTGGAAGGTTGTATTTCTCTAGGAATATGTCCATTTCCTCAAGGTTTTTCAGTTTGTTGGAATAGAATTGTTCGTAGGATTTTGTCACAATCCTTTGTACTTCGGCGGGGTCTGTTGTTATTTCAACTCTTTAGTTTCTGATTTTGTTTATTTGGGTCCTCTCTCTTTGTTTCTTGGTTAGTCTGGCTAGAGGTTCATCTATCTTGCTTTTCCTTTCAAAGAACCAGCTCTTGGTTTTGTTGATCTTATGTATTGTTTCTTTGGTCTCTATGTCATTTATGTCTCCTCTAATTTTTGTTATTTCCTTCCTTCTGCTTATACTGGGCTTTTCTTGTTGCTCTTTTTCTAACTCTTTGTGTTGTAGAGTTAGATCATTTGCAACCATTTTTCTAGTTTTTTGCAATAGGCTTGTGGAGATATGAACTTCCCTCTCAAAACTGCTTTTGCTGTGTCCCATAGATTTTGAATAGTTGTGTTTTTATTGTCATTTATTTCCAGGATGTTTTTAATTTCTTCCTTGATTTCTCTGGTAACCAGTCCTTGTTTAATAGCATGCTGTTAAGTCTCCAAGTGTTTGATTTCTTTGGATTTTTTTCATTGTAGTTAATTTCCAGTTTTATGCCATTATGATCTGAGAAGATGCTTAATATGATTTCCATCTTCTTCAATTTGAAGAGACTTTGCCTATATCCCAAAATGTGGTCTATCTTTGAGAATGTCCCATGTGCGCTTGAGAGGAATGTATATTCTGTGGCTTAGGGGTGGGTTGTTCTGAAGATGTCAATTAATTCCATCTGGTCTAGTGAGTCATTTAGAATTGATATTTATTTGCTGATTTTTTGTTTAGATGATTTGTCAAAGGATTACAGTGGGGTATTAAAATCTCCTACTATGATTGTATTACTATTAATCTCTCCCTTAATATCTTCCAGGAGTTTTTTATGTATTTGGGTGCTCCTGTATTGGGTGCATACATATTTACCAGGATTATTTCTTCTTGTTGGATTGCTCCCTTTAGTATTATGAAGTGGCCTTCATTATCTCTTGTTATGTCCTTCATTCTGAAATCTAATTTGTCAGATATAAGTATTGCTACCCCAGCTTTTTTTTCATTTCCTTTCACCTGGAAAACCTTTTTCCATCTCTTCACCCTCAGTCTGTGTGTATCTTTTGTTCTGAAGTAGGTTTCTTGTAGACAACAGATGTATGGGTCTTGTTTTCTTATCAAATCTGTTACCCTATGTCTTTTGATTGGAGCATTTAAACCATTCACTTTTAAAGTTATTAATGATAGGTATTCATTTGACGCCATTTTTATTCTATACCCCTGTGTTCCTTCTTTGTTTCCTATTTCTTTATTTTTACAGTAGGCCCTTTAGCATTTCTTGCATTGCTGGTTTGATGAAGATAAATTACTTTAGTCTTTTTTTGTCTGTGAAATTCCTGATTTCCCCTTCAATTTTGATTGATAGCCTTGCTGGGTACAGTATTCTTGGATTCAGACCCTTCCTTTGCATAACTTTGTATATTTCATCCCATTCCCTTCTGGCCTGATAAGTTTCTGTTGAGAAATCAGTTGTTAGTCTGATGGGGCTTCCTTTATATGTAATTTTCTGTCTCTCTCTGGCTGCTTTTAAGATTCTTACTTTGTCTTTGGTGTTTGACAATTTAATTATAATGTGCCCTGGCGTCGATCTTATGGGCTTCATTTTGCTTGGGACTCTGCGAGCATCTTGGATTTGTGTGGGTTTTTTCTTCTCTATCTCGGGAAAGTTTTTTGTCATTATTTCTTAAAATATGTTTTCCATGTCTACCTCAGTTTCCTTTCTTTCCTGAACCCCTATTATTTGAATATTGTTTTGTTTTGCATTGTCCCAAAGCTCCAGTAGGCTCTCCTGCTGCTCTTTAATTTTTTTTTTCTAGAAGCTGCTTTAATTGGATATTTTTTCCCATCTTGTCTTCTAGCTCACTGATGTGGTCCTCTGCTTATTCTAGTCTATTCCTGATGCTTTCTATTGAGTTCTTCATAGTAGCGATGTCAGTTTTCATTTCTTCTTGAGCCATCTTAATTTCCTCTTGGTTCTTCTTCATTTCCTCTTGGGTCTTACTCATATTGTCACATTTTTCTTCCATTCTTTTTTGAGCCATCTTATGATCGTTACTCTGAATTCTTGCTCTGGTTGGTGGCTTGTCTCTAACTCGTTTACTTCTCTTTCTGGTGATGCCTGCTTTTCTTTCATTTGTGGGCTGTTTCTCTGTCTCCCCATAGTCTCTCTTTTCAGGTTGGCTCACTCCTGGGTTCATTTCTCTCTCCTGCATTGATTTAAAGGCACAAAATACAACACAACAAGGTACAACACACAAAGCACTGAACAGAAATGTATTTGCAATATTAATAACCTCCAATAAAGATAACCACTAGGGAAAGGCAAATTAGGGAATAGAAGAGAAAGAGGAGGAGTAAAAAGAGAAGAGGGAGGGAGCTAAAGAAAAAGATAGGAAAAAGAGTGTCAAAATGAATTTGGGAAACAGGAAGAAGAAAAAGAAAGAGAGAGAGAGAGAGAGAGAGAGAGAGAGAGAGAGAGAAAGACAAACGGGGAATAAACTATATATATGACGAGAGAATTTCAGTTGAACAACCAGTAATCCCAACAAATGCTGTCAGCAGTACTTGGAGAATAATACAATCTACCACATCCTCTAATTTCCAGCACAGGAAGGGAAAACAGAAGTAATAAAATAACAACGAACAAAAACCAATCAAATAAGAAAATATAGAGCAACAGCAACAACAAAAGAATAAGCAACATACTCTCACTAAAAAGCATAAAAATACAATATAATCATCATTCCCCCAAACAGCATCAGAAGAACAGTGAGGAAAATAAATTTTTTTGCTAGTTAATAAAGCTCAGAGAGGGGTGTGTATACACTTGGCACAGGGGATTGGAAATTAGCTATATAACTAGGGTAGAAATTTTAGCAGGGGGGATACAGAAAGAGTAAGGAAATCTTAAGCAGGAAAGGTTAAGATAAACAGGTTAGCAAAAGAAGGAAGGGTAGAAAGAGAACGATGGTGTAAAGGTCCTGTTGAGATAGGGTTAAACAATGTTAAAGGAGAAATGAAAATAAAATGAAGAACACTAATTTCAATGTAAAATAAAGAGAAAATAAAATGGCACTTAAAAAATTAAAATAGCAGTAGTAAAAATGCTTATTGAACCTAAAAATGTAATAATTAAAAAGTTAAAATTTAGTGAGAAAAAAAGAAAAAAAAATTGTTTCTTAAGTAAAAGATGCAAAAAATGAAAATAAAAAAATAAAAATAAATTTAGCAAAAAAAGTGTGCAGTTGTGAAGGGCATTCACTTCTGTTATTCTATTTGACACTCCCGTTTCTCAGTCCAGACCGTCTTGTAGTTCCCTGCATTCTGCTTCACCTCAGTGGTGATTCCTTAGTTTCTTGGTTTTTGATCAAATAAAACTAATAATAAACACAGTCAGTTTGTACTCCATACCCTAGGTGGCAGTGTATGTGGATTGATGTCCCGTCTGTTGGCTGCTCTAGCCTTCTTTTTCTGTGGCACTCAATACTGGTATTTTTTTTTTTTTGCCACGGAGCTGAATCCTTGATGACTTCTCCCTGCTCTGCTTCTCAGTTTCCAGAAAAGCAGTTTCCCCCTGTCTCTTAGGGTCAGCCAATCTGGGTGATCTCTCCTTTGTAATCAGAAGCAAAGTGTTGCAGGGGAACCAGCCTAGGTGCATGATGGCGAGTATGCGTGCACTTACAAACAGACTGCTTTCCAACTCCTATGTTCTCCCTCCGTGTCAGATCAGAATGGGTTGCTCCCTAGAGAACCCCATTACTAGCAACCTTGGGGACCCCTGTCCACTCTCTTGAATCACGCCAGACCCAACAGTCGGGGGCTCTGTGGACACAGATTTCCGGGGTCCCAGCGCGTGCTTTTGTCTCTGCTGCCCCACCAGCCGCTGCTTCTGTGGCAGCTGTCGCTTTCGCTTTCGCTGTTGGGACACAGACACCCCGCGTTATCCCTGGCAAAATCCAACTTTTCTGTGGAATCTGCATGTCCGCGTTGGTCGGGGCCCCACAGTTTTGGTCCTTTCAGGTCTCAAGTAAGATTCCCCATTGCAGCACTGATATGGTTGTGGGAAGCAGCCCATACAAGTGTTTACCTGGCCACCATCTTCCGGGAAGTCCTATACCAAGTTATATTTATGAAATGTATGATATATAACAAAATAGTATGCAATTCCAAATTAAAAATTTATAAAATGGCTGATATCTACACTAATGAAAGAAAAACATGCAAATTAACCATCACTTTGCTATGCCAAGCCACACCCATCAGCCAATCAGGAGCAAGTATGCAAATTAACCCAAACAAGATGGTGGCCAGCCACCAACCTGGAGCAAGCAGGAGGCGTGGGTTGCCCTGGCAATGGAGGAAGCCAAGCTTCCCACCTGTCCTGGCCAGCTCTGGCCTTCACTCAAGGCTACAAAGTTTCAGTTATAATAAATAAATAAATGGTGGCAGCCACACAGCTGAAGCTAGCAGGAGGCTTGGTTTTCCACCAGCAATGGAGAAAATCAAGCCTCCCTCCCACCTTGGCTGGCTCTGGCCTCCACTCAAGGCTACAAAGTTTCAATTACGAAAGATAAATAAATCCTATATACTTGCTTCTAGCCAGCTCTGACATCTGCTCAAGGAGGCGCTGAAAGGAAAAAAAAAGTCAAGAAATAAAAAGGAGGGGCTGGGAATGATCAGGGTCACTGGGGGATAATCAGGCCAGGATGGAACAGCAGGGGCCATTGGGTGTAAGCAGACCGGCAAGGGTCCAGTTGAGGGTGAGCAGGCCATCAGTTGGGGGTTAGTTAATCAGGACAGTGGGGGTCAGTTTGGAGTACGCAGGCCAGCAGGTGGGCAGTTGGGGATAAGCAGGCTAGTGGGGAGGAATGGTGGGGACAAGCAAACCACCAGGGAGGGCAGTTGGGGGTGATCAGGCTGGTGGGGGGACTTTGGGGACAAGGAGGCCAGCATGAAGAGTGGTTAGGGACAATTAGGCAGGCAGGCAGGCAAGTGAGTGGCTGAAGCCAGCAGTCCTAGATTGTGAGAGAGATGTCCCACTGCCAATTTAGGCCCAATCCCTGTAAACTGGCAGTAGGACATCCTTTAAGGGGTCCATACAGGCCAGGCTGAGGGACTCCCCCTCCCCCCCAACCTCTGTGCACAAATTTCATGCACCGGGCCTCTAAAAAAATATGCACAAAATTTGTGCAAGGGACTCAGCCTCCACCACAGCAGTGACTGCTTCTACCTTAGCCCCCATCCGCTGTGGCGGCAAGCATCTAAGATTTTTACTCCCATTAGCTTTAAAAACCCATGTGAACAACAAAAGGGGAAAAAATAAACCTGTTACTATTATTTTTATTCCAAAAGCAAGAATTAGTCTATTTGATTATAGTTCTGAATTAGGCAATATAGAATGCAAATGCAAAACTTGAGAAAATCATATATATGTGCAAAAATATAGCAATCGTTTATTTTCTTAAAGTCTAAAGTTGGCCTGTAATTAACAAAATAAGCAACTAAATAAGATATTTTCTAAATATGATGCTAATGATCACTGATATTCAGACATTTATAAATATATTCACTCAGCAGGTCATAATGTTGATATATATGTTCTAATGTATCATTCACACCATACACTGAACTGAAAACCAGGCTGCCACACTATGAACCTAACTATGAAGATTCAACAAACATCACGTGTTTTCTAATTTATGAATATTTTTGTTAATATAAAAAAGGCATAAAAGAGGTACAAGAAAAAAGCTGTAACCTAAAAATTAGAAGAAATATGAATCTTTAGAACTAAGCCTCTTCAGAAATACACAAATAGCATATATTCAAAATTAAGTAAAAAGACACTTTTATCTCCCTATGGGATGATGCAGGTAAAGGTCAGCCTTCATTGCTGATAATTTATTTTATGTTTATGTGCCACTAGAGAAAGTAGAACTCACCCAAAATGCTTTCTGGGAGTTTAAGCATGGACTAGTAGACTCTATTCTACCCTGTTTCCCCGAAAATAAGACAGTGTCTTATATTAATTAATTTTTGCCCCCAAAGATGGACTAGGTCTTATTTTCAGGGGATGTCTTATTTTTCCATGAAGAAGAATACGGTACACATTTATTGTTAAATGAAAATAAAGGAAATTTATTACCTATATATGGTACAGTAGTATGGTAGTTGTCAACATAAACCAGACAAACTGTGAATTCTACAGTATCAAGAATTTACTCATTTATTCACTGACAATCATGTCATCATCTTCTGGAACATCATCATAACAATCCAATTCCTGAATTTCCTAGTGAATTTCTTGTGACTCAATTTCTTTCAGAATCAGTGGACCAAATCTCTCATATTTAGCAATAGCACTGTCTTTAAATGAGTACTTCTTGTCAAGGTAGCCTGCTCGCAGTGCATTTGCAATGCAACTGTCAGTGATTTTCTCCCATGAATTCTTCACCCAAGTCACAACTTCTTGCAGTTTAGGTTTTACAAAGTTTCCATGCTGATTTCTCTCCATTCTATTTTCAATGTAATTATTAATTTCCATGCGCAAATTGTCTTTGAATGGCTTGTTTATTGCAATATCAAGAGTCTGGAGATAGGCCGTCATTCCTGCGGGAATCATTATCTGATCTATTTTTCTTTCGTGAAGAAATGACTTCATGTCTTTAGCGTGGTGAGTGCTGACTGCATCCCATACTAGCAGACCTCTTTGGCTCCCTTGCATACCAAGAGGCAGCATTAAATCGACCCACTTCCTTATAACCGCTTGTGTGGCCCAGGCGTTTTCAGTTTCAAGAATAAAAATGCCCAAAACACGTTCAATCTTTTCCTTCTTGCCCTTAGAAATGATTAAAGGTGGGATTTTAGTGCCATCCAGAAAAATTGCCAAAATACAGGAAACATATGAACTTTCGTAAGCAGTGGAGGGAATGTACACTAAGGAGGCACCTGCTGTTCAATTGTTGTTTGAGGTGATTGGCCCATAAACACTGCAGTTTCATCCATAGCAATCATGTTGGAAAGATTGTATTTAGAGAAGTCAGCATCATCAATAAAGGATTTGAATGCAAGTGCTCGATTAATAACTTGAGTATCTTCCAACCTAAACAATGTTGTACTGGTAGATCTTCTTAAAGACAGTTCACTTAGCTGAAGGAAATTATCCAGCCAGTGTTATGATGCTTTGAAGTTTTCGGGGACTATGTCAAACTGTGGTGCCATTGCAAGGGCAAATTCTTGAATCTGAGCCCTATTCACAACCAAAGCCTTTGCTCTCCTGTCAACAACCCATTCACAGATCAAGTCTTCCAGCTCGGAAAATAATGGTTGCCAACCTAATCCACATTTGCGCTTTTTAGCATTTCCCTTGTCCACTTGTTCAATGAGGTTACCATACTCTGTTCGCCATTTTTGGACCAATTGGATACTCAACATCTTCTCTTTGCAGAAAGCAGTAAGATTTTGGCCCCAAGAGTCTTCCATGATTCCTTTCTTGTACTCCACGGAGTAGCTTTTTCTTTTTGCGCTCATTTCTAGGGATAAAAATGGAACTGGGGTATCAAGGTGGGGGGAGGGGATCACTTAAAATGACACCGGGGGGACCAGAGGGAGGAATCAAAATGGCACAGGAGAATCAGAGGAGGGATTACCATTTTAGTAACCTCTTTTGATCCTCCTGTGTCATTTTGATTGCCCTTCTGATCCTCCTGTGTTATTTTAAGTGATTCCCCCTCCCCTAACCCATGTGCCACTGAACACCTTCACCAGACATCCCCCCTACCCCTTTATCAGACATTTACCCCCTGGGGCCTGCCTGGGGACTGTCACTAAGCTTGCTGGGGCCTGGATCTGGGCTGGAGAAGGATCTGCCACTGACTGAGAACCTTCAGTCATCATGAGGGCAGCCGCGAGCATCAGGTAGTGTCACTAGAGACAGACCAGTACTCACCACCTTCTCAGTGTCCCATCCGCTCTAATCCTCCTGTTCTTCTACATGCATCTGCGAAAGCCTCCTCCACTCTCCTGCCCCGCGCTCACTGCTCATTCCGACCTCCTTTCCGCCTCCACACAGCAGTGATGTCAGGACTCCGCGTAAGGTCACTGGTTGCTAGACGCCCGTCGGGGCGGCCCTAGCGACCACTTTACAGTAAATTAATTTTCATTCTGAGACAGAGCCTGGGGGGAGGGCTTATTTTCGGGGGAATACCTTATATTTCACTCAGAAGGAAACCTGTAAGTAGGTCTTATTTTCAGAGGATGTTTTATTTTCTGGGAAACACGGTGTGCAGTTCAAAGTGAAGGATGGTCCCAGTATGAACAGAGGTGACTTGAATAAACAGTTGCACTTTTTACATGGTTATGCATTTCAGATATGAGAAAAAATAAGAATATGATTCTCTACTCAAAGGGTTCAACTTCTATAATTAGCAAGTACAGAGTAAAAATAATCCAGTCCATAATGTCTATGATTTAGAAGTAGAACATTTTTTTGTAGATGCTTCACATAGACTGTACAGTACAAGTGTACATTTCTCAGAGCTATGCTGATGTGCTTCTCCTTACATTTTCCCTAGGGCTCCCCTTAGTTCCTTTATGGAACTGAAACCATCTGGGGTAATCTCTCACAGGATTATGTGCTGCCTGAGGCTTGCTGGTATAAACAAGCCTCTCATAGTTCTAATATTTTTAAAATTAATATTTAGACCAAAATGTAAGTGTGACAGTATTTAAATTTCACCAACTATCTGATATAATTTTAGTGTTTCAAGTGTAACTCTTATAAGAAATTAAATCATTTTGTTGAAATATAGTGTTGTAGAGACTCATTATAAGGCTCTGGAAGTTAGTTGTCTGTAACAAAATGTTTGTTTTTATGTCCCTGGATGATAGATTGTTAATTTCTTATAAAATTCTATATTTTCAAATTTTTGATGTCTCAAATTTATTTTTACTAGTATACCCACAGGGTGCTTATGCTAACATGATATGGAGGGAGGAAGAAAACTGGAAATGAAGAAGCAAACAGTAATCTAGTTGCTTCAGACAAAAACCACAAAGGCATCTTTGATTTTTACCATTAAATAAATGCTATATTTTCTGCTTTCAAAATAAGTATTGTGATATTTTGTTAATTCTCATATGAGAATATTTTTCCCATTGATTTTTAGAGAGAATGGAAGGGAGAAAGGAAGGGCGAGAGCGAAATATTGATGTCAGAAAGACACATCAATTGGTTACTTCCTACAGGAGCCCTGAAAAATTGGGGTCGGGGTCAAACCTTGAACCCAGATAAGTGCCATAATCAGTAGTCAAACCTGTGACCCTTCCACGTGCTGGCTGTACTCTAACCAATGACATCAGCCATGGCACAGACATATTTGTTTAAGAGTTTAAATCAAATGATGCTAATCCTTCTTTAAACATCTCTGAAGCTTTATTCATAATTGCCAAACTGAAAACAACCCAAATGGATTAACAAACAACCAGTAAATGGATTAACAAATAGTACCTATATAAAATAGACAGAAGAAAGTTTACAAATGACCTTCTTTTGTAAAGCATAGACAGAAGCAAGTTTACAAATGGCCTTCCAGGACAGAATCATAAGTATTTGTAAACTTGCTTTCGTCTGAAATTCTTTTAGTAGTAATGAACAACTGGCATGTTAAGTGGAAGAAGCTACATGATTCTATTTATATAACATCCTGGGAAACTACAGGGAAAGATCAGCTCAGTGATTACAAGAGGATGAGGAATACAAGGGAACTTTTTGGGGTAATGAAATAATATTTTTCCTGATTCTTAACTTTATATATTTTCCTATAATCATCAAACTGTTATACACGAGGAGAGTGAATTTTATTAAATTCATATATATGATGGTACATAGAATAGGTAAAACCATCATATACATAAATGTAATTAAAATATAAGATATTTATATATATTTTTTTCTAAATATATTTTATTAATTTTTCACAGAGAGGAAGAGAGAGGGATAGAGAGCCAGAAACATCAATGAGAGAGAATCATCAACAAGCTGCCTCTTGCACACCCCCTACTGGGGATGTGCCCACAACCAAGGTACATGCCCCTGACTGGAATCGAACCTGGGACCTTTCAGTCCGCAGGCTGACGCTCTATCCACTGAGCCAAACCGGTTCCGGCAAGATATATATATTTTTAAGAAAGCAGAGCATTCTATGAAATTGGGTCTTTCTTTTTCTCTTTCTTTGTCTCTCCCCGCCAGTTCCATAGAATGCATTGAATGCCTTCATTTAACTATAAAAATAATTGTGTATTATATAGTCTGTGGGGAACTTCTATCCAAATTATTTATATATATATGTATTTAGTCAGTTTTATCTCAATAAACTTAACTTAAAAAATAAGAAAAGATTCTATGGCCTCCTTGTGTATTCATTTATTTTTTACCCTCAACAAGTATATGTTTTATTGTTTTTGTGTTTTTTTTTGAGAGAGAGAGAGAGAGAGAGAGAGAGAGAGAGAGAGAGAGAGAGACATCAATCAGTTGCCTCCTGTTCCCACCCTGATGGGGATGGAATTCAAAACAGGTATGTGTCCTAACCGCAAACTTTTGGTATATGGGATGATGTTCCTACCAACTGAACCATATAGCCCTCCTTTTGTACTTAGAATAAAAATCCATACTCATGATTCTGACCTGGAAGGCCATTTGTAAACTTGATTCTGTCTATGCTTCACCTCATCTTTCTCCTTGTTTCACACTGTTCTAAATTATTTAAGAAGTTTTCTTGGACATTTCAAAAGAATAAAGCATTAGGTCTTAAAATAACATTTAATTTTTATTAATGTGGATTTAAAGTATAAAATTATATGTTAACTGGAGGCCTGGTGCATAGAATTCATGCACAGAGAGGTCCCCTCAGCCCAGCCTGCACCCTCTCCAATCCAGGACATCTCTCACAATCCTGGACCTCTGGTTCCAAATTACTCACCTGCCTGCCTGCTTGGTCACCCTAACTGCCCCCCATGCTGGCATGGTCACCCCACCCCTAACTGCCTCCCGGCTTATGGCCTGGTCACCCAACAAAGCCTACTTGTTCAGTTGTTTGGTCATCCCTCACTATCCCCCTGCCGGCCATCTTTGTAAGGCATGAGGGTCAATTTGCATATTATCTATTATATAGGATGTCCCAAATTTAATTTTAATTATGCTCTTACCTTACATGAATATATGTTTACCAAGGTTATATCCTCTTGTTGGATCAATCCCTTTAGTATTATCTACTGACCTTTTTTGTCTCTTCTGATGGTCTTCATTTTGAAGTCTATTTTATCAGATATGAGTATTGATACCCCAGCTTTTTTTTCTTTTCCATTTGCATGGAATTCCCCCCCCCCATTCTTTCACTCTCATCCTGGTGAGTCTTTTGTTTTGAGGTGGGTTTCTTATAGACAACATATACTTGGGTCACGTTTTTGTATCCATTCAACTACCCTATATCTTTTGGAGCATTTAATCCATTTACAATAAAGTTATCATTGATAGTTACTTATTTATTGCCATTTTAGTTCTGTATACCTAGGTTTATCTCTCAATTTCTTCTCATTACAGCAGTCCCTTTAGCATTTCTTTTAATGATGTATTGGTGGTGATGAACTCCTTTAGCCTTTTATTGTCTGGGAATCTCTTTAATTCACCATTTATGTTGAATGATATCCTTGCTGGGTATAATAGTTTTAAGATCCTTGATTTCTATTATCTTGAGTACTTAATGCCATTACCTTCTGACCTGCAGAGTTTCTGATGAGAAATCAGGTGTCAGCCTTATGAAAGCTCCTTTGTATGTAACAGTTTGCTTTTCTCTTGATGCCTTTAAGATTATCTCTCTGTTGTTTATTTTTGGCATTTTAATTATGTTGTGTCTGGATGTGGGCTTGTTTGGGTTCTTCTTTCTTGAGACTCTCTGTGCCTCATGAACTTGTGTTACTTTTTCCTTCACCAGTTCAGGGAAGTTTTCTGTCATTATTTCTTCAAACATGTTTTCTATCTTCTCTCTTTCTGTCTCTTCTGGTACACCTACTATGTGCATGTTGTTATGTTTCATGCTGTCTTACAGCTCCCACAAGCAGTCATCCTGTTTTTCAATTGTTTTTTTTTTTTCCTTTTGGTATCTGATAAAGTAATTTTTCTATCTTAACTTCTAACTCACTGATTCAATCCCCAGCTTCCCCTAATTTGCTAAGTATTGTTTTGAATGTATTCTTTATTTGTTCTATAGCATTCTTCATTTCCAACTGTTTCTTTTTGCTAGTTACTATATTTTTCATGTGTTTGAAATTTCTCTGGTAAAATTTGAGAAAAATTAGGTTAATTAAAACTCTAATAAAGACTTCCATTATAGCATTTCTCAAATTTTTGCTACATAATGCGTATTGATAATTTCTAAGGATGATGGTAGAAATTTTGCTATATTGGCTAGTATTATTTGACCATCTAATCCTTTTGAGCATCTATACCATCATTATTCTGAATTCTATGTCAGATAAATTTATTTTTAAAATAAATATTTTTTGTTCATATTATTTCAAATGTTCCTCACTTCCCCACTTCCATTGCTCCCCTCCACCAGGTTCCCAGACCTCCCTCTGCCCTTTCACCACCCCTACTGTCCTCATCTATAGGTGCACAGTTTATGTTCAATCTCTTCCCGCATCCCCAACTCCCCTTTCCCCGAGAATTGTCAGTCCACTCCCTTTCCATAACTCTGATTCTATTATATTCATCAGTTAATATTGTTTTTTTTAATCAATCTTTATTCATATTATTACAAAGGTTCCTCATTTCTTCCCCCCTCCACCAGGTTCCCACCCCACCCTCTGCCCCCTCCCCATCCCCCATTGTCCTCATCCATAGGTGCAGTTTATGTTCAGTCTCTTCTTCCCTCCCTTTCCCCAATAGTAAATCCCTTTTCAGATAGTAAATCAGTTACTTAGCATTTTCTCATATCAATAATACCTCCACATGCCCAATGATATACTTCACACAAAAGACATTTCCCAATAGATCCACCAGCCTCATCCAGGCCCCACCCAAGGCACTCACAGATCAACACCCCAGTCCTAAACTAACTCAACACATCCAGATCTAAGCCTTCATCACTTGATTCAGCAGACCCTCAAGTTCCCACGAAAGTTTCCAGCCATGTCTGAGAAGCAGCCGTGGGGCAGGGGCAGGCGAGGAGCAAGCTGTTCTGGGCCTGGCTGCTCAGGCCCTGGCCTCTGTTGCTCTGGTTCATTCCACAACCAGCTGCTCCGGGTCTGGTCACTGCCGCTCCCGACCTAGTTGCTCTGGACTTGGCTGCTGCTGCTCCGGGCCTGGCCGGTCCCAGCCTGGCAGCCGCTGCTCCGGGCCTGGCCACACCCGACCCGCCTGCTCCCCCGGGCCTGGCCACTCCCAGCCTGGCAGCCGCTGCTCCGGGCCTGGCAGCACCCGACCCGCCTGCTCCCCCGGGCCTGGCCGCTCCCAGCCTGGCAGCCGCTGCTCCAGGCCTGGCGGCTCCCAGCCTGGCAGCCGCTGCTCCGGGCCTGGCCGCACCCGACCCGCCTGCTCCCCCGGGCCTGGCCACTCCCAGCCTGGCAGCCGCTGCTCCGGGCCTGGCAGCACCCGACCCGCCTGCTCCCCCGGGCCTGGCCGCTCCCAGCCTGGCAGCAGTTAATATTGTTCATCGGATTTTTAATTCCCCTGGTTTTTCGATTCACTGGTTGATAGTTATGTATTTGTTGTTTATAATTTTTATCTTTATTTTCTTCCTCTTCCTAAAGAATCCTCCTTCAGCAATTCATATAATTCTTGTTTGGCAGTGATGAACTCCTTTAGCTTTTTAATTTTTTATTTTATTTTTGAAGCTCTTTTACTGGCCTTCAATTCTGAGTGATAGCTTTGCTGGGTAGAGTAACTTTGGCTGGAGGTTCTTACTATTCATCACCTTGAATATTTCTTGCCATTCCCATCTGGCCTTCAAGGTTTCTGTTGAGAAATCAGCTGACAATCATATGGTTGTTCCTTTATAGGTAACTACCTACTTTGCTCTTGCTGTTTTATTCTCTTCGTCTTTTGCTCTTGGAATTTTAATCATGATGTGTCTTGGTGTGGTCCTCTTTGGATTCCTTTTGTATGGAATTCTGTGTGCTTCCTGAACTTGTAAGTCTATTTCTTTCACCAGGTAGGGGAAGTTTTTGTCACTATTTCTTCCAATATGTTTTTGGTATCTTGCTCTCTGTCTTCTTCTGGGACCCCCATAATTCTGATGTTGGTTCACTTGAAGTTGTCCCAGAAGTTTCTTACACTATCTTTAACTTTCTGGATTCTCTTATTTTTTTGCTTCTGTGGAGGAGTGTTCTCTGGATCTTTGTGTCCCAAATCTTTGACTTGATTATTGCAATCTTCCATTCTGTTTTTAGGACTCTGTATAATATATATAAATATATATATATAATTTCAGATAATGTATTCTTTATTTCTAGTTGATCCCTTTTCATATCCTCATAGATCTTGTTTATTTTATCAGCCTTTTCTAGGAAAGACTGAAAAAACCTTATAAGCGTGGTTTTGAACTCTATATCCAGTCGCTTGTTGTCCTCCATTTCTTTCTCTTTCTGTTTCCATGTGATCTGTTTCCTTGTCTTGGCATTTTCACTGCTTCCCTAAATTGGTAGGGTGGCTTTGTGTGCTAAGGTGTCCTATATGGTTTAGTGGGTCAGTATCCCAGTTACCTGAGGTGGACACTCTTGATGCACTTCTTTTTGGACTGTGTGTACAGCCCTGTTGTAGTTCAGTCTTGATTGTTGTTGGTATCACTAGGAGGAACTGACCTCCAGGCCAATTGGCTGTGAGGATCAGCTGTGTCTATGCTGGGAGACAGCCTTATTTAACTAGACTTGGAAAATTGCAAAAGCCTCTGTGCTCAGCTTGGATGGGGTGGAGTTTCAGGGTGGAGCCTAAAGCCTTGGCTTCCCATTCGCCCCACCCTATGAGGTTCCTGAGTCTCAATGTCCTTTGGTACTCCCTGTAAGCACCTCTCAGAGAAAGGTACCCTCAAGTTTTGCCTGATACCAGGCAGTCTAGTCCAGGGGTCTGCAACCTTTAAGACATAAAGAGCCACTTGGATCCGTTTCCGAAGGAAAAAAATAAACCTGGGAGCCGCAAAACCATTGTGACATTTAAAACAAATATAACACTGCATCTATTGTTTCTTACCTTAATGCTATATACCGGATCGTGCAGTTAGCTGTCAATCTGAAGAAAAAAAGGACTTTTTCACTTAACAATGTAAAATATATTTTTGCAAATTAATAGCTAATTAAAATATTTAATTTACCTGGTTAATGGGATTTTTGCTCCTGAACCTCAGTGCACAGTGTCTGCACATCAGGGCTATAAGATGTTACCTTCATTTTCACACAGGCTTGCAAGTTGTCATCTGTGAGGCATGATCAATGTTTGTTTTTAATATAGGTCATGTTGGAGAAGACCTGCTCACATACATATGTGGAGCCGAAGATCGACAGGACTCCAAATGCATACTTTTTCTACGTTTATATAAGTGTTGGGGATGGCATTCCATGTTTCGAATACAAGTTTGTCCTGTTCGGGAAGGTTTTCAATATCACTCCATTTATGATTCTGAGCCAGAATGGCCTTCTGACGGGCAACATCCTCAAGAGTAGTGGTCAAGCATTTGAACTTGAACACCCATATATCTTTGTCGGCTATATTGGCCAGTTCCATCTCAAGATCAGGTTGACTTACACATGCAAATGCAGTCATATTCAATAGGGATGGATCGATCGCTAGGGGAGTGACAGGGAAGGATAATGTGGTTTTTCCTCTCTGAACTCACAGAATCCTTTCCCAAATGAACTTTGCATTGTGGTGATTGCAGACTTCAAATATTCCAAATTTATCGCATCATGACTTTGTTTGAACTCTCTCAAAGAGGGAAAGTGAGACAGTGCACCTCTCTGTAAATCTTTGACAAACACTGTCAACTTGCGCTCGAATGCCAAAACCTCCTCCAGCATGTGCAGGGCTATGCCTCCTTTCCCCTAAAGGGTTGTATTTAGTGTGTTTAGATGTGCTGTCATGTCTATCATAAAATGTAATTTTTCCAGCCACTCTGGTTGTTCCAGCTCAGCAAAGGTGAGCTCTTTGCTGGTCAGAATAGTTTTTACTACTTCCAAACATGCGACAAAGCATTTTAACACCTCACCTCTGGACAGCCACTGGACCTTGTTGTGGAGTAGGAGGTCAGAATATATGCTTTTCACCTCATCCAATAGCAAATGGAACTGGCAGTGGTTTAAACCCTTTGCCATTATCTTATTAACAATCTGAATGACCACATCCATCACTTTTTAGATTATCCACATTTGTAGATATGGCATTAATTTATTTTTCCATTGACTTTTAGTGAGAGTGGAAGGAGGCTGGGCCAGGACAGGGATGCTGTGGTTGCCTAGTTACGCTAAGTCGCCCGCAACCTGCCACACAGCGCTGGGAACGCTGGAAGTGGGCAGAGGTAAGTGATTCAGCTCCCTGCCCGCTCCCTGCTATCAGCCCTGCTAGTGTCGGCCCTACTGGGAGCTGCGGCAATGCTTCAAAAGAGCCGCATGCAGCTCTGTCTAGTCTCTCCCCTAATGAGCCCGGAACTGGGGTTCAGTGCAGTTGGAATTGGGGTTCAGAGCAGTCCGGAGCTTTTGTCTCCTTTCTGCTAGTGCAATCCAGTGGCACAGTCAACAGTCCTCTGAGCGCCTTCATGTGCACACCTCTGGAGCTCTGCCTTTTGCTGCTCCCCTGAGTTTCTGCCTTACAACCCAGATTCTCTCCGTATGAGCCTGGGTCCCCAGGGTCTGGCCTAGAACTGAGGTTCAGTGCAGTCAGAACTGGAGTTCAGCACAGTCCGGAGCTTTTATCTCCTTCCCACTAGGGAACACCAGCCAGGCACTCAGCCGCCCCCTCCTCTCTGACTCTGTTCCCTCCCCATGCACACATGTTGTCTCCATATCTTAGGTTTTTACAGCTCCTCTGATTTTCCTTCTGGTTTTCTCTTTCCTTCAAGTTGTAGAATTTCCAGTCAGTCAACTTTTCTGCAGTTCTGGATAATGTCCATTTTTTTATTTTAGTTCTATTTTTTGAAATTGTGTGAGGCTGCAGTTAGGTGTTTACCTATGAACCATCTTGGTTTTCTATATCAGATAAATTTCTTGTCTCCATTTCATTAGTCTCTTCTTCTGGAGAATTCTCTTATTCATTCATTTAAATTTTTTTTCTCTCATTTTGTTTGCCTGTTTTTATTTGTGACTGTGTATTATAGATATCCACCTTGCCTCTCAATCTCTATTGCAGGACAGTGTCAAAAACTGTTTCTGACTAATTAGATCTAGGAAAGACTCAAAGCTTTCATGGACCTCTTTCGCCTGTAGCTGAAGGGATTCTGTCTTGAGTAGCTCTCAGGCAATTGTCCATAGGAGTGGGGAGAGTTTTTCCAACAGGGTGAGGCAATTACTTTTGCCTGGAGGCTAATTTTTATTCTCAGTCTCTTAATGGGCCTCAGAAATTCCACACCCTGTGGCAAAATGTTTTCCAGTAGGGTGGGTCAGCTGTCTTTCCCCCAGGCAAAAGTGCCTGGGTAGCAAATGTCTGCCTGAGAATGATGTCTTTCTTTGCATAAGGAAATGACTCAGCACAGGAAACTGGGTTTTCTGCCTTCTGAGGTCTGACTCCAGAGCCCCAAACCCTAGGGTGCCTGTATTTCTTGCCATCTGCCCCTGACAGAGAGCAAAACTGCTACTTTTCATAGATAGCTGTTATATGGGCACCTTTCTCAGTTCTAGTGCTCTCTGCCAGGGTGGGAGGGCAGGGGTGTCCAAGTATTCTCAATGTCAATCTCCCACAGCTAAGATATCCCTCTGTAATTTCAAATGCTGTCTGTGGGAGCTCATACAACCCTTTTGTACCTTTGCCCTTCCTATCAGTCTCTGTGTGGTTTCCACTTACCATTCTTGGTTATCAGGGTTCTCTCCAGGTAGTCTTCAGTTGGTTATAAGCTCATATGCTCTTTAAAGTGTGCTGAAAGGGCATGTTTTCATTCAACATTAACAGGTGCAATGAGGATAGCAAAACTAACTACAAGCAATTCCTCTGGTAAAATTTGAGAAAAATTAGGTTAAACAAAACTCTAATAAAGACTTCCATTGTAGCATTTCTCAAATTTTTTGCTACATAATGTGTATTGAGAATTTCTAAGGATGATGGTAGAAAATTTGCTATATTGGCTAATATTATTTGACCATCTAATCCTTTTCTTGAGGAGCTATTGTTAGAAATATGTTTTGGGAAGTGCTGGAATAGAGATGATTTTGTTTTTATTTTTAAATAGAGGGAAACAAATTTTATCTAAGCCCCAAGATGAAAAGTAAGTTTAGAACTTTCTACAATATTCCCACCTTCATTATTCACTTCTTTTGGGGACATCTTTGTAAACCTAGCTTATTAGGAAATTTCTAGGGATAGGGGCTGTGGCTCATTGATTCTCCCTGTCTTTTCTCTCCTATTTTAAAAGTTCATATTGTGCTCATAGGATTGATCCATGATGATATTGCTTTTATAAATGTTTGATCCTGAGGTTGGAGAACTAGGCCAGACTAGCATCTATGATTTATATACCAAGAAGAAATGCCAACATTTCAAAAATTAATATGCACAAGAATAGCCTTAGAACTTTGAAATATTACTTTAGAGGGAAAATCAATTGATAAATGGGAGGCATCATGATGGTAACAATGATGGTTATTTTATTGTGGGTTTTATCTATTCTCCTCTAGGAAGGAGGTAAACAATATGAATTAAAATCTCAATTGAGGATACTTTTTTGTTTTGTTTTTACTTTTGTTTGTATTGTTTCAGTCTTCCAGCATTGACATCATTGTACCAAATCATTCTTTGTTTTCCAATATTGTCCAACTATAGGATGTTGAATAGCATCCTTGGCCCCTACCCACCAGTTAGAGCTTTCTTCCTTACTTGTGTTAAACAAAGGTGTCACTGAAGGTCTTTTGGAGGCAAAAATTTATTCTGTTGAAAACCATTGGTCTATTGCTTTCCTGCAGTTTTCCTCCCCCTGTCCTATGAAAAGATGAGCATGAAAAAATGGAAGGACATTATATTATATGTGTTCATGTGAATACAATAAAATAAAATTGCAAATAAGTTCAAAGGAAATAATAATGCTTTAACTGAGCTTCTATCATTTTTCAGTCTCTCTGGAAGTATTGAATCACTTTCTAATCTCTGCTTAGCTGATTTATTTTCAACCCTCTGTCCTGTTATTTCCATTTAAAATAATATTAGTGAAACATTCACTATTCATCTGAAAATGTTGAAGAAGGAAATTACTAAGACTGTGACTTAAAATATTTCTTGGTTGGTGTAATCTTTCTGGAATCAACAAACATTAGTTATCTATATAAAAAGAGTAATTACCGAATATGTTAGTTAAAGATATAAACCAAATGAATGAAAAGCCATACAATAGCCTTTCTATTGATACTTTTAAATTCTTTGAGCTATAAATTATCATCTATTTTTCTGTCTCTCAATAGTCTCTATCCTTCATATTGCTATTTGGGTATCTGTTATAGACTATGAGCTGTCCATAGGAGGCTGATAAAAAGAGTGTCTGAAAATAAACTTGTGGTTTTCTAGAATAATAAAGGCTAAAAATGAGCATTTCAAGATTACTGTTTTATTATTATTTATGTGTATTTTTTCATGAGTCTCTAGTATTGAATATTTACTTCTGGAAAGGAACATAGTGATTTTAAAACTTATATTAACTCATACAGGACCTAAGTAATGCTCTAAACAAAATAAAGAAGAAATAACTTAAAAAGAAAAGAAGGCAAGTACATCCTGATAACCAATTAGATTCTCAAAGCTTATGTCCATCATGGACTCAGGGAATAATTTTTACATAATGTCTTCTGTTTAATTAGTATTTAACCAATATCCAGTTTTAAATAATCTATGTAGTTATAACATAGGTAGAAAAATAAGCACAAAAGAAACCTATCCTATCTAAAAAGAGGGAATATGCAAATTGACCCTCATGCTGTAACAAGATGGCTGTGCCCACAGCAGACAGGGATTCTGTGACACAAGATGGCTGCATTCACAGCAGAGGCAGGGATCCCATAACACAATATGGCTGCTCCCACAGTAGAGGCTGAGTTCCTGTAATGAGCCTTAAGGAGCAATCAGCAGGGACCTGAGGTTGTGTGGTGCCGGCCAAAGCAGGGAAACTGAGGCTGCACCTCCACCTGGTGGGGCTTGACAGGGGACCCCAGGCTGTGCCCTCTTCTTGGTGGAGATTGATGGAGGACCTCAAACCATGCCCCCACCCAGCAGGGCTTTCTGGGGGACCACAGGCCAATCCCCCTACCTGGCACCAGGCCAGGGGACCTAAGGCTGCACCCCCACACACACATCCAGAAGGGCTTGACAAGAGACCTCAGGCCATGCCCCCCACACAATAGGGCTTGACAGGGGACCTCAGGGTACATCCCCAACCTCAGCACCAGGCTGGGGGACCTGAGGCTGAGCTCCCCACCATCTGGGGCATGATGGGAGAACTCAGGATGTGCCCCCATCCCATGGGGCTTGATGGGGGACCTCAAGCCACATCCCCCACCCCAGCATCAGGCTAGGTGACCTGAGGCTGTGCCCTCCACCCACTGGAACTTTATGGGTTTGGGGCTGGCCAGGTCTGGATCTAACCCAATAGAGGAGCGCCAGCCAGGTCTGGGTCTTGTGTGGTTATGAGGTGCATGTGGGTGGGTGGAGACTTGACTCTAGTTCCTGAGGCACACCCCAGACTCTGATAGGAGGAAGATTTTCATATACATTTTACTAATTTTCTTTCATCTCTGACACTTCTATTATAGAGAGAGGGCAAATATCAATATTAAAATACTAGAGGCCCAGTGCATAAAATTTGTGCACTGGGGGGATCCCTCAGCCTGACCTGCTCCCTTCCAATTCAAAGCCACCAGGGGATGTCCCACTGATGGCTTAGGCCCATTCCCCATGGTTCTGTGCTCTCTGTGGGACCTAGCTGCTTCACTGCCGTGGCAGTGACAAAATCACCAAGCCTGCTGTTCACTCTCTGTCTGCAGGGCCTGTGGTATTCACCACCACTGCTGCATGAACAAAGCTGCCATGCCCTTCTGTCCACTCTTTGTCTGCCAGGCCTGTGGGCTTCACTGACACCACAGCAATGAAGCCCCCATGCCCCACTGTCTGCTCTCTGTCTGCAGGGCTTGGGGGCTTGGCCGTTGCTTCGGCACAAATGAAGCCACCACAGTGACGAAGCCTTCATGTCCCGCTGTCCACTCTCAGTTGCAGGGCTGAAAGGACTCAGGGCCTTCAGGGGGTCTAAGGAGACTGGGTGCCACCATCTTGTAGCTATGGGCACTGCCATCTTTGTGATGGCATGAGGGTCAATTTGCATATTACCTCTTTATTACATAGGATTTTTTCTAATTCCTTTTTAATGTGCACAAATTTCATGCACTGGGTCACTAGTATCTTAATAAATATATTTGTGAGCAAAGAGTTTTAAAATATGAAATATAATCATAATCCAGTTATTTTTAGTGCTTATGTTAACTTAAATCATAAAAAGTTTCAAGTCTATTTTTTCATTTTTGAATATTATGTATAATTAAAGCAAATTTTTGTTTTTCTTGTATAAAAAAGATACTCAGTTACCTCTGTCAGATTGCATTAGAGGTTTTCAGTGACATTCTTATACTAGATAAACTACAAACACTTCTACAGCCTATGTATTTATGCAGTCACATGAGCATAATCCTATTTTTATGTAGACTGAATATAACTGACTTAAAAATAAAAATACCTTCCTAAAATCACCTACATTCTATTTAGTCCAATTTAAAAGAATAGATTAAAAACTTGTTGCAACATTTAAATCAGAGAAGACAGCATAATCTCTTGCCAAAGGTTGAAAAGATTGCAATAAAAATTCAAACAGAATATCAGTCAGGGCCTGAAAAGGCAAAGGAAGTGGATCAGTCATATACATTTTTTTAAAATTCACAGTTGCTCCTCTTTGCTCAATGGTTAAAATAGAATTATTTTGGAGTGGAAATGCTGACTATATGGCCTATTATTTAATCTGTGTTTCCAAGCTAGTTTATAATTATAAAATTAATCTCAGAATATATTAAAAACCTATTTGCATAAGCTATGTACAAGTAAAAACATGGGAGAACACTTTACCTGCATTGATACAAAGCATTGCATAATACTTATTTGTTTTTATCACTATTGTGGCTCTGGAAACAAGTAAATATAAAAAGCAGGAAACACAAATACAGTGCAATTGGAGTTTGTCAAAGAGAAGTATGGTGGTGTAAAGAGTTGAATTCAGCTTCAAATAAACTTTGTCTCAATATGTGTAAAAGGCTTTGGCACTGTATCAGATCAGTGGGGCACCACTCAGCAGGATAGGGGTTATCCAGTAGGTCACTATAGTCTATGCTTCCTGATTCATAGAAATCTTGCCTCTCTATCATACTCTTACATTAACCAAGTAGGTGCTGACTTTTTCATCTATTTTTTCTCTTCTGGGATTTTAGGTCTTTTAGCTAAAAAGGAGTAACATACATTAATTGAGAATGTCAAAAGTATTTAATAAACATGATTGAAAAGATACCAAACTTTTGACATATATAGCTAGTAATCTTACCTAATAATAGATAAAGATGTAAATTGACCATACCTCTGCTACCACCACAGCTAAAGTTAGTATGCAAATTAACTCAACAAAGTAGGACATCCCCTGAGGCCTCACAGTATGTGAGAGGGGGCAGGCTGGGCTGAGGGACCACTCCCCAGTGCAGGAATTTCATGCACCAGGCCCCTAGTAAAGTATAACCATGGTAACCATGGGCACTTTTCCAAAACTATTATAAATAATAGCTATTTTATAAAACCGATGCTTCTTTTTTATTGGTGGCCTTAGCAAAAATGTCCTAAGCATAAACTGACAATATTTTAGCACAGTGCTACTCACTCAAATTAAGTTACAAGTGTATTTCTATTATAACAATGAGTTTCTTTTACTTTTTTTGCTCTTCTCTTTTCTACCTTCTCTTGTTTTCTTTTTTTTTTTTTTTTTGAAACTTGAGTGGGTTAAATCCATTTAGCTGTGAGAAGACCATGCTGCAGTGGGAAAACCAATGGTTATTTCAAACACATGACCATCAAAGAGCCACATTAGCCAAGTGAGGAGGGGACTTCCTGTCTCTTAATAAAGCTGAGATGTCAGAAGTATTTAATAATCATTGTGAGTTTTAATAGGAAATTGTATGAACACTTTTGGTAATTAACTCAATCTACAGTTACCATTTGGATATTGTTTTTACTTAAGCTAGCTCAGAGATCTAGAATATATTGTAAAACCAGGATCTTTTTAAAAAATATATATATATTTTATTGATTCTTTTATAGAGAGGAAGAGAGAGGGATAGAGAGTTAGAAACATTGATGAGAGAGAGTCGTTGATCAGCTGCCTCTTGCACACCCCCTCCTGGGGATATGCCCGCAACCAAGGTACATGCCCTTGACCGGAATCGAACCCGGGACCCTTCAGTCCCCAAGCCGACGCTCTATCCATTGAGCCAAACCGGTTTTGGCTAAAACCAGGATCTTTTTACTTATAGCACTGCTAAGTAATCCTATTGAATAAAAAATTAATATGCAGATTGACCATCACTTGGAAAGGGTGCAAGCTGGGCTGAGGGACACCCCTGCCACCTCCCCCACATGCACATATTTTGTGCACCAGGCCTCTAGACAACTTATAAAGACATTAGAAATTCTTTTTGGATCTCTAGCTTGCACTGAGCAGAGTGACTTGCACCACAGCTAAGGAAACAACAGCAATCTACAGTATAATAATAAAAATGTAATATACAAATCAACCAAACAGCCGAACAGCAGAATGACCTTCCAGACCAACTTCTGGATGACCTTCCAGATGAAGCTGGGACTGCAAGCACTAAGGCAACCAGGGTAGTGATGGCCTACTATTGCACAAATTTTATGCATCAGGATTTTAGCTGTTTTATAAGTACCAAGAAAGCAATAAAATATGTATTCTTTATGTAGGTCCAAACATAGCAGCTGGACTTGGCTTTATGAACCATGAAAAATATCTCCCACCTGGAAGTTGATGTTGAATAAAGATGCAAATACCTAAAACTTTCATAGTTTGAGAGTGATGTTTGGATCATAAAAACAAACAAACTTATTTTTAAATTTTCTTAATAAATACTATGTACTTAGTAGATATACAATTATAAGCATAGTCACTCCAAAATTTAAAATTTCACTGGTAATGAAAGTAAATTCTTTACTTAATGTAAAATTCACTCTCTCGTTAATACAGCATACTATAAAATTTTGTTTTTATCTTTGAATAAAGTCTGTATCAAGTTTCCCATGTAACTGGTATTTGAAGTTACATGTATGAGCTGAACCTTATGAGGTTATTTTACTATCCCTTTGCTTTTAAGGAGGACTACATTCAAATACAAAGTAAAAATATAGCCATTTAATAAGATGGCTGCTTGTCTGCATGTTCCTGAATCTCCCCCTGAATTTATTACATAAATTGGTAAAAATTATTGTTTACTTTCAACTCATTTTACTAGATGTTTCTTAATTAGCAAGTATAGATATAATTTCAACACATACCCTTTTGCAATTGTTTTGGCCATATTAAAATTGAAATCTTTATAAGCTATAGTGTATCATTTGATATATGTTAATACAACTATAGAAATTTATATTCAAAGAAGTTATTAGGTTTTTGCACTTTGGTTCTTTAAAACAGAAAGATTTTAAGTTACTATGATCTTTTAATTTTTTTCTTTTTAAAAAATTGTAGTTTTATTTACTTAATCATTTCAGATAAAGCAAAGTCTGCTTTAGTATATCTACAAACTAAAACATATATTTTTATCATATTTTTAAATTAAAAAATAAAAGTAAAGAAGAATAGAGATAAAACACTAGTTATAACTTAATTAAAATTTGAAAAGTTAACTAGATAATATTTTCTTAGACTTCATTTTTTTTCTCAAATACTTATACCTAAATTTATCTGCCATTAGAGAAGAACATCAGTAAGATTTATTAAGTTATTTATTTCCACAAAGTAACATTTCTTCATGTGAAACATGGCATGTTCATATGATTTTAAAAATTCATGTTTTCACACTTATCTACCAGAATAAGTTCTTTAGTATAGTGCCTAGACTTAAAGACTTAATAAACAGTAGCTCTTAAAACCAAATGATGGAGAATCAATCTCCCGTATTACCACTTTGTTTAGGATATTAGTAATTAACATTTAATTATTTAATATAAGGTTAAGGACAGTAATGTTCAGAAAGTTAAATAAATTTTGAAACTAATAACAGTAATAATTGTATATATGATTTCTACATATCCTATATAATAAAGAGGTAATATGCAAATTCACCCTCATGTCACAAGATAGCCACCCCATGTCATCACAACATGGCTACCATAAGATGGATGTGTCCAATTCATCACAAGGTGGCTGCCACAAGATGGCCACTCCCTTATCATCACAAGATGGCCACTCCCATGTAATCACAAGATGGCCACCCCCACATTGTCACTAAATGGCCAGCAGGAAAGGGTAGTTGGTGTGGCAACCAGGCCTGCAGGGAAGGGCAGTTAGGGGGGATTGTGCCAGCAGGGAAGAAGTTAGGTGCCAATCATGCCAGTAGGAAAGCGGTTAAATGTCAATCAGGCTCTCAGGGGATCTGTTAGGGGGCTATCAGGCTGGAAGGCAGAGTAGTTAGGGGCAATTAGGTAGCCAGGCAGCCAAGTGGTTAGGAGCCAGCAGTCACAATTGTGAGAGGGATGTCCGACTGCAAGATGTCTAGCAATCTGACATCCACCGAGGGATACCAGATCGGTGAGGGTGCAGGCTGGGCTGAGGGACACCCCCCATCTCCAAGTGCATGAATTTTGTTCACAAGGTCTCTAGTCATTTATAGTTCACAAGGTCTCTAGTCATTTATAATAAAAGCCCAGTGACCAAATGGTGGAACAACCAGTTGACCAGTTGTTATGATGTGCACTGACCACTAAAGGGCAGATACTCAACAGATGAGCTTTTCCCTGGTGGTCAGTGCACTCCCACAGTTGAAATACTGCTGGAATAACTGGGATGAGTGGCACTCCCATAGTGGGTGATTCATACAGGCCATGCCCCCCACCAGTGCATGAATCCCATGCATCAGGACTCTAGTTCTAATATATAAAATCACTGGGTCCATTACGACTGAAGGCTTGACCACGTGGAAGTAAGTCCTGCAGTCAGCTCTGAATTGCCTTGGTGACCCAGCACTGACTGCTGATGTGGCTGAGAATCAGGCCCAGAGAGAGGTCTGAAGAGAGAAGCAGGGTATGATCTACAGCCAGTGAGGCAGCTGTTTATCTGCACTTGTCTTTCTCTCTGAGCCTGGACAGCAGCTACACCAGGCCTCCAACAGGGCTGCTGATCAGTCCCGTCTTTCTGATTAGGCCCCTTTGATAGGCCCAGAGATGCTGAGTGGCATAGAAACTGACCAATCAGAATCAAATCTGGGTGGACTGTGAGGAGCCAATGGCTGTCTAAGAGGTGGAGTTTTGATGCTGACTGGCATGGAAACAGCCCGATCAGAACCAAAGTGTTGGTAGAGGAGGGCAGTTAGGGGAGAGATCAGGCCTGCAGGGAAGCGTCGTTGGGGGCAAGATCAGGCTGGCAGGAGAGAGCAGATGAAGGTGAGATCAGACTGGTAGAGGAGGGCAGTTAGGGGCAATCAGGCAGGCAGGCAGAGGCAGTTAGAGGTTATCAGGCAAACAGGCTGGTGAGCAGTTAGGAGATAGAGGTTCTAGACTATGAGAGGGATGTCCAATTGGAGAGGGTGCAGGCAGGGATGAGGGGAACCCCCACTCCATGCAATAATTTTGTCCATTGGGCCACTAGTATAATATAAAAAACAAGCTACCTAAGACTTTACACAATGTTGTATTTTGAAGATTGTATTGATCCAATTAAAAAATGGGCAATGGACCTAAATAGAATATTTACAAAAGAAGACAGAAGGAAGGCCAAAAGGCACATGAAAACATGCTCAAAGTCACTAATTATCCGAGAGATGCAAATCAAAACAACAATGCGGTACGATCTCACACCTGTCAGAATGGCCAACATCAACAAATCAACAAACAACAAGTGTTGGCGAGGTTGCAGAGAAAAAGGAACCCTCGTGCACTGCTGGTGGGAATGCAGACTGGTGCAACCACTGTGGAGAACAGTGTGGAGTTTCCTCAAAAAACTGAGAATGGAACTCCCATTTGACCCAGTAATTCCACTTCTAGGAATATATCCCAAGAAACTAGAAACACCAATCAGAAAGGATATTTGCACCCCTATGTTCATAGCAGCACAATCTACAATAGCCAGAATCTGGAAACAGCCTAGGTGCCCGTCAGCTGATGATTGGATCAAAAAACTTTGGTACATCTACACAATGGAATACTATGCTGCCATAAAAAGAAGGAATTCTCATCATTTGCAGCAACCTGGATGGAATTGGAGAACATCATGCTGAGTGAAATAAGCCAATCAATGAAAGAGAAACACCACATGACCCCACTCATTTGTGGATAATAGAGATCATTATAAACTGATGAACCAAAAGATAGATATAGAGACAGTAAAGCAATAAGCAGATTGTCAAATTACAGCGGGGAGGGGAGGAGGGTCTGGGGGAGATAATAAGTCAACCCAAGGACTTGTATACATGCATATAAGTACAACCAATGGACATAAAACTCTGGGGAGGGAGGGGATATGTGGGAGGGAGGGAGGGAGGGGGGCAAAAAAAATCAATAAAATATGTAAAAATAAATAAAATAAAATAAAAAAAAGATTGTCCAAAATATTAATCTTTTAGCTTGCTTTTTGCTAAACTCAAAACACTGCAGGTTAAAATGTGCAAAATACAAAATACATATTTAGATTCTGAAAATTGTATGATTAAATTTGAAATATAAATGAATGTTAGTAATTATAGAAAAAACATTTTTATTTCCTAATATAATTAAAGCAAAAATTCTTTTTCAGTCTCTTTTTTATTGATTATGGTATCACATAATTGTCCTCATGTCCTCATTTTCACCCCAAACTCCTCCCCACATATGCCCCACTCCCTGTAGTCTGTGACCACTGGGTTGACTAATATGCATGCATACAAATCCTTCCCTACCTTCCTTCTGAAGTTTGAGAGTCTTATCGATGCTTCCCTGTTTTCAGCACTGTTTTAGTTCATCAGTTTATGTTGCTCATTATTTCCCCTAGATGAGTGAGATCATGTGCTACAAGAAATACACTTAAGAACCAAAAATGAGACCAGCCATAATGGTTATGCTGAGAGGCAAATGAGTCAGTCTGTAGTAAGTTTCTTTCTGGGCCAACAGTTCTTTGAGTCCCAATTTCAGTGTCAAACAGTTCCATATGTGTAGATGTCAGCAATGATATTTTAGTTCTAGATGGTGGACAAATGATGGTGATGCAGGTCCAACCATCTCTGCTTTCGTCCTGGGCATTGTTCAGTGACACACAGCTGCAGTCTGCTAGTATGGCAAGGTGTTATCAGTGTCTTCCTTTGCTGGACTGTTTCTCTTCTGTCTTCATGGCTGGAGCAGTCCTGTCCATTTCTCCCTCTTGCAGGAATCCACATGGTTCTGGAGCTGTTTTCTGAAATATACAAACATATTCTCAACCAAAAGTTAATAAAGGAATATTTTCTATAAATTTGACTTGAGATCCTTTTTCATTTTTTGCACAAATGATTTTCCTCTGGCTTGTTTTGACACCATGTGTGTTTTTTATTGATGTCTTGCTGTTAGCATTACAAATGAAAGTTAATTATCTAAAGTACAAATTTTCTAGATGTAATTTACTTAAAGGATCTTTTTTTCTCACATGATATTCTTCTACTCTCACCTCCTATTTTTTATTTAAATATTAGGAGGCTTTGGAAAATTTATAATGTAGTCTTGATAGCTTTTACATTTTATTTATTTATTTGCTCTAAAATATGACTGTTTTAGATTCATTACATGTTACACAATTTTACCATGAGATGAACTGCCAAGAAAGATTTTTGTTAATACTTTAAGAATAGCTTTTTGTACATTACAATCAATTTTTATAGGATATTTGCTTATTTCAACTAGCCAATTTAAATTACTCTGAAAACTTGACTACTATTCTACTGTCAAACTCAACACTCTACCAACGATCTAATTTTACCCTGTGTATATTAGTGGAAAGGATTATTTGCCTTTTTGAGTAGGCACTGAGCATTCCTGGTACTAGGCTGGATTTGGATATTGAAATCCTGCTTCTTATCACCATGGATACAAGACATGTCAAACAAGTCTTGTTGCAGTGAGAGGACAGCTGCTGTTGGCCAATTTTCTGTCTGTTACCTGGGTCCCGCAATTTGAGGAAGTGAAGCAGCCTCAAATGGGGGCAGGAGATCTCCCTCAGCAGTGGTGAAGGTTCAGGCCCCTGCATAGTTGGGGGGGTGAGGGTCCTTGCCCCACCTCTGTTGACTTCCAAGTTTTCTCTTGATAGCCCCTCTGCGACTGTTCCTGTCTTAGGTTGTTCCTTCCATGAACAGTCTTACCTATCTCTGGCTAACCAGTCATCCTCTGGGGCCAAGCAGGGTGATGTGAGGTTCAGTTCTGTCTCCTTGGTAGCCTATGCCCCCATGGCCTCCATGCTCAGCACCTCCCTTGGGATGCCCACACCTGCTTGGCAAGGACCCAGCCCTGATCACATTTCTTGAGGAACCCAGGTTTCTTTTCCAGGAATGGCCCAGCTTACCTCTCTGGGCAAGAGACATATCCATGGTACCAACTACCATGATGCTTTAACCTCGGTATGAACTGAAAATTCAGGCAACAGCTGTAGGCTACTGGATCACAAGAGGAGAGTCCCTCTTGGCCAAAAGGGTCAGAGGGGCCAATGTAGCCTGTTCATATGCCTTCCCAGGGGGCCATCTATACAGTGAAAAAGATTAAATCCTTTCATGTCATTTTAAAATTACTGCCAGACATTCAAAAAATTGGTTTGTAAGTTTGATTGGGTAATTGTACATTATGCTGTTGTAATTCTAAAATATCAGGAGAGGTGTTACCTTTGTTTCTGAGTACCAAAGAGGCGATTTTTTATTTATTCCCAAGGGTGCAAAGTACTATTATATGTCATGGGGTAGAGACCCCTGTTAATTATACTTCTTTGCCCCACCCATGGTCCTCCTGGATGACCAAGGTGTTTGGTATTTTTCAGTGACTACATTAGGGGGGTGTCCAGCCCATGTAAGGGTTCCCACCCATGAAGGATTAGGATGATAAGTTTAAAATACTCCATTAGTCACAGGTAATATTACCATACAGCTGATGACTTCTAGCATGGCAGGAAAGATGTTCTCAGGTGTTCTTGGGGTTCTAGTTACCTCACATCTAATTTTTTATTTAATAATATTATATTATTATTATTATTATTATTATTATTATTATTATTATTTTACATATTGTCTTCATCTCCCCCCCCCCCCCTTATCCCATACGTTCCATTCATTCCCCACCCTTCTGTTATCTGTGTCCATTGATTAGGCTAATATGTATGCACTCGAGTCTGTTGGTTGCTCTCTCCCCATTACTCCCACAGACTACTGCCATCCCTGGGGCTTGAGGTTCTTTCTAGGTCTGTAAAATATGCCGTTGGTATTTTAATGGGTAGTTCATTGAATCTATAGACAGCTTTGGATAGTATGGCCATTTAAATAATTCCCTGATTTGATGTTGCTTCTGCCAACCCATGAACATGGTATGTTCTTCCATCTGTTTACATCTTCCCCTCTCTTTTTTTCAGTGTCATGTAGTTTTCTATGTATAGGTCTTCTACCTCCTTAGTTAAGTTTATTCCTAGGTATCTTAATTTTTTGTGTGCGATGGTAAATGGGATTGCTTTTTTAGTCTCTCTTTTTGTAAGTTCATTATTGGTGTATAGAAATGCCTTTGATTTCTTGGCATTTATTTTATATTCTGCTACCTTGTTGAATTCAATTTTATGTCTAATAATTTTTTGATGGAGTCATTAGGGTTTTCTATGTACAGTATCATGTAATTTGCGAATAAGCACAGTTTTATTTCTTCTTTTCCAATTTGGTTGCCTTTTATTTCTTCTGCTTGTCTGATTGCTATGGCCAGTGCTTCCAGCACTATGTTAAACAGGAGTGGTGAGAGTGGCCATCTCTGTCTTGTTCCTGTATTATTTATTTATTTTTTTAAATAAATCTTTATTGTTCAGATTATTACAAATGTGTTCCTCTTCCCCCCGACTTAATTGCCCCCCTCTACCAGGTTTCCATCCCACCCTCTGTCCTTTCCCCGTCCTCCATTATCCTCATCCATAGGTGCACAGTTTTTGTTCAGTCTCTTCCCACACCCCTACTCCCCTTTTTTCCGAGAATTGTCAGGCCACTCCCCTTCCATATCTCTGATTCTATTATATTCACCAGTTAATATTGTTTATTAGATTTTTTAATTCCCTTGGTTTTTAGATTCACTTGTCCCAGAAGTTTCTTACACTATCTTCAACTTTCTAGATTCCCTTATCTTCTTGCTTCTGTGTAGGAGTGTCCTCTGGCTCTTTGTGTTCTAAATCTTTATCTTGATTCTTGCAATCTTCCAGTCTGTTTTTAGGACTCTGTGTAATATTTTTTTTTTTTATTTCAGACAACATTTTCTTCATTTCTAGTTGATCCCTTATTATTTCTAGTTGATCCCTTTTCATATCCTCAGAGGTCTCATTTATTTTATCAGCCTTTTTTTTTTTTTTTTAGGATATTCTTGAATAACCTTATAACTGTAGTTTTGAACTCAATGTCCATTCTTTTCTTTTCCTCCATCTCCTTCCTTTGTATCCTGCCTCTTATCTGCATTTTAGTTGTTTCACTGATTTGATGGAATAGTTTTGTGTGCTAGCCTTCCCAGTTACCTGTGGTGGACCGTCTTGGTATAGCCCTTTGTGGGCTGTGTGTGCAGTCTTGTTGTTAAGCCTTGCTTACTGTTAGTATCACTGGGAAGCGTTGATCTCCAAGCCAATTGGCTGTGAGGATCAGCAGTGTCTCAGCTAGAAGGGTTTCTTTACTATGCTTGGATGGGGCGGGGTCTCGGGATGGCAGACAATCTTTGGTTCCCTGTCAGTCTCGCCTTAGAAAAGTCCTGTTCCCAGTGAGTTTTGGAAGATTGGTTGCAGGCACACGCACCTCTTTGGTAAAGGTGCAGATAAGCTTTGGATTCTGGCCAGTCCCTACTTAGAGAAAGCCAGCCTCTGGGAGAACTTCTGTGCTTAGCTTGTATGGGGTAGAGTCTCAGGTTGATGCAGATAAGCTTTGTTTTCCCTTAGGCTCCTCCCGAACTCCAGCAGTAATGGCTGCTGGCTTCACACACCTCCGAGAGATCTCTGCCCACTGCCTGACAGTCTGGCCTCTCCCTGACTGGGACCGTCTATCAAAGCAATAGGGTGATTCTCTGTTTTCCTCTCGAACAAGAAAGCCAGCCGTGCGTTAGTTGTCTGCCCTCTCCGCGGGCATCAGAAGTAAGCCAGTAGCGAACTCAGCCCAGCCTGGCCTCTTTGTGCACCGGGAGTCAGCCAGCAGCAATCTCAGTCCGGCCCTCCCTCTCTGCGCCTGGAGTAAGCCAGCCCCTTTTCGCGGGCACAGATCTCCATACCTTCACATTTCCTGAGGTTTGGTGTGTCTTCTCTCTCCTTCCCAGATGGCAGAGCCTCCTCTCAGCTAGCCATCCAGTGCTTCAGGGCAAAGCCTCCCCTGTTTTCCAGTATTAAATTCAAATTTGTTGTGGTAGGCTGCATTCTGGTGTCTACCCTGTGCCGCCATCTTGGTTTCTCTCTCATTGTATTATCTTTATGTGTTTTTGATATTAGCATGATGCTGGCTTCATATAAGAAGCTTGGAAGTGTTCCTTCTTCTTGAATTTTCTGGAGTGGTCAGAGAAAGATAGGTTTTAGTTTTTCCTTGAATGTTTGGATAAAGTCCCCTGTGAAGCCCCCTGGCCACAGACTTTTGTTTCCTGGAAGCTTTTTGATGACTGCTTCAATTTCATCCATAGTTAGCAGCCTATTGAGATTTTTAGATTCTTTCTGATCAAGTTTTTGAAGGTTGTATTTTTTTAGGAATGTGTCCATTTTCTCCAGGTTGTCTACTTTGTTAAAATAAAATTGGTCATAGTATTTTTTTTTTTTAAAACAATCCCTTGTATTTCTGTGGGGTCTGTTGTTATTTTACTTCTTTTATTTCTGGTTTTGCTTATTTGGATTTTCTCTCTTTGCTTCTTGGTTAGCCTGGCTGGAGGTTTATCAATCTTGTTTATCCTTTTGAAGAACCAGATCTTGGTTTTGTTGATATTTTGTATTGTCTTTTTGGTCTCTATGTTATTCACTTCTGCTCTGATCTTTTTTATTTCCTTCCTTCTGCTCACTGTGGGCTTTTCTTGTTTATCCCTTTCTAATTCTTTGAGTTGTTGAGTTAGATAATTTATTACCTGTTTTTTTGTTGTTGTTGTTGTTGTTGTTGTTTTCTTGTAGGTCTGTAGTGCTATAAACTTTCCTCTCAGGATTTAACCAGTGATGTCAGTGGTGTAAAGTCCCCTACTATGATTGTATTGATATCAATCTCTCTCTTGATATCTTCCAGGAGATTTTTTTTTTTTATGTATTTGGGTGCTCCTGCATTGGTGCATATATGTTTACCAGAATTACATCTTCTTGTTGCATTGCTCCCTTTGTATTATGTAGTGGCCTTCCTTATCTCTAATTATGGTCTTTACTTTTAGGTCTATTTTATCTGATATAAGTATCACAACCCCAGATTTTTTTTTCTTATTTACATTTCCTGAAAATGTTTTTCCATCCCTTCACTCTCAGTCTGTGTGAATTATTTGCTCTAAGGTTGGTCTCTTGTAGACAGCAAATACAAGGGTCATGTTTTATTATCCATTCAGTTACCCTATGTATTTTGATTGGTGCATTTAATCTATTTACATTTAATATTATTATTGATAAGTACCTGTTTGTTGTCACATTTTTTCTTAGTGTTTGTGTTTCTTCTTGCCTTTCTCTTTCTTCTTTTTACAGCAGTCCCTTTAGCATTTCTTGCATTGCTGGCTTGGTAGTGATAAACTCTCTTAACCCTTTTTTGTCTGTGAAGCTTCTGATTCCACCTTCAATTTTGAATGATAGCCTTGCTGAATATAGTATTCTTGGATTCAGACTCTTCCTTTGCATGACTTTGAGAGAGAGATCCTTTGCATGACTTTGTATGTTTCATTCCATTTCCTTCTGGCCTGGTATGTTTCTATTGAGAAATCAGTTGATATTCTAATAGGAGATCCCTTGTAAGTAACATTCTGTCTCTCTCTTAGAGCCTTTAAGATTCTTACTTTTTCATTGGCGTTCACCAATTTAATTATGATGTGTCTTGGTATCTGTCTTTTGAGGTGCAACTAGTTTGTTACTCTATGCACTTCTCGGACTTGTTTAGTTTTTCTTTTGACAATATCAGGGAAGTTTTCTGTCATTATTTCTTTGAACTGGTTTTCTATTCTTTGCTTCTCTTCCTCTCTTTCTGGTATGTCTATTAAATGAATAATATTTCGTTTTTTGTTGTCCCAAAGCTCCCTTAAATGCTCCTCTTGCTTCTTAAGTATCCTTTCCAGTTGTTTCTGTTTTTATGTGTTTTTTTCTACCTTGTCTTCTAATTCACTGATGCAGTTCTCAGCCTCTTCTAGTCTACTATTTAAGCCTTCCATTGTGTTCTTTATTGCAGTTATGTCATTCTTCATCTTCTCTTGGTTTCTTTTCATGTTGGTAACAATCTCATTCAGCTCCTTGTAGTTATTGAGTTGTGTGTATTTGTCATTGAGTTGTGTGCATTTGTCATCCAGCCATTTAAATATCCTTATAAGAATTACTCTGAATTCTATCTCTGATAAGCTGCTAGCCTTGAATTCATTTAATGCCCTTTCTGGTAATTTCTCTTCTTCTTTCCTTTGGGAATTGCCTTTTGTCTTTCCATGTTTTCCTGTAATACTTTAATTGTAAATCCAATTGCTTTGCTGCCCAGGTTCTTTATAGGATGGTGTTACTGGCCTAATCTCTCAGTCTTCCTGTGTTTGCTAATCTAGTGTAGCTCCCTACTCGAGCTACTTGTGTTCCCTTGATTTAAGCCTGCAAGCTTGAGAGGCTAAACTGTGGTGTCTAGAAGTCAGCAGCTGTGGAGGGGAATGTTCCAATTTTTGCTGTCTTGCACCTTTAATTGTGATCTTGCATGCCCATCAGGGATTCACAGTGGCCCCCAGGAACCAACTGTTGGGGTTTTATGGCTCAGGGGACCTGGTCTTTGGAAAGGTGTAGCTGTTGTGCCCAGAGTTCTGCAGTCATGGGGAGGGCAGATCCAGCTTTTACTGTTGCACCTGTGGTGTATAGACACTAACTCCCAGCGGCGGTTTTCAGGAGCACCCTTGGTATATTTGCCAGTGAGGCACACTGAAGGGCTCTGAACAACCCTGGCAATGTAGCCATGCAATTGAGGTGCCTGTGGGCCATTATCCAGGCTAAGTGAATTCAAGGCTTCTAGTGCTGGAGGGTTATGTGCACCCAAAGAGAGCTCACAGTGGCTCCCATTAGCGTCCTGTGGTTAGTTGGGCTCAGTGTGTTTATATCTGTGGAGGCGTGCTCTCTGAGTGCAGAGCTCTGATGCACTTCAAGGGGTCCTGGCACTGTGGTTGTATAGTTGGAGTTAATGTGGGCAACCCTCCAGGGTGGGGGAATTCAGAATTTCCATTGTGGGGCTGCGTGCTCCAATCTGTGTAGAATCAGACACTCAGGTGCAAACCCAGAGTAAAGAGACCTGGGGCTGAGAAATCGTGAATGTGTGCACAGCTGAGGTTGATTTAGGCAACCTTCCAGCCAGAAGGACAAATGAATTTCCACTGCCGTGCCCTGAGCTCCTGTCTGCACAGAATCAAAATCTTGGGTGCAAACCTATAGTAAAGTAACCTGGGGTTGAGGACGCATGAGTGTGTGTGCATCTGGGGTTAACATGGGCAACCCTCCAGGCAAAAGGAAGAAGGAATTTCCACTGCAGGGTCTCACGCCCTAATCTGCACAGAATCACACCCTGTGTAAACCCAGAGTAAAGTGTCCTGGGGAAGAGACTGTGTGACAATGTGTGCGCACTTGTGCAAGGGCCCAGGGTTCTGCTGTTGGGGAGTGGGAGTTGCTCTTACAGCTGTGGAATGATGTGTCTTTGGAGGTGGAGATCCCAGGTTCTGCGAGTCTGCAGCTGGGGTAGCAGGATATTGGCCTGAGTGGGTGCTGGGTTGTGGGGAAGTTCCAATGGCTGCCTAAGAGGCAGAGATTTTGACACTGACTGGCATAGAAACTGACCAATCAGAACCAAATCTGGGTGAACTGCAAGGTGTCAATGGCTGCATAGGAGATGGAGCTTTTGACACTTATTGGCACAGAAACCAACCAATCAGAACCTATTTTGGGTGAACTGTGAAGGCAGAACATAAGGTGAGGGCTGAGGAGTAGTTTTAAGGGTAACAGCTGTTTGATGTAAGGTATAAGCAAGCAGTTCAGTTCTTTAATAACTGGTTTGGCAGTATAGTATATATGTCTGGCTATCAGTACAGATATTGGGGTTTTGTATTTTGGTATGCCAAGAGCATCTCCTCCTGCTAAAAGAGGTTTTTGCCCCCATTTAGGCAATCCTATCCTATATAATTTATCTATAATAATAAAAGGGTAATATGCCAATTAGACTGGGTCGACTGGCCATCTTCTAGATGTCCGACTTCATTCTGGACAAAGCCATGGTGGTGGGGGCTGAGGCAGAGGCAGTTATAGGCAATTAGGCTGGCAGGGGAGAGCAGTTAGGGGCAAGTTCAGGTTGGCAGTGGAGGGCAGTTGGGGGCAAATTGGCCTGCAGGGGAGGGCAGTTGGGGGTGACCAAGCCTGCAGGAGAGGGCATTGAGGGCAACAAGGCTGGCAGGGAAAAGCAGTTGGGGTCATTAGGCAGACAGGCAGGTGAGTGGTTAAGTGCCAGTGGTCCTGGATTGGAGAGGGTGCAGACACCTCCCAATTTGAGAATTTTATGCACCGCATCTCTAGTGGTGCTATAAAAAGGAAGGAACTTTCATCATTTGCAACAGCATGATGGACCTGGAGGGCATAATGTTAAGAGAAATAACTCAGTCAGAGAAAGAGAAATATCACATGATAGCACTCATTTGTGGAATATAATAAACAACATAAACTGATGAACAAAAACAGATCCAGAGACAGAGAAGCATCAATCAGACCCTCAAACTTCAGAGGGAAGGTAGAGGAGGGTGAGGGTAAAGGGGGAGAAATCAACCAAGGGACTTGTATGCATGCATAAAAGCATAACCAATAAGAGTCAGACACCATGGGGTAGGGTATGAGTGGGGGGCAGTTTGAGAGGGCAATGGGGGGATAAAGATACATATGTAATGCCTTATTCAATAAAAAAGAAAAAAATACAATCTTTATTTCCCAAATAACATTACCTGTGCTTTTGGAAAAATGGACAAACTGATTTTTATTCAGTGTTTTCTCTCCAAACCCAAGATTCAATTGAATTTCAGTCAAAGGTGCAACTGAAATTTTACTATTTCATAATGCCTTCTTTGGTTTGTCCATTATATGTCTTCTCACTTTTGTTTTTACAGAACTGGAATTGTCTCAATAATGCCTTGGACATTATACATAACTCTATCTATATCTACCTAGATAGCATAAAGCTATATCTACCTAGATTATATATATAAATTATACATATCTATATCTATATCTACCTAGATAGTATATAGCTATATTACATATAGATATTAGAGGCCTGGTGCATGAAATTCATACACAAAGGGGTGTTTCCTTAGCCCAGAATGCACCCTCTCCAATTGGGGACCCCTTGAGGGACATTCCTCTCACAATCTGCCACTACTTGCTCTTAACTGCTCACCTGCCTGCTTGCCCGATCACTGCCTCTGCTTGCCAGCCTGATGACCCTTAACTGACCTCCCCTTCCAGCCTGGTTGCTCCTAACTGCCTCTGCCTATCCACCCAATCATCCCTACCTGCTCTCCCCTGCCAGCCTGATTTCACCCCCAATGGACCTCCTCTACGGGCCTGAACTCACCCACAACAACCCTCACCTGCCAGCCTGGATCTCACCCCCAACTGCCCTCTAGTGCAGGCCTGATCTCACCCCCAACTGCCCTCCTCTGCTGGCCAATTTGATTCTGATCGGTCAGTTTCTATGCCAGTCATCATCAAAAGCTCGAGCTCCTAGGCAGCCATTGGCTCCCCACAGCACCCAGATTTGGTTCTAATTGATTGGTTCCTATGATAGTCAGCATCTCTGGGCCTACCAATGGGGCCTGATCAGAAAGGTGAGACGAATCAACAGCCCCAGTGGAGACCTGGAGAGAAATGGAGGCATAGCTGATGGCCAGACTGGGAGAGAAAGAAAGAAACAGTGCTGATCAAAAGCTGCTTCAGAGGCAACAGATCACTTCCTGCTTCTCTCTTCAGGCCTCTCTCGGCCTGATTCACAGTCCCCTTAGCAGTTAGTGCTGGGGCACCACGCCAGCAGTGGAAGAAGTCAGTGCTGGGTTTTCACAGCAAGCCAGTGCTAACTGCAGGACTGACTTCCAGTTGATCGAGTCTTGGTTGTTACTGGTCATTATGACCCAAGCTTTTATCCTACCTAATAAAAGAGTAATGTGCAAATTAACCATCACTCCTCTACACCCACAAGCCATGCCCACTAGCCAATCAGAGCGAGTATGCAAATTAATCCCAGCCAAGATGGCTACCGCCACAGAGAGGAGGAGGGAGGCTTGGATTACTCCTGCAATGGAGGAAGCCAAGTTTTCCACACACCCTGGTAGGTCCAAGCCTCCACTCAAGGATAAAAAGTTTCAATTATAGAAGATAAGTCCCAAGAAAAATGGCAGCAACCATGGAGCTGGAGAAAGCAGGCTAGGGTTCCCCCAGCAACATAGGAAATCTGGCTGGCCTAGGCCTCCACTCCAGGCTACAAAGTTTCAGTTATAGAAGGTGAATAAAACCAGACAGAAATGGCTGTGGCCACAGAGCAAGCAGAAGGCTTGGCTTCACTCCAGGCTTCAAAATTTCAATTGTAGAAAATAAATATATCACAGGTACCAGGGCCTCCACTTGGGGCATGGCTGTCCTGAAAATCACCACAGGCCACTTGCCCAGGCTGTCCCACATCCCAAGAAAATCCTCACCCTGATCCGGGACAACCTTCAGGGAAAACCAGTTGGCTCCCACCCATGCACCAGGCCTCTATCCTATCTAATAAAAAAGTAATATGGCCCTCTCCTCTCAGACTGTTAACCCTCACTCCAACATACAAGATCAAACCAGCTGCCCCCATGTGGTCAAAGATCCTGCCCCCATGTGGACATGGACACAAGATGGCCCTCCCCTTCAGGGCCAGCAGGGGAGGGCAGTTGGAAGGGTCCAAGCCTGCAGGGGAAGGCAGTTGGGAGGGTCCAGGCCTGCAAGGGAGGGCAGTTGGGGGCAAACAGTCTGGCAGGCGAGCAGTTAGACATCAATCAGGCTGGCAGGGCAGTGGTTAGAGGATGATCAGGCTGGCAGGCAAAAATGGTTAGGGGCAATCAGGAAGGCAGGCAGGTAAGCAGTTGGGAGCCAGCAGTCCTGGATTGTGAGAGGGATCCCAGATTGGGGAGGGTGCAGGCTGGGATGAGGGGACGCCATTCCCCCTTACTCCCCATGCACAAATTTTGTACACTGGGTCTCTAGTGTATTATAAAAAAACAGGAGCTGTCACAGCCTAAACAACTGGATGATGATCAAACATCCAGCAGCCTGGGTTGCCAAGTCTGACACGGTGGTTTGTGAGGGTCTATCAAGTGACTGAACTGCAGACTGTGTAGGGCAACCATGCCAGCAAAGGCTTATTTGAGGCTGACCAGGCTGGCACGGGGCAGTAGGGGGCAACCATGACATCAGGGGGGCAGTAAGTGGCAACCAGGTCAGCAGAGGGGGGGAGTTGTGGGTGAACAGGCCAGATGGGGGCAGTAAGGTGTGATCAGGCTGGCAGGGGAGCAGTTGAGGGCAATCAAGCTGGGAGGAGGGCCACAGAGGGGAAATCAGCCCAGCAGGCAGAGGCTGTTAGGGATGATCAGGCTGGCAGGGATGAGGCAGTTAGGGGTGATCAGGCAGGCAGGTGAGCATTTGGGAGACAGTGGTCCCAGATTGCGAGAGGGATGTCCAACTGCTGGTTTAAGCCCTATCCTCAGAATCAGGCCTAAACCGGCAGTTGGACATCCCCTAAGGGGTCCTGGATTGAAGAGTTTGCAGGCTGGGCTGAGGGGACCTTCCCATGTACAAATTTCATGCACTGAGCCTTTAGTGTGTGTGTGTGTGTGTGTGTGTGTGTGTGTGTGTGTGTGTGTGTGTATAAAATTTGTGTAGTGTTAACTTCATATTTGTAACCTTCTATTCTTTAGATAATCATACAAGTAAATTCACCTTCAAGTACATTGTAACTTCCTTAAAAGCAAATTCTGTATTTCCACAATTTGATAGCTCATAATTCACAGATTTATAATAGATACACAATAAATATTTGCTGCTTTTCTATCCTTGACAAAGATTTACATCATTGAGTCTCAATCAGGGTTGGTGTTGCCTCTCATTGTATATTTGGCAATGTTTGGAGACATTTTCATTTTTTACAGTTGATATGTATGGGGGATGATGATGGCTTTTGAGGAGTGCAGATGCTATTAGCATCACATGAAGGGTTCAAGGATGTTACTAAACATTCCACAATGTACAGAATGTCTAACCTGCCTTCCTGTCATACTCTTACATAACTTACCTGATACTAACTTTTACATCTTTTATTTCCTTCTGAAGTTTGAGGACCTTTGGGGGAAAATAGTAGATCCTAAGACAACAAAAAATTATATAGCACAGTCTCAATAGTGCAAAAGTTGTGAAGCTTTTAATTATATCAAAGTTTGGGGTCACATGGTTAAATAACAAAAATTCAAAATGGAATCTTTGGTGGAAAAACAAAAATCTAGTAAATGTACATAATTTTTTCTCTTTCTATAGTTTACTAAATCTAGTCCAAAAAGTGAAATGCATCTTCCTTATAGAAATTATATTTTCCTTTTTCTAAATACTTATGTAATAAGCATACATTTTAATATACAGATTTTACTTTTGTAAAATCTAGCTTATTTTGTCTACTGAAAGCAGAGAAAAAAATAAATAGAAAGTCATAAAAATCATAAGCATTTTATTAGGCAGAGAAAATAGGCAGTTATTTTGCATGTTTTAATAACATAACCAATTTTTAATTGACTATATAGGGTTACATTAGTTAATAAAATCACATAGGTTTCAAGTGTACAACTCAAAAAACACATTATTTGTATACTGACTCATGTGCTTACCACCTAAATTAAAGTCTCTTTATGCCATCATTTAACCATCTGTTGTCTTCTTCCACTGCCGCCGCCCCCCTTTCATTCTGGCAATCACCATTCTGATGTTTGTGTTATGTATCTATAATGTTTCTGTTTTGTTTATTAGATGCTTTTTTTCCCATTAGATTCCACATACAAGTGAAATCATATGGTTTTTGTCTTTCTCTTACAGGCTTATTTCACTTAGCACAATATTCTGCATGTCCATCCCAGTGATGGCAAAAGGTAAGATTTCCTTCTTTTTGAGGACTGTGTAGTATTCCATAATGTAAATGTACCATAGCTTTCTAATCCACTCATCTCTACTAATGGACAGTTGGGCTATTTCTAGATACTATTATTTTTTAAATATATTTTAATGATTTTTTACAGAGAGGAAGAGATAGGGATAGAGAGTTAGAAACATCGATGAGAGAGAATCATCGATCAGCTGCCTCTTGCACACTCCCTACTAGGGATGTGCCTGCAACCAAGGTACATGCCCTTGACCGAAATCGAACCTCGGACCTTTCAGTCCACAAGCGGACGCTCTATCCACTGAGCCAAACCAGTTTCAGTGATACTGACTATTATAAGTAAATATGGCCCCAGTGCACAAATCCATGCACCTGCAGGGCTAGGGTGGGCACAGGGGTGGCTCTCGGCCCATCCTCAGCTCCCGGTCCCCTCTCTGCTGGCAGCCCCACTCCCGCCATCACTGCTCCCACATGCTGACTGTGCTGGCCCTGCTGATGAAATAGAGTGATTGCGGCCAGCACCAGCAGCAGGTGAGAACAGGGCCAGCGCCCTTAGTGAGTGCAAGTGATGGCTGCTGCCCCAATCTCTCCCTACGAGCAGGAGGAGGTGGAGAAGCCTTCTCTGGTGATCAGGGTCAGCAGCCACTGTTCACACCCACTGTTGGCACCAAGTGATTGGGGGTGGTGCTGGGTGCTGGCAGTGGGTGCAAGCCCTAATTCAAACACCAGCAGCGGTGCAAGCGGGACCAGTGCCAGTAGCAGGTGCGAGTGACAGGTGGGACTGTGGTCCATAGGAGCAAAGAATTTTCAGTAACCACCAAAGGCTCACCGATGACAGCAACTGGTGCAATGCCTTGGTCTGATGCCCCTGCTCACTTGCTCCATCATCCTGCTGTGTCTGATGCCTGCCATGTTCTGAGCTCTGCCACCTGCTGCCAATGCTTGCCATATTCTGCACACACTTCCTGGTTGTCGTTCACTTAGTTGTTTGGTTGTTCAGTTGTTTGATTGTTCTACCATTTGGTCTATTTGTATATTAGGGTTTTATATATACATATATATAGTCCAGAGGTCTGGTGCATGAATTTAGCACAATCAGGCCAAAACCCACAGTCCAATGCCAGCTGCAGCTCCTAACTGCTGCTCCTGCTCATCTTATCCCCACTGTGCCTGTTGCTGGTTCATGCCCAATTAGTCTCGAATGGGATATTGGGAGAGGTTTGCACTGCTGCAGCAGCATTCGCCAGCCATGAGTCCTGCATCTGGCACCCTCTCAAGGGGAGTGGCCTGAGGGATCAGGCTGAAACTGGCTCTCTGATATCCCCTAACGGGTCCCGGATTGCTAGAGGGCACAGGCCAGGCTGAGGGACCCCACTGGTGCACAATTGGGCCAGGGGGGAGCCACAGGAAGACTCCAGGGCATTTCTGGCCCAACTTGCTCAGTCCCGATTGGCCATAGACAGCAGCAAACTAACCTACTGGTTGGAGAATCTGCCCCCTGATGTTCAGTGCATACCATAGCGACTGGTTGACTGTCTTCCCCCTGGTGGTCAGTGCACATCAGAGTGAGTGGTAGAGCAGCTTTAGCGAGCCATTAGCATATTAAACTTTGGTTGGTTGTGTGGTTACTCTGTTGTTTGGTCTATTTGCATATTATTATTTTATTATATAGGATCCTGCTATGAACATAGGGATTAATGTATTCTTTTGAATAAGTGTTTTGGGTTTCTTTGGATATATTTGCAAAAGTGAAATTCTTAGATAATAAGAATTCCACTTTTTTATTTTTTATTTTTTTGAGGAAATTCCATGCTATTTTCCACAGTGGCTGCACCATTCTATAGTTCTACTATAGTGCACGAAGCTTCCCTCTTTTCCACATTCTTTCCAACACTGATTGTTGTCATTTATTGATGATAGCCATTCTGACAGGCATGAGATGATATCTCATTGTGATTTTAATTTGCATCTCTCTGATGATTAGTGATGCCTTTTCATATGTCTATTGGCCATCTGTTTTTCCTATTTGGAGAAGTTTCTATTCAGTTCCTTTGACCATTATTAATTGGAGTTTTTTAAGTTGTAAGATATTTAAATATTTTGGAAATTAACCCCTTATCAAATGTATCATTGGCAAAAATGTTTTCACATTCAGTGAACTGTTTTTCCATGCTATTGATGGTTTATTTTGCTGTGCAAACCCTCTTTAGTTTGATGTAGTTCCATTTTATTTTTCTTATGTTTCCCTTGCTTGATAGGATATATAAAAAATATTGCTACAAGAAATGTCAGAGATTTTATTGCCTGTATTATTTTCAAGAATTTTATGGTTTTCATGACATACACTGAAGTCATTAATTTATTTTTAGTTTATTATTGTATATGGTGTAAGTAGGTGTTATAGTTGCAATTTTTTGCGTGTATATGTTCAATTTTCCCAGCTCCATTTATTGAATAGACTGTCTTGACCCCACTGTATGTTCTGACCCCCTACTTTGACCCCCTACTTTGTCAAATATTAATTGAGCATAATGGCTTGGGTTGATTTCTGGGGTTTCTATTCTGTTTTATTGATCTATTTTCCTGTTCTTGTGCTGGTACCAGGCAGGTCAGATTACTATGTCAGATTAATATAGTTTGATATCTGGTAGTGTAAAACCTCCAGCCCCTTTTTGAGGCTCTTTGGGGTCTTTTGAAGTTATATATATAACTTTTTGGAATATTTGTTATATTTCTTTGTGATATACTATTGGTATTCTAACAGGAATTGCATTGAATCTGTAGATAGTTTATTGTAGTATGGACATTTTAATGGTGTTAATTCTTCCTATCAACAGACAAGCTATCTGCTTACACTTATTTATATCTTCCTCAATTTCCTTCTTCGGTGTTCTATAATTTTCCTTTCCACCTTGGTTAAATTTATTTCTACGTGTCTCATTTTTTGTTGTTGTTGCAACAATAAATGAAGTTATTTTTAAATTTCTTTTTCTACTAGTTCATTATTGGTATATAAAAATGCTACTGTTGTCTAAATATTAATTTTGTGTCCTATTTTTCTGAAGTCATTCATCAGTTCTAGTTTTTTGGTGGTCTTAGGGTTATCTATATACTGTATCATGTCGTCTGTAAATAATGACAATTTTATTTCTTCCTTGCCAATTGGGATGCTTTTTATTTCTTCTTGTCTGATTGATGTGGCTAAAACTTCCAGGACTATGTTGAATAAGAGTGGTAAAAGTGGATATCCCTGTCTTGTTCCTTATTTTAAGGGAAACAGTTTTAGTTTTTGCTCATCAAGCATGATATTAGTTGTAAGTTTTTGTTATATGGTCTTCATGATGTTTAGATATATTCTATTTCCTAAGAGTTTTTATAATAAGCTAGAGGTTCAATGCACAAAATTTATGTAATGGGCTTGGCCCTCATAGCCCTGGCAATCCTTTGCAGCCTGGGTTGGCCCTTGCATCCCCTCACAGCTGGGGCTGTTCCTCACATCCTTTCACAACCTCAGCCAGCCCTCGCAGGCCTGGCTGTCCTGATGGTCATCTGGACAGCCATTCTGTTGTTTGGTATAATTAGCATATTAGCTCTTTATTAGATAGGATGGGTCCTGGATTTTATCAAATGTGTTTTCTGTGCTTATTGATATAATCATGTGATTTTTATCCTTTATTTTGTTTATGTGATATATCATATTTATTGATTTGCAAATATTGTCTGAGGCTTGTATCCCCAATTTTTTTTAATCTTTTTAATGTATTGCTGGACACAATTTGCTTATATTTTATTGAGAATTTTTAGCATCAATGTCCATCAGGGTTATTAGCCTGTAATTTTTTTCTTTGCAGTGTCTTTTTCTGGTTTTGGAATTAGGGTAGTGTTGGCCACCCATAAGAGCTTGGAAGTATCCAATTTTGGGGGGAATATTTTGGTGAGGATAGATGTTAGTTCTTCTTTGAATGTTTGTTAAAACTTCCCTCTAGTCGAAACCAGTTTGGCTCAGTGGATAGGGCGTCTGCCTGTGGACTGAAGGGACCCTGTTTTGATTCTGGTCAAGGGCATATACCTTGGTTGCAGGCACATCTCCGGTGGGGGTTGTGCAGGAGGCAGCTGGTTAATATTTCTCTTTCTTCAATGTTTCTGGCTCTCCCTTTCTCTTTGAAAAAAAAAATCATTAAAATATATTTAAAAACAAACAAACAAACAAACAATCAAATAAAAAACCTCCCTCTAAATCCATCAGGTCTAGGACTTGAGTTTATTGAAAGTTTGAAAGTTTTTATTTTGTATTTATTACTCTTTCAATTTCATTAGTTGTTATTGGCCTATTCAGGTGTTTTTATTTCCCCTGGTTGAGTTTTGGGAGATTGTATTTTGACTAGATTGTTGGTATATAGATGTTCATAGTATAATATTTTCTTACAATCCTTTGTATTTCTGTAGTGTCAACTGATACTTTGCCTCTTTTATTTATGATTATATTTACGTGGGTTCTCTTCTTTTATTGATGAGTCTGGTTAAAGGTTCATCAGTACTGTTTTTCTAAAAAACAAAAACAAAAACAAAAACAAAAACCACCAATTGGTTTCACTGAGTTTTTGTATCAATTTTTTTAGTCTCTATGTAATTTATTTCCACACTGATCTTTATTATTTTTTGCTTCTACTTCCTCTGTGCTTTTCTTGTTATTCTCTTTCTAATTCTTTTAGTTGTAGGGTTAGATAATGTATTTTCCCTTTTTCTTATTTTTTGAGGTACGTTTATAATACTATGAACTTCCCTCTCAGAACTGCTTTTGTTGTGTCCCATAGATGTTGGCTTGTTATGTGTTCATTTTCTTTTCTTTTTTTCAGGAAGTTTTTGATTTTTCTAAAAATATATTTTTATTTACTTCAGAGAGGAAGAGAAAGAAAGAATAAGAGAGGAACATCAATGATAAGAGGGAATCATTAATCAGCTGCTTCCTGCATGCGCCCCCCTACTTGGGACCAAGCCCACAACCCAGACATGTGCCCTTGATCAGAAACAAACCCGAGGCAGCAGGTCCCTGACAGGGGTGGCTGTAGAGTCCCAGGTGGTGTCTGAGGGCACCCTGGAAGTAAGACTGAGCTCCCACTCACAGCAGCCCTCCCCTTTAAGATGGTGTGGCCTCTATGGTAGAGATGGCTGCCCAGCAACTGTTTGTAAGGACAGCAGAGGCTGCCTAGCTAGGCAAACCTGGTCTTCCAACACTTGAAGGTCCTGCAGGATGTAACTGCCCCTCAGTCACATAGTTGAGTCTGGAGTATTATTGACTGATTTGTTGATGGAGTCTCCTCTCTGGCTGTCTGGTTATGTGACTCGCTCTCTACCACTTTGAACAAGCAGGACAAAATGCAACCCGACAAGACGTGACACAAAGGGAACAAAACACAAATGTACTCATGGCACTGATAACACCAATATAAGTGACCACCAGAGAAAAGAGAATTGGGGGAGAGAGAAAGAGTACAATGATATTGAGGAGAGAAAAACTGGTAAGAGAGAAAAGAAAAAGAAGAAAAAGGGAGAATATATATATATATATATATATATATATATATATATATATATATATGAAAAAACTCCACAGAACAAATAAATCATAAAATGCAAACAGCAAATACCCAGAAAAGCGTTTGGAGAAAGAATCTATAGAGGCCAATTCTCCCTGATTACCTCTTCCTGACCTGCTCTTCTACCCAGCTTCTCCTCGGACTCCACAAGTTCACACCTCTACCTCAGCCATGGGTGAAAGTTTGTATTTAAAAAGACCTATGAACTGAGTTTAGCAAATATAGAAAGAAATGTTAAGGAACTGGATGAATAAGGGGAGAACTTTGGTTCAATATAGAGGAGGTAGAAAGTGGATAAGTGGATAAGAAGAAAAAAGAGAAAGAAAATATTTAAAAATTTTAAAAATAACAGAGGATATAATAATAAAAATAGAATGATTAAGAAATAATATGAAAAGAAATAAAAAATAAAGAAACAAACAAAAAATCAAAGAAATAAAGAAAAAAAGAAATAACAAAATAATAATAAAATAAAAAGTTAAGTGTCATTAACCTTCACTAGGTTTTAATGCCCTGTTAGGGCTGGTTTAAGATCCCACTCTTCTGTACTGTCTGCAACTTCTCAGTTTCCTCTTAGATAGTTAGTATTGTATTTAAGTTCCAAGTGTCTACTGCTCCTCTATTTGTGTCTATCTCCACAGCTTTGAATGCCAGCAGGTGGGAGTAATCTGCCCACTTACCCTGTCTGCCAGCTTTCAATCTTTATTTTTTAAATATATTTTATTTATTTTTTTACAGAGAAGAAGGGAGAGGGATAGAAAGTTAGAAACATCAATGAGAGAGAAACATCAATCAGTTGTCACCTTTACACCTTCCATGGGGATATGCCTGCCACCAAGGTACATGCCCTTGACTGGAATCAAACCTGGGACCCTTCAGTCTGGAGGCTGATGCTCCATCCACTGGGCCAAACTGGACTGGGCCAACTTTCAATCTTAGTCTCTCTTCAGCCCAGGACTTTCAGGGACTATTCAGATTTTTCTGTATCCTTTGTACTACTTAGGGTGTAGTCAGTGTGTGGTTGTATTGATTGTCTGGAGACAGATGGGGGGGTTATCTCTTCAGGAGAAAATGGCTGCTTAGGACTGGAGTGTCAGGTATATCTCAGTACCAGACTCCCAGCCACCTCTCCCCAACCTGCTCTTCTTCCCAGCCTCTCTTCAGACTCCGCAAGTCCACACCTCTACCTGAACCTCAGTTATGGGTGAGAGTTTGTATTTGAAAGGTCCTATGAACTGGGTTTAGCATATAAAAGCAAAGAGAAATAAGAGGGGAAAGAGCTGCACCACTTCGAGCTTCTTTCCTCTCAACATATCGAGGCTTGGACAGTTGTTCAGGCAGCCCCTTCTGGGCTCAGCCTTTTGTGACTGGAGCTTGGATCTAGAATCCTCTGCTGCCATCAGCCCTGTGGACTTCCTTTCCATGGTCAGATGTTATGCCTGTCCCAATGGATGTGGCTTTTATGCTGTGTGGCTTCTGTCTGACCCTCTGAGCTTGAAAGTCTCACTGCTCTCTCCAGCCCAGATCCATGGTTTTACTTATCTCCAGGCATCCTTTGTCCTTCCTGGCTGTGAATTATTTCACCAGCTGTGTCTACTTTGCCAATTCTGGGTGGTTGTTATTCAATTTAGTTGCTCCTTCTATCTGCTCTGGGAAAAGGCTTGGGACACATCTGCCTATTTGGCTGCCATTTTGTCTCCTAACCTCTACTTGTTAATTTTTTTGTCTGGAAGATCTATCTAATAGTGTCAGTGGGGTTTTAAAGCCCCTTTATAGCATTGTATTGCTGTCTATATCTCCCTTATAGCCCTTCAGGATTTAACTACACACACACACACACACACACACACACACACACACACACACACACAGAGGCCCAGTGCATGAATTCGTGCATGGGTGGGGGTCTAGTCAGCCCAGCCCCAAACAGGTCTGAGCTTATAGGGAGGAGGAGAGACAGTGGGAGGTTGACCAGCCAGCCCACCCTGATCGGGACCTATTAGGGCCAGACTGGCTGGGGAAAGGGACCTCAGGTGATTGGATAGTAAGCACTGCCCCTGATTATGATAGAAAGGCTAATCTGGGATGGGAGCAGGTGGTGGGAGGGGCTGTAAGAGGTTGGCCGGCCACCCCCACCCCCTATTGGAGTAGGGGGTCAATCAGGGGCGGAGCCAGCTGGAGGGAGGGTCTTTGGGCTGATCAGGGTGGTAGGGGCCCATCAGTGGCAAGGCTGACTTGGGGAAGAGGCTGCAAGTGGTTGGCTGGCCAGCCTCACCCCTGATTGGAGTGGAAGAACAATCTGGGTTGGGGCCAGGTGAGGGGAGGGGCTGCAGGAGGCTGGCTGGCCAGCCCTGCCCCCTACTGGGGTAGCAGGGCGATCAAGGGTGAGGCCCACTGGGGGTAGGGCATGAGGGCTGATTGGGGTGGTGGGGACTGATCCAGGGCAGAGCTGGTTGAGGGGAGGGACCTCAGGAGGTTGGCCAGAGGCCTACCCTCAGATCAAGCTGGTTTGTTGGCTGCAGTGGGTGTCATAATGACTGATGATTCTGGTCATTAAAGTGTTCTGGTCACTGGCTTTTTACTAGTATATATATAGACCAGAAGCCCAGCATGCGAAATTGCATGGCCCTGCCCACCAGTCCGACTTGATATTCTAACCTCTCCACCCAGAGCTCTAGGGTACCTGGGCCTGTTCCCAACCCCTCTGGTCTTCTCTGGCCCTTTCAAGCCCTACCCTCAGTCCCAGGAATTGCCTCTGGCTGGTATCACCTCCTCTGGGCTCTTCCCTGCTTCTGTCCTATCTCCAGAGCAATATGGCAGCTCTACCCCATCATGGCCTCATACCTTCTGCAGTTTTAAGCATCACTTCATGGCAGTATGCACATTGTGTTCCTTCCCCTGGAAAGTGGGTGGTGGGTGTGCTGAGTGTGAGTGGTGGGTGGAAAAGAAATGGTGAGGGGGGCTGGTGAAGGGGGGTGGTGAGGGGGCACTATGGGCTCTCACCCCTGCTCTCCCGACCATGGGATGGTCTTACCTCCTCTGGATGCCTCCCCGCTTCCTTCCCATCTCCAAAGCAATGCAGCAGCTCCACCTTGCTGTGCATGCACATGCAGCCTCCTGCTGATTGGTCGTTATGGCATGAGGGCGTCACAACCATTAGCATATTAGCTCTTTATTATATAGGATATTTAGGTGCTCCTATACTAAGTCCATATATGTTACCAGGGTTATATCTTCTTAAAATATCTTTAGTATTATATGGTAATCTTTGTCTCTTTTATAGCCTATATTTTGAAATCTATTTAGTCAGATATGAATTTTGCAACCCCCACTATTTTTGTTTACATTTGCTTGGAAAATTTTCTTCTTCCCTTCACTTTCAACCTGAATCTTTTTTCTGAGGTCAGTTTCTTATAGACAGCATATATAGAAGTCATGCTTTTTATAAAAAAAAAATCTTTATTGTTGAAAGTATTACATATGTCTAATATGCATATTAGCCTTTTATTATATAGAATAATTATAGTGTCTTTATTGTACAGTTATTTTAATTTTAAAGCATATATATTTATCAATCTTTTTTTGTTTTATTTAAACATATTATGAGTTCATAAATATTTATTGCCATATTTTCTTCTTTTCACATGAAAGAGGTACATTTAAGTCTTTTCCATCTGGAATCTATTTTGATGTACTGTGTTAGAGTTTTATTTTATTTTATTCTATATAAGAAAACAATTTTTCTGGCCCTTTTTCTTGAGTAGAATTCCCTTTTTCATTGTACTGTGATGCCATATTCCAAATTTCCATACATATGTAGAGTTGTTATTGGCCTCTCAATCATGTTTCATTGACCTATTGGTCTATTTGTATACAAATGTTACATTCTTTTAACTAATATTATATTATTTCTCAATATATGCTAAAATAAGTTCTACCATTTTGTATTAGCAGTTTTGGTCATTTACTTTTCATGTTATTTTTAGGATGAGCCTATTAAATATAACATGTTGGTATTTTTATTGGATTTCATTGAATCCATAAATTAATTATAGAGAAAATAGCATTTGATGCTATTGTCTTTCTAACTCCAGTTATTAAAGACTATTTATATCATTCTTTCCTTAGAATTTGGTTATATTTTTATATGCCTCACCCTTCTTTTGTTAGATTTATTCATAAAACCCTCATTTACTCTACTGGTATTGTTAATGGAATTTCCTAGTGTAGGAGTTAAGAAGTCTGGGTTATTGATTCAAGTGCCTGGGTTTAATACTGGCTCTATCATTTAGAAGGTATGTCTCAGTTTACTTAATTCCAATTTGGAATAAATAATAGCACTATCGATATGGTTATTGTGAAGAGTAACTGAGATAATACATATCTAGATTGTAGTACTGAATAAATTTGAGTTATTAATATTACTCCAATTCCTTTCATTTATATACCTTGGTTTTTCTCTTTAAAGGATTTTATCTATTTTTGTATGTTGGGCGATAATTAATCTTGCATTTTCCTGGTATAAAATCATATCATGCATAAATAATAACTACTTTATTTTTGTTTCTTAATTCTTGTAATCTTTATTACTTATTCTTGTCTTATTGTGTTAAATAATACCTGTAGTATAATGCTTCATATTTATATATTTATTTCTGTTAGTTTTCTTTTTGCCAATAGTTAATTATCATAAAAGTTGTATCTGCTTATTTTAGATATTTTGCAAACAAAACAAGACATGGAGCCACACATATCAAGCCTTTTCTTCTGCCTATAATGCTATTTCTTTGTCACATTCATCTCCCTAAGTCCTGTCCATCTTAACACTACCTGTGCCATAAAACTTGTGGCTTTTTCTATAGAGTGACATTTCCAGTCCCCAAACCCCTAAAGCAATGCTTCACCAGCATCTCTCCTATTTATACTAGAATTTACATTACGGGTTTTACACATGTTTTATTTTCCTACTCATATCCTAATATTTTTTAAATTCCTTTTTTAAAGGATGCTTAACCATTATACAATATTCTGCAACAATATACAAATTTCAGTACCACTGTGATTACTAATTAACTCTACTACCGTGTTTCCCCGAAAATAAGACATCCTCCAAAAATAAGACCTAGCGCATGGAAAGATAAGACATCCCCTGAAAATAATACCTAGCGCAACTTTGGGAGAAAAAATATAAGACACTGTCTTATTTTCGGGGAAACAGGGTAGAACATGTGACAGAATATATAGCCAAGACCACTCTCATGGAGACAAACCAGTATGCAGAAAAGTATCATTCATTTCTATTTAACAGCAAACTTAATAATCTATTCCATTTTATTTTCTGTAGCTTAATCTGGGTCATTTTGGGGTGTTCTTTGGAGCAATATTCTTCAAAGAGGTGTTTGTAAATATGACATTTGATATTTCCTTCTGTGTTTTGATAACTTTTGTTTTGTTGTTTTTAACTAAGGGAAATTCACTGATGGAAAAATACATTGTAGTGATCTATATCATCATTCAGTCTTTGAGTTTTTCATAGTTGTTTCATTCTATATTGATTTTACTCTTTTGGAATCTCTAAGTTATTAGATTTTAGACTAGTTGTCATAACAAATACAAAATATCTGGTATAAATGGCAAGCTGATTCTTCTTCAGGAAGAAATAAAACCCAAGTGTTTTATTCATGAGGCACACAGAAGCTTTATTTTTTTAAAAAAGTTTTAAATATGTAAATTTTAAATGTACCAAAGATACTTTTTCAAGTTCTTAATTTATACCATCTCTGTTTTTCAGAACTTGATCTCAACTTTATTTCTCAAAATACATCTATAGAGTCTATGGAAACCCGCAGGCCAGTACCTGCTCTTGGAGGCCAGGCTTCCAGCCTGCATAGGCATTAGAGTCTTTCTTCAGGCAAACACCTGGAGACAATGATCTGCAGGTGCCAGTCTGTAAACAGACATATATGGGTAGAACAGCAACACTTTATGCCATTAGAACAGCTGGTAGGAGAAGTAAATGAATGCGCTCTGCTTTCCTTTGTGTCATATAAAATTTCCTAAGAGCCTTCTCACCTGGAACCCATTTCATTTATTTTCTGGCCTTGGCTTGTTTTCATGGGAAAAGAAACTTGCCTTACTCATCCTTACAGATTAAGAGGAAGTATTTTCTTCCTTGACATTAACCACCTTGGTTGATAATGTTGCTCAGCAAACATTCCTATGTTTTTCTAAAATGTGTTCTTATCCAGAAAGTGAGCTCCTTCTCTACTTATTCCACTGTATGATACCTAGCAAAAGTTTAAATACACAGCTACACTGATAAATAATTATTAATCCAATTTATATCTCAAGTACAGCTGAAAACTCAATATGTATAATTTTGTTTATAAAATATAGTTATATTTTAAAATATTTGGTGTAATGATGAGATTTACTTGGAAAAATATTATTTAATTTGATATTACATTTAAGAAATATCAAATTTTCTTGATTTTAATATGTTTAATCAAATTTATATATTGACCAGATTAAAAGGTCAAATAGTAAAGAACGCATAATATAAAAATGCTGTTTTTTCTGCCCCACCCTTTTCTGTCTTTAATCTTACTCATTAGAGACAACATTTTTAATTGCTACTGAATAATATGCAGACATCTATAATTTCTTAATATATTAGCTTAAGACAATATCAATTGTCTTCCCATTATAAAAGATTAGAAGTAGCTCACATCAACCCTCTCTCCTTGGCCCAACATTATTATATTATAGCCTTATAAACACACTTTATAGTGGTTTGTTGTTTTGTGGGGTGGGGTAAATACCTAGGAGTGAAATTACTGGACCTTATAAGTGTATACTTAATTATTATTTTTGTTTCTTTTGTCTTTTGCTCATTTTAAATTAAAAAACTATAGTAAAATTGCCCTTTCTATTGCAAAATACTGTGATCATCAACAAATGTACCAGTCATCACAAGCAAGGTATTGTTCCATTGGCTCTCCAAATTTTTTCACAGTACATTGTAGTAAATCCTTCCTCCTACCCTGGCCCCTGGCAATTCCTTTCTTGTTTCTTTTCTTGTAGTATTGTCCTTTCCAGAATATCATACAAATGGAATCTTATAATATGTAACTAACTTTTTAAAACTGACTTTTTACTTTGTATAATACCTTTGAAATTTATCCATGTTTTGTATCTATTCATAGTTTGTTCCTTTTTATTCCTGAGTAGTACTCCATTATAGGAATGTAGCACAGTTTGTTTATGTACATCCAACAGTTGAAGGATATGTAGTTTGTTTCTAGTTTTGGTGATTGTAAATTTAGTTGCTATAAATATCCACGTACAGGTTTTTATGTAAACACTAGAGGCCTGGTACACAAAATCATGCACAAGGAGGGGCGTGTCCCTTAGCCCAGACTGCACTGTCTCCAATATCGGACCCCTCAGGGGATGTCTGATGAGATCAGGCCTAAACTGGCAGTCAGACATCCCTATCACAATCTGGGACCACTGGATCCTAACTGCTCACCTGCCTGCCTGCCTAATTGCCCCTAACGGCTGCTGCCAGTCTGATTGATGCCTATCTGTTCCTCTGCAACCCGATCACCCACAATTTTCTTCCAGTGCTGGCCTGATCACCCCCAACTGCCCTCCCCTGCCATGACCTGCTTCCTCTGCTGGGATGGGTCCCCTCCACCCTGTGCAGAGCTTCAGGACCCCTAGGCCTCACCACACAGAGTAGCCACCAGGCTCCGCCTCCACTGTGTCTGTGGCCATCTTATGATGGTCATCTTGTGGTGGCCATCTTGTGGTGATGTGCAAAGGCATTGTGTGAGGATGTAATGCCACCTAGGCATTTATTATATAAGATAGGTTTTCATTTCAGTTGGGTAAATACGTATGGGATTGCTAGGTCATGAGGCATGTATGTGCTTAATTTTAAAAGAGTCTATCACACTGTTTTTCCAATATAGTTGTACCATTTTATATTGCCACAACAGTATTGAACCCCAAAAAGAGTCTTCATTATTAAATTAGTCACAATATTTGATATTCAATTCTACCTTTACTACCTCATTTAGTTTACGGCTGTGAACCACAGTTTTCCCCCCCAGCTTTTAGTATAGGAACCTCTATTTAGCAGAAAATCAGAGAGAAGTTGGATTTTGAATTAAAAAACACACATTTTAAAATTTAATTCCTAGCTCTGATCTTGCCTAACATCTTTGAATCTCAGCGTCATCCATTTTAAAATGAAGACAATAATATTGTTCTACTCAACAAGAATTTGCTGAGTGTATGTCATGTTCAATACCCTGCTGTAGACACTGGGGATACAACAGTGGTTACAACACAGCCCTGTCTCAAGGAGTCTAACGGCAAGTAGAATTTGTTAAGTGCCATGATGATACGAAGAACCAGTTACTATGGAAACATATTAAAAGATCTAATCATAGAATTATGGGGAAAATAAAATAAAATATTGTTTATACAGAAACTGAAATAATGACTAACAAATAGTAGTTATCTCCAATTGACACCAGATTGTTTCAAGATTCTTTTTAGAAAATTTTTTCCCCCAGAACTTCTTACATATATCTGAATGGCTAACTTGTAGAGTGAATTTAATTTGTAGAAATGTCAGAAGTCAATTATTGGTCAGGATTAGCAAGTAAAGTGGAATTCTGGAAAGAAAACAACCTACAAGTCAAAGAAATTGAGTTATTCTTCAGTAACTCTTCTCAGACCTCAGATTAGAAGGAACAAACCCATAAGGATCCACACATTCTTGTATATTTGTCAAAATCTGTCTACTTTCCACTTGATTTATTGAGGCATGGGTTATATTGTATCCACTGTTGTATACCCAGTGCCTAAGATGGATTTGTATCTACTAAGCCAATATTTGTTGAGTAGAAGAATATTACTATTTTCATTTTAAAACGTATAACACTGAATTTCAAAGTGGTTAGGCAAATTCAAAGAGCGAGTAAATGAAAGAACTCTCATTTAAATTATATATATATATGGTTTCCCCGTTGTCTAGCTAGATACAAAAAAGCACAAAACTTCCTTGGGCCATATAAAAAAATAAATTCCAACTCCAAATGAATTAAAAATTTAATGTGAGACCAGAATCTATAGTATTCCTAGAAGGGAAGATAGGCAGTAAACTTTTTGACATCAACCTAAGTAATATTTTTTTTGGGGGGGAATATATATTATTTCAAGTAAAAATAACCAAATCAAAAATAAGCAAATGGGATTACATTAAACTAAAAAATCTTTTGCAGAGTGAAGAAAACCATGAACAAAACAAAAAGGTGACCCACTGAATGAGAAAAGACATTTGCAAATAATATTAGAAATAAGGGGTTAATATGCAAAATATATAAGCAACTAATATCATTAAAACATCTGATTTAAAAATGGACAGAGTCCAATGGGAAGGCATCCTGAGCCAATTTATCAGTAGGGCACTTGTGGGAGCTACTGTGAGTCCTCGCTGGGTGCAATATTGGGCAAATAGGGACTCACTCCCCCAGCAGTTCAGAATTCACTTATCCTAGATATCTTCCCACAGATGCTTCAGTTAAACAGCTTCCATACCAGGACCCTTCAGAGTGCTTCATTGTGCCTCACTGGAAAATGCACCGTGGATGCCTCTGTAAGCCAACACTGGTAGTGCATGTTTATCCACCACAGGTGTAGCAGCAAAAGCTGACTCTGCCAATCCCACAACTACAGAACTCTGTATACCACAATCATGCTTTTTCAGAATGCAGGCCTCCTGAGTCCCATCACCCCAACAGGTGCCACTGTGAGTCCCCACTGGGCATGCATGATTTCCATCAAGGAAACAAGACAGTAAAAATTGGAACACCCCACTCCATGGCTGCTGACTTCTAGACGCCACAGTTGTGCCTTTCCAGCTCACAGGCCTACATCAAGAGAACACAAATAGCTGAAGTAGGGTGCTATGCTATGTTACCAAGCTCAGAAGACCCGAGAGATCACACCAGTAACACCATTCTCAAAAGAACCTGGGCAGCAGAGCTATTGGACCTACAATTAAAACTTTATAGCAAAACATGAGAAGACAAAAAAGCAATCCCCAGAGGAAAGAAAAAAAAAAGAATTACCAGAAAGGGAGTTAAATGAACCAGGCTACCAACATATCAGAGAAAGAATTCAGAGTAATGGTTATAAGGATGCTTAAATGGCTGGATGACAAATACACACAAATACACACAACTCAATGAGAATTATGAGGAGCTAAATGAGAATGTCATCAAATGAAAAGAAACCAAGAAGAGATGAAGAACGACATAGCTGCAATAAAGAACACAACTTTAACAAGGCTTAAACATTAGACTAGAAGAGGCTGTGGACCACATCAGCGAATTAGAAGACATGGTAGGAAAATACACACTTACACAGTGGGAACTGTAAAGAAGACTTAAAAAGCAAGAGGAGAGCCTAAGGGAGCTTTGGGACAACATAAAATGAATCAACATTCTCATAATAGAGGTATGAGAAGGAGAGAAAGAAAAGTAAGGAATAGAAAACTTGTTTGAAGAAATAATGACAGAAAACTTCCCTGATATTGGCAAGAAAAAACTATTCAAGTCCAAGAAGTACGTAGAGTCCCAAACAAGATGAACCCCAAAAGACCAACACCAAGGCACATCATAAGTAAACTAGCAAACACCAACAACAAAGTAAGAATCTTAAAGGCTGCCAGAGGGAGACACCTATAAGTGATCTCCTATCAGTATATCAACTGATTTCTCAACAGAAACACAACAGGCCAAAGGAAATTGAATGAAATATACAAAGTGATGCAAAGCAAGGAACTGAATCCAAGAATACTTTACCCAGCAAGACTACCATTCAAAATTGAAGGTGTGATCAGGAGCTTCACAGACACAAAGGACTAAGAGAGTTCATCACTACCAAGCAGCAATGAAAATGCTAAGGGACTGCTGCTAAAAGAAGAAACAGAAAGGCAAGAAGAAACACAAACATTAAGAATAAAAATGACAACAAACAAGTACTTATCAGCATAACATTAAATGTAAATGGGCTAAATGCTCCAATCAAAAGTCACAGGGTAATTGAATAGATAAGAAAAAATGATCGATATATTTGCTGTCTGCAAAAAACCCATCTCAGAACAAAGGATTCACACAGACTGAGAGTGAAGGGATGGGAAAATATTTTCAGGCAAATGGAAAGGAGACAAAAGCTGGGGTTGTGATAAAATATCTGATAAAATACACCTCAACATAAAGGCCATAACAATAGATAAGGAAGGTCACTATATAATACTAAAAAGAGCAATTCAACAACATGATATAACTCTGGTAAACATATACGTACCCAATATAGGAGCACCCAAATACATAAAACAACTTCTGAAAGATATCAAGGGAGAGATTTATAGCAATACAGTCATAGTAGGGGACTTTAATACCCCCCTGACACCACTGGATTAATCCTATAGACAAAAAATTAGCAAAGAAAAAGCAAGCTTAAATAACTCACTAGATCAGATTGACATAATTGACATCTTCAAAACATTTCACCCCAAAGTTACAGAATATACATTCTTCTCCAGTACACATGGAACATTTTCAAAGATAGACCACATATTAGGAGAGAGGCAAAGTCTCTTCGAATTCAAGAAGATAGAAATCATAGCAAGCATTTTCTCATACTATAATGGCATAAAACTAGAAACCAAGTACAATAAAAACAATGAAAAAAAATCAAACACTTGGAGGCTAAATAGTATGCTATTAAAAAGTGATTGGGTTACTGAAGATATCAATGAAAAAAATTAAAAGCATCCTGGAAACAAATTACAATAAAAACAAAATAATCCAAAATCTATGGGACACAGATTTTGGAAGGAAGTTCATAGCTCTACAGGCCTACCTCAAAAACAAAAACAAAAACAACAGAAAAACAACAAGAAAAAATGGTAGTAAATTATCTAACCTTATTACTTAAAGAACTAAAAAGAAATCTACAATAAAAGCCCACAGTAACCAGAAGGAAAAAGAAAATAAAGATTAGAGCAGAAATAAATGATCAAAAAACAATACATAAAATCAACAAAACCAAGAGCTTGTTCTTTGAAAGAATAAACAAGATTGATAAACCTCTAGCCAGACTCACCAAGAAACAAAGAGAGATGACCCAAATAAACAAAATCAAAAATGAAAGAGGTGATGTAACAACTGACCACACAGATATACAAAGGATTGTAAAAAATATTATGAACAACTCTACTCCAATGAGCTGGACAACCTTGATGAAAAGGGCACATTATTAGAAAAATACAAGTTTCCAAAACTCAATCAGGAAGATTAAAAAAACCCGAATAGGCTGATAACTACTGATGAAAATTAAACAGTAATAAAAAAGCTCTTACAAAGAAAAGCCCTGCACCACATGGCTTCACAGGGCAGTTTTACTAAACACTCAAAAAGAAATAAAATTAATCCTTCTCAGACTATTCCAAAAAATTCAAGAGGAAGGCACATTTCCAAACTCTTTCTATGAAGCCAGCATTACCTAATCCCAAAACAGGCCACTATCCCTCATGAACATAGATGGCAAAATCCTCAACAAAAAATTAGCTAACTGGATCCAGCATTACATTAGAAAGATCATACACCAGGACCAAGTGGTATTTATTCCAGGAATGCAAGGCTGGTACAATATCAGCAAATCAATAAATGTGATACAACATATAAACAAAGTGAGAGACAAAAACCACATAGTTATATCAATTGATGCAGAAAAGGCATTTGACAAAATCCAACACTCTTTTCTGATGAAATTGCTCAGGAAATGGGAATAGAGGGGCCATACCTCAATATAATAAAAGCCTTATATGACAAACCTAAAGCCAACATCATACACAATGGGTAAAAACTAAAACCATTTCCACTAAGAACAGGAACAAGACAGGGGTGCCCACTTTCACCACTACTGTTCAACATAGTACTGGAAGTACTAGCCACAGCTTTCAGAAAAGAAGAAATAAGGAGCATCCAAATTGAAAAAGAAGAAGTGAAATTGTCATTATTTGCAGATGACATGATACTGTACATAGAAAGCCCTAAAGACACCATGAAAATTATTAGTCTTAATAAATGAATTTGCCAGTGTAGCAGGATAGACAATGAACGCCAAGAAATCTATGGCATTTCTATATACCAACAGTGAACTTATAGAAAGGGAGACTAAGAAAACAATTCCACTTACCATTATACCAAAAACATTAAGATTCCTAGGAATAAACTAAACTTAACCAAGGAGGTAAAAGACCTCTACTCAGAAAACTATAGGGCATTGAAAAAAGAGAGAGGAAGACATAAATAGATGGAAGAGCATGCCTGTACATGGATTGGTAGAATCAATATCATTAAAATGTCCATACTACCCAGAGCAATCTATAGATTCAATGCACTCCCCATTAAAATACCAATGGTATATTTCACAGACCTAGAACAAACTCTCCAAAAATTCATCTGGAATAAAAAAAAAAAAAGACCCGGAATAGCTGCAGCATCCTGATAAAGAAGAGCATAAGAAAGATCTCAATACCAGATATCAAGCTATATTACATAGCCACTGTTCTCAAAACTGCCTGGTACTGGCATAAGAACAGACATACAGACCAATGGAATAGATTAGAGAACCCAGAAATCAACCCAAAACACTATGCTCAATTAATATTTAACAAAGGAGACAAGAGCATACAATGGAGTCAAGACAGTTCCTTCAATAAATGGTGTTGGAAAAATTGGACAAATACATGCAAAAAAATAAATAAATAAAATAAACTAGACCACTAACTTACACCATACACAAAAATAAACTCAAAATGAATAAATGACTTAAATGTAAGACGGGAAACCATAAAAATATTAGAGGAATCTACAGGCAGCAAGATCTCAGACATATGCCAAAGCAATATCTTCACCTGTATAGCTTTTCGGGCAATAGCAACTGAAGAGAAAATAAACAAATGGGACTACATCAAAATAAAAAGCTTATGCAAAGCAAAAGAAACAATTAAAAACAAAACAAAACAAAAAACAAGAAAGCCCACTGCATTGGAGAACATTTTTGCCAATGTTATCTCCATTAAAGTTTTAATCTCCAACATATACAGGGAACCCATACAATTTAACAAAAGAAAGATAAACAACCCAATCAAAAAATAGACAATGGACCTAAATAGATACTTTTTGAAAGAGGACATAAGGAAGGCCAAGAGTCATTTGAAAACATGTTCAAAGTCACCAATCATTCAAGAAATACAAATCAAAACGACAATGAGGTACAATCTCACATCTGTCAGAATGGCTATCATCAACAAATCAACAAAGGACAAGTGCTGGCCAGGATGTGGATTGAAAGGTACCCTCATGCACTACTGGTGGGAATACAGACTGGTGCAGCCATTTGGAGAACAGTATGGAGTTTCCTCAAAAAACTAAAAATGGAACTCTGGTTTAACCCAGTAATCCCACTCCTAGGAGTATATCCCAAGAAACTAGAAGCACCAATCAGAAAGGATGTATGTACCCCTATGTTCATAGCAGCACAATTCACCATAGCTAAGATGTGAAAACAGCCTAAATGCCATCAGCAGATGAGTGGATTAGAAAACTGTGGTACATCTACATAATGGAATAATAATGTGCTGCTTTAAAAAGTAGGGATTCTTACTATTTGCAGCAACATGGATGGAACTGGTGACCATTATGCTAAGTAAAATAAGCCAGTCAGTGAAAGAAAAATACCACATGATCTCACTCATTTATGAAAATAAAGAACATTATAACATACTGAACAAAAAGATACAGAGACAGATAAGCATTGAATAGACTGTCAAACTACAGTCAGAAAGTTGGGGAACAGGAAGGGAGGAAGAGATCAACTGAAGGACTTATATGCATGTATATAAGCATAATCAATGGACACAAGACACTGGGGGGTGAGGGCATGTATGGGAGTGGGGTATTGGGGCAATGGGGGATATGGACACATGTAATACCTTAATAAATAACAAAATTAGACAAATAAGAATAGCATTTATTTTGTATTTAAAAAAATTTTATTTATTAAATTTATGTCAACATGAACATAAAGATTTTATGTGTGGATTTCTAACCCTTACACACAAATGACTACAATTTTCTAAATTATTGATCCAATTTCTTGTGCTTGTTAAACTAAACTTTACTCAACTTTTGGATGCAAAATGTTTATTATCATGCAAAAAATTACTTCTTTTCTTTGTTAAAGATATTCTGAAATATATCAAATAAAAAATAAAAATGGACAAAGAACCTAATTAAACATTTTTTACCAAAGAAGACATACAGATGGTTAATGGACACATAAAAGATGCTTATCATTATTAATCATCAGGGACATGTATATCAAAACCACAGTGAGATAGCCAATTCACACATGTTAGAATGTCTATTATCAAGATGACAAGGAGTAATGTGTTGGTAAGGATGTAGAGAAAAGGAAGCCCTTTTATATTGCTGGCAGGATTGCAAATTGGTATAGGCACTATGGAAAATGTATGGAGATTTCTTAAAGAACTAAAAATATAACTACCCAATGGTCCATCAATTTCACTTCTGGACAATTATATGAGGAAAATGAGAGCAATAATTAAAAAAAGATATGTGCATTCCTGTGTTCGTTGCAGCATTATTCACAGTATCCAAGATACAGAAGCAATCTAAGCATCCATTTATGAATGAATGGATAAAGAAGATGTGATGTGTGTGTGTACACATAATATTTATCTTTATCCTTTCTCTCTATCTCTATTTCTAAATTTATATCTATATATATCTATATCTAATCTATATATGGTGTTCTCCCAAAATACATACATATTGTAATAACCAATAGCTCAATTTTGAAAATAAAATGTATTTTAATAAACACTGCTTTTATAATTATTCAAAGTGTATGTATACTCTCTCTCTCTCTCTCTCTCTCTCTATATATATATATATATATATATATATATATATATATATGTGTGTGTGTGTGTGTGTGTGTGTGTGTGTGTGTATCCTATCTAATGAAAGAGTAATATGCAAATTAACTGTCACTCTGTGGTGCCTAGTCCTCTCATGCCCTCTGGGATCCCCCAGTCTCAGGGACGGCTGCTGCTGAGAGTTGGCAGTGTAAGTGGCCTGGTGGAATGCTGCCCAGAGGCCCTCCTGACCCTTTATAAAGAACAAAAAAACTCACTCCCCACAGAGTGATCCCCCCAACATACACACACACCTGCAGTCTCTGGTCTTAACCTTGGAAGTTCCTGTACCCCCCAGAGCAATCCACTCCCAGCTGCAGCCCGGGCAATCAAGCAAGCAGGCGAGCAGTTGGGAGCCAGCAGTCCCAGTATGTGAAAGGGATGTCCAACTGCCTGTTTAGGCCCAATCACCTGTGGGGTCTAAACAGGCAGTTGGACATTCCTTGAGGGGTCCCATATTGGAGAGGGTGCAGGTTTGGCTGAGGGGCATCCCCCACCCCAGTGCACAAATTTTGTGCACTGGGCCTCTAGTTTGTGTGTGTGTGTGTATGTGTGTGTGTGTGTGTGTGTGTGTGTGTGTGTGTATATATATATATATATATATATATATATATATATAATATTATCCTGCTTAATAAAAAAGTAGTATGCAAATTAACCATCACCCCACTACACATACAAGCCATGCCCACCAGCCACACCCACCAGCCAATCAGAGCAAGTATGCAAATAAACCCAACCAAGATGGCTACAGCCACAGAGGTCAGGAGGGAGGCTTGGGTTTCCCAGCAGCAGAAGAAGCTAAGCTGCCCTAGCTGGCCTAAGCCTCTACTCAACGCTATAAAGTTTCAATTATAGAAGGTAAACAAATCCAAACAGAAATTGCGGAAGCCATGGAGCAAGCAGGAGGCCTGGCTCCACTCCAGGCTACATTTCAATTGTAGAAGGTAAATAAATTCCAGATACCAGGGCCTCCACTTGGGTCACCAGGGGGCATGGCAGGCCTACAAACCAACACAAGCCCATTGCCCAGGCCATCCCACACCCCAAGGGAACCCCTATCCTGATCTGGGACACCCTTCAGGGCAAACCAGCTGGCTCCCACCCATGCACCAGGCCTCTATCCTATCTAATAAAAAAGTAATATGCAGATTGACCATCATTCCAACACACAACATGGCTGCCACCATGTGGTCAAAGATCCTGTCCCCAGGTGAACACAAGATGGCCACCACAAGATGGCCAGCAGGGGAGAACAGTTGGGAGGCACCAGGCCTACTAGGGAGGACAGTTGAGAGGGACCAGACCTGCAAGGGAGGGCAGTTGGGAGGGACCGGCCCTGCAGGGGAGGGCAGTTAGGGGTGACCAGGCCGGTAGATGAGGGAAGTTGGGGGCAAACAGGCTGTCAGGGGATCAGTTAGACATCAATCAAGCTGGCATGGAAGTGGTTAGGGGGTGATTAGGCCGGCAGGCAGATGCGGTTAGGGGCAATCAGGAAGGCAGGCAGGTGAGCACTTGGGAGCCAGCAGTGCTGGATTGTGAGAGGGATGTCCGACTGCCCATTTAGGCACAATCCGGGATTGGGCCTAAACGGGCAGTCAGACATCCCTCAAGGGTCCCAGATTGGAGAGGGTGCAGGCTGGGCTGAGGGACACCCCTTCACCCCCATGCATGAATTTCGTGCACCAGGCCTCTAGTATTATGTAAGATAAAATATTACTCATCCATACAAAATAATGAAATCTTGTCATTTGTGATGAGATGGATGAATCTAGAGGGTATTACATTAAGTAAATGAAGAAAGAGATTGAAGGAGAAATACCATATAATTTTACTTATGTGTGGATTCTAAAAGATTAGCAAAAGAAACAACAGAACAGAAACAAACTTATATATACAAAGAAAAACAAAACAAAAAAAATCCTGATTATTGCCAAAGGGGAGGGCCATGGTACAAATTTCCAGTTTTAAGATAAATATCATGGAGATTTAATGTACAACATATAGAATATAGTCAATAGTATTGTGGTAATTTTATATAGGGACAGATAATTATTATATTTATTGCAGTGATTATTTTATAAGATATATAAATGTTAAACTATTATGTTGTTCACCTGAAACTCGTATGAAATTGCATGTAAACTATACTCCAATTTAAAAACTAATTAAATATGTTTTATTTTTCTTCAAAATCAGTTTGTTTCTGCTAAATAGAAGGTTCCTATAATGAGGAGCCAGGGCAATTGCTATAATAAATGAAGAACTCAGCTCAGTAGATTCAAAAGCAAAATTAAGTCTGATATGTATGATGATAACAGCTGGCATTTGCAATAACTTTATGTGGCATTATATACTCATTAATTAGTCTACATAATACTTCAGTATGTGAGTCTTCATTACTGAATTTTAAGTACCTCAAAAAGAGCACTGGATTAGTAATTAAACTAAGCCACATGAATTAACAGACACAGTAGGGCATTCTATGAAGTAAAAATGAACATGTCCTTAAAAGTAAAAATTCAGAAATCAGGCTTTTCTTCAAATACTATAAAGAAGCATGTTGTTTTTTCTCTTTAATTCTTATCCAAGGATATGTCTTCATTGATTTTAGGGAGAGAGGGAGGATAAGAAGGAGGAGGAGGAGAGAGAAACATCTATCAGTTACCTCCCATATGCACCCTGAACAAGTAGGGCTCAAACCCACAACCTGGGTATGTGCAATGACATGTAATTAAATCAATTATTTTTCAGTGCACAGAGTGATGCTCCAATTAACAGAGCCACACATTCCAGAGCAAGAAACCTATTCTTTGTTCCCTTCTCTTGGGCATAATTTTTCATGAAGCAGTCAGATGATTCAAGTTAATTGATTTTTACATTGAAGTTAATTTTTGTTAAATAACACTGTTTGGGATATTTATTAAATTTATGTATTTGCTTTGCAAAAGTACTCTTTATTATACATTTCTTTTTAAGAAAACTTTAAACAGCAGGCATTTTAACACATCCAAATATATGATTAAATTTTATAATCAACATTTATTATATACTAGAGGCCTGGTGCACAAAATTCATGCACGGGAGAAGAGGGGTGGTCCCTTAGCCTGGCTTGTGCCCTCTTGCAGTCTTGGAGGGGGGATGTCCAACTGCTGGTTTAGGCCCACTCCCTGCAAAGGACATCTTTAGTGCTGCTGCAGTCATGGGAGAGGCTCCTGCCACCATCACTGCACTTGCAGCAGTAAGTCTCACTTCTGATTGAGCAGCACTCACCCTGTGCTGAGTAACTCCTGTGTTGAGCGTCTTCCCCCTGGTAGTCAGTGTGCATCTTAGCAACCAGTTGTTCTGCCAATTGGTCAATTTGCATATTAGCCTTTTATTATATAGGATTAAATTCAGGTGTACAATATAATGAATTGACAATCATATTCTTTGTAAAGTGGTCCACCCAACATTTCCAATACCCACCTGACATTATGCATAGTTATTTCAATATTATTGACTATATTCCCTATGCTATACTTTATACCCCCTAAGACTATGTTGAAACTATCAATTTGTACTTCTTAATTGCTTCATCTTTTTGCACCAAGATCCTCAAATACCTTTCAATCTGGCAACCATCAGTCTGATTTCTGTATCTATGAATTTGTGTCTATTTTGTTCACTTTTTTTTGTTCCTTAGTTCTAGATATAAATGAAATCATATTGTATTTGTCTTTCTCTGTCTAACTTATTTCACTGAGCATAATATTGTCTAGGTCAATTCATGCTATCACACTTGGTTAGATTTCAGTCCTTTTTTTGTCAAATAATATTCTATTGTATATATGTACAAGTATTTTTTTATGCACTTGTCTATTAACGATGGGCACTTAGGTTGTTTCTATGTCTTTACTTTTGTCCATGATATTAATGAGCATAGAAATTTATTGTTTTGAGGTAGTATTTTGGTTTTTTTGGCTATATATTCAGAAATGGAATCAGTGAGTCATAAGGCAGTTTCACTTTTAATTTTAAAGGAACTTCCATAACATTTTCTTATGTGTTACACCAATCTGAATTTTCATCAATAGTGCAAATTATAATTCCTTATTTCCACATGCTGGCAAACACTTGTTTGTTAATTTATTGAATATAACTATTCTGAAAAGGTTAGGTAATATCTCATTGTGGTTTGAATTTGTATTTCTCTTATTTGTGATGTTGAGCATCTTTTCATATGTCAATTTGCCATCTGAGAGATAGAGATTTAGAAACATCGAAGAGAGAGAAACAATTAGCTGCTTCCTGCATACATTCTCCATAATGGCTGCACAGTCTGCATTCCCACTAGCAGTATACTAGTTTTTCCTTTTCTCCACATCCTCGCCAGAACATGTCATTTGTTGATTTGTTGATGGTAGCAATTTTGACAGGTGCTGGGTGATAGCTCATTGTTGTTTTAATTTGCATTTCTCTGATGATCAATGACTGATAATTTTTTCATATGTCTTTTGGCCACCTGTATATACACTTTAGAAAAGTGACTATTTAGGTCCTTTGCCATTTTTTAATTGGATTGCTTGTCTTCTTTTTGTTAAGTTGTATGCATTCTTTATATATTTGGATATTAATCCTTTACCAGGTATATTATTGCCAAACATGTTCTCCCATACAGTGGGCTCCCTTTCGTTTTGTTAGTTGTTTTTTTTTTGTTGTGCAGAAGCTTTTTATTTTGATGTTGTCCCATTTGTTTATTTTCTCCTTCATTTTCTTTGCCCTAGGGGATATATCCATAAACATATTATTACAAAAGATATCCGAGATTTTGCTGCCTATGGTTTCTTCTAGAATTTTTACTGTTTCCTGACATACATTTTAGTCTTTTATGCATTTTGAGTTTATTCTTGTGTGTGGTGTAAATTGGTGGTCTAATTTCATTTTTGGCATGTATCTGTCCAATTTTCCCAATACCATTTATTAAAGAAACAGTCTTGACTGCATTATATGCTCTCGTCTCCTTTGCCAAATAAGTAAGCATGATGACTTGGGTAGATTTCTAAGATTTCTGTTCTGTTCCATTGATCTATGTGCCTCTTCTTGTGCCAACACCTGGCTGTTTTGATTACAGTGGTTTTGTAGTATAACTTGATATCTGGTGATATGTGTGTCTTTAAAAAGCCACGACCGTGCTGTTTCTATTTTTATAGCTTTGTACTATGATTTTATCAAGTAACATGATGCATCCAAATTTGTTCTTCTTTTTCAAAATTGTTGCGGTTATTGAGGATATTTTGTACTTCCATATAAATTTTTAGATTGTTCTAATTCTGTGAAAAACACCATTGTAATTTTAATAGGAATTGCATTAAATATATAGATTGCTTTGGTTAGTATGGACATTGTAATTATATTAGTTCTTTCTATTCATTCTCTTTGTATAATCTTTCATATATTTGTAACATCAATTTTTTTATTCAGTACCTTTCTGAACTTTCTGAGTACAGGTCTTTTATCTCCTTGGTTATATTTATGACTAGGCATTTTATGTGTTTTTATGAAATTATAGTGAGATTATTTTTCTAGTTTTCCTTTTATAGTTTATTGTTGATATATAAAAATGCTACCAATTTCTGCATACTTATTTTGTATCCAAACTACTGAATTTATAAGAGAGAGGGATAGAGAGTTAGAAACGTCGACAAGAGAGAAACATCAATCAGCTGCTTCCTGCATACGCCATACTTGGGATGATCTTGAAACCAAGGTACATACCCATGACTGGAATCAAACCTGGGACCTTTCAATCCCCAGGCCACACTCTACACTCTATCCACTGAGACAAACTGGTTTTAGCTACTTTATTTAATTTCTTTGTCAGTTCTAGCAGTTGTCTCTCTACAGTATCATGTCTTCTGCAAATAATGCTAGTTTTAAGTTTTCCTTTCCAATTTGGATGCCTTTTATTTCTTCTCTTTGATTTTTATGGCTAGGTCTTCTTGTATTATGATGAATAACAGTGATGTAAGTGAATATTGCTATCTTGTTCCTGATCTTAAGTAAAATGCCTTTAATTTTTTCTTGTTGAGTAGCTTTGGGTTTGTCATAAGTGACCTTTAATATAGTGATATATGTTCCCTATATTCCCACTTTTTAAAAAAAAGGTTTTTATCAAATGTGTGCTGGATTATGTCAAGTGGGTTTTGTAGCATTTATTGATATGATCATATGATTTTTATCTTTCATTTTGTTTATGTGATGTATCACATTAATTTACTTGCAGATGTTGAACCATCCTTGTATCACAGGTATAAATCTCACTTGATCATGGGGAATGATTTTTTGACATATTGCTATATTCAATTTGCTAATAATTTGCTGAAGATATTTGCATCTATGTTTATCAGCAATATTGGCCTATACTTTTCTTTCTTTATAGTGCCTTGATGTGGTTTTGGAATCAGGACAACGCTTTCCATGTAAAATCACCCTGGTAGTCTTCCTTTGTATTTTTTTGGGAATAGTTCGATAAGGATAGGTGTTATTTCTTATTTTGAATGTCTGGTAAAATTCACCCGTGAAGCCATTCATAGTACTGGACTTCTTTTTGCTGAGAATGTTTTTTATTATTGCTTCAATTTCATTGAAAGTAATTGGTATCTTTAGAAGGGGTCCCTATGCCCAGCCTAACCCTTCCCAATCCAGGACATCCCTCTTGCAATACAGGACTGCTGGCTCCTAATCACTCACTTGCCTGCCTGCCTGATCACCCCTAACCACTTCTACTCACCAGCCTGATTGCTCCTAACTGGCCTTCCCTGCTGGCCTTATCACCCCTAACTGATGTCCAGTCTAATTAGCATATTACCATTTTATTAGTATAGATTTTACTTATTCTTTATTGATTAAAGTATTACATATGGCTAGTTTTCCCCCATTGACCTCTCCCCGACCGCTCTCCATCACCTCCCCACAAGCACAGGTCCTCATCCCTCTTTGTGTATGTGTTCATTTGTTATGCTTTAATGCATGCATACATGTTCTTTGGTTGATCAATTTTTGTCTTTAATTTTTCCATTTTAATTATGATGTCTCTTGTTGTGAGCCTCTTTGGATTCATCTTGTTTGGGGCTCTTCGCATTTCCTGGACTGTATGTCGTTTTCCTTCACCAAGTTAGGGAAAATTTTAGTGATTATTTCAAATAAGTTTTCAATCCTTTCCTCTATTCTCCTTCTGATACCCCTATGATGCAGATGTTGTTATGATTGGTGTTGTCCTAGAGATCCATTAAACTAGTTTCAATTAAATGTTTGTTTGTTTTTTGTTGCTCTGATTATTTTTTGCTAGCTTCCAAATTGTTGAGCCATTCTTCTACTTCATCTAGACTGCTCTTGCTTTCATCTAGTGTATTTTCCTTCAGATACTGTATTCTTCTGATGTGTTTTTCCCCATTTATTTTATGTCTTTTTTATGCTTACTATTTCTTGGTTCAAGTTTCTACTAAGTTCCTTGAGTATATTTATGACCATTGTTTTGTACTATGTATTCTGATAGAATGCTTGCCTCCATTTCATTTAGTTTGTTTGTTTGCTCTCCCTGAGAGTTTCTCATGTTCTTTTATTTGGGTCATGCCTTTTTCTCATTGACTGTCTCTTGTGTTTATATCTATGAATTAGGTGTATATTCTATGTCTCTAAGTCTTGATAGGTTGGCCTTATTTGGTAGGTGTCTTGTGAGGCTTAGTGGTGCAGTCTCCATAATCATCTGAACTAGAAGCTTCAGGAATGTGTCTTGTGAGGGTTATGTGAACCCTCTTGTTGTAGTTGAATATTGATTGATATTGGTCTGTTTGTGGTTGGGTTGGCCTTCATGCTGCCTGGCTTTGAATATTAATACCCACTACAGTGTCCAAGCTGCTGTCCAGGGCCTGATATTACAAAGCAGAATTATTCACAGTAAGTTATAGTGTCTGTTAGACTCCTTCTAAATTTGTCGCTTATAGAGCTTATTGGGTTCTTTTCTGATGTGGTCTGAAGCTTCCCACCAAGTATATTGGTTCTGGATCCTCTTGGTAGGGACTTCAGGGTAGGTCAGTTTCAAATGCTGCCTGTTACTGGCCCTCAGTTAGCTGGTAGGAGCTACATAGCTATTCATGATTTATGGTTGCTTTGATATGTCTGCGAATTTGTAGGAGTAACCAAGCTGCATACAGAGGACATCATCCACCAGTACCAAACCTAGGAAAGTTCAGCATAAGGCCTAAGGCACCTTGAAATCCTCCTCCAGCAGCTGGCTACCTATTAGTATCAGTACTTAAAGAGCCCCCGATGTACATGAGTTGCATGAGGCAGATTCTGAATAACAAGGCTCATCAGGTTGATACAAATTCAAAGTTGGCATCTGTGCTGAGTCTGAGGTCACTTAGCAAAAGTTATATGGAACACCAATGCCAGCTGATACCCATCTGAGGCCAGTGAACTTTTGTCGTAGATGGAGGTCTCAATGAGTCATTAGGGTAGGGACAGCACAGTTCTTTGGGCTATAACGGATTAAGATTTGGTCATGTGAAGGGAAGGCTGTTACAAGAAGAGTCAAGGTGTGTATGTGTAAGCATGGGGGAATGGCCCTCAACCTAAAGCCATTCAACTCAGTCTCTCCCTGTGAGTTTCTGACCCCTCCTGAGTCTGCCTGGATCCACTCAAAAACATACCAAGAAAGTCTGTAACAGCAGCCCAGCCTGGCCACAAGTAGCTAATTTCTTCACAGGGCAGGAACTTGACAGAGCAGGGGACTCAGAGATTCAGGTGTGTGAAGTTATTGCATTTTCCTAGCTAGATGCTTTACAGAAGGGAGTGCTCAACTCAAAAATGATGGGGTATGTGCTTGGTGTGGAAGAGTGATTCAGCACAGGGACATTGGTGGATATAGTTCCATCTCTCTCTGCAATCTCACACTGTCTGATTTCAGTTCATTCTGAACCACTGACCTCTGGAAGAGCCCAGGGTGAGTGCCCAAAAACGAGATTTTGTGCCATGGCTTTTTCAGAGGATGCCTGGGTTTATAGTAGTCTGAGATAGTAGTCTGAGACACGTCCATTCATGTTGTTGCAAATGGTAAGAGTTCTTTCATTTTTTTACAACTGTGTAGTATTCCACTGATAGATGAACTACCAGGTTTTAATTCACTCATCTGTTAATGGGCACTTAAGCTGTTTTTAAATATAAGCTATTATAAATTGTGCTGCTATGAAAAATGGGGTAGATATATCCTTTCTGATTGGTGTTTCTGATTTCTTAGGACATATTTTTAGAAGTGGAAAAACTGGGTCAAATTACAGTTCATATATAATTTTTATTTTTTTATTTTTTTATTTTTTTAATTAAATTATTATCTGTGTAAATATTTTAACATTGCCCCCCTCCCATACATACCCTCCGTCCCCAAAGTTTTGTGTCCATTGGTTGTACTTATATGCATGTATACAAGTCCTTTGGTTGATCTTTATCTCCCCCAGATCTCCCAACTCTCCCCGCTGTAATTTTAAAGTCTGCTTTTTGCTTTACTGTCTTTATATCTGACTTTTGGTTTGTCAGTTTATACTGTTCTTTAATATCCATAAATGAGTGAGGCCATGTGGTATTTCTCTTTCATTGACTTGCTTCTGTCACTCGCATGATATTCTCTAGTTCTATTTAGGTTGCTGCAAATGATGACAATTCCTTCTTTTTATGGCAGCATAGTATTCCATTGTGTAGATGTACCAAAGTTTTTGGATCCAATCATCTGCTGATAGGCACCTAGGCTGTTTCAAGATTCTAGCTATTGTAGATTGTGCTGCTATGAACATAGGGGTGCATATATCCTTTCTGATAGGTGTTTCTAGTTTCTTGGGATATATTCCTAGAAGTGAGATTACTGGGTTAAATGGGAGTTCCATTTTCAGTTTTGTGAGAAAACTCCAAACTGTTCTCCACAGTGATTGCACCAGTCTGCATTCCCACCAGCAGTGCACGAGGGTTCCTTTTTCTCCACTATCTCACCAACACTTGTCGTTTGTTGATTTTTGTTGATGTTGGCCATTCTGACAGGTGTGAGATGGTACCGCATTGTTGTTTTGATTTGCATCGCTCGGAAAATTAGTGACTTTGAACATGTTTTCATGTGCCTTTTGGCCTTCCTTCTGACTTCTTTTGAAAATATTCTATTTAGGTCCATTGCCCATTTTTTAATTGGATCATTCATCTTCCTTTTATTTAGTTGTATAAGCTGTGTGTAGATGTTGGAGATTAAACATTTATCAGCGGTAATATTTGCAAATATGTTCTCCCACACAGTGGGCTTTCTTGTTGTTTTGTTGATGGTTTTTTTTGCTGTAAAAAAGCTTTTTATTTTGATGTAGTCCCATTTGTTTATTTACTCTTTAGCTTCCATTGTCCTAGGGGCAGTATCAGTGAAGAAGTTCTTTTGGCATCTGTCTGAGATTTTGCTGCCCATGGATGCTTCTAGTATTTTTATGGTTTCCCGTCTTACATTTAAGTCATTTATTCATTTTGAGTTTATTTTTGTGTATGGCGTAAGTTGGTGATCTAGTTTCATTCTTTTGCATATATCAGTCCAATTTTCCCAACACCATTTACTGAAGAGACTGTCTTGACTCCATTGTATATTTGTGCCTCCTTTGTAAAATATTAATTGAGCATAGTGATTTGGGTTGATACCTGGGTTCTCGATTCGATTCCATTGATCTATATGTTTGTTCTTGTGCCAGTACCAGAGTGTTTGGAGAACAGTGGCTTTGTAATACAGTTTGAAGTCTGGTATTGAGATCCCTCCTACTTTACTCTTCTTTCTCAGGATTGCTGTGGCTATTCGGGGTCTTTTATTGTTCCAAGTGAACTTTTGGAGAGTTCTTTCTAGGTCAGTGAAATATGCCGTTGGTATTTTAATGGAGAGTGCATTGAACCTATAGATTGATTTAGGAAGTTTGGACATTTTGATGATGTTGATTCTACCAATCCATGAACATGGTATGTTCTTTCATCTCTTTACATCTTCCTCTATCTCTTTTTTTAGTGTCGAGTAGTTTTCCTCATATAGGTCCTTCACTTCCATAGTTAAGTTTATTCCTAGGTATCTTAATTTTTTTAGTGCGATGGTAAATGGAATTGCTTTTTTAGTCTCTGTTTCTATAAGTTGCTGTTGGTGTATAGAAATGCCATTGATTTCTTGGTGTTAATTTTGTATCCTGCTACGTTGCCAAATTCATTTATTAAGTCAATTAGTTTTTGTTTTTTTTACATATTTTATTGATTTTTTTTGCCCCCCTCCTTCCCTCGCACATATACCCTCCCTCCCCAGAGTTTTATGTCATTGGTTGTACTTATATGCATGTATACAAGTCCTTGGGTTGATTTATTATCTCCCCCAGACCCTCCTCCCCTCCCCGTTCTAATTTGACATTCTGCTTGTTGCTTTACTGTGTCTATATCTATCTTTTGGTTCATCAGTTTATAATGATCTTTATTATCCACAAATGAGTGGGGTCATGTGGTGTTTCTCTTTCATTGATTGGCTTATTTCACTCAGCATGATGTTCTCCAATTCCATCCAGGTTGCTGCAAATGGTGAGAATTCCTTCTTTTTCATGGCAGCATAGTATTCCATTGTGTAGATGTACCAAAGTTTTTGGATCCAATCATCAGCTGACGGGCACCTAGGCTGTTTCCAGATTCTGGCTATTGTAGATTGTGCTGCTATGAACATAGGGGTGCATATATCCTTTCTGATTGGTGTTTCTAGTTTCTTGGGATATATTCCTAGAAGTGGGATTACTGGGTCAAATGGGAGTTCCATTTTCAGTTTTTTGAGGAAACTCCACAGTGTTCTCCACAGTGGTTGCACCATTCTGCATTCCCACCAGCAGTGCACCAGGGTTCCTTTTTCTCCGCAACCTCACCAACACTTGTCGTTTGTTGATTTGTTGATGTTGGCCATTCTGACAGGTGTGAGATGGTATCGCATTGTTGTTTTGATTTGCATCTCTCGGATAATTAGTGACTTTGAGCATGTTTTCATGTGCCTTTTGGCCTTCTTTCTGTCTTCTTTTGTAAATATTCTATTTAGGCCCATTGCCCATTTTTTAATTGGATCATTCATCTTCCTTTTATTTAGTTGTATCAGCTGTCTGTAGATATTGGAGATTAAACCTTTATCAGTGGTATTATTTGCAAATATGTTCTACCACACCGTGGGCTTTCTTGTTGCTTTGTTGATGGTTTCTTTCGCTGTAAAAAAAACTTTTTATTTTGATGTAGTCCCATTTGTTTATTTTCTCTTTAGGTTCCATTGCCCTAGGGGCAGTATCAGTGAAGAAGTTCTTTTGGCATACGTCTGAGATTTTGCTGCCTGCGGATGCTTCTAGTATTTTTATGGTTTCCCGTCTGATGTTTAAGTCCTGTATCCATTTTGAGTTTATTTTTGTGTATGGTGTGAGTTGGTGATATAGTTTCATTCTTTGGCATGTGTCTGTCCAATTTTCCCAACACCATTTACTGAAGAGACTGTCTTGACTCCATTGGATATTCGTGCCTCCTTTGTCAAATATTAATGGAGCATAGAGATTTGGGTTTATATCTGGGTTCTCAATTCTGTTCCATTGATCTATATGTCTGTTTTTGTGCCAGTACCAGGCTGTTTTGAGAACAGTGGCTTTGTAATACAGTTTGAAGTCTGGTGTTGAGATCCCTCCTACTTTACCCTTTTTTCTCAGGATTGCTGTGGCTATTCGGGGTCTTTTATTGTTCCAAATGAACTTTTGGAGAGTTCTTTCTAGGTCGGTGAAATATGCCGTTGGTATTTTAATGGGGAGCACATTGAACCTATAGATTGCTTTAGAAAGTATGGACATTTTGATGATGTTGATTCTACCAATCCATGAACATGGTATATTCTTCCATTTCTTTACATCTTCCTCTATCTCTTTTTTCAGTGTCGTGTAGTTTTCTGCATATAGGTCCTTTACTTCCTTAGTTAAATTTATTCCTAGGTATCTTAATTTTTTTGGTGCGATGGTAAATGGAATTGCTTTTAATCTCTGTTTCTATAGTTTCGCTGTTGGTGTATAGAAATGCCATGGATTTCTTGGTGTTAATTTTGTATCCTGCTACGTTGCCAAATTCATTTATTAAGTCAATTAGTTTTTTAATGGAGTCTTTTGGGTTTTTTATGTACAATATCATGTCATCTGCAAATAAGGATAACTTTACTTCTTCTTTTCCAATTTGATGCCTTTTATTTCCTCTTCTTGTCTAATTGCAATGGCTAGTACTTCCAGTACTATGTCAAACAGGAGTGGCGAGAGTGGGCATCCCTGTCTTGTTGCTGTTCTTAGAGGGAATGGTTTTAGTTTTTGCCCATTGAGTATAATGCTGGCTGTGGGTTTATCATATATAGCTTTTATTATGTTGAGGTATGATCCTTGTACTCCACCTTGTTAAGTGTTTTTATCAGGAAAGGGTGCTGGATTTTATTAAATGCTTTTTCTGCATCAATTGATATGACTATATGATTTTTATCTTTCAGTTTGTTTATGTGATGTATCACGTTTATTGATTTGCGGATATTGTACCATCCTTGCATTCCTGGAATAAATCCAACTTGGTCATGGTGTGTGATCTTTGTGATGCTCTGCTTTAGCCGATTTGCTAGAATTTTGTTGAGGATTTTGGCATCTAAGTTCATGAGGGATATTCCCCTGTAATTCTCTTTCATTGAGTTGTCTTTATCTGGTTTTGGTATTAGGGTGATGCTGGCTTCATAGAAGGAGTTTGGAAGTGTTCCTTCTTCTTGGATTTTTTTTGGAATAGTCTGAGGAGGATAGCTTTTAGTTCTTCCTTGAATGTTTGGTATAACTTTCCTGTGAAGCCATCTGGCCCTGGGCTTCTGTTTTCTGGAAGCTTTTTGATGACTGTTTCAATTTCTTCCCAATTACTGCTCTATTGAGATTTTTAGATTCTACTTGATTGAGTTTTCGAAGTTTGTATTTTTCTATGAATATGTCCATTTCCTCCAGGTTGTTCAGTGTGTTAGAATAGAGCTGTTCATAGTATTTTGTAACAATCATTTGTATTTCGGAAGGGTCTGTTGTTATTTCACCTCTTTTGTTTCTGATTTTGTTTATTGCCTCCACTCTCTTTGTTTCTTGGTTAGTCTGGCTAGAGGTTCATCTATCCTGTTTATTTTTTCAGAGAACCAGCTCTTGGTTTTGTTGATCTTATATATTGTTTCTTTGGTCTCTATGTCATTTATCTCTGCTCTGATTTTTGTTATTTCCTTCCTTCTGCTTACCGTGGGCTTTTCTTGTTGCTATTTTTCTAACTCTTTGATTTGTAGAGTTAGATCATTTGTTACCATTTTTTCTAGTTTTTTGCAATAGGCTTGTAGGGATATGAACTTCCCTCTCAAAACTGCTTTTGCTGTGTCCCATAGATTTTGGTTAGTTGTGTTTTCATTGTCATTTGTTTCCAGGATGTTTTTAATTTCTTCCTTAATTTCATCGGTAACCCAGTCCTTGTTTAATAGCATGCTGTTTAATCTCCATGTGTTTGATTTCTTTGGATTTTTTTCATTGTAGTTAATTTCCAGTTTTATGCCACTATGATCTGAGAAGTTGCTTGAGATGATTTCTATTTTCTTGAATTTGAAGAGACTTTGCCTATGTCCCAAAATGTGGTCTATCTTTGAGAATGTCCCATGTGCGCTTAAGAAGAATGTATATTCTGTGGCTTTGGGGTGGAATGTTCTGAAGATGTCAATTAACTCTATCTGGTCTAGCGAGTCATTTAAGATTGAAATTTCTTTGCTGATTTTTTGTTTAGATGATTTGTCAAAGGTTTACAGTGGGGTATTAAAATTTCCTACTATGATTATATTGCTCTCAATCTCTCCTTTAATGTCCTCCAGCAGTTTTTTTATATATTGGGGTGCTCCCGTATTGGGTGCGTATATATTTACTAGGGTTATTTCTTCTTGTTGGATTACTCCCTTTAGTATTATGAAGTGGCCTTCATTATCTCTTGTTATTTTCTTCACTCTGAGATATAATTTGTCAGATATAAGTATTGCTACCCCAGCTTTATTTTCATTTCCATTTGCCTGGAAAACCTTTTTCCATCCCTTCACCCTCAGTCTGTGTGCATCTTTTTTTCTGAGGTGGGTTTCTTGTAGACAACAGATATATGGGTCTTGTTTTCTTATCCAATCCGTTGACCTATGTCTTTTGATTGGAGCATTTAGTCCATTTACATTTAAAGTTATTATTGATAGGTACTTATTTGATGCCATTTTTATTCTATACCCCTGTGTTCCTTCTTTGCTTCCTATTTTTTTTTTTTTTTTTTTTTTTTTTTTTTACATTAGACCCTTTAGAATTTCTTGCATTACAGGTTGGGTGGAGATAAATTCCCTTAGTCTGTTTTTGTCTGTGAAGCTCCTGATTTCACCTTCACTTTTGATTGAAAGCCTTGCTGGGTACAGTATTCTTGGAATCAGGCCCTTTCTTTGCATGACTTTGTATATTTTATTCCATTCCCTTCTGCCCTGATGAATTTCTGTGGAGAAATCAGTTGCTAGTTATGGGGCTTCCTTTATATGTAACTTTCTGTCTCTCTCTGGTTGCTTTTAAAATTCTTTTATTGTCGTTGATGTTTGCCAGCTTAATTATAATGTGCCTAGTGGTCGGTTTTCTGGGGTTCATTTTGCTTGGGACTCTGCAAGTATCTTGGATTTGTGTGGGTTTTTTCTTCTCTATCTCAGGAAAGTTTTCTGTCATTATTTCTTGAAATACGTTTTCCATATCTTCCTCAATTCCCTTTCCTTCTGGAACCCCTATTATTCTAATATTGTTTAGTTTTGTATTGTCCCAAAGTTCCCTTAGACTTTCCTCCTGTTTCTTTCATTTTTTTTCCCAGAAGCTGTTCTAATTGGGTATTTTTTTCCATCTTGTCTTATAGCTTGCTGATGTGGTCCTCTGCTTCTTCTAATCTACTCTTGATGCTTTCTATTGAGTTCTTTACAATAGCAATGTCATTTTTCATTTCTTCTTGGTTCTTCTTCATTTCCCCTTCGTTCTTACTCATATTGTCAAATTTGTCCTCCATTCTTTTTAGCCATCTTATGATCATTACTCTGAATTCTTGCTCTGATATGTTGCTTGCCTCTATCTTGTTTACTTCCTTTTCTGGTGAAGCCTGCTTTTCTTTCATATTCAGGCTGTATTTTTGTCTCCCCGTGATCTCTCTTTTTAGGGTGTCTAGTTGTGTAGTTCTCTCTCTCCTTTGATTTAAAGGCACAAAATATAACACAACCAGGTACAACACCCAAGGCACTAAATAGAAATGTGTTTGCGATATTAATAACCACCAATAAAGGTGACTGGATCCCAGCTAACAAAAACATACAATCAAACAAAAAGAATAGGCAAATCAATCTTATAAAAAAATCATACAACTTCAGTATAGTTAACATTCAACATACAACTTCAAAGAGTTAGAGAGAAAGACTGTTTTTTGTTTTTTGTTTTTAGGACAACTGTGAGGGAGGTGTGAATGGGCTTGGAGCAGGAAGTTGGAAATTAGATATATACAAGTAGGGTGAAATTTTAGGAGGGGGTAGACAGAGGGAATGGGGAAAATCTAGAGCAGGGAAAGGGTTAAGATAAACAGGGTACCATGGAAAAGGTCGGAAAGAGAGTGAAGGCATAAAGGTAGTGTTGAGATAGAATAAAGCATTGCAGAAGGAAAGATAGATAAAGACTGTAGAACAGTAATCCTGAAATTTTATTATTATTTTATTATAAATTTTATTATTATTTTATTATAAAATTTTTCATTATTTTTATTTCATTTTATTATATATATATAATAAAATGAAATAAAAATAATAAAAATAAACAGAAGAAAATAAGTTGAAAAAGGTAAATTAGTAGTAATAATGTTGATTATGTATACAATGTAATAATTGCAAAGATAAAATCAAGTGAGGAAAAAGAAAAAATAGTTTCTTGAGTAAACGTTGCAAATAATGAAAACAAAAATAAAAAACAAAAATTTAAAAATTAAAAAAATAATAAAATTTTAAAAATTTACATAAAATTTGCAGTAATGAAGGTCATTCGCTTCCTGTATTGTTATGATCCAGTCCTGATTTTTAGGCAGGTTTTGCTTTGTTTTTATTACACTAGAGTCAATTTGTGAATTAGCTCTGGGGGCAGTGTTTCTAGGTTGACTTCTTAAACTCTAGGGCCTCTCCAGCTCCCCCACCCCCTCCGGGCCTCTCTGAAGCAGGAACTACGGAAGAGGGGAGGGGGCAGGTCCGAACAACTGCATTCTCCTGCAACTCTCTGATATCCCTCCGAGCCAGATCCAAATGTGTTGCTCTTTAGATATCTCCCCTGTTAGGAGCCCCGTCCATTTTCACGGGTGACACCAGCCCAACAACTGGGGCTTCTACTTGTAATCACCGCCCTTGTCCTCCAGCTTCTGTGCGCTCTGTGTGCGTGCAGGCTTTTGTCTTCACTGAAAGCACTCTCCACCCTCTCCCTGCGAAATCTGACCTTTTCGCCAAGCAGTGGGGCACTCCTGTGAGGGCAGGTGTTCTTGCCACCTGGGATCCGCGTTCTTGGGGTCACAGCTGCTTGGTGGTCGCTGCAGCTGTGAATATTCAGGCCTCTGACAGGATCCTAACTTCCTCTCAAGATCCATATATAATTTTTTGAGGAAATTCCAAACTGTTTTCATAGTGGTTGCACCAGTCTACATTTCAACAACAGTGTATGCTGGTTTTCTTTTCTTCACATCTGAACCAACACTTTCATTTATTGATTTGTTGATGATAGCCATTCTGACGGGTGTAAGATGGTTTCTATAATTTCTTTTGATTTGCATTTCTCATATAATTAGTGACTTTGAACATTTTTTATATGCCTCTTGGCCTTCTGCATGTACACTATGGAGAAGTATTTATTTAGATCTTTTGCCCATTTTTAATTGGATTATTTATCTTCCTTTTGTTAAGTTGTGTGTGTGACTTCCCTATAAATTTTGGAAATTAAACCCTTATTGGATGTATCATTAGCAAATATTTTTTCCCATGCAGTGGGACTTTGTTGATGGTATCCTTTGCTGTGCAGAAGCTTTTTATTTTGATATAATCCCATTTGTTTATTTACTCCTTTGTTTTTATTATCCAAGGAGATGTATCCATAAATATATTGCTACAAGAGATGTCTGAAATTTAAAAATATATATATATATTTTATTGATTTTTTACAGAAAGGAAGGGAGAGAGATAGAGAGTTAGAAACATTGATGAGAGAGAGTCATCGATCAGCTGCCTCTTGCACACCCCCACTGGCGATATGCCCGCAACCAAGGTACATGCTCCTGACCGGAATTAAACCCAGGATCCTTCAGAGCACAGGCTGATGCTCTATCCACTGAGCCAAACCGGTTTCGGTGAGATGTCTGAAATTTTGCTGGCTATGGTTTCTTCTAAGATTTTTATGGTTTCACAACTTACATTTAAGTCTTTTTCAATTTTGAGTTTATTTTTGTGTATGGTCTAAGTTGGTGATCTAGTTTCATTTTTTTGCATGTACCTTTCCAGTTTTTCCAACACCATTTATTGAAGAGACTCTTTTGACTCCAATGTATGCTCTTGCCTTCTTTGTGAACTATTAATTGAACATAATGGTTTGGGTCAATTTCTGGGTTCTCTGTTCTGTTTCATTGAGCTATTTGCCAGTTCTTGTGCCACTACCTGGTTGTTTTGAGTGCAGTGGCTTAGTAGCATAACTATATCTGGTATTGTAATAGCTCCAACTCTCTTCTTTTTCAAGGTTTCTGTGGCTATTTGGGGTCTTTTTTGATTCCATATAAATTTTTGGATATTTTGTTCTATGTCTTTGAAATATGCCATTGATATTTTAATAGGGATTACATTGAATCTATATATTACTTTGGGTACTATGGACATTTTAATGATGTCAACTCTAACAGTTCATGAACACGGTATATTCTTCCACTAGTTTATATCTTCCTCTATCTCTTTTTTTAAAACCCTGTAGATTTCTGAGTATAGATATTTTATCTCTTTAAGTTTATTCCTAGCAATCTTAATTTTTTAGTGCAATGGTAAATGGGATTTTTTTCTTTTTTTAGTTTGTCTCTCTGTGAGTTCATTATCCTAATAAAGAGGGGATATGCAAATTGACCATCATGCTATCACAAAGATGGTGACACCCACAGCGGGTGGCCAAGTTCTCATAATAAGCCTTAATGAGCAATCAGGCTATGTGGTGCTGGGCTGGGGCAGGGGACCAGAGGCTGCAAACCCCACCTGGAGGTTCTTGACAGGGGACCCCAGGCCAAGCTCTCTACATTTCCACTAGTCTGGGAGAATTCAGGCTGCGCCCCCCACCTTGGCACACTTCAGTTCCAAGCCTGGTGGGGCTTGGTGAGAAGTGTGCCAAGGACTTCAGTTCGCACCCCTGCCTGGCAGGGCTTGACGGGTTACCTCAAGTCATCCTCCCCTACCCAGCAGGGCTTGATGAGGGACCTCAAGGTGTTCCACCTGTCCAAGTCCTGGGCCAGGGAACTTCAAGCTGTTCCCCAACCCCAGTGCTGGGCTAGAAAACCTCAGGCCATGCTCCCCACCTGGTGCTGGGCCAGGGGACCTGAGGCTTCAACCCCCCACCTGGTGGGGCTTGATGGGAGACCTGTGGCTGCACCTCCCACCTGGTGGGACTTGATCGGGGATCTTAGACCACACACCCTGCCCGGCAGGACTTTAGGGAGGATCTCAAGGCACAACACTGCCTGGTGGGGCTTGGTGAGAAGTGTGCCCCTGCCCTGGCCCAGGCTGGGGGACCTCAGATAGCTTCCCCTGCTCCAGTGCCAGGCCAGGGGACTTGAGACTGTGTCCTCCCACCCCCCGCCCAAGCACTGGTGACCTCAGGCTGTGCTCCCCACTCCAGCAGGGATTGACAGGGGACCTGAGGCTGTGCTCTCCACCCAGTGGGGCTTGACAAGAGTGGGGAAGGCTGGGTCTAGATCTTGCCCAATGGTGGTGGGGCTGGCTGTTTCTGGCTCTTGCATGATTTTGAGGTGCTGTGGGTGTGTGGGGACTTGACTCTGGGTCCCATAGTGTGCCCCAGACTCTGAAGGAGAAAGATTTTCATATATATTTTACTAATTTTCTTTCATCTCTGACACTTCTATTATAGAGAAAATTCAAATAGCAATATTAAAACATTTCCTCTAATTAATCCCCTTTTATTTTTAAAAAATATATTTTATTGATTTTTTTACAGAGAGGAAGAGAGAGGGTTAGAGAGTTAGAAACATGGAAGAGAGAAACATCGACCAGCTGCCTCTTGCACACACCCTACTGGGGATGTGTCCACAACCAAGGTATGTACCCTTGACCAGAATCGAACCTGGTACCCTTCAGTCTGCAGGCCAAAACTCTGTCCACTGAGTCAAATTAATCCCCTTTTAATGTGCATAAATTTCATGCACTGGGCTACTAGTTGATCTATAACCTTAAACTTCTGGCTGCAAATCTTGTATCCTGCTACATTGCCAAATTCATTTATTAAATCTAATAATTCTTTTTGTCTTTTTTTTTTCTTTAAATATAGTCTTTACCATTTTCTTTGTACAATATCATGTCATCTGCAAATAAGGACAGTTTTACTTCTTTTCCAACTTGGATGGCTTTTATTTCTTCTTGTTGTCTGACCACTATGGCTAGCACTTACACAGCAATCAGGAGTGTGAAAGCGGGCATCCCAGTTTTATTCCTGTTCTTAGAGAAAATGGTTTTAGTGTTTCCCCACTGAGTATGACTTTGTTAATAGTTTTGTCATATAGGGCTTTTATTATTTTGAGATATGATACCTCTATTATCACTTTGCTGAGAGTTTTTATCAAGAAAGGGTATTGGATAATATCAAAGCTTTTTCTGCAGCAATTGATATCATTATGTAATTTTTATCTCTCAGTTTGTTTATGTGGTATATCACATTTATTGATTTGCAGATACTGTGCCATACTTTCATTCCCAGTTAAATAAGTCCCACTTGGTCATGGTGTTTGATCTTTCTAATGTAATTTTGGATCTGATTTGCTAGAATTTTGTTGAGGATTTTGGAGTTAATGTGCATCAGAATATGTACTATAATTCTATTTCTTTGTAGTGTCTATCTGGGTTTGGAATTAGGAGAATGGGGTTCATAGAAAGAACTTGGAAGTGTTCTTTCCTCTTGAAATTTTTTAGAATAATCTGAGGAGAATAGGTTTTAGTTTTTTTTTGAATGTGTGGTAAAACTTTCCTGTGCAGTAGCCAGGGATTTTGTTTGCTGGAAGATTTTTAAAAATATATATATATTTTACTGATTTTTTACATAGAGGAAGAGAGAGAGGGATAGAGAGTTAGAGACATTGATGAGAGAGAAACATCAGTTAGCTACCTCTTGCATCCCTCCCTCCCCCCTGGGATGTACCCACAATGAAGGTATATGCCTCTGACCAGAATCGTACCTGGGACCTCTCAATCCGCAGGTTGACTCTCTATTCACTGAGCCAAACTGGTTTTGGCTGGAAGATTTTTTTTTTGTACATTCAATATTATTCTGTTTTAATTTCAGGTGCACAACATAGTGGTTAGACAATCAGATACATACAGAGTAGTCTCCCTAATATTTCAAGTACCCCCCTCCTGGCCCATACATAGCTATTACAATATTATTATTATTTCTTTTACTCTATTGATCTCTCTCCAGGCACTCTGACCGCCAAGCAAATGGCCTCACACCCTAGTGACTATGTCCACTGGTAATGATGATCTGTATGCATAAAAGTCTATTGGTTGATTTCTTTTTTCTTTCTTTTTTCTTTTTCTTTTCTTTTTTTTTTTTTTTTTTTAGAAAGAGGTTCTTGTAATTTATTTTTGGTTGGTTTCTTATTTGCCCCTCTTCCCTGCCTTCATTCTGAGGTTTGACAGTCAGTTAGATGTTTCTGTCTCTGGATCTATTTTTGTTCATTGGTTTATGTTATTCACTATATTCCACAAATGAGTGAGTTCACGTGGTATTTATTTTTCTCTTATTGGCCTATTTTGCTTGCATAATGTTCTCCAGACCCTTTCATGCTATTGCAAATGATTAGAATTTCTTCTTTTTTACATCAGGGTAGTATGTCATTGTGTAGATGTGCCAAAGGTTTTTTAATCTATTCGTCTGCTGATGGGCATTCAGGCTGTTTCCAAATCTTAGCTATTGTAAATTATGCTGCTATGAATATAGGGGTGCATATGTCCTTCCTGATGGGGTGTTACTGATTCCTTGGAACATATTCCTGGATTACTGGGTATATGAGACTTCCATTTTATTTTTTTATTTTTTTACTTTTTTTAGGAAACTCCGTAATGTTTTCCACATTGCTGCATAAATCTGTATTCCCTCCAGCAGTGCATGAGGGTTCCTTTTGCCCCACATCCTCGCCATCACTTGATGTTTGTTAATTTGTTGATGATAGCCATTCTACCAGATATGAGGTTGCTGGAAAACAAATCTACTTCACTAAAAAAAGAGATGTTGGCAGGAAGCCAGGAAGGCTGGTAAACAACCTTAATTGCTCTAACCTTTAGTTGAGATGTTAGCTGAAGCAGAATCCACCTTGTTTGTCCATCGAAAGTTTCTGTTATTTCCTGCCTAAGATGTAAATTTCTGTTTATGTTGCCTAAGATGTAAATTTCTGTTTATGTTGCCTAAGATGTTTTCCTCAAAGCCTCAATAAAAGGGGACGGCAGGACTAGAGCAGGGAGTAATTCCCCCACTCCAGTTGGACTACCACCTGGTCCCTATATCACCAAATTGAATTTCTTCAAGTTTCTTTTCATTTGTGTGCGGCCCTTCTTCAGCACCTGAACCCTGAATTGGAACTCTTTCTATGCGGGTTATGAAAGAGAATCCTATATGAGGTAGTTTTGATTTACATCTGTCAGATGATTAGTGACTTTGAGCATGTTTTCCTATGTCTCTTGACCTTCTGTGTATCCTCTTCTGTATAAGAGTCTATTTAAGTCCTTTGCCTATTTTTGATTGGATTCTCTTCCTTTTGTTAAGTTGTCTGAATTTCCTGTAAATTTTAGAGATTAAACCCTTATCTGAGATAACATTAGCAAATATGTTCTCCCATGCAGTGGGCTTTCTTGTTGTTTTGTTGATGGTTTCTTTTGCAGTGCAGAAGCTTTTAATTTTGATGTAGTCCTATTTGTTTATTTTCTCCTTAATTTCCATTGCCCAAATAGCAATATCAGTAAAGATATTGCTATGACAAATGTCTGATATTTTGCAGCCTATGGTTTGCTCTAAAGTTTTTATGGTTTCCTGTCTTACATGTAAGTCCTTTATCCATTTTGAGTTTATTTTTGTATATAGTGTAAGTTGTTGGTCAAGTTTCATTTCTTTTCATGCATCTGTCAAAATTTTCCAACACCATTTATTGAAGGGACTGTCTTGACTCCATTGTATGCTCTTGCTTCCTTTGTCAAATATTAATTAAGCGTACTGGATTGGTTTAACTTCTGGGTTCTCTGTTCTGTTTCATTGGTCTATATATCCATTCTTGTGCCAGTACCAGGCAGTTTTGAGAATAGTGGCTTTATAGTATAGCTTGATATCTGGTATTATGATCCCACCTACTTTGTTCTTCTTTCTCAGGATTGCTGCAGCTATTTGGTTTCTATTTTTATTCCAGATGAATTTTTGGAGAGTTCATTCTAGGTCTGTGAAATATGCCATTGGTATTTTAATGGGAAGTGCATTGAATCTATAGATTGCTTTGGGTAGTATGTATATTTTAATGATGTTGATTCTTTCAATCCTTGAACACAGTATATTCTTCCTTTTTTTAAAAAAAATATCTTCCTCTATCTCTTTTTTCAAGGTCCTATTATTTTCTGAGTACAGGTCTTTTACCTACTTAGTTAGGTTTATTCCTAGGTATCTTAAATTTTTTAATTATTGTTGCAATGGTAAATTGGATTGTTTTTAAATTCATCATTCTGTAAGTTCATTATAGGAGTATTTAAAAAAGCCATGAATTTCTGGGCATTAAGTTTGTATCCTGCTACATTGCCAGATTCAATAATTAAGTCTAATAATTTTTGATGGAGTCTTTAGGGTATTCTATGTACAATATCTTGTCATCTGCAAATAATGACAGTATTATTTCATCTTTTCCAATTTGGATGCCCTTTATTTCTTCTTCTTAGCTAATTGCTATAGCTAACACTTCCAGAACTATGTCAAACAGGAGTGGTGAGAGAGGGCAATCTTTTTTGTTTCTTATCTTAGGGGAAATGGTTTTAGTTTTTTGCCCATTGAATATGATGTTGGCTGTAAGTTTGTCATATAAGGCTTTTAGTATGTTGAGGAATGACCTCTCTATTCCCACTTTGCTGAGGGTTTTTAACAGGAAATGATGTTGGATTTTGTCAAATGCTTTTTTCTGCATCAATTGATATGACTATGTGATTTTTATTTATCAGTTTGTGTATGTGATGCACATGTTTATTTTTTTTTCTTTATTGATTAAGGTATTACATATGTTTCCTTATCCCCTTATTGCCCCTTCAAATCCCCCCTCCCCACTCATACTCTACCCTCTGGTGTCTGTATCCATTGGTTATGCTTATATGCATGTATACAAGTCCTGTGGTTGATCTCTCCCCTTTTACCCCCACCATTCCCTACCTACCCTCTGAGGTTTGATGGTCTGATTGATGCCTCTCTGTCTCTGTTTTTGTTCATCAGTTTATGTTGTCTATTATATTCCACAAATGAGTGATATCATATGATATTTATCTTTCTCTGACTGGCTTATTTCACTTAGCATAATGCTCTCCATTTCCATCCATGCTGTTGCAAATGGTAAGAATTTCTTCTTTTTACAGCAGCGTACTATTCCATTGTGTAGATGTACCACAGTTTTTTAATCCATTCATCTGTGAATGGGCACTTAGGCTGTTTCCAAATCTTAGCTATGGTGAATTGTGCTGCTATGAACATATAAGTGCATATATCCTTTGTGATTGGTATTTCTGATTTCTTGGGTTATATTCCTAGAAGTGGTTTTACTGGGTACAATGGCAGTTCCTTTTTTTGATTTTTTGAGGAAATGCCATACTGTTTTCCACATTGGCTGTACCAGTCTGCATTTCTGCCAACAGTGTACAAGGGTTCCTTTTTCTCCACACCCTCGCCAGCACTTGTTGTTTATTGATTTGTTGATGATAGCCATATTAACAGGTGTGAGATGATATCTCGTTGATTTGATTGCATCTCTCAGAAGAGCATGTTATCATGTATTGCTGCCATCTGTATTTCCTCCTTGGAAAAGTGTCTATTTAGGTCATTTGCCTTTTTAAAAAAATTTGGGTTGTTTATCTTTCTTTTGTTAAGTTGTATGAGTACCCTGTGAATTTTGGAGATTAAACCTTTATCAGAGATAAAATAGGCAAATATGTTCTCACATGCACTGGGGTTTCTTTTTGTTTTGTTGATTGTTTCTTTTGCTCTGCAGAAGCTTTTAAGTTTTTTTTTTTAAATTACTTTATTGATTAATGTGTTACATATGTGTCCTTCTTCCACCATTACCCCCCCCCCCATCTCCCTCACTCATGCCTTCACCCCCCTGTTGTCTGTGTCCACTGGTTAGGCTTATATGCATGCACACAAGTCCTTAGGTTGATCTCTCCCCCTTACTCCCACCCTCCCCTATCTTCCCTCTGAGGTTTGATGGTCTGATCAATGTTTTTCTGTCTCTGGATCTAATTTTGTTGTAGTCCCATTTCTTTATTTTATCCTTAGCCTCCATTGCACTAGCAACTTTATCGGCAAAGATTGCTATGACATATGTCTGATATTTTGCTGCATATGGAGTCTTCTAATACTTTTATGGTTTCCCATTTTACATTTAGCCATTCTGAGTTTGTTTTTGTGTATTGTGTGTTGGGATGTAATTTCTATTTTTGTATTTACTTGACACATCACATAAACAAATTGAGAGATAAAAATCATATAGTCATATCAATCAATGCAGAAAAAGCATTTGATAAAATCCAACAGCCTTTCCTGATAAAAACTCTCAACAAGGTGGGAGTACAAGGATCATACCTCAACATAATAAAAGCTATATATGATAAACCCACAGCCAACATTATATTCAATGGGCAAAAACTAAAACCATTCCCTCTAAGAACAGGAACAAGACAGGGATGCCCACTCTCGCCACTCATGTTTGACATAGTTCTGGAAGTACTAGCCATTGCAATTAGACAAGAGGAGGAAATAAAAGGCATCAAATTGGAAAAGAAGAAGTAAAGTTATCCTTATTTGCAGATGACATGATATTGTACATAAAAAACCCAAAAGACTCCATTAAAAAACTAATTGACTTAATAAATGAATTTGGCAACGTAGCAGGATACAAAATTAACACCAAGAAATCCATGGCATTTCTATACACCAACAGCGAAACTACAGAAACAGAGACTAAAAAAGCAATCCCATTTACAATCGCACCAAAAAAATTAAGATACTTAGGAATAAATTTAACTAAGGAAGTAAAGGACCTATATGCAGAAAACTACACGACACTGAAAAAAGAGATAGAGGAAGATGTAAGGAGATGGAAGAACATACCATGTTCATGGATTGGTAGAATCAACATCATCAAAATGTCCATACTTCCTAAAGCAATCTATAAGTTCAATGCACTCCCCATTAAAATACCAACGACATATTTCACTGACCTAGAAAGAACTCTCCAAAAGTTCATTTGGAACAATAAAAGACCCCGAATAGCCACAGCAATCCTGAGAAAGAAGAGTAAAGTAGGAGGGATCTCAATACCAGACTTCAAACTCTATTACAAAGCCACTGTTCTGAAAACAGCGTGGTACTGGCACAAAAACAAACATATAGATCAATGGAATCGAATCGAGAACCCAGATATCAACCCAAATCACTATGCTCAATTAATATTTGACAAAGGAGGCACGAATATACAATGGAGTCAAGACAGTCTCTTCAATAAATGGTGTTGGGAAAATTGGACAGACACATGCAAAAGAATGAAACTAGATCACCAACTTACACCATTCACAAAAATAAACTCAAAATGGATACAGGACTTAAACATCAGACGGGATACCATAAAAATACTAGAAGCATCCACAGGCAGCAAAATCTCCGACGTATGCCAAAAGAATTTCTTCACTGATACTGCCCCTAGGGCAATAGAAGCTAAAGAGAAAATAAATGGGACTACATCAAAATAAAAAGCTTTTTTACAGCAAAAGAAACCATCAACAAAACAACAAGAAAGCCCACTGTGTGGGAGAACATATTTGCAAATAATACCACTGATAAAGGTTTAATCTCCAATATCTACAGACAGCTTATACAAATAAATAAAAGGAAGATGAATGATCCAATTAAAAAATGGGCAATGGACCTAAATAGAATATTTTCAAAAAAAGACAGAAGGAAGGCCAAAAGGCACATGAAAACATGCTCAAAGTCACTAATTGTCTGAGAGATGCAAATCAAAACAACAATGCGGTACCATCTCACACCTGTCAGAATGGCCAACATCAACAAATCAATAAACAACAAGTGTTGGCGAGGTTGTGGAGAAAAAGGAACCCTCATACACTGCTGGTGGGAATGCAGACTGGTGCAACCAGTGTGGAGAACAGTGTGGAGTTTCCTCAAAAAAATGAGAATGGAACTCCCATTTGACCCAGTAATCCCACTTCTAGGAATATATCCCAAGAAACTAGAAACACCAATCAGAAAGGATATTTGCACCCCAATGTTCATAGCAGCACAATCTACAATAGCCAGAATTTGGAAACAGCCTAGGTGCCCGTCAGCTGATGATTGGATCCAAAAACCTTGGTACATCTACACAATGGAATACTATGCTGCCATAAAAAAGAAGGAATTCTCATCATTTGCAGCAACCTGGATGGAATTGGAGAACATCATGCTGAGTGAAATAAGCCAATCAATGAAAGAGAAATACCACATGACCTCACTCATTGGAGGGCGATAAAACTCTTTATAAACTTATGAACCAAGAGACAGAGATAGAGAAAGTAAAGCAACAGGCAGACTGTCAAATTATAGTGGGGAGGGGAGGAAGATCTGGGGGAGATATTAGATCAACCGAAGGACTTGTATACATGCATATAAGTACAACCAATGGACATAAAACTCTGGGGAGGGAGGGGATGTGTGGGAGGGATGGAGGGGGGTAAAAAAAAAATCAATAAAATATGTAAAAAAATAAATTAAAAAAAAATAAAAAATCCTATCTAATAAAAGAGTAATATGCAAATTGACCATGCCTTCACTACATCCCCAAAGCCACGTACCAGCCAATCAAGAATAAATATGCAAATAAATCCAACCAAGATGGCTGCACGTGGAAATCAGGAGGGAGGCTTGGGTTTCCCTGGCAATGAAAGAAGCCAAGCTTTCTGCTTTCCCTTGCTGACCTTGGCTGGGGGCAGAGCCTGGTGATCACAGCCTGCTGGTGGTCCTCTGCCCAGGGCCAGAGGCTTTAGGCCTTGGTAGGTGTGGACCTGGAGATTGGAGGAGATAGGTGTGAACTATAGAGGAAACACCTTTTCTGACTGCTCATTGGCTAAGCTCCCTGTATGCCACTGGTAATATTCTTAGTAACTTGGGTATGAGAAGCCAAAAAGGTGATCTAAGGTTTTTCAAGCACATTCAGAGAAAAAAAGGAAGGTGTGCTGCTGTAGGGCTAAGAAATCTCATATCCTGCCCTAGGCAGTTTGGCTCAGTGGGGAAAAAAAAATAACAATGCTTAGGTTTGCCAACCACAACGTCTGGGTTAGATTATGATCAAGAACATGTACCTAGGTTGCAGGGTCATCCCTGGGTGGGGCCCAGGTCAGGGCTCATGCAGGAGGCAACCAATCAAAGTGTTCCTCTCACTTTGATGTTTTTCTCTGTCTTTCCCTTTCTCTTCCACATTCTCTAAAAATCAATGGAAACATCCTCAAGTGAGGATAGATAGAAAGAAAGGAAAGAAGAAAGGAAGAAAGGAAGAAAGAAAGATCCTATGAAAGACACATCTTGAAAATGCCTAAAGAAAATAGTCATTTTTTTCATGACAAAGGAACCAGAGTCCGTTTTGATGAAACTATCTTGGTGGCTGTGGTGACTGGCAGTGGCTGCAGCAGCAGGGTGATGGGGCTAGTGCCTTTCTCTGATCAGCCCAGTCCTCTCCCACAAAGGGAGGCCAGACTGCAGCTTAGGCCCTCTCCCCATGGGCATCCCTGAGGGCTCCCAATATGTGAGAGGGGGCAGGCTGGGCTGAGGTGACCCCCCTCCTATAGTATATTATAGAGATCAAGTAGCCCAGATAAAGACTGACTATACCCTTTACTAATGGAGGAAGGGATGGTCACCCTTTCCCAAGAGACAGGTAAATCAGTTTCCTGTGAGTAGCCGTTCTTTAAGGACAGCTTTGCATTTGAATACCCGTAGGCTTGCCACTCAGTTTCCCCAGGCAGAAAAATTATGGTTGTTTTCAAAAGTCAAGGGGCTAGGCTGGGCCTGTTAGTAAAAAGATAAAAATTAGTTCAATGATCTTAATTTGCTTCCATATGAAAAAACCTAGAGGACAGAATTGAATGTATTGATTGATTATGTCTTGTATTTTTGAAATATATTCTTAAAAACATGTGTTTTTGACTTGCCAGCTTTAGAAGTTTAAAGTTTAAATTGGGAGAAATTATATAGTTGTGGTAATTAAATGCCTGAAGTATAGAAATTTAAATTGTGTTTTCTCTAATAATCAGGAATTCAAAATATGTTGCTTATTGGTTTAATTAAATAAGAAGTATTAATTCTGTGACCCCAAATTAAATTTTGAATATAAAGACCAGTTTAAAATGTAATTGATATCTTGCCAAAACTGGTTTTGGCTCAGTGGATAGAGTGTCAGTCTGTGGACCGAAAGGTCCCAGGTTCGATTCCAAACAAGGGCATGTACCTTGGTTGTGAGCACATCTCCGGTATGGGGTGTGCAGGAGGCAGCTGGACGATGTTTCTCTGTCATCAATGTTTCTAGCTCTCTATCTCTCTCCCTTCCTCTCTGTAAAAAAATCAATAAAAACATATTTTTTAAAATGTAATTGATATCTTAAGATAATTATAAAAAGTAATATAATCTTGGAGAATCCAAGATGGCTGCACAGGTAAACACCTAGCTACAGCCGCACACAACAATTTCAATAAAATACAACTAAAATATAAAATGGATATTACCCAGAACTACAGGAAAGACTGACTGGAAATTTTACAATGAGAAGCAAGGAGAAAAGCAGAAGGAGGAGCGGAGGAGCTGTAAAAGCCTAAGGTACGGAGACACACAGTGTGCACGGAGAGAACGGAGCCAGAGAGGAAGGGCAGCTGAGTGCTTGGCTGCCGTTCCCTAGTGGGAAGAAGATAAAAGCTCCGACTGTGCTGGGCCCCAGTTCCGACTGCTCTGAACCCCAGTTCTGGGCCAGACCCCTGGGACCCAGGCTCATCCATAGGGAGCTGGGCTGTAAGGCGGAACCCCGGGGGAGTGGCGAAAGGAAGTCCCAGAGGCACGCACATTGCGCACAGAGAAGGGACAGTTGGCTGTGCTGTGGGATTGTCCTGACTGGAAGGAGACAAAAGCTCCAGACTGCTGTGAATGCCACCTCCAACTCCACTTCCAACTGAACTGAACCCCAATTCCGGGATCATTGGGGGAGAGGCTAGACTGTTTGGTAGCAGGTGAAAATCAAGGGCACCTTTCTCACAGCGGTGCTTGCAGTGAGTACTGAAGGACCATGGGGATTACTGAGACTCAGGAGCCACATAGTGCAGGGCTGATGGAAGCCAAGGCTGCAGGCTCCACCCTGAAACCCCGCCCCATCAGAGAAGTTGCAAAAATGCAATGAAATAGATCACAAATGAAAGAAATGGAGGACAAAAAGCAACTGGATATAGAGTTCAAAACCACGCCTATAAGGTTTTTCAAGAATTTCCTAGAAAAAGTCGATAAGACCTATGAGTATATGAAAAGGGATCAACTAGAATTAATAAGGAATCAACAAGAAATGATAAGGGATCAACAAAAAATAAAGAATACATTGTCTGAAATAAAAAATATTATGCAAAGTCCTAAAAACAGAATGGAAGATCGCAAGAATCAAGTCAAAGATTTGGAACATAAAGAGCCAGAAGACACTCCTCTGCAGAAGCTAGAAGACAAGAGAATCCAGAAAGTTGAAGATAATGTAAGAAAACTCTGGGACAACTTCAAGCAAACCAACATCAAAATTATGGAGGTCCCAGAAGATGAGAGAGAGCAAGATATTGAAAACATACTGAAAGAAATAGTGACAGAAAACTTCCCCCACCTGGTGAAAGATTAAATTTACAAGTCCAGGAAGCGCACAGAACTCTAAACAAAAGGAATCCAAAGAGAACCACACCAAGACAAATCATAATTAAAATTCCAAGAGCAAAAGACAAAGAGAGAATATTAAAAGCAGCAACAGCAAAGAAGGTAGTTACCTATAAAGGAGCACCTATACGATTGTCAGCTGATTTCTCAACAGAAACCATGCAGGCCAGATAAGAATGGCAAGCAATATTTAAGGTGATGAATAGTAAGAACCTACAGCCAGAGATAATCTATCCAGCAAAGCTATCACTCAGAATCGAAGGTCAGATAAAGAGCTTCACTAATAAAAAAACAAGCTAAAGGAGTTCATCAACACCAAACCAGAATTATATGAATGGCTGAAGGGGGTTCTTTTGGAAGAGAAATTAAATAAAGATAAAAATTATGAACAACAAATACGTAACTATCAACAAGTGAATCTAAAAAACAAGGAAATTAAAAAAAAATCTGATGAGCAATTTTAACTGTTGAATATAATAAAATCAGAGGTATGGAAGGGGAGTGAACTGACGATTCTTGGGAAAAGGGGAGAAGGGGATGTGGGAAGAGGCTAAACATAAACTGTGCACCTATGGATGAGGACAGTGGGTGGTGGAGAAAGGGCAGAGGGTGGGGTGGGAATCTGGTGGAAGAGAGCAATGGAGAGGGGAGGAAAGGAACATTTGTAATAATATGAACAATAAAAATTTATTTAAAAAAATCAAAATATATATTTTTAAAAAGTAATATAATCTCTAAATCATATATAGATACTTGTTTGATGGTTTTTTCCATGTTAAAATTTCAAGGCTTCAACCAAGAAATTATTTTTGAAGAGCTCCAAGGGCCCAGAGTAATGCAAGAAGTTATTCTCTTTTCTTAAAGGAATTATTTTTAATTTAACAGATCTAATATATTTGAAAGTGCATGGAAAGCTCTATCAAATAAAAATTAATAATTACTTTTTACTTATAAATGTTATGGAAGTTTTTGCCTCTAAGGAGATCAAAACAAATTTCTAAATAAAGTCAAAATTTTAAAGGCAGAATTTGAAAACAATTTAAAATGACAAAAAGCCAATAGCGCCTTCATTCTTAATTAGGCTAGAGGTGGGTCAATGTTTGTGCTTTATGAATTAGAAGTAAATATTTACTAAATTTTCTTAGCTTTTTAATGAAATATACCTACTTAAATTATTTTATAAATTAGCTTTTAAACATATAATCAAGGTCGACTGGGGAAGCCAAGATGTTGGCATAGGTAAACACACCTAAACTGTGGCCATCCACCACAATTTCAAAACTACAACTGAAAGACAAAACTTCTATCATCACAGGAGGCTTGGCTGAGTGGAAGTTCTACAACCAGATGGATAAGGGAGCATTCAGTGCACAAATACTAAAAAACTGAGGTATGGGTGCACATGATACAGGTTGGCATCAGATCACGGCTGGCGGTGGACATTGCTTTCTTCAACAGAAAGGGGAGACATGAGAGTCCAAACTTTGAAGGGGAGAAGCTGGACTGTCTGCCATCGGGTCGAAAAGTGAGGGTGGCTGTCTTGCAGAGCTGTGCAGGGGAATAATTGTTTGCTGCAATGGGGAGAAAGATGGAGGGACACAGTCAGAGGCGCAGGATGGCTCACTGCCAGCCATTGCTGTTTGCCATGCCCTAAAACCTAGTGATGCTCTGAGACTCTGCCCCTCACAATCTACAAACCCACCCAAGCTCCAAGCAGCAGCTTTTGCATATGAATGGCCTTCACTATAGCTGCTAACTTGTAAACTGGTTCAGACAACTCCATAATCTACAAATTCCAAGCAGGGAAAAGAGGACTATAGTTGTTGCTATAGCTCCTGCAGGGTGACCTCAGACACTAGCTGACCTGCACCCCATTGGAGATCCAGAAGCCAGTGTACTTAGTGGTCAGTGTGAGACACAGATTTCAACTCCTCACATTCATAACTGACAAATTTAAGAGGCAGACTCAGTGAGCACCAAAGCCCCACTGAAACAAGTCCTGCACTGAAACAAGTCCTGCACTATAAGTGTATCTCCAGTGCAGCAGTTCTTCCATTATAAACACAGTGGGTCTCCACAGCCAGTTGGCATGGAGGGCAATTCCTCTCAACAGAAATCAAGGCTTAACTATACCAAGGCTTTAAGAGGATAAACTAAGATTGTTGTTAGAGTATTAAATCTGATAGTAAAATAATACTCAAGTTTACTGTAGTGGGATTTCTTGTGACATGGTTATTTGGATGCACGAGCAAATATTAAGCAGCAGCCTTATAGATTTCTTGGTGAAAAGAAAGACAAAGATTCTTAAGTGATGCCCTCTGTGGCCTGAAAATTATTTTGGGAAGAAATAAAGAGAGGTTTTCTTCAAACATATGAAGAACTATAATTAAAAGTCAATAAATTTGGCCTAATAAACTGAAGTGATTTTTGTTTTTGCCTCCCTGAAAAAGTTTGTGTTAAGTTATTCAGAAGTCTAATTAATGTCATTATTGTCCATAAGTAAAAACAAGTGAATTTAATAAATAAACTATATTTCAAATTATTTGAATTGGTTAATTGAAATAAGTGAATATTTAAGAAGACTTAATTGTACTGGACAAAAACTATTCCTGAAGTATTAACTGAAATTTTTTTTGATAGTTCATCTCATAGTAAAATTACCTAACATGCAATGAATCCAAAGTACAAAATTTGTGCAAAAAAAATAAATTAAAAAATTATAAGACTGCATTGTAAAATTTTCAAAAGCTTCCTAATATTTAAATAAAAAAGTGGAGATAGTGGGAAAATATATGTGGAGAAATATCCTGTAAGTAAATTATAGCAAGAAAAATTTTACTTTGAAAATTAAATTTCTTTTCTAAATGTTAATAGCAAGGCACCCATGAAAACACACCTGGTGTCAAAATAAGCCAAAGAAAAATTGTTTGGGCATAAATGAGAAAAGATCCCAAATCTAATTTATAGAAAAGATTCTTTCATTAATCTTTGGTCAATAATATGTTTGTATATTTCCATAAAACAACTCCAAGACCATGTGGATTCCTGCAACAACAGATCCCAGAAAGGAACTGACAGGACTGCTCCAGTCACAGAGGTAGCAGTGGCCCACAAGATAAGAGGAGAAATAGTACAGAAATAAAGATATTGAAGATGTCTTTTCATACTAGCAGTCAGCAGCTGTGCATCACTTCAGGTTGCCCAGCATTAAGCCTGAGAAGGTTGGACCTGCATAGCCACCATTCACCCACCATGCAGAACTGGTATATCATTGCTCACATGTACATATAAGGAACTGTTAGACATTGAAATTGGGACTCAAAACTATTGTACATTGAAATTGGGACTCAAGGAACTGTTGGCCCAGAAAGAAACTTACTATATACTGATTCATTTGCCTCTCAGCATAACCACTAATTGCTTGTTTCATATTATTCTTTTATGTTTATTTCTAGTAATACCACATCTAGGAATATATCCCAAGAAACTAGAAATATCAATCAGAAAGGATATATACACCCCCATGTTCATGGGGGCACAATTCACCATAGGTAAGATTTGGAAAAAGCCTAAGTGCCATCAGCAGATGACTGGATTAAAAAATGTGGTACATCTACACAATGGTATACTACGCTGCTGTAAAAAAAGAAGGAATTGTTAACATTTACAACAGCATGGATGAATCTGGAAAGCATTATGCTAAATGAAATAAACTAGTCAGTGAAAGATAAATACCACATGATCTCACTCATTTATGAATAATAAAGAACATTACAAATGGTTGAACAAAAATAGAGGCAAAGAAGCACCGAACAAACTGTCAAATTATAGCGGGAAGGCAGGGGAAGTTTGGTAGGGTAAGAGATCAATCCAAAGACTTATATGCATGCACATAAGCACAACTAACAGATGCAAGACACTGGGGGAAAGGGGACAAGGGCAAGTGCCAAGGGTTAGGGGAGAGTGAGGTGAGGTCAGTGGGAAAAAAGAAAAGAGACATATGTTCTACTATTTGTAACACCTTAAACAATAAAATTAAAAGTAAAATATAAAACAATGTTAAAAAGTAATATATATATATATATATATATATATATATATATATATATATATGAAAACCTAAAACTGATTTTGAAGCTTACAGTTGCAAATATGAACAAAAACTAATGAGAAGACTTTAGGGTAGTATATTTCTTAATCACTATGACATAAAAATAATTTTGAAAAATGAAATGATGGTTTGGCAGAAGTTTTGTGGTAAGCAGAATATCTTCCCTACATGATAGACTTTATTAACAAGTAGGCAAAAAAAGTAAAGATCTTTTAATAATAGAAATATTAATAACAATAATAGTTTTATACATTACTATGCCAGTCACTGCTAAACCATTAATGTAGAATAAGTTACATAATCCTTAACATATATTATCTTCATTTTGCTATTAAAGCAACAGATTGTGTGAGGTGATGCAACTTTCTCAATCTCACAATTGGCTAATAGTAGAACTAAATTTCATTTACAGATTCCTCAAAAACCTACAGTATCAGCCTGTATGATAAAGCTGTCTCTACTTTCCTGAGGCAAAGAAACGTATTCTATATGATTATGCAGTGTAACTATTTTTTCTTTTAAATACCAAGAGGGGAAAAAAAGGTTCATAATATCATCTTTGGCATTTACCCAAAAGTGCATTAGCATGCTAACATAGAAACATTTGTTGGTAAAGAAAATATCTAATTTCTACCTTGCCTTGCTGGCTTAGTTAGGCAGTTAATTTATTTCATCAAGGCTTGAATAAATTCTCATGGTGCACTAAATTATATTTATGGATGAAAGGTAATATATTTTAATACTTTTGGATTTAAAAAAAATAGGATACCATTTGATTCATGTTGCTGCTACATAAAATATTATTGATTACATTTGAAATTAATACAGGTGTTATTTTTTAAAAGAAATAAGAAAAAACAATTGAGAAAGAAAAATGTAATTATTTTTTTCAGTTTTGATGTGAAGACTTCGATTAGGTATTCTCAGTTTTAATGGAGGGGCATAAGGATGAAGATAAAAATATAAAAACCAGAAACTACATACAATTTGTTAAAATATTCGATAAATGGCCAGTTTGTGAATCATAAAGTCTTTTTTTCTTTTCTTTTGAGAGGCAGGGATATAGTTGTTTTCAAATCCTGAAAAATCTTTTGTTGCTACATTTAATTATATAGCTAACACCTCAGTACAACTTTTAATGTACAAAATCAGTTGTAGAATTATGTGCTTCTGTGTTTTGAAACTCAGCACTACTGTGTTCTCCTGTGTTTCATAACTTCTCGTGAAAACTGTATTGTTTACCTGGATAATTTGTGGCACTGGATTCAGAAATAATGTTTCAAATCTAAATATGAACACAGAATCCTCTTGATGTAAATCCTTTAGCAAGTTTGCTTATGTGGAAAAAAAGAGATAATACAGCTAGTACACAATATATTTCCTCTTTAGCTTTGAATAACTCTCCAGTCTTACTCTAGACTTCCTCCATACTGCTTCTTCCCTGCAGCTACTCCATATCATTTGCTCCTCAAATGGGCCATGCTGTGTCAGGTCTGTGTACTCACACATTCTATCTCCTTCTCTGTCATGCCCTCCTGACTTCCAGGTACCATTCCTTGACAACTCCATTCATCTATCATTCACTCTGTGGAGCTCTCAGGCCCCCCCAACAGAATCCTGCTACATTCTCAGTCTTTTAAGCCCTTCTGTGACATTATTCTGGCTTCCACATTAATATTTTCCCACTGTATTATAATAATTTATGTGTTAAACCTGGTACAACAGTGAAAGCAAAATATGTTTTGTTAAACAAAAAGTCAATGGATGATAGTTAACTCATAAAGTTGTAAAACAATGAATATGGAACCCTTTGTAAGCTATTAGACACTGTAGAATTGCTATTTATCTATTTATTGAGCTTCTAGACAAATTATCAGCATGAAAACCAGATCAGATGACTCCATAAAGACATTTTTATGAAGATTGAAAATTATGCATTTTAATGATTGATTTTGTAAGATGTGTAAAACTGTGAATATAATTAGGGATTTAAAGAGCACTTTCTGGCATCAGAAAGTCTATTATTTACATTATGGGATAAGTCATAAAAAATCAAATTCCTATATAATAAACAGGTAATATGCAAATTGATCATCACTCCAACACACAAGATGGCCACCTCCATGTGGTCAAAGATGGCTGCCCCCATGTGGACACAAGATTGTGACACAAGATGGCCAGCAGGGGGGGCACAATTAGAGGGACCAGGCCAGCAAGGGAGGTCAATTAGGGGTGACCAGGCTGGCAATGGAAGGCAGTTAGGTGTGACCAAGCCTGCAGGGGAGAACAGTGAAAGGCAACCGGGCTGGTAAAGGAGGGCAGTTAGGGGTGACCAGGTCAGTAGGGAAGATCAATTAGGGGCAATAGTGCTGGCAAGGGAACAGTTAGCTATTTATAAGGCTGGCAGAGTAGTGGTTAGGGGGTTATCAGGCAGGCAAGCAGCTGGGAGTCAGGAGTTCTGGACTGGGAGAGAGATCCCAGATTGGAGAGGGTGCAGGCTGGGCTAAGGAAACACTCCCCTCTCCCCTTGCAAAAATTTCGTGCACCAGGCCTCTAGTCTTTTAATAAAAAATGGTGCTGGTAAGTGGGATTTTGAATTGTCCAATGAGAAGGCCATTAGAGAAAACTGATTTTGAACTAAGTCCTATCCCTGAATGGATTATTTTTTGAATACCATTACATACCAAAAAACAAGTCTTACTCAATTCCCATGGCCACCTCATCAATACTCCACCTCTTTCCTTCCTACAGAGTTGGGAAGACTATTGAGGATAAGCAACGGTTTTTACACTGTTTTGCCCCAGGACCCATTTACACTCTTAAAAATAATATGCCCTGGCTAGTTTAGCTCAGTGGATAGAACATCAGCCTGGGGACTGAGAGATTCCAGGTTTTACTCAAGTCAAGGACATGTACCTTGGTTGTGGGCATATCCCCAGTAGGAGGTGTGCAGAAAGCAGCTGACTGATGATTCTCTCTCATGGATGTTTCAAACTCTCTAGCCCTCTTCCTTTCTCTCTGTAAAAAATCAATAATATATATATATATATATATATATATATATATATATATATATCTCCAAGAAAACTTGTTTTGTTGGATACTACCTAGGAATATTTAACATATTAGAAATTAACCCTGAGATGTTTGAAATGTTTTCATAGTAATTCATTTTAAAATATTAATAAGCCCTTATATATTGAAATAAATATATTTAAGAAAGCATTTATATTATCCAAACTTTCTTTAAATTAAAAATGATGAGATTTTCATTGTTTTACATGTCTGTAATTTCTTTAAATGTCTGTCACAACTGAAGAACTAGACTCACATATCTGATGCACATCTAGTCTTCTGAGGTATTTTATATAAGTTTAAATATATGCTGGAAATCTGGCTTTACAAAGATATGTCATTGGAAAAGGGAGGACCCCTTAGACAAATAACTTAGGAACCACTTAAGGGTCCTTTGAGAATGATTGAGATGAAGTAACATGTAGATAGCTACAAAGTGTTAAAACTAACAAAGGGAAGTAGTATTATTTTTATTATGAAGGAAACAAAATATTTGTATAAATAAACACATTATTACTTGTTTTGAAGTCTCAATTTCATCGTATATAGAGCATATTTTGCTTTACTGGCACCTATATGCTTCTGTTTAAAATGAGGGTCCATAATGCAAGTTTTACTTATATAATTCTGTCAAACATTTTACATAAACCTATTAAACACCCACTGCTTCATTTAAATAAAGAAAATTCCTTTACTCATAAAGAATGATGATTACCAGAGGAAGAGAAATAGGGGAAATAAAGAGATGTTGGAAAAAGTATCTATTTAAGCTCATTGCCCATTTTTTGATTAGGTTGTTCATATTCCTTTTGTTAAGTTGTTTGAGTTCCCTATAAATATTGGGTATCAAACCCTTATCAGTGATAACATTGGCAAATATGTTCTCCCATGCAATGGGCTTTCTTGCTGTTTTGTTGATGGTTTCTTTTGCTGTTCAAAATCTTTTTATTTTGATGTAGTTCCATTTGTTTATTTTTCTCTTTAGTTTTTATTGCCTTAGGAGGTGTATCAGTAGAAATATTGCTTTGGCATATATCTAAAATTTTGCTGCTTGTGGATTCCTCTAATATTTTTATGATTTCCCATCTTATGTTTAAGTCCTTTATACATTTTGAGTTTATTTTTGTGTATGGTGAAAGTTGGTGGTCTAGTTTCATTTTTTTGCATGTTTCTGTCCAATTTTCCCAACACCATTTATTAAACACTGTCTTAAAAAAACATATATATATATATATATGTATATATATATATATATAATTGATTTTTACAGAGAGGAAGAGAGAGGGATAGAGAGTTAGAAACATTGATGAGAGAGAATCATTGATCAGCTGCCTCTTGCACTCCCCCTACTGGGTATGTACCCGCAACCAATGTACATGTCCTTGGCCGGAATCGAATCCAGGACCTTTCAGTCCACAGGCTGACGCTCTAGCCACTGAGCCAAACCGGTTTCGGCTGAAGACTGTCTTGACTCCATTGTATGCTCTTGTCTCCGTTGTCAAATACTATTTGAGTATAGTGTTTTGGGTTGATTTTGGGGATCTCTATTCTATTCCTTTGGTCTATATGTCTGTTCTTGTGCCAGTACTAGGAACTTTTGAGAAAAGTGGCTTTGTAATGCAGCTTGATATCTGGTATTGAGATTCCTCCTACTTGGTTCTTCATTCTCATGATTGCTGTGGCTATTCAGGGTCTTTTTTTTTTAATTCCAGATGAATTTTTGGAGCATTTGTTCACAGTCTGTGACATATGCCATTGCTATTTTAATGGGGAGTGCATTGAATCTATAGATTGCTTTGGATAGTATGGACGTTTTAATGATGTTGATTCTACCAATCCATGAACACAATATGTTCTTCCATCTGTTCATGTCTTCCTCAATCTCTTTTTTCAGTGTCCTATACTTTTCTGAGAGGTCTTTTACTCCCTTAGTTAAAGTTATTTCTAGGTATCTTAATTTTTTGGGTCTGATGATAAATGTGATTGCTTTTTCAGTCTCTCTTTCTGTGAGTTCACTATGGGTCTATAGAAATGCCACAGATATATTGGCGTTAACTTTGTATCCTATTACATTGCTGAATTCATTTATTAAGTCTAATAGTTTTATGATGAAATCTTTAGGGTTTTAATGTACAATATCATGTCATCTGCAAATAGGGAAAGCTTTACTTCTTCTTTTACAATTTGGATGCCTTTTATTTATTCTTCTCGTCTAATCTCAATGGTTAGTACTTCTAGCACTATGTTGAACAGGAGTGGTGAGAATGGGCATCCCTGTCTTGTTCCTCTTCTTAGGGGAAATGATTTTAGATTTTGCCCATTGAGTATGATGTTGGCTGTGGGTTTGTCATATGTGGCTATTATTATGTTGAGATATGATCCCTCTGTTCCCACCTTGCTGAGAATTTTTATCAAGAAAGGGTTTGGGATTTTGTCAAATGCTTTATCTGCATCAATTGATATGACTATGTGATTTCTAGCTCTCAATTTGTTTATGTGATGTATCATGTATCTTGTGACTGTGGATTGAGATCTAGAATCCCCTGCCAAATCAGTCCTATGAACCTCCTTTCCACAGTCAAATGTTATGCCTGTTTCAAGGGACACGGCCTCAGTGCCGTGCAGTTTCCCTCTGACCCTCTGGGCTAGGAGGTCTTGCAGTTTTTTGCAGTCCAGATCCCTGATTTTACCATTCTCCAGGGGTCCTCTGCCATTCCCAGCTGTGAATTGTTTTACCAGCTGTGTCTACTTCTTTTTCCATATTGCTTTATTTATTTGGAGTCTCTTTGGTCCCATATATATTTTTGAAATATTTGTTTTAGATCTGTGAAATATGCCTTGGTAATTTAATAGAGATTGCATTAAATGAGTTTATGTTTGCTTTGTATAGTATGAACATTTTAAAGATGTTATTTTACCAATCCATGAGCATGGTATATTCTTCTACTTGTTTATATCTTTCATCTCTTTTTTCAATGTCCTGTAGTTTTCCAAGTACAAGTTTTTACTTTCTTGATTACATCTATTCCTAAGTATGTTAATTTTTTGGTTGCAATGGTTAAGTGGGGTTGTTTTTGTTATTGTTGTTGTTGTTGTTAGTTTTCAGTTTATTTTCCTGGCAGTTCATTTAGTGATATATAAAAATGTCATTGATTGCTGGGTGCTAATTCTGTATTGTATTGCATTGCCAAATTAATTTACTAAATCTAAAAGATTTTTGGTAGCATCTTTAGAACTTTTATGTGCAATATCATGTTATCTGCATATAATGACAGTTTTACTTCTTTTCCAGTTTGGATGCATTTTATATTTTCTTCTTTCTGTTCCTGTGGATAGCACTTCCAGTACTATCATACCTAATAATAGACAAACATGTAAATTGACCATACCTCTACTATGCCCATAGCCAATCACAGTGAGTATGCAAATTAACTCAACAAAGATTGAGGTTAATTTGCATACCTATGTGCTCAGCAGTTAGGTCCCAGAAACTTTTTCAGCACCAAGGTGACTCCGAGATAGGCCCCCGTGGGTCATGAGCAACTGGAAAGGGCCTGGGCCAGGGGGATCCTGAGCAAGAGTGGAATTGGGTGATTGGGCGAACCGAGAGAGCTGTTCCCTTGTTCAGGCCCAAGCCCAGCAATCAGAGGGAGCTGGGGGTCCCCTGTCCAGGCCCCAAGCCCTGGCCAGAGGCTTGGGAACCGGGAAAAGGCAGAGCTAGGCGATTGGGTGATCAGAGGGAGTTGAGGGGGCACTGCCCAGGCCTCGACGCTTTAGACCTTGGCAGGGGTAGAGCTGATGATGGGAAGGAGCTGGAGGACCCTTTCCCAGGCCAGGAGGCTTTAAGCCTTGTTAGTGGAGGAGCCAGAGATCAGAGGCAATTAGTGTGAACTACAGAGGAAATACCTTTTCTGAAGGCTCATTGGCTAAATTCCCTGTTTGCCACTGGTAATATTCTTAGTAACTTCGATATAAGAATCCAAAAAGGTGATCTAGGGTTTTTCACCATACTCCTGGAGAAAAAAATGAAGGTCAACTGCTGTAAGTCTAAGAAATCTCATATTCTGCCCCAGCCAGTTTGGCTCAGTGGATAATGCATAAGATTGCTGACCACAGGATCCGGTTCAATTCTAATCAAGGGCAGACTCTTCCCTGACTGGAGCCCAAGTCAGGGCTCATTCAGGAGGCAACCAATCAAAGTGTTCCACTCACTTTGATGTTTCTCTCTGTCTTTCCCTTTCTCTTCTATATCCTCTAAAAATCTGTGGAAACATATTCTCAGGTAAGGATAAAAAAAAAAAAAAAAAAGAAATGTCATATTCTATGGAAGGTACATCTTGAAAATGCCTAAAGAAAGTTGCATTTTTTCTTGGTGAAGGGACTGAAGTCCGTGTTGATGAAAATACTTTGGCAGCTGCAGTGACTGGCAGTGGCTGCAGCATGGGGTGATGGCACTGGTGCCTTCCCCTGATCAGCCTAGTCGCCTCAATAGGATTTCCCCTTAGGGCTCCCAATATGTAAGAGGGGGCAGGCTGGGCTGAAGGACCAACCCCCGCCCCAGTGAAGGAATTTCATGCACTGGGCCCTTAGTCATATATAATAAAACTAGAGGCCTGGTGCACAAAATTTGTGCACAGGGGCAGGGGGTGTCTCTCAGCCCAGCCTGCATGCTCTCCAATCTGGGACCCCTCGAGGGATGTCTGACTGCCCATTTAGGTAAAAGATTCTGCCTCCATGTGGGACTCTAATGGGATCGGGCCTAAACAGGCAGTCAGACATCCCTCTCTCAATACAGGACTGCTGGCTCCCAACTGGTCAACTTCCTGCCTTCCTGATTTCCCCTAACCACTTCTGCCTGCTAGCCTGATTACCCCCTAACCACTCCCATGCCAGCCTGATTGATGCCTAACTGCTCCCCTGCCAGCCTGTTTGTCCCCCAACTTCCATTTTCTGCCGACCTGTAGGGTTGATCTCTCCCAACTGCCCTTTCCTGCAGGGCTTGTCCCTCTAAACTGCCCTCCCCTGCTGGTCATATTGTGGTGGCCATCTTGTGTCCACATGGGGACAGGATCTTTGCCCTCCCCTGCAGGCCTGGTCCTCCCAACTGGCCTCCCCTGCTGGCCAATTTGTGGTGGCTAACTTGTGTCTACATAGGGGCAGCCATCTTTGACTACATGGGGCCAGCAATCTTGTGTGTTGGAGTGATGGTCAATCTGCATATTTCTCTTTTATTAGATAGGATGGTAATATACAAATCAATGACTGGTCTCTATGACACGCACCGACCACCAAGCCTCAGATCCTCAATTAAGGAGCTGTCCCTGTTGTTCAGTGTGCTCCCACAGGAGGAGTGCCATTCAGCTACAAGCCAGGCTAATGGCTGGTGAGTGCCATGGCCCACCTCCACAGCAGTGCAAAGGATGTACGCTTGTGACTTAGACTCACTCCCAGTCAGTCAGACATTCCCCTAGGGCTCCCAGCCTGTGAAAGAACATATGCCAGGCGGAAGGAACACTCTCTCCCCCAGTGCACAAATGTCATGTACCAGGCCTCTACTGTTGAATAACAGTGGTGAAAGTGGACATTCCTTTCTTGTTCTTGCTCTTAGGGGAAATGGTTTTAGTTTTTGCACACTGATGATGATATTGTCTATCAGTTTGTAACATATAGCCTTTATTATATCCCCCTGTTTCAACTAGGCTGAGAATGTTTTTCAAAAAGGGTGTTGGATTTTATTTAATGCTTTTTCTGTGTCTATTGATATGATCATGTGGTATTTGTCTTTCAATTTATTTATGTGATGTATCATGTTTATTGATTTGCAAATATATATATATATATATTTAATATATTTTATTGATATTTTACAGAGAGGAAGAGAGAGGGATAGAGAGTTAGAAACATCGATGAGAGAGAATCATCAATCAGCTGCCTCTTGCACACCCCCTACTGGGGATGTGCCCCCAACCAAGGTACATGTCCTTGACTGGAATCGAACCTGGGACCTTTTAGTCTGCAGGCCGACTCTCTATCTACTGAGACAAACTGGTTTCGGCTGATTTGCAAATATTTTATCAGCCTTACATCCCTGGAATAAATCCCACTTGGTGATAGTGTATTATCTTTTTAATATATTGCTGGATCTGATTTGCTAAAAAAATTTTGTTTTTATTTGCTAAAATTTTGTTGAGAGTTTTAGCATCTATATTCATCAGGAAAATTGGTCTGTAATTCTCTTTCTGTTTAGTTCCTTTCTCTGGTTTTGGGATTAGGACAATGCTGGCCTCACAAAAAGAGCTTGGAAATATTCTTTCATCTTGAATTTTTTGCAGTAGTTTGAGGATAATTAGGAGTTAGTTCTTCTTTGAATGTTTGGTAAAACTCCCCTGTGAAGCCACTTGGACCAGGGCTTTTGTTTGCTGGGGGTTTATTATTATTATTATTATTATTATTATTATTACTGAATCTATTTAGTCAGTTGTTTTTGGCCTATTCATGTTTTCTGACTCTTCCTGATTCAGTTTTGGAAGATTGTATTTTTCTAGCAATTTGTTCAATTTATTCTCATTGTTCAGCTTGTTGGCATATAGATGCTCATAGTATTTTCTTACAATTGCTTTTATTTTTCTGATGTCAGTTGTTACTTCTCCACTTTTGTGTCTAATTTTATATATTTTGGTTTTCTTTGTTTCTTGATGATTCTGGCTAATAGTTCATTCATTTTATTTTTATTTTTCAAAGAACCATCTCTTGGTTTTATTGATTTTTGGTATTGATTTTTAGTCCCTACACCCTTTATTTCTGCTCTAATCTTTATTATTTTCTTCCTTCAATTACTCTGGTATTTCCTTCCCTCTACTTACTCTGGCCTAGTTCTTTAAGTTGTAGTGTTAAATGGTTTATTATTAATTTTTCTTGCTTTTTGAGGTAGGTTTGTTGTGCTATTAGGACTGCTTTTGTTGTGTCCTAGATATTTTTATTTGTTGTGTCTTCATTTTCATTTGTTTCCAGGAAGATTTTTATTTTGTTCTTGATCTCATTGGTAACCCATCCTATTTACAATAGACACCATGTGCTTTAATGTTTTTAGGTCTTTTACTGTAGTTGATTTCTAATTTCATTCCACTGTGATCTGAGAAGATGGTTGATATAATTTCAATGTTCTTGAACTTGTAAAGACTAGTTTTGTGAGAATGGGCAGGAGGAGGATCCAAGATGGCTGCTCAGGTAGACACCTAACCACAGCAGCACCCAACAATTTCAATGGAATGCAACTAAAATGTAGAGTGGACATTGCCCAGAGCTACAGGTAGTTGACTGACTAAAAATTCTACAAGAAGGAAAGAGAAAACCAAAGGAAAATCAAAGGAGCTGAAAAAAGTCTAAGGTATGGAGAGGATGCAGCCAGAGAGGAGGAGAAGGCTGGGTGCCTGTCTGGCGTTCCCTAGCAGGAAGGAAATAAAAGCCCTGGACTGGGCTGAACCCCAGAACAGGCAGTGCTGAGCCCCAGTTCTGGGCCAGACCCTGAGGAACCAGGCTTGGGCAGAGGGAGATGGGGCTGTGAGGCGGAGTCCCAGGGAAGCGGCAAAAACGGAGCCCCCGGAGTCACGCACATTTTGTGCAGAAGACAGTCTGTTGACTTTGATGCTAGACTCCCCTAGCAGGAAGGAGATAAAAGCTCCAGACTGGGAGGGGCCTGACGAGGAGCAGGAGCTCCTGCCAGACACCAGCCAGCCAGGTGACAGGGCCCCTACGGGGGAGGGGGGTTCTCCTGGGCCTTTGGTAGCTGAGCGCGGGCCACAGAGCCAGGGCCGGGGCTGCTTCCTGGGCGGCGCTGACCCCTGCAACAGGCTGAAGCCGTGCAGGAGGCCGCGGAGAACAAAGAGGTGCCGCAGGCCAACCTGCTGAGCTTCCAGGACTAGGAGGAAGAAACCGAAGAAGTTTTCAATGTGAAGAAATCAACTGAGAGCAAAAGATAGTAAAATTACTTAAGAAAGAATACAAAGAATATCTTGAAAAATTGAAAACTAAGTCAGAACTCAACTCAGCAGCCAACATTGCAACATAAATGTGTTTAAAAAAAAAACACGACAGAATGTTGGAACGGCGGTGGCCAGGCCTAGAGTGGTTAGGCACAAGGCAGTGGCAGCCGGGCCCGGAGCAGCAACAGCCAGGCCCCAGAGAAGCAGCAGACAGAACCAGAGCAGCAACAGACAGGCCTGGAGCAGCCAGACCTGGGGCAGTGGCAGCCAGGCCTGAGGCGGAGGCGGCCAAGCCCAGGGTGGCCAGTCTAAGAACATCCAAGCCTGGAGTGTCTGGGCCCGAAGAAGCCGGGCCCAGAGCAGCCGGGTCAGGAGCGGCCAGGCCCAGAGCAGCAGCAACCATACTTGGAGGAGCCAGGTCAGGAGCAGCCAGGCACGGAGCCACTTGGCCTGGAGCAGTCGGGCCCAGAGCAGCCAGGTCGGGAGCAGCCAGGCCCAGAGCAGCAGCAGCCAGGTCGGGAGCAGCCAGGCCCAGAGCAGCAGTAACCAAGCCCAGAGCAGCCAGGTCGGGAGCGGCCAGGCCCGGAGTAGCAGCGGCCTGGAGCAGCAGCAGCCAGGTGGGAGCGGCCAGGCCTGGAGCGGCCGGCCCGGAGAAGCCAGGCCCAGAGCAGCCAGGTCGGGAGCAGCCAGGGCTGGAGCAGCAGCCAGGCTGGGAGCGGCCAGGCCCAGAGTGGCTAGGCCCAGAGCGGCCATGCCCGGAGCAGCCAGGCCCAGAGCAGCCGGGTTGGGTGCAGTCAGGCCAGGAGCAGCAGCAGCCAGGCCGGGAGCGGCAGTGGCCAGACCCAGAGCAGCTGGTTGTGGAACGGACCAGACCAACAGAGGCCAGGCCCGGAGCAGCCAGGCCCAGAACAGCTCGCTCCTTGCCTACCCCCTCCCCAAGGATGCCTCTCAGACATGGCTGGAAACTTTTGGGGGAACTTGAGGGTCTGTTGAATCAAGTGATGAAGGCTTAGATCTGGATGTGTTGCATTATAGCGCTTAGATCTGGGGTGTTGATCCGTGAGTGCGTTGTGTGGGGCCTGGATGAGGTTGGTTAATCTATTTGGAAATGTCTTTTGTGTGAAGTGTATCCTTGGGCATGTGGAGGTATTATTGATTTGAGAAAATGCTAAGTAACTGATTTACTATCTGAAAAATTTAAAGATCTGAAAGTTTAAGGTCTCTTGCCAAAAAGAGGTTTTAAAGCTAACACCTTAATTTTAATGGAGAAAGGGGAAGACAAGCCCTTTCCACCCAGAACAGGTAATCCAATTCCAACCAGCAGCTATCTTTAAACAATGTGTCTATTTACACTTGAATGGCTACACCTTTTGATAGCCTAAGGGCAAGTTTACATGTAAACAAGTTTGCTTCTCAATTCCCAGGCAGAAAAAAAAAACAAGGTTTAAAATTATTAGATTTTAATATTTATTCTTAGAAGTGTAAAAGTTTATTAATTAAAAAACAACAACAACAACAACAACAACAACAACAAAAAGGAGATTGAAAAACCTGATGAACAATAATAGCTGTTCATTGTAGTAGAGTCAGCAATATGGGAGGGCAGTGGACTGACTGTTCCTGGGAAAGGGGGAGTGGTGGAGGGAGGAAGAGAATGAACATAAACTGTTCACTTATGGATGAGGGCAATGGGGGTGGGGAGCGGGTGGAGGGTGGGATGGGAACCTGGTGGAGTTGGGAAGAAATAAGGAACCTTTGTAATAATATGAACAATAAAGATTGATTAAAATAAAAGACTAGTTTTGTATCCTATTATGTTGTCAATCTTTGAGAAGAATGAATATTATGTAGCTTTATGGTGAAATGTTCTATAAATGCTAATTAAATCTATCTGATCCAGCTGGGACCAGTTTGGCTCAATGGATAGAATGTTGGCTTGGGGACTGAGGGATCACGGGTTCGATTCTGGTCAAGGGCATATACCTTGGTTGCAGGCAGATCCCCAGTAGGGGGTGTGCAAGAGACAGCTGATCGATGACTCTCTCTCATCGATGTTTCTAACTCTCTATTTCTCTCCCTTCCTCTCTGTACAAAATCAATAAAATATATATATATATTTTTAAAAATCTATCTGATCCAGTGTATCCTTTAGAGACACTGTTTCCTTGTTGACTTTCTGTCTCAAAATCTATTCAGGGAAGTCAGTGGAGTATTAGAGTCCCCTACTATGACTGTATTGCTGTCTATCTCTCCCTTAAAGTCTTCCAAAAGATAGATTATATCTATATCTATATCATCTATATCTATATCTATATCTATATCCATATATATATATATATATATATATATATATATATATAGAGAGAGAGAGAGAGAGAGAGAGAGAGAGAGAGAGAGAGAAAGAAATTTAGGTGCTCCTGCATATATGTTGACCAGGGTTATATCCTTATATCCTCTTGTTGTATTGATCCCCTGTGATGGCCTTCTTTTTGAAATCTATTTTGTCAGATATGAGTATTATTACCTCATCTTTTTTTTCATTCCCATTTGCATGGGAAAATTTCTTCTATCTCTTTACTCTCACCCTGTGTGAATCTTTTGTTCTGAGGTGAATCTGGTACAAATGCTTATTTAATTATCATTTTAAATTTACATGAAAAAAATAATGCAGTGGATTGTCTTGAAGTTCAAGGAAAGACAACGATATTAGGTCAGGTCATATTGGCTGACTAAACCACTTTTACCACTTTCACTGTGTTTCAAATATAAAATCTTAAATTCTCATTTTGAAAACCTCCTTTACTGGAAGTGAACTTATATTTTTAAAAATGATTAATTGAGTATAAATGAAAAACAGATGGTAAAATTTCATTTTATATATATATATATATATATATATATATATATATATGATTTTAACAGTTTTATTTTCCTAATTTATTTTGCTAAAACAGACACACACAAACACCCAGCAGTTTACTTATTTTGAGGTCTAGATGGAATACTTTATGACGCAGAAACCTGTGTATAGCTTTTCTCTGTAACTACATCTTAACCCTGTGTTTAGGGTTATCAAAGTATCAGTGTTTACTACAGGTGGGAGTTTGTTTCTACAGTGGAGAGGTTCAGGGTATTTTCCTTGAATCATATTTATTACTGTTGCTTTTGTAAAACAGGCTGTGTTCTCTAGAAGTTTTGCTAGAAAACAGGTTCACTGAAGGAGTGTCAAATAATCTCAGTATTTTTGCCACAATCTTCCATTGTGAATTCCAGATTCACTTGGTGCATTTAGGGACATATCAAAGGCTGAGGGTCATGTAGGAGATGAAGAGAAAGGTGTTTACAGTAACTCTTCTCTCTTCTGACCTTCTAGAAATACTGTTAATATTTTACTCAATGGAGATTAAAGCTGAATTTAAAAGCCATAAAAAGCTTTAAAAATATTAGAGGAAATGGATATAACGCAAACTGACAGTTATGTTTTATGCACATTGTCTCACAAGGTTAAGAATATATTTTTAAAAAGTTTATATCATTATAAAACATTTATTAAATTGAATTTGTATGATGTTATTTTCAGAGATGTGTGATTCATAGTCCAAAGTGTACTTTCACACCGTAATTTGCATGCTAATTTCAGGTTCTATACCAGTAATGAATTATATTTAATTGTTAATGTGATACAGGTTAGCATAACAGGAGTAACACCTTTATCATAACTTTCTTTTCCCCAGTACTAAAAAAGAATTGTTTCAATCCATAGCATTTGTACTTGACCTCTTCATTTACAAGCTGTGTGACTTTTGTAAGTAACTGCTTTCTTCTCTCTCTTCCTTTAATAAAAACCAAATCAGCTTTAAAAATTCACATTTAAATTCTCTTATCTTATTTTCATCAAATATTTTTGTTATTTGTAATAAATATTAAGTATCATTTCCATTTAAAATAGTGATTAAATAGCAGGAGTCTTGCATAAGTTTGACTTCTCCATTATGTCTGGTCATGAAGTTGACCCAAATTAGATTGCATTGGGTGACTATTGGGTGTTTGCGGTAGCTCTTGTATGTAATTTCTATTTCAAATAGTGAATAAAATCACAAGAATTTTTCTCAAGACTTTTCTTTCATACCATGTACCATAATGTTAATAAAATTTTGATTAAAATAGTCCAATAAGCAGATGTGGGTTTCTTGGATTTTTGGAGGCAATTTTAACTTTCCCACTACTGCCTTATGATCAGCAGCATGCTCTTTCTCTCATTCTCAACCCCCCACCCCACCCCATCCCCACCTTGTAAACAGCAAAGTTGATAAGTGCAGTAAATGTTTATGCTGGTTGCAAAGATACCAAACAAAAGATGGAAATTATTCTAACACTACTTTACTGGTGGGAATCACTCAGACCACACATGGATGATGGTTCTACAGCAGCCATGTGGCAATCATGTGGATACTGAGCATGTAGATCTTCAAAAGTTGCCTGCTCTTGAAGATAAGTTTGTTTCTTTCAATGCCTGGAAGTTAAGGCAATAATTCCCCCATAATGCTGGTATTATATTATATTATGTCCCGTCCTATAAATCAAGAGGTAATATGCAAATTGACCATAACTCCCTCACAAGATGGCTGCCTATGACCAGGCTGGCAGGGTGGTTAGTGAGGGATGACCAAATGACTAAACAAGCAGGTTGCATGGGGACCAGGCCGACAGGGGGGCTATGAGGGGCAACCAGGCCAGAAAAGGGGGGCAATTGGAGGAGACCAGGCTGGCAGGGGGGATGTTGGGGGTGACCAGGATGGCAAGAGGGGCAGTTGGGGTGACCAGGTCAGCAGGGGAGACAGTTAGGTGCAACCAGGCAGGCAGACAGATGAGCAATTAGGAGCCAGCAGTCCAGGATTGTGAGAGGGTGCAGGCTGGGCTGAGGGGACCCCCCCCCCCCGTGCATGAATTTTGTGCACCTGGTTTCTAGTATACTTATAATTTAGTCCTTCTCCAAACATAGAAGAGATGCAGAAATTGGTTCATAAAAAAGACATGTATCTTCTTTATAGTAATACCATTTAAAAAATAAAACTTATTAATAAAATAACTGCTGAATAAGTTGTTAATAAAAAAGGTATTAAGAAATAAGAAACACAGATACTATAATATTTTTTTCTTTAGATTCCCATCTGGGAAAACAAATTTATTAAGTAATTGTTCTTTGGTTCTTCAAGATTTTCACTCTGGCTGATCAAAGGACTCTCAACAATGATATTATTAGTCTGGCCAGCGTGGCTCGGTGGTTGAGCATAAACCTATGAACTAGGAGATCATGGTTCTATTCTGAGTCAGGGCTCATGCCTAGGTTGTGGCTCAATCCCCAGTGTGGGGCATGCAACAGTCAGCCAATCAATGATTCTCTCTCATCATTGGTTTGGTGTTTATATCTCTCTCTTCCTCTCCTTTCCCCTCTAAAATCAATAAAACATATTTAAAAAACAAAACAATCCCCCTCCCCCAAATATAATATCATTCAAAATCCACCCTGACTTCCATTTTGTGCTACCGTGTTTCCCCGAAAATAAGACATCCTCCAAAAATAAGACCTAGCACACGGAAAGATAAGACATCCCCTGAAAATAAGACCTATTTCAACTTTGGGAGAAAAAAAGTAATATAAAACACTGTCTTATTTTTGGGGAAACAGGATATACTGTCTGTGGTGTGGCAGTTAATGTGTATTTTCCTTGGATTAGGGCTGAGACTGCTTGCTGGTACCAAACTGCAATAACTAAAGAAGAGGATTGTGCTAGTGCCACTTAGCATCTCTACAGTCAACATATACTCCTCAGTTAGAAAAGATATCTGATCCTCTCAGCTCCTTTGACTCAACAGTTCAAGACAATTAATAGCTATGAAGAACTGGACTTAAACAACTGTTCAAAAGTGTTAAGACACTCACATGTCATTCATACCATCTTCTGAACTATTTCTCATTCCACACCTCCTTCTCCCAAAGAAGTGACTTTCCAACATGTGAATTCAAAATTTTCCAACTAACATGAGTCCACTGTAATCACTCTTCTACATTCCTGACTCAGTTCATATTGAACATTTTTCTTTATAGAATTAGAAAATTCTAGAGTAACAAAGAAATTTTGCTTTGAAAAGATTTCAAGCTTTTAAATAATTATTTAAATATTTTCTTAACAACTCAGTTTTAAGCTATTAAGAATACACACACACACAAACAAAGACACACACACACACATATTAGTCTACAAACAGTAAACTGCAATTTAATTTGAGAATTAAAAGTCTTCTTTCAAATGAAGTCTTTTAAATGTATTTATGAAATACAAAACAATGAATGCATGTTTAATGTAAAATGGTCAATTTATAAATATTAAAGTAAAAATAATCATTCTTTACACTCAGCATCTTATTCCCAACTTATTCACAGACTTCTATTTCTGGTATCTATATTCCCAATGTGTCCACAAGTACATTTGGAGAAGAAAAAAAAATTGTATGTGATAATATTGCATATTTAGAAAACCCAAGTGATCACAACCAGAGCACTTTTAACACCTAATGAGCCAAATACACTGATGTACAAAAACAGATCCAGAGACACAGATGCATGGACAGACTGTGAAACCTCAGAGGGAAGGTGGGGGCATGGGTGGGTGGGAAGAGATCAGCTAATGACCTTGTGTGTGCATATGCATCACCCCTGGACATAGACAATGGGGTGGTGAGGATCTGGGGGAGTTAGTAGGCTAGAAAATGTTAAAGGCGGGAAAGAAGACCTATGTAAACCATTCAAAAATATTTAATAAAAAGAGTAAAAAATAAAATAAAATAAAATAAAGTAAAATAAAAGGAAGTTAAAGCCAAGAATAAGTGCTCTGGCCTGGTGGCTCCATTGATTGGAGCTTCATCCTGTACATTGAAAGGTTGCAGGTTTGAACCCATATCAACTTGTGTGGGAGGCCTCTGAGCAAGTGGTGCCTGGAGGAGGGAGGCTTCTCAGACCTAAACACAGTCCAGGCCTCACCCATGATCCAAGGCCCATCCTCTGCTGAATAAGTCCAGACCTCCCAGCTTCCTGTCAAGTCTCTGAGTCATAGGGCTACTACCCCATGTTCCCCAGAGATCACTGCTCAGTAACCATCTATACTAATAAAAGGACAATATGCTAATTAGACCAGATGTCCCTCCAGACAAAGCCACAGTGGCAGGGGCTGAGGCAGAGGTAGTTAGAAGAATCAGTCCAGCAGGGGAGAGCAGTTAGGGGCGAAGGGGCTGGCAGCAGAAAGTGGTTAGGGGTGATCAGGCAGGCAGGCAGGTGAACGGTTAGGAGCCAGCAGCCCCTGATTTTGTTTAACTGCTGGTTTAGGCCTGATCCCACTCAGGCCTAAACCAGTAGTCAGACATCCCCTGAGGGTTCCTGGATTGAAGAGGGTGCAGCTGGGCTGAGGGACCTTCCCCCTCTGTGGTCACTCCCTCTCCACCCCCCGCCACTCCTGTGCATGAATTGCCTCTTTTGTAAATTAAACCAGATGCTTTTTTTTTTATAGTGAAAATTTATGTCCTGGAGTCTTCCTCAGGGAGGGGAGGAGGGCATGGGTGTTGATTGTAACATACATCTATGTGGGGTATAAAATCAGCTACTGAGAGAAAGTTAAGGGGAACTGTGCCTGCAGCCTCCAATCTTAGCATATCTATAAACTTCTCTACAAATGGATGATGCAAGGATGGAGGAATTTCCAGGAGTCTTATTGGTATCTTTACTCTATGACTTTTATAAATTTAAGGCTGGAGAATGACTGGGACTTGATATTGACCACATTAATTTCCAAAATTGATTGAAGAGTTGTAAAAATTTGTTCAGAATTCTTGATACAAATTACAAGGGGAATGGATTAAATATCAGGTATTACATTTTGAAAGGAGCCACATAAGCTTTTTATATATACCCAAAATGTTAATAATATTGCTTTTGGTAACCCCTATGGAAATGGATATATACTATGCGCTGGTTGTGAAAGGGTAGGAGATGAGGGGGAAAAGGAGGGAAGGAGGCCTAATATATGGTGATGGAATATTATTTGACTTTAGCTGATTGTCATACAGTTCAGAACTTGTATCATAGAAATGCACACTTGAAATCTATATGGTCTTATTAACCAATGTCACCCAATAAATATATTTAATCAGATAGATTTTTTAGAGAAGTAAACCAGATATGATTTTAAATATTTAAGAATAACAAAATTCTCTGGCTAGAGTAGACTTACTTTTGGTTAGTCTTGATAAACATGACAAACATACAAAGAGAAGAGTTTTGAGATTTAAAATTAGCAATGAAGATTATAAATAACACTAAACTCAGCTTTTGATTTATATGGTTTTTAGTCAGAAGATAGTAAAGACATAAGCCATTCCATTTTGAGGTAGAAGTGTTTCCCAGTGATTTTTTCTACTTTAATATAAGCTATCTGATATATATTTTTGGATGTGTGAGAAGTGGAATATATAACAATCAATTTTTTTAATCATTGATTATTTCTCATGGAAAGACCCAGATTGCATCCAATGAAATCTTCTTAGCCGAAATTTGTTCAGATTTTGGTGAAAACGACTTTCCCAGAGTGGAGCTAGAACTCAAATTACAGTAATTTTTCAGAATTTGATCCTATAAGACACATAAAATAATTTCTAGTACTACAATTTATTTCCACATTTTCTTTGCTAACTATAAATTATTTAAATTTTCAAAGTATAAATAGTATTCTGCCTATAAATAATTGGATGGCCGCATAGCTGGGTCTTATATTTTTAAAACCATTATGAAATGTCTCTAGAAGAAACCAATTTTCTGGAGTTTTATTCTGGGTAACTGGATTGATATTCACTGGAAGGACAAATAATCTTATTTATATAAAACAATAATACATACATTATGTAAACCAAGCTAATGTAATGTAAGTAGTCAAATTATCTTCTGCTAGTTTTCAGTGACATTCAACATTGCAGACCCATCTTTTCCTTAAAGCACAAACTTTTCACTCTGAATTTGGAGAATTTCTGTTTAAACAATTTGTTTTGAAACCCAAAAACAAATACACAAATAATATCCATCAGATTTAAAATTTGATGACACTGGCAGTGTTCTCATTAAAAAGACCAGTTTTTATTTGTTTGCTTATTTCTCCCTTTGCTTGTTGATTGTCATTTAAATTGCTTCCATTCTTCTGGCTATTATGAATCATGTTTCCATGAATATTGGATTGTTATGATGGTTATTCATCTCTGTAAACTGACTAAAAATCATTTTTGATAGTACACTTAAAAATGAAGAAATTTAGTAATATCTCAAAGTCATTGTTAAGAATAGTTTTAAAAATGGCTAGATTACATAGCTCTAATTGATTATTTGATGTCAAGAAAGTTTTCTTTCTGCAGAATATCCTGTTCACTTTTGTTTATCAATATCTGACATTTCACCATCAGAAAATCATTTAGATTATAAACTTGACCACATTTCAAATGTTATTGGAAAGATAATACATGAAGGTTATGGGAGGCACAAATCAGTGATCTGTGAATAAATTAAAAATGCATAAATGGTTAGAGTCCAAAGAATAACTTCGTAAGATGCTGATAACAACAGAACATGAAAGGGGTGTAATGAAGGGTCAGAGCAGGGGAACTTCTCAGGAAGATTAGATACCACAGAAGAGGGCAACAGAAAGACACTAGAAGTCCGAGAAGGGTGTATCACACGTAGAGAAACATTCAAAAATCCTGGTGAGAGGTTGTTCCCCTTCTTGACCATTGCCTTGCTTTATAATTTAACTTAAACTTTCCCTGAGTATTAAAATCAAAGTGCTTATATGTATAAACCTTTACAAAAGAAATGGAGCCTCACAGTAAAACAGTGTGTTCTGCCAGCCTACTGGTGAAGGTCAGACTCAAAGAACTAAAGAGATGCAAACTGATTCATGTATCATAGTGGAGAAATTTAGCTATTGGATAATCTTAGAAAAGGGGTACAGAATGTCTCCATGAAAAATAATATCTTGGTACGTCTTTAGGTTTTATGCTGCTTGTTTGAAGTTATAAGGTTTTCTATTGATTGAAATTGGGACAAACATTCTAAGAGGATAGTTTTTGTTTTGTTTTTGTTTTTGATAGTACAATGAATTATGTTCCAAACAATTGTGTTTCTGATTATATCTGACTATGCTGATTGTGGAGTTTTTTTAAAGCTAAAATTTCTGTCCAGGCTAGTTTTTCATAGTGAAGTTGCCTTCTGATAGCCATTTATATTGCAACAGAGTATTTCCGACAGCACAAAGAAAGTCATCTGTAAATACAAGCCACAAGCCTAAAGCAATGGGACAACTCTTTCTACTCTTATATGTGTAACATGTTTGGGTTTTGATTAATAATTTTAAAACAAATACAAGAGGTTATTGTGGACAGAGAGTTAGTTTTATACAGGTCTCTCTGTTAATATTTCATTGGTGCAAAATGAGAATGGTTTATTCATGTAATGCAGGAAAGAAATCACTCTATTCTAACCCTTAGAGAGTTTCATAGATTTACCAAAATAATTTATAAATTTCTATTTTTTAACTAAAAATTATGGAAAACCTGAATGAAATGGATAGGTCTCTTTCAAAAGTTAAAAAAAATCAATTTTATTGCTCAGCACACAATTTTTTTCTCTGTGTTTCAAATTATGTTGTACAAGTAGATCTCCATGTCTTTTTAATACAAAACTTAGTATTGTATATTGGAAACCATCATACAAAAGGAGCATTCAACTTCCTGTGTGTATGCTTCCATATTTAAAAAATAACTTTCCAAATATTCTATTAGTAAGACATTTCTAATTTATTTTATAAGAAAGGTAACATTTAGGATATTATTTATTATGAGAAATAGGGAATATGTGCAAATAGAGATAAATTTCATAGCAACATTTTTGGCCTCATGTACCTAAATCCTAAATACCTTTCTGCAAAGAATACTTTCAGGACAACACAAAAGGCTAAGTGTGATTTGCTGAAATATTCATCTGCAGCCTCATAGGATCTCTTTTTGAAATCAGCAGCATGCAAGAAACTGAGTCCATAAACATTAATTTTTTAAATTAATTAATTTATTTTATTATTAATAATTATCTATGTACATATCTTACCATTGGCCCACCCCATACATGCCCTCCATCCCCAAAGTTTTGTGTCCATTGGTTGTACTTATATGCATGTATACAAGTCCTTCGGTTGATCTATTCTCTCCCCCAGTTCTCCCTTCCCTTCCCACTGTACTTTGACAGTCTGCTTGTTACTTTACTGTCTCTATATCTATCTTTTGGTTCATCAGTTTATAATGTTCTTTATTATCCACAAATGAATGAGGTCATGTGGTGTTTCTCTTTCATTGACTGGCTTATTTCACTCAGCATGAGGTTCATCAATTCCATCTAGGTTGCTGCAAATGATAAGAATTCCTTTTTATGGCAGCATAGTATTCCATTGTGTAGATGTACGATAGTTTTTGGATCCAATTATCTGCTGATGGGCACCTAGGCTGTTCCCAAATCCCAGCTATTGTAAATTGTGCTGCTATGAACATAGGGGTGCATATATCCTTTCTGATTGGTGTTTCTAGTTTCTTGGGATATATTCCTAGAAGTGGAATTACTGGGTCAAATGGGAGTTCCATTTTCAGTTTTTTGAGGAAACTCCACACTGTTCTCCACAGTGGTTGCACCAGTCTGCATTCTCACCAGCCGTGCACGAGGGTTCCTTTTTCTCCTCAACCTCGCCAACACTTGTCATTTGTTGATTTGTTGATGTTGGCCATTCTGACAGGTGTGAGATGATACCACATTGTTGTTTTGATTTGCATCTCTCGGACAATTAGTGACTTTGAGCATGTTTTCATATGCCTTTTGGCCTTCCTTCTGTCTTCTTTTGAAAATATTCTATTTAGGCCCATTGACCATTTTGTAATTGGTTCATTCATCTTCCTTTTATTTAGTTGTATAACTGTCTGTAGATGTTGGAGATTATACCTTTATCATTGATAACATTTGCAAATATGGTCTCCCATACAGGGCTTTCTAGGTTTTTGTTGATGGTTTCTTTTGCTGTAAAAAAGCTTTATTTTGATGTAGGCCCATTTGTTTATAATATATTCTCTTTAGCTTCCATTGCCCTATGGGCAGAATAAGTGAAGAAGTTATTTCCGCATATATCTGAGATTTTGTTACCTGTGGATGCCTCTAGTATTTTTAATGATTCCCATCTTATGTTTAGTCCTGTATCCATTTTAAGTTTATTTTTGTGTATGGTGTAAGTTAGTGATCTAGTTTCATTCTTTTGCATGTATCTGTCCAATTTTCCCAACACCATTTATTGAAGAAACTGTATTGACTCTATTGTATATTCGTGCCTACTTTGTCAAATATTAATTGAGCATAGTTATTTGGGTTGATATCTGGATTCTCTATTCTATTCCATTGATCTATATGTCTGTTCTTATGCCTGTACCAGGCTGTTTTGAGAACAGTGGCTTTGTAATACAACTTAAAATCTGGTATTGAGATCCCTCCTACTTACTCTTCTTTCTCAGGATTGCTGTGGTTATTTGGGACCTTATATTGTTCCAAATGAATTTTTGGAAAGTTCTTTCTAGGTCTGTGAAATATGTCATTGGTATTTTAATGGGGAGTGCATTGAACCTATAGATTGCTTTAGGAAGTATAGACATTTTGATGATGTTGATTCTACCAATCCATGAACATGGTATGTTCTTCTATGTGTTTACATCTTCCTCTATCTCTTTTTTTCAGTGTCATGTAGTTTTCTGCATATAGGTCTTTTAGTTCCTTAGTTAAGTTTATTCCTAGGTATCTTATTTTTTTTTGGTGTGATGGTAAATGGGATTGCTTTTTTAGTCTCTGTTTCTGCAAGTTCACTGTTGGTGTATAAAAATGCCATAGATTTCTTGGCGTTAATTTTGTATCCTGCTAAATTGCCAAATTCATTTATTAAGTCAATTAGTTTTTTGATGGAGTCTTTTGTGTTTTTTATATACAACATCATGTCATATGCAAATAAGGATAACTACTTCTTCTTTTCCAATTTTGATGCCTTTTATTTCCTCCTCTTGTCTAATTGCAATGGCTAGTACTTCCAGTACTGTGTTAAACAAGAGTGGTAAGAGTGGGAATCCCTGCCTTGTTCCTCTTCTTAGAGTTCTTAACTTTGCCCATGAGTATGATGTAGGCTGTGGGTTTATCATATATAGCTTTTATTATGTTGAGGTTTGTTCCTTGTACTCCCACCTTGTTGAGAGTTTTTATCAGGAAAGGGTGTTGGATTTTATCAAATGCTTTTTGTGCATCAATTGATATGACTATATGATTTTTATCTCTCAATTTGTTCATGTGATGTATCACGTTTATTGATTTGTGGATATTGTACCATCCTTGCATTCCTGGAATAAAACCTACTTGGTGATGGTGAATGATCTTTCTGATGCTCTGCTGGAGCCGATTTGCTAGGATTTTGTTGAGGATTTTGGCAGCAATGTTCATGAGGGATATTGGCCTGTAATTCTCTTTCATTGAGTTGTCTTTATCAGGTTTTGGTATTAAGGTGATGCTGGCTTCATAGATGGAGTTTGGAAGTGTTCCTTCCTCTTGAATTGTTTGGAATAGTCTGAGGAGGATAGGTTTTAGTCCTTCCTTGAATGTTTGGTAAAACTCTCCTGTGAAGCCATCTGGCCCTGGGCTTTTGTTTGCTGGAAGTTTTTTGATGACTGTTTCAATTTCTTCCCAAGTCACTGGTCTATTGAGATTTTTATATTCTTCCTGATTGAGTTTTGGAAGGTTGTATTTTTCTAGGAATCTGTCCATTTCCTCTAGGTTGTCCAGTTCTGTGGAATAGAGTTGTTTGTAGTATTTTATAACAATCCTTTGTATTTCTGCGAGGTCTGTTATTTCACCTCTTTTGTTTCTGATTTTGTTTATTTGAGTCTTCTCTCTTTGTTTCTTGGTTAACCTGGCTATAGGTTCATCAATCTTGTTTATCCTTTCAAAGATCCAGCTCTTGGTTTTGTTGATCTTATGTATTGTTTCTTTGGTCTCTACGTTGTTTATCTCTGCTATGATTTTTGTTATTTCCTTCCTTCTGCTTACACTGGGCTTTTCTTGTTGCTCTTTTTCTAATTCTTTGAATTGTAAAGTTAGATAATTTGTTACCATTTTTTCTTATTTTTTGCAATAGACTTGTAGAGATATGAACTTCCCTCTGAATCTGCTTTTGCTGTGTCCCATAGATTTTGGATTGTTGTGTCTCCATTGTCATTTGGTGCTAGGATGTTTTTAATTTCTTCCTTGATTTCTCTGGTAACCCAGTCCTTGTTTAATAGCATGCTGTTTAGTCTTAATGTGTTTGATTTCTTTGGATTATTTTATTGTAGTTAATTTCTTGTTTTATGCCACTATGATCTGAGTAGATGCTTGATATAATTTCTATCTTCTTGAATTTGAAGAGTCTTTGCCTATGTCCCAAAATGTGGTCTATCTTTGAGAATGTCCAATGTGCACTGGGAAAGAATGTATATTCTGTGGCTTTGGGGTGGAATATTCTGAAGATGTCAATGAATTCCATCTGGTCTAGTGAGTCATTGAGGATTGATATTTCTTTGCTGATTTTTTGTTTAGATGATTTGCCCAAAGGTGACAGTGGTGTATTAAAATCTCCTACTATGATTGTATTGCTATTAATCTCTCCCTTAATATCCTCCAGCAGTATTTTTATGTATTTGGGTGCTCCCATATTGGGTGCATATATACTTACCAGGGTTATTTCTTCTTGTTGGATTGCTCCCTTTAGTATCATTATATCTTGTTATGTCCCTCACTCTGAGATCTAATTTGTCAGATATAAGTATTGCTACCCCAGCTTTTTTTCATTTCCATTCGCCTGGAAGACTTTTTTTTATCCCTTCACCCTCAGTCTGTGTGCGTCTTTTTTTCTGAAGTGGGTTTCTTGTAGACAACAGATATATGGGTCTTGTTTTCTTATCCCATCTGTAATCCTGTCTTTTGATTGGAGCATTTAATCCATTTACATTTAAAGTTATTATTGAGCCAAAACCTGTTTGGCTCAGTGGATAGAGCGTCAGCCTGTGGACTCAAGGGCCCCATGTTTGATTCCAGTGAAGGGCATGTGCCTTGGTTGCAGGCACACCTTCAGTAGGGTGTGTGCAGAAGGCGCTGGTTGATGATTCTATTTCATCGATGTTTCTAACTCTCTATCCCTCTCTCTTAAAAATCAATTAAATATATTTAAGTAAATGAATAAAGTTATTATTGATAGGTACTTATTTGACACCATTTTTATTCTATACTTCTGTGTTCCTTCTTCACTTCTTATTACTTTATTTTCACACTAGACCCTTTAGCATTTATTGCATTGCTGGTTTGGTGGTGATAAATTCCCTTTGTCTTTTTTTTGTCTGTGAAGCTCCTGATTTCACCTTCAATTTTGATTGATAGCCTTGATGGGTACAGTATTCTTGGATTCAGGCCCTTCCTTTGCATGACTTTGTATATTTCATTCCATTCCCTTCTGCCCTGATGAATTTCTGTACAGAAATCAGTTGCTAGTTTGATGGGGGTTCCTTTATATGTAACTTTCTGTCTCTCTCTGGCTGCTTTCATGATTCTTACTTTGTCATTGGTGTTTTCCAGTTTAATTATAATATGCCTTGGCGTCTGTCTTTTGGGGATCATTTTGCTAGGGACTCTGCGAGCATCTTGGACTTGTGTGGGTTTTTTCTTCTCTATCTCAGGAAAGTTTTCTGTCATTATTTCTTGAAAAATGTTTTCCATGTCTTCCTCCATTTCGTTTCCTTCTGGAACCCCTTTTATTCTAATATTGTTTTCTTTTGTATTGTCCCAAAATTCCCTTAGTTTCTTCTCCTGCTTGCTTCCCCCCCCCCCAGAAGCTGCTCTAATTGGATATTTTTTTTCCATCTTATCTTCTAGATCACTGATGCAGTCCTCTGCTTCTTCCAGTCTACTCTTGATGCTTTCTATTGAGTGTTTTTTTAAAATATATTTTTATTGATTTTGTACAGAGAGGAAGGGAGAGAGAGAGATAGTTAGAAACATCGATGAGAGAGAGTCATCAATCAGCTGCCTATTGCACACCCCCTACTGGGGATATGCCCGCAACCAAGGTACATGCCCTTGACCAGAATCAAATCCGGGACCTTTCAGTCCCCAAGCCGATGCTCTATCCATTGAGCCAAACCAGTTTTGGCTCTATTGAGTTCTTACAGTAGCTATGTAATTTTAATTTCTTCTTGGTTCTTATTCATTTCCTCTTGGTTCTTCTTTAATTCTTCTTGGTTCTTCTTCAATTCCTCTTAGTTCTTCCTTTCCTCTTGGTTCTTATTCATATTGTCAAATTTCTCTTCCATTCTTTTTAGCCATCCTATGATCATTACTCTGAATTCTTGCTCTGGTAAGTTGCTTGTCTGTAACTCATTTACTTCCTTTTTTGGTGATGCTTTTTTTTCATGTGTGGGCTATTTATTTGTCTACCCATGGTCTCTCCTTTAAGGATGTCTGGTTATGTAGTTCTCTTTCTCTTGTGTTGATTTAAAGGCACAAAATACAACACTACCAGGTACATCACAAAATGAACTGAACAGGAATGTATTTGCGATATTAATAACCTCTAATAAAGGTGACTGCTAGATAATGGCAAATTAGGGGATAGGAGGGAAAGAAGAAAAGTAAAAAGAAAAAGGTTTAGGGATAGATAAAGACATAAAGAAGAAAAAAAAAGTAGTGTCAAAATGAAATTGGGAAACAAGAAAAAAAGAGAGAGAGAGAGAGAGAGAGAGAGAGAGAGAGAGAGAGAGAGAGAGAGAAACAAGAAGCAGACTAACAGAGAAAGAGGGAACAAACTACATATATATATATATATATATATATATATATATATATGGAGAAAAATCCAATAGAACAACCACTAATCCCAGCAAATGCCAGCAACAATACTTGAAGATTGATACAAACCACAATACCCACTATTATCAAGCAAGGCTAGGATAAACAGAAGTAAAAAACAAACAAAAACAAAGCAATTAAAAAATACCAAGGAACAGTAACAACAAAAGTATAAGCATATCAATCTCACTAAAAAGTGTAAAAATTCAATATAATAGACATTCACGCAAACAACAACAAAAGGATAGAGAGGAAAACAGTTTTCTTTAATAGTTAATATAGTGAAGAGAGTGGTATTTATGCACTTGGAGCAGGGGGTTGAAAATTAGGTATAAGTATGGTGAGAATTTTAGCAGGGTTATAGAGAAAGAATAGGGAAAACTAAAGCAGGATAGGGTTAAGATAAACAGGAGATGAAAAGGGTGAAGGTTAGTAAGAGAGTGATGGCGTAAAGGTTGAATTGAGATAGGGTTGAGCAATGCTATAGTAGAGATGAAAATAGAATGAAGACTTATCCCAATGTAAAATAAAGAGAAATAAAATGGTACTTAAAAAAAAAAAGGAAAAAAGAAGAAAAGGGAAACAAAAAATGCAAAATAGCAGTAGTAATAATGATGATTGAAACTAAAAAAATATAATAATTGTAAAGGTAAAATCAAGCGAGGAAAAAAGGAAAAAATTCATTTCTTAAGTAAAAGATGTAAAAAATGAAAAAAAAATAAAAGATGTAAAAAATGAAAATAAAATAAAAAATAGAAAAATAGCATAAAAATATGCAGTAGTGGTCATTCACTTCCTCTGTTATTCCATTTGGCACATCTGTTTCTCGGTCCACATAGTATTGCAGTTCCCTACGTTCCACTGCACCTCGGTTTTATAAGCTCGTCCTTAATTTTAAGTAGGCTATTTCTTAGTTATTTGTGTCCGTTTATTTTTGATTAATTAAAAGTAATTAAAAAAGAAGAAAAGAAAGGGAAAAGGGGGGGAGGAGTTAGTTTGTAATTCAGCCCCTAAGTGGCAGTGTTTCTGGATTGACTTCTCAGTCTTTTGGGCTGCTCTAGCCTTCTTTCTCTATGGCTCTCTCTATGGTTTGTCTGAGGTAGGCTGCCTGGGTGATGGCTCCCAGATGGTTTCTTCTCACTCTGATCCCCTGTTTCCAGGGAGGCAATTTCCCCCTGCAGACTCCCAGGATATGTCAAACTGGCCAGTCCTTCCTTAGTACTCAGAAACAAGGGGGTGAAGGGGATCAGGTGCAGGATGGGTCTGTGCCAAGGTGTCCAGATGTTCTGCTTTTGGCGGGAGAGTCCCGATTCTTAACAATTTATCCCACTTCTCTTGGCATTTTAAAAAAGTCCCGATTTTTGGGAAGCTCACGCCAAACCCATCGCTGGGTCTTGGAGCCCGTGATTCTCTCTGCAGCCGCTGCCTCTTTTGGCGCAGCTCTGGCTGCACAGCAACTCTAGCCACGGAGCAGCTCTGGCAGCGGAGCTGCTGAGTCTCACAGCCACTGCAGCTGCCGCCACCAGGCAGCAGGGACCCAGATCCCTCACGTTATCCCTGCAAACTCTGACCTTTTCGTGGGTGATTGAAGAACTCCCTTGAATCCACGTGTTTTTGTCAATTGGGGCATCACAGCTGTTAGGTGGTCTTCTCTGTTGTGGGCTTTTCAGGCTTCAGATAAGATCCTCTTTTCCTTGTAAGATGGAGTAGTTTTCTCTCTGAGCCGTAGTTCCGGTAGAGGTTTCCGCTGCCGCAGTCCTGACAGGATTGGTCTGGAAATCCTGTCCAGCAAACCTTTACCTCCTCGTAGAGTTCTGCTACTCCTTAGCTTGCCAATTAACCCTCTTCGAGTGACTCTCGGATGCTCCTTCTATCTGCTCTGGGACTAGGCTCAGAACAGGTCAATCTGTTCGGCCGCCAATTTTTTCTATGATTGGTTCTTTTACATAGTTTCTGTGTCATTCTTCATGCTCACTAACTTTCATGAAGTTCTTTCTGAGTTCCTGAGAATTCTTATAACTGTTTTTTGAATTTTGTATCTGGCCAATTGCTTGTTCCATTTTATTTTGTTCTTTTTCTATAGATTTTCCCCCTGGTATTCTATTTGTGGCATATTTCTTTTCTTTTCATTTTGGCTTGATCTTTATGTTTATTTATACATGTTCAGTTGATCTTTTGTGTCTCCCAATATTTTTAGGATGGACTTCTGAGGTTAGTATTCTTTGGGACCCAAAGGCACAGTCTACTTAATCACCTGAGCTGGGTGCTATAGGAATGTTCATTGCTGAGTTATGTGAGCCTTCCTGTTATATTCAAGTTTTGATTGCTATTGTCCTTTCATTTATGGAGTCAACACTCAGAGTGTTGGACTGTGAGAATTGACCCCAACCACAGTGTAGGAACTGCAGTGCAGGTGCTAACCACATGAAGCCAAATTCATTGCAGTATGGTCTGAGGCCTACCAAGATCTCCCTTTGGATATGCTGCTCATGAAACTAATTGGATCTTCCTTTGATATGAAGCTGGGTGTGTTGGTTCCGGGACCTCTGGGAAGGTCTATGGTAAAGGTCAATGTCAAATGCTGCATATGACTGGCCCTGGGAAACAAAGCAATCCAGTTCATTGCTGCTTTTTCAGTGCCTTGGTGTGCATGGGAGCAACCAATATTTTCACCAAGGCCAAATTTCACCAGCACTGAGCCCATGATAGGTTAGCAAAATCCCAAGGCACCCCAACATTTGACTTTGGCTCCCTTTGCTTGTCAGCTCCTGTGAACTCAGTCATTCAAAGAGCACCTGGCAGTACTTGAGTTGTCTGAGGTAGGTTCTCAGTGTGTCACCAGATAGGGGAAAGTGGTGTTCACAATTTTGTTACAGGTTTGAACTCAGTGCCAGTGTTGGGTCTTAGGTCACTCTGCAAAAGTATCTGGGTATATCAATTGTAGCTGCCACCTGCTGGGTTCCCATAAAACTTTATGATAAAGTAGGGTCTCATGAGCCATCAGGGTGAGGTCATTGGAGTTTATCAGGCCCAACCTGATCAAGATTTGGTTTTGTGAAGGAAAGGCTCTGCACTAGTTGGACATATAAAGCAAATATGATTCCAGTCCTAGAGCCATACAATACAGTCTAACCCAGACTCTTCTAGTAGTCTGAAGTTGGCAAGGTGGAACCACTGGAAGTTAGGAGCAGGGCATTTTGGATTCTTTTGTGAAGTGTAGGTACCAGTCTAGTTCATAAAAATGGGGGAGGGGTGGCCTCTGCCCCAAATCCACACAAATCAATCACTTACATTTCCTGATTCTATCTGGACTCCTATACCCTGGCCCAGGCAGCTGATTCCTCAGCACAGTGCAAATTTCATAAGGTAGGATGTCAGGAAGTTCAAGGAATTCTGATGCTGTATTTTCCCAGGCTGATGCCATAAAGCAGTGACTGCTCTATCCAGAAAATATGGCATCTGCAATAATGGGAGAAAGATTTTAAATAGGGATCCTAGCTGCTATTTCTTTAGTTCTCTCTACAGAGTCACAAACCCAGTCTGTTGAAAACCACCATTGCCTTCACTAGCAAAGAGGTGTGGACAAGGAACCCAGAAGGCTGGTTAACCTTGAAGGCTCTGAAAGGTCAAAGCCAAGAACTCATTGTCTAGTTGAGACAATGGTAGCTAATGCAACTTCACCTTTTAGTTTTATGTAAATTCTTGCTGATTGGCTATTATTGGAATTGCTTGCCTAAAGGCTATGGGTGTATCCAATAGCCTTAATAAAAGGAATAGGCAAGGCCAGAGCAAAGTGGAGTCCTTCCTCTTGAGTTGGGCTTCCGCCTGGCCCCCAATATTCTCAAATTTATACTTTCTTGTTTAGTCTCTTTTAATTGTGTGTGGCCTCCTCTAGAGCCCGAACCCTGAGCCTGAAACCTGAACACCATGTGGGTCGTGAAAGGGGATACTCACAACTGGCAGCCCAACATAGAGTACTCACAATTGGCAACCCAATGTAGGGTAATCGCAACTGGCGCATTTGTGGGACCTCGCGAGGGGATGATATTTCATTTAGAGTGAATAAAGGAAGATTTCACCAAACAGGTGGGGAAGATTAAGAATTCACAGAAAAGGTAGGGAAAAGATCACCATATAGATGAGGGAAATTCATCACGCACAAAGCCCATGATCAACTGCAGAAGTTTCAATCTATAAGTATGGTGGGAACATCTTTTTCAGCCAGGCTAATGGGACAGAATTAGGTTATAAAGTAAACTTTATTATAGACTTGGTTTGTGATAGATCCTCCCTTCCTCTGATTGATGGATGGAGAATGACGTAAACTCCACCTGCAGCTGGACATTCCTGAGCACCTAACAAGGCACCTTATATAGACTGTACATTGAATCACCAATCAGCACCTGCCAAATACCCTAAACCCCTGATTCCTAAGTCCCTAGGTCCCTAATCATGTGCCTTAGATGAAACCACCAATCAGCATGTGCTGAGTGCCCTAAGCCCCATCCCTTCATTTTCCTTCCCTCAAAAGGTGTGTTCACCTCAGCACATGTGCTCTCTCTCCTTGGAAGGTAGCCTGGCAGGGGTATTCTCCACCAATAAAGCCTGTGTCCTGGAATCCCAGTCTCTGGCCCCTCTGTTTCATCTTTCAGTTTGAATGCTTAAGGAATGTGGTTTTTTATTTATTTTATTTTATTTTATTATTCTTTTTTAATTTTTTAATATATTTTATTTATTTTATGCCCCCCTCCCTCCTTCCCACCCATCCCCTCCATCCCCAGAGTTTTATGTCCATTGAGTGTACTTATATGCATGTATAAAAGTCCTTCAGTTGATCTATTATCTCCCCCAGATCTTCCTCCCCTCCCCGCTGTAATTTGAAAGTCTGCTTGTTGATATACTGTCTCTATATCTATTTTTTGGTTCATCAGTTTATAATGTTCTTTATTATCCACAAATGAGTGAGGTCATGTGGTGTTTTTCTTTCATTGACTGGCTTATTTCACTCAGCATGATGTTCTCCAATTCCATCTAGGTTGCTGCAAATGATGAGAATTCCTTCTTTTTTATGGCATAGTATTCCATTGTGTAGATGTACCATAGTTCTTGGATCCAATCATCTGCTGACGGGCACCTAGGCTGTTTACAAATTCTGGCTATTGTAGATTGTGCTGCTATGAACATAGAGGTGCATATATCCTTTCTGATTGGTGTTTGTAGTTTCTTGGGATATATTCCTAGAAGTGGAATTACTGGGTCAAATGGGAGTTCCATTTTCAGTTTTTTGAGGAAACTCCACACTGTTCTCCACAGTGGTTGCACCAGTCTGCATTCCCACCAGCCGTGCACGAGGGTTCCTTTTTCTCCACATCCTCGCCAACACTTGTCGTTTGTTGATTTGTTGATGTTGGCAATTTTGACAGGTGTGAGATGGTACCGCGTTATTGTTTTGATTTGAATGTCTCGGATAATTAGTAACTTTGAGCATGTTTTCATGTGCCTTTTGGCCTTCCTTCTGTCTTCTTTTGGAAATATTCTATTTAGGCCCATTTTTTAATTGGATCATTCATCTTTCTTTTATTTAGTTGTATAAGCTATTTGTAGATGTTGGAGATTAAACCTTTATCAGTGGTAACATTTGCAAATATGTTCTCCCACACAGTGGGCTTTCTTGTTGTTTTGTTGATGGTGTCTTTTTGCTGTAAAAAAGCTTTTTATTTTGATGTAGTCCCATTTGTTTATTTTCTCTTTAGGTTCCATTGCCCTAGGGGCAGTATCAGTGAAGAAGTTCTTTTGGCATATGTCTGAGATTTTGCTGCACGTGGATGATTCTAGTATTTTTATGGTTTCCCATCTGATGTTTAAGTCCTGTATCCATTTTGAGTTTATTTTTGTGTATGGTGTAAGTTGGTGATCTAGTTTCTGTCCAATTTTGGCATGTATCTGTCCAATTTTCCCAACACCATTTATTGAAGAGACTGTCTTGACTCCAGTGTATATTTGTGCCTCCTTTGTCAAATATTAATGGAGCATAAAGATTTGGGTTGATATCTGGGTTCTCAATTCTGTTCCATTGATCTATATGTCTGTTTTTGTGCCAGTAAAAGGCTGTTTTGAGAACAGTGGCTTTGTAATACAGTTTGAAGTCTGGTATTGAGATCCCTCCTACTTACTCTTCTTTCTCAGGATTGCTGTGGCTATTCGGGGTCTTTTATTGTTCCAAATAAACTTTTGGAGAGTTCTTCCTAGGTCAGTGTAATATGCTGTTGGTATTTTAATGGGGAGTGCATTGAACCTATAGATGGCTTTAGGAAGTATGGACATTTTGATGATCTTGATTCTACCAATGAACATGGTATGTACTTCCATCTGTTTACATCTTCCTCTATCTCTTTTTTCAGTGTCGTGTAGTTTTCCGCATATAGGTCCTTAACTTCCTTGGTTAAATTTATTCCTAGGTATCTTAATTTTTTTGGTGCGATGGTAAATGGAATTGCTTTTTTAGTCTCTGTTTCTATGAATTCGCTGTTGGTGTAGAGAAATGCCATAGATTTCTTGGCGTAATTTTGTATCCTGCTACATTGCCAAATTTATTTATTAAGCCAATTAGTTTTTTAATGGAGTCTTTTGTGTTTTTTATGTACAATATCATGTCATCTGCAAATAAGGATAACTTTACTTCTTCTTTCCCAATTTAGATGCCCTTTATTTCCTCTTCTTGTCTAATTGCAATGGCTAGTACTTCCAGTACTATGTCAAACAGGAGTGGCGAGAGTGAGCATCCCTGTCTTGTTGCTGTTTTTAGAGGGAATGGTTTAGTTTTTGCCCATTGAGTATGATGTTGGCTGTGGGTTTATCATATATAGCTTTTATTATGTTGAGGTATGATCATTGTACTCCCACCTTGTTGAGAGTTTTTATCAGGAAAGGATGTTGGATTTTAGCGAATGCTTTTTCTGCATCAATTGATATGACTATATGATTTTTATCTTTCAACTTGTTTATGTGATGTATCACGTTTATTGATTTGCGGATATTGTACCATCCTTGTATTCCCAGATTAAATTCTACTTGGTGGTGGTGTATGATGTTTGTGATGTTCTGCTGGAGCCGATTTGCTAGAATTTTGTTAAGGATTTTGACATCTAAGTTCATGAGGGATATTGGCCTGTAATTCTCTTTCATTGAGTTGTCTTTATCAGGCTTTGGTATTAGGGTGATGCTGGCTTCATAAAAGGAGTTTGGAAGTGTTCCTTCCTCTTGGATTTTTTTGAATAGTCTGAAGAGGATAGGTTTTAGTTCTTCCTTGAATGTTTGGTAAAACCCTCCTGTGAAGCCATCTGGCCCTGGGTTTTTGTTTGCTGGAAGCTTTTTGATGACTGTTTCAATTTCTTCCCAAGTCACTGGTCTATTGAGATTTTTATATTCTTCTTGATTAAGTTTTGGAAGGTTGTATTTTTCTAGGAATATGTCCATTTCCTCCAGGTTGTTCAGTTTGTTGGAAAAGAGCTGTTCGCAGTATTTTGTAACAATCCTTTGTATTTCGGTGGGATCTGTTGTTATTTCACCTCTTTCATTTTTGATTTTGTTTATTTGGGTCCTCTCTCTTTGTTTCTTTTTTAGCCTGGCTAGGGGTCCATCTATCTTCTTTATTCTTTCAAAGAACCAGCTCTTTGTTTTGTTGATCTTATGTATTGTTTCTTTGGTCTCTATGTCGTTTATCTGTTCTCTGATTTGTGTTATTTCCTTCCTTCTTCTTACACTGGGCTTTTCTTGTTGCTCTTTTTCTAACTCTTTGAGTTGTAGAGTTAGATAATTTGTTACCCTTTTTTCTAGTTTTTTGCAATAGACTTGTAGGGATTTGAACTTCCCTCTCAAAACTGCTTTTCCTGTGTCCCATAGATTTTGGATAGTTGTGTTTTCATTGTCATTTGTTTCCAGGATGTTTTTAATTTCTTCCTTGATTTCTCTGGTAACCCAGTCCTTGTTTAATAGTATGTTGTTTTGTCTTCATGTGTTTGATTTCTTTGGATTTTTTTCATTGTTGTTAATTTCCAATTTTATGCCACTATGATCTGAGAAGATGCTTGATATGATTTCTATCTTCTTGAATTTGAAGAGACTTTGCCTATGTCTGAAAATGTGGTCTGTCTCTGAGAATGTCCCATGTGCACTTGAGAAGAATGTATATTTTGTGGCTTCTGGGTGGAATGTTCTGAAGATTTCGATTAATTCCATCTGGTCTAGTGAGTCATTTAGGATTGATATTTCTTTGCTTATTTTTTGTTTAGATGACTTGTCAAAGGGTGATAGTGGGGTATTAAGATCTCCTACTATGATTGTATTGCTATTAATCTCTCCCTTAATGTCCTCCAGCAGTTTTTTTTTTATATATTGGGATTCTCCCGTATTGGGTGCATATATATTTACGAGGGTTATTTCTTCTTGTTGGATTACTCCCTTTAGTATTATGAAGTGGCCTTCATTATCTCTTGTTATGTCCTTCACTCTGAGATCTAATTTGTCAGATATAAGTATTGCTACCCCAGCTTTTTTTTTCATTTCCATTCGCCTGGAAAACCTTTTTCCATCCCTTCACCCTCAGTCTGTGTGCATCTTTTTTTCTGAGGTGGGTTTCTTGTAGACAACAGATGTATGGGTCTTGTTTTCTTATCCAATCCGTTACCCTATGTCTTTTGATTGGAGCATTTAGTCCATTTCCATTTAAAGTTATTATTGATAGATACTTATTTGATGCCATTTTTATTCTATACCCCTGTGTTCCTTCTTTGCTTTCTATTTCTTTAATTTTACAGTAGACCCTTTAGCATTTCTTGCATTGCAGGTTTGGTGGAGATAAATTCCCTTAGTCTGTTTTTGTCTGTGAAGCTCCTGATTTCCCCTTCAATTTTGATTGATAGCCTTGCTGGGTACAATATTCTTGGATTCAGACCCTTCCTTTGCATGACTTTGTATATTTCATCCCATTCCCTTCTGGCCTGATAAGTTTCTGTGGAGAAATCAGTTGCTAGTTTGATGGGGATTCCTTTATATGTAACTTTCTGTCTCTCTCTGTCTGCTTTTAAAATTATTTTTTTTGTCATTGGTGTTTGCCAGTTTAATTATAATGTGTCTAGGGGTCAGTTTTCTGGGGTTCATTTTGCTTGGGACTCTGTGAGCATCTTGGATTTGTGTGGGTTTTTTCTTCTCCATCTCAGCAAAGTTTTCTGTCATTATTTCTTGAAATACGTTTTCCATGTCTTCCTCAATTCCCTTTCCTTCTGGAACTCCTATTACTCGAATATTGTTTTGTTTTGTATTGTCCCAAAGTTCCCTTAGACTTTCCTCCTGTTTTTTAATTTTTTTTCCCAGAAGCTGTTCTAATTGGGTATTTTTTTCCATCTTGTCTTCTAGCACGCTGATGCAGTCCTCTGCTTCTTCTAATCCACTCTTGATGCTTTCTATTAAGTTCTTTACAGTAGGAATGTCATTTTTCATTTCTTCTTGGTTCTTCTTCATTTTCTCTTGGTTCTTACTCATATTGTCAAATTTTCTTCCATTCTTTTTAGCCATCTTATGATCATTACTCTGAATTCTTGCTCTGGTAGGTTGCTTGCCTCAATCTTGTTTACTTCATTTTCTGGTGAAGCCTGCTTTTCTTTCATATGCGGGCTGTTTTTTGGTCTCCACATGATCTAGGATGTCTGGTTGTGTAGTTCTCTCTCTCCTGCTTTGATTTAAAGGCACAAAATACAACACAACCAGGTACAACACACAAGGGATTGAATGGGGATGTGTTTGCAATATTAATAACCACCAATAAGGGTGACTAGAACCCAGCTAGCAAAAACATACAATCAAACAAAAAGCATAGGCAAATCAATCTTATAAAAAAAAAGCATACAACTTCAGTATAGTTAACATTCAACATACAACTTCAAAGCGTTAGAGAGAAAGACTTTTTTGTTTTGTTTTGTTTTGTTTTTAGGGCAACTGCTAGGGAGGTGTGAATGGGCTCGGAACAAGTAGTTGGAAATTAGATATATACAAGTAGGGTGAAATTTTAGGAGAGGGTAGACAGAAGGAATGGGGAAAATCTAGAGCAGGAAAGGGTTAAGATAAACGGGGTACCAAAGGAAAAGATCACATAGAGGTGAAGGCATAAAGGTAAGGTTGAGATATAATAAAGCGTTGGAGATGGAAAGATAGATAAAGACTGTAGAACAGTAATCCTGAAATAAAATATATATATATATAATCAAATGAAATAAAAATAATAAAAATAAACAAAAGAAAATAAGATGAAAAAGGTAACTTAGTAGTAGTAATAATGTTGATTACGTATACAATGTAATAATTATAAAGATAAAATCAAGTGAGGAAAAAGAAAAAAATAGTTTCTTGAGTAAACGTTGCAAATAATGAAAACAAAAATAAAAAACAAAAATTTAAAAATTAAAAAAAATATAATACAATTTAAAAAATTTAAGTAAAATTTGCAGTAATGAGGTCATTCGCTTCCTCTATTGTTATGATCCAGTCCTGATTTTTAGGCAGGTTTTGCTTTGTTTTTATTACACTAGAGTCAATTTGTGAATTAGCCTCTGGGGTCAGTGTTTCTAGGTTGACTTCCTAGACTCTAGAGCCTCTCCAGCTTTTTTTTTCTTTTTTTTTCTGTCCTCTCTGAAGCAGGAACTACGGAGGGGGGGAGGGGACAGGTCCGAGCAACTGCAATCTCCCGCAACTCGCAACTCTCGATACCCCTCTGTGCCACATCCAAATGTGTTGCTCTTTAGATATCTCCCCTGTTAGGAGCCCCTTTCACGGTTGACACCCGCTGAACAGCGGGGGCTTCTCCTTGTAATCACCGCCCTTGTCCTCCAGCTTCTGCTCCCTCTGTGCGAGCAGGCTTTATTATCGCCACGAGTGCTCTCCACCCTCTCCTCGAGAAATCTGACCTTTTCGCCGAGCAGTGGGGCACTCCTTTGAGGCCAGGTGTTCCTGCTGCCTGGGATCCACGTTCTGGGGGTCACAGTTGCTTGTTGGTCGCTGTGGCTGTTGATATTCAGGCCTCTGACATGATCCTATCTTCCTCTCAAGATGGCGAGGTTTCCCTATCCAAGCCGGTAGGTAGCTCCAGGCAGGGACGTAGCCCACGGGGGTGCTTCCCTGTGAGGGGTGCCTCTGTCAGCAGCCCCCCAGTAGTTTCTTCTGGTATTCGCTGTCTCCCAGCTTGCTAATAGACACTCACAGCTCAAGACCATCAGTTGCTCTCTCTTTCTGCTTCAGGAGAAGGCTCAGAATCTGCCCATCTATTCTTCTGCCATCTTCCCAATCTGCACTGATATTTTTTAAATGCTACTTATTGAATATAGCATATGCATTTAGAAACATTCACACAAGAATACAGTTTAATACATTTTTGTGAACTAAAAACACCCATTAATGACATTTTTTTATTTAAATAAAAAAATAGTATATAACAAGTCCTTAGTAGAAACCAAGACTGAGACCACTAATCTGGCTGATGACCATATAAAGTTATGAAGTTTCAGAGAAAGAAGACACTCTTGCAGGATAGGGTGGGAAGATAAAGAAAAATGTCTGTTCATTCCATGGAGAATGCAAAAATCTAAAATTGAGCTTGAGAGATAATAAAATTTGGAGATATGAATTTGGGATAAACCTATAAATAGACTTATCTCAATGAAGAAGACTGGCAGGAAATTAACGTGAAGTTTGGGAAATAAGAAATGGTTGAATTTGATTGCACAGGAGAATGTGTGAGGTAAAGTAGAGCAAAGAAGGGATGGAAAGTTGAATATTTTTATGTAGGGCTCAAGTCAACATGGAAAAGAATATTGCATAGGACATAGCACTAAATTGTTCCACTTATGGAAAAAAGGTAACTTGCATCGTAGTATATTTATAAATTAAAAATTTGTATTTATAAGTGTATTTAATGCTACAAGAAGGAAACTATAATTAGCATAAAATAAACATGTAATCTGTCACATTAACTTGATGAATTTTGTTAGGGTTTAAAGTTTTACTCTTTTACCAGGTACTCATTTCCGAATAATTCATATCAAAAAAATTTTTTATAAATAAAAAGCTACTTAATTTTAACTTAAAAAAAATCCGTCAATGCTTATCCTAAGTGCAATAATTTTAGATCTCCCAGTAGCATAAAAAGGAAATGAAAATCATTATCATAAGCAAAGATAATCTTTTATTTCAGGTGTATATGCACTCTGAATACAAAATTCACGTTAATGCAAATAATTAGTCTTGTCATTTAAAAATGATAATTATCTCGTTTAAATATCTATGACTTTTAAAATGACTAATACTACTCAATAAATTACATTCTGGATCATATCAGTATCTCTTCAAGAAAATGAAGTTAAATCTTTGTATTAACCAGCAGCTTAATTTTTATTAGGCCTAACTATTTGATAGTCATGCACCATAAGTCAAATCCCCAAGTCTTCTGATTTCTTAATTGAAAATTATTGTTTTTTGGCTCTTGGTTGAAAGTGCAGCAAGTGTGAATGTGATCAATGTGGAATCTGGCAAAAATAGTTTGAGACAGTCAGGACTTGATAGATCATTGTCCCGAATGAACTTGCAATGGTGAGTAGGCAGAAATCTCTAAACTAAAAATTTACATTTAAAATTGCAAGTGCAAAGAAAGCTCTGGTATATCAAATCCATCTTGACATTTTGGGCACCTTCTTTTTTGTCTTTCCCTTCCTCTTTCTCTCTCTCCCTCTCTTCCTCTAATCTATTCCTTTTTTTCATATCAATTAGAATCTACCATTTGCACCGGTAACTGTAGATATAATACACAATTAAGGTAAGTTCAACATTTTGTTTAGAATAAAAATATAAAAATAATCCTCATTGTCATAAACAAATACTGAATTTCTTGGTATTTTAAAGTAATTTGAAAATATTGACTAAAAACATTCTACTCATCTGACAACAAATATGAAAGAACAGTTGGCTACCCAGGTATTTTCTCCAGTCAAATATGATGCTGCTGAGGCTAAATAAACAATGTTTCAAGTTATAAGAAAAATATTGCTTCATTGAATGGCTGTGGTTCGTTGCCATTATTCTTCTGACAATCTAGTAGGATTTGCAGGAACTTTGACTGTTTGCAGTTCTTTAGTTAAGAACAGCCACAGGTTTTCCAGCATTCATTTCTTGTTTCCTAGTGGTGTGGCAGCCAGGACCTGAGGAGGTCCACAGCAGGGAGCACTGTAAAATGCACCATAAATTTCAACGTGTAAAGTCAAAGAGTTAAAAAAATATCTAGCCACAAGAGCCAAAGTTGGTGTTTGGAAATTACCAGGGCAAATGTCCCCTGAAATTAATTTAGCATTTTACTAGTTCCTTGTATATAAAGTGAAGTGGGTGGTTACAGGTAGTTGTCTTGCAATAATTCATAAAGATTAATGATGATATTATTTAATAAGGAATAATCAAACTATTGTTATGTGTTTTAGTTCTATAAAACCTTTAAATAGCATATTAAAATAATTTTGGTTAGTTTTATGGGAAGAATTTAAATAAAGTTGCTTTTTAAATAAGTTATGATTTATATCAAAATGAGAATTAGCTAGAATACCTGTGGCGATATGATACCTGGTCATAAATTATATTTTAGAATTTAAAGAATCTTACCATCCTTCAAAGAAAATCCTAAAATAATTACATACATATATTTTGCTATCTTTAACACTTTAAATAAGTTGTTAAACCTCTTTATACATGAGCTATTTCATCTATAAAGTAATGGTGTTGTGATAATTAGATTTCAATATTTTTTAAAAATATATTAAAATAATTTTTATTGATTACAGAGAGGAAGGGAAAGGTAGAGATAGAAACTTCAATGATGAGAAAGAATCACTGATTGGCTTCTTCCTGCATGTTCCCTACTGGAGATTGAACTCGCAACCTGGGCATATGCCCTGACCAGAAATTGAGCTTCAACCTCCTAGTTCATAGGTTTACACTTAACACATTGCAGACCAGCAGTTTTACTGCTAGCTTTACCCAGTGGCCAGATAAGTTTCTATTGAACAAGTACAAAAAATATTTTACATAAATACTAAAGGCATGCTTTAAATTAAATACCCATTGCATTTTTAAGTTATTTATTACATGTTCTTACAAACTACTATCTTTTTAAAGTATGATACTTTGTAAAACAATGTGTAATATGAAGTGAGAATTCATGTGACTGAGCAACATTGGCTGGCCCCACTTGCCTATCTGTCCTAAATAATAATAAATGAATTACGCAAAATGACCATCACTCCATCACAAAACTGCACCACCCATAGTCACAATATGGTGGCACCAGTCCCCTCAACCCCACCGGAGTTGTCCTTTTAGCCTTCGCCACCATAAGGGGCAAGCAAGCCTCACAGAGAATGGACAATAGGGCCCCTACAGACAGCAGGACCCTGCTTTCCCTGGCCACAGCAGGGAGCAAACACAAGGGTCTATGGCGGCAATGAGCAGACAGGTCCACAGAGAGCAGAGAACCACAGGGAGCAGGCCTAAGCCATAAGTAGGACATCCCTTGAGGGCTCCCAGATTGGAGAGGATGCAGGTTGGGCTAAGGGACCCACCTACCACTCCTCCACCCCCTGTGCACTAATTTTGTGCACCAGACCTCTAGTACTATGCTAGAGGTAATATGCTAATTACACTGGGAAACTTATGGGAGGCCTTCCAGACATCCTTCCGAACAAAGCCATGGTGGTGGGACTGAAGCAGAAGAGGTTAGGGCAAGCAGGCCGGATGGGGGGAAATTTGGAGGCGTGTAGGCCAGTAGAGGGGAACAGTTGGGGGCAAGTAGGCCAGCAATGGGAGGGGATCATTATTGGGGCAAGCAGGCTGGTAGGTAGGTGAGTGGTTAGGATCCAGAGATCCCGGATTGCGAGAGGGATGTCTGACTGTCGTTTTAGGCCCAATCCCTGTGAGAATGGGCCTAAACGGGCAGTCAGAAATCCCCTGATGGGTTCCAGATTAAAGAGGGTGCAGGCTGGGCTGAGGAATACCGCCCCCCCCCATGCACAAATTTTGTGCACCAGGCCATTAGTATAATAAAATAATAATACATGTTCTTCAGTTAAAAATAGCAAACTGTACACACATATTAAACACCATTCTCTCTTCTCAAGTACAATAATCCTATTTAATACAAGGCTAATTTGCAAATCAATCTAATAGCAGAACAATTGGTTGCTATGACATGCACTGACCACCCAGGAGCTTCCCCTGGTGGTCAGTGAACTCTCACAGAGGGAGCTCTGCTCAGCCAGAAGCCTAGAGCCAGGCTCATGGCTGGCGAGTACAGTAACAGTGGCAGGAGCCTCTCCCACCTCCAGGGGAGTACTAACAACGCCAGACTGATAGCTTAGGCCCACTCCCTAAGGGCTCCTGGACTGGGACATTCCCTAAGGGCTCCTGGCCCACTCCCTAAGGGTTCCTGGACTTGGACATGCCAAGCTGAGGGACCCCTCCAAGAGCACAAATTTTTTGCACCAGACATTTGGTAAATACATAAAACCTATAGACTCATAAGGTGAGATGTGAAGGAGAAAAAAGTAAGAGAGAGTGTCAGCAGATTTTTAGATAGTGGAAAGTAGGTGGACAAATAATAATTGACTCAGCAGATTGGAAGAGTAGAAACTTAAATGCTGCAGAGGGAGGTAACTATGAACAATATGGCAATCTTTCTGTCATGTAGAAATTTTGGAAAAGGTCAGCATTTGGAAATTTCAGACAACACAAGGAAGGAAAGGGACTCATTAAAGATGTTTGGCTTCTTGAAACAATACAAAGGTAATTTCACTAATCTTTAAGCTTTTCCTGCTAAAGCAGAACTCCTAATCAAATTCATGGTGACTCATCCTATGTAATAAAAGGCTAATATGCAAATAGACTGAATGGTGGAACAACCCAAACAACCAAACAGCTGATCTCTATTATATGCACTGACTACCAATGGGTGTGCACTGAACATGATAGGCATTGGCCATGGCAGAATGGTGCAGCAGGTGAACGGGAGTGCTAGAGCAAGGCATTGCACCAGTTGCTTTCATCTGGTGATTACTGAAAATTCTTTGCTCCCTCAAGCCGTGTCCCACCCAGTGATTGTGGCTGCTGCTGGTGCCAGCCCTGCTTACACACGCAGCCAGTGCCAGTGCCACTGCTCACACCCACTGCTGACGCTGGCCCTGCTTGCACCTGCAGCCCGTGCTGGAGCTGCCACTTGCACCCACTGCCAGCACCTGGCACTCATCCAAATGCTTGGCACCATCAGCGGGTGTGAGCGGTGGCTGCTGGCCCCGATTGCCCCTAAGGGCTTCTGCACCTTCCCGTGCTCCTGAGGGGTGATGGGGCAGCAGCTGCCAATTGTACCCCCTGACAGTGTAAGCCCCACTTGCACCCGCTACTGGAACCAATCCCAATCGCTCTGCAATGTCAGTGGGTATAAGTGGGGCTGACACTGTCAGAGTGTGGGAGTAGGGGCAGAGGGAACAGGGCTGTTGGCAGAAAGGAGACCAGGAGCTGTGCTAGGAAGGGCCTGGTGGGGGCTCAGAGGATGGGCTGAGACCTCCACTTGTGCCCACTCAGCCTCACAGCACACAGTACCTTTCCAGGTGCATGAATTTGTGCACTGGGCCCCTAGTTCTTAAATACAAATGAACTAAAAAAATTACAGACATTTGAAGAAAACCTAAATTAATATAATGTAATAAAAAACAAAGCAAAACAAAACAAAAGTAAACTATAAAGAAATAGAGACAAATCAGGAAACAAGTAAAAAAATTCATATAATGAAACAAGAACAGTATTTTAATAAAAAGAAAAAAAGAACCAGAGGATAAAAGGCACTTTTGAGAATAAAAACAAAATTAAAAAAATAAATATAAGGAATGAAAAATAAGATGAAATATATCTTTAAGAAAGTATTATAAAAAGATAAAAAGTGAACATTAGGAAATAAAAAGAAGAAGAGATTTTCCAGGAAGTCCAAAATCCAGATGAATAGGAGTTCTAAACTAAAAGAAAGAGAAAATGGAGATATAATACAAAAAAATCCTCAGAACTGAAAGAATGAAAGAAAATGAATCAACAATTTATAAGACGTGTAAGCACTTAGTGCATAAAATTTGATTAAAATAATTTCAACTTTAAAACCATTATGCAGTCAAGCTCTGTTCACATAAAAATAAAGATACTTTAGACATACAATGATTTAGCAAATTATCTTCTATTTAACATTTTCTCAATCAGGTACTGTTATTCTACTAAAGTAGAAGTTAGCCAAGATAGAGAAATTTGTGGAGTCTATTACAGAGGAGAAGAAAAGAAAAATTCTAAGATAAAAATCTTCAAAATCCCTGGACATGTTTCATAAGAAACCAGACAGTCCAAACAGGAGAATTTATGGAAGAAAATATTTTTATTCATTTAGATCAGGTGAAAAATAGTATTGAGATAAATATTACAATTTTGTTGAAAATTTTTTGTTGAAAATTAAATATAAGCAAGTAGTACAACAAGCAAAACTAAAAAGGCAAATCTTGACTCTGTAAAACACAATATATAATATAATAAAGGAAAAATAATGATAGGACATTTGGCTATCCTTATTTAATAAGAAACAATATTTATATTCCAAAATATAAAACTTAGAAAGTGTGTAATAAAAAAGAATGAGACATGGGAAGTGTTTTTATAAGATGATATCATAATATGAAGTCAATACATAATATATTAAATTGTTGGATCATGAAATATGAGTGCAATGCATATAATTAGAAATATAGAAACAAATAGGTAGGTTAAAAAAAAGTGTTGTTCTTGGACAAAAGAGTCCCTAATAGGTTAGGATACATGAAGATTGCTTCTGTTTTTGTTATTTTAAGACTTTCAAGACTAAACATATTGATTTGGTAAGAATTAAAGCATTTAAAAATGGATAGAAATTTAAACAGAACAAAATTTCCTCTTATACTAATAGTCTAAATAATCTCAGGGGTAGGGCACTTAGGGCTGACCAAGCAGGCAGATGCAGTTAGGGGCATGATCAGGCTAGCAGGGGAGGTCAGTTAGTGGTGATCAGACAGGCAGTTGCAGTTAGGGGCAATTAGGCCAGCAGGGGAGAGCAGGTAGGGAAAAGATTAGGCTGGCAGGGGAGAGCTGTTGGAGGTGAGATCATGCCAGCAAGGGAGGGCAATTAGGGGTGATCAGGTAGGCAAAGGCAGTTGGGAGTGAGATCAGGCTGGCAGAGAAGGGCAGTTGGGAGTGAGATCAGGCTGGCAAGGGAAGGGCAGTTAGAGGCAATCAGGCAGGCAGGAAGAGGCAGTTAGGGGTGATCAGGCAGGTGAGCAGTTAGAAGCCAGTGTTCCCAACTGAGAGGAATGTCCAAATGCCAATTTAGGCCTAATCTCCCAGGGTTTGGGCCTCAACTGGCAGTCAGATATTTTCCAGGGGTTCTCTGATTGGAGAGGGTGAGGCTAGGCCAAGGGAAATTCTGTTTGTATGAATTTTGTGCACCAGGCCACTAATCTATATTATAAAAGGCCTGTGGCCATAATACCATAACACCATAATGACCAATGTCGGACTCACCAGGAAGTGCATTGATGCATCCCAAGGCAGCTGCAGCAGCGAGTGAGACTTTGAAGTATGTGGCAGTGGCAGGAGGGAGTCTGGGGTCCTGCAGCATGGGAGGTCTTGATTTTGCATAATTTCACACATTGGTTCTCTAGTACTGAACATTTTGATCCATTTAGAGTTAAATTTTGTGTGTGGTGTCAAGTAATAGTCTTGTTTCATTCTTTTGCATGTGGCTTTCCAATTTTTGCAATACCATTATAATGAGGTGTTCTCTTCTCCATTGTATGTTTTTGTCTCCTTTGTAAAAAATTAGTTGCCCATGTACATGTAGGTTTATTTCTGGGCTCTCAGTTCTCTCCATTTCTATATTTCTATGTTTTTTTTGTTGTTTGTTTGTTTGTTTGTTTTTTTGCCAATACCATATGTTGTGATTACTGTAACTTAAGTATAATTTGAAGTCAGAGAGTGTAATAGCTTCAGATTTGTTTTTTCTCAAAATTGATTTGACTACTTGGGATCTTTTGTGTTTTTATATAAATTTTGTGTTTTATTTCCTTGAAAAATGTCATTAGGATTTTAATGGAGATTGCATTAAATTGGTATATTGCATCAGGTAATATGGAAAATTTAATTATGTTGATTCTTCCAATCAATGGTTTCAGAGTATCTTTCTATTTCCTTGACTAACAAGTTATTTTGACAAAGTAATGCCATTAAGTAGATTCTATTTAATACATTTATAGATTTATTATAAATCTGTTTTTATGTTTATATAACTCTATAAATTTATAGCTGTGGATCATTGAAGGACATTGATAAGGTGGAGATAGGATGATGATTATGAGTGGGTCTAGTAACAATATAATGTAAATAGGTTATGGTTCTTTAGAAATTAGTTTTAAATAGTTTGGACCTAACAATTGGGTCCGACTGATAACTAAATACATCATAGGAATATTTCATGATATGCTTTGTATATGTAAACATTGCCCAAATGCCAAATTTTTGGATAATGACAGTGTACTATCAGATGATTTTGTTGTTTTTTAAAAAACCCCACACATTCAGATGCATTCTTTAACAGCAAGTTTTCTTCTTAATGGCTGAAGAATTTTGTTTTTCTGTTTCCTGAACCATTTTTCCTTCACTCACCAAGGACTTTGTTGTTTTATGACAAAATCCTCTATGTTGTCACAAACGGCAGCATTTCATGGTAGCTTTGTGATACTTGAGTTAGGATCTGGGAATCATACCTGTTCAACAGCAAGATGGCAAAATGGAAAGTGAAAAATTGATTCTGTTTATGTTCATACACATTTTGCCTGTATTCTCAACAGAATGAGTCCTATGTACCTCACTTGTCTTTTTCTTAGATTCTTAATTCATCATTCACAATTTTCTTTCCAACTTTCTGTGGAACTAAATAGAATGTCAGGCCATTTACTTTAAGTGCCAAATCAAGGCAATATGAAAAAGAAAATGCCTTAAATGCAAGAAGAATATTGAAAATCAAATGCCTATGTGGTTGTAAATCTATATTTATGTGTGGAATCCAGGGGTGAATTTATATATGATATCAAAGAGGCTACTACATTTTAAATTTAATATTAGATTTTATAGTAATCATTCTTTAAGCATCTTCTACATAGAATGTCTGTACTGAGCAATAACTATGCTTATTAATGAAACACATTGCTTCGGCTGTCATAATAGAGAGAAACTCTGTAAATACTTTTTGCATGGGTTTTCCTCTAAGTCAATAGAAAAATATGTAAAGAAACATGAAGCAAATGCTATGTAAGATGTTGAAAGACAGATTGCTTAGTTGTTATGGAGGTCTGCCTATTGCAAGGGAGAATTTTTCCCAAACTCGGTGAGAGATTCTCTTAATTTTTGTTCACAAATCTTAAAAGAGATGGCACAACACCTCTCCTCCTTTAGACAAAAAAAAGCATATCATGTTGAAATAGTAATTCTGATAGTAATTCTGAATACCTACAATTATGAAAGTGATATTGCTTTGCCATTTAATATTTAACTTAAAATATACCAGGGTATTAAGTAAAAATAACTGGTGTTTTAAGAACTTCATTCTACAGCAACCCAGTGGCAGGGGGAGATTACTCTCCTAGTTCAGGCTATTAGCCAAGGGCACATAAATAAAATTGAGAGTTAAAATGAAAACTAACACTAGTGTCTCTTCTGACCACACTGCATAATGTAATGTACTTAAACTCTTTCTGCAAAATCCTGCTGCTTTTCCATTGTTTGATATTCTGACCATGTTTGAACTCTTGAACTCTGACAGAGAGGAGGGACTTAGAGAGTCTGTCATCTGATCTGTGTTATAAGGCAAATGAAATAGCTTTCTCTTTGATAGCATGCCTTTCTGCCTAACAGTTGGTGGGAAATTAAAATTATCTGGATGGGGAAGACTAGTGAAAGGTCTGAGGACATCGGTTTTTTGGGAGGGATTTTCTGGAAAAAAATAGGCAGGGTTTATTTCCCCCTTCTTATTTCCTGCCACATATTAATAACATTTCACTGCTTATTTATTCATTTTTATGATTTAGTCCAAGTCTTGGAGGAGAAGGAATTCCTGTTATGCTACTGTCCAGCTAGGATGGTGGATAGATGCTGACACTTTGAATTCCAGCCATATTAATTGCAGGGTAAAAGCTATAATCTTTCTCTCTTTGAAGCCCAAAGCTGATTTTTAGGCAACACTTCAAAAGCAAAGCACAACTGATGAGGCATATTTCCTACCAGCTCTGAATTACCATGATTGACTCAGCTTGTGTTAGTCTACATGTGCCTTACATATTTGGCTACCTAATGAAACAATTTGATTTTGATATTAGAGAGCAAAAGAAAATACCTTTTGTTATCTCCAGGGCGATCTACAACTCCTTGTGATATTTCGGTGGTTATTTAAACCACCTTAGAATTAGAAATTCCTAAATCATTTGTTTCTTACACTAGAAAACATGGCTCTTAAAAGTTTCCTCTCCTCCCTTCTCTTCTCCTCCCGCTTCTCCTGTTATGGCACAACATCATATAAATCTTCAGTCTCAGTCCACTATGATTAATGACAAAAGACTATGAAATAAGGCATTTTATACATTCTCAAATTATTATAACTCTTAGAAATGTTTTCAAAATAATTTTTAAAATATATTTTTATTGATTTCAGAGAGGAAGGAAAAGGGAGAGAGAGATAGAAACATTCATGATGGGAGAGAATCATGGATCAGCTGCCTCCTGCAAGTCCCCCACTGGGGATTAAGTCCACAACCCAGATGTGTGCCCTTGACTGGAATTGAACCTGGGACCTTTCAGTTCGCAGGCCAACACTCTATCCACTGAGCCAAACTGGCTAGGGCTCAAAATAGTTTTTAACATCAGCTATTTAAAATTCTACTCAATATATGTGAAGCAAATGTAATCAAAATTTTAAAATAAGAAAGTATACAGTATAAACATTCTGTAAAAGAATAAATGAAAATGAAAGCTACCAAAACAACAGGAACAGCAATACAAAATTAGAAAAAGATAAAAAATGAAAATCTATGACCAATAAGAAACTTTTTATTGGTATGTCTTTCACTTGCAGCTTGTTTATCTCTAGATCTGCACTATAGGGACTTTCTTATATAGGATTTGCCAAGTGTATTTAGTGCGCAATGTATGAGAAAGATTAACAGTATTTCAGATCAAAGGAGGACCCTGCTGCATGGTCTTACGAGTTGTCATTCACTCCCATTATGGCTCATTTGCACAAGATTTTCATGTAATATGAGCCATTGTTCTGATGGCAGTGATTTGACATAAAGACAGGGCTGAACTGCATCTGAGTCCTGGGCAGTCAGGATGGGGGGCATCTTGGTCCCAAAGAACTTGCCAATCATAAAAGGATACTGTTACTCAGTTAGGGATCATCCCTCCCCCTAAATGGCCTCCTATCTCAATCTCCTTGTTTATAAGGTGGAAAACTTCTTGAATGTTCATGAATACCATAAAAATCAGGCAATGCCTATTTGTGCTAGATTAGATGCACTTTAACCAGACAAAGTTTCAGATACCTTATTCAAAAAGCAAGGTATGAGCCATTTTGTGAACCAATTTTTCTTCTCATGTTTTCTGACATGATTATTTTAATTTTAAAATACTTGCAGTAGCAATGTTCTGTCTGAGCTAAGTGAAAACTTTTATTTAAGGTATATTTGTGTTTTCCTAGTTTCATGGCTATGCATAGAATGCATGTTTACAGTATGAGTCACTAACATTCTCTCTCTTTCTGCAAGTTAGAGTTAAAAGAAAAAGAGAGAGGTATTATTGCTACATCAATGATGCCTGTTTATATAAATGAAAAGAAATATTCTGTCAAAATTTTGGTGATCTCAAATGTAATTTTATTTAACTAGAGAGAATATAATCTTATTAACTCTATTCAACATATATCACAATATAAAAATAGATTTAGATGTGTTAAATATACACAGATAGAACTAAAGTTTTTGAAGTGGTTTATTCTAACTATTAAATCAAATGTAAAGAATTAAAGATAAAAACTACATTAGAATATCACCTAATTTTAGTGTCTGGTTTGAGTTTTCTAAGTTAATGCATTTTAAGTATAGAATTGTGACACTCATGCAGGATTTATCATTTCTGGCAGGGTGATGGCTAGTTTTATACAGGGTTTATTCAATGTTTTCAATATAGAGATGCACCAAAAAATTTTTTATTTTAAATTTTATTTTATAAAATATCTTACCTGAATTTTGCATTTAGTACAAGATTGAATATAATTTTTTTAGCTTTTTTTACTCTATTTAAAATTTTTATATGTTAATCATAATGTCAAAGAACAAAAAAAGTGAGCTCATATGATTTCATTATATTAGAAACATGTTTAAAAAACATAGAATTCACTATTATGTAGTAATCTTTAAATGTTTTGTAAAGATAAGAGTGAATACAAATTTTTATTTTAAAAATTTCCCTGTTCAATTTCAATTAAAATAAATAGTGCATTTGAAGCTAACCATAAAGAAGCTAGCATGCACAGGGAACTATTGATTAAAATATATATTCACCTAGAAAATTAAAATAACCAGAGAAATTTAAAGTGCATTGTTAGCAGAATATCCTCCCAGTTTTTAATTTGATAAATTTCACACATAGAAAAAGTTAAAAACACAATATAAAAAAACACTTGCATGTCCCTCACTCAGAATCAACAATTAACATTTTGCCATATTTACCTTATTTTCTTTCCATTTGAAAATGACACCTCTACATTTTTCAGTATGCATCTCCTAAATACAAGAATGATGTTTTTACATAACTATAGTATTAGAAAATTGAAATAGTTTTAGAAAATCTAGTAATTAGAATGTTTAAAATGAATTAAAGATAAACTAGAACTCAGTAAGAATAAAACCCACACACGCAAAAATACATAACACACACACACACACACACACACACACACACACACACACACACATATATATATATATATATATATATATATATATATGGCTTAATATATACTAAAAAATATATATACTTAATAAAAACACAACAACTTTAATGATCTATTACATAAACAGATTTTCACTTACTTTAAATTTAAGCTTTACATATTACTATTTCAATTTTAATTTATAGGCAGATTTTTAAGAACAAATAATAAACTATTAGTTGTATGTCTTTTTCATTATGAAACACTTTAAAAATATATGAACAATAGCGCCCTCTAAATTTGGATAAAGTGAGAAAAAAGATATTACTGGTTGAGAAAAGGAACATTTTAACAATAGTCTCTGTGGGTTTGGGAACAAATGATGTAATTGTGATCCATTACAAAATTACACAGTAGTCTCTCATACGATTTTATAATATTTTAAACCATTGCTTTAGTATGGGAAATCAAAATTGAAAACTCAATATTGTACCACTCAGCAAATAGAATCACAAAAATAATAGTGAAAAGGAAATAGAAAGCTCTCTAGAAAAATACATAAAACAATTTTAAAAATAAGCTATGATATAATTTAATGTATTTTCAGAAATCAGTTGTAAGTAGTTAACATTATATTATTTTTCTTTCTTATATAAACAGGACATTGAGATGTCTTCAATTTCAAAAATGGATTCAAGGCTATATAAAACATTTTATAAATTTTGGTATTTGAATAAAATGCAAACTTAAGATATTACACACATTGTGTTCAGGAAATGAAATAAAATTGTTTAAGTTTTTTTAAAAAATATTTTTAGATTAAGCCATAATTAAGTTAAAATTATAAATGCATATTAAATGCAATCCATTTTCTCATATGTGGACCTTCATGTCTATAATTAAGTAGCAAAGCTATCCCTGATACAATTACAATATTATCCCTTAGATAATTAAGAAACAAAACAGTTATAAATGTTATACATTTTAAAATATTGAGACATTGTACAGCATAAAATAAAAATTTTAAATATATATTTGCAGGTTCTTTTTCTAACTATAAATACTTTGTTTTCTGACATCTGAGGTTTAATATTTCTCAATAATCAAGTTGGTAAAAAATGTTTGATAATAAAATTAATCCAATGTATGGCATTTAAATGGTTTAGTTTTCTATTTAGTTTCATACTTTTTTTTTCTGTGCAACTTTTTCAATTAAAAATAATGCTTATTTCACAACTGATATTGCTTAAATATATTCTTTTATACACACGTTTGATAAAGCCTAAAGTGAAAACCTTGCATTAAATTATTTGTGAGTTGTTAGTTGACAAGGAGCAGATTAAGATAGCTAAAATCAGGAAAAGTGTTACTCCTCATTAATTTAATGCAAGAGTTTCAATGTCTAAATCATTTTATTTAAATAGAAAACAATAACAGAAAAATTAGAAATCAACATATTTTATTTGAAAAATAGTCAACTAAAATATACAAAACAAACTCCTACAGACTGCTTTGTACATTTTAAGTTATAGCAAACCTGAATAATATAACTCATGAGAAAAAAAAGAATGCCCTTTAAAATGATTCCTTTAGTTTCTCCTTTGCTTACAGTAGCATGAAAAATCCTATAGCATGCTCACATTTATAAACAAAATTCCAGTGACTCTGAGAATCATCTTAAGAGCAAATTAAAACAGTGAAAGAATGGTGTGAGTAATTGTTTCATATGTACTTTGCTTGTGACTGCTGTAATCATCAGGCCTGATTTACAAATGTAGACTTGAAGGTTTCTCAGCTTCCTGCAGGGCAGAAGACTGTTACTTTGGCACTCACCCTTTCCCCTTGTAATCACCACTTAAAATTGTGCCCTAGTACTTCCAATTTTCAGTCTCCTGATTGAACACCACATTCTGTGCTAACAAGGTGTCCAAGGTATTTGAACAGGGGCTCCAGTTGGAAAATTGTTAATGGTTTTCCTCATTAAGTGTTGCTATGCTAGTTTTGGTAATTTGGTAATTGTCTAAATTTCAAGTTGGTTTCTTCCCTCTTTAGCTTAAAGAAGGATGCTATGTTTAAAACAGTAACAGCAACACTGGTTTCAAAATTGACAAGGGAAGTTGCCTGATGTCTGTATTATGCAATAGTTTTCACAGAATTAAAAAAAAATATCTTGAATGCCTAGGCTTATTCTCCAGTTATTTTCAAGAAATGATTAAAGAAAAGTCATATAAAGTTGAAGATTAAAAAATTTTTACAGGATGCACCTATGAAGTAGCTAAGATTTCCTGGAAGCTTAGAGGATAAAGCAGCAACAAAAATGATTTATTTAAAAACGTGTGAAACAATAGAGTTATGACAGTGTTTTAAAATATTTTATGTAAAAAAAATGACTAATTCTATTATTAACACCTGGTCTATTTCAATAAATATATAAGTATGCATTAAAAAAACTGTATAATCTAATTTATTTTTTATAATTTTTAAATTATAAATAATGCTAATTTACTTTATAAATAATGTAATTTACTATTACAATGACTTCTCATGATCATTAATTACAAAGTCTATTTTTATTTTCAAAGATAGATAATTTTAATAGACATATTTTTCTACTAACTGGTTTTTTAAAATATAACTTAAGATGTCATCTGAATGCTTAAAATTGGCTTTTACAAATGTATATAAAAATCCTGAGAACATTTTTTATGAATCTAATGCATGAAACTCTGGAAATGCTCCTACCAATGCCAGATTATTTTGTTTGTAAATTTCTATACTTTATAAAAATATATTTCTCAAGAAAAATTAAGAGAGAACAATTTTATATATAATTTAATTTAGCTAAAAACCTATGATTAACTTTATCAATTCAGATTTAAAAGAGAGACCATTTCTGAAAAAGAGTTTTTCTTACACATTCTGTATTTATTTTCTTCTTAATCACTAAAGGCTTTGCTAAGTTTGGCAGCAGTGTCTCCAGGGATTTATTTTAAATTACTTTCAATGATTTGGACAGTTGCCATTTTATCATAGAGATGAAAAGGTGGGAGATGAGATTCAGCTGAGTATAGAAGTTTCTCCCCTGTACTGAGCAAAGGGCTATTTTAAAGTGATTTATATGGCAGTTTTCTCCTCTGTCACTATTATGTCCCTGCTGCCTGAGTGTGACAATGTGGTGCTTGCTAACATTTTGGCAATAATTTATATTGGGATGAGATTTTCTTGCCTGGAGTTCAGCCTGCAATCCTTTTAACACTCTGCTAACAGGCCCAAGTTTTCCACAGGCTTATTTATTTCTCACTTTGGAACTGTGCACTCACACAAAAAACTGACTGTAAATCTGCAACTTTTCTTTTTGAATTAGAAGTTGAATACAGACCATGACTTGTGCAATTAAAAATGCCTCATTGGTATATAAGTATTTTTTTGTATTTTATTAATCAAGCCCAAAGTTATTTTAATTACTGTTAGTCTCATCAAGGAAATAGGATATCATTATTTTGCCTTGTAAAAATACTAATGCATGAATGTAATTTTACTGTTTATTTGACCAAGTTTCTCAGGCATTTTAAATTTTTGCAGCACAAAGAAAAAACTAATGGCTACAGTTTCATGTTAACAAGCTTTAATTAATCAATACAAAGAAATAATTTTTGATGTTTATAAACCATTATATTTTATTGTCTTTAAAAATCTAGAAATTTTTTTGTTTATGTATTTATAGTGAAAGTTCTGCAATTAATTAATCAATCATGGAATCTCTGAAATCTTTTTGCTTGAAATTAGGAGTTATGATTTAAATTTTAATTTTTTTTAAAAAAATTCAATGTTATCTCTTACATATATATTTTTTTAATTTCTTTATTGATTACAATGTTACATATGTTTCTTTATTCCCCCATTACCCCTCCTATCCCCCCTCATGCCCTCACTCCTCTGTTGTCTGTGTCCATTGGTCAGGCTTATTTGCAAGCATACAAGTCCTTTGGTTGAACTCTCCTCCTTATCCCCATTCTCTCCTACATTCCCTCTGAGGTTTAATGGTCTGATGGATTTCTCTGTCTCTGGATCTATTTTTGTACATTGTTTATGTTGCTCATTGTATTCCATGAATGAGTGAGATCATGTGATATTTATTTTTCTCTGCTTGGCTTATTTCATTTAGTATAATGCTCTCCAGTTCCATCAATGCTGTTGCAAATGGTAAGAACTTATTTTCCACCACAGTGTACTATTCCATTGTGTAGATGTACCACAGTTTTTTAATCCACTCATCTGCTAATGGTCACATAGGCTGTTTCCAAATCTTAGCTATTGTAAATTGTGCTGCTCTGAACATAGGGGTGCATATGTCCTTTCTGATTGGTGTTTCTAGTTTCTTGGGATATATTTCTAGAAGTGGAATCACTGGGTCAAATGGTAGTTCCATTTTTAGTTTTTGAGGAAACTCCATACTGTTTTCCACAGTGGCTGCACCAGTCTGTATTCCTACCAGTGTTGCACTGAGGGTTGCTTTTTCTCCACATCCTCGCCAGCACTTGTTGTTTGTTGATTTGTTGATGATAGCCATTCTGACAGGTGTGAGATGGTGGTACCATATTGTTGTTTTGATTTGCATTTATCGGATGATTAGTGACTTTGAGCATGTTTTCATATGCTTCTTGGCCTTCCTTCTGTCTTCTTTCAAAAAGTATCTATTTAGGTCCATTGCCCATTTTTTGATTGGGTTGTTTATATTCCATTTCTTGAGTTTTATGAGTTCCCTATAGATGTTGGAGATTAAGCCCTTATCTGTGACAACGTTTGCAAATATGTTCTCCCATGCAGTGGAGTATCTTGTTTTGTTGATGGTTTCTTTTGCTGTGCAAAACCTTTTTATTTTGATGTAGTCCATTTGTTTATTTTTCTCTTTAGTTTTTATTGCCCTAGGAGGTGTATCAGTAGAAATATTGCTTTGGCTGTAGTGCTATAAACTTCCCTTTCAGGACTGCTTTCATTGTGTCCCATAGATTTTGGATTGTTTTTATTGTCATTAGTTTCCAGGATGTTTTTTAATTTCTACTTTGATGTCTTTGGTAACCTAATCACTGTTTAATAGCATGCTATTCAGCTTCCAAGTGTTTGAATTTTTGGAGCTGTTTTTATTGTAGTTTATTTTTAATATGCCATTGTGGTCTGAGAAAATGCTTGAAATGATTTCAATCTTCTTGAATTTAAGGGTACTTTGCTTTTGACCCAATATGTAGTCTATTTTTTAAAATGTCCCATGTGTACTCGAGAAGAACATATGTTCTGTGGCTTTGGATGTAATGTTCTTGAAGATTTCAATTAATTCCATCTGATCTGGTGAATCATTTAGGATTGCTGTTTCTTTGTTGATTTTTTGTCTATAGGATTTATCCAGTGATGTCAGTCATGTATCAAAGTCCTACTGATTGTATTGTTGTCGATCTCTTCCTTGATATCTTCCAGAAGTTTTTTTAAGTATTTGGTACTCTTGCATTGGGTGCATATATATTTATCAGCATTATATCTTCTTGTTATACAGGTTCCTTTAATATTATGAAATGCCCTTTGGTATCTCTTCTTATGGCCTTCACTTTGAGATTTAGTTTTGCCAGATATAAATATTGCTACCCAAACTTTTTTTTTTTTTTTTCATTTGCCTGAAAGATATTTTTCTATCCATTCACTTTCGGTCTATGTGAGTCCCTTGTTCTAAAGTGGGTCTCTTGGAGACTCCATATATAGGTCTTGTTTTTTTTATTCATTCCCTCAACAATGTCTTTTGTTTGGAGCATTTAGTCCATTTATTCTTAAAGTTATTATTGAAAGGTAATTGTTTGAAGCCATCTTTATTTTTTGTGCCTGTGTTCTTTCTTACTTTTTTACACCAGTTTCTCTAGCATTTCTAAATAAGCAAGGCCGGTTATCCTGACCCAGAAGATCCTGCAGGATCTAACTGTGTCTTACTCACATATGCACACACATCCCACATGACTACACACTCCTCTTTTGTTCCCTGCCTCAATCACGCTCTCTCCCTCACTGCCTCTGTAGCTGTGTCTAGGTGTTATTTACTCATTTGTGGATGGCGTTTCCTCCCCAGGTGTTTGGTTAATGTGGCTCACTCTCTAGCTCCTGGCCACACAGGATAAAATTTACCTCGACAAGACACAACACAAAGGGAACAAAGCATGAATATACTCACAACACCAATGACCCCACTATAAGTAACCACCTGAGAAGAGAATTAGGGGAGAGGAAAGAGCACAGATGATATAAAAGAGAGAGAAAAAGATAAGAGAGAAAAGAAAAGGAAAGAAAAAGGGTGTATATCCACAGAACCAATAGATAAACCAAAATAAATAAATAAATAAATAAATAAATAAATAAATAAACCAAACACCCAGCAAAGTGGGGCAGAACCTGTAGAGATTGAGCTTATATACAGAAAATAAGATTGAAAATTGGATAAATATGGGGATGTCCTCAGTTCAGTGTAGAAGAGAAGTAGGTGGATAAGAAGAAATTGAATGAAAAGAAGATAATAATGATAATAAATTTATTTTAAAAAATTATTTAAAAATTGTTATAAAATAGAAAATAAAATAAAATAGAGTGATGGAAAAAGAATGCAAAAAGAAATATAAAATAAAGCAAAATAAAGCAAAAAAAAAGAAAATAAAAACAACGAAACTTAGAAAAAAAAAAAGAAACAAAAAGATAAAATAATAATAAAAAAATAAAAATGAAAAAGTGAAGTGTTGTTTTTTTGGCTGGCTTAAAATCCCAGTCTTCTGCACTGTCTTTAGGCCAGTCCCTTTGGAATAGTGGGGATTATTTGGATTTTTTTTTTTCTTCTCAAATTCCTTTTGCTATTCAGGGAGGGATCAGGGTGTGGCTGTATTGGTTGGCTGGAGGGAGGGGCTATCTCTTCAGGACAAATGGCTGTCCAGGTCCCCACAAGGTATGACTCAGCTCCAGACATGCTGCCACTTCTCCTGTGCCTCCCACTCTCCCCAGACTCCACAGGTCCGCACCTTCTCCCTCACCTCAGCCACAGGTAAGTGACTGTATCCAAAAGGTCCTATGAACTAGACTCAGTGGAGAAAGGTTCAGGCCACAGAGAGGAGAGAAACTGGGTCTCTGTGCTCTCCTCTCCTGCTGGTGCTGAGTGGTCTGGCCAGCCCTTCTGGCTTCACTCTCTGGGTTCATTCAGCCTTTTGTGACTGTGGACCCAGTTCTAGAATCTCCTGCAGTCCAGCAGTCCTGTGGCCCTTCTTTCCACCGTCAGATGCTTGCCTGTCACCAGGAATGTGGCTTGGTGCTGTGTGGATTTCCTCAGGGGTCTGACAGACTCGCCTGCACAGCTCCTAGATTTTACTCTTTTCCAGGGACCCTATGCCCTTCCAGAGTGCAAACTGTCTCACTTGCTGAGTCTCCTTCACCAGTTTGGGTTGGATGTTATTCGGTTCAGCTGTTCTTTCTATCTACTCCAGGACAAGGCACAGGACATGTCTGTCTGTTCCGCCTCCATTTTGTCTCTTGATTTAAAATTTTTATCACATATCTAAGCTGGACACACTCATTTAAAAATAAAAGTTTTCACTTCCCTATGTTTTGTAAATAAAAGTTTTTACTTCACTATAAGCACAGTCAAATTAAAGTGATAGTTTATTGTGCTAGATTTAGCTTTGGTGGTGAGTGGAAAAAATTAGTATTTTTTTAAGTGTTTGAATCTTCAGCATCTAATTTTATTATTTTTTTTTCTGGTTGTTTGTCACAGTAGAGAGACTTCAATATACCCATGAATGTCTTGGGATAATTTTTGTTCATACTAGTGGCAAGTAGTTGAAAATTATTCTTAAATCTTGGGTGAGGGATATTAAACAGATTTGTACTTGGAAAATAAAATTGACTTTCCTTGTCATGTACCTGTAATTATTATATGATCAAGCCATAAGATAAAAAAGATAACTATTTTCTAATAAAGATACCACATTTCTAAATTACTTTAAAGTTTTCTATTGGCACTGTGATTTTCTTCCTTTTTTTTGTCAAATATATTGTTTAATAAGTATTTTTCAAAAAGAATGTAAGCTATTTCTATCTCTCTATGCCTCTTCCTTCCTTTTTCTCTCAAACCAACAAAAACATGATTTTAAAAATTATCTTTATTTCCCAAAAAATACTTCATTTTTATTTTAAAAGCAGAACATTTAATTATAAAAATTCATATAAAAATAAAATAAACTATTAATAAAACCGTGTTTCTCAAAGTGTGGGTTGTCAAAGTGTGTGGATCACATACAATAGAATCGCCTAACAATACATGTTAGAAATGGGTCTTGCCAGGCTCGTCTCAGTGGTTGAACATCAACCTATAAACCAGGAGATCACAGTTTCGTTCCCGGCTTTAGGCTAAATCATTCCCCAGTAGGGGTTGTGCTGGAGGCAGCCAATTAATTACTCCCTCTCATCATTAATGTTTCTATCTCCCTCACTCTCTCCCTCTCCCTCTCTGAAATATATGTATTAATGGGCCTTATGGATTTTGTATAAGAATCTTTGAGAATATAATGGATTTTGATGGGGAGCACATTTAGTTTAACAGGATTTTGGCTGAATTTGCCTTTCCTTACTGGGAATCTCTTTTTTAGATATAGACTATATCAGTGCTTCCTAAGAGTCCAAAACTTTAACAAGTTTTTACTATTATCACATCCTTTATTCCTACCACCTAACCTGGGTTATCTCATGGTCATTTCTATTCTAAAACACTATCGTTGCTTCCGACTAGCACTGCCCTCTTCTCTAGCTCAGTTTCAGTCCCTTCCTATCATCTGGTGCCTTCTGAAATTGCCTAAGAGATTTACTATTCTCCATAAAAAGAGACCCAATAACAGAAAAAGAAAACATAAGCCTAAAAGTCTGAAAACACAGCCCTATGGTCAAAGTCACTCACTGGGTAGAGTCCGGTTTTAATTCCTCATTTTAATTCCTCATTTAAGAAAATGTTACATGCAATAAACCTTAATATTTCAAGAAAAATTATCATAAATATAATAATGTTACATGCAATAAACATTAATATTTTTTAAAATGATTTTAAATATGTTACATGAAATAAACACCAATTATTCAAGAAAAATGTTCTTACATATAATATTACATGCAATAAACATTAATATTTTAAGAATAAAGGGATTTTAAGTATAATAGTATTACCAAAACTGTAAGATAGTATGATATCACAAAAGTTGTAGAAAATATTAAAAATCTGCAATAACAGGATTACTTCTATTATATTCTGGAATATTCCATCCCCTTTGGCTTTATTTTTGTTCATCAGTTTAAGTTATTCATTATATTCCACAATTGAGTGAGATCATATGATATTTATCTTTCTCAGACTTGCTTATTTCACTTAGCACTATGTTTTTAAAGTCTATTTTGTCAGATATGAGTATTACTACTCCAGCTTTTTCTTTTTCAATTTGCATGGAAAAAATTTCCCCATCCCTTCACTCTCATCCTTTGTATGTTTTTTTGTTGTGAGGTGGGTCTATAGTAGACAACATATAGTTGGGTCATGTTTTTATATTCATTCAGCTACCCTACACCTTTTGATTGAAGCATTCAATCTATTTACATTTAGGATTATTATTGAGAAGTACTAATTTATAGCCATTAATTCTGCATGGCTAGGTTTCTTTCTCTATTTCTTCTTCTCAGCAAAACCTTATAGCAATTCCTTTAGCATTTCTTGTAATGCTGGATTGGTAGCGATTAACTCTTTAACTATTTATTTATTTATTTATTTAGGTCTGGGAAGCTCTTTATTTGACCGTCTATTTTGCTGGATATAGTAATCTTGGTTTCAGCTCATTGCTTTCCATTACCTTGAATATTTCATGCCCTTCCCTTCTGGCCTATAGAGTTTCTGATGAGAAATCAGGTGTCAGCCTTATGGGAACTCCTTTGTAGGTAATAGTTGGCTTTTCTCTTGCTGCCTTTAAGATTCTCTCTTTGTCTCTAATTTTTGGCATTTTAATTACAATGTGTCTGGGCATGGGTCAGTTTGGGTTATTCTTGTATGGGGTTCTCTATGCCTCCTGAATTTGTGTGACTTTTTCCTTTACCAGGTTAGGGATGTTTTCTACCATTATTTCTTCAAACACCTTCTCTATTCCTTTCTCCCTTCCTGCCTCTTCTGGCACACCTACTAATCTAATATTGTTACCTTTCACATTATCCCACAGCTCCCTTAGACTTTCGTCCTGTTTTTTTAATTTTTTTTTCTTTTTGGTTCTTTAATTGAGTGATATTTTCAACCCTGTATTCTAATTGACTGATTTAATCATCAGCTTCCCTTAATCTACTGTGTATGCCTTCCAATATGTTCTTTATTTGTGTTATGTCATTCTTTAACTCAGATTGTTCTTTTTTCATAGTATTCTGAAGAATTCACTAGTTTTTTTTTGTTTTTGTTTTTTTTTTTCATTTGGGGGTTGTTCTTTGTTTCTTTATTTTGGTTGTCTGTTTGGATTTTTGATGAGGCATTAAGTAGATCCTCACACCTTTCAATCTCTAAGACAGTATTAAAGGCTGTTTCTGATTAATTGGGACAGGAAAAGACTCAAAGCCTCCAGAGACCACCTCTGTCTACAGTTTAATAGGATTCTGACTTAAATTGCCCCCCAGACAATCATCCTCAAGTGTGGTGAGAGTTTTTTTTTTTTTTTTTTTTAATAGGGTGGAGCAGTTGCTTCTGTCTGGAAGCTAATTGTTATTTTTAATCTCTTAATGGCCTCAAGGCAAGGTGTTTTCCAATAGGGCATGTTGATTGTCTTTTCCCCATGAAAAGCAAATGTTTGTGTGGGAAAGATGTCCTCCAATGTGTCAGGGAATGACTCAGCCCAGGAAACTTAGGGTGTATGCCTTCTGAACTCTATTCCTGAGTCCTCAGTCCTGGGTTCTGCTCTCACAGCCCCAGCCCACTTCATCCTCCCTCTGCCAGAGTACAAGATGGTTAGCTCCACAGGGAATTTTTGTGTGTTGGCCCTTAAAGAGAGTGCCCAAACTTTTAGCTGCCACTCCCTGCCAAACAGCACCCCACTGCTTTTCACAGCTAGATGCTGTGTGGATACCCTCCTCTGTTTGGAGCTCTCTGCTAGGGAGCCCAGATTCGGGATTAGATCCCAGAGTTCTCAGTGGCATCCTTCATCCCCCAAAACACGGATGAAATATCTCTCTGGCCAAAACTGGTTTGGCTCAGTGGTAGAGTGTCGGTCTGCGGACTAAAAGGTCCCAGGTTCAATTCCAGCCAAGGGCATGTACATTGGTTGTGGGCACTTCCCCGGTAGGGGGTGTGCAAGAGGCAGCTGGTCGATGTTACTCTCTCAGTGACATTTCTGTTCTCTATCTTTCTCCATTCCTCTCTGTGAAATATCAATAAAATATATTAAAAAAAAGAAAAAAGAAAAAAAGAAATATCTCTCTGGAACTTTAGTTTCTGTCTGTGGTCCCAGACAGCCCTTTCATGCCTCTGCCTCTCCTACTAATCTTTCTGTGATCTCCACCATCAGTCCTTGGGTATCAGAGTTCTCTTCTGTGAGTTTTCTGTTGATTATTCAGGAAGGCTTTCTGTATTGCAGTTGAAATTCCAGCTTGTTCCTGGAAGCATGTCCGTGAAGGATCCTCCTACTATATGACATTTTATAATCTCTCAGCACTGTGATTTTCTTGAAAAAACAAGTACTGCCACTTCAAAGAAGATAAAATTGTTTTATAATCTTTGCCTAAATTATATCAATGTGTGTAGTCAAGTTAGGTAATTGGTTTCTATACATGGTCCTGGGAATCATTCAAACTTTTTATGTCTCACATGGATTAAAGTATTTGGAATATTGTAGGAGAAACTATTATTTTGCTAGTTCTTAAAGAATATTTTAACTATTTTAGTATTTGTTGTGACTTTATATTATGTTGAATTTATTTTCATCATTTGAATTCATTTTAACCCTTAAAAAACAGAGCTGGCTCACAAAGGGAAAGTCACCATTGTTTTTGTTGTTGTTGTTGCTTGTTTTTTGTTGTTTGTTTTGTTTGTTTTGGTTGGGAGATGTGAGAATCTATCTTTGCATGTGGTTCAGTGATTAATGTTTTATATGGTTTTAATAATGGCTGAAGTACACCTCATAGTTCACACACTGATTTATCTAAGAAGATAGTACATTTATTACTTGAAGACTAGTATATCTCAGTGAAATGTCAACGAATATTTAGATATTGTTATCAGCTTTGTTTACATTATTGAAAATAATATTACAATAATTGTTCAGCTGCCTTATGTATATCCTGTTTCCCTGAAAATAAGACAGTGTCTTATATTAATTTTTGCTCCCAAAGATGCACTAGGTCTTATTTTCAGGGGATGTCTTATTTTTCCATGAAGAAGAATACGGTACACATTTATTGTTAAATGAAAATAAAGGAAATTTATTACCTGTATACGGTACGGTAGTACAGTAGTTGTCAACACAAACCAGACAAACTGTGAATCCTACAGTATCAAGAATTTACTCATTTATTCAATGACAATCATGTCATCATCTTCTAGAACATCATCATAACAATCCCAATTCCTGAATTTCCTGGTGAATTTCTTGTGACTTCATTTCTTTCAGAATCAGTGGACCAAATCTCTCATGTTTAGCAATAGCATTCTGAGACAGAGCCTAGGGGGGGCCTTATTTTGGAGGGGATGCCTTATATTTCACTCAGAAGGAAACCTGTAAGTAGGTCTTATTTTCGGAGGATGTTTTATTTTTGAGAAATCCGGTAGGTCATGATTATAATAAGAAATCTAATGATGTAGCTCACTAATCTAGTCTAGAGAGAAGACAAAACTTCCACTGTGATATAATAGTACATCTTTTAAGTGACTAAAATGTGATGCATTTCTAGACCTATAAACATTTTGTCTAGCCGGGACCGGTTTGGCTCAGTGGATAGAGCATCGGCCTGCGGACTGAAAGGTCCTGGGTTCGATTCTGGGCAAGAGCATGTACCTTGGTTGTGGGCACATCCCTGGTAGGAGGTGTGCAAGAGGCAGTTGATCGATGCTTCTCTCTCATCGATGTTTCTAACTCTCTATCCCACTTTCTTCCTCTCTGTGAAAAATTAATAAAATATATTTAAAAAAAAACATTTTGTCTAGAGTGAATTTTTTCTAGTGTTTGAGAAAACTGGCTTCATATCAATATTTATCGATATTCACATTTGCTTTATCTCATCTCTCACAGTTAATATCATATAAAAGTTGATGGCAGCATTGAAAGGGATGTTAAAGGTCAACTTTGCAAATGAGTAAAATGAGATACAGAGTTAAGGTAAACATGCAAAGAATTGTCCATTATAGAGCTTGAATCTCAGTCAGATGAACTTGTTAAATAAATTAATCAAAGGGTTTTATTTTTGAGATGAGGAAGTTGAAAGCAGGAGAAGTTCAGGACCTTTCCCAAAGTCCCACAGCTAGTTAGCAAAATCAGGACTAAAATCTGAGTTCCCTACTTCCCAGGTCAGCAATTTTTCCATCCCCCAAGTCCCTCAGTAATATCAAAATTAAGATCTGCTTAACAGTTGTACGGAATAGAAAAAAATAGCAGTTGTACTGACTTGGAGTCAATGAACTATTGAAGATGACTTGATCCTACTCAACATATATTTGTTATTTAAATTTAAGTCTTTATTATGAATTAACTCATGTTGCAAAGATGAGAAATAGGATCATAAAATGAAGTTTTGCTAAAATAACTAGCAAATTTGAAAAGAAGATAATTTGTATTTTTTAATGAAGTTATCTTGAATATGGAAAATATTGAAAGAAGGGAAACAGTTTTCTAGGACTGATGTTGGTTTTGTTTTCATGGTCCTTTTATATCACTGAGAGTGATACATATTTTACAAGAAAGATCTAAGTGTGTGTGTGCAGGTTTGAGTAAGAGATATAGTATTAATTGTTCATTATTTAAGCAACTATCTAGAAACAATCCACACAACCCATGAGTATGGAGGAAAGCAAATAGTTGTAGAAAACAAATGTGTGATTCAGCCAGGCACAGAGGCTACTATACAAATATATTATGTGGTGGCATAATCTAAGTGTAAGGAAATAGAAATGTAAAGGAGAGCTGTGATACATTCAAAGATGGCCATGGCCAGTAGATGGTGAATTTTTGGAAAACCCTTGAAGGATATATAGAAATCATTATGCTAGTGAGGAATATAGAGAAAGAGAACTCAACACATTCTCTAGTCTTTGGAATATTCTGTTTTAAATATTCAGTGTGCTTTTACATCTGTATGCATTTTCTTATGCTTCTCCACCTACCTAAATACACTTGTTCTCTTGTCTACCTGAAAAATGCCAATTCATCCTTGAAACTCTGACTGGAGTGATACTACAGATCATTAGCATACCTGGGCTTTTTATGCCTCAAGAAATTAAAACTTCTATAAAGTGCTACCTACTACATTGCATTTTAAATTACAATAGTAATAAATGCTAATTTAGAAAATAAGCATTCAAAATCATATCACTAAAAAACTATTTTGCCATTTTCAAAAATTATTTTTATTATTTTTTAAAATTTATCTTTATTGTTGAAAGTATTACAGTTGTCTCCTCTTTTTCCCCCTCCAATTGATCCCCTCTACTTTGTATCCACCCCTCCCAGGCTTTCACCACTCCTCTGTCTATGTCACATGCTATGTATATATGTATATATGCATATAAGTTCCCCAGTTAATCACTCCCATCCACCCATACCCACCCCAATCCATATTGATATCATTTTTTTTCTCACAAACACACACATCTGCACATGTATAGTTACAATGTATAGAATACATATATTCATATTTAGTTGAAATGATACTATTTATACAATTTTAAAAATCTATTGATGCAATGTCAAACTTTGCATTTTGTGTTTTACTTAATATCATATTGTAAGAATTTTCCCTTAATATTTCATAATCTGGAATCTTAGAAGTAAGAATTTACAAAAGAAGCCACATCAAGTTTTATATAAAGGACAGAGATGTGAAAAGGGCTGGCCCAACTCCCATGGGTGGTATCTAGGCTCCAGAGGAATACCTCAGTTGAGGGTGGGGTAGGGAAAGGGAAGTTTCCTTTGAGAAGTATGCTGTTGTACCATAGGCTTCTTACATTAACTTACATTAATGGAAGTTGTACCATAGGCTTCTTACATTAACTTCAAATTTTTGGATTCTTTTTTTTTTGTTTTTCTGGTTGGGTGTTTTTTGCTTCTTTGAATTTCAAATATTTGACTTGATTCCTGAATTCCTCTAGTCTGCTGTTGGGTGTCTGTATAATATTTTTTATTTCAGTCAATGTATGTTTAATTTCCAGTTGGTCTTTTTTCATATCCTTGAGCGTCTGGCTAAATTGATCAGCCTTTTCTAGGAAATTCTTTCAAAACCTTATAACTGTGGTCTTGAATTATATATCCAGTCATTTATTTTTCTCCATTTCTTTTGTTTGTTATCTGTTACTTTGTCTCCACATTTTCGCTGCTTCCTTGCGTTGGTAGGGTAGCTTTGTGTGCTAGGTTTCCTATATGGCACAATGAGTCAGCCTCCCTAGTCACCTGAGGTGGACACTCTTGGTGCACTCCTTTGTGGTCTGTGTGTGCAGCCTTGTGCAGTCTTGTTGTAGTTAAGTCTTGATTGTTGTTGGTATCACTAGGAGGAATGGACCTCCAGGCTAATTGGCTATGTGTATCAGCTGTGTCTATGCCAAGAGACCTGGGCTTGATATAATCTTATAGGACCAGACTTGCAAAATTGCAAAAGCCTCTGTGCTCAACTTGGATGGGCTGGAGTCTCAGAGCTGAGAAGACAGTCTGGGCTTTCTATCAGTCCTGCCCTTGTGTGAGTGCCTCCAGACCTCTGCCTTCCCTGTTCCCCTCTGTTTCCGCCTTACAGTCCAGATTCCCCCAGGCTTGCTTAGAACTGGAGTTCAGTGCAGTCAGGAGCTTCCAACTCCCTTCCACTAGGGAGAGCTAGCAACAATCTCAGCAGTGATTCATGTGTGCACTCGTGCGCTTGCCTCCAGACCCCTGCCTGCTGCAGTTTCCTCTCTGAGTCTCTGTGTGTTTTTCTCTCTATCTGACAGTCCAGACTCCCCCTGTATGAGCCTGGGTCCACAGCATTTCGCCCAGAATTGGGGTTTGAGTGCAGTCCAGACTGGGGTTCAGTGCAGTCAGGTGCTTCCTTCCCTCTCCTGCCAGAGAACACCAGCTAGGCACTCAGCCGCCCTTCCTCTCCATGTGCATGTCTCCGTACCTCAGTCCTTTGCAGTTCTGATTCTCTGTGTGCTTTCCTCTTTCCTCCTAGTTGTAGAATTTTCACTCAGCCAGCTTTCCTGTTGTTCTGGATAATGTCCTTTCTGTTTTTTAGTTGTAGTTTTAAAATTGTTGTGGGAGGCAGCAGTTTAGGCATTTATCTATGCCATCATCTTGGTTTTAGTCCCACTCTTTTTACTCCACCAGAGGTTCTTTCAGTGACTGAGCCGAACAGACAGCCCATAGGTAAATGCAGGCAGAAGTGAATATCAGGATGCCTTGGGACTTTTGCTGATCTGTCCATGGGCCAGTGCTGGTAAAAGCTGTCCTTGGTGCACAACTTGGCCCTTTCTGAATATACACAAGTCCAGGATAAGCAGCCACAAACTGTGGATTACTTGTAGTTCCAAAGAAGTTGACAAGGGCCAGAAATATACAGCATCTAACACTGACCTGCAGCACAGTCTCTGTAAAGATCCCACAACAAACATACTCAACGTTGGACAACATCAGAGCAAGATCCAATAAGTTTCACAGACAACATCTCCAAAGGTATATCTCGGCAGAACCAAACACAACTAGTGAATTTCAGTTTTCATGGTCAGCACCTGCAAGGCAGCTTGAATGACATGGTTGGAGTTGAGCTTCACAGTCAGCTGTCCTGAGAATGCACAAGGAGCACTGCCCCAAGACTGCTTGAGGAGCAGCTGTCCTGTGACTGCCTGAGAAGCTGCTGCCAACTACCAAGCAACCCACCACCAAGCCCATTATTTCAGCCATAGTCCATGTGAAACTTGACCACCTACAACTTTTGGTGAGATCAAAAAAGGGGAGACAGAAGATCAATCCCCACAAAGGAAAGGAAAGGAGGAATCATCAGAGAAGGAACTAAATTAAATGGAGGAATGCAATATTTCAGAAAACAATTTAGATTCATGGTCATACAGTTCATAAACCAAGTGGATGAGAAAAATCAACAACCTTTGTAAGAATCAAAAGGAAACAAAGAGTGGTATAGCTACAATAAAAAAATATGGAGGAGAAACCAAGATGGCAGCATAGGTAAACACCTGAACTTGCTGCTTTGCACAACCACTTTAAAACTACAACTAAAAGACAAAACAGATATCATCCAGAAGCACAGGAAGGCTGTGCTGAGATACAGAGGCATGCATGGAAAGAGGCTGGCAACTGACTAAGCTGAAGTCTTTTTCAATCTTGGGGGAGATAAGCTCCTACCTGCACTGAACTCCAGTTCCAGGCGAGACTCTGAGGACTCAGACTTATATGTGGAAAAATTGGACTCTCTGGCATTGGGCCAGAACACAAAGGCAACTTTCTCTCAGAGGTGCTTGCAATGATCATTGTTCCTGCATGGTCCTGTGGGAAACAGAGACATGGGGAACTCTACAGCAGGGCTGATGGTTAGCCATTGCTGTTTGCTTCACCCTGGTTATCCCTGAAACCCCGGCCCACCCAATTTACAAGCCAACCCAAGCTGTGTGCAGTAACTTTTGCATATGAATGGCCTGGCCTTTTGCAATCTAAAATCTAACATACTGCAGCTGGGTCAGAGTGGTCCAGAGTTTCTAAAAGAAGGCCCAAGGCAGAACAGCAGCTTGCATTGCTTCACAGCTGGGCCTCATCTGGGCACCTCCAAATACCAAACAAAAAGGAGGAATCTACAGATCTCTTTGTAGTTCCTGCTGGGTGGCCTCAGGCTGTGGCTTATACCTCCTTGGAGATACAAGAGCCAGTATACCCAGTGGTCAGAGTAAGACCATCATTATTACAACTCTTCAGAACCATAAGAGATACACTCAGGGGGCAGACTCAATAAATACCAAAGTCTCACTGAAGCAAGCCTTGCCACATAAGAATATCTCCAGCACAGAAGTTCTCCCACCATATGCACAACTGATCCTCACAGCCAATTGGCCTGGAGGTCAATTCCTCCCAGTGATACCAGAAACAATCAAGGCTTAACTACAACAAAACTGTGCACACAGCCCACAAGGGGTACACCAAAAGTGTCCACCTCATGTAATTAGGGGGGTTAAGCCACTGGGCCCTATAGGACACCTAGCAAACAAAGCCACTCTATCAACACAGGAAAGCAGCCAAAATGCAGAGACAAAGAAACAGATCACAAATGAAAGAAAAGAAGGAAAGCAAGCTACTGGAGTAGAGTTTAAAACCACGGTTAAAAAGTTATACAAGAATATTCTAGAAACCTCCAAGAAATTTAATGAGACCTCAAGGAAATGAAAAAGGACCAACTAGAAATTAAGTCAGCCAGGTAAGCATACACAGGCTTACCTGACTAATATAAAGCATAATATACAGAGATCCAATAGCAGACTAGAGGATCATAAGAATCAAGCCAAAGATTTTAAATATGAAGAAAAATTTTGTATTTGAAATACAAAAAAAAAAAAAAATACCCAACCAGAAAAACAAAGAAAAAAGAATTCAAAAATATGAAGACAATGTAAGGATCCTCTGGGACAACTGTAAGCATACCAAATCTGAATTATGGAGGTGCCAGAAGAAGAGAGAGTAAAATATTGAAAACCTATTTGAAGAAATAATGACAGAAAACTTTCCCCACTTGGGGAAAGAAATAGACTTACAAGTCCAGGAAGCACAGAGAGCCCCAAACAAAAGGAATCCAAAGAGGATCACAATGAGACACATCATAATTAAAATGCCCAGGGCAAAAGACAGAGAATCTTAAAAGCAGCAAGAGAAAAACAGTTAGTTACATATAAGAGAGTACCCATATGACTGTCAGATGATTTCTCCACCCAAACTATGCAGGTCAGAAGGAAGTGGCAAGAAATATTCAAAGTGATGAATAGCAAAAACCTACAACCAAGATTACTCTACCCAGCAAAGTTATCATTCAGAATTGAAGGTCATATAAAGAGCTTCACAGATAAGAAAAAGTTAAAAGAGTTCATCACATCAAACCATTATTATATGAAATGCCGAAGGGTATCCTTTAAGAAAGGTAGAAGACAAAGGTAAAGATAAAAATTATGAACAACAAAGTGACAACAAATACATATATAGATCAACAAGTCAATCTAAAAATCAAGTGAATAAGAAATCTGATGAATAGAATAAACTGGTGAATATAATAGAATCAGGAGCATATAAAGGGAGTGCACTAATAATTCCAGGGGGGATGGAGGTGTTGGTGTGCAGAAAGAGTCTGGAGAAAAATTGTACATCTATGGATGAGGACAGTGGGTGGTGGGAGGGATAAAGGCAGAGGGTGGAGTGGAAAGCAGGTGGAGTGGAACACTGGGGGGAAAAAGAGGAACAAGTGTAATAATCTGGACAATAAAGATTGATTAAAAAATATGGAAGCTTTCAACAGTAGACTAGGAGAAGCAAAGGGCCAAATAAGCAAATTGGAAGACAGAGAAGCAAAACACACTGAATCTGAACTACAAATGGAGAAAATAAATCAAAAGGTCGGAGGAGAGCGTGAGAAGTTTCGGGAAAACATGAAATGAAGTAACATACGTATAATAGGGGTGCCAGAATGACAAGAAGAGGAGGAAGCATTACAAATCTATTTGAAGAAATAATGTCATAAAACTTCCTTTTTGGGAAAGAAAAAGTCACATAAGCACAGAGAGTTTCAAACAAGATGAACACAAAAGGATCCACATCATGACATGTCTTAATTAGGAGGGCAAACAATAACAAAGATAAAATCTTAAAGGCTTCAAGAGAGACAGAAAATTACCTAGAAGGGATGTCCCATTATCAAATGATTTCTCAACAGAAACATATAAGGCCAAAACAAAATGGAAGGGAGTAAATGATGCAAAGAAAGTGACTGAAAGCAAGAATACTCTATCCAGCAAGGTTATCATTCAAAATTGAAGGGGAAATAAGGAACTTCACAGACAAAAAAAGCTAAGGTAGTTTTTCACAACCAATCCAGTAATGAAAGAATGCCAAAAAGACTGTTGTAAAAAGAAGAAAAGAAAAAAGAAAAAGAAAAAAAAAAGGGAAGAAAGAACAAAGGCACAAAAAAATAAAAATAGTTACAAATAAGTATATGTCAATAACAACTTTAAATGAAAATGACCTAAATGCCCCAATCAAAAGGCAGTCAGTGGCTGAATGAATAAGAAAACATGACAAATATATTTGCTGTCTGCAAGAGATCCACCTAAGAAAAAAGGATTCACACAGATTGATAGTGAAGAGATTTAAAAATAAATTCAGGCAAATGGAAATGAAAACAAACAAACAAACAAACAAAAAACCCCAGCTGTGGTAGCAATATTTATATCTGACAAAACAGACCTAAAAATTAAGACCAAAGAGATAAGGAAGGTCACTTCATAATGCTAAAGAAACCTATACTACAAGAGAATATAACTCTGGTAAACATATATGTACAAAATGCAGGAGCACCCAAATACATTAAAAAAACACCTTTTGGAAGATATCAAGGGAGAGAAAGACAGCAATATGTTAATAGTAGGGGACTTGAATACTCCCCTACATCACTGAATAAACGCTGTATGCAAAAAGAAAAAAAATCAGCAAAGAAATAGCAATCCCAGATGACTCACTAGATTAGGTAGACTTAATTGACATCGTCAGAAGATTTTACACCAAAGCTATCGAATATACATTCTTCTCAAGTGCACATGAGACATTTTCCTTTGATCACATATTATGTCACAGGCAAAGTATCTCCAAATTTAAGAGGAATAAAAATCATATAAAGCATCTTATCAGATTATAATTGCATAATATTGTAAATCAACTAAATACAAACTCTCACAAAATTCAAACACTTGGAGGCTGAATAGCATGCTATTAAACAATGATTGGGATACCAAAGACATCAAGGAAGAAATTAAAAATATCCTGGAAATGAATGGCAATGAAAACGCAAAAATCCAAAACCTATAAACAGTGAAAGCAGTTCTGAGAGGGGGTTAATAGTATTACAGGCCTAACTTAAGAAAACAAGAAAAACTGGTAATAAATTATCTAACTCTACACATTAAATAATTAGAAAGAGAACAACAAGGAAAACCCAAGGTGAGCAGAAGGAAGGAAATAATAAAAATCAGACCATAAATAAATGAAATAGAGACATCCTCTGCAAATACAAAAGGACAATGAAACCAAAGAGCTGGCTCTTTGAAAGGATACACTATATCGATGAAACTCTAACCTGGCTTACCAATAAGTAGAGAGAGAGTGCCCTAGCTGGTTTGGCTGAGTGGATAGAGTGTCAGCCTGCAGAAGGAAGGCTTCAGTTCTAATAAAGTATACATGTAGGGCTTGTGGGCTCAATCCCCAGTAGGTGGCATGCAGGAGGCAACCAATCAATGATTCTCTCTCATCATTAATGTTTTTCCCCCCTCTCTCTTCACTTTCCTTTCCTCTATGAAATCAATAAAAAAATATTTTTTTAAAAAAAGAAGAGAGGACCCAAATAAACAAAATTAAAAATGAAAGAGACAAAATAACATTTTATAAAAAAATCTTTGATATAACTCAAAGAAATATTAAAGATTTTTTTTTTAAAAATACTATAAACATCTCTATTACAAAAACTTAACAACCTAGAGGAAATGGACATATTCCTAGAAAAATAGGACTTTCAAAAACTCAATCAAGAAGAATAAAATATATCTTAGGCTGATAACTAAGGAGGAAACTGATGGCGTCATCAAAACTCCCCACAAACAAAAGCCCAGGGCAAGACAGGAAGTTTTACCAAACATTCTAAGAAGAACTAAAAAAACATATCCTTCTCAGACAATTCCAAGGAATTCAAGATGTATGTACACTTCCCAGCCTTTTCTATGAAGCCAGCAATACCCTAATCCCCAAACCAGGTAAAGACACTACAAAGAAAGAGAATTATATGCCAATATCCCTGATGAACATAGATGCTAAAATCCTCAACAAAATTCTAGCAAATCAGATCCAGCATTATATTAGAAAGATCATACACCATGGCCAAATGGGACTTATTCCAGGGATACAATATCCACAAATTAATAAATGTGATACTTCACATAAATAAATTGAAAGACAACAATCACATGATCATATCAACTGACTCACAGTAGGCATTTGAAAAAAATCCAACACACCTTCCTGATAAAAACTCTCAACATAGAGGGAATAGAGAGATCATACATACCTCAACATAATAAAAACCATATATGAAATACCTAAAGCCCACATCATACTCAAAGGGAAAAAACTAAAAATTTTCCTTAAGAACAGAAATAAGACAGGATGATCACATTCACTACTCCTATTTGTCACAGCATTGAAAGTGCTAGCCACAGCAATCAGACAAGAAGAAATAAATGGCAACCAAATTGGAAAAGAAGTAAAATTGTTATTATTTGCAGATTACATGATAGTGTATGTAGAAAATCGTAAAGATTCCATCACGAAACTACTATAACTAATAAATGAATTCAGCAATGTAGCAGGATACAAAACTAACACGCAGAAATCTATGGCTTTTATATACACCAATAATAATGCACAGAAAGTGAAACTAAAAAAAACCCAAACAAAAACAAAAAGCAAAAACAAACAAACAAACAAAAAACCCCAAACCTCATTTATTATTATAACAAAAAAATTTAAGATACTCAGGAATGAATTAAATCAAGGAGATAAAGAACCTGTACTCAGAAAATTACAGAATGCTGAATAAAGAGATACAGGAGTATGTCATTTTAATGGATTGGTAGAATCAACATCATTAAAATGTCTATACTACCCAAAGCAATTTACAAATTAAATGCAACCCCCATTAAAATACCAGTGGCATACTTAAAAAACCTAGAACAAACACTCATAAAATTCATCTGGAATAACAAAAGACCTTGAATAGCTGTAGCAATTTTGAGAAAGAAGAAAGAAGTTAGAGGGATCACAGTACCAGATATCAAGCTATACTACAAAGCCACTGTTCTTAAAACATTCTGGTACTGGCACAGAACAGACATCTAGACCAATGGAAAGGAACAGAGAACCCAGAAATCAACCCAAGCTATTGTGCTCAATTAATATTTGACATATGAGGCAAGAGCATACAATGAAGTCAAGACAGTCTCTTCAGAAACTGGTGGTAGGGAAAATTGGACAGATAGAGACACAATAAAAATGAAACTAGACCAACAACTTACCCCATACACAAAAAAACAAAAAATGGATAAAGGACTTAACCATAAGAAGGATAATTATAAAAATCCTAGAAGAAGTCCTAGGCAGCAAAATAGTGAACATTTGTCATTTACTGTTACATCTCCTAAAGGAATGGTAGCTAAGGAGAAAACAAACAAATGGGATTATTAGTACATCAAAATAGAAAGCTTCTGCACAGCACAAGAAATCATCAACAAAACAACAAGAAAGTGAACTTCATGGGAGAACATATTTGCCAATGTTATCTTTGATAAGATTTTAATAGCCAACATTTATAGGGAACTCATACAACTTAATAAATGAAGATAAATAATCCAATCAATAATGGACAAAGAACCTCCATAGACACTTTTTGAAAGAAGACATACAGAAGGTCAAGAAACATGAAAACATTCTCAAAGTCACTAATCATCTGGTATTTGCAAATAAAAACAACAATCAGGTACCATCTTACACCTGTCACCATGGCTATCATCATCAAATCAACAAATGACAAATTGCTGGTGGGAATGCCATTTATGAAGCCATGGTGGAAAACAGTATGACATTTCCTTAAAAAAATTAGAAATGGAACTTCCAATTGACCCAGTAATCCCACTTCGAGGACTATATATCCAGAAAACAGAATCACCAGTCAGAAAAGAAATAGGCACCACTATGTTCATAGCAACACATTTAGAATAACTAAGATTTGGAAGCTTTCTAAGTGCACATTAGCAGATGAGTGGATTAGAAAACTGTGTTACATATACACAATGAAATACCATGCTGCTGTAAAAAAGATAGACCACATGTTGGGACATAGGCAAAGTCTCTTCAAATTCAAGAAGATATAAATCATATCAAGCATCTTCTCAGAGCATAAAATTGGAAATCAACTACAATAGAAATAATCCAAAGAAATCAAACACATGAAGACTAAACAGCATGCTATTAAACAAGGACTGGGTTACCATAGAAATCAAGGAAGAAATTAAAAACATCCTGACAACAATGACAATGAAAACACAACAATCCAAAATGTATGGGACACAGCAAAAGAAGTTTTGAGAAGGAAGATCAAATCTCTACAAAATTGCAAAAAACAAGAAAAAATTGTAACAAATTATCTAACTCTACAACTCAAAGAGTTAGAAAAAGAGCAACAAGAAAAGCCCAGTATAAGCAGAAGGAAGGAAATAATAAAATTCAGAGCGGAGCTAAATGACATAGAGACCAAAGAAACAATACAAAAGATCAACAAACCCAAGAACTGGTTCTTTGAAAGGATAAACAAGATTGATGAACCTCTAGCTAGGCTAACCAAGAAACAAAGAGAGAGGACTCAAATATGAAAGAGGTGAAATGAAAGAGGTGAAATAACAACAGACCCCGCCAAAATACAAAAGATTGTTACAAAATACTATGAAAAACTCTTCTCCAACAAACTGAACAACCTGGAGGAAATGGATATATTCTTAGAGAAATACAACCTTCCAAAACTCAATCTGGAAGAACCTATAAATCTTAATAGAACTTGGGAAGAAATTGAAGCAGTCATCAAAAAGCTTCCAGCAAACAAAAGATGGCTTCACAGAAGAGTTTTACCAAACATTCAAGGAAGAACTAAAACCTATCCTCCTCAGACTATTCCAAAAAATCCAAGAGGAAGGAACATTTCCAAACTCCTTCTATGAAGCCAGCATCACCCTAATACCAAAACCAAATAAAGACAACTCAATGAAAGAGAATTACAGGCCAATATCCCTTATGGACAAAGATGCCAAAATCCTCAACAAAATTCTAGCAAATTGGGTGCAGTAGGATATCAGAAAGATCATACACCATGACCAAGTAGGATTTATTCAGGAAATGCAAGGATGGTACAATATCCGCAAATCAGTAAACGTGATACATCATATAAACAAATTGAGAGATAAAAACCATATAGTCATATCAATTGATGCAGTAAAAGCAATTGATAAAATCCAATACCCTTTCCTTTTAAAAACTTTCAACAAGGTAGAAATAGAAGACTCTTACCTCAACGTAAAAAAAAGCCATATATGACAAACCCAGAGCCAACATCATATTCAATGGGCAAAAAAAAAAAAACAAACCATCCTTTCTAAGAGCAGGAACAAGACAGGGATGCCCACTCTCACCACTCTTGTTTGACACAGTACTGGAAGTACTAGCCATTGCAATCAGAGAAAAAGAGGAAATAAAAGGCATCCAAATTGGAAAAGAAGAAGTAAAGTTATCCTTATTTGCTGATGACATGACATTGTACATAAAAAACCCAAAGACTCCATCAAAAAACTAATAAATTTAAGAAATGAATTCTGCAATGTAGCAGGATACAAAATTAACGCCAAGAACTCTATGGAATTCCTATACACCATTAGTGAACTTACAAAAATAGATATTAAAAAAGTAATTCCATTTACCATCACACCAAAAAATTAAGATTCCCAGGAATAAACTTAACTAAGGAAGTAAAAAACCTATACTCAGAAAAGTACACAACACTGAAAAAAAGAGATAGAGGAATATGTAAACAGATGGAAGAACATACCATGTTCATGGATTGGTAGAATCAACATCATCAAAATGTCCATACTTCCCAAAGCAATTTATAGGTTCAGTGCACTCCCGATTAAAGTAAGAATGGCATATTTCACAGACCTAGAAAGAACTCTCCAAAAATTTATCTGGAACAAAAAGAGACTCTGAATAGCCACAGCAATCTGGAGAAAGAAGAATAAAGTAGGAGGTATCTTAGTACAAGATTTCAAGTTGTATTACAAAGCCACTGTTCTCAAAACAGCCTGGTACAGGCATAAGAACAGACTTATAGATCAATGGAATAGAATTGAGAACCCAGATATCAACCCAAATCAGTATGCTCAATTAATATTTGACAAAGGAAGCATAAACATACAATGGAGTCAAGACAGTTCCTTCAACAAATGTTGCTGGGAAAATTGGACAGATACATGCAAAAGAATGAAACTGATCACCAACTTACACCATACACAAAAATAAACTCAAAATGGATACAGGACTTAAACACAAGACAGGAAACCATAAAAATACTAGAGGCATCACAGGCAGCAATTTCTGACATATGCCAACGAAACTTCTTCACTGATTCTACCCCTAGGGCAATGGAAGCTAAAGAGAAAATAAATAAATGAAACTACATCAAAATAAAAAGCTTTTTTTACAGCAAAAGAAATCATCAACAAAAAACAAGAAAGCCCTCTATATGGGAGAAGATATTTACAAATATTATCACTGATAAAGTTTTAATCTCTAACGTCTACAGACAGCTTATTCAACTAAATAAAAGAGGATAAATGATCCAATTAAAAAATGGGTAATGGACCTAAATAGAACCTTTTCAAAGGAAGGCAGAAGAAAGGCCAAGAGGCACATGAAAACCTGTTCAAAGTCACTAATTATCTGAGAGATGCAAATCAAAACGACAATTCAGTACCATCTCACACCTGTCAGAATGGTTATCATCAACAAATCAGTAAATGACAAGTGCTGGTGAGGATTTGGAGAAAAAGTTCCCTCGTGCACTGCTGATGGGAATGCAGACTGGTGCAACCACTGTGGAGACCAGTATGGAGTTTCCTCAAAAAACTGAAAATGGAATTCCCATTTGACCCAGTAATCCCAATCCTAGGAATATATCCTAAGAAACTAAAAACACCAATCAAAAAGGATATATGCACCCCCATGTTCATGGCAGCACAATCTATAAAAGCTAGGATTTGGAAACCGCCTAGGTGCCCATCATCAGATTATCTGATCAAAAAACTATGGTACATCTACACAATGGAATACTATGTTGCCATAAAAAAGAAGGAATTCTTATCATTTGCAGCAACCTGGATGGAATTGGAGAACATCATGCTGAGTGAAATAAGCCAATCAATGAAAGAGAAACACCACATGATCTCAGTCATTTCTGGATAATAAGGAACATTATAATCTGATGAATAAAAAGATAGATACAGAGGGAGTAAAGAAACAAACACACTCTCAAATTACAGTGGGGAGGGTAGGCAGATACGTGGAAGATAAGATATCAACCAAAGGACTTGTATGCATGCATATAAGCATAACCATATCCAATGGATGCAAAACTCTGGGGAGTGAGGGCATGTATAGGAGTGGGGATTGGTAAGGTATGTACACATATAATATTGTAATAAAAAATGAAAAAAATAAATAAAAAATAAAAACAAACAAACAAACAAAAAAGACCAAAATGAATGGTGAAATCAGTATCTTCACAGACAAAAAAAGATTAAGGGAGTTTATTACCTCCAATCCTCTAATGCAAAACTGCTAAAGGGTCTGCTGTGAAAAGAAGAAATAGAAAGTGAAGAAGAAACACAGGGGTAAAGAATAAAAATGGTGACAAACAAATACCTCTCAATATTAACTTTAAATGTAAATGGATTAAATCCCTTAATCAAAAGACATAGGGTAACTGATCGGATAAGAAAAGATGAAGCATATATCTGCTGTCTACAAGAAACCTGCCTCAGGAGGGGAAAAAATGCACACAGACTGAGGGTGAAGGGATGGAAAAAGATTTTTCAGGCAAATGGAAATGAAAAAAAAGCTGGCTTAGGAATACTTATATCTGAGAAATTAGATCTCAAAGTGAAGAACATAAAAAGAAATAAGGAAGACCAAATCATAACAGTAAAGGAAGCAAATGAACAAGAAGAAATAACTCCAGTAAAAGTACATGCACCCAATACAGGAGAACCCACATACATAAAAGAAAAAAAAATCTCCTGGAAGATATCAAGGGAGAGATTGACAGCAATACAATCATAGTAGGAGACTTTAATACCCCATTATTACCATTGCAAAAATCCTTTAAAAAATCATAAAGGAACAGCAATCTATGTTCTGGTTTCTTCTCAGACCACATAAATCGTTCGCCTTTACTAAAGAAATATCAATCTTAAATGACTCACTACACCAGGTAAAATTAATTGACACCTTTAGAACATTTCACCCCAAAGCCATAGAATATATATTCTTCTCAAGTGCACGTAGGACATTTTCAAAGACAGACCATATATTGGCTCACAGGCAAAGTCTCTTCAAATTCAAGAAGATAGAAATCATATCAAGCATCTTCTCAGATCACAGTGCATAAAACTGTAAATCAACTGCAATAAAAACAATCCAAAAAAATCAAACACATGAAGACTAAATAGCATCCTATGAAACAATGACTGGGTTAACAGAGAAACCAAAGAAGAAATAAAAAACATCATCCCAACAAATGACAATGAAAACACAACAATCCAATATCTATGGGATTCAGGGAAAGCAGTCTCGAGAGGGAATTCCATAGCTCTACAAGCTTACTACACAAACAGGAAACAATGGCAATAAATTACCTAATCCATCAATTCCGAGTTAGAAAGAGAGCAACAAGAAAAGCCTAATGTAAGCAGAAGGAAGGAAATAATGAAGATCAGAGTGGAGATAAATGACATAGAGACCAAAGAAACAATACAAAAGATAAACAAAACCAAGAGCTAGTTCATTGAAAGTATAAACAAGATTGATGAATCTCTAGCCAGGCACACCAAGAAGCAAAGAGAGAGGAACCAAATAAACAAAATCAGAAATGAAAGAGGAGAAATAACAACAGACCCCATAGAAATACAAATGATTATTAAAAAAAATACTATGGACAATTCTATTTCAACAAACTGGACAACCTGGAGCAAATGGACATATTCTTAGAAAAATACAACCTTCCCAAACCCAATCAGGAGAATCTAAGGATCTCAATAGGCCAATAACTATTGAAGAAATTGAAGCACTCATCAAAAAGCTTCCAGCAAACAAAAGCCCAGGGCCAGATGTCTTTATAGGGATGTTTTACCAAACATTCAAGAAAGAACCTGCTCTCCTCAGACTATTCCAAAAATTCAAGAGGGAGGAATACTTCCAAGATCATTCTATGAAGCCCGCATCACTCTATTCCCAAAACCAGATAAAGGCAACACAGAGAATTACTTGCCAATATCCCACATGAACATAGATGCCAAAATCCTCAACAAAATTCTAGCAAATTGAGTCCACCAGGACATCAGAAAGATCATACACCATGACCAAGTAGGATTTATCCCAAGGATGCAAAGATATTACAATATTTGAGAATCATTAAACGTGATATATCACATAAACAAATTGAGAGATAAAAATCACAGTCATATATATTGATGCAGAAAAAGCATTTGACAAAATCCAACACCCTTTCTTGATAAAAACTCTCAACAAGGTCAGAAAAATAATAAAAGGCACATATTATAAACCCACAGCCAACCTCATACTCAGTGGGCAAAAACTAAAGTCATTTCCTCTAAGAAGAGGAACAAGACAGGGATGTCCACTTTCACTACTCCTGTTCGACATAATACTGGACATATTAGCCATTGCAATTAGACAAGAAGAAGAAATAAAAGGCATCCAAATTGGAAAATAAGAAGTAAAATTGTCCTTATTTGCAGATAACATGATATTGTATTATACATAAAATACATCAAAGACTCCATAAAAAGAGCATTAGACTTAATAAATGAATTCAGTAATATAGCAGGATACAAAATTAATGCCAAGAAATCTATGACATTTCTATACAACAATAGGGAACTTACAGAAAGAGAGACTAAAAAAGCAGCCCCATTTACCATCATACCAAAAAAAGAAAAAAAAAGATAACTAGAAATAAACTTAAATAAGGAGGTAAAAGACCTATATATAGAAAACTATAGGAGACTAAAAAAAGAGATAGGGGAATTTATAAACAGATGGAAGAACATACCATGTTCACGGATTGGTAGAATCAACATCATTAAAATGTCCATATAACCCAAAGTAATCTGTAGATTTAATGCACTCCCCAATAAAATACCAATGGGATATTTCACAGACCTAGAAAGAACTCATCAAAATTTCACCTGGAATAAAAAAGAGCCAGAATAGCCACAGAAATCCTGAGAAAGAGGAACAAGTAGGTAGGACCTCAATGGCAGATCTTAAGCTGTATTACAAAGTCACTGTTCTCAAAACAACTTGGCACTGGCACTGGAACAGACATACAGACCTATGGGATAGAACAGAGAACTCAGTTTTCAACCCAAACCATTATGCTCAATTAATATTTGACAAAGGAGATATGAACATACAATGGAGTCAAGAGATTCTCTTCAATAAATGGAATTAGGTAAATTGGACAGATACATGAAAAAAAAGAAAGAAAGAAAGAAAGAAAGAAAGAAAGAAAGAAAGAAAGAAAGAAAGAAAGAAAGAAAGAAAGAAAGAAAGAAAGAAACTAGACCACCAAATTACACCATACACAAAAATAAACTCAAAATGGACAAAGTACTTAAACCTAAGACAGGCAACCATAAAAATACTAGAGGAATCCATAGGCAGAGAAAACTCAGACATATGCCGAAGCAATTTCTTCACAGATACCACTCCTAAGGCAATGGAAACTAAAGAGAAAATAAACAAATGCCACTACATCAAAATAAAAAGCTTTTGCACAGCAAAAGAAACCATCAACAAAACAACAAGATATTCCTCTGCATGGGAGAACATACTTGCAAATGTTATCACTATTAAAGGTTTATTTTCCAATATCTACAGGGAATGTATACAACTTAACAATAGGAAGATAAATGATCCAATATAAAAATGGGCAATGGACCAAAATAGAATCTTTTCAAAAGTAGCAGAAGGAAGGCCAAGGGACATATGACGATATGAAGATATGCTAAAAGTCACTAATTATCCGAGAGGTGGCAAATCAAAATGACAATGTGGTTCCATTTCACACCTGTCAGAATGGCTATCATCAGCAAATCAATAAAGGACAAGTGCTGCTGAGGATGCGGAGAAAAAGGAACCCTTGTGCACTGCTGATGGGCATGCAGACTGTTGCAGCTACTGTGGAGAACAGTATGGAGTTTCCTCAAAAAATTAAAAATACAACTCCCAATTGACCCAGTGATTCCACTTCTAGCAATATATCCCAAGAAACTAGAAACATGAACCAGAAATATATATAAATACCCCTATGTTCATAGCAGCACAATTCACCATAGCTAAGATTTGGAAACAGCCTAAATGCCCATCAGCAGAGGAGTGGATTAGAAAACTATGGTACATTTACACAATGGAATACTCGCTGTTATAAAAAAAAAGAAAGAATTCTTAATAAAAAGAATTAATTTGAAGAAGCATGGATGGACCTGGAAAGCATTATGTTAAGTGAAATAAGCCAGGCGAAGAAATAAAAATACCACATGATTTCACTCATTTATGGAAAATAAAGAACATTATAACTTGATGAACAAAACGATAAATACTGTGGCAGTAAAGCACCGAACAGACTGTCAAATTACATTGGGAAGGCTAGGGATTGTTGGACAGGGCAGGAAAGAGATCAAACAAAGTACTTGTATGCATGCATATAAGCACAACCAATGGACATAAGACACTTTGCAGGGAGGGGAGAAACCAGGGGTAGGGGAGATTAGGTGAAGGTCAATTGAAAAAAAAAAAAAAGGAGATATATGTACTACTAAATCTAATACTTTAAACAATAATTTTTTTTAAAAAGAATAGAAAATCAGAAGGGACCAATTACAACTAATGAAACCAAAGTAGTAATTAAAAAAATAAAAAAATTCCCAGCAAACAAAGTCCTGTACTGGACAACTATATAGGCAAATTTTACCACACATTAAAAAAAGAACTGCCGAAACTGGTTTGGCCCAGTGGATAGAGCGCCAGCCTGTGGACTGAAAGTTCCAGGGTTTGATTCCAGTCAAGGACATGTACCTGGATTGCGGGCACATCTCCAGTAGGAGGTGTGCAAGAGGTAGCTGATCAATGATTCTCTCTCATTGGTGTTTTTAACTCTCTATCCCTCTCCTTTCCTCTCTGTAAAAAATCAATAAAATATATTTTTTTAAAAATAAAAGAACTAACACCATTTTTTCTCAACCTATTTATTCAAATTCAAGAGGAAGGCTTTCAATTTATGAGGCTAGTATGATCATCATTCCAAAACCAGATAAACACATTACAAAAATAGCCAAAACTGGTTTGGCTCAGTTAGAGCATCGGTCTGCGGACTGAAGTGTCCTGGGTTCGATTCCGGTCAAGGGCATATATATTGGTTGCACGCACATCCCCGGTGGGGGGTGTGCAAGAGGCAGCTGGTCAATGTTTCTTTCTCATCGAACTTTGTAGTTATCTATCTCTCTCCCTTCCTCTCTGTAAAAATTCAAAAAAAATTATTAAAAAAGACATTACAAAAAAGAAAAATTATAGGCCAATAATTATCATGGACATAGAGGCTAAATCCCTAAATTAAATAATAGCAAATCATATTCAGCAATACATTAAAAAGGTTTTATACCATAAACAAGTGGAATTTATTCTGGAGATGCAAGTTGATTCAATGTCTGCAAACACAAATCAAACCAAAAGGGAAAAATGACATGAACATATCAATAGAATCAGAAAAAGCATCTGATAAAATCAGCACACATTTATCATAAAACCTCGCAGCAAATTCAGAATAGAGAAAACATACCTCTATATAATAAAGGCCATATATAATAAATCCACAGTCAAAATCATACTCAATAAGCAAAAATTAAGTACTTCCCTTAAGATCAAGACTAAGATAGGGGTGTGTGTTTTAAGCACATTTACTGAACATAGCACTGACATTCCTACCCACAGCAATCAGACAAGAAATAAAATGAATCCTTATTAGAAAAGAAGTAAAACTGTCATTATTTGCAGATACATGATACTGTATATAAAGAACTCCAAAAATTCCACCAGAAAACTATTAGAACTGATAAAGGAACTCAGTAAAGTAGCAGGACGCACAATAAATATCCATAAATAAGTAGCATTTTTACACACTATAATGAACTATCAGAATGGAAAAGCAAGAAATGAATCCCATTTATAATTGCCTTCAAAACAAACAAACAAAAAGAACATCTAGGGATAAATTTAACCAAGGATATAAATGACCTCTACTCAGAAAATTATAAGACACTTTAAAAAATTGAAGAAGATACAAGTGGGAGCATATATCATGTTCATGGTTTGTAAGAATTTTTTTAATTTATATCATTTAAATGTCCATAGTACCAAAAATGATCTATAGATTCAATATATTTGCCATGAAGATACCCATGGTGTATATAACAGAACTAGAACAAATATTCCAAAATTTGATATTGAACCATAAAAAACCCTGAATAGCCACAGCAATCTTGAAAATGAATAACAAACTTGGAAGAATCAAACTATCTGATATCTAATTATACTATAGGCCCCATTTTAATCAAAACAGTAAGTTTTTAGAGTAAAAACAAACTTATAGAATAATGAAATAGGATATAGAGCTAGAAATAAACCCACGCTTTTATGGCCAATTAATATTTAATAAAGGAGGCAAGAACATACAGTGGGGTAATCATAGTCTATTCCATAAATGGGGTTTGACAAATGGGACAGACATATATATCTATATATTAGAGGCCCAGTGCATGAAGGGGGGGTTGTCCCTCAGCCCAGCCTGCACCCTCTCCAATCTGGGACATCCCTTTCAAAATCCAGGACTGCTGGTTTAATTGCTTACCTGCCTCCCATCCTGATTGCCCCTAACTGCTTCTGCCTGCCAGCCTGATCACCGCCTAGCCACTCCCATGCCAGCCTGATTGATGTCAAACTGCTCCCCTGCCAGCCTGTTTGCAACATCCCTCCCTTGCAGGCCTGGTGCCTCCCAACTGCCCTTCCCTGATTGCCTGATTGCTGAAAACTGCCCTCTCTTGCTGGCCATCTTGTGTCCACATGGAGTCAGGATCTTTGGCCACGTGGGAGCAGTTATCTTGTGTGTTGGAGTGTTGGTCAATCTGCATATTATTCTTTTATTAGAAAAGATAGAGGTCTGGTGCAGGGTGGGGACCAGTTGGTTTACCCTGAAGGGTATCCCAGATCAGGGTGTGGGTTACCTTGGGGTGTGGGGCAGCCTGGGTGAGGGGCCTTTGGTGGTTTGCAGGCCAGTCCCTCCTCCTTACTCCAGTGACCCAAGTGGAGGTCCTGGTATCTGAAATTTTTCTCTCCTCCTCCTCCTCCTCCTCCTCCTCCTCCTCCTTCTTCTTTTTCTTTAATAAATATTTATTGTTCATATTATTACAAATGTTCCTCATTTTTTCCCCCTCCATTGCTCCCCTCCACCAGGTTCCAACCTCACCCTCTGCTCTTTCCCCACCCCCATTGTCCTCATCCATAGTTTATGTTCAGTTTCTTCCCACACCCCCCCACTTCCCTTTTCCCTGAGAATTGTCAGTTCACTCCCCTTCCATACCTCTGATTCTATTATATTCACCGGTTAATATTGTTCATCAGATTTTTAAAATTCCCTTGATTTTTAGATTCACTTGTTGATAGTTATGTATTTGTTGTTCATAATTTTTATCTTTATTTTCTTACTTTTCCTAGAGAACCCTCTTCAGCAATTTATATAATTCTGGTTTGGCAGCAATGAACTCCTTTAGCTTTTTTTTATTTGTGAAGCTCTTTATCTGGCCTTTGATTCAGAGTGATAGCTTTGCTGGGTAGAGTATTTTGGGCTGTAGGTTCTTGCTATTCAGCACCTTGAATATTTCTTGCCATTTCCATCTGGCCTGCATGATTTCTGTTAAGAAATCAGTTGACTATTGTAGGGTGCTCCTTTATAGGTAACTACCTGCTTTGCTCTTGCTACTTTTATTATTCTCTCTTTGTCTTTTGCTCTTGGAATTTTAATTATGATGTGTCTTGGTGTGGTCCTCTTTGGATTCTTTTGTTTGGGGTTCTGTGCGCTTCCTGAATTTGTAAGTCTATTTCTCTCACCAGATGGGGGAAGTTTTCTGTCACTATTTCTTCCAATATTCTTTTGGTATCTTGCTCTCTCACTTCTTCTGGGACCCCCATAATTCTGATGTTGGTTTGCTTGAAGTTGTCCCAGCAGTTTCTTACATTATTTTCACCTTTCTGGATTCTCTTTTCTTCTTGCTTTTGCAGAAAAGTGTCTTCTGGCTCATTATGTTCCATATCTTTGACTTGATTCTTGCGATCTTCCATTCTGTTTTTAGAACTCTGTATCATATTTTTTATTTCAGACAATGTATTCTTTATTTCTAGTTGATCCCTTTTCATAGGTCTCATTTATTTTATCAGCCTTTTCTAGGAAATTCTTGAAAAACCTTTTAATCGTGGTTTTGAACTCTATATACAGTCACTTGTTGTCCTTCATTTCTTTCTCTTTCTGTTTCCATGTGAACTGTTTCCTTGTCTCGGCATTTTCGCTGCTTTCCTGAGTTGGTAGTGTGACTTTGTGTGCTAAGGTGTCCTATCTGATTCAGTGGGTCAGCCTCTCAGTTACCTGAGGTGGACACACTTGGTGCACCCCTTTGTGGGCTGTGTGTACAGCCTTGTTGTAGTTAAGTCTTGATTGTTGGTATCACTGGGAGGAACTGACCTCCAGGCCAATTGGCTGTAAGGATCAGCTGTGTCTATGCCGGGAGACAGCCTTATTCGACTAGACTTGGAAAATTGCAAAAGCCTCTGTGCTCAGCTTGGATGGGGTGGAGTTTCAGGACGGAGCCTACAGCTTTGGCTTCCATCAGCCCTGCCGTATGAGGTTCCTGAGTCTCAGTGTTCCTCAGTGTCCTTTGGTACTCACTGTAAGAACTTTTGAGAGAAAGGTACCTTAAAGTTTTACCCACTAGCAGACAGTCTAGTCTCTCCCTCAATAAGCCTGGAACTGGGGTTCAGTGCAGTTGGAAGAGGGGTTCAGAGCAGTCTGGAGCTTCTGTCTCCTTCCTGTTAGGGCAATCCAGCGGCACAGTCAACAATCCATCCTCTGCAAGAAATGTGCGAATCTCCAGGATTGCCTTTTGCTGCTCCTCTGAGTTTCCGCCTTACAGCCCAGATTCCCTCTGTATGGGTCCCCAGGGTCAGGTCTAGAACTGAGATTCAGTGCAGTCAGAACTGGGGTTCTGCACAGTGCAGAGCTTTTGTCTCCTTTCCGCTAAGGCAATCTAGCAGC